>OU343053.1:57333527-59739361 GCA_910593695.2 Ocypus olens
TTCTGTACATCGAAAATTAATTATTTATAAACTGCTTCATAGTGAAAATCCGTCACTTAGAAATTGCATTACAACGAAAATTCGTTATTTGCACATTTTTTTACTTCAAAAATTCGTTATAATTATCTCTGCATCGAAAATTAAACATTTGTTAATTCCTAATTAAATTTCGTATATCGAAAATTCCGTATTTATAAACTGCTTCACAGTGAAAATCCATGATTTAGAAACTTCATTGCAACGAAAATACGTTATATACACATTTTTATACATCAAAAATTTGTCGTTGAAATTTTTTTTTGCATCGACAATTACATATTTATTAATTTCTATATAACTTAATTCTGTATATCGAAAATGTATCGTTTATAAACAGCTTCACAGCAAAAATCCGTTATTTAGAAATTGCATTACAGAGAAAATACGGTATTTGCACTTATTTTGTACGTCGAAAATTCGTCGCTATAATTATTTCTGCATCTGTAATTAAACATTTGTTCATTTCTATCTAACGAAATTCCGTATTTATAAATTGCTTCTTAGCGAAAATTCATCATTTAGGAACTAACGAAATTCTGTACATCGAAAATTAATTATTTATAAATTGCTTCATAGTGAAAATCCGTCATTTAGAAATTGCATTACAACGAAAATTCGTTATTTGCACATTTTTTTACGTCAAAAATTCGTTATAATTATCTCTGCATCGAAAATTAAACATTTATTAATTTCTAACAAAATTTCGTATATTGAAAATTCCGTATTTATAAACTGCTTCACAGCGAAAATTCATCATTTAGAAATTGCATTACAACGAAAATGTTTTATATGCACATTTTTATACATCGAAAATTTGTCGTTATTATAATTCATTATTTACAAACTGCTTCACAGTGAAAATCCATGATTTAGAAACTGCATTGCAACGAAAATACGTTATACGCACATTTTGATACATCGAAAATTCGTCGTTGAAATTTTGTTTGCATCGAAAATTACATATTTATTAATTTCTATCTAACAAAATTCTGTATATCGAAAATGTATCGTTTATAAACTGCTTCACAGCGAAAATCCGTCATTTAGAAATTGCATTACAACGTAAAAACTTTATGCTCAGACATAACTGCTGTTGTTTCTCTCTCTCAGGCATGGTCAACTCAGAAACAAAATTCTGCGGCTCACACCTTACTATTGATAAGTTAATAAATCATTTGTCGTGCATCGGAAATTATATTACTCAGTTTTGCGTTAAAAGAAAAGT
Organism: Ocypus olens; assembly: GCA_910593695.2. NCBI lineage: Eukaryota > Metazoa > Arthropoda > Insecta > Coleoptera > Staphylinidae > Ocypus > Ocypus olens. The sequence goes on from OU343053.1 coordinate 57,334,792, forward strand.
ATTGGTGAGAAATTTGCGTTTCTTACGTCTTTTTCGGCGGTAAAAATTTAAAGCTCACGGGTAGATACCCCTGCGTCCTCAACTCGAAAGTGTAGTACGAAGCCGTGCCGGGCACCGTCGGCGGCAGGACGATCACTTCCGGTTTTATTTCAAGTTGGGGTATCCAAAATGTGTTATCGAAAAATGAATGACCTGCAAAAGAAATTGAGAAATTGAGTGTTAAATGTACCCCATGAATGCTGCCCATACAATTAAATAATGCGCACATTATAACATTTTCGTGAACAAAATCCTTTAATCCCTCCATAAATTACCGTTTAAATCATTAAAATGAATGTAGAATTTCGACGACGTGACTTATTATTCCGGGATTTTTACGGCACGTTTATTTGAAAATAGTAAAGGGTTACAAGTTTTTATATGATTTAACGTTCAAATTATCAAAATCATGCCTCAGAATTACTATTTAAAAGCTTTTAAACATTTTACATTCGAATTTTCACGCCTCGTCGCCATCTATTCGACGATAGCCGAACTACTAAGTGATGTTTTTGAACAGCGCCAAAATGCTCGAACTTTATCCTTATAATCAAAGTGTTAATATTCAGCAATGCGCCGTACACGAAACGATAGACTATTTAATTCCGAATCGAATGGTGTATAAAATAGCTGAGGCAATTTAGCGGTTTTCTTGCAATTTGCGAATGAAAATTAAGCACGACACACTTACCAACATTTACAGTTCACTGTAACTTAAAAATTAAATGCACAACAATTTGCTATATTCTTCAATGAAATACGGGTCCTAATACTTATTACTGATGATTCAAATAACTTTTTATATTATTAATCCATTACAATAAGAGAAATATATGAGGAATCATAATCTTCATAGAGGGTACCCTCTGTTATCGAGGGGATAAACTACGTTTTCATTTGTGGATTTAATAATGAAAGAATATTTAAAAACTTAAGAAGACTGTTATCTTATAATAAAATAAATTTACTTGTAGATATTTTCGTATTTAAATTGCAGAAACAATACATTTTAATATATCCGCCTAATCACAGGCAACCCGATAAACGCATAACTTCTATAAAATACTTCCAATTTTAAAGGTGACAGTGACAAAACTATAAGTGTAATCCTCCGTAAAGCTTAAAAAGTAATGTGAATATTAAAGTATTTAAATTGCAGAAATAATTATATTATATAAACGCCTGCTTACAGGCAACCCAATATACGTATAACTAATAATGATTTATTTAAAACTTCAAATTTTAATTAAAACCATAAGTGTAATATTTTTAAAGCGTTGCTTAGGATTACACTGATGCTTGTGTCTCTATTATATTTAAAATTAAAAGTTTTTAATAAAAAATAATGAGTTATGGTATATTGGGTTGCCTACAAGTAGGCGTTTATTTAATACCATTGTTTCCGCAATTTAAATACTTAAATACTCCCACTATTTTTAAAGCTTTACTCAGGATTACATTTATGGCTTTGTCCCTGTTACGTATAAAATTGGAAGTTTTCAATAATAAATTAATTCGAGTTATGCGTATATCGGGTTGCTTGGGATTAGGCGTGTAGATTATAAAATATTGTTTCTGCAATTTAAATACGTAAATATCCACAAGTGAATTTATTTAATCATGAGACAACATTCTTTTTAAGTTTTTAAATATTCTTTTATTATTACAACAATTATTACATCCACAAATTATTAAGTAGTTTATCCCCACGATAACAGGTAGAGCCCTCTACTTAGATTATGATTTCTCGTATATTTCTTTTATTGTAATGCATTAACAATATAAATAGTTGAATGATTAGTCAGGAATAAGTATTGTAACCCGTATTTGATTGAAGAATATAGCAAATTCTTCTTTATTGAATTTTTATGTTACAGTGAGCTGTAAATGTCGGTAAGTGTGTCGTCCTTAATTTTCATTCCCAAATTACAGAAAAACCGCTAAATTTCCTCAGATATTTTATACACCATTCGATTAAAAATTAAATCGTCTACCGTTTCATGTACAGCCGATTGCTAAACATTAAGACTTTGACAATACGTATTAAGTTCGAGCATTCGATCACTTAGCAGTTCCTCCACCATCCAGTAGATGGCGACGAGGCGCGGAAATCCGAACGAAAAATGTTTAAAAGCTTCTAAATAGCAATTCTAAGGGATGATTTTGATAATGTAAGCATTAAATAGCCGCCAAACATTTAATCCTTTAATCTTTTGAAATAAAGGTGCTGTAAAAATCCTGCAATAATAAATATTGCCGCGGCAATTTTTTAATGGCTAAATTGATTTTAATGATTCAAATTGTAATTTACAGGGGTATTAATGGTTTAATAATAAACAATAATAGTATATTGTACAACGAGCATATAATGATCACGAAAATTAAAATCAAGATCAAAATTTAATTTAAAATTACAATTAGAATCAAAATTAAAGTTGTAATTACAATTACAATTGAAAAAAATTAAAAATCAAAGTTAAATTCAATATTAAATAGGGTAAACAAAATATTATCATAAATCGCGTTCTGTGAATTAAAGCGCGAATTAGAGTGTTCAATGACCATATTAAACACGCAAGTGCGTGTGCGTGTTTAATAAGCGTATTAAACACGCAAATGAGTGTGTGTGTGTGTGGCTGTGCGCGCTGTATCTCAAAAACTAATAGAGCAATTGATATGAAACTTTGAACATACATCTTATTTGATAATCCGAAGAACTGAAAAGCTTTTGGTAAAATTTCGTACACCGGAAGTGGGCATTTACCTTAACTGTTTTTTGTTTTTTGCCAATATTTTCTTAAATATGAAAAATATCACAAAAATATTTAAACAAACATTGAAGACAACAAAGAAATGCACATCTTTTGCTTGAAAATATTTTTCATAAAATCATTGCTATTCGAGAAAAAAATTATTATTAATTTTTCAATTTTTGGTTTATAATTATGAAACGATAATAGTTACAGCAAATTTATGTGAATAGTAATTGTACAGAATACCAAAATAAACAACTTCTAAAGAATAAGTTTTTTTCGAAATCTCGTTAGTTTTTGAGTAAACCTAGTTTTTATATTTGAAGTATAATTTTTCCATCTTTCATAATTTTGACGTTTTAAACGTCAGTTTCATCCGAGTTTACGCAACGCTCGATGTACATTTAAAATATGATTTCAATTGAAAATAAACCCATGAAAACGTAAATATCAAGTCGGAGAAAGTAACATGATGGCCACATCACCATTTGTTTGGTTTGAGCCATTCAGTCACGACATGGTTTTTACCCTCAACGAGAGCTACATTAGGAATTTTGTAAACTTTTTCTTGCGGGTGTAATTACGTACATTCCACATTCGTATAATAAATAACTATTCTCTATAATTAGATATTATATCTGTTGAGAAATAAAGGATTGATATTACAATTGTTATTATTATTACCTAGCAGCGTGAGAGTGAACGACAGCGGTATCTCCAGGCGTTGAAACTCGTCGGAGAAGGCCCTGTCGTCCTTCCACAAAACGGTGCCGGAGCATTTCTTGTGATACACGAAATCGGGCCTGTCCGGGCAGAAGGTGCACTCGAAGAGGACCGACTCGGAACGTGGTATCTCCACATCCTTGGGATTGATCTTAAAAATCGCATCTGGGGAAAGAAAGAAAATTTAAACAAGCCGAAACATCCATTCGCTTGTTTCAAAAAAGGGCGCGTCAAGTCATGGATAACGGTATTTGTCTAACGGTAATTTATCATTTTTCGCGATGAACTTTTTGGTCGGATTTTTTCAAGTTTATAATCGTGGCACACCCTCACGCATACGAAGGATCAGTGGCGACTCGTGGAACATGGGAATGGTGGAGCCACTTATACAATACCCCCCCCCCTTTTTTTGAAGAAAGGAAGAACGACTTATCTTCCTAGACCAAAGTAATTGGTGAAAAAGTGTTTTTAGAATTAATTAAAAAATTCTTGCTGAGCTTGAAACTACAATTAGTGCCATAGTTCCTCGGCTGCGAAGGATACCTTCTTCGAATTTAACGACGATGCTATTCTGCATGTGATTGGTCAACGAGGTGACCATCGTTTTGTTGAAGAAGTCCGTTTTTCCGGAGGACAGGGTCACTGCGCCGAAATCGATGTAGTTCTCCGTCAGGGAGAACATCGGATTTTCCTGCATCACCATCTGCACGTCCTGCATGTACGTGGTGAAGTTCCTGCCGTAGCTGCTCTTCCCCGGGCACTGGATGAGGGCGTAATCGCGCAGTTCGTTCTTGTGCGTGTGCACGCCGAAAACTTTCAATAAAATTGGCTCCTAACAAAAAAAAAAGATTTTTAATTCTTCAGTTGTCAAATTGTCAAATACTATGTTTAATAAACAAATTAGAAACAACTTTACTTGTTGCAGAAAGCATTAGATAAATACAAGAAAACGAAATGTAGCCTGAATATATGAATATTCAACCTGTTCGTTAATTTTTTGCTTGCAGATTAACGAACAGGTTAAATATTCATATATTCAGGCTACATTTCGTTTTCTTGTATTTAACTATGTTTAATACTTGAAGCCATTACGTTGTGATCAGGAACTACACTTTGTTGATATTACACACAGGATTTACCTATTTATCCAAATTCGTACTCGTAGATACAACTTACATGATGCAATATCAAACAATCGATCCTCCTCCCGTAAACGCCGTAATCGGCGGGCGTAAACGTGAAGTTGACGAAGACGTATTTCCTCGCGGGAATCGTAACGTTGACCTTGTCGATCTTAAAAATCGGATCCTTGGCGTCGACGTCGAAATGCACGACGGCGTCGATCTCCGAATCGTTCCGCAGCTCGACGGTGTGCTTGCAGGATTTTCTGTCGTCCCACGTATTGAAGCGCAGGAAATTGGTGGAGATCTGCAGCGAGGGCCCCTCCCCCGTGCCGCGCGTGTGGATCTCGGAGGTTTTATTTCCGGAGTCCGTCACCAGGAAGCGGTCGACGTCGCCCGTTTCCGGATAGAGCGGACGATAGAACACCTTCAGGACGGACGAGGACTTGGACGGAACGTTAATTTTGTACGCGGAGAAGTTGAAGACCTGGTAGAGGGGATTCACGTAGGGATCGCGGGTGATCACGTATTCGACGGTCCTCTAAAAAGTTGCCCGTTAAAGTCACGTCGAGTAATAAGTTTAAATAACTTACATCCGTGTCATTTTCAATACAGTACTTCAGCCATTTCTTGCGACCGACTTGGACTTTTCCGAAGTCGAGGAAGCGCGTATAGGGCTCGCTGAAGATATCGTGTATGTCGGAGGGTATTCTATCCAACTCCTTCTGGCAGCAGCATTCGTCCTCTTCCATGCTTCAAGAGGAATCGTTCGGATTTCTGGTAATTCTCAGCAAGAAACGAATGACGTTTGTCAAGATTGTTATTGAAAATGGTTGCCAAGTTACGAAATTAGTAATTTGTCATCGACATATTACACATAACTATACAGTCCAAAGGTACGGCAAAAATGGATGGACCAGCAGGCATTATTAAATCGAAAAAATCAACTTTTTTAATAATCATTGTAGACTATTGAAGTATACCTTTTTTTTCATCAGAAAGACGAGAGAAATTAATTGCCGTTAAAAAATTTCAGCTAACTTCAATAGCAAAAAAATTAGTCAGTCACAGTGAACATTTTAGAAAATTTACAAAAATAATTGATTTTTCAGATTTTGATCGGCCGTAGCGGCCAAACGAAAACTCCAAATTGAACGCGGTTTGCAAATCTGAGCTCCTCGTACGTCAATTAGTAAGATCCAATTAAAATTAGAAATTTTTAATTTTTGACGAAAACTTGAAAATCTACCCAAGGGTACCCCCTTCTAACTTTTTCCCAAAAATTGGCTTTGGAATAATTTCCTGAAGAAACCACTGGTTCGATTCCGGGTTTCTACACACCACTGGAAAGATCCGTTCAAGACGCCTCGGAAAATGTACTTTCGCAAGAACAAATGTCAAATTGAGGCCCGTGACGCGTCAGCAAAGAAAACTCGAAAATGGAAAAAATCGAAAAAATCAACTTTTTTTAATAATCATCGTAGACTATTGAAGTATACCTTCTTTTTCACCAGAAAGATGAGAGAAATTCATTGCCGTTAAAAAATTCCAGCTAACTTCAATAGCAAAAAAAATAGTCAGTCACAGTGAACATTTTAGAAAATTTACAAAAATAATTGATTTTTCAGACTTTGATCGGCCATAGCGGCAAAACGAAAACTCCAAATTGAACGCGGTTTGCAAATCTGAGCTCCTCGTACGCCAATTAGTAGGATCCAATTAAAATTAGAAATTTTTAATTTTTGACGAAAACTTGAAAATCTACCCAAGGGTCCCCCCTTCTAACTTTTTCTCAAAAATTGGCTTTGGAATAATTTCCTGAAGAAACCACTGGTTCGATTCCGGGTTTCTATACACCACTGGAAAGATCCGTTCAAGACGCCTCGGAAAATGTACTTTCGCAAGAACAAATGTCAAATTGAGGCCCGTAACGCGTCAGCAAAGAAAACTCGAAAATGGAAAAAATCGAAAAAATCAACTTTTTTTAATAATCATCGTAGACTATTGAAGTATACCTTCTTTTTCACCAGAAAGATGAGAGAAATTCATTGCCGTTAAAAAATTCCAGCTAACTTCAATAGCAAAAAAAATAGTCAGTCACAGTGAACATTTTAGAAAATTTACAAAAATAATTGATTTTTCAGACTTTGATCGGCCATAGCGGCAAAACGAAAACTCCAAATTGAACGCGGTTTGCAAATCTGAGCTCCTCGTACGCCAATTAGTAGGATCCAATTAAAATTAGAAATTTTTAATTTTTGACGAAAACTTGAAAATCTACCCAAGGGTCCCCCCTTCTAACTTTTTCTCAAAAATTGGCTTTGGAATAATTTCCTGAAGAAACCACTGGTTCGATTCCGGGTTTCTATACACCACTGGAAAGATCCGTTCAAGACGCCTCGGAAAATGTACTTTCGCAAGAACAAATGTCAAATTGAGGCCCGTAACGCGTCAGCAAAGAAAACTCGAAAATGGAAAAAATCGAAAAAATCAACTTTTTTAATAATCATCGTAGACTATTGAAGTATACCTTCTTTTTCACCAGAAACATGAGAGAAATTCATTGCCGTTAAAAAATTCCAGCTAATTTCAATAGCAAAAAAAATAGTCAGTCACAGTGAACATTTTAGAAAATTTACAAAAATAATTGATTTTTCAGACTTTGATCGGCCATAGCGGCAAAACGAAAACTCCAAATTGAACGCGGTTTTGAAATATGTGCTCCTCGTACGCCAATTAGTAGGATCCAATTAAAATTAGAAATTTTTAATTTTTGACGAAAACTTGAACCACTGGTTCGATTCCGGGTTTCTACACACCACTGGAAAGCTCCGTTCAAGACGCCTCGGAAAATGTACTTTCGCAAGAACAAATGTCAAATTGAGGCCCGTGACGCGTCAGCAAAGAAAACTCGAAAATGGAAAAAATCGAAAAAATCAACTTTTTTAATAATCATCGTAGACTATTGAAGTATACCATTTCTTTCATCAGAAAGACGAGAGAAATTGATTGCCGTTAAAAATTTCAGCTATCTTCAATAGAAAAAAAAATAAATAATTGCGACGGCAGTATTTATTATTTCAGGATTTTCACAGCATGTTTATTTAAAAATATCAAATCATTATAAGTTTAGTGATGATTTAACGTTCCAATTATCAAAATTGTCCCTCAGAATTACGATCTAAAAGCTTAGAAAGCCAAACATATTAAATTCGCATTTTCGCGCGTTTTCGCCATCTACCGGACGATAGATGAACTGCTAAGTGCGTTTTTACGGCAGCGCCAAAATGCTCGAACTTTATACCTATAATTTAAGTGTTAAAATTCAGCAATACGCCACACATGAAAGGATAGACGATTTAATTCTAAATCGAATGATGTATAAAATAGCTGAGGAAATTTAGCGGTTTTCTTGTAATTTGCGAATGAAAATTAAGCACGACCCCTTTACCGACAATTACAGTTCCCTGTAACTTAAAATTTTAATCAAGTACAATTTTCAATATTGTTCAAGTAAATACAGGTCCCAATACTTATTACTTATTAATTATTTAACTTTTGAATTTGTTAATGCGAAATCCTAATCTTCATATAGGTTGCCCTCTGTTATTGTACGGTTGAAATAGTGAATCATTTGTAGATTTAATATTTGTTTTAATGTTTTAAGAATATTTAAAAACTTAAGAAGAATCTTATCTTAGAATGGTAGAATGAGTTTACTTGTAAATATTCAAATATTTAAATTAAAAAACAATGGTGTATAGAAGTCTAATTTCAGGCAACCCAATATACGCGGAAGCTTTACAGTGAACTGAATTACCGGGTAAATTTTCGTTTGCAAATAACTGAAAAACTGCAAATTTTCCTGAGCCATTTTACACAAAATTCGATTCAGAATGATATGCTTTATTATTTGATGTATGGATCATTGCTGTATTTTTACATTTTGACTATAGTTCGAGGCTTAATAGTTCACACCTTGTCCGACAGATGGCACAGTAATGACCAGAATTATATAATTTTTTTACATTTTTAAATGATTTGTTGATTTCAATCATCATTAAAACGTTTAATTATAGTTTACATTTATTTAGTTGGAGGTGTCATTAAAATTAAAAAAATAATAGATGTTGGTGTGTCAATTATGCCAGTATTGGGTTAAATAAATTATTAATAATTCCCTCACCCAAGATTTGATTTTAGAGTTTAGTTTAATCCTTTAAAATTGGTGATTTTTAGTATTAATAAATTAATTGCGGTTACTTGTATATTGGGTTGCCTGTTTTTAGGTGTTTATTTTAAACTATTGTTTCTGCAGTTTAATTATTTTAATATTTATTCTTTACAAGTAAATTCATTCTAAGATAACATTCTTCTTAAGTTTTTAAACAGGCTTTTATTATTAAATCCAATAATGGTTTAGTAGTTTATCCCCACGATAACAGAGGGTGCACCGGAATGGAGATTAGTATTTCTCATATTGTAATGCATTAACAAAATAAAAAGTTAAGCGATTAATTAGTAATAAGAATAGGGACCCGTATTTGATTGAAGAATATTCCCAATTGTTCTTTATTTAGTTTTTAAGTTACAGTGAACTGTAAATGTCGGTAAGTGTGCCGTGCCTAATTTTTATTCGCTAATTACGGGTAAACCGCTTAATTTCCTCAGCTATTTTATACATCGTTCGATTCAGAATTAAATCGTCTATCGTTTCATGTGCGGCGCATTGCTGAATTTTAATACTTTGATTATAAGTATAAAGTTCGAGCATTTTGGCGCTGCCGTAGAAACGCTCTTAGCAGTTCATCTATCGTCCGTTAGATGGCGAAAAGGCGCAGAAATACGAATTTAATTAGTTTTAAATAAATTTGAGACCTCACTTGTTGCAGAAGTATTAAATACATTAGGTAAAGACGAAAGTAGCCTTAATATATGTATGAATATTCAATCTGTTTGCAACTCTGCAAAATTAAGTCTTAGGACTACTATACTTAATATGCAAATTTCTTTTGTATCATTCAAAATCCGTGCCGAGTGGCACTAGCAAGGGAAGTAGTTGTTTCAATAAGTTATTTGTTTGTAGTAGGTGGTAATACAGATAGGTGCGGTCATCTCTGCAACTGACCCTACCTATCTGTATTACCACCCCTTGTTCCTCGGCCGTACCAGAAAAAACCCCGCGAACCGTCACTGATCGGTTTTCTGCTGGGGAAAACATATTTAATGTCAACAAGAACGTATCCTTCTTACTTGTTATTAAGAATTTGTGAACGCCGTTTTAAAATTTCACCGTACCATTGGTTTCGAAATTTAACGCCGTTATTATTTATATATTATTGGAATTCAATCGATTTCGAAATTTCGGATTGGAATGCGCGCCTCTCGGGAGAAATTTGAACGCGCATCTAATTAAAATGTTTACTCTCTTCCCCTCCCCGTTTTTCAAATGCGTTTAAACGTGAAATTGTTGTGATCGCGGGCATTACCACAGCAACGGCCGCCCTTGAAAACATCCGTGCGTTTAATTATTATTTTTGTTATCGCGGCAATTAACGTCCTCCTGTGAAATACTTCGGCTCGAACGGTAAGGTAAGCACTTTTTTTTAATTCTTGAATCGAGTTTGTTATTTTAATTAACGCCGGCAGATGTTTTGCGTAAATAGCGGCTATTATTAGATTATTTCATAAACATTTTAGTATTCTCTGTACCCCGAACAACTATCGATTACGAGATCCTTCAGCCGTGTTATTTTGTTTGGTATTATGAGAGTATGTCAGCGGCGACTCGTGGAGGATATATTTGCCTTCCAGTGATGCTTCGCGGGGTTTTTTCTGGTACGGCCGAGGATACAGATAGGTAGGGTTAGTTGCAGAGACCGCACCTATCTGTATTACCACCTCTTGTTCCTCGGCCGTACCAGAAAAAACCCCGCGAACCGTCACTGTTGCCTTCTCTATAAGAGTACGAAGTGCAACACGAGCGGCATCTGTATCTTAACCTCCTCTACGAAATTTTTTTAGTTGCCATGAAATCCGGAACTTCGCAAATTATGGGTTGATGCTTTGCTTGCAGCGGCGGCTCGTAGATTTCCGTGGGTGAGGCAAAGACTAAGACGCCGCTTGTGCTGCACTACTTACTCTAATGGAGGAAGCAAATATTTCGTTGCTTTCTCGGTCGAATTTTCTTCCGTTGCCCCACCGCCGAACATCCACGAACCGCCGCTGTTTGCTTGCATTCTCCACGTTGCTAATGAATACATCGTTTTTTACTTTCCGGTTTTTAAATTACCCTCCATTTTCGGCTCAGGGGCCGGACTTATATCGGGCTCCAGCTCGCCTACAAATTTTGGAGCAGTGATCATACGAGAAATAGCAGTCCGTGTTTATATAGTCAAAGCAACAGCCCGTGTGCTTTCTTATTATAAATAAAATAATAAAATAGATACACGCTGTGGGTATAGTTGCCTACATTAACATTAAAATACAGACCGATTCACACTAGACAAAAAATGGTGATGTGGCCATCATGTTACTTTCTCCGACTTGATGGTATCATATCCATTTATATTTACGTTTTCATGGTTTATTTTCAATTGAAATCATATTTTAAATGTACATCGAGCGTTGCGTAAACTCGGATGAAACTGACGTTTAAAACGTCAAAATTATACTTCAAATTCAAAAACTCGGTTTACTCAAAAACTAACGAGATTTCGAAAAAAACTTATTCTTTAGAAGTTGTTCATTTTGGTATTCTCTACAATTATTATTAACATAAATTTGCTGTAACTGTTATCGTTTCATTATTATAAACCAAAAATTAAAAAAATTATAATAAATTTTTTTCTCGAAAAGCAATGATTTTATGAAAAATATTTTCAAGTAAAAGATGTTTATTTCTTTGTTGTCTTCAATGTTTGTTTAAATGTTTTTGTGATATTTTTCATATTTAAGAAAATATTGGCAAAAAACAAAAAAACACTTCCGGTGTACGAAATTTTACCAAAAGCTTTTCAGTTCTTCGGATTATCAAATAAGACGTATGTTCAAAGTTTCATATCAATTGCTCTATTAGTTTTTGAGATACAGCGCACACACACACACAATTTTTTTTTTCCAGAAATTGTTGAAATGGCATCTAGGGATCCCAAAACGGATATTTCCGTAAAAAAATTTTTGAAAAAAAAATCACGATCACAATACTTTCTCGTACTTCGTAACGGAGAAATTAAAAAAAAGGTGTGCAATTGCACATTTTCGTGTTTATACATCGATCTCGGCACGTATGCACTTAATTAATTTATTCATTTTTCATTGAATCACACTGTATTTATTATATTTATACCATTCCATCATCAAACACGAATATCATTAGAAAACAGCTAATGATGGGTTTGTTGAGTCGTTAATTTTTATTTTAATAAGTAAACATTTATCAACGTTGAGTCATTAAGTTTTATTTTAATAAGTAAATATTTATCAATGTCATTAAAAATGTTAATGGGAGTGGTATCTTAATCTTCAAAACTCTAGTTCAATGTAAATATTTTGCACTTAAATTAGAATTTACGGCTAATAACAGAACTGATAGGAGCGATTGTCTATCTTCAAAAAATGTTCCTTATTGCACTTAAATTGGAATTTTACTAATCCCAGAGCCAAGAGTGATCGTCTATCTTCAAAATGTATGAATTTACTCTCCGTAAACTATTGACGGTATGAAACTAGCCAGGGAAGTAGTTGTTTCAGTAAGTTATTTGTTTATAGTCTTAGTAAGACTTAATTTTGCTTGCAGATTAATGTTTACAACTAATCCCGGAACTAAGAATGATCGTCTATCTTCAAAATGTATGAATTTACTCTCCGTAAACTATTGACGGTATAAAACTAGCCAGGGAAGTAGTTGTTTCAATAAGTTATTTGTTTAAGACTTAATTTTGCTTGCAGAGTTACGAACAGGTTGAATATTCATATATTCAGGCTACATTTCGTTTTATTGAATTTATGAAACATTTTCATGATGAAAGCTCTGTCTTCGTTGGTTTTGAAGTGTAATTACCTAATCGTCGCATCCATCAGTTCAATAAAAAATTAATTTTACTTCAAGTAGATTCTGCTTCATAATTCAATGAAAATTCCTGCATTCAGTCACGCTGTTATTTAGTTTTTTGCATTCATAAAAACCCGAAAAAATAATAAAATAATATCCCACGCAATCCAAACAATATCCCAAAACCCAAATATCCCGATATCACTATTCATCAATTCATCTCGACGTGTAAAAGACAGATGACTGAAAATTTCATAAAAGACATTAGCAATCATGACGTTTTTATGACAGATTCAGGCCGAAAGACCGCGGGTCGCTAGCCGTTTAGCAGAAATAATTTTGTAAATTTTAAATGTATTACATTTGTATTGTACTGTCTGCAAATAAAGATATTGTATATATAATAAAATAAAAATGATGATTTTCACGAAAATAATGGTTGCCATGAAATTAAAAATAAAAATGGTGCGCAGTTGATCGTTTTGGTTTAAATGAATGAAAATAAAAATAATAGCATGAATCCATGCAGAACATTTAATGGCAAACATACCTGCACTTCACAAAAGCTGCCACCACTTCACAATTTGCACTTTTTCTTGAATACGATACATTTTTAATGAAAAAACTTGCAAACAATTATGGAGTATTCAATCAATTTGACAGAAGCCAACAGATCAACAGCGCATCATTTTTTTTTAATTCCAAGGCAACCATTATTTTCGTGAAAATTATCATTTTTATTTTATTATTTTTTCGGGTTTTTATGAATGCAAAAAAATAAATATCAGCATGACTGCATGCAGAAATTTTTACTCTACAAAAAAATATTTACATGTTTTACTCTAAAATGATTAGGGAAGATAATATTCCAGTATAAAGGAATCAACATTGAAAATCCTATGTTCCGTTTTGTTCCGCTACACCCTGTTTCGTTAAAATAAAATACGTACTTTAACAAGCCGTCATTTGAAAAATTGATTATAATTTTGCAATAAAAGTGGTTAATTTGGTTCCACGGACAAAACCAATCAAGTCAGGCCACCTAAATATTTTGAATAAACCATTGATTTGTATGTAATTAACGTCTTAAATCCGAAAATAAGAAATTATACAGAGTGTTTTCGGTCGTGACTGAATGGCGAAAGCTCAAGTCATATAAAAAAAAAATAAAAAAAAATAAAAAAAAAAAATAAAAAAAAATAAAAAATAAAAAAAAAAAAAAAATACAGAGTGTTTTATTTAAAATTATCATCAAGTGCGAGTAAAGATTCTGGATCATCACCAAACTCAATTTTGTTTTAGTGTAACCTCATTTAATTTTAAATTGATATCTCAAACAATAAAAAAAAAACGGTAGGGGTGAGTCTGGTTCGTGTTACACCCGGTGGAGTTATAAAAATCAAGAGATATTTTTACAAAAACTGTAATTAGTAAAATTTACAATAATCCATAATTATACATCCTTAATAAATAAAACACTATTGCTTTGTATAACTTGTGAAAATTTATTATTCCCGTGGAAACGATAAAATTATAAATTTTCAAAATTATACAAAGCAATAGTGTTTTAATTATTACATAAAATGTATAACGAAGTAGAAGCCTCCAGTATTAACAATACATCCTTAAACTTAAATATAAAATTCTAATAAATTCTCAAATTCTGTTTTTCATTCGAATTAATTTCAGATCCGTAATTAATACGTCCTTAAGCTTAAATAATCAAATTCGAATGAATTCGCAATCATTTCAGAGGCTTTCGGTTAACTTTTTTCGACTAACTAAGGTATCTTTCGCAGAAATGGATTCCGGCAGTAAAAAATTCGATGTCAATCTGTCGCCCGAAGATACCACAGATTCTGCACCGCAGACCAAGTCCAGGAAAAAGAGGAGCCTGATAGACGCCCCGCCGAATCAAAACCTCGACATCAACGGCGAGCCGGTCGACGGGTTCCAGTGAAAATGTTTACTGCAAATGTTAAATCACTGATGCTAATCGATAATTAATTGATTTTATTGTAAGAATGCAAGAAAATATGTATTCGAGCAAATCAAATAAATAAAAAATATTATTTTATTAATTCTACGCCCTTGTTTTTATACACCAAATTGTTGGCAGAATAAAACACACGATTCAATCTCGTGATAAAATTACTAATAATATAGATGGCAATGGGCAAGTAAAGAGAGGGATAGAGCCAATACATTTTTACAAATGACCTCAATAGGTAATTGATTTTCAGCCTTCCAATTAAAGATTTTAGTAAATTCTGAAATTTATTTCAATATTTCTATTTTATTTATTGAAATATTGTGGTGATTTTAACTGATCTGTATTTACAGAGTTTTTCTATTGCTTTTCACTATTTGTCAAATGGATTTCCCTATTTGGCACATGACTCACATTTTTCAAATATATTTCACTATTTATCAAGCAGTTTCGCTTTACATCAAAACAATTTCCTTATATGTCAAATATATTTCCCTGTCAGTCATAATGGAAGAAAATAATTTACGAAAATTATCAAAAATCAGTAATGAAATAAGAGGCCCGATAATAAGGCAAATGAATACTGGCTTAAGCAGAATACAAGTCAACGTCCAGTTTTTTTTTACCCGCTTGCAGCCCATTTCTAATTCCTATCAAAGAAAACTCAATTAAGACGAGCTGGGTCTGAAAATGAAGATCAATTGTACGCCGCAGTTCACGAAGCTTCAAATAACATCACAGCGGAACATTGTAATAATTTTATACACCAAATGGAAACATATTTGAGTGATTGGAAAAAAATGAAATTTTATCCTAAAAGTATGAACTTGTTTGTTGATAAAATATGTATTACCTCATTTTTATGTATAGTAATTAATAATAAACTGATTTGTTGCCGTTTCTCAGCGTTATTACGAAAATATACAACAGAGGGAAAAGCATTTGACATATCGTGAAAGTCATTTGATAAATAGGGAAAGCTTTTGATATAAAATTGACAAGCGTGAAATTTATTTGACAAATAGGGAAATTCATTTGATGAATAGTGAAAAGCAATAGAAAAATTCTGTATAATTTTTATACGAACACTTTATTAAATTTGACAAATATTGAAGACAAGAAAGAAATTAACATCTTTCGTTCGAAAATATTTTTCACGAAATCATTGTTATTCGAAGAAAAAAATATATTTTTTTCATTTTTGGTTTATAATTACGAAATGATAATAGTTACAACAAATTTATGTTAAAAATAATTATGGAGAATACCAAAATTAACAACTCTTTATAAGTTTTTTTCTAAATCTCTTTAGTTTTTGAGTAAACCGAGTTTTTTAATTTGAAGTATAATTTTTGCATCTTTCATAATTTTGACGTTTTAAACGTCAGTTTCATCACGCTCGATGTACATTTAAAATATGATTTCAATTGAAAATAACCACGAAAGGCTGAAAGACTTCGGTCAATGGCCATTTGTAGCTCTTTTTTGTAACCACGAAAGCGTAAATATAAATGATACCATCAAATCGGAGAAAGTAACATGATGGCCACATTATTATGTTGTATGCATGAGTGACGGTTCCCGGTTTCTTTTTATACGGCCGAGGTAGCAGAGTTGGTAATACAGATCTCTACGTATCTCTAGGCCGTACCATGAATCATCTCACCGAGAGCCGTCACTCTGGTCAGCATCGATCAATTTTACACATTTACAACTGAAATAAAGTGAAACGTTTTTTCACCACGATATTTGCGCAGACGCTGCCAATGCCGGAAAACCGATTGGGCCGCGAATGGCGATCGTTAAGACCGGTTGAATTTGATGTCGGATGCTGATTAACACTTTAAAAAAAAGGTGTTATTTATTCATTATCTTGAGCATTACATTGCGTAATAAACTCCTGTTTGTATGATTAACCTTCGGAACGAACAATAAACTATTATTTTTTGCACGGCTTATTGCGCGGAACGAAGTATAGGCAGCATTTTTGGGCACGTTAAAAATATTTTTTTTTTTTAATTCTTAATTATGCATAAAGCATTTTCCATAAATGTCACAGGTTTATGGAGGGGAGGTGAGGCGAAATTGCGAGTCCGCCCTAAACCGAGATGGAATCAACTCCACTACATCCCGAGGTGAGGACAAGGGAAGAATAAAAAAAAAGGCCTGCACAAAAAAAAAAAAAAAAAATATATATATGTAAATACTTATGTAAAAAAAAAAACCTAAATGTTGCACGTTATGGCATTGGGCGTTTTTTATCGAACACACGGTACGTGGTAAATCAAACACGTGCTGAGAATTTTTACTGTCGAAACATGTGTTTCGCCACGCAGTAGCAGATATTGTGAAAATTCTCAACACGCGTGTTTCATTTACCTCATAAATTTAGTTTTAGGTCTTTCTGCCCCGTCGTGATTTTGGCTTCATTATTTCCAATATTATTTTTGCGCTCCATTTAAAATCATTGTTTGAGTTAAACAAGATAAACTTTTAAGCATTTTCCCCCACAATATCAGGCGGATATTTATTATTTCGAGATCTAATCTTTCTTAATCTAAATAAATACCAGATATTAAGGGCAATAAAATGCAAAATGAGGAGAAAATATTTACAATCCATTAATAGATCGTAAATAAAGCCATTAAAACTGAGTGAGCACTTTGCTGATATCGAACCTTATCAATTGGATAAGGTACCTTTTACGGCGCAAATAAAAGCATCGATCTCGAGGAAAACTAATTTCCAGATAGTCACCATGGCCGACACACCACAAACAGAAAGTAAAGGTGAGTGTGTCCCACAATCCAATCAAAAAACAAATAATTTCATTAAGAAAAAAAAAAAAAACAAATAAGACAATATTTCTACAATTTCTTCATTGCTTTACACATCCAAACAGTAAAACAAATTATGTCATTAATGAAAAAAACAAACGAGACAATATTTGTACAATTTCTTCATTGCTTTACACCTGTCAAACCCTCATTGAACTTTTCGATGGTAGGATAGTGCCCACCCACCGCCCTTAATGTTATCTCGAACTCAAACTAAAAACTCCAAACGACCAGTTGGACCTAATCTACACCCCTATTTTGAATGCTGTGTGTAAATAATTTGCATGTTCCTTTTTGTGTATATACTTGTTCACTTAAAAATGTAATTTACTTAAGTTTTGATAGAGGCAAGTTGAGTTGCCAAAACTGCAGTCAAACAAATAAATCGAAGCGTTATATAAACAATGTAAAAAGTAAATTCAATAAAACGAAATATTATTATATATAAAAATTCTGTTATCAGAATGAGATTTTTTCCAATTTATTGGAGATGTTAGTTAAATTATCGTCAAGAAACTGTGTGTGTGTGTGTGTGTAGTTTAAATAAACGTTTTTTTGAAGGGCGGTGGATGGGCCCTATACTACAATCCAATCAGTAAAACATAGCACAGGATTATAATAACAATTACAAAAAATAAATCAGCCCAAAGTAACACTATTTGGTGTATTTTAAAACACAAGTTCAAAAAATAAACATTCAAATTGTCAAGTGAATTAAAAACAACTTTTGAAAATTTTCGTTTTACTTTTTCTGTAATTTTTTATATTTTCCAATAATTATTTTAATATCTACGCATTGGTAGTTCATATTTTTAAAGATAGTAATTCTACCATATAAAAATTCTAAACATTAATGATTTTTTATTTGGTAAAATTAATATTTTAACCCTTTGCGCTCGTATCTATATTTCAGAGCGCAATGTTAAACGTATTGTAGCAAACGAGGCAAAGGGTTAAAATTTAGGTTATGGTCACATCACGTGTCGGACACAAACCAAAGATTATCAAATATTTCCGCTATAAATTATTAATTTCATTTTTTAATTGGTAGAAAAAATTAAATCCCAATCGGCCGGTGTCGGTGAAGAACTAAAAAAACTTGACACCGACGATTCCCAATTGGCAGGTCACTGTAATGCCACGGAAAAGGTTGATTCAAAACCGCACAGAATTGCAAAAAGGTCAATATTGGACACGAGACGCAGAGAAAGAGATATCAATGGTGATCCGATTGAAGGTCAGACATTTGATTTATAAATGGTACGGGAACGGAATTTCGAAACTCCTGCCGAAAATGTTAATTGTCATTACATTCCTTGTTGCTTATTATCCTTTTTCCGCTAACGGAAATATTCTAAAATACGGCTTGTAACATTTGGGATCAAAATTTTTATAGTCACCTATGCATCCTATGGTAACCCAGCAACCGAGAAAATAATGTCGAATTTTGTTTGTTTGTGTCGATCCAGTGAAACTTTCTGCATGGATATTAACGAAGCTGCGAATATTGCGCGTCGAACCTGTTGCCGACGACAAAATCGAAAAAGATTCGAGTCGTGTCGTGTTACAACGCTTTTAAGCGGTGGTTATGTAAAAAGGATGCCGATGCTATATAGGTATAGACGAAAATGTGTTGCTCGCCTATATGTTGGAGCGTAACGTTTGTTATTTTATTATTTTCCTAGGTCCGTAAGTGAAAAAAATTGTGTCCTGGGATGTAATGGGTTAATAATAATTACCAAGATTCATCAGTTCTAAAGACTGTAACCATATTTGTAAACCATTAGTTGAATGCCCTTGGGCAGATTGCTAATTATACCTATTAAGGACAAAACCAATATTTTGTAATTTTTGCATTTACTATAGAGATACCGGCGGGAAAAGTAAACATTACATTATAGATAAAGCTTACGTACTTTTTACAACCCAATATAATTTTTAGATTAGATTAGCTGATGTTTGTTGTGAAAAACGATTACAGAATTAAGCCTAAGCTTTAAAACAATCAAATTCAAGGTTAACCCTTATTTGCCCATAGTCCTATACCGTGTGTTCGATAAAAAACGCCCAACGCTATAACTCTGTTATTTATTGACTTTTTTAAGACAAACATGTCATTTACTTTCCTTTAATTTTGAGAATATCTGAGTTAAGCTTCATTATCTATCATTACCCATTATTTGTAGTGTTCTCGTGTAAAAATAGAATATATCAGTGTACCATATTATTAATATGTTGGATTACAGATACTCCCGATTCAACAAAGGATACCGTCGAAGAGGTGATGTTGCCACCGAAAAGAATCAACGACTGCAATAACGCCATCGACGTGCCGACACGGAGATCCGGACCGTTGGACTTGAACAACGAAGAAATTACGGAATTCTTCCACTGACAACCCGCACTCGCCAATAATCCTTTCGCCTTCACGTACTGAAAATCGAATATTTGTATCAAGTATTAATGGTTACGAAATAAAATGAGTGTTCGGTAATAAAGTTGATTTTAATAACTTCCTAGCACTCAACGGTAATCCCTTCGTCCTCACGTGAAAAATTCTGAAAATTGAATATTTTTATCAAGAATTAACTCTTTGCTGCAGGAGACTTCATTCATTTTAGGACCCGTCTACACGCTCATGCAATTTGCGCCAATTGGCAAAATGCATGAAGTTTGCGCAAGTCAAAAAGTTTGGATTGAATAAAACCTGACGCGCTATGCGTATGGGTAACTGCCGCGACGCAGCAACTGATGTATGTGTCGCACTTGTTTTTTAATCACCATGCGTGTTTCGTATCGAGAGTGGTTAATAATCCGCTATGGCAAAAAATGAAAAAGAGTTTCTTCGTGAATTCATTGAAATATATAAATCGTTTCCATGTTTATGGAAAATAAAAAGCTATAAATATGGTGACCGCTATTAAATTAGTGTGAGAAAACAAATTCCTTTTTAGCAACCACTGTTTAGACCATCTTCTATCTTTCTGCTTTGATATAACCTTTTTTTATAACACAAATCGCAGCCAGCGAAAGAAGTTTTTTCGTCAATATTTTCCATTTATAAACGGACACATTTTTCGAGATGCAGTCGACAACCTGTGCAAGGGAAACTGAACGTGTAAACGCCAACACATGTTCAGTTCATTTGCCAAATTGCATGAGCGTGTAGACGGGCCCTTGAAGGGCCAAAGTGCACATCTCCCAGTTGGCACTAGAAGTATTAAAATAAGGTGAGAATGCGGTTCATAATTTGCGTCTTTGTTCAGCTTCGTACGTAAGAGTTAAGAGTTTGGAAATAAAATGAGTGTTCGGTAATAATACAGAACACTCATTCTATTTCCTAACCTAACCTAATCAGTCAGTTAAAATCGATTTTAACTGACTGACTGACGATCCGCAGCACTCACCGATAATACTTTTAAATACAAGAAAACGTTTGTTGATAATACTTTTGTCTTCACGTACTGAAAACTGAATATTTGGATCGAGTATTAAAGGTTGGGAAATAAAATGAGCGTTCGGTAATAAAATCGATTTTAAATAATTACAAATTTACTCGGGCGGCCGCTTGTGCGCCCCCCACCCGTGGAAGCACTTGGTGAACCGCTTCGACTCCTTGTTCTTGAGCGTCAGGAAGAGCTTCCTGATCCTGTCCGGCTGTTTGACGCGCATGTGCTGGATGTACACCTGCGCCGACTTGTAGGCCAGCTTGATCTCCACCTCGCTGCACTTGGCCCCCAGCCACAGGAAGACCTGCTCCCCGTTGTCCAGGATCATTATGTCATCATCGGCGAGATCATCCTGAGAAGAAATAAAGTCCAAAATAATTTACTACAAAAATTTTTTTTTTGATAATTTTGCTGTAGCTCATTTGTTAATATACAACAAAAGAAATTCCGTTTGATTGGCATATGTCCTTCCGCTTGTATTGTTTACTTGTTTGCTCATAGAAAGTTCCCGAGGGGTGCGTTCAGGAATGACGCTCTGACTAAAAAGTTGTTCTGGAACAGTTGGATCGCGCTCTGATCGTCTAGTCGGTTGCGTTCAGAAATAGGATAAACGACTGGAGCGCATTCGCTTTTACCCACTCTGTACTGGGTACAAGTGGTTAATTATTAGTTTGAGGTTATGGTCCTCGGATGGCAACGGCAATGAGAAATATTTATTTATTTAAGAAATTATATATTCTTAAGGATATGTTTCATCGGATTTTTAGTCTACGCATCTACACACAAGCTTGTTGAATTAAAATTATTAATTAAAAATAATAGTATATGTTAATCTTAAGAATTATTGATTTATTTTTGTGTTTAACCCTTTGAGCCCGTGTGAAACCACATAGAAATAAATTCCTAGACTGACAATGAGTACACTTTAGTCACTTATTTGAATTGAATAATAACAAGATTTATTCACGAAAATGGAAATAGTACATTATTATACAAGTTTAATAAGAGGGTATATTGTGGCACAAGTGCTCCAATATAACGAGTGCCCCACAATGCCTCTTATTAAACCAGTATAATATACTATTTTTTCTACTTTGGTTTTAGTTAAGGAATTATTTCTAAAATAAAATATATACTTAAACCTAGTGAGTTTTATCTTTTAACATTTGGCAGCACTAAAAACATTTGATCCTTTCGAACGAATTTAATATTTGAGATACGTATTTCTACGGCGATTTCAATAGTTAATTTTAAAACATATTAAATCAAGAATATTACTTACACACCACACCTCCAAAAATAAGGGAGGTTGCCAAGGGTGCGATAAACTATTTCCACGTAAGTTGTAACCAATTTAAGCTTATAACATAATGCAACGCCTACATATACATTTTGAGGTTTCACGAAAACATTGGTGGGAGTTTCGCACCATTTTAGTTTATCAGTGTTTGGTTGGGTTATGTGTTGTGTTATAGGTTATGAATGTTTTTGATAAATATTATAATCTAAAATTGGTTGGTAAGTACACTTATGCATTTAGTACTTACAAATTTTGAATCAATTTAAATTATTTGCATCAAAACATTACATTGCAAACATTTTTTTATATGGTTTCATGCGAAACCACTAAAAACAAGACACATGTTTTCTTCCTATGAATAAAATCGCAACGTTTTTATACTTTATCCAACTTCAACTAATTCTGAAATGAACAAACTTATTCATGAAGTGAGAGCGCACTCCTATAACATAGGATAAACGCTCTTGGTACAAATGGCTTTTTATCGTCGGGGTATTCTATATGAAGGCATCCCAGGGGTTCCCCATTTGTGGGGAAGGACTGAGCGAACAATGAAATTGTTACTATTAACTACCGTCACTTTTGTAGTTCACAGAAATCCTTATTTACCTGGCAAAAGTCTGAGCACTTTTCCGAGACGATGAAGTAACCCTTCTCGTTGGAGCACCTGAACAGCCGCGTGAACTCCATGAACTCGGCCTCCCTCTCGTACGGTTTCTTCCCGTTCAGGCCGACCCAGAAGAAATTGTCGGGCTCCTCCCCCTCGTTCAGGACCTGGAGGCTCACCCACGGGCTGTTGAACATGTCCTCGGCCACCTCGCTCACCAGCCTCGCCTCGTCCGGATCCGCCTTGGATCCGATCCACACGTACACAATTCCGGAGTCTCCCTGCTCGAAGGGCACATTTAAAATGTAGCTAAAACAAACAAAAAAAAGGCAACGTAATAATAATACAAAAACATAATCAACGATGAAGGGAAAATCGAAAGGAGGATTTTTAATTATAAAATTATCCAGAGAAAAAAAAGTGTAGTTAAAACAAAAAAATGCAATGTAATAATAATACGAAAGTAATCAACGATGAAGGAAAAATCGAAAGGATTTTTAATTATAAAATTATCCAGAGAAGAAAG
Organism: Ocypus olens; assembly: GCA_910593695.2. NCBI lineage: Eukaryota > Metazoa > Arthropoda > Insecta > Coleoptera > Staphylinidae > Ocypus > Ocypus olens. The sequence goes on from OU343053.1 coordinate 57,358,190, forward strand.
GAGTTGAGTGGATTGAGTAAATAAAATAAATGAAATAAAGCAAAAAGTAGCCTAAATATACAGGGTGCAGCATTTATCTGGGACACGCAATATATTATAGAAATGAAGATTTGGAGAAAAAATTTGTCAGGAAGAAGGCCCATCTATTTTTAATTCTAAGCAGGTTTTCAAGGTCAACTTATTATTTTTTAAATAGAAACCCGTGTTCTTTAATAAAAATTACAGGTATTCATTTAAAAATAACACGTTGACCTTAAAATGACCTTGAAACCCAGTTTAAATTTGGAAATTACTAGGCCGTCTGTATTAGCCCCTTCATCATAATTCTAGAACAATATAACTACCTATTCTCGAAAAAAACAGTAACATCACTTACCAGAAAGCGGAATTCAAAGCCGTAGCGTCCGGCCGAATTTGTATAAGCCTCGTATTCAACGCACTACCGTTCGACCTGAGATGATAAAACTCGACGGCGTTCTTATCCCGCTGTTTCCTCTTCCCCTGGTGTATAATGAACTTCCTCTTGAAATGCGCCATGAACTTCATGTTCTCCTGCTGCTGGTGCGTCCTGACCACCTCCAGCTTGTCCTCGAAGAGAGCCTTGAATTTCTTCTGCAGCGTGAACGTGAACGTGAGCCAGCCCATGTTGGACGCCTCGCGCCCCTGCCAGAAGTACACCACGCACTGGAAGTCCTCCTCCAGGGGTTCCCCCTCCTCGATGTCGTCGGCGGGGATCCAGTACCGGCACAGGAAAACGTAGCAGTCCATCGAGTGGAAGTGTCCGAGCTCCTCCTCGGGCAGCCGCACGAACTTCTTCCCCTCCAGCACGAACGCCTCCATCGCCTCCAGGTCGTCGTTCCACTCGTCCATCAGCTGCTGCGCTTCCGTTAACGTCATGGCGGGCTGTCGGGGCGTGAACAATACCGTCAGGTCAGCTTTGGTTTCCTGCTGCCTGGCCCACTTCGTCAAATCCGCGCCCGTCTTCTGCACGGATTCCGCCGTCCTGGTGAAGTCGACGGCGATGACCTCATCCCAACCGATGAATTTGTACTTGAACACCTGCGATTCGGTGTCCTCGCGGACTCGCGTCACCACCGCGTAGTCGGGGCGGTCGATCATGTTGAATAGTTCTTCAGAGAGCTTGACGGCGGCAGTTTTTACTAAGCGTGTTGATTTTTTACCAACCCTGCGAGATGTTGAAAATTTAATTTCGAACTTTTTGTATTTAAAATGTTTGGCTAGTCTTACAGTGGATTTCACAAAGATGGTAATAACTATAACTCTGGTTTAAATGACATAACACTGGTATTATGCATAATTTGAGGTTAGGTTATGCGATTACACACATTTTGATTGATATTTACTCTGTAAATACTGTACGGATTTAATTGTCCACGTAATTCTCTCATTAGGCATGTTAATTCTTATTGCGATTCCATTGACGTTTTTGGCATCTCAGTGAGTGCTTTCAAATCGAAATGCCGGAAAGCTATTGAGAGCAACAATAATACCTTGATGCCAAGGTTATAAATTATTTTGTACATATTTATATTGTTTTTATTGTGTATTTTAATTGTTATGTTATTGTACTGTACTGGCCATCCGTAATAAATGACTATGACTATGACTACTCTTTCACAATTTTTGTTTATTTATTTATCATGTCAATAACTCCTTAGCAACGAGTATCGTTAAGGTACCTTTAACAACACTAGTGTTGTTAAGAAATTCGTAATAACACTAGTGTTGTTATATTATCTTAACGCAACTCGTTGCTATGGAGATATTGGTAAACAGACATGATTTCGCTTTTTGACGATTTTCACAAAACATTTTTTTTTTCATAAAAAATAGAAATAGGATAAAATAAACCGTGTTACTCGCTCCAACGTTGCTCGTACTTTCAAACTCTTCTCTTGTAATCTAAAAGCCTTCATAACGTTACTTGTATCGCCAATTACTATAGCACATTCCTAACAACTACAAAATTTTGAACCAAAATAAATTTAAAAGTAATGTCAAATCGGTATTGATTGAGAGAGCATTCTACAGTGTTAGACTGCAACGTCATGTAATAAATTTCACTGTATGTTCTTATATGTTATTTTACAGTATGTCTGTATTTTTATTATGTATTTATATTTATTTTTGTCACTACCTGTTTTATATTATACATTATTTATATTTCTGACATGAGTATATACATATAAATGTATCTGTTCTCGAAAATAAATTCTATTCTATTCATTCTTTTCTATTTTGATGTATTTTTACCTTAAATCCTCTTCTCAAGGCTCCATTTGAACAACAATTGAAAAATGTATTTGGTGAGTGACAGAGACAAACTATGGCGCATAAAGAACATTTACACAGTAGAAAATATAATACCGGCTTACAAAAAACCTGGTATCAATTAATGTTTGTGAAATCCACCTTAAAACGAAATCAAAAATTTTTTTTTACTCACCATACGAAAACATCTAAATAGCAGTCGAGTATGTACACGTTTTTGCTGTTCAACAATGTGTTCAGCAGTTTTCCGTGGGGAACTTCCACTTGTGGCAATTCCAAATAACCCATGCCCAATTGTACTTGATACAGGCGTGGAGGAACCGGAGCGAAACTAGCATCAACGTGCTCCTGAAAGCATAAAGAAACACATTTTAAAAATATATTTTTTTCCATCTGAACTAGAAAACCCAACGCGGAAAATTTAATACAAACTCACGCGCCCAAATTAATTATAGTATCAGATAGATCTCTTATTTGAATTTTTTACCTCAATGGGTTCTTCCGGTTTGTTCCCCTCCGGCTCGCCCAAGGCCAGCCAGAACTCCTTGCTCTCGGCGCCCATCGTCTCCGTGATGACCTCGGCCTTGTTCTTGCGCTCGTTCTTGTTGATCTTCTCGGCCATGAGCCGCGCCTTGGATTTCAGCGTGTTCTTGGAGCTCTTGCCGTACCACAGGAATATCTTCAGGCCCGTGTCAAGGACGAAAACGAATCGCGGATCGAGGGACTCCGACGATACCGAGACGGGTTCCAGGTGGATGGACGCGCCGGCGGCGTGCACTCGGTAAAACCTCACTTCGTACGTCTATTAAAAAAAAAAAAAAAATAGACTTACTTCATGATCATCGTTAACCCTTAACCACAGACACCCGATTTTGGAGTCTAAAGCTCGAATAACATTATACTTTTTCCGTCTAGATTCTCGTTAGATTTTGCTTCGAGACAATCTAGTATGAATGTAATTCAGAAAATTCCATCCAATTTCCGTTCAAGTTTCTTGAATAGAAATATGCATCCGTTCGATATTGATCCAAGTTCGGTAGCGCCAACGACGAAAAAAAAACAAGCATGAGTTGTTTGTGCAAGCAACATAACCTATGTAACCTGACAATTTTCATGATGTTTTCAATTCCATTCATTTTTACAATCTCAACTCTTAACCTCACTTGGACTTGGACACGCAAACACAAATACTTTTTATTTAGTGGGTTGGTAATTACGTCGTCCGCTACCGGCGCCCTCTATATCGAATGCTTGTAGTGTTTTATTTATAAAAAAAAAAAAAAACGAAATTAATTTCTGTGACTTGGAATGAACCATACACATCGTTTCCTCTGACAAATGGCGTTTTACTGTAAACGGATCGCGAAAACAACTAAAAAAACGGTTACTCTAAATTAACTTAATCTATCTACATAAACTATACTCATTTCTCCCCGCCTCTCCTTTCCCTTCACCTCCTGTCTTCCTTCTCGCGTCCCACTTTCTCCAGTGTCTTTACCCCAGCCCCATCCATTCCATCACTCTTCTGTTCCCTTTCAATTTATTACTATTATTATTATAATTAATTTATATCATTGAATTCAATGACTTTTGCGATATACAAAGTTGAAAACATCGACTTACTAAATCCTCGACAGTGAAGAAGCCGCTTGACGTCCGCCCTCCCTCTATGTACGTGATCCTCGTCTCGAAAAGGGATAAAAATTCTTCCGATTCGTCCCCTTGTTCCTCACGTATTGTTCTGCATTGCGCTCCAAGGTAATTCCTCAAGTTGACAGCGTGTATCGCAGAACAAGCCCTCTTATCCAACTTAAACATAAATATGAAGCATTTTCTAAAACAACTTAGCTGGCTTGAAAGATACACAATATATTTTTCGCCCGCCTCTACCGAAACCATATATTTCGGCCATAAAAATCGGGCCGAAACTACGATTTAGTGTATCTAGGGCCGAAAAAATAATATACATAATCTAGACAACAAATATAACTCTGGCTTAATGACGAAACACTGATATTATATTTTCGGCTGTGTAAACGTTCTTTATGAGCCATATTTGATGAACGCTACTTTTGTAACCTCCATTTCGGTGGCAACTTCAACACTTGATTTCAACACCAATCGGTCTAATTTGTACGATTGGAAAAATGGCGACCGTTGGATCAACTTGTTCACGATCAACAGTGCGTTCATTAGTAAATAACACAACAATTGGCAGTAAACACCCAACTGTTTAGTCTGACGAACGCGCACATTGTCTGTCACCTAGCAAAAAAAAAGTTTGGCATTTTGAGGTTATTTTCACATTATTACCAATTATCCATGACATAACACTGATATTATATTTTTCGTCTGCCTCTACCGAAACCATTTATTTCGGCCATAACAATCGGGCCGAAACTACGATGTAGCGTATCTAGGGCCGAAAAATAATATGCATAATCTAGACAACCTTCCGCGGAATATGAGTGGGCTATGCAAAAATCTGACAGTGACAGTTCAATGGTGCGCGATATGAAATTTCCTGAAACACTGTTTTTACTTAAGGCAGGCGAAAAAATATCGAGTGTAACTCATGCCGAAATGCTTTAGCAAGCCTTCACTCTCTGCGAGGGTTGCCAAAGCCTATTTTTGATAGGGCGTCAGTGGCGTCTCTTTAATATTTCTGCGAAGGGGTTCAATCCATGTTATTTTGTGGAACATCAAGATTTTTCATAAGGGTTTTTTTTCTTTTTATCTACGAGGAGTACGCAGAAAACTTTTGGTGCATGAATTTTGAAACACCCTGTATACTATATTGGGCTGTATTTACAAATTCTTAAAATTGAATTTCAAGAGCAAAACTTAGTTTTTTTTTAGTATAGCTTTAGATTTTGTCATACTTCAACTGTTCACTTTCAAAATATTTCAAATTCCAAAAATTCAAAACTGATAAAATATTCTGCTTCCTTGTAATTAATTTTTCGAATAGTTTCCTCACCGAAGCCTTTTCTCCTATCCAGAAATAAATTTCCCAGCTTAGCGAACCGGAATCGTCCAGCGTTGTCTTCAGGACGATGTAGCAGTCGCCTTCGTAGAATTTACCGTGCGCCACTTCGTCTATTTGATTCGGCAAGAAGTTCTCAATTTCCCATATGTTCACCCCGGGCACGTGACCGGCGTCATCGTCGAAAAACTCGGAGTAGTCCAGAGGGGGCTTTTCCAGTGTTTCATCCCACCTTTTAGGCCTTAAAAAAAATTGATTTTTGGTAAATATTGCAACTGTAATTTTTGTTGAAACTTAAGCCACTAAGATATGAAAACGTACGTAGGGGGAAGAACGGTAAATGTCCATAAAAGCCGATTCTGAGAAAAAACGCATTTAAAGGTTCGAGAACTTTCAGGGGCAAGTATACACAGCCCATCTTCACAGTCTAATAACTCTCGGGGAGAACCGATTTTCCCCGTTAATGATTCATCAATGTTTAGTAATTCTAAAAATGCAATAAAATGGCGTTCCAATCGCCATTTTGGTGGGAAATGGTCATAAGCCGGGGTTCTTCCCCCGTGACCTTCATATGCGATCGGCAGATTTCGCTTTTGGGAGTACCATCTGGTCCATCAATAAATCAGTGAAATATAATTTCAAAAAGTCCAACAGTTTTGTGACATTCGGAGGTGTTTGTAGCAAACAAGGCAATTAGCAATTGCAAATCGAAATCGAAACGGTTATTACAAGGCAGAAGGACCATAAGCCCATTAACTGGTTAAGTAAAATAAAGCACTACTACTATTTTTTGATCAGTTTATGAAACTGCTTATAAAAAGAAGAGCATTTTTATCGCGGTACTTACTTAACAAACTCCGCCTTTAGTTCACTCTCAGTCTTATTACTGTCCTTGTCCTTCGCGATATCTTTCATTCCCTGCAATAAAACAATTCATTGTAGCTAACCACCCAACGGAAATGTCGATTCTGCACCTTTAATATTTTGGCCTGGTCTTGGTCGGCTTCTTCGTGATCTCTTCTACCTCTTCTCAACCTCATTTTCCTTGCGATTGGGTCCTTGCTGGGATCTAAAAAAAAAAAATTTTAGGTTAGAGTATATTGAATCGGTCGCCATGGACAACTCTTTTATGGAACTCGGAAATCGTGATTCATTGTAAAAAACACGTTTTTAGGTTAGAATATGCTGAATCGGTTGCCATGGAACATGGAAATCTAAATTCATATTCCGTCTGAAATCAGGACGCGACGCAAGCAAAATGACCAGACCTTTCATTAAAGTGATGAAAATATTTTTCTTACTGATATAAAAATGTACACTTTTTATTACTAGTAATACAGTCTGTCATGAAGAGAATAGTTTTAAGCAGCATTGCCAACTGATCACATAATATTTCCGCCAGATAGCCAACCTAATTCCACCAGAAGATATGAAAATATAAAGTATGAAAAAAATCTTATTTTAACACAAGTTTCAGCAGAAAAATTTTACGTTTTGCGTACAAATTAGGTAAAACAATGAAAAAATCAAAAGAAAAATAAATACAGATATAGAATTCCTTAAAAACTCACTTTGCGATGCCGGTGGCGGCGGCACCATAGCCCCCGCCAGCCTGAGCTGATTCTGCAGGGAAAAGTCGATGTTGTAGAACTCCAGGCCGGCCCCCCTCGTCATTTCTGTGGGCTTGGGAGGCATCACCAAGTCCGGATTGTTTCGTAGATCCAGGGAATCCAAGTCGTTCAGCAGGTGTATCGCATCGGGCAGGGTAATCAACCGATTCGAACTTAAGTTTAGTTTCCTCAACGAACCGCACCTAAAAAAAAAAACGATAGAACCTCAGCAAATAAAGATAAGAAATCGTAGAGACGAAAAATAGAATGAATATATCGTATGTTCATTAAAAAAAAAAGTGTGCCATGATTTTTTATTAAAAAAAATTTAAGTTAGGAATTGACATACAAAACGTCAGATCGTTCTAAAAGTCACAATTATTCCGTGGTCGCAATGGTTTACAGCAACCAGCAGAAGCGTTTCTAGTTGAAAGTTATTTCCGAAATGGAACTAAAGTGGTCGGAAATTCGACACACCTATGGCAGAGTTTCAGAAAGAATTTCCCAACGTTCTCATTATTTATGATGAATTTAAAAATACCTTATCACGATGTGTTGTATTATTTCATGAAACGGGTAATATTCTCCGTAAACCAGGAAGTGGTAGACCAGTCAAATGTACTTAGGATGCTATTAACACAGCCCAAGGAATTTTGGAAGGTAAACCTACGTCTTCTCTGCGTCGTTTATCACAGCAAATTAATTTATCGGTAGTAACATAACCTCAATGTGTTACCAATTTTTAAAAATAAAAAATCATGGCACACTTGAGGTTTTTTTTTAATGAGCATGCTTTATGAATATTCAAACTGCAAAAAATTTCAGATCCTCAAAATGGATATTTCCATTAAAAAAAAACTTTACAGTTACCTGCATAATCCCTCCGGTATCATTTCAAGTTGATTGTTGGAGGCGGAGAAAATCTCCAGGCATCCCAGTTTTCCTATTCCCGACGGTATACCCTCAAAGTCCAATTGGTTATCGTTGACGTAGAGCCTTCGAAGGGTGGAAACTTTGCACAGGGAAGCCGGAAGGCTGGTGAGTTTGTTATGCGACAAATTGAGCGTGTCCAATTTTTGCCACAACTCAACAGCTGGAAATAAAATAAAAAAAAAAAAATTAAGTTACAGTACACAGAAAGATAAAGGTACAGTATTCCCGAAAGAATAAATACAATCAACAAAAAATCCAAACAATTTAAACAGTTACTTAGTTACTATTTGCGTAATTCCAGGCGAGTTGGAAATAAAATGAAATTTTTTTAGAAGTTCACATTGCTCAAGATTCATAGAAGAATAATGCATTTTTGATTTCCCGTAAAAACATTTGCCACATCTTTGGTGGAAACAAAATGGCAACAATCCAAACTTGAATTGTGAATTGACGAAAATTGCATTCGATGATTTGAAAAATCGTAAAAAAATAATTCAACGAGGAATTTGCTTCAAAAGCTCAAGATTCATAGAAGAATAATGTGTTTTTGATTTCTCGTAAAAACAATTGCCACATCGTGGGCGGAAACAAAACGGCAACAATCCAAACTTAAACCGTTCAAACGATTTGAAAAATTGTAAATCGAATGAGAAATTTGTTCCAATAGAACAATACATTTTTGAAACCTCTGTTTATTAATAATTGTTAAAATAATTAACATTCCTCGACAAGAAACGAAATATTTTGAATATTTGCATTCAATAACTAGAAATGTTGCAAAAAAATTGTTTACCATCTGTAAAACCATCATTTTATAAAGGGGATAAGGCCCACCCACCACGCTTTATATTAACTTTAATTACAAACCCTGTTTCTCGATAGTTGCAACATTTCCAGCGATACAAATTATTTGACAAAAAAATGAGAAGTTTGTGGGTTATGATAAAACGCAACTTTTGTCTAATTTACCCAACCTCGTATCTTATACCGTTCTATCCTAAAAACGCCATCATCGTTTAGCATAAAAATAAAATAAAAACTTTTTACAAAAAAAACAATTTACCCCTTTAGTGCCATCTGTGGAATGTTTTTTCATATTTTTTGCATAAACGAGTTTGTGGCAGTAAAATGTAACAACAATAAAAAGTAATTTTATAGTAAACCTGAGACTATAGCCCCAATCAAAGCAGCACTGGCGCGAAGTGGTTAAGTGAATACGATACCTGTGGATAATTCCGTGATTTCGTTATCGCTCAAATTCAGCCGCCTCAGGTTGGGCAGGGAGTAGAGAGAGTCGGGTATCTTGGGCAGCGCGTTCTGCGCGAGATCGACGTCCGACAGGTGCACCAGGCTCTCCAGGTTCCCGGGAAAGTTGGCCAGGTTCCTGCTCGTGTTTCGCATGTGCAGCGTTTCCAGATTGATCAGGGAGGGCAGCTGCCTGAACTGGAAATGCCCCAGGGGATTGTTGTTGAGCACCAGCGTCTGCAGGTTGGCCAGCCTGCGGGTTTGCGGGGGCAGCGTCTCCAGGCTGTTGTTGCTCAGGTTCAGGAAGAGCATGTCCGTCAGGTTTATGAAGAGCGAGTTCGGCACGGCTTCGATACTAGACGGTAAAGCAATTATTTTTATTAATGCATTTTTAAGGTCGATTTAACCAATTCGCGCCCATGCTGCTTTGATTGGGTTATAGCATAATCTTAAGTTTATTGAAAATTTACTTTTTTGTTGTTACGATTTTCTACGAAATATTATTCCACTGTCATAAACTCATTTATGCAAAAAAATATTAAAAAACATATTCCATAGATGGCGCTAAAGTGTTTTTTTTTTAATTTGTAAAATATGTTTTTTTTTACTTGTCGCCATATGTGGCGACCTGGGCGTGAAAAGGTTAAAGGCAAATTTTATTTTCATATTACTCATTGCAATACTTACCGATTATGACTTAGATTAAGCACGAGCAGAGTCCTGGCCCTGTCCAGCCCCTCGGGCACCTCCTTCAGGTTGTTGTGGCTCAAATCGAGGGTGGTGAGCTCGTCCAGGTTGAACAGGTCGGCCGGTATGCCCGAACTCTTCACCTTGTTGTGCCTCAGATTGAGGGTCCGCAGGCAATTCAATTCCGTCAGTTCTCCGTGCAGTTTCTCCAAATTGTTGCGGGTCAACGAGAGGTGCTCGAGTTTCTGCAGGTTGCCCATCTCCTTGGGGATTTCGGAGAGGTTGGTCCTGTCCAGCTTCAGCCACTGCACCCCCGTCATGAGGCTGACCGCCTCGGGAAATCTGTCCGACTGTATAAAACGTTATTTACTACACTTCGATCAATGGATCATGGACAGCCGAACCGAGTTCCAACAATATTTTCAAGCGATAAGTTAAATGTGTTTCGTATGTCGTCCCCAGTTTTCACGCAAAGATCCATTGATTAAACTATACCGACTAACTTAGTATTAGAAACTTTCACAATATTAAAAAACTCTTGAACTTTGAGTCAAGAAAAAATACACAACACAAATAAACAAATCAAAAACAATTGCATAAGAGACTATGATCCAAAAAAACGATTGCAATTACAGAAAAAATACTTACGCTGAAATCATTTCTCGTGAAGTCCACGCCCCTGACGAAGGGCAGGACGCCCGTGTTGGCCGTGTGCGACATCGCGCCCCCTTCACGTTACCCGATCCTCCTGTCCTTTTTAAAATTACGTAACCTCAGTATTAATCGTAGCCCCCGAAAATACGACAATTACGAATCGTGGGGGCGTTTTCACATCTTTCGTTCGTCCGTTCCAGATAAAATTAGGTGACGGTGAGGCGATAAATAACTGACACACATAGTTTCCGCGTCGGGGCGCGCGTCCGCGGCGGAAAGCGAGCGCGGGCGTACAATTAACACTTTCGATCACGGATCGTCGGGCTCACCGCACGCGCTCAATTAACTCCCCGATCACTTTCGCGAAAATAACAACACCTCCAAACACTTCAAAACAAAAGAATTGTACAGGTGCGTTTGACAGATAAACGCTGCGTTGCCAGTTTTAACAAAGCGGGGGAATGTAAAGTAAGTTATAAATCATTACAATCTTAGCGATTGGTGATTAAAATAGCGTGAAATAACAGGTTATTGTTTAAATAATGGATTGAAATATAAATATGTATAATAAACGATTGGAAAAATTTGAATTAAATTAGCGCGCTTTAGAAGCGAAATAGATCAGTGGCAGCGATGTTAAATGAATCTTAAGCAGTGGCGGCTCGTGTATGTTCGGCGGGGGGGTAACGGAAGAAAATTTGACTGAAACAGCAATGAAATCTCTGCTCCCTCTATAAGAGTAAGTAGTGCGGCACGAGCAACATCTTTGTCCTCCCTACGGAAATCCACGAGCCGCCGCTGATCTTAAGTTATCATTTTTAAAAAGCGGTGTGCCTTTATTTATATTAATTTAAATGTTTATTTCAAGATGATTATTTATGAATGGTTACATCAGGTAGATGTTTGTCTGGCGTGACAATTCCTGATGGAAGATGCCAAAAAGTAGCATTTTCTTTATCCGTAACGCTGTTTAGGAAAAAGCAGACAATTTTGATTTTCGCAAGTGGATAACTTTGAAATGCGTTGACATATTTTGACGATTTAAACTTCAAAAGGTCCACAACTTTTCGGTCTTTAAAAATGTGTGTTGAAAATTGTTGCTGAACAACTGGAAGATGTCAAAAAGTAGCAATTTCTCTGGCGGGAAAATAAGGAGGCAATGTTAATTTTCGCGATAACTTGAAAACGCCATTTGACAATTCAAATGTCAAAAGGTGCAAAAATTGATAATCTCTAAAAAATCACATGGCATTTTTCTGTAAAACAACTGAAAAACTTTTTCCGGCATTTTTTTCTTCCTGGCGGCGAAATAAGGAGGCAATTTTCGCGATAAGTTGAGAATGCGTGGACGAAATTTGACAGTTCAAATGTCAAAAGTTACAGAAATTGATGTTCTTTAAGAGAGGCGCATGACTTTTATCTGTAAAACGACTGAAACACTTTTTTCAGCATTTTTTTCTCACCGGCGGCGAATTAAGAAGGCAATTTTCGCGATAAGTTGAGAATGCGTGGACGAAATTTGACAGTTCAAATGTCAAAAGTTACAGAAATTGATGTTCTTTAAGAGAGGCGCATGACTTTTATCTGTAAAACGACTGAAACACTTTTTTCAGCATTTTTTTCTCACCGGCGGCGAATTAAGAAGGCAATTTTCGCGATAAGTTGAGAATGTGTGGACGAAATTTGACAGTTCAAATGTCAAAAGTTGCAGAAATTGATGATCTTTAAAAAAGTCGCATGACATTTTTCGGTAAAACAACTGAAACATATTTTCCAGCACTTTTTCTCACTGGCGGCAATTTTCGCGATACGTTGGGAATGCATTCACGAAATTTGACAGTTCGAATGTCAAAAGGCGCAGAAATTGATGGACTTTAAGAAAGTCCCATGACATTTTTCTGTAAAACAAGTGAAAAACTTTTTACAGCATTTTTTTCTCACTGGCGGCGAATTAAAGAGGCAATTTTCGCGATAAGTTGGGAATGCGTTCATGAAATTTGACAGTTCAAACGTCAAAACGTGAGGAAATTGATGATCTTTGAGTAAGTCGCATGGCATTTTTCTGTAAAACAACTGAAAAACTTTTTCTAGCATTTTTTCTCACTGGCGGCGAATTTGCGATAAGTTGGGAACGCGTTCACGAAATTTGACAGTTCAAACGTCAAAAGGTGCAGAAATTGATTTTTTTTAAGAGAGGCGCATGACTTTTATCTGTAAAACAACTGAAACACTTTTTTCGGCATTTTTTTCTCACCGGCGGCGAATTAAGGAGGCAATTTTCGCGATAAGTTGAGAATGCGTGGACGAAATTTGACAGTTCAAATGTTAAAAGTCACAGAAATTGATGTTCTTTAAGAGAGGAGCATGACTTTTATCTGTAAAACAACTGAAACACTTTTTTCAGCATTTTTTTCTCACCGGCGGCGAATTAAGGAGGCAATTTTCGCGATAAGTTGAGAATGCGTGGACGAAATTTGACAGTTCAAATGTCAAAATTTACAGAAATTGATGATCTTTAAGAAAGTCGCATGACATTTTTCCGTAAAACAACTGAAACATATTTTCCAGCACCTTTTCTCACTGGCGGCAATTTTCGCGATACGCTGGGAATGCGTTAACGAAATTTGACAGTTCAAATGTCAAAAGGTGCAGAAAATGATGTTCTTTAAGAGAGGCGCATGACTGTGATCTGTGAAATAACTGAAACACTGTTTTCAGCATTTTTTTCTCACTGGCGGCGAATTTTCGCGATAAGTTGAGAATGCGTTTATGAAATTTGACAGTTCAAACGTCAAAAGGTGCAGAAATGTATGATATTTAAGATAATTGCATTGCATTTTACGGAAAAACAGCTGAAAAAAAAATTCCAGCATTTTTCCTCACTGGCGGGGAAATTATGAGTTAATTTTCGTGATAAGTTAGGAACGCGTTCACGAATTTTGACAGTTCAAATGTCAAAAGGTGCAGAAATTGATGATCTTTAAGACAGGCGCAAGACATTTTACGGTGAAACCACTGAAAAAGTTTTTCCCGCATTTTTTCTCACTGGCGACGAATTAAGAAGGCAATTTTCACGATGAGATGGGAATGCGTTGATGAAATTTGACAGTTCAAATGTCAAAACGTGCGTAAATTCATGATCTTTAAGAGGATGGCATGATTTCTTTTGTGAAACAACTGAGAGGCGTTAAAAAGTAGCATTTTCTCTGCGTTTGATGTTGGCAACTTGATAATTTCGATATTTTAAGGTGCGCAACTTCACGTTCTTAAAGTATTTGTTCAGAAGATGTCAAAAGGCATACTGAGTTTGACCTTGAGATACTTTTAGCGTTGTTCAATCACATTTTAGACTAGGTTTAAGCTGCCAAACTACTGTTGGCGTTGTTCAATCACAGTTTCCACTTGATTTAAGTTGCTAAACTACTTTTGGTGTTGTTCAATCACAGTTTAGACTAAGTTTAAGCTGCTAAACTACTTTTGGCGTTGTTCAATCACAGTTTAAACTTGGTTTAAGTTGCCAAACTACTTCTGGTGTTGTTCAATCACAGTTTTAAGCGGTTTAAGTTGCTGTTGAACAACCTAACCTTAAGAGGTTTATAATGTCGTTTAAAGTATCTCGGATTTTCTAAGAGATTCTTTGTTTTTTTTTTTTTATTAAAACTACAAAAATAATAAATAATAAATAATCTTTTTACAAAACAGCGTAGGAAAGGTACAGTGGAATCAATAAATAGTTAAAGAAGCGAGCGTCCCGCGCTGAGCTAACTTCACTGGCCGACTCGTTGTAGCCGAGCCTGCAGATCCTCTCGGCGTGAGTGGCGCCCCCGTTCGGATCACAGTCATAGTCCAGACACAGGCTGACGTTCCTCTCCTCGAGGAAGTCCTGCATCGGCACGAAGAACTCGCAGCGGAACCTGTTGTCGCCGAGCACGATCTCCTCCAGCTTCTCCAGCTTCCGGTGCACCACCTTGTAGTTGAAGTAGGCGAGCCGGTTCGATTTGAGGTCGAGGACCTGGAGGTGCTCGTGCCGGCGGGTGCTCCGCGACGCCGTCACGTTCCTCAGCCGGTTCTTCTCCAGCCACAGCACCCGCAATATGGGGGTGTCGGCGAGAACGTCGAGGGAGAACCTCTCCAGGCGGTTCCCCATCAAATCCAAAACGAGGAGGGCGTCCAGGCCCACGAACCCGCGCCTCCCCAACCTTCCGATCAGATTGTTCCCCAAATACAAGAACTTGAGCTTCCGCAGCCCGTTGAAGCAGCTGGTGGGGATCTCCGCGAGCGTGTTGTTGCGCAACTGCAGGTCGATTAAGTTAGGTAACTGCTTGAAATTGTACTCTGATAATACTTCTAGGGTGTTGTTGTTCAGGTAGAGATACTCAAGCCGGTTGAGGTTCGTGAACGCCAGCGGCCCGATCTCTTTGATTCCGTTGAACTCCATGTAGAGGATCTTCAACTCAACTAGGAACTTAAATAAATAAGGGTGCACGTGGGTGATCTCGTTATTGTTAAGGTACAAATACTTCAGGCGGCTCAGGCCGTTGAAGGTGCGCGGATTCAGCACGCCGATCCGGTTGTGGTTCATGTTGAGCACGTCGAGGTTGTGCAGGTCGGCGAAGAGATCGTCCTGCAGCCTCTCGATCCGGTTGTAGCTCAAGTCCAGCTGGTAGAGCCGCGCCAGCCCGTAGAAGCATCCGTCGTACAGATCGCGCATCGAGTTCTCCTTCAGGATCAGCAGCTTGAGGCTGGGGAGGTTCTTGAAGGTGCCCGGGCGGATCTCCTCGACGTGCGCTCCGGTGAGGTTGAAGTAGGCGAGGTGCTTGGTCGCGGTGAAGTTGAAGAGTCGCTCGTGCAGCTCGGGGAGATCACAGGAATCACAGCGGTACCATTCGGTGCGGTTCAGTTCGAGCCGTTCAGTCTCTAAGTGGGAAGACGTTAAGTTGGTGCAGGTCAGCTGGCGGCTTCCGGAAGGACCGCGTTCTATCTTGCACGGCGGTGGAGGCGACGGTGGCGATTCTTTGCCGCTCGCTCTGCAGGCCCTCAGGATGATCAAGCCGTAAATGTAGATGATTTTAAACCATATTTCCATTTTCATTCACTAAAAAAATTAAGAAAATTAACATTTTAGAAAAAAGGGCAAAACTTTGTTTTATTGCTAATTTTAAATTTTGCTAAAACCAAACGTCACAATACCTTTGACAACAATCACTTACCACATGACTTTCGCTTCAGAACATTTTAAGCTCACTGCAAAACTTTTTGCACGAAATTCTTGACGAAAAATAAATCATTTGCACAATTTCAGAAAAAAGGCGAAACTTTTTTTATTGAAAAGGTTAAATTTTGCTTAAACTACACGCGGTAATGCCTTCGACAACAATATTTGAGATTGCTCGCTTCATGACTTTCGTTTCTGAATAATTTAAGCTCACTGCAAAAATTTTTGCACGAAATTCTTCACAAAAAATGGTGATGTGGCCATCATGTTACTTTCTCCGACTTTATATTTACGTTTTCATGGGTTTATTTTCAATTGAAATCATATTTTAAATGTACATCGAGTGGATGAAACTGACGTTTAAAACGTCAAAATAATGAAAGATGGAAGACTTCAAATTCAAAACTCGGTTTACTCAAAAACTAACGAGATTTCGAAAAAAACTTATTCTTTAGAAGTTGTTCATTTTGGCATTCTCTACAATTATTATTCAAATAAATTTGCTGTAACTATTATCGTTTCATAATTATAAACCAAAAATTAAAAAAAAATTAATAATTTTTTTTCTTGAATAGCAATAATTTTATGAAAAATATTTTCAAGCAAAAGATGTTCATTTCTTTATTGTCTTCGATGTTTGTTTAAATGTTCTTGTGATATTTTTTATATTCAAGAAAATATTGGCAAAAAACAAAAAACAGTTAAGGTAAACACCCACTTCCAGTGTACGAAATTTTACCAAAAGCTTTTCAGTTCTTCAGATTATCAAATAAGACGTATGTTCAAAGTTTCATATCAATTGCTCTATTAGTTTTTGAGATACAGCGCGCACAGACAGACACACACACACATTTTTTTTCCAGAAATTGTTGAAATGGCATCTAGGGACCCCAAAACTGATATTTCCGTAAAAAAAAATTTTGAAAAACAAATCACGTACTTCGTAACGGAGAAAGTAAAAAATCACTTGCACAATTGTATTGTCATTTCCTTTCGTTAATTTGAATATTGGTTCTATCCGTAAAAAATATTATTATCATTATTAATTTGTCATCCCTCTCTACGTGATTTTAAAAATGTACCTGAGGTGGATTCGAATAAAAAAAATTGCCCAAAATTTCTAATTACGCCACCGTTTCAGGCGTTTATATCAGACAAGTCTGTCCACAAACATAACGTAAACGTACATTACCAAAGTACCGTCCGCTCGATAGCTAATTATTAGCATAAGTCTAATAAATTCAATCAATAATGTCGACACAAAAAAAAATAGTCAATAGTTTCTGCCGAAGAGTATTTACCGAGAAATTTGCAAAAAACTTTACGATTATTTTTAATTATAAATAAAGGTTTGCCATGAAATCATAATGGCCGATATTTCATTTTGTTCTAAAAAGTGACGGTAGATGTCGCATTACGATTTACAATCGGCCGTGTATTCTACACAAGAAAAAGTATTTATGATTAAAACGTTTTACTCAGGCACTATTTAAGAACTGTACGTGAATATCCAGCAAAAGTACAATTTAAAATGTGTTACAATTGGCTCCCTTAATTATTTTATAAAATCGGTCTACTTACATTATTTTTAACACTCATTAAACTACCATTGGGTATTGCATTCTTCGGAAATTCAACACTAAACCAATCACTTACACTTCTTAAATAGTACCTGAGTAAAACCATTTAATTATAAATACTCTTTCTTGTCTAAAATACACGGCCAGTTGTAAATCTTAATGCGACATCTACTGTCACTTTTAAGAACAAAATTAAATATCGGCCATTATGATTTCATGGCAAACCTTTGTTTTTAATTCAAAATATTTGTAAAGTTTTTTGCAAATATCTCGGTAAATACTCTGCAGAAACCATTGAATAAGGCACCGAATCCTTCAGCTTAAAAAGCTTTAAAAATAATGTAGGAAGACCGATGCTGTCAAATAATTAGGGGAGCCAATATTAACACATTTAAAAATTTACACGTAAATACCTATGGCCCGCTTCGCAATTCAAAAAAATATTACACATAAATTGATATTTTTATTTATATTAGATAAATCTATCCGTAAAAACGTAAATAATATGTATAAATGTAAATTGTGTTATTAACTTGACATTGTAATATTTAATTTTAATTTTTATTGTAACTTTTAATTGACAAACACATCCGCAACAAATTTTTTGCATCTTATGTATGATTTGTATACTGTGGCCGACGTGAAATAAATGAAATGAAACGTGCACTATCCAAGTACCGTCTGCTCGATAGCTAGTTGGCATATAGCGTATAAATTCAATCATTTAATCGCTGTTAGATTTAATTTGCATTTATTGCAATTAGTGACGATTTAACTAACTGTAGCCGTGCGTATATGTGTGGTAATTTCTGTTGGATAAAACGAACCCCGTAATTAGCGTCGTTGTGCGAGGTCAGCTGATTATAATTAGCCCATTGTATTCTAATCTGATTCAGTCATTCATTAACTGTAAAATTCAAGGCCTTAATGAAGGCACAGAGTACGCCACATTTACAAGAGACAGTGAGTGTTCTTTGCACTTCTGCTCAATATATTTTGATAAAATTTTTAAGAGGTTACTAAAACATTATCACTCATTTTTGACAGTTTACATTTGTCAAATATACTTCCAGAAAAGCACTCGAATAGTAAAATTAAAAATAAATTACGCCGAATTGGAGTTATGATTTTTTTATGGCGGCGAGGTTTCAATATTTTTTGAAAAAATTCTCAACAGCTTATAAAACGATTTCGCGTATTTTTGACAGTTTGTGTTTGCTAAATATACTTTCAGAAAGACACTCCATTAATGAAATTAAAAATAAATTACGCCGAATTGGAGTTACGATTTTTTTTAATGGCAGCAACGTTTCAATAATTTTTGAAAATTTTCTTAACAGCTTATAAAACATTCTCACACAGGTTTGACAGTTTACATTTGTCAAATATACTTCCAGAAAGGCACTCCATTAATAAAATTAAAAATAAATTACGCCGAATTGGAGTTACGATTTTTTTTAATGGCAGCGACGTTTCAATAATTTTTGAAAAATTTCTTAACAGCTTATAAAAACTTTCTCACACAGGTTTGACAGTTTACATTTGTCAAATATACTTCCAGAAAGGCACTCCATTAATAAAATTAAAAATAAATTACGCCGAATTGGAGTTACGATTTTTTTTAATGGCAGCAACGTTTCAATATTTTTTGAAAATTTTCTTAACAGCTTATAAAACATTCTCACACAGGTTTGACAGTTTACATTTGTCAAATATACTTCCAGAAAGGCATTCCATTCATAAAATTAAAAATAAATTACGCCGAATTGGAGTTGTGATTTTTTTTAACGGCAGCAACGTTTCAATAATTTAAAAAAAAATTCTTAACAGCTTATAAAACATTTTCGCGCATTTTTGACAGTTTACATTTGTCAAATATACTTCCTGAAAGGCACTCTATAAGGAAAATTTAAAAAAAATTACGCCGAATTGGAGTTATGATTTTTTTAATGGCAACAACGTCTCAATAATTTTTGAAAAATTTCTTAGCAGCTTATAAAACATTTCCGCGCATTTTTGACAGTTTGTGTTTATTAAACATACTTACAGAAAGGCACTCCATTAATAAAATTAAAAACAAATTACGCCGAATTGGAGTTATGATTTTTTTAATAGCAGCAACGTTTCAATGTTATGCTCAATTTGTTTCCGACTAAAGAAAGTAATTTTTTTTACAATATATCAAAAATGCATTATTTTAAAGAGCATTTAGAAATTCGGAAGATAATCCCGCAAGTGATATATATTTTTTTAATTTGAATAGCAAATTGCAAATTTCTCTTTCTTCAACTTCAAGTTTCGAGTGTCGCCATCTTGTTTCTATCTAGAGAATGTCAATTTTTTTACAGTATGTCAAAAATACATTATCTTTAAGTATACTTGGAAATTTTGAAAACAATTGTACAAGTGGTAACTTTTTTGGAATTTTTTTATTCCTAAATTGCAAATTTCGCTTTGTTCCCCTCAAGTTTCGAGTGTCGCCATTTTGTTTCCAACTCTTGAATGTTAATTTTTTGTACAGTATGACAAAAATACATTATTTTTAAGTGCATTTATAAATTTTGAAGGCAATTTCGCAAGTGATAACGTCTTCAGAATTTTTCTAATCGCAAATTGCAAATTTCGCAATCTTCAACTTCAAGTTTCGAGTGTCGCCATTTTGTTTCTAAATAAAGAAATTAATTTTTTCTTAAAGTATAACAAAAATACATTATTTCTAAGATCATTTTGAAGTTTTTAAGACAATTCCACAAGTGATAACTTCTTCAGAATTTTTCTAACCGCAAATTGCAAATTTTGCAATCTTCAACTTCAAGTTTAGAGTGTCGCCATTTTGTTTGTAACTAAAGAAATTAATTTTTTCTTAAAGTATAACAAAAATACATTATTTCTAAGATCATTAGTAAGTTTTTAAGACAATTCCACAAGTGTTAACTTCTTCAGAATTTTTCTAATCGCAAATTGCAATTTGTCGCCATTTTGTTTATAAACTAAATAAAGTCAATTATTTACAATATATTAATACATTATTTTTAAGTGCATTTATAAACTTTGAAAAAATTAATTAAAAAAAAAAAATTTAATTGCAAATTTCTCTTTCTTCAACTAGTTTCGAGTATCACAATTTTTTTTATCCAATTAAAGAAAGTTATTTTTTTAAATTTTTTTAAATATATGACAAAAATACATTATGTTTAGGTACATTTAGAACTTATGAAGATAATCCCGCACGTGATCATTTTTTCAGAATTTTTTTAATTGCAAAGTGTAAAATTCAGTTCAAGTTTCGATGGCGGCCATTTTATTTCTAACTGCGGAACGTTAATTTTTTTACGTATTTGAAAATGACAATACTTTTACGTACCCTAGAAAATTTTTAAGACAATTCCATAAGTAATAAAATCTTTGGAATTTTTTCAATCGCAAATTGCAAATTTCGCAAACTTCAACTCAAGTTTCGAGTGTCGCCATTTTGTTTCTAACTAAAGAAATTATTTTTTTCTTAGTCTCTCAAAAATAGATTATGTTTACATGCATTTGTAAATTTTGAAGACAAGTCCGCAAGTGATAACTTTTTCAGAATTTTTTTAATAACAAATTGCAAATTTCGCAATCTTCAACTCAAGTGTCGCCATTTTGTTTCTGATTAAAGAAATTAATTTTTTTCTTAAAGTATGACAAAAATACATTATTTTTAAGTGTATTTAGAAATCTCGAAGTGATAACTTCTTTAGAATTGTTTTTAACGCAAATTGAAAATTTCGCAATTTTCCACCCAAGTTTCGAGAGTCGCCATTTTGTTTCTAACTTGGGAAATTATTTTTTTCTTAAAGTATATCAGAAATACATTATTTTTAAGTGTTTTTAGAATTTTTTAAGACAATTCCGCAAGTGATAATTTGTTTAGAATTTTTTAAGTCGCAAGTTCCAAATTTCGTAAACTTTAACTCAAGTTTGGAGGGTCGCCATTTTGTTTCTAACCTAAGAAATTAATTTTTTCCTAAAGTATGACCAAAATACATTATGTTTACGTGCATTTGTAAATTTTGAAGACAATTTCACAAGTCATAACTTCTTTAGAATTTTTTTAATCGCAAGTTGCAAATTTCGCAAACTTTAACTCAAGTTTGGAGGGTCGCCATTTTGTATCTAACTAGAGAAATTATTTTTTTCTTAAAGTATATCAGAAATACATTATTTTTAAGTGCTTTTAGAAATTTTTAAGACAATTCCGCAAGTGATAACCTCTTCAGAATTTTTTTAATCTCAAATTGAAAATTTCGCGATTTTCACCTTAACTTTCGAGAGTCGCCATTTTGTTTCTAACTTAAGAAATTAATTTTTTCTTAAAGTACGACAAAATACATTATTTTTAAGTGCATTTGGAAGTTTTGAAGACAATTCCACAAGTGGTAACTTCTTCAGAATGTTTTTAATCGCAAATTGGAAATTTTCCAATCTTCAACTCAAGTTTCAAGAGCCGCCATTTTGTTTCTACCTCGAGAATGTCAATTTTTTGTACAGTATGATAAAAATACATTATTTTTAAGATCATTTGGAAGTTTTGAAGACAATTCCACAAATGATAACTTCTTCAGAATTTTTCTAATCGCAAAATGCAATTTCGAAATCTTCAACTTCAACTTTCAAGAGGCGCCATTTTGTTTCTAACCCAAGAATGTCAATTTTTTGTACAGTATGACAAAAATACATTATTCTTAAGTGCATTTATAAATTTTGAAGACAATTCCACAAGTGATAACGTCTTCAGAATTTTTTTAATCACAAATTGTAAATTTAGGAATATTCACCACAACTTTCGAGAGACGCCATTTTGTTTCTAACTTTAGAAATTCATTTTTTCTTAAAAAACGACAAAAATACATTCTTTTTAAGATCATTTGGAAGTTTTGAAGACAATTCCATAAATGATAACTTCTTCAGAATTTTTCTAATCGCAAATTGCAAATTTCGCAATTTTCAACTTCAAGTTTCAAGAGCCGACATTTTGTTTCCAACTCGAGAATGTCCATTTTTTGTACAGTATGACAAAAATACATTATTTTTAAGTGTATTTATAAATTTTAAAGGCAATTCCACAAGTGATAACGTCTTCAGAATTTTTTTAATCACAAATTGCAAATTTCGCAATCTTCACCTTCATTTTTTCTTAAAATACGACAAAAATACATTCTTTTTAAGATCATTTGGAAGTTTTGAAGACAATTCCATAAATGATAACTTCTTCAGAATTTTTCTAATCGCAAATTGCAAATTTCGCAATTTTCAACTTCAAGTTTCAAGAGCCGACATTTTGTTTCCAACTCGAGAATGTCCATTTTTTGTACAGTATGACAAAAATACATTATTTTTAAGTGTATTTATAAATTTTAAAGGCAATTCCACAAGTGATAACGTCTTCAGAATTTTTTTAACCACAAATTGCAAATTTCGCAATCTTCACCTCAACTTTCGAGAGACGCCATTTTGTTTCTAACTTAAGAAATTAATTTTTTCTTAAAGTACGACAAAAATGCATTATTTTTAAGATCATTTGGAAGTTTTGAAGACAATTCCACAAGTGATAGCTTCTTCAGAATTTTTTAAATCGCAAAATGCAAATTTCGCAATCTACAACTTCTAGTTTCAAGAGCCACCATTTTGTTTCCAACTCGAGAATGTTAATTTTTTGTACAGTATGACAAAAATACAGTATTTTTAAGTGCATTTATAAATTTTGAAGGCAATTTCACAAGTGATAACGTCTTCAGAATTTTTTTAATCTCAAATTGCAAATTTCGCAATCTTCACCACAACTTTCGAGTCGCCATTTTGTTTCTAACTTAAAAAAATTATTTTTTCTTAAAGCACGACAAAAATACATTATTTTTAAGTGCATTTGGAAGTTTTGAAGACAATTTCACAAGTGGTAACTTCTTCAGAATTTTTTTAATCGCAAATTCGAAATTTTACAATCTGCAACTTCAAGTTTCCAAAGCCGCCATTTTGTTTCTAACTCGAAAATGTCAATTTTTTGTACAGTATGACAAAAATACATTATTTTTACGTTTAATTGAATTCAAGTGCGGTGGGCGGGCCCTATACCACCCTCCAATCAGTTGATCACAAAACAGAGTTTTAAAAATTGTCAAAATTATCAGAATGTTGTACAAAACTTTAAAAGTTTGAGAACCCCTGTTGTAGATCATCTCGTCCCCAATTTGAACAATTAATTAAAATCATTGTCTATTTAAATTTTATTGCATTATTGTCTAGGTATAAGTGAAACCCAATTTTCTTTACTTTATATTACCAAAAAAAATGGTTTTAAATCCCATTTGTCATACTTTTAAGTCGAAAATTGTAACTTACCGCTAATAACAATAATATTTATTAACAGCTAATAATAATATTTATTAACGGAATCTCCTTTTACACAAATTTAATATGTAAATACAAACAATTAAAAGATAAACAAAACAAAAATACGTGTAACACGATTATCCAAATTTTTGTTCCATGTGAACTTGTTTATTTATATTATTTATCTAGCTCTAAGTTGACGAACACATCCACAGTATCATTTATATTATTGTAACATGTTTATTTAAATTTTGGCTAAAGTGTAATAAATTGATTTGATTTGATTTAAATACACTAGTAGGCAACATAAAATGCACGCGAGTATTAGTGCGTACATACGCTCATTGTTTACGGTATTTTTTTCTTTCAAACACAACATTAGTTGTTTATTATACGATATTCGAGCGTAAACATAGCGTGGGCGACTTTTTTTATAGGGTTCGCGATATACGCGGTTTTGCCGTATTGCGTTGTGTGACGCGTGATTTGAATTAAGCAGTTTTTCGTTTGGGTTTCGGGGCTGTTTTCGTAATAAAGCGAGAGTACTCACGTGTGGATGACGTCCTTGGGCGCGCGTGTCCTTCGGGATTCGTCCTTCAGGGCATCGTTCCGACGGGAAACCGTCGTCGTCGGGCCCTTCCGCTGTCTGGATGCATCTCGCGCCCGCTCGCAAACCGAACTGCTGCGCGCCGCCGCTGCTGCTGCTGCTGGTGGCTTCGCCGCGCGGACGGAGTGTGGGGAGTCTCCTCGGTACTCCGGCGCGCCCCTCCGCCGCCTCGGTCCCGGGCTCCGGGGCTCCGGGGGACGACCCGTGGGAACGGGGCCTCTCTCGGTTCCTCAGCCGCGCGGCGCGACGCCCGATAACGCGATTAATCGTCGTCGGCGGTGCGGGTGCGCGCGTCTTTTGTTTGTTTGCGTGCGGGCACACACGTTAGGGACGCACGGTGCCCCCCCCCCCGCCCCCGCGCGCACACTTCAAGGTCAAACGTGGATTTGTTTCGGGGCGTCACGACCCGCGAGCGCGACCCGGCCGCGATAGATCGTTACAGTTCGAGCGCGTAAACGAAAAAAAAAATCGGAAAATTCGAGTTTGGGGCCGCGACGTTGAAGGGAAGTAATAAATGCCAATTTCGATTATCATAAATCAGACGGTTGCGCGACGGCGTTTCGGCCCGATTTGCGTGCAGACGGAAAAAAATTAATCGATAGTCTTAAACGGCGCCCCACGCCGCAGGCCGAATAAATTCTGCGGTAGGCACAGACGGGTCTGATTTCATAAATAAGAAAACGCGCATACGACACAACAACTGCGCAAAAAGGTATCCAATCCAAGCTTGAAAGAATCTCTAAATTTATAACTACCAAGAAAAATTCTCAATCATTATTCCGTATTATTCAACTATAGCGATAATAATTATACACATCAGCGGACCCGAATTCGATCCCTGTGAGATACCAGTAGTACCGAAATATTGATATAACTTTTTTATATTCGGATTTACCGAAAAATGTTTCAAATAAAAGTTGTTTGGTTAGAAGTACTTTATACAAATACCACATCGAAATTCTCCTACATCATCACGTAAAAGCGCAACGATGTAAAACTTCAGTTTTTTATTGGTGACCTATATTTTTTCTTCATTTTTGAAATCAGCAGGTTTTTGCGAACACCTTCACATAGTTAATACAAATTATAAATAAAATCGGGCCCGAATTCGATCCCTGTGGGATACCAGTAGTACCGAAATATTAAAATAACTTTTTTATTTTCGAGTTTAGCGAAAAATGTTTCAAATAAAAGTTGTTGGATGAGAAATGCTTTATACAAATACCACATCGAAATTCTCCTACGTCATCACGTAAAAGCGCAATGATGTGCAACATCAGTTTTTTTATTGGTGACCCATATTTTTTTCTTCATTTTTAAAATCAGCAGGTTTTTTCGAACACCTTCATATAGTTAATACAAATTATGAATAATAGCGGCCCCGAATTCGATCTCTGTGGGATACCAGTAATACTAAAATATTGATATAACTTTTTTATTTTAGGGTTTACCGAAAAATATTTCAAATAAAAGTTGTTAGGTGAGAAATGCTTTATAAAAATACCACATTGAAATTCTTCTACGTCATCACGTAAAAGCGCAATGATGTGCAACTTCAGTTTTTTTATTGGTGACCAATATTTTTTTCTTCATTTTTGAAATCAGCAGGTTTTTTCAAACACCTTCATATAGTTAATACGAATTATAAATAATAGCGGGCCCGAATTCGATCCCTGTGGGATACCAGTAATACCAAAATATTGATATAACTTTTTTAATTTAGAGTTTACCGAAAAGTATTCCAAATAAAAGTTGTTTGGTTAGAAGCGCTTTATACAAATGTCACTTTGAATTTTTCCCAAGTCATCACATAAAAGCGCAATGATGTACAACTTCAGTTTTTTTATAGGTGACCTATATTTTCTTCTTCATTTTTGAAATCAGCCGGTTTATAGTTAATACTAATTGTAAATATTAGCCCGAATGTGATCCCTGTGGGATACCAGTAGTACCGAAATATTGATATAACTTTTTTATTTTCGAGTTTACCGAAAAATGTTTCAAATAAAAGTTGTTAGGTGAGAAACGCTTTACACAAATATCACATTGAAACTCTTCTACGTCATCACGTAAAAGCGCAATGATGTGCAACTTCAGTTTTTTTATAGGTGACCTATGTTTTTTTCTTCATTTTTGAAATCAGCAGGTTTTTTCGAACACCTTCATATAGTTAATACAAATTGTAAATAATAGCGGGCCCGAATTCGATCCCTGTGGGATACCAGTAATACCAAAATACTGATATAACTTTTTTAAATTAGAGTTTACCAAAAAATGTTTCAAATAAAAGTTGTTTGGTTAGAATCGCTTTATACAAATATCACTTTGAAATTTTCCTACGTCATCACGTAAAAGCGCAATGATGTGCAACTTGTTTTTTTTATTGGTGACCTATATTTTTTTCTTCATTTTTGAAATCAGCCGGTTTATAGTCAATACAAATTGTGAATATTTGCCCGAATTCGATCCCTGTGGGATACCAGTAGTACCGAAATATTGAAATAACTTTTTTATTTTCGAGTTTAGCGAAAATTGTTTCAAATAAAAGTTGTTTGGCTATAAATGCCTTGTACAAAAATCACATTGAAATTATCCTACGTCATCACGTAAAAGTGCAATGATGTGCAACTTCAGTTTTTTTTTATTGGTGACCTATATTTTTTTCTTCATTTTTGAAATCAGCAGGTTTTTTCGAACACCTTCGTATAGTTAATACAAATTATAAATAATAACGGGCCTGAATACGATCCCTGTGGGATACCAGTAGTACCGAAATATTGAAATAACTTTTTTATTTTAGAGTTCAGCGAAAAATCTTTCGAATAAAATTTGTTTGATTTGAAGCGCTTTATACAAATATCGCATTGAATTTTTCCTACACCATCACGTAAAAGCGCAATGATGTATAACTTGGTGACCTATATTTTTTTTCTAATTTTTGAAATCGGCAAGTATTTTTTTTTTAAAGCATATACCTTTTTCGAAATGTTACGTGTTGTAAGAATAAATACTTTTACAACGACCCACCGAGCGCGCGCATTTGTTCTTATATAACAATCGAAACGTACCGTTTCAACATTTACCACGGCCGGCCGGGATGACCGGCCAGAAAAAATATTAGAAAGCGACATTTCGCGTGTCACCTGAACTTTTCGAGATGGCCGAAAGTGGGCGGCAAAAAGTGGACCGACCCAACGGAACGGAAGTCTCGGGCGGCGAAATCCGATGCGAGAGCGTCAATTGTTCTGGAACGCTCCCGTTCCGCTGGACACGCGATACCGTCCACATCCGCAGATAATACTTCAAGTGAAACAAAACGCGAAAAGTAACAATTTTATTCCAACCATTCCGAAAATTTTAACCAGATTATACGACTGAATTATTTTTTTTTTAATGTTAAAAATTGGTACCGTTGATTAGACGACTTCAAATATCATTCGAAATGTAATGCAAGACCATCTCCGACTTATCGAAATGTCAATTCAACAAGAAAACGGATTTTGAGTTCATTTGTTTTTTGGCATATAGGTGAATATCTCGTGAACGGTGGAAGGTAATCAAAAAATAATTTCAAATTCGTATTCTCCGACTCATTGCGATGATAATTCGACAAGAAAATAAATTTTGAGTTCGTTTGTTTTTTGGCATATAGGTGAATATCTCGTAAACGGTTGATGATAATCAAAAATTTATTTAAAATTCTTATTCCCTGACTTATCGAGATGTAATTTCAACAATAAAACAGATGTTGGTTTCATTTGTTTTTGGCATATAGGTGAATATCTCGCGAACGGTTGATGACAATCGAAAATTGATTTCAAATTCTTATTCCCCGACTCATCGAGGTATACATTCAACAATAAAACGGATTTTGAGTTCATTTGTTTTTGACATATAGGTGAATATCTTGTGAACGGTTGACGATAATCAAAAATTTATTTCAAATTCTTATTCGCCGACTTACCAAGATGTAATTTCAACAATAAAACAGATTTTGGTTTCATTTGTTTTTGGCATATAGGTGAATATCTCGCGAACGATTGATGATAATCAAAAATTTATTTCAAATTCTTATTTCCCGGCTCACCGAGATGTAATTTCAACAATAAAACAGATTTTGAGTTCATTTGTTTTTGGCATATAGGTGAATATCTCGCGAACGTTAAAGATAATTAAAAAATCATTTCAAATTCTTATCCCCCGACTCATCGAAATGTCAATTCAACAATAAAACAGATTTTGATTTCATTTGTTTTTGACATATAGGTGAATATCTCGCGAACGGTTGATGATAATCAAAAAATTATTTCAAATTCTTATTCCCCGACTCATCGAGGTATACATTCAACAATAAAACGGATTTTAAGTTCATTTGTTTTTGGTATAGGTGACTATCTCGTGAACGGTTGATGATAATAAAAAAAATGATTACAAATTCGTATTCCCCGACTCATGGAGATATACATCCATTAATAAAACAGTATTTGGATTCATTTGTTTTTAGACATATAGGTCAACATCTCGTGAACGGTTGAGTATAATCAGAAAATTACTTCAAATTCTTATTCTACGACTTATCGAGATGCTAATTCGGTAAGAAAACAGATTTTAGTTTCATTTGTTTTTTGACATATAGGTGAATATCTCGTGAACGGTTGAAGATAATCAAAAATAATTACAAATTTTTATTCCCCGACTCACCGAGATGTAAATTCAACAATAAAACCGATTTTGGGTTCATTTGTTTTTTGACATATAGGTGAATATCTCGTGAACGGTTGAATATAATCAGAAAATGATTTCAAATTCTTATTCTACGACTTATGGAGATGCTAATTCGGTAAAAAAACAGATTTTAGTTTCATTTGTTTTTTGACATATAGGTGAATATCTCGTGATCGTTTGAAGATAATCAAAATATGATTTCAAATTCTTATTCACCGACTCGCCGAGATGTAAATTCAACAATAAAACCGATTTTGCGTTCATTTGTTTTTGGCATTTAGGTGAATATCTCGCGAACGGTTGATGATAATCAAAAAATTATTTCAAATTCTTATTCCCCGACTCATCGAGGTATACATTCAACAATAAAACGGATTTTAAGTTCATTTGTTTTTGGTATAGGTGAATATCTCGTGAACGGTTGAAGATAATCAAAATACGATTTCAAATTCTTATTTACCGACTCTAATTCAACAAGAAAACTGATCTCGGGTTCATCTGTTTTTTTTTTAACAAATAGGTGGTCATCCGTGTAGACATATATTTAAGTTGCCATTTAAATTTAATTGATATATCGGCGAAACAAACCGATCGTGCCTCACTTCCAAATTGCGACCTTCTCAACACCCAAAACTTTCCAAATACGTTACGTCACGCCGCGTCGCACGCTCGATGTAACAAATCCATTATAACCTTGTAATTTCGTCGTCTGAGCCTCGGCGAAGGGGCGGAGTGCTAGATTGGGGGTTTTTTCTCCAAAATGGGGGTTAATTAAGGTATTGGGGGATTTCAATCAATGGGGTATAAGTATGAATGAACATGTTATTACATTTGCTAGAAATCATCATCACCAATAGTGTACAACCGTAAAGAAGTCAACTTTTGTCGGGTTAGGTGGAGACGTTAACCACCCTAATGTAAAAAAAAATGCTTC
Organism: Ocypus olens; assembly: GCA_910593695.2. Classification (NCBI taxonomy): domain Eukaryota; kingdom Metazoa; phylum Arthropoda; class Insecta; order Coleoptera; family Staphylinidae; genus Ocypus; species Ocypus olens. The sequence goes on from OU343053.1 coordinate 57,388,021, forward strand.
TTTCAATCGGTGCGCCATCTACGAAAGAAAAAAAAAACAAAAAAATGACAACAAAAAAATTGTAATTTTTGTCAGGTTAGGTGGAGACCTTAACCGCCGTAATGTTAAAAAAAATGCGTCTTTCAATCGGTGCGCCATCTATGAAAGAAAAAAAAAACAAAAAAATTACAACAAAAAAATTGTAACTTTTGTCAGGTTAGGTGGAGACCACCCTAATGTGAAAAAAATGCTTCTTTCAATCGGTGCGCTATCTACGAAAGAAAAAAATGACAACAAAAAAATGTAACTTTTGTCAGGTTAGGTGGAGACCACCCTAATGTAAAAAAAATGCTTCTTTCAATCGGTGCGCCATCTATGAAAGAAAAAAAAAACAAAAAAATTACAACAAAAAAATTGTAACTTTTGTCAGGTTAGGTGGAGACCACCCTAATGTGAAAAAAATGCTTCTTTCAATCGGTGCGCCATCTACGAAAGAAAAAAAAACAAAAAATGACAACAAAAAAATTGTAACTTTTGTCAGGTTAGGTGGAGACCACCCTAATGTGAAAAAAAATGCTTCTTTCAATCGGTGCGCTATCTACGAAAGAAAAAAATGACAACAAAAAAATGTAACTTTTGTCAGGTTAGGTGGAGACCACCCTAATGTTAAAAAAAATGCGTCTTTCAATCGGTGCGCCATCTATGAAAGAAAAAAAAAACAAAAAAATTACAACAAAAAAATTGTAACTTTTGTCAGGTTAGGTGGAGACCACCCTAATGTGAAAAAAATGCTTCTTTCAATCGGTGCGCCATCTACGAAAGAAAAAAAAACAAAAAATGACAACAAAAAAATTGTAACTTTTGTCAGGTTAGGTGGAGACCACCCTAATGTGAAAAAAAATGCTTCTTTCAATCGGTGCGCTATCTACGAAAGAAAAAAATGACAACAAAAAAATGTAACTTTTGTCAGGTTAGGTGGAGACCACCCTAATGTAAAAAAAATGCTTCTTTCAATCGGTGCGCCATCTATGAAAGAAAAAAAAAACAAAAAAATTACAACAAAAAAATTGTAACTTTTGTCAGGTTAGGTGGAGACCACCCTAATGTGAAAAAAATGCTTCTTTCAATCGGTGCGCCATCTACGAAAGAAAAAAAAAACAAAAAATGACAACAAAAAAATTGTAACTTTTGTCAGGTTAGGTGGAGACCACCCTAATGTGAAAAAAATGCTTCTTTCAATCGGTCCGCCATCTACGAAAGAAAAAAAAAACAAAAAATGACAACAAAAAAATTGTAACTTTTCTCAGATTAGGTGGCGACCATCCTAATATAAAAAAAATGCTTCTTTCAATCGGTGCGCCATCTACGAAAGAAAAAAAAGACAACAAAACAAATGTAACTTTTGTCAGGTTAGGTGGAGACCTTAACCGCCGTAATGTTAAAAATGCGTCTTTCAATTGGAGCGTTATCTACGAAAGTAAATACGTCTGTCAAACGGTGCGCCATCTACGAGAGAAAACAAAAAAAATACAACTTTTGTTAGGTTAGGTTAGCACATGTTTAACGTGTTTAATGTGCCAACAATAAAACAAACAAAATTTAATAATCGTTTTTTTTTTAATCATCCGTTCATTCAGCGCATCTTCGGTTCACTTTTTACATAAAACACTATAAAAAAATATATAACAAATAAACGAGTTTACAAAATATACAAATGGGTTATAAAAAGATCGTCAGAACGCGCGGGATTTCATCACCCGGCGCGTGCTTGAAGACGCATAAAAAAAAATAAGTTACGTATTACAAATGTTACTTTACGGTATAAACACAGTGTTCGTTATTATATGTTAAGTACGCTTAGGAAATGTGTAGATTAATTAACAATTAGGTTTACACGATTTGAGCAGCTGCTAAAAAAAAATTAAATAACCGCTAAGAAATATTTACAAAAATACAATTACCGGTACAAAATTTTAAATTTAGTTTAACAGACGGGGAAAATTTTTTTCTGGGCAAGAAAGACAGCCTGCTGGGATTTTAAGTTCCGATTACTGGTACAAAATTTTAATTGTTGGTTAAAGTTTAACAGAAAAATATTTCCTAGACATAAATTCAAATCAATTTAGCAATATTTATTTTATGTTTCTTTTAATATCTAATTTAAGAACTATGTTTTTAAAAGGTGAATCCGTTAAATAAATAAATAAAGACGGAAATTTTAAGTTTATGAATATGCTCTTCTAGAATTTTGATAAATGAATCCATAAAAATTTACTATACTAAAAACAGTGAATTTTATTAAAGTTTGGGGAAACATTTTCGTAAACAAAAATTATGAATTTATTAAAGTTTGGGGAAACATTTTCGTAAACAAAAACAGTTCACATTTTTAATGCAATCAAAAAATGGAATTTAACACTTTCAGCCCTGGATTTTTAAATTTGAAAAAAAAAATAATTTTTTGTTAATTATTATTGATGGGGAGCTTCTTAAGACCATAAATACCAAATTTGAACTCATTTGCATAATTAGTATAGGAATTAATTAGTGAGGCTTTGTTGAAGTGACATCTAGTGATAAACAGAAAAATTATGGATTGTCATAGTAAGTAGAGACAAGTGACTTTGTTGAAGTGACATCTAGTGGATTGTTATGGTAAGTAGAGACATGTAAATGTTGCGGTGGCAATTGCCACCACCAGGGCCGAAAGGGTTAAAAATGAAAATTCTACAACAGATTTTTTGCAAGATAACATAACCTCAAATAAGAAAAAATATTTTGTACCAGTATTAAATTAAGCTTAACACATTGCGTGTCACGTTGTAATCGGAAAAAGAGTCCCAGGGGCCAAACCACATTTTTGTAGTCGGGGGGTGCATCGCAGGTTGTGCAAAAATTCAGAAGAATTGCGAGATACAGTTGCAAAATCTAAACCCAAATTGACGTGTATAATTATTGCAACAAGTGCCCGGAACAGCCGCAAATGTGTGCGTTACTTTTTAATGAAAAACATTAATTTAACAATAAAACACTTTTAACTTTGTTTTGTATAACTTATATATTTATTTTTGTAACAAGTTTCGGTAATACTATTACCATTTTCAAACAAGAATAAATATATAAGTTATACAAAACAAAGTTAAAAGTGTTTTATTATAATATTTAAAATGTATAACGAAGTAGAAGCCTCCAGCATAAACAATATTTTTTCCTTCGTAGTTAAAAAAAGGTAACTTTGATATTTGCTTCGTTCTAATAAAAAACATTAATTTTACAAAATGTTTTCCTTCGTAGTTAAAAAAATGTAACTTTCGTTTCGTTGAATTCTAAGAATAAGCCTTTACAGAATGAGTTAATATTTCGTAAAATAAATATTTTTTAAACTTTCCAATTTTGCTCAAACCTTTATTTACTTTCCCCGGAGGCCACACTCATAATATACGGTAGCGGGTTTCCCATTTGTTACACATGGCCACACGGTGAGAGATGTGTGTGTCTCAAAAATGTTGGTGTCTCTCATATATGAGCGACGTGGCACGCAATGTGTTAAGAGGGCAGTTTCACATACAAAAAAAAAATCAATCAAAAATCGCGCTCTACAAATACCCTGTGGTTAAACGCACCGCATCAACTCGCCCCTCCGCGCATCCATCCGCACTAATCTAAGCTATCATCACGTTATGGGAAAATAGTGAGTTTTTAAAGCACGACACAGTTATACATGATTGTAGGATACGTCCCCGTGACTTTTAAAAAATTTCCGAAATACCTTCTCTCTAATTCCGCATTACAATCAGCGACGGCTCGAGGGGCGACCCGTGGCACAGCCAAGGCAGCAGAGACGGTAATAGAGATCTCTGCAACTGACCTGTGTATAGTTCATCCGTTGAGAGCTGACGGTGACTCATTCATTTTCGTACCAAGAATTGCTTTGCATTTTATATCTACCTTTTTCTGTCACGTACAAAACAGAATGAAATAAAAGACGAAACGTGTGTCTGCGTGTTAAAGAATAGGGCAGCGTAAACGTAGGTCTAAGCTCACGCACGATTCATATAAACACGCGAGCGTTACGTCAAATAACATAACCCTAAAAAGTTTGTTTATATTGCGCTTTAGATTTCATTTCGGTGCGCGAGAATTTTTAAATATCGCGCCAATGAAAATCAGCGCGGCACCAAATTTTCTTACGGACATACGTTTACTTAAATCTTGATTCATGCGATGAGTCACAGGCAGCTCTCAGCGGCCCTACTATAGCAGAGGTGCCGATACAGATCTCTGTATTGCCGGCTCTGCTACCTCAAGTCACCCCGCGGGCCGTCACCGCAAATTTTAACAAATGTGGTTATTTTTTCAATTAACATCAGTAGTATCAAAAATCTATTTCCAGTTTTTACAAGTCGGGAACGGCACTAAAACCTAATTCGGGCGCGCGGCGCCGCCCGCGTTTCGCGCGGGAACGAAAAGAGGGCGCCGCCGTCGACCGGAAAAAAAATCTAAATATACATATTTATAGATAAATACTAGCCTCCTGCATCTATATGTACATACAAATTTGTTCTTTAATCAAGTTGTACGCGTGTGTGTGTGTGTGTTGACCTTAATAAATATTATTGCACTCGGACGATCTGACGGTCGCGTCGTACGCCTCGATCTTGCCCTGCTGGATCTCCTTCACGATGAAACCGTTCACCATGTCCTTGTCGCGTTTCACACTGTCACCGCCCGGCGAGGGCTCACTGCCGTTCTTTCTCGGGGAGTCCGTCCTGGCGAGCTTCTTCTTCTGCGGCTCCGGGGATGATGCCTCCTCCTCCGCCCTGTTGGCGTCCGCATCCGCGGGCGCCTCGTCCTCGGGCCTCCCCGACGAGGGCTCGGGGCTGACCAATAGGTTACTGAACCAGCTAGAGAACGCCCCCTTCGCGTGCGACAGCGCTCCGCCTGAAATTGTTTCGATTACGGTTCGGTTTTCACACGCTTATAAATTCCTCGGTGACGGTGAAAATATTGATAATGAGATTAACTCTTTCAGTCTCAAGCAGCGTTGAGATTTTTTGTCGGGCCTCTTCGCAACCGATAGCGTTTTCCAACTATGTGCTTCCAACGACCCCCGGGACCCAAAGGGTTACTGGTCTCGATCTCTTCTTCATTTTTTTTTTTTTTTTACTTAGGCATGAGCCATTTAGTCACATCGAATTATTATATGTAAGGTCACCCGGGGTAAGTGTAAATTGGGGGCAAGTGGAACCTATGCATATTATAATTGTTTTAAGTAAGTGTAAGGTGGCGGCACCTGCCGGTACATTATTGTATTACTATCTTCTAAATATGTTTGGCGCGCTGAAAGTGTCAATGCAACTGTTACCCGTAAAACCTCATGTTATTCAGTGTGTTGCAACTAGAAGCTAATTTCATAATTGGGTTCACGATTGTAAATACCTTAATTTCAAGAAATTGCCGAATATTTTTGAGGGAAGTGTTTGTTCATAAATATCTAGGAAGGAAAGTGATTATAGTTACAATCGTTTTGAATATTTAACCTCTAAAACCACATGGGTTCCACTTGCCCCGGAAAAAAATACTGTAGGGGTAAGTGGAACCAGTGGGTTACATTTACCCCAAATAGTTTTTTGGATAAGTAAGCAAGTATTTATTGTGTTGTTTCTGACTTATTACAGAAATGGTACGATATTATAAGCGAAAAATGGCACCGTCTTCATATATGCGTAAAGAATTAGAAAATGCGTTAACATCTGTAAGAAACGGTGAATTAACAGTGTACCGAGCCGCAAAGTTGTACAAAATCCCTAAATCAACACTTTTTAAGCATTTTAAGGGACAAAGGGGCGTAAAAAGCCAATCACAAGGCCGACCCACAGCTCTTCCTCTGGAAGATGAGGTAAAAATTGCAAATGGCCTGAAAACCATGGAGAAATGGGGATTTGGTCTCTCCAAAAGGGAATTCTTAGAGACAATAGGCCAATACGTTCGTGAAAATAATCTAGTTACGCCTTTCAAGGACGGCGTACCCGGGGATGATTTTTTTATACGGTTCAAAAAAACTCACAACTTGAGTCTCAAGAAGCCTCAAGCGGTAGCAGCTACTAGAATTTGTAATTTATGAATACTTTACAATTCTCAAAGAAGTTACTACCAATGTTGCCCCAACAGAGATTTGGAACTTGGATGAAACTAGTTTTTGCTTGGACCCCTCCCGAGTTAAGGTTCTTGGAGCAACAGGAATGCCTTCTCACAGAGCAACAAGCGATCCAGGCAATGAGAATATTACAGTCTTAATGGCTGCAAATGCTTCTGGTGAAAAACTTGTAGAGGGAAAAATGTTTGGGACTCGTGGATGTCACCCGAGTCTGAAGGATTTAATGGAATGACTTATGCTGCAACAAAAAATGGTTGGATGGAAGCGGAAACTTTCAAAAATTACTTCACAAGAAATTTTCTGCGAAATATTCATTCCCACATTGGTTTACCACTGGTTGAAAAGGCAAAGGATGAAGGTATTGTAATATTAAAATTACCACCACACACCAGCCATGTGTTACAGCCACTAGACCTGAGTGTTTTCAGGCCGTTGAAAATTAAGTGGGAAGAAGAGTTAGTGAAATGGCAGAGATGCAATTATGGCAAAAAATTGCCAAAATCAATTTTTTCAACTATGATTGCTACCATTTGGGAAAATCTTAATCCAGATGTAATAAAGAAAGGTTTTGAGAAAGGTGGCATTTTTCCTTTTTCTAATGAAGTCATTCCACCAGAAAAGTTTGAACCAGAGGCGTACCAGAGGTGATTAACTTATTTAGAGCAAGAAACTGCCGCATCTGTGCCTTCGACATCCCGTGCTAGGACGTCATCACCACCACATCAAGAAAGTAGACCAGATTCACCATCTCCTGCACAAGAATCTGTCGTGTTTCTTCCTGAAAACTCTTCTCCATTACCACATGCACGAACAAAATCATTTGAAACATTATTATTACAACAATTGAAACAAGTTCCTCAAGTGAAAACTAAAAGGAAGCGTATCTGTTCAGGAGCAGAGATAATTACGTCGGCCGAAGCAATACAAAAATTAGCAGATAAAGAAGCAGAAAATAAAAATTCTCGAAAAAGCCAAAACAAACAAAAGAATAAAATCACTCTTACAATCGATAGTGACGACGATGATAATGAAGAACAAGTCAAGTTTATTGAAGATGAATCAGATGATGGTAATGTGACTGATGAGATCCAAGAAAAAACAAATGATGATGAATTCGTGGAATTAATAGACAAAGATTGTAATTCATTATCTGTGAATGATTGGATGATTGAAAAGCTTTCGTCAAAGAAAACGACTAAGATGTTACCGAAAAGGAACCTTGCCTCTACGTTAAATTTGCTAGAAGAATTGATTCTTCCTCCTCGTTCTACTGGCCACATGTTGATGACCTCCAGTTGTAGATAAAAGAGGAAGAATCAAGTTCAATATTAGCTTTGACTCTTACTGTTTATCTTAATGTAAAACCAATGATTTCAATGTTGTTTACTATATTTAAATAAAATATTTTCTGAGCATTAATATAAAATGAATTCACAAACTTGGTATACACTTGCCCTTTCACATTATAATGTTTCTTATACAGAAAATCAGGTAATAGTTACACTTGCCCCATGCATGGGTTACACTTCCCCCTTTGCATGGGGTAACTGTAACCCACAGCATGATAAGAAGAAGCTGCTATCAGACGAGTTGTAGAAATTTGCCTGATGTTATTTTATAGTCATGTTGATATTCTCGCCAAATATTATGTTTCTTAAAGTTCAACTTCCTACGCTGATGCAAATCAAAATTGATCTAATAAAATTAGGGGCTCCACTTACCCCGGGTGACCTTATTTTGAATTTTTTGAGATAAACAAATGAATAAATAAATAATGTCAGACGTATACACAACAATCATGGACCGACCGAATACTTCTCGATTCCCGAAAAATCTTTCAGCCGGGCTGGGATTCGAACCCACAGGGCACGCGTTGCAACCGGCACAAGCGCTCGCCTGTACCCACTACACCAACGGGGGTCGCCACTCCTTCAATTTAAAACGTCCAAAACTTTTTAAAAAATCAGAAAGAAAAAAATAAGCTGTCGGAGCGAACGGAAACTCATCACCGGAAGAGAATATTTACGACTCGAAAGCCAAGACTTCTTGTAAGTTGCGTGGCGCGGTTCGGTGGCGACGTTTCAAGCCACCGCATCTCGACCTCCCCGCTCAAAAAATCCGGTGAGGAAATACTTTTCGCGCGAACCTCTGCAAAATCTACGACACCGGATTATGTTTTGAAAAAAACATACCTGTAGCGTATAAAAATTTCGTTCGGTTTCCTTACCTACGGCTTTACTCGTTGTGGCGACGGCTCTCCCTGTCGAAACCATCGCCTGATTGATTTTGCGTCCGCTCTCCGTGTTATGGATCGTGCTACAAAATATCAGTAAGGGCAAGACGGCATATGATAATCGGGGTTCATCTTTCTCATAAAAAAAAAACAAACGAACACAGAGACACCAGCACGCACACCCACTACACCATTAAACTAAAACTACCGCTAGAGAAACGCTTACAATTACAAAAAGGAATTGTTTGTTAGGCACCGCTTAAACCTGAAAACGGAAGGGAGAAGTAGCGCGAGAGAACAAGCAAACAAGAAGCCGGGTGCAGGACGGGTTTGACACAAGCCGTGCACTCTACACCGTCAAACTAAAACTACCGCTAGAAAGACGCTCACAATTACAGAAAGGAATTTTTTATTTTAGGCACCGCTTGAACCTGAAAACCGAAGGGGAGAAGCAGCGCGGGAGAACAAGCAAGAAGCCGGGTGCGGGACGGGTTCGACACAAGCCGTGCGTTCCCCTTAGGAACCAAACTTTTACTTACTGCGATAACCTGAGCTTCATGTCCGAGACGGACAGCTGCCCGGCGAACGGGTGGCCCGGGCTGACCTCGCCGATGCCCGCGCACTCCCCGCTGTTCCACATCTTGTAGTTGTACGTGTCCTTCCAGGCCGACACGAAGTTCGAGTTGTAGTGGTCCAGTTCGCGGCTGCCCTCTGTTTAGAATTTGAAAGGTATTACAAACTATCGCCATCTAACGTCGTAATAGTAAGCAGTGAATGTTAAAAAAGCTGCCGTCAAAATGATGTAATAATATGCGACATACCTCATTTATCTCACTACCAACTCAAAAACAAAATTTTGTGGCTCGCACGATATGTTCGGCTATGTAAACGATCTTTGAAATGGTAAACAGAATGCATAATTTGAGGTTAGGTTCTGCGACTGCATTGCTCATATTTTAATTGATGTTTACTCTTTCACAATATTTATTAACAAATTATTATCTATAGATCTATTCATGAGTAAGGGCGGTTTACGAACTAAGTTCGGAACATTCAAATAATATTGGTATCCTTTTCTACTACCTGATAACCGAGCGGATATTCCCAAGACGTACGATTTCGTCGTCGGCCGTATCTAGAAAACACACACGCGGCCTGCGTAGCTCGGTCTTAGACCGAGCGGTAGAAGGAGAAAGAAATAGTTTACGGCGTCGTTTACTTACCGGTTATTTCATAGGCGCGCGCGATTTAGCCCATGGTGGAAAATTGCAACGGACACTACTTGATTCGGACGGACAAGACACCCCGACCGCCATCTCTGCTGAATAGCTCTATATTTCGATACCTTAAATCCTCTCCTCGAGATTTCAATAACGATTCCAAAATGTATTTGCTGACTGACAGGAGTCGAATAAAGAACTTTTACACAGCCGAAAATTACGAAAAAACCAAGGCGCCGCTGGATCGGACAGTGAACTTTTTTCAAAACAGCTTCTGCTCAAGTTTTAGAACAGAACTCTTACCAAAAACCGTAAACAACTCACCAGGTAACAAAGAAGTCCTCATCAGGCACATCAGGTAAATCTTGAACTGCGCCCGGATCCACTCGTCGCCGCCCTCCCAACCGACGCCGTCCAAGAAAACGTCGTGCCTCTCCTCGCTCACGTGCTTGACTATGTAATCGGCGAACCGCAGGTCTTCCGTCGTCAGATGGAGCTGCTTGCGCAGCTCCATGTCCTGGCACTCTATCCGCCCGGCGTCGATGTCCACGAGGATGTCGTAGAGCTGCCTCTTCTGCTTGAACAGCACGTTGGTGGCGCCCGCGACGTACCCCCTGACGTTGACGTCGCTCAGGAGGTCCATGTAAGGCAGCGACAGGTACGGCAGGCAGAGGTAGCCCTGCTTGTAGACGGAGAGGGGCAGGCCGCAGTTCTCGGGCTTGACCTGAGCGAGGTAGGTGAGCGTGTTGCTCATCTGGTCGGTGATGCCCTCGGTGCTGGTCTCCCGCTTCAGGGAGCCGCTTTTTTCCTCCCCGTTCGATTTTTCTTTGCCGTTTAGGGTGACGGATTCGGTCAGTTCGACGCCTATCTCGGTGTTGTCGGGAACGGTGACTTCGATTTCCGGCTCGTCGGGATCGTCGTCGGGTGCCGATACCGAGAGTACCGGTGGCGGTGGTGACGGCTTGTGCACGGGGCTGGCCTCGGGGGTGCCGTCGTCGTCGGAAAAATTTGGCATGGGAGACATCGGTCTGGATAATCTGCAGGGTTCAAACAAAACACGAAGAAATGTAAAATGGACAACAAAAATATCAATGAAAGATAAATAGTCAGTTATAGTGAGATAAGAAATCCGGCAATGTCGCAAATATTGGTCTGAAGTTGTTGCGTTTACTTCAGTCCATTCATTAGTATCAGACACTGGAAGATTACCAATAGTACTTCATTATGCAAGTTTAACCCTCGAGACATTTTTCACTCGGGCGAACCAGCAACTCGAGACGAGTTACAGGTACTTTAAAATCATTGGGTTAGGTTAGGTTTGGCGAGGTTAGGATGCATCACACCTCCCGGGCGTCGTAGCAGCGCCGCTCGAGTGGACGCATCAAATCGCCTGGGCGCCGTAGCGGCGCCGCTCGCGTGCAAAGGGTTGGAAATTTTACCTGGAGCAAATTCGGTATTAATCAAATGAGAAGTTTTTCGATTTTGTCGGCAACAGGTTAGACACGCAATATTTGCAGCTTCGTTAATATCCATGCTCGCAAAAAGTTTCACTGGATTTGACAAACAAACAAAATCGACATTGTTTTCTCGGTTGCTGGGTTACCACAGGATGCATAGGTGACTATAAAAATTTTGATCCCAAATGTTACAAGCCGTATTTTAGAATATTTTCTGATCTTTATATTATTATATTTCCAGTAGTGGAAAAAAAAAATAATAAGAAACACGCAACATAATGACAATTAACATTTGAGGTAGGCGAATACGAGCCGAGGCGGAGCCGAGGCTCATCGCCTGCGTTAGTACGTCCTTACGTTCCATGTTGCTTAAATAACTATTATTACATGTAGGATTAGTTATTTTTCACCGAAACATGAGAGATATGAGTCAACATCAATTCATCATATGATGATAAATTGTATGCACACACATTTTTACCAGGAAATTAAAATTGTATTCGTCAGCATTGTATGTGTACGACTATGAAAAGAAAAATTTCAGCAATTTACACGTGTATTACATAAACTGTGTCCACATTTTGATTTTAAAACTAAAAAACCAATCAAATCTTATTATTATACCAATCACGACAAAATAATGTTTTATTATTACATGTCTGAGGTTATGTTTATAGTTATTTCGACAATTGCGATATCCAAGGCTAATTGTTTTATTCGGAACGGTGTGAGGATATTAAATAACCCGTTATGGAACGAATTACAAGCGTAATGTTCGTTCCATGACCAAAATTGATTTCAGAATATTTAAAATAAAATGTAACTTTTTATAGCTATTATTACAACTAGGGAAATATGAATAGTATATTGTATTCATATTTCCCGTGTTGTAATCAATAGTTTTTTTCTGATTGAGAGAATATTGTTCTGTAAATGGGAAAATATTGGATTGTAAATTTTTGAATTTATCGGATTGGTAACGTTGCTAGGGGCCTTGTTTGTAAATATCATAGTTGACTTGTTTTGGTATTTGCGTTGTTTGATAAATTGGTGAAATGTCAAACTATATGTTAACGCAAGCGACGAAAGACCGTGCATGTTTGGTTCCTGTAAAATCCAAAGCTGTAAAATCCATTAAGGATACCTTCCTAAGAAATCGTAGGTGTTGTCCCGAGAGCAACTAAAACAATTCTTACGACAAGCTCCTAATGACAATTGTTTGATGTCTATATTTCCCTAGGGAAATATGAGCACTTCATATTTCCCTAGGGAAATATAAGTGTGTTATGACGTATCGTAACCAAGGCAATCACTCAGTATTGTTTCAATCAGAAAAAAAAATATTTTAGAATAAATTTTTGTATTTGTAGTTATTAACCCACATTAGCCCGAGATTTAAATGATGAGAAAGTAAATGATGTGTTTCTCTAAATCTAGTAATTAAGACCTAAAAACACAAAAAGATTATTTTTCGTTTTTCTGTCAAATGTCAATGAATAATCGATGAATGTACTAGTTCGAAGAAAAATCTGATAGATGGCACTAACAATATTCCAGTTACAATTTTAGGAAGAACTTTAAAATTTTGAGGTTTTGTCACTTAATGATATTCTTTATAGAAATTTATGTAAAATCCAAATTGATAATCTTGAAAATATTTTCATTGAAAATATACATGACACCCTGTATATATCAGATTAAATTAATATTAAATTAAGGCAATATCACTCAATATTGTTTCAATCAGAAAAAAAGGAATTGTAACAGTACGCGAATGAGACTCACTTTAAACATGCCGACTCGTCCAGTCCGTGCTCGATCATTCCCGGATGCAGCGAGAGCAGGGTGAGTATCGTCGAGCACAGCGGGTGCACCGGGGACTTGTAGAATATCACGCGCTTCTCCAGCAGCAGCAGCTTGAAGAGCAGTATGGCCTTGTGCCGCCACTGCATCACAAAGTCTCTGGTCGAGAGGCCTGAATTCAACGGGACAATTTGTTAAAAACAAAACGGACCACAATTTGTTGAAAATTTTGTTGGAAACCAGCCGGAGCATAATTTGTCTGTAATTCAATTGCTTACCCACAAACGTCTGTTGGGGCGACTCATTGGCCAGCAGCACCGAGTTCAGGTGGTGGTAGGTGTCCTGGAGCAGGGAGACCTTGCTGAAGTCCCCCTCGTCGAAGTACGCGTGCGTTATCAGCGCCATCTTCACCTGGATGTGGCCGTACAGCGGCAGGGAGCTGAGCACGCACACCGATTTCTGCACGGTGCCCCTCGTTATGTCCGAGGTTAGGTTTTTTATTTTCTGCAAGAATATTCAACAACTGTGGATCTGCTAACTTTGCACACACACACTATTTAACATCCAATTATCTTTCAGATTATAATAATTATTCCTGATATGATAATCGCCGAATACAAGAGAACTATTAAGATTAGGAACAGGGAACCCTTATACAATCTGAAAGATAATTGGATTCTACTTAAGAATACGTTACTAAATACAGGGTGTGCCATTTGAAAAAACGAAGTTATTCAACTTTATAAGTTGGGTTTTTTGCATGAAATCATGGTTGGCTCTATAGTTCGAACCTTCAAGCGAATAATTAAAATGATTTCAATCGTTCAACGTCAATCACTGGGGCAAAAATAAAATTTCACCCAGACCATGTATTTCAACAAATCTTCAAATATTTCGAAAATGGCAAACAATAGGTATAGGGAGTATCGAAGTAACTCACCTTTATTTGCTCCATATAATTCAAAAACGACAAAAAATACAGGGTGTTCCATTTAAAAAAAACATAAGTTTGGTTATGAGACACCCTGTATAAATTTAAATATTTTTAGGGCGTGCAGCTCACTATTATACACAACTTTTGTATAAAACATTTTTCGAAATTTTGACAAATAAGCACGGGATTGACCGTACCCAGAGCTCTGAAACATCCTGTATATCGACTAGTTGAAAAATTGGCTTTTTTAACCCAGATATGCCTACGGTTCTATATGATGGACAACTATTTTAAAGTTCCTCTTAAAATGATATCTAGAATATCGTCAGCGCCATCTATCATTTTTCTATACCAATAAAAACGTTTAGTGATTATTCATTGACATTTGACAGGAAGTGAAAAATTACCTTAAAATTGGCAAAATGGTTCGAATAAATAACAGACTAGCTATCACCATGTTTAATATTGCTTTTCCAAAGTTCAAAAAGTTACTGCATTCCATTGATTTATATTTATTTAGTAATCGAGTTGTGTTTATTATTATTGTTTTTGTTTTATTTATTGTTTACTCGGAGTATTTAATTTATAATATAATTAGTGTACCATACATGAATAAATAAATAAATAACTAAATGATCGTCAGCGCCATCTATTATTTTTCTGTTCCAATAAGAACATTCGGTGATTATTCACCGAAATTTGACAGGAAATGAAAAATAACGTCTCTGTGTTTTTAAATCTCAATTACTTGATTTACGGCCGTACTTATAGTCGCGGATTGAATCTCGGATCAGGTTAGAACGCATCCAATAGTCGATACAATCCTAGATTAATCTGAAAATAATCCTCCTTCAAATAATCTTCCTTCAGCCGCGATTAAGCTCAGATTATTTGCAATCTGTCAATTTATTCATGTCACCAGAAAAGCTGGTATAATATATAATAATCTATATTATAAACTTTATAATATTTATTTGATACCAACATACAATGGATGAAGCCGCATTTCGGGATGAACTAGAGTTGCTAAGAGAATCTTTTCCATCTCCGTGTAATGTTTATTTCTGTCCATTTTAACTATTAGGTTAGGTTACTACTCATTATGAATATAGCACCAACACACATTTAGTAAAATTGTAATGTTACTAAAAATATTACCAAATCTTAGTTTCATTCTCGAATTCGTCGATCTTACCCAAATCCGTGACTATTGGATACGATTATAAATATCAACTAATCCAGGATTCTACAATCCGTGATTAATCCGAGGATCGAACTTTGTCTATTAGTACGGCCGTTAGAGAAACATATCATTTACTTTCCTTTAATTTAAATCGTCGGTTAAATAATCGATCACCAAGACAACGCCGAGTACGTCTCGAATTCGTTTGTTTTATCTGCGCAGATGAATCGAAAGGTTCCTACCTCTATGGGGATCTGCCGGAAACACGAGATTCCGTAGACCGTCTTCCTGGGCTTGGTGAGGCTGGGCAAGTGAAAGTACACGGTGTCCTGGTCGTAGTTGTGCGATCCGTCGGGCAGGGCGAGCGTGGGCAGGTACTTCCATCCCGGGGGGCACTCGTTCGGACTATCAGGCACCAGCGGCGGATAGGAATACTCAACCTGTGGGAGAGAAATTATAATTTGCATTCATTATTATTGCTGATGGTTGATTAAATAAAGGTTTAATAATAATAAACAATAACAGATATTAAATAATTGATAACTAGTGACAACGACAATAAACTCGATTGTTTTGTGTTGGTAGGGGTGTCGATACCCCTACTCGTATAACCTAAAACTACATGAAAATGATTTACGTGACAACGATTTTACGTAATGATTTATTGGAATTATCTCGGCGAAAATTAATAGTTAACAGTAATGAATATGTTAAATGAAGATTTAATAATAATAAATAATAACAGATAATAAATAATTGATAATTGGGCAAAGTGACAGCGACAATAAACTTGATTGTTTTGTGTTGGTAGGGGTCGCATAACCTAAAACTACACAAAAATAATTTATTAATTGATAACTAGGCAAACTGACAATAAACTCGTTTGTTTTGTGTTGCTAGGGGTGTCGATACCCTTATTCGGATAACCTAAAATTACATGAAAATGATTTACGTGACAACAATTTTATGTAATGATTTATTGGAATTATCTCGCCGAAAATTAATAGTTAACAGTAATGAATATGTTAAATGAAGGTTTAATAATAATAAATAATAACAGATATTAAATAATTGATAATTGGACAAAGTGACAGCGACAATAACCTCGCTTGTTTTGTGTTGCCAGGGGTGTCGATACCCCCATTCGGGTAACCTGAAACCACACGAAAACGATTCACGTTGTGGCGATTTTATGTAATGATTTCTTACGATTATCTCGCCGGAAGTAAGGTGTGGAATATAAATAAATAATGAGATAACACCGTTAAGGGGGAGGAACCTCGGAGCACCCACCTGGCAGCCCTTCTTGTGGTGGAAGCCGACGACGATCACGTAACAGATGGGGCCCCCGTTTTCGCTCATCGTTCCGCCGAAACTCGCGTCCGTTTTATGGGCACCGAACGAGACGCATTTATGTTTTGTATATTGAACACATCTGACGCAACTGACAGGAGCAGCCCGACATTTCGCACTGCTGCCAACCAATTCTAAAAGTTCATAAAAAAAAAAAATGTTTTATTACGCATAAAAGATACAATTTGTAACGGTTCGAGTTATTAATAGCAATTGGAAATTGGTTTCGAGTGGGTTCGTTAAATTACTGTGTTTTTAAAATGCATTCGGATCAAAAGCGTGTGCGTACTTGGTTGTATATCTTGATTAATATTTCGAAATTTCAAAAGTGAAGTTGTTCTATAACATTGGCGGATTTAGTTGGGGGGGGGGAGGACAATTGGCCACCTCTTGAGATTTATAAATCTGTCGTGAACGAAAATTTCAATAAATGTATATACTTTGATCAATGGATCTTTGCGTGCACGTCATAGACAGCCGAACGTAGTTCCGACATAACTGTCATGCGTTCACTCCCTCTACGATAAGTTAAAACAGACGCAATCCCGTGACGGTTCGCGGCGTTTTTTCTGGTACGGCCGAGGTAGCAGAGGTGGTGATACAGATGCAGAGACGGCTGGCTGCGTGACCGCACCTATCTGTATTACCACCTCTTGTTCCTCGGCCGTACCAGAAGAAAACGCGAACCGTCACTGAATATTGGTCATATTGCCATTTCTTAATAACGAGTATACTCGTAGAAAACAGCAATATTTTGTGTTTATATCAAAGGTACTCATTATAACACAAAATATAGCCATTTTTCATGACAAATATACTCGTCAAACGCAGCTAACAGGTTAATGAGGCAGTGTACGATATATTTCCTTGTCGTAAAGTGAAATTAAGAAACGTGACAACGTCGCCGTCAGTAATCAGCGTGTCCGGTTAGGTAAATGATCGGGAAGTAAACAAACTATTATACCGACACCGGCGGCCTCTGCCTGTTATTGGTCCATTTAAACGAACGTCTTTTATTGGCGGCCCGTTTTTTATGGAGTCGTAAATCAAATGATGGCGGAGGGCTCCGCAATTAAAAACGCGCTTAGCGCCGTTAAAACAATAAACTCCATTTTGATTACGCGAACGAGCGACGGTCATTAAACAGGCGAGTTAATTTTGATTTCGTGAATTGAACGCAATCATTGTTTCTCGAACTCAAATCATATAAACAAGATTAAAATTAACGTTAAATTTAACGTCGTGCTTACGAAATAGGGCTGAAAAACAAACAAAACGGATATTTCTGTAAAAAAATCACGATCACAATACTTTCTCGTACTTCGTAACGGAGAAAGTAAAAATAGCATATTTGCACAATTTACAGTAGCTTTTGAGTTTTGCGCTTTTTTAGAGCTCTTGAGTCGTAGGCTTTTTGTTCCGTAGCTCGTTTGAATATTGCAACCAAACATTTTCCAATCTGACGTTTTAAACGTCAGCGCCACTTTTGAGAATAAACGCTGCATAATACAGTCTCACTTCGTGATAAACGGTAAATTGAACAGCCAAACGTTACGTTTTAACGTGCCGTTAAATTTGAGCTTAGCGCTTTGGCTTTTTAACACGTCGGAATTTTAACTCGTAGAGCTTTCGAGTCGTAGGGATTTTGTTCCGAAGCAAATTTGAATGTTCCAATCAATCTGACATTTTGAACGTCAGTTTTTAACTCGTGGAGCTTTTGAGTCGTAGGCATTTTGATCCGTAGCACGTTTGAATATTACAACCAAGCATTTTCCAATTGACGTTTTAAACGTCAGTTCTCACTTTCGAGGCGTGCCACAAAAAATCCTCTCGCGTGCCACCCAGTTTGAGAAATTTAATGAAACTTCTCAATTTTACTCAAAATAAACCCCAAATTACATTCCAATAGAAATCTCATAACATCCCTTCCCTAGATTTCGAGATAATCTCACGAGAACAGAATTAGTGCAATTTTGAATTTGCTCATTTCTCATTCAGCAAAAAAAATATAAAAACAATTGCTACACACTTGAAACTTCTCAAATTTACTCAAAATAAACTCTAGATTACGTTCCAATGAAAATCTCAAAACACCCCTTCACTAGATTTCGAGATAATCTCACGAGAACAGAATTATTGCAATTTTGAATTTGCTCATTTTTCATTCAGCTAAAAAAATATAAAAACAATTGCTACGCACTTGAAACTTCTCAAATTTACTCAAAATAAACTCTAGATTACGTTCCCATGGAAATCTCAAAACACCCCTTCATTAGATTTCGAGATAATCTCACGAGAACAGAATTAGTGCAATTTTGAATTTGCTCATTTCCCATTCAGCAAAAAAAATATAAAAACAATTGTCACGCACTTGAAACTTCTCAAATTTACTCAAAATAAACTCTAGATTACGTTCCAATGGAAATCTCAAAACACCCCTTCACTAAATTTCGAGATAATCTCACGAGAACAGATTTAGTGCAATTTTGAATTTGCTCATTTCTCAATCAGCAAAAAAAATATAAAAACAATTGCTACGCACTTGAAACTTCTCAAATTTACTCAACATAATCTCTAGATTACGTTCCAATGGAAATCTCAAAACACCCCTTCACTAAATTTCGAGATAATCCCACGAGAACAGATTTAGTGCAATTTTGAATTTGCTCATTTCCCATTCAGCAAAAAAAATATAAAAACAATTGTCACGCACTTGAAACTTCTCAAATTTACTCAAAATAAACTCCAGATTACGTTCCAATGAAAATCTCAAAACACCCCTTCACTAGATTTCGAGATAATCTCACGAGAACAGAATTAGTGCAATTTTGAATTTGCTCATTTCCCATTCAGCAAAAAAAATATGAAAACAATTGCTGCGCACTTGAAACTTCTCAAATTTACTCAAAATAAACTCTAGATTACGTTCCCATGGAAATCTCAAAACACCCCTTCATTAGATTTCGAGATAATCTCACGAGAACAGAATTAGTGCAATTTTGAATTTGCTCATTTCCCATTCAGCAAAAAAAATATGAAAACAATTGCTGCGCACTTGAAACTTCTCAAATTTACTCAAAATAAACTCTAGATTACGTTCCCATGGAAATCTCAAAACACCCCTTCACTAGATTTCGAGATAATCTCACGAGAACAGAATTAGTGCAATTTTGAATTTGCTCATTTCCCATTCAGCAAAAAAAATATGAAAACAATTGCTGCGCACTTGAAACTTCTCAAATTTACTCAAAATAAACTCTAGATTACGTTCCCATGGAAATCTCAAAACACCCCTTCATTAGATTTCGAGATAATCTCACGAGAACAGAATTAGTGCAATTTTGAATTTGCTCATTTCCCATTCAGCAAAAAAAATATAAAAACAATTGTCACGCACTTGAAACTTCTCAAATTTACTCAAAATAAACTCCAGATTACGTTGCAATGAAAATCTCAAAACACCCCTTCACTAGATTTCGAGATAATCTCACGAGAACTGAATTATTGCAATTTTGAATTTGCTCATTTCCCATTCAGCAAAAAAAATATAAAAACAATTGCCACGCACTTGAAACTTCTCAAATTTACTCAAAATAAACTCCAGATTACGTTCCAATGAAAATCTCAAAACACCCCTTCACTAGATTTCGAGATAATCTCACGAGAACAGAATTAGTGCAATTTTGAATTTGCTCATTTCCCATTCAGCAAAAAAAATATAAAAACAATTGCTACGCACTTGAAACTTCTCAAATTTACTCAACATAAACTCCAGATTACGTTCCAATGAAAATCTCAAAACACCCCTTCACTAGATTTCGAGATAATCTCACGAGAACAGAATTAGTGCAATTTTGAATTTGCTCATTTCCCATTCAGCAAAAAAAATATGAAAACAATTGCTGCGCACTTGAAACTTCTCAAATTTATTCAAAATAAACTCTAAATTACATTCCAATAGAAATCTCAAAATACCCCTTTCCTAGTGCAATTTTGAATTGAAAATTCAAAGATTTTGAGTGTGCGTTGTTTTCAAGTGTGCCGTGGAAACAACGCAACTGTTTCCGTGTTCGTTGTTGAACGCGAGCCTTAAATTTTTTAAGAAGAATTTTGAGTGTGCCGTGAAACAGTTGCGTTGTTTCCGTGTTTGTTTGTCAAACGCGAGTGGCGGCCGTCCGAGCGTCCGTACCGTGCGCGACGGGGGCGAAATGCGCGGCGAGTGCACCACCGGCGGCGAAAGAAGCGATCGGGGGGCGGTTATCGATGGTCGCGGGACGTTACCGCGCGGGGAATTCAACTGGTGAGAAGTGGCAACGCCGGCCCGGTCCTGTCACCGTCTTAACGTTCGGGGATGGCTTACATCTCGCGCTGCTCCATGCAAAAACACACGAAACTAGATCAATCAGTGTCTACGTCTGTGATTCCATCCGCCGCGGAGACTCGACCGTAGTAGTAACAGTGCACCCGAGCGGCAGCGCGCACACCTGGAAAAACGGACCCGAGCCGACACGGGGAAAAAACGCACCACCGCGCGGCGGCGGCGGCCCGCTCCTCTCCTCCCCGTCATCTTCTTCGCCCCCTCGAAGTGCATCGTCACCTCGTTGACCGGCCCGCGATGTGACCGTGAAAGAAAAAACAATAATCCGAAACGTCGCCGTCCGCGCGCGGTCGCCATCTTAATCGCGCCGTGTGCGAGAGACAATTTTTCCTTCTCTCGAGGGACGACATTATGCACCGCGGCTAATTCCACTTGTGGTGTTGTTCAGTGCTCCGATTTTTTCTTCCGCTCCACCGCCGCGGCCGCCCGCTCTTCCCGATCGATCCGTTCCGCCCCGTCTGGAATTTCGGCCTAGTCCCGGAAAAACAGGTGAGTTTCATTTATATTTATTGTCGTCCCCCTAATCAACATGACAATGGAAAACACAAAAAATTATCGATTGCAATCGAGTGGGCGGACACTGCCTGACCGTGTGTGTGCGATGTGTAATGGCGAGCACACATACGTTTGTGTTTCCATTACGATTTCACGGAATAATTAATAAATCGCCGTTTTCGTTTTCCGCCCCGTGATGAACCCGTGGGGAAAACGGGAAACGGAGATCGGCGACCACGTGACGCCATTTTCACGGGTCGGATCGATGGTGGCCGCACACACACACACACACACATATTTCTCCCCGCTTTTATCAGAGGCCACTTTCCAGCGGCGGTGCATTCTCGTTGCATAATTCGGAAATCGCCGGGTGCCCCCACGAAATTACCGGCGCGATTTTTGAAATGCAATTTGCGCAAATTGTTTTAATAATATATTTACCGTTTTCTTTGTTTCTTCCTGGTTACGTTATTTTACCATGTTTTGATGCTATTTCTATTAGTTCCTTTTTTATTCCTCTTGCCGGCTGTGCTATTTCTGCTGGTTTAACTTTTGACATTACAATATATCCACCGACAAGTTTTAGTAAAGCAGGCCATGATATATTCGAAGCAAATAATCCAAAGTTTGACAACCTGTTTTATTATACAATAAGGGGGACCTATTGTGACGAGAGTGTCGCTCTTATTGAATTTTTTATACTTTGGATTTAGCTTTTAATAAAAATATTACAATAATAAAAATATTAAATCAGGTGAGTTTTGATTGTAACATGTGGCAGCACTGACAAACGTTTTTTGTTTTAAACAAATTTTGACACAAGAAAATATATCTGCAGCAAAATTAATTAATATGACTCCTGCACAATTCCGGAAATTAGCAGAAGTTGCTAAGGATGCGATAAACAAACTACTTCCAAGTAAGTTAAAACCGATTTATACTTGCATACGGTGTGCTAGGTGCGTGGACAATGTAAACAATAACAGATTCTCTGAATAGGTTAGAGTAGCGTATTACAGTGAGTACAGTGCAGCGGCGGCCCGTGGATTTCTGTAAGGCAAGGATAAAGATACCGCCTCGTGCTGCACTACTTACTCTAACAGAGGAAGCTTTTTCGGTCAAACTTTCCTCCGTTGTCTTACGTGCGTGGACAATGTAAACAATAACAGATTTTCTGAATAGGTTAGAGTAACGTATTACAGTGCAGCGGCGGCCCGTGGATTTCTGTAGGTGAGGCAAGGATAAAGATACCACCTCGTGCTGCACTACTTACTCTAACAGAGGAAGCAAATATTCCCATGCTTTTTCGGTCAAACTTTCCTCCGTTGCCTCACTGCCGAACATCCACTAGCTGACACAGTGAAACAAATGTAAATTGCACTTCAATTAAAAACACCGGTATCACGATAATACACTTGGATTTGGCCTTTGAAAATAATGCAATAATAAAAATGTTAACATCAGGTGAGTTTTGATTGTAACATGTGGCAGCACTGACAAACGTTTTTTGTTTTAAACAAATTTTGACACAAGAAAATATATCTCCAGCAAAATTAATTAATATAACTCTTGCACAACTCCGGAAATTAGCGGAAGTTGCTAAGGATGCGATAAACAAACTACCTCCAAGTAAGTCAAAACCGATTTATACTTGCAAATGGTGTGCTACGTGCGCGGACAGTGTAAACAATAACAGATTTTCTGAATAGGTTAGAGTAACGCATTACAGTGCAGCGGCGGCCCATGGATTTCTGTAGGTGAGGCAAGGATAAAGATACCGCCTCGTGCTGCACTACTTACTCTAACAGAGGAAGCTTTTTCGGTCAAACTTTCCTCCGTTGTCTTACGTGCGCGTACAATGTAAACAATAACAGATTCTCTGAATAGGTTAGACTAGCATATTACAGTGAATACAGTGCAGCGGCACTTTTGTAGGTGAGGCAAAGACAGAGATGCCGCCTCGTGCTGCACTACTTACTCTAACAGAGGAAGCAAATATTCCCATGCTTTTTCGGTCAAACTTTCCTCCGTTGCCTCACTGCCGAACATCCACGAGCCGCCGCTGATACAGTGAAACGAATCAATTAAAAACACCGGTATCACGATAATACCCTTCTGCTTTGGATTTGGCTTTTAAATATAATGCAATAATAAAAATTTTAATTCAATCAGACGAGTTGTGGCAGCAGTGGAAACATGTGGCAGCACTGAGAAAATCGTTTTTTGTTTTAAACAAATTTTGACATAAGAAAATATATCTGCAGCAAAATTAATTAACATAACTCTTGCACAACTCCGGAAATTAGCGGAAGTTGCTAAGGATGCGATAAACAAACTACTTCCAAGTAAGTCAAAACCGATTTATACTTGAATATAGTGTGCCACGTGCACGGGCAATAATAACAGATTCTCTGAATAGGTTAGACTAGCATGTTACAGTGAAACAAATACGAATTTTACTTCAATCAAAAACGCTGGTATCATGATGATACACTTTGGAAGCCTTCCGCAATTTATACTCTCAAAAAAAACGTAAGAAGCGCACATCTACGTGTAATAACTATTTTGATAACTTAATTGAAGGTGTATAACGAAACCCTCAAAAGAAATGCCGGCAAGAATATTTATTAGGGGGATTTTTAAGAATCGTTATAAATAGTATTGACAGAAACAGGCGAAAAGTTAGGTTAGTTAACGGTGACTGTAAACAGATTCGGAGACATCGCTAAACCCCTTTACGACCTTTTCAAGATTATGATATACCAATGTCGTCGGAAACTTGTGTTTGAAATGGCTTGATTTTTAAAAGTTTAATTAACGCGCTGAGGTATTTGAGTTTAGGTTAAGTTGAGTCCGAATTCTATTGTATATGATTTTCAAAAGACCTAGCAGAAGAATATTTATTAGGAAGTTTTTTAAGAATCGTTATAAATGAGTTGACTAATTCCAAAACCGGATAACTCCAAGACACCTAATTGTTCAGGAGAGCCAAAAAACGTACGCCGCAAAAAGTACACATTGTTAAAAAAATCTAATATCATCAATAAAAGTTAAAAAAAAAAATAGATTAAGGAAAACTAATTGCCAAAAATATTATTTCGAAAAATGAAAGAGTTATGTCAAAAAATAGTTTGGAGTTATCCGATTTTGGAACTGACCGTTGGATTTAACCGGTTTTGGAAGTGAATCTTAAATTTAGTTTTAAAAAATAGCATAATGGTGATAAAATATTATTAAATGAATTAGTAGAGGGGTAAATTACCTTTTGAATTTTGGTGTACAAGCCTTGGAGTTTTTTAAGATTTTTTTCTTTAATTTGCAATTTTTTGTATTTTTATGAATTTTAATGCACAAAAAAATTAAGAATGAAATCATTAATGAATAAATCAATATTGTATGTAGCTTTAAAAGATTTGAACCCGGGACCTTTGGCTATAGTTTTCTTATTAAATGTTGATAACAAAGAAAACAAACAATTTATAATCAGTAAAAAATATAAAGTATTTTATTAAACATTAAAATTACAGGAAAAAAAATATTTATATAACATTTTCATCAACTTCTGGACCAACACAGTTTTGTTCTTCATCTGATTCTGCAGAATTTTCATCTGCAATAACTCCATTATTCCGTGCTTGAAGTGCAGATTTGTAACACTCCAAGTTTAATTCTTCGCTTCGTTCTATCCAATTTTCCCCATAGTGCTTTGTCAAAAGCTCGTCAATATTTTTGAGTTTCTTGGGATTTATTTTTTTTACACAAGATTCGAGTTTAATTTTTCCAGGATTTATAGAAGCAATTTTCTTCCCTTGCTTGCAAATAGAGTTTGCATTATTAAAATCGGAGTTGTACTAAAATTTGCCCCTTTTTGGCAGAACGTGTCAATATTATTCGCTTGCACGAATTAATTTTGAAATGTAGAGAGGATGTCGGTTTTAAAATTTGTCCAGCCTCTTTTTTCCAGTCCTGTACATCCCATTCAAATCCTAACTTTTTTAGAGTTCCATAATCTTCAAAAATTGAATAATATTCTTCTGGTTGTATTATTGTGTCCTTTTTTTTTAAATTTTCTTTTCGATAAAAGAACATAAACGTAGAAGAGCGCACTGCGCATTCACTGCTACATTCAAGCACGTCGCACACAGCAAGCAGGGATGGATTTGTCCGGTTTTGTATGCGTTTGACACAATGCAAGAATATTACCGCTTGGAAAATAGCCGAATTTGTTTCTCAACTGCGAGATGGAATTATCCGGTTTTGAAATGAATTTTACTATTTTGACTTACTAATTGAGTACTATTTTTAATATTTAATTTTTAATGTTTAGTCCGCTTTTGGAACTAAAATTTTTATCACAATCGATAGGTATGAGTATTTTCTACAAGATGGCATTGCTAACTCGTTTTCGGAAAAATATGGATTTATCCGGTTTTGGAATTAGTCAACTCAAATAGCATTGTCGGAAGCAGGCGAAAAGTTGGGTTAGTTAACAGGAATTGTAAAGAGATTCGGAGACATTGCTAAACCCATTTACGACCTTTTCAAGATTGTATGGTTGTTATTATTATGTACCAATGTTGTCGGAAATTGTACATAATTCAAGTGTCAAAAATTCTTAATCGAATCTAATTTAATGTGCCTAGACGTTCTGCCCGGTATTTTTCAACATCACACAATCCTTTCAAGTTGTGGATTATAGTACCAATGTGTTTATCTGCGATAAGGCACTACCTGTTGTGCCCTGGACATTATTTGAAGTATTTTTTGTTGTGTTGTATTGCTGAAGACACCAAGACAGAAATAACGGAGGCTTTGTTTTCCTGAGCAAGTGAAACTGTAGAACAGTTCGAAACACCTACAAAAAATTTTCAACATCACACACAATCCTTTCAAGTTGTAGATTATAGCACCAATGTGTTTATCTGTGATAAGGCACTACCTGTTGTGCCTTGGACATTATTTGAAGTATTTTTTATTGTGTTATATTGCCGAAGACACTAAGACAGAAATAACGGAGGCCTTGTTTTCTTGAGCAAGTGAAATTGTAGAACAGTTCGAAACACCAGCAAAAATTGGAAGTGTGCATGTGAAACTGCATTTTGGCTTGTTTTTGGTTGTTGTTTGTCCCTCACTCTCTGATCGCCTCTTCCTGTGTTTGCTCCTTCCCCACTCCATTCGGAAGGCAAATCTTTCTAGGGTCCTTCAGCTTTCCTCAGATCAGGAAAGTGTGCATATGAAACTGCGTTTTGGGTTATTGCTTGTCCCTTACTCTCTGATCGACTCTGTCTAGGTTTTTCTTCTTCCCCACTCCATTTGGAATGCAAATCTCTCTGGGGTCCTTCAGCTTTCCTCAGATCACAGAAGAATGGAGCCGAAGTTCCATGTCCGGCCCCGCCTCTGGGGTGCCTCCCACACGGATACACACTGGAAATTTCGTGTTCCGGTGTATTCTCCTCCCTGCAGTACGTGCAGGCTCCTACCCTCCCCATCGTAGGAGGTATGTAATAATAGCAGTGCCCCGATACTTGTGAGAGGTGGATAAGAATGACTGTGCATCTTTAGTCTCCCCTGTTTCCCACTTAACATGTTTGCTGCCGTCGACGCGCTAGTGCGTCTGACTTTATACTTGCGTATGTGCAATCCCAATTGTAGTGGCAGCGAACATGTTAAACCGGCATTCTTCCGTAGTGGCCCTTTTTACAGCTGCTTTGTGAGTTAGCTAGTTGTTCCGGGACGCCCTTTCAACTGTGGAGGCTATCTTTTAGAGCACGGGCAATCAACCTGGTAAGTAAGGTCTTTGATGGTAGATGGTAGGGGTTTGGTCCAAACGAAAAGGAAAATGAGCGCAGAAGGTCAAATTTGGAAAGCGAGGACACTTTTTTTTTCTTGCTCCTCGTCACCTTAAATATTGAAATTCCCGCCTTCGATGACCTTTTTTTTGTTTTTTTTCCTCGCTTTCATCAAGGCAGTACTTTTTTAAAATTAAAAAAAACAATTTCCAAAAACAAAAAAGTTACTTAAAAAACCGATGGGCTGTAAGAAGATTTTACTTTCACCGACGATGGACAAGTGAGTAGTGGGTTTGACTACCCCTGCTCTAAACTTTCCCGTCTCTGCACGGACTCCTTTCCGTGCTTTACAGCGGCGCGCCATTAGAATAATTGCTCATATTGGGTACCGTGATGATTGTAGGGACTCTTTTAAATACCTTAGCATCCTGACAGTTCCCTCACTGTACATATTAGAATGTGTCAGTTATTTAAAGAAGCATCTTGAAAATTACCCAGAACCGAACCATACTTACAACACACGAGGTCGAAATGATATTGGTTTAAATAATATTAGGCTTAAAAGAACCGAAACTGGTACACAATATTATGGTATAAAATTTATCAACAAAATACCCAGAAATATTAAAGATCTTGAATATAAAGTTTTTAAAAATAAAATACAAAAATATCTATTAGATAAATGTTACTACTCATTGGAGGAATTTTTATTGGATAATGTACGTATTGAATAATGACCTCTCTACACATATTTGATTTCGGCATTTCCTCGTTTATATTTTTATTTTTTAAATTTTCCTTTTTTAAAATGTAAGATTTTAGAAATTTTTTAAATTTTAAGATTTTAGAGATTTTTTAAATTGTTAAATTTTTGAGATTTTTAAAATTGTTAGATTTTAGAGATTTTTTAAATTGTTAGATTTTAGAGACTTTATTTGTAAACTTGTATGTATTCTATGAATATTTATCTATTTTTATGTTGACTAGTGTACACCGTTTTTGGTCGCAGCACAATAAATATCTATCTATCTATCGTGCATAAGTAGCAAGTGCTTGGCTGACCAATCAGTCGTCGCTCAAACTTCCCCACTTTGGGCATCAGCCGGCCAACCCTCAATATGTTTTTTATTTGACTTTTCCAAAAAATTTAACCCGCCATTGGTGGCGCAAATTTAATGGTGACGCCGAGGTTTTCAACTGAAGATTTTTCTAAACGTGTTACTAATAGGTCATGTTTTTTTTTTAAATTTATGCTCTTTGACAATAAAACAAAGATATTTAATCAATTTAACCACTTCGCGCCCATGCTGCTTTGATGAAAAATTACTTCTTTGTTGTTGTTGCTTTTTTCTACAAAATATTATTTCACTGTCACAAACTTTCCCATTTATGCAAAAAAATATGAAAAAAATATTCCATAGATGTCGCTAAAGGAGTAATTTTTTTGTAAAATGTTTTTATTTTATTTTTTTGCTTGTTGCCACATGTGGCAACCTGGGCGTGAAGAGGTTAAGCTCTGCAATGCGGCAGCTACTCGAAATTGCAACAAAAAACAATCAAGTTATTTGACGCACCCGATCTCACAGACCAGTAGGGTCACCATTGACGGGTTGAATTTAATCAGCTGCGGGAGATTTCACACTTGCACGATTGCGGCTAAACCAATGTTACCAATAGAATACATAAAGTATGTTCATTAAAAAAGAAAAACCTCATGTGCCATGATTTTTTATTTTTTTAAATATAAGTTGGTAACACATATTGAGGTTATGTCACTTGTGGCATGTTCCTACCGATAAATTCATTTGCTGTGACAAACGAGGCAGAGAAGTCGTCGTGGGTTTATCTTCTAAAATTTCTTGGGCCGTGTTAATAACGTCTTGAGTTCGTTTGACTGGTCTACCACTTCCTGGTTTACGGAGACATAACAGATCATGATAAGGTATTTTTAAATTCAACATAAATAATGGGAACGTTGGGAAATTCTTCCTGAAACTCTGCCAGTTTGGTGCGTCGAATGAATACATCCAATTTCCGTCCACTTTCGGAAATAACTTTCAACTGGAAACGCTTTTTGCTGATTGCTGTAAACCAGAATAATTGTGAAAGATCCGATGTTTTGAATGTCAATTTCAGATGTGAAAATTTAAATTTTTTTAAATAAAAAATCATGGCACACTTGAGGTTTTTTTCTAACCACTTCGCGCCCATGCTGCTTTGATTGGGTTATAGTATAATCGCAGGTTTATTGAAAAATTACTTTTTTTCTTGTTGTTACGGTTTTCTACGAAATATTATTCCACTATCATAAACACATTTATGCAAAAAATATTTAAAAAAATATTCCATAGATGGCGCAAAAGTGGTTTTTAAATTTTTTATTTGTAAAAATTTTTTTTTGATTGTCGTCACATGTAGCGACCTGGACGTGAAGAGGTTAATGAACATACGATATGATATTCAAGGATTGGTGAAATATTTTTCATGATTGCTTTCTTGGTGTAATTTACAATAGCAACAAACAAATCCTATAATTGGTATTGACACAACCAATCAGTGACGGCTTGCTGGGTGACTCATGGTACGGCCGAGGTAGTAGTACAGATAGGTAGGGTCGGTTGCAGAGACACCTGTCAGCGTGACCGCACCTATTTTTATTACCACCAATAAATGAATGTGTTTTACTGGTTAGAGCTTGGCCTTCCCTCCAATTAGTAAACCACGCTCCTCAGTTGTACCATCGAGCACACCTTGGTTTAGTTTTAGTAAAATTCCTTTGGTAGTGTTTCGGAACAGGAGAATTGAAATAATAAAGCCTTTATTTCTTTGAAACATGCTTACATACCGTGTGTTCGATAAAAAACGCCCAACGCCATTGACCGATTTGAATGAACTAAAAACCAAAGTTAATGGCCGTTTAAATACTAACAATATATATAATCTCCTTCTACCCAATGGGTGTAGGGTGATGTGGTCATCTAGTGACCCTTAATTAGTTTATTCCACTTTTTTCTGTCCAATGACATTTCTTTGGCTTCCTTCCATGACTTCCCCTTCTTCTCTAGTAGTTTTCCTATTGTGTTGTCCCATGTGTCGTGTGGTCTCCCTCTTTTCTTTTTCCCTTGCGCCTTAGCTTTCCATATTCGTTTTGCTGGTGCTGTTTCGCTCATTCTATTCATGTGTCCCCACCACCCGAGCTGTCTTCTTCCCACATATTCTTCTATTGACTCTATGCCAAGCTCCTGTCTTGTCTGGTCGCTCCTTATCTTGTCTCTCAATGTTATTCCCTTCACTTTCATTTCTGCTGCTCTGATCTTGCTTTTTCTTTTTTTGTTAGTACCCATGTTTTGCATCCATAGGCAAGAATTAGTCTGTATACTGCTTTGTATACTTTCATCTTTGTTTGTTTTGTTATTTCTTTCTTGCTTAGTAATATTTTGCTCAGTGCGTAGTAGGTTCTATTTGGTTCGCGGGTTTTTTTTCTGGTACGGCCGAGGAACAAGAGGTGGTAATACAGATAATACAGATAGGTGCGATCACCCTGCAACTGACCCTACCTATCTGTATTACCACCTCTTGTTCCTCGGCCGTACCAGAAAAAACCCCGCGAACCGTCACTGATTATTACACTATCAACGAGAGAAATAACTGGCCAAAAACACAAAAACACGTGGAACCGGTAGGACACAAGTAACGGTGAAAGATCAGCTGATCATAACAACGGCCATTACTGTTTTAAGCAATTTGGGCCTGTGTAAAGACGGCGCCCGTTCGGCCAATCACAACAACGTATTTTCGCGCCTATAATTTGATTTAGTCCGCCTGGTTATTAAATGTGGTATAGCTGTGCATTGTTTGGGATAATGATTTTATTATAATATTTTTAATTAAATAAAACACTTTTATTTATAGTGACTGCAGTTTCGATCAAACAATGATCATTATCAAACTATAAACTAAGTAAAAGTGTGTTTTATTTAATTAAAAATGTATCACGAAGTAAGTGCCGCCAACCTCAATCAGATAATATTTTTATATGCGATGTATTGATTTAATTATTAATAATCATTGAATTGTTTACAACATTCTCAAGTTGTCGCGACGGCGAATTCGTGGGCGGATCTGGAACTAACCGAGCCCGTGCGATAATCCGCGCGGGCCTCGCTTTGTGCGGGAGCGCGAGAGAGACGGGCGGTAAATGCATTGAAATTGTAGAATCCTACCGTTTCTGTTTGTGCCCGTGTCTGTATCGGAACGCATTTTTTGCCGTTATCGTCTTCCGCCACTTAACAACAGATGGCAGATTCGTCCCGGTGCGCGCACACTTGATTTTTTTCGCGCATAGTTTAAAAGGGCAGAAGAGGCGGCGGCGGCGGATTTGCCGTGCAAATAGTGACGAATTGCCGGGCGCGAATTTTTCCCGAACCGGATCGCACCAATTGAGATTCGAAAGCGGTAAGTTCAAAAGGGCAACAATCTTCGCCCGAGACGGGCAGTGGTAAATCTCCTCTGCGCGCCTGCTTTTATCATCAGCATGCAAAGTATATTCTGTCGAGAAAAATTACCGCTAAAATGGACACGGAATTCGTTTCGAATTCGATGGATTGTTTTATCCAATCAATTTTTTTTTGTTCACAATTATAAATTGTGAAAAATAGCGTTGATCGCATGGTCGTCTGCCACTACCTTAATCAATTTTCGAAGCTGAAATTTGGTACTCAATAATGTAGAAATAAATATTTGTTGAATAACTTTAACTTTGTGTCCAATCTTACTGTAATATTTGTTTATCTGGTTTTGACCGTCTCCGATTTCGATTTAGTTAAGAGCAGATTTGATTGTATCCATTTCATTAATAAAAGCACAAATTTCCAGTTGTCTTTACCGATTGCGGAAAAATGCACTCGCAAAGTTTCGTCGGGAAAATATTTGCACGCTCGAGAATTTTTAAATTTCCCGCCTAAACTGAATCGAATTATTTAATGGACATACGTTCACTAGAAATTTAATTCAGGCAACATGGAGCGATGAGTCACTGTCACCTCTGCGCGATTGTACTATAATTGTCATTACGTTCAGTGTTGTTTATTAATTTTTTCCGCTACCGGAAATATAATACTTAAAAAAGATCAGCAAATATTCTAAAATACGGCTTGCAACATTTGGGATTCAATTTTTTATAGTCACCTATGCATCCTATGGCAACCCAGCAACCGAGAAAACAATGTCGAATTTTGTTTGTTTGCGTCAATCCAGTGACAGTTTTTGCGGGCATGGATGCGAACGAAGCTGCGAATATTGCGTGTTAGAACCTGTTACCGACAAAATCGAAAAAGGTATGTGCCCTGTTACGACACTTTTAAGCAGTGGTTATGTAAAAAGGATGCCGATACTATAGGTGATATATTATATTTAATTAGTTCCATGTAACTAACTGATTGGCTGCAGTCGAGCTTCTTACGCCAGGCTCAAATAAAAAAAACTTTACTTTACAAATTGTCAAATGGTTAAATGTGGTAAGTAAAACACGTGTGTTTGAGAATTCTCACAAATTTTTAATGTCGAACACTGCGACATATGTTTCGCCACACAGTGGCTTCATCAGGCAGATGATGAATGGTTGAATTGTAAGATCCCACCCAACACACACGTTTCACTTCTTGCTTTCTTCATCAGTCGTCAGTTACTGGATGTCGAGGCTGTATAATAATAAAAATAACATTCTTCATTTTCTTAAGGCCATCGCCGTATTATTGTTATAATAGTTGCTGCTGCCTCATTCAATTTGTTTTTGAAAACACTTTGCAGATATTCCGTTCCCGTTCGTACGTACATCTGGATTACATAAGTAAGCATCTTGCACCTATATATACACGTAGGTATGTATACATAAACAGAGAGTGCTCCACTATCGACCTGCAGCGGAGAGGGTGGCATTCTGTGGGTGGCCGGCGGGGGGTAGGGCGGCGGGTAAGGGGGGCGGCCGGCCGACCTTAAAATTCAATACATTTCTCCGTATCTCTGGGCGTATTACAACACGCAAAAGACGCTCTCATGTCTGTGCACAGTGGAAGGGCCACCTTTCCCAGAGAGAGGCTTGAGCTGGTGGCCCCCGGACCGACCCCCGGGACGACGCATCGCGGACGCCATCTGTGTCGAAGCTTTTGTTGCGGCGATACTAAAATTTTAAGCAAATTCCAATTATATAAATGTTGGAATAGGATAATACCAGAAGGGTAACACAGGGTTCAGTAGAAGAAGAAGAGCAGCATAGATGATTTAAAGTTCATTATGCTCTTCTAAAATAAAGGGAATGTTAAGATTTTCAGATTTTTAAGTACGAATTGTTCGTGATTTTTATTTAGAATTCGAAATTTCACCGGAAATGCCCATTTTGAGGTTCCCGAGACGATTTTTGAGAAATGCCAGAGTCTGTCTGCGGACGCCGTATCTCAAAAATTACTTAATATTTTCAAACGGAATTTCTCGCATTAACTTTATTCGACAATACGAAGAACTGTTAAGCATTTGGTCAAATTTTGTGCACAGGAAGTAACCGTTTTTGTTTTTTTTTAAATATTATTTTTAACCAACAGAAATATTAGAAAAACAATTACACAAATACTGACGGCAACAAAAAAGTAGACATCTTTCATTAAACTTTTTGATTTACAAAAAAAAATTCGAATTGAAAATATTTTATCATGTTTTTTTTTTTTTTTTGCAGGTTCGGATGGGGCGCCACAGGTTTTGGAGGGATGGCAGATAACCGGTGTTTCTCTGGAGGCGGTAAGTCATACTTACCATTTTACCATACTTGACACTCGAAATGATTATCATAGAAACATGTGGATCACGATATTTATAATTTTTTTCAAACATAACCAAATACTCGTAATAAAAAAAAGCTAGAAAAAAAGTGTAAATCTTAAGAAGCCAATATAAACATTGCGGTAATAAAATATCTATTCATTTATTAATAATAACGCGAAAACTGATTTTCCAAATAACATTAATAAAAACAATAATAATATAATTTATTCCCAACAGATTGATAAACCTAGTATAATATTTTTGAGCGTAGGAAAAAAAAATTATTACAAGTTGTACAATGCCATTTCTAACAGTACAAATTATGATGTCGATTCAAAAACTGAATTTTTTTTCAGACGGATCTATGATTAATTTAATTTAACCTGATAACGACAAAATTTCGAAAATCATTTACTACGCGTTTTAAAATCGTTCTTGTTGTCGTCAGTCAACCTTCAAGTGTTGTAGTTTCGTTTCCAGTTATAATAAAGTCGATTGTTTTATAGTGGGTCGAAAATATGTTATTTTTGAAGAGGTTTTGAAATTTTGAAGCTAATTCCACCAGAGATTATTTTTTTATAATTTTTCAAATTTTTTATTGTAAAATTCTTGTTGTCTTCTGTTAACTTTGAAGTGTTGCAGTTTTGTTTCCAGTTATGGTATGTCAATTGTTTTACAGTAGGCCGAAGATATGTTATTTTTGAAGAGGTTTTGAAATTTTAAAGCCAATTCCACGAGAGATTATTTTTTTTTATAATTTTTCCAATTTTTAATTGAAAATTCTTGTGATTCTTCTGTCAACTTTGAAGTGTTGCAGTTTTGTTTCCAGTTATGGTATGTCAATTGTTTTACAGTGGGTCGAAGATATGTTATTTTTGAAGAGGTTTTGAAATTTTAAAGCTAATTCCGCGAGAGATTATTTTTTTATAATTTTTCCAATTTTTAATTGAAAATTCTTGTGATTCTTCTGTCAACTTTGAAGTGTTGCAGTTTTGTTTCTAGTTATGGTATGTCAATTGCTTTACAGTGGGTCGAAGATATGTTATTTTTGAAGAGGTTTTGAAATTTTAAAGCCAATTCCACGAGAGATTATTTTTTTTTATAATTTTTCCAATTTTTAATTGAAAATTCTTGTGATTCTTCTGTCAACTTTGAAGTGTTGCAGTTTTGTTTCCAGTTATGGTATGTCAATTGTTTTACAGTGGGTCGAAGATATGTTATTTTTGAAGAGGTTTTGAAATTTTAAAGCTAATTCCGCGAGAGATTATTTTTTTATAATTTTTCCAATTTTTAATTGAAAATTCTTGTGATTCTTCTGTCAACTTTGAAGTGTTGCAGTTTTGTTTCTAGTTATGGTATGTCAATTGCTTTACAGTGGGTCGAAGATATGTTATTTTTGAAGAGGTTTTGAAATTTTAAAGCCAATTCCACGAGAGATTATTTTTTTTTATAATTTTTCCAATTTTTAATTGAAAATTCTTGTGATTCTTCTGTCAACTTTGAAGTGTTGCAGTTTTGTTTCCAGTTATGGTATGTCAATTGTTTTACAGTGGGTCGAAGATATGTTATTTTTGAAGAGGTTTTGAAATTTTAAAGCTAATTCCGCGAGAGATTATTTTTTTATAATTTTTCCAATTTTTAATTGAAAATTCTTGTGATTCTTCTGTCAACTTTGAAGTGTTGCAGTTTTGTTTCTAGTTATGGTATGTCAATTGCTTTACAGTGGGTCGAAGATATGTTATTTTTGAAGAGGTTTTGAAATTTTAAAGATAATTCCGCGAGAGATTATTTTTTTATAATTTTTCCAATTTTTAATTGAAAATTCTTGTGATTCTTCTGTCAACTTTGAAGTGTTGCAGTTCTGTTTCCAGTTATGGTATGTCAATTGTTTTACAGTGGGTCGAAGATATGTTATTTTTGAAGAGGTTTTGAAATTTTAAAGATAATTCCGCGAGAGATTATTTTTTTATAATTTTTCCAATTTTTAATTGAAAATTCTTGTGATTCTTCTGTCAACTTTGAAGTGTTGCAGTTCTGTTTCCAGTTATGGTATGTCAATTGTTTTACAGTGGGTCGAAGATATGTTATTTTTGAAGAGGTTTTGAAATTTTAAAGCTAATTCCGCGAGAGATTATTTTTTTATAATTTTTCCAATTTTTAATTGAAAATTCTTGTGATTCTTCTGTCAACTTTGAAGTGTTGCAGTTTTGTTTCTAGTTATGGTATGTCAATTGTTTTACAGTGGGTCGAAGATATGTTATTTTTGAAGAGGTTTTGAAATTTTAAAGATAATTCCGCGAGAGATTATTTTTTTATAATTTTTCCAATTTTTAATTGAAAATTCTTGTGATTCTTCTGTCAACTTTGAAGTGTTGCAGTTCTGTTTCCAGTTATGGTATGTCAATTGTTTTACAGTGGGTCGAAGATATGTTATTTTTGAAGAGGTTTTGAAATTTTAAAGATAATTCCGCGAGAGATTATTTTTTTATAATTTTTCCAATTTTTAATTGAAAATTCTTGTGATTCTTCTGTCAACTTTGAAGTGTTGCAGTTCTGTTTCCAGTTATGGTATGTCAATTGTTTTACAGTGGGTCGAAGATATTTTATTTTTAAAGAGGTTTTGAAATTTTAAAGATAATTCCACGAGAGATTATTTTTTTATAATTTTTCCAATTTTTAATTGTAAAATTCTTCTCGTCTTCAGTCAACTTTCCAGTGTTGCAGTTTTGCATCCAGCTATGGTATGTCGATTGTTTTATAGCGGGTTGGACGTATGTTATTTTTGAAAAGATTTAGAAGTTTTGAAGATAATTCCGCGAGAGATTAATTTTTTATATTTTTTTAAATCTTCAATTGTAAAATTCTTCTCGTCTTCAGTCAACTTTCCAGTGTTGCAGTTTCGTATCCAGCTATGGTATGTCGATTGTTTTGTAGCGGGTTGAACGTATGTTATTTTTGAAGAGATTTTGAAGATAATTCCACGAGACATTAATTTTTTATATTTTTTTAAATCTTCAATTGTAAAATTCTTCTCGTCTTCAGTCAACTTTTCAGTGTTGCAGTTTCGTATCCAGCTATGGTATGTCGATTGTTTTATAGCGGGTTGAACGTATGTTATTTTTGAAGAGATTTTGAAGTTTTGAAGATAATTCCGCGAGAGATTGATTTTTTATATTTTTTTCAATCTTCAATTGTAAAATTCTTCTCGTCTTCATGCAACTTTACAGTGTTGCAGTTTTGTTTCCAGCCATGTTATGTCGATTGTTTTATAGGGGGTTGAACGTATGTTATTTTTGAAGAGATTTTGAAATTTTGAGAGATTAATTTTTAATATTTTTTTAAATCTTCAATTGTAAAATTCTTCTCGTCTTCATTCAACTTTACAGTGTTGCAGTTTTGTTTCCAGCCATGGTATGTCGATTGTTTTATAGGGGGTAGAACGTATGTTATTTTTAAAGAGATTTTGAAATTTTGAAGATGATAATTCCACGAGAGATTAATTTTTTTAATCTTAAATTGTAAAATTCTTCTCGTCTTCATTCAACTTTCCAGTATTGCATTTTTGTTTCCAGCCATGTTATGTCGATTGTTTTATAGGGGGTTGAACGTATGTTATTTTTGAAGAGATTTTGAAGATAATTCCACGAGACATTAATTTTTTATATTTTTTTAAATCTTCAATTGTAAAATTCTTCTCGTCTTCAGTCAACTTTTCAGTGTTGCAGTTTCGTATCCAGCTATGGTATGTCGATTGTTTTATAGGGGGTTGAACGTATGTTATTTTTGAAGAGATTTTGAAATTTTGAGAGATTAATTTTTTATAATTTTATAATTTTTTATCTCTTCAATTTCGATTACAACTAATTTTATGATGGATGATTAAATTTTCACCGAAAAAGAAAACTTCTACCAGCAATTTAAAATTATTATTTTTACTTTCTCCGTTACGAAGTACGAGAAAGTATTGTGGTCGTGATTTTTTTTCCAAAAATTTTTTTTACGGAAATTTCCGTTTTGGGTTCCCTAGATGCCATTTCAACAATTTCTGGGAATTTTTTTTTTGTGGCAAAATTTTATAAGCAAAACCTTCAATGCAACGTCCATATAAATCGTGACGCGCCACTGGAATGGACGTCAGTTCGTCGTTGTTGCTCACGTGCAGCTAGCTCTCAGAGGCGTACGTACGTACGTACGCGTGTACACCCCGCGATGACGCGAGATAAAACCCGGATCGATCCGCCGCTGTGCCGAACCACGTTTTCCTCGAGCCTTGAAAAATTCACGACGGTATAATGCAACAGGAATAAAACAAAGCCGCGCACGAATCGAGCCAAGGAGGGTTTCCGCATTTTCCCTGGAGGAATTATAACGTTTTGTAGAGGGACACCTGATTCCAAAAAAACAAAAATCGATTACTTAAGCTGAAGAAAAGTTCAGAAAGTCTTATCAAGAAGATTTAGAACTAAATAAAAAAAAAACAAACTCTTGAAAACCATAAAAAGTATAATTTAAAAGTTTCAATAAGTCTTATAAAGAAGATTTAGAACTAGAAAAAAATTAAATTGTAGAAAATTACAAAAAGTATAATTTATCAATCTTATTAAGAAGGTTTAGAACTAAAAAAAAAATAAAAAGTATAATTTATCAATCTTATCAAGAAGATTTAGAACTAAAAAAAAATTATAATTTATCAATCTTATAAAGAAGATTTAGAACTAAAAAAACATTAAATTCTAGAAAATTACAAAAAGTTTAATTTATCAATCTTATCAAGAAGGTTTAGAACTAAAAAAAAATAAAAAGTATAATTTATCAATCTTATCAAGAAGATTTAGAACTAAAAAAAAATTATAATTTATCAATCTTATAAAGAAGATTTAGAACTAAAAAAAATTAAATTCTAGAAAATTACAAAAAGTTTAATTTATCAATCTTATCAAGAAGGTTTAGAACTAAAAAAAAAATAAAAAGTATAATTTATCAATCTTATCAAGCACATTTAGAACTAAAAAAAAATAATTATAGGAAATTGTAAACGATAAAACTGTATTCTATTTAACAAACTCAATATTAATCCTTTATTTTACGAAAATAATAATTATTTCAATAAATTCTCAGGTTCATATTCATATTCATACGTTTACGGCTACCCTGTCTAGAAAAAAAAAAACAATAGAATTTCTTGTTTGTTATTAAATAAAGTGTTGCGTGCGCGCGAGAGAGGAAACGTAATAGAGAGAAGTGTCATAGTCTGAAGGAGCGGTCTGGTGTGCTGCCGAGGATAGAGCGCTAATCCGTGAGTCGGGTGGGGGCGGCAGCATCGATCGCCGGGGAACACCTGTTGCTCTAGCGTGCGGACGAAGAGACGGATATTCCGCTCTACCGACATGTAAACTGCTAAATGGAAGCAGGGAGCGCGCAGCCTGCGGGGGTGGGGGGCGGTGGATTGAAGCAAAGGTTGGATTCCGCGGCGGCTAAAGCACCGAGTTGAGTGTGCGGCGGGGGTGGTGGGGGACTGGGGCTGGAGATGGCGCGCAAACACCGGAACGGCCGCAATCGGCCCGCCCGGGGCGGAAGGGGGTGTTTCGGGGCCTCTTTCCCGCCAACAAGTCCCCGTTTTCAAATGATGAATCTTAACTGCCGCTTAACTGGGACTTCCCGTGTGTTTGCACACCATTACTTTATAATTGAACGTCGATGTTCGTCGCTCCGTTCGTCTCGACGTTGTTCAACAAAGAACTATTTTGCGTACATAATCATAAGTACCCAAAACCACAATCGTAATATATTGTTTAACACTCTAACGATCAGTGGCGGCTCGTAAAACATGTTGATGGTAGAGTCACCTAACCCCACGGTGGCCTAGTGAGTAGCGTTCCTGCTTCTGGGCCTCGTGGTCGTGGGTTCGAATCCCATCCGTGCGGTCACTTTTTCAGACGAAGAAGTGGCCGTGCGGGTCCATGGATGATGTTCAGTGTATGTCCCAATCATTATTAAAATGAAATCTTAAAAAAATTTAATGAATCACCAACTAATAAAGAGTCGCGTGTATTACGATTCTTCTTCTAGAATCTTTGCAACAGTGTTGACAAGCCTCTTTATACATTTCATCGGAGGGGAAAATCAATAGCCTGCGGTGGTGGGCCGCTTAAATGTTTCTGTACATCTGGTGCATGATGCGGATGTGTGTATGTGTGTGTGTGTGTGTGTGTGTGCGGACACGGACTACTCACGCCAAAGTGTAGTTTTCATGGGGGGAAAATCAATAATTAAGTTGACTGCTGTGGGGGTAGGAAGGGGGGGGGGCGTCGAAAAGCTCGGGCGCGTCGTTGAATAAGGAAAATTCTTGGCCCGTGTGTACATGTGAATTTATTTCGTCTTGCTCTCCTCAGGAGGTATCGATTGTGTCCGGCTCTTTTGAGTTCCTCCCGAAGCCGGAAATCTCGCGAAGAATGCGCAAAGGGTGTGGTCAGAAAGTTATGAGTTATAATCAAAAATTGATGTAACCAGGAAGGGGGCAAATGTTGATTGTGTCAAGGATAAATTAAACACGAGTTTCTATGTTTTTTTTTATTGATTAGATTTCCACATCTGCAACTGTCTATCTCAATCATCAAACACATACTTTGCGCACTTAATACACAAATAGCTATTTTGCTTCATTCCCTGCCGCGGCAAAAAAAGTGCAGTGCACATATTTGCGTTAAGAAATAAAATACAAACATGTTTTACATCATTATTGGTAGCACGTGCATTTGCTTAAGTAACTAAAACTCTCGGTGCAGATAAGACGAAAAGTTAACTTATAAAGGTCACCGCTTCTAATTCACTCTTCGTATATATCGAATCGGGCTATTATTAGAAAGGGGGCAGAGAGGATGAAAAAAAAGACCCTTCCGCGGTGTCGAGATGAAGTGCGCTAAGCAGGAGCGAGTTATTTTCGTTGGCGGGCTTAAAGATGGATGCAGCGGGGGTCGAGAGATCGATGGCGCCTGTTTTAGCCCCGGCCGTTAAATTAGTTCGGAAATCTCTCGCCAGACGGTCCCCGCTGAACCCCCTCGTGTGCACGTACGCGAAGATCGCGAATCCGCAAGATGTCTCGAAGATGAAATTCTAGATGCGTCCATCTTGCGAAAAGAGAAATCTACTTGTAAATAAATAATGTCAATTCATCCAATTATAATTACCTATGCATATCACAATAACTGCTAATGATCAATTAACTTCTCACTTTATCCGTGGTGAACCATTATTATATAATTTTGATTGGTTTTGTTCAACTGTTTTTATTTGCCTCTCCGACTAGTTTCGACCTTTGATCATTCTCAAGGAGATATGTACACAAAATTATAGGGACTGGTATTTATACAAGAATTATTAATGTAAATCTGCGAAAATAAATTATTTCAATTTGGCGCAGTCGGTAAGATTTTTTTTTTCAAAACAGTTATCATCCAGAGATATTGAATATACAAGAACAGCAAATACACCATGTTAAAGTTTTCCCCCATTGTGTGAATCACCGAAGAAGAGAACAAGAAAATCGTGACCCCGGCTTATGTACAAACAACCAGGGGCATTATGTACCGACGACCTCTTTATGTATTCGAATGGAATGCGTATGTACAAAACAAGTACAGTCGTGACATAAGCCGCATGTCCGGCCCTGGCGGCGTGCAGAAGAGGACGAGATACACGTCCGGTCAATATCGCGCGGTTAAAGGGTGCGAGAGAAAGGTCTCTCTGTGCTGGGGGGTGGGCGGGAGGTTGGGCGGTTGGGTGGCCCTTTGCATGTACACACAGAAACCGAACCGACAAGAAACAGAAATCGATCTGATCCGGCACCGAGAGAGACTTGGATTAGGTCAATCGTTTCTTATGGGCGGGGGGTTGTGAGGGGGGCGCGAATATCGACCCCGAATCGCAAGCAGCACCCTCCGGAGGAGTCTCGAAGGCGAGCAGCGGAAAAAGGATTCGGATCCCGCGAAATTGGTTCTGGCGTCCCTTCATCAGATGGCGCATGAATATTCAAAATAAATTTAAGAAATGGTGTCCTGTGAGAATGGCGGATAATTAATTAAATGAAAACTCGATGAAGAAGAAAACCGCAATAAACCGTAATGTATGAAATAGCTGTTAATATTATCAAATCGACAGTGTTCCGCGCCTTATTTTGCCAACAAGAAGGTGTCTCTTGATGTAATTGTAAAAACCATTTCCATGGAAACTTAAAAAGTTACTCGATACAAATTAAGAATAATTCTGTCAGAACCTACAAAACAGAGCATGGGATTATAAAAATTTGAAAACATTTTATGGCTTGAAACAATTGTCAACATCTTAAAACTCTTCAAATCCACTAAAATGACTACAGACCAGTGACGGTTCGCGGGGTTTTTTCTGGTACGGCCGAGGAACAAGAGGTGGTGATACAGATAGGTGCGGTCACGCAGCCAGACGTCTCCGCAACTGACCCCACCTCTTGTTCCTCGGCCGTACCAGAAAAAACCCCGCGAACCGTCACTGCTACAGACGATGTTTGGCCGAACAATCCATATCGGTACATCTCTAATACACGCTGGTGGAAAAAAATGAAACCATTTTCAAACCGCATATTTTAAATCGATTTTGATGAATTTTTGAGGGCGAAAAACTCGTCAAAGTTGGACATGGTTTCCAGAAAAAACTTTTTTTTTTACAGGGGCGCAAGAGGGGGGGGGTGGAAGGGGTTACGCTTAATTTAGCGTGCATGACTTTAAAGAAGACACTTCAAAGTTTTCCGCCCTCAAAGATTCATCAAAATCGATTGAAAAACGCAGAGTTATGGCGGTTTGAAAATGGTCGAAATTTCACGAATTTTTTCCTTCAGTATAGATCCAATAAAAACCTTGCCAAGGACTGTAATGTGCTGATGAGACCGGAGTAGATCGAAACCGGTCCGCAATTGATGATGATGATGAAATATTAATAAACGTTTATCATAATGTCAAAATTATAAAACGGAAAAATTATCCTTTAAATTCAAAAACTAAAGGGATTTAGAAAAAAACTTATTCTTTATAAGTTGTTCATTTTGGAATTCTCTACATAAATTTGTAACTATTATCGTTTCATAATTATAAATCAAAAATGAAAAAAAAATAATAAATTTTTTTCTCGAATAATAATGATTTTATGAAAAATGTTTTTAAACAAAATAATCTCATTTCTTTATTGTCTTCAATATTTGCTTGAATATTTTTGTG
Organism: Ocypus olens; assembly: GCA_910593695.2. NCBI lineage: Eukaryota > Metazoa > Arthropoda > Insecta > Coleoptera > Staphylinidae > Ocypus > Ocypus olens. Next base: position 57,431,060 of record OU343053.1, read on the forward strand.
ATATTTTTTATATTTAAGAAAATATTGGCAAAAAACAAAAAACAGTTAAGGTAAACGCCCACTTCCGGTGTACGAAATTTTACCAAAAGCTTTTCAGTTCTTCTGATTATCAAATAAGACGTATGTTTAAAGTTTCATATTAAATGCTTTATTAGTTTTTGAGATACAGCGCGCACAGACAATTTTTTTTTCCAGAAATTGTTGAAAAGGCATCCAGGGACCCCAAAACGGATATTTCCGTAAAAAAAAATTTTGAAAAAAAAATCACGTTTACAATACTTTCTTGTACTTCGTAACGGAGAAAGTAAAAAAATAGTGACTGGAGATGCGTAATTATTTCAAGAAATTTTGAATATTACTATTCTCGTGTTTCTTGAATCTCCGGTAATTTCTAATTTATCATTAAAGATTCAGTGATTTAATCTCTTGCTTTTCCTAAGAATCTGTTGATTTTTTTTTGGAATTCCTTCTCTCGTTTCTGCTTTATTTATGATTCCAACGTTCGGGTTATCACTGCGAAAATTAATTTATTCAACGTTGCGCCCCGTGAGCTATCGATCCACGGAATCCCAGCTCTAGCATCAAAAGCTCCACCGGTTGAGCACGTTAACCTCGACGCAGCTACCGTTGATTCTTTTTTTTTATTTTTTTTGTTTCACATTTAATTTTCGACCCGAAAAGCGCGCGCTGTAATGGCGCCAGAGTAGAGATATCACGGGCAGACTCCAGCAAATTGTCGACGTATATTTACTTAAAAATTTTTGATTTCATCGCCGCCCCTTTGACTTATCACACCAGACAATTGCAAACTTTGTGTGGCTATTTGAAGAATAGGTGAATTAATATTAATTTTATTCCCGATGTACGCTTCGCACTTACTGTTGAAATTAAATATGAAAGATATGAGGAATAATATCTAAATCTAAATTGATATGTTAAAACAACGGCACAAAAATTTTGAACTTTCCGGCAAATTCACTGCAGAAAGGTGATTTCAAAATTGAAAATTTCATCGCAAAAAAATGCATGAATATTCGTCGCGGAGAAATTTCACCGCAATGAAATTTTTCGAATAATAATTATTCCTGATATGATAATCGCTGAATACAAGAAAACTATTAAGATTAGGAATAGAGAACCATTATACAATCTGAAAGATAAATGGATTCTACTTAAGAATACGTTACTAAATACAGGGTGTGCTATTTGAAAAAAACGAAGTTATTCAACTTTATAAGTTCGGTTTTTCTACCGCAATTTTTTTATCAGCCTGTATAATTTTTTGTATGAAATCATGGTTGGCTGTATAGTTCGAACCTTCAACCAAATAATAGAAATTATTTTAATCGTTCAACGTCAATCGCTGGGGCAAAAATAAAATCTCACCCAGACGATGCATTTCAACAAATCTTCAAATATTTCGAAAACGGCAAACAATAGGTATAGGGAGTATTGAAGTAACTCACCTTTATTTGCTTCATATAATTCAAAAATGACAAAAAATACAGGGTGTTCCATTTAAAAGGTCTGTAATTTTGTTATGAGACACCCTGTATAAATTTAAATATTTTTAGGGCGTGCAGCTCACTATTATACACAACTTTTGTATAAAACATTTTTCGAAATTTTGAAAAATAAGCACGTGATTGGCCGTTCCCGGAGCTCTGAAACACCCTGTATACTATTTGGTTCATCCGGCCATTTATAATTAAATGCCTTTGTTTTTAGCACAAAACTGTCAGTTGAGTAGGTTAAATCTGCCCATCGATCGTTGTCGCAAACCATCCATTATTGTCAAAAATAAGGTATACCAATTGTATCAGATAATTAATTTTTAAATTTCCGTTTTTACGATGTTTGAAATTCCCTCGAAACGGGAGATTTTCCTCCAGTTGGCAACACTGATGCAATCACTACCCCCCCGGCAATAACGATTAGGTAAAACATGCGGTTTAATTCGCCGATAGTTTGAACTGTAATTGAGGGTTAATTGCGATCCGGAAGTTTTTAAGTTTATCGGTTTTAAGTGTATGGGAATTTGATGTTTCTTTTTATATGGAGAGATTATGCGCGGAAACCCTAAGGTCGAGGGTCGTTTAATATATTAATTGGCGGCGTAACTCCTGCGCGCGGTTGTCATGTCATCGGAGTCGACGTGGGGCGCGCGTGACGTCTCGCCACTCATTCGGCCGCAACACGTCGCCGTGTTGTGATACAGTGTTGTGATTGTTGTGCCGCCGCTCGCTGCTTTGCAACGGCTCCGTTCCGCCGCCCGTGTCGGACACGAAAGCCGACCGCCGACGGAACCGGCCGGACCGGCCGAGAGAGCAGCCAGCGCGCCGTCCCGTTCAGTAGCCGCCTGGCGTTTCGGCGCGTCTGAACGCCTGAGACGAGGAGGGTCACTGGGCGACCCTTACGCTACGACGACAACAAACATAACAACAACAAAACGGAATAAATAAATTTTAATGCCGGCACCCCACCATCGGAAAAGCACGCGCGCGCGCGCCACCGCCGCCGCCGTTCCCATTGAGAAAGAACATAACATAACGCAGTCGATCCGCTTAGCATATACATAAGAGTACAGAATACCTGTTCCCGGTCATCCGATTCTTATTGGTGTGTTTACCCATATGAGGCAGAAGGCGGTAACATGGCGGCCGGCGGCACTGGAATGATCGTCGTCGGCTATTAGCGGTGCATCTCCACTCGGCGGGTGCGCGCGGACGTGCCACGGTCATGTGATATTGTTCTGTTCTGTTCAGTTCCTCTTGTTCTTCGCCTCTTGAGTGCAGTGAGCGGGCCGGATCGTTCTGTTTTCTGTGTGTCGAAACTGTGAAAATACGCATCGCGCGTCGCACAAATGCCCCCCTCAATTAATCGTAATTAAATCGTTAGTGTACCAGTGGTCCGGTTAATAAACGCACGTTCAGGATTACGCCGCCGGGGAAGAGGCAGCGACGACAGCCGCAGCGGAAACGTCCCCCGGATTATTATGCCATGGCTGTACTTAGATCTGCATCTGGTGAGGAAACTTTTATTTATTTATTTATTTATCTGATTGATTTATAATAACGCCGAGTCAACGCCATTGCCGCCGAGCCGACGAGAGCGATCGTTGGCTCCTGCTGCTGCTGTGCGTTCGAGTGCGCGCTGATGATAAAACGTTGCGGCGGTGTAGTAATTGGCAACGTCAGGAATTCGTATTTTTTCCAAACCAGAACGGGAAACTCTCGGTTCGGTTCGCACACAACTGACACAACACAAAACAGCGCCGGTTCGGTTTCTAAAATACGCCACAGCGCCGCGATTGTTCTGTTGCCATGCGATTATAACTTGTTTACTTTTTTTTTTTAACGATTTGATTTTCGTGCAGCTGCCGCTCGACGAATATCTCGCTCCGTCTTGTTAATTCTTAAAGTACAAGTACGTAAGACCCGCTCACTTGATCTCTCGTCGACTATATTTCCTTCAACGTCTCATCTTTCGTTATTATACCATCCGTATTTTTAAGTGGCTGCGTTCATAAGACCCGTTCGCTTGATCCCTCGTCAACTATATTTCCTTCTTTCGTTATTGCACGATCCGAATTTTCTTTCCGCAACCGGATCGGTTATTATTATCCTCCTAGTATATCCGTATTTCCGCCGAGGTTGGATGGATTGTTGGCGTCTTGGAAATTTCCCACTCTTGAGTGCTTGTGGTATATAATTGTAAGGTGTGAGCCACAGAATTTTGTTTCCGAGTTGGCCATGCCTGAGAGAGAGAGAAACATAGCGGTCTTGTCTGAGATTAGTTTATTTTTTTAAATCTAATTAAATTGAACTAATCTAGTCTCATGGCGTAATTTTAGTTTCGTTTACTTTCTTTATTGGTGTCTCCAACTTTCGTCTTACACAGATCAGGATACATGGTATAAATTTAATAATTGATTAATATAAAAAATATATATATAAAAATAATATACGACATACTTCATTTATCTCACAGCCAACTCTGAAACAAAATTTTGTTGCGGTAGTTCCGGCGTGACGCGTAATAAAAACATTCGCAGTGTTATAAGGTTACCGAAACTTTTTTTTAATGGCAAATTAAAAATATGATCTGGTGCAGTGTTTCTGAAATATGCGGCCCACTTGGGCAAAATGAATAAATAATTGAGGCTACTTTCTTCATTCTTATTTGAAGATCAAGATGAGCATGCAAATACAAAATTTTAAGCCTCGCGTATTTATTGTCAGCTCCACACTAATTCCAGCCGATTTGTTTCCCACCGGAATTTTATGGGTGGAGATCCGGCCTCCGGGCCGATGATACAGGAATAATCCGTGCGGGTCCATATGTTTGTCCTTTCATATTTACAAATTAAAATTTTCCGAAAAGTCATCAAACACATGAGTATATTTGTGGTTTGAGCAAGAGTGAAAACTTTTTTTTTTTTTTTTTAAATATACGTTTCTATGCAAAATCATCTCGAAGATCATGGACATTGTCATTGGTACTAACGTAAAAAATAAAGTTTGTGTATAACCTCACCGACCTTAACGTATCATCGGATTTTCCAAGCGACTGAATTAATTCAGATACAAACCCCTCAAACGTTTGATTTATTAATAATCGATAGTCGAGGGTCGGATGTTCAATAGCAGCTTAAAATGAATTTAATCTCAAACTCCACTATAAAGTACTTTTGGTGTTGTTCGGAGATAGTTTAACAACAATAATCTTGGTGCGTGATACCTTAAATTATTTTATACCTAGTTTATGATGAAGCCCCGTTTATCACAATGTGTAGAGGGAACACCTTACTCAATGGTTTCTGCAAAGTATTTACCGAGATATTTGCACTATCATTTTGAATTAAAAACAAAGGTTTGCCATGAAATCATAATGGCGGATATTTCATGTGACAGTCGCTGTCACATTACGATTTACAACCGGCCGTGTATTCTACACAAGAAAAAGTATTTATAAGTAAATGGTTTTACACAGGAACTATTTTAGAAGTGTACGTGATTTGTTAAGTGTTGAAATTACGGAGAAGGCAAAAGTACTATTCAACGAGTGTAAAAATAATGTAAGTAGATTGATATTACAAAACGATCAAAGGAGCCAATTGTAACACATTTCAAATTTAAAGTAAAGTAGTAATTATACATTGAATAGTATTTTTGCTAGTTATGCCTTCTCCGGGAATTTTTTCTTATGTAGAAAGTGTAAATCGCAATGTGACATCTACCGTCACTTTTTAGAACAAAATGAAATATCGGCCATTAGGATTTCATGGCAAACCTTTGTTTTTAATTCAAATGTATTGAATGTTTAATGTTGGCGGCGTTTACTTCTTGGTACATCTTGATTGTAGATTGTATTTTAGAAATGTATTGCTTAATAATTCTTACAAAAGAATCTATGTAAATAAAATATTGCATAATTCCAACAAAGGCACTAGGAGTCGTTAGAAATTTTCAATCACAACCATAATCCTTCAGTAAATCTCCTCAACGGTCAATTTTTTCGCCTCTCTTTACAGCCGACTTAACCCTGCGGTCAACATTTACAAACAATTATCAACAGCTGACTCCCCCACCTTAAAATATTTAGTATAGTAACACATCGAAACTCGAGACGTGAATATTTGTTTAGATTTATATCACTTTATGTAATATTTTTTTACAATAATTAGTTGTGGTTAATTAAAATATAGCGAATTTTTCAATTCACACTATAATACCCCGAAGGTTGGCAGCATGTTTGAGTGCTTGCCCCGTTGCCGAGTTTTTACCAGTTGAGGTTAGGATTACCTAAAATACATTGCAAACGTAAATAATTGTTTACAAAAAATTATAGTCGTATAAGTTCGTTTGTCAAAATATTTTCATTGTCTAGTCTTACTTCTATGTTATAGTTATACTGTAATTTTCTCTAATTTCGCATAATGCCTGTTGAGAATAAATAAATACAATTTTCTGCCGGTCTAAATCTTGTGGGCGAAAAAATGTTTGTTAAATATAATTATTATCCTAAATGCCTATTTGCTCAAAAATATATGTAATTTTTTTCTTCTCCAGATTTTTGAGTTATTACTGAGAGTTATTTTGGGGGCGAACATAGCAAACCATTTTCCCTTTATTTTCAAAAAATTTTATTTGTTCAGAATTTGTAAATTGTGAAAATTTGCGTTGACTTGGTTCATTTTTTTGGTATACATTTTTGATTTTCTGATATAAAATCTTTGGCCTGTAATTTTGATTTTTATTCAAAAATTTTTATTTTTGGACTAAAAATATTTATTTTATTTATTTTGGACTGAAAGTAATTTATCGTCGATTTTCTGGTCGGAAACTTATTTTGAACTAAAGAGCTATTTTGGGGGCTTAAAATGGTTAATTGTCTACCTTTTACTTGAATTTTCAATTTTTTTCGTTTGCATTTTTAGCCCATATTTTAGACCTTTGCCTGTAGTTTCGCCAATTTTTTCATTTTTTGGTCAAAAATTCTCTACTTTTGGACACATTTTTCTATTTGTCTCTTGAAATTTTGGAATTTTTTGGTTTCCATTTTTTATGGTCATACCAGAATTTTATATTTATTTTATTAATTTATTATATTTATATATAGATTTTCAGTAAGAAATTTCGGACCTTTATTTTGTCTGATTTTTTTGGCCCATTTTTTAGATCTTTGACTGTATTTCGCCAATTTTTTTTTTATTGATTTTTTTTACCTTTAAAATATTTTTATTTTGGAAAAAAATCATTTTCGATTTTTTTGTTTGCTTTTTTTTATGTTCATGCCAGAATTTTCGATTTTTGGTAAGAAATTTTGGACCTATATTTTGTCTGCATTTTTTTGGCCCATATTTTAAATCTTTGCCTGTATTTTCGCCATTTTTGTTAATTTTTTTTTTTGCTTAAAAATAAACGATTTGTTTGTTGATATTTTCGATTTTTTTGGTCTGCTTTTTTTTTGGATTGGAATAATGCTTTTTTTATGTTGATGCCTAAATTTTCGATTTTTGGTTAAAAAAAAAATTGACCTATATTTTGTCTGCATTATTTTTTTGGTCCATATTTTCGATTTTTACCTTTATTTTCGCCTTTTTTGTTTCAAATTTTTTATTTTGTCGCCTAAAAACTCTCTATTTTGGACAAAGTTTTCTACTTGTTTGTTGACATTTTCGATTTTTGGTCCGTTTTTTTTATGTTCAGGCCAGAATTTTCGATTTTTTAGTCTGCTTTTTTTTTCGATTTTTGATAAAAGGAAATCTATATTTGTATGCATTTTTTGGCCCATATTTTAGATCTCTACCTATTTTTGCCATTTTTGTTACAAATGTTTTTTTCTGAAAATTCTTTATTTTGGAAAACATTGGACATTTTCGATTTTTTAGTCTGCTTTTTTTTAATGTTCAGGCCAGAATTCTCGATTTTTGATAAAACACCTGTCTTAAATTTTTTTTTTACCTGAATTTGTGATTTTTATTAGTGAATGTTTGATTAGCGTATATGCTGAATTTTCAACCTTGAATTAGAGATGGTTCTGAGAGAATTTTTTTTTCTTTTTTTTTTCTAGTATCTTTAAGTATATTTATTGATTATTCAAATCAAATCAATTTTATGCCATTTTTTTTTATTATTACAGTTACAACATATTTGTTACACAGTTAACTACGTCATTAATAAAATTGCAATAATAATAAAATAAAAGTCCTAACAGTATTATTGTAATTCCTAAGTAATGCTATTTTATTACCCTAAACGCCTCACAAAAATGTATCTTATTTGGTACTTGGATCGAAACTATTTGTAAATTTTTTTCAGATTTTTAGAAAAAAACTTTTTTTTTTAATAAATCCCATTTTTGGGATTTTTGGGTCGTGTAGGGGGTTTTTGACATGGGGCTTAAGGCTGCCCTCGTTTTGTACTTTGAGGGCCGCAATGTATTTAAAAAAATCTCAGAAGGCCGTTATTTTTATATCGCAATAATTGATGAATAAAGTTTTAATAAGTGGCTGAATGGTCAAACCTATGCAAGAAAAAAAAAGTTTTAATAGATTCCAAGAGACGAAGGTGGCGGCAAATTTGCTCCGTGGAACGTGTGAGACCACGTATGTCTCACGCGGCGTACATGTCCAAAAAGTGCGTGAGACCATGTTAGCACCTTAGGGCACTCTAACGTGTTACGCGCACAAGTAATGATATTTCCATATTTATTTGAAAATCCGCGTCGCGTCTCATTTTGACCATCTTAACCCGTAATGCCCTTTGTTCCCTTATTGTTATTGATGCTATTTCATGTCATTGTAATATTTTGTACATGCTCTATAGTAGAGATGTGTAACTCGTAAGTGAGTCGATTCAAAGACTTGACTCATCGGAATTAGTAGTCTAGTGATTCATGGTTGAAATGAATGTTCGTGAATATTTTTGTTCTTCAACATTTTTGGAAGTTAGGATTTTTTTTTTGCATACATACGTTTTACTTTTTACAATGTCATGAGTCGACTCATAAAAATGAAGATGATGGTTGCGACCGTTACTATGTGGTAGTCCATTGTCAGGTAACTTAGGTTTTTTACCATTATTTATTAATTAAATAGTGGTAAAAAAACGTCGAAAGTTGTTTAATTCAAAGTTACCTGACTCATAAAAAATAGTCATTTCGCCCACCACTACTTTGTACTGTATAATTTATTGTATGACCCTTGAAATAAACTATACTTTCATTATTATAAAAATTTGTTGAGATCTCGGTCGTATTAATAAATATTGATTCAAATTACGAATATAACTTTGGAAGTTAATTGATTGAGCCCGGAATAACTAAAGGTGACGCATTTACTCCCACGCCGCCGTCGTCTTTATTCCTCCGCGACTTCCCTCCTTCCCGAGTTTTCCCCCCCGATACAGACGACGACGTTGTTGACGCCTCTGGAATTATCCGCAGAGAGAGCCGTTTATCGTCCTGAGAGGGCGCACTTCCAAGATGGCGTGTCGTTGGTGCATCCAGCACACACACACATTCTTCCACATGGACTAAATATAGCGAATCGATCACCTCATTACGCAAGCGTGAACTATACAACACGACTAACTATACAAAACGCATCGGATTTCATTACGCGGCAGCGCGCACGCCACTGGAAAGCGAATTACCGACAGCAGACATAATCGTTGTTAAGGAATTGTATTTTTTTTTAATATGGAAAACATTGGAATGAGTTGAGTCTTTATCGATTGATGGCAGTAATAATTAAGTATTAACCTCGATAAATATATCATTTATGTACTGTATAGATTTAGATAGCAGTGAAGTCTCGTGGGGTGACTCATGGCACGGCCGAGGTAGCAGAGATGGTAATACAGATCTCTGCAACAGACCCTACCCATCTGTATTGCTACTTCGGTCGTACAGATAGGTACGGTCGGTTGCAGAGATCTGTATTACCACCTCTGCCGTACCATGAGTACCCCCGCGAGTCGTCACGGGTTGGCAACCCTATTGATCTAGCTGAGGTTGCAAGAGATTAAAAACGTAAATATATTTTCGACAGTGGACATTAATTGAAGAGAACGGCAACAATCCAAACTTGAAATTTGAAATTAAAAAAAAAATGCATTCCGCGATTTGAAAAATTGTTAAAAATTAATCCATCAAGGAATTTGCTACAAGAGCTCAAAATTTATAAAAAAATAGTCCAATTTTTATTTCCAGTAAAAACCATTACCATATTTTGGCTAGAAAGAGAACGACAACAATCCAAACATGAAATTTGAAATAAAAAAAAAATGCATTCCGCGATTTGAAAAATTGTTAAAAATTAATCCATCAAGGAATTTGCTACAAGAGTTCAAGATTTATAAAAAAATAGTCCAATTTTTATTTCCTGTAAAAACAATTACCATATTTTGGCTAGAAAGAGAACGACAACAATCCAAACTTGAAATTGAAATTAAAAAAATGCATTCCGCGATTTGAAAAATTGTTAAAAATTAATCCAACAAGGAATTTGCTACAAGAGTTCAAGATTTATAAAAAAATAATCCAATTTTTATTTCCTGTAAAAACAATTACCATATTTTGGCTAGAAAGAGAACGACAACAATCCAAACTTGAAATTGAAATTAAAAAAATGCATTCCGCGATTTAAAATTTTTTTAAAAATTAATCCATCAAGGAATTCGCTACAAGAGCTGAAAATTTATGGATTTCCGTAGGGAGGGCAAAGATAAAGATGTCGCTCGTGCCGCACTACTTACTCTTATAGAGGAAGCAAATATTTCGGTCAAATTTTCTTCCGTTGCCCCGCCGCCGAACATCCACGAGCCGCCACTGTCTTCGATACCAATCTCTGACGGTATTAAAGAAAATGTAAAGTTAAGGGCTGCGAGTCCATTTGTTGGTAATTTGACACAAAACCGGTTTCGACGTTTTTATACCACTTGGATAAAGCGGCAACTGTTTCAGTGGTTCCGGCATTAAAAATCTAAAATTCATGTTTCATTTGAATGAATGAATCAATTTTGGGTTTAAGGCGCATCGACAGACAAGGGCATTAGCGCCAATTTCATTTAAAAGACCACAGTCAATTTGTGGTTGAACTCCCCCTATTGTAATTTAATGAAATCAAACACACTTTTACTTAGTTAATATCACACCGTTTTAAAATGTATCACGAAGTAAGTGCCGCCAACCTCAATCAGTAATTTAATGTTTTTCGGAACTTGTTCGATTTTAATTTACTTGAAAATGTAAAACGGTCTCAACCATCAACTTCATATTCATTATAATGGCCGATTTGTTGACATGAATCATCGGCATCCATCTGGCAACACCGCATTTCCCAACCCCGCCGTTCGCTTCGGAATGGTGATGATCGCCATCATTACACACACACACACACACCATCATCTCGAGGTGTCTCCGTCCTTCCATTCCACTCTTTTCCGTTCCGGCGCTTATTGATCATCGCGAGCGCGTTCTCGTTATTGTCGGGCGGACGGGAGGAGGTATAGTGACCCTGCCGTGAATACGGAGGAAGAGAAGAGAAGAAAAAAAAACGAGAACAGAACGCGAGAACTGGTTAGGCTCGTGCCCTTCTTGGGCGGCTCTCTTTTTCTTTTCACGGACGCCACTGGCACCGAAATAGGCTCGCGCGCGCGATGCGGTGATGATGATGATGGTCGTGGTGGAAGAGAGGTCAGGTACCCACGATCGGTTGGTTGTTCTTCGATGCTCGATGCCGGGCGCGCAGGTTCATCAATCTTCGCCCTACGAAACGGGAACGAAAACGCCGATGATGATGATGATGATGCCACATTGCCGAGGTTATGCGGTGCTAATTGACGTAATCATACACCGGCAACAATGAGGTGTTTTTTTAATACAAAGGAAGTGTTGTTTCTGTTTCTTGTGCGCGGCTCTCGCGCACTCGGTCATAACTCATCTGTTGACTTATTCGCAGCGCGTACCCTTTTGTTTGCTATAGTAACAAAACAATTAATAAGGGTACTTATGATTATAACTAAACAATAATTTATAACTGGGTCATACCATAGCAATTCACCCACAAAAAATTAAATGTTTTTTTTTTTACTTTCTCCGTTACGAAATATTGTGATCATGAAAATTTTTTCAATTTTTTCTTTATGGAAATTTCCGTTTTGGGGTCCCTAGACGCCATTTCAACAATTTCTGGAAAAAAAAATTTTTTGTCCGTGTGTCTGTTTAAGCATTAAATACATGTAATAAAGAGCGAGCATAGCCTGAATATGAAGCCACACAAAATATGTTTGGCCTAAGTGAAGTACTTACGAGATATTGAGGTTGAAAGTTTTTTTTTTTCTTTATTGGTCCTTTTGTGTCATACAAGACTTGACAGTAGGATAGGTCGGTAAGATTAATAGCTAAATAGCTAGACTACAAAATCATAAATGTATACATTGACATAATAACATATTAACATTAATATTACATTTACATGTTAAAATATGCGTAAAGCTCAGCACAAGAATAAAAACAATTTGTTATTAACATCTTTGATTTCGATTTTAAATTTTTTTAAATTTAGGATTCTAGTGTTTTGTGGCAGGGTATTGAATAGTTTTAGAGATGTGTAAATAAATGAAGTATGAAATGCTTGTGTCCTATGTTTAGGTAATGCATAATAATATTTTTCTTTATGACGTGTCATGTGGTGTTCATTGATAAGAGATGATTTAACAAATTTGTGTTCATTCTTTTTTACATATAGTAGGCATTGTAGAATAAATAAACAGGGTAGAGGCAATATCTTGAATTTTTTAAATAAAGTTTATGGGCTATTAAGCTTGATCAATTCTGCGAAAGTTTGAATTCTGCATTTGTTCTGATTTAGGAAAATCAAGGATTTTTGAGTTCTCAGTACGACGACCGGCGCGTCGTATGGCACAGACATTTTTTTGAAAATTTGTCGGGATCGTCTCCGGTGACCTTAAAATGGATATTTTTCACGTACTTTGTGCAGAGAAAATTTAAAAAAAATTAATGAACGTTTTTTGATAAATGGTCGGGATCGTCTCCCGTGAAGTAAAAATGGATATTTTTCACGTACTTTGATATCGGAGCATTCAGTACGACAACCGGCGCGTCGTATGGCACAGATATTTTTTGAAAAATTGTCGGGATCGTCTCCGGTGACCTTAAAATGGACATTTTTCACGTACTTTGTGCAGAGAAAATAAAAAAAAAATAATGAACGTTTTTTGAAAAATGGTCGGGATCGTCTCCCGTGACGTAAAAATGGATATTTTTCACGTACTTTGATATCGGAGCATTCAGTACGACGACCGGCGCGTCGTATGGCACAGAATTTTTTTTTGAAAAATTGTCGGGATCGTCTCCCGTGACCTTAAAATGGATATTTTTCACGTACTTTGTACAGAGAAAATTAAAAAAAAAATTAATGAGCGTTGGACATTCTAAAACAATTTTCGTTTTTTAACAGAAGCTCTAGCAATTCGCCCAAAACGTCGTCGCCGTCGGCCATGTTTACTTATGTATACACACACACAGTTGTTGGGTGGCGGGTTGTAAAATGTAAGTAAATCGAGGCTCCCGAGACGACGACGACAGGATCAATAAGGAAAGGGGGATACATATACACAGTGGAGTTTCGGCGGGGGGGCCTCTCGTCGTCGCGTCCAATCGATGACTATATACACCCATTCCCTGAAAATCATCTCTGCGACGTTGCAATTGTTGCAATCTTATCGTGATAATCGCCGAGGCAGGTTAATACCCCTCTCTCGGGCGGGTGTGAGCTGGACACGGGAGAGAAGGAGAGGCCATATTGATTTCACCGCTTTTTGCTCTTGTCGTGTTTTACAGCGGAGAATGTGTATATGGGGGTCAAAGGGCAAACTCGTCGTCGTCGGCTCCTCGACACAAGTTTGGCGTGCCTTTTCTCTCTCCGGCGATGAGTTTTGTACGTGTGTGTGTGTGTGTGTGTTTGTATCGATTTGCGGCTGCACGAAGTTGGATGGAGATAGGAGGCGAGTGGTGGTGGTGGTGGTGCAGAGATGGATTTAAACTTTTAAATGTATTCCGGCTTCCATTTTGGAATTGTACTTGAAATGGGCGGATGCCGAATGTTTTAATTTGCATCTCGGCAATTTGATTAAATTCGCGATAATGGTGCCTTGGAAAATGTGCTGAAAAAATTGTCCTGAAAATATCCCGACAAAAGTTTTGAAAAAAAATGTCAAGAGTAAAGTCCTGAAAAAATTCTTGATAAAATTGTCTTATTGAAGAAGTCTGTAAAAATGTCGAATATAAAAAATATCGAAAATAAAAAGTCCTGAAAAAATTATTGGCAAAATTGTCTTGTTGAAAAAATGTCCTGTGATGGCGAAAATAAAAAGTTTTGAAAGAATTCTTGACAAAATTGTCTTGTTAAAAAGGTCTATAAAAAAAGTCCTGAAAAAAAATGTCGAAAATTAGAAAGTCCTGATTTTTTTTGCAAAATTGTCTTGTTCAAAATGTCTGTAGAAATGTCCTGTAATAGTTCTGAAAAAAATATCGAAGATAAAAAGTCCTGAAAAAATTCTCAACAAAATTGTCTTGTTGAAAAGGTCTGTAAAATGTCCTATAAAAGTCCTGAAAAAAAATGTTGAGAATAAAAAGTCCTGAAACTTTGAGAAAATTGTCTTGTTGAAAAGATCTGTAAAAATGTCCTGGGTAATTGTCCTGAAAAAAATTCCGAGAATAAAAAGTCCTAAAAAAATTCTTGACAAAATTGTCTTCTGTCTGTAAAAATGTCCTGTAATAGTGCTGAAAAAAATGACGAAGATAAAAAGTCCTAAAAAAATTCTTGACAAAATTGTCTTGTTGAAAAGGTCTGTAAAATGTCCTATAAAAGTGTTGGGAATAAAAAATCCAGAAATTTTTTTTGAGAAAATTGTCTTGTTGAAAAGATCTGTAAAAATGTCCTGTAATAGTCCTGAAAAAAAATGACGAAGATAAAATGTCCTGAAAAAATTCTTGACAAAATTGTCTTGTTGAGAAGTTCTGTAAAAATGTCCTGTAATTGTCCTGAAAAAAATGCCAAGAATAAAAAATCGTGAAAAAATTCTTGACAAAATTGTCTTCTGTCTGTAAAAATGTCCTGTAATAGTGCTGAACAAAATGACGAAGATAAAAAGTCCTGAAAAAATTCTTGACAAAATTATCTGTAAAAATGTCCTGAAAAAAAATGTTGAGATTAAAAAGTTCTGAATTTTTTTGTGGCAAAATTGTCTTGTTGATAAGGTCTGTAAAAATGTCCTGTAATAGTCCTGAAAAAAATGCCGAGAATAAAAAGTCGTGAAAAAAATTCTTGACAAAATTGTCTTGTTAAAAAGGTCTTGAAAAAAATGTCGAAGGTAAAAAGTCCTGAAAAAATTCTTGAACAAAATCGTCTTCTGTTTGTAAAAATGTCCTGTAATAGTCCTGAAAAAAATGACGAAGATAAAAAGTCCTGAAAAAATTCTTGACAAAATTGTCTTGTTAAAAATGTCCTATAAAAGTCCTGAAAAAAATGTTGAGATTAAAAAGTCCTGAAATTTTTTTTGACAAAATTGTCTTGTTGAAAAGATCTGTAAAAATGTCTTGTAATTGTCCTGAAAAAAATGTCGAACATGAAAAGTCCTGAAAATTTTCTTGACAAAATTGTCCTGTTGAAAAGGTCTATAAAAATGTCCTGTAATAGTCCTGAAAAATATGCCGAAGATAAAATGTCCTGAAAAAATTCTTGACAAGATCGTCGTGTTGAAAAGGTCTGTAAAAATGTCCTATAAGAGTTCTGAAAAAAAATGTCGAGATTAAAAAGTCCTGAATTTTTTTTTGTCAAAATTGTCTTATTGAAAAGGTCTGTAAAAATGTCCTGTAATAGTCCTGAAAAAAATTTCTAAGATTAAATGTCGTGAAAAAATTCTTGACAAAATTGTCTTGTTAAAAAGGTCTGTAAAAATGTCCTATAAACGTCCTGAAAAAAATGTTGAGATTAAAAAGTCCTGAAATTTTTTTTAACAAAATTGTCTTGTTGAATACGTTTGTAAAAATGTCCTGTAATAATGCTGAAAAAAATGTCGTGAACAGAAAGTCCTGAAAAAAATTCATGACTAGATTGTCTTGTTGAAAAGGTCTGTAAAAAAATCCTGAAAAATTGTTCTGAAAAGAAATATCTGAAAAAGTCCTGAAAAGTTGTCCTAAAATTTTTTTTAAATAAAATCTTGAAAATAATGTCTGAAATATCCAGAAATAAGTGCCCAAAAATTAAAAAAAAAAACTTAAAAATGAACTTTTGATTACAAAATTGCTATGGTTTACAATTACGGTAGCAACTCTACTTATGGATACTACTTGTAGTGTAGTTATCAAGTAGACCGCTTAGCTTCTGAAATGAATCAGATCGTAGAATCTGAAACTGAAATAATTTTTCAATTATCTCAGACCGTTCACGAGATATTCACCTATATGCAAAAAAGCAATTGAAGTAACATAATGTTTTTATTGTGAAATCGGCATCTTAGCAGATCGTAGAATCTGAAGGTAAAAGAATTTTTCAATTATCTTTAACTATTCACGAGATATTCACCTATATGCAAAAAAAAAAACAATTGAACAACATTTGTTTTATTGTGAAATCGGCATCCTTACAGATCGTAGAACCTGAAACTAAAAGAATGTTTCAGTTGTCTCCGACTATCCACTAGATATTCACCTATATGCCAAAAGCAATTGAAGGAACATACTGTTTTTATTGCGAAATCAACATCCTAACAGATCTTGGAATCTGAAACTTAAAGAATTTTTCAATTATCTTTGACAACTCGCGAGATATTCACCTATATGCAAAAAAACAAATGAATCGAAAAATTATTTTATCGTAGAATCAATATCTTGAGGAATTGTAGAATCCGTATATGATTAAAATTTCCAGTTATCTCTAACCGTTCACGAGATATTCACCTATTTGCAAAAAACAATTGAACCAACAAAATGTTTTTATTGTGAAATCGGCATCGTAACAGATCGTAGAATCTGAAACTACTAGAATTGTTCATTTATATTTGACAACTCGCGAGATATTCACCTATATGCAAAAAACAATTGAACCAACAAAATGTTTTTATTGTGTAATCGGCATCGTAACAGATCCTAGAATCTGAAACTACAAGAATTTTTCATTTATCTTTGACCACTCGCGAGATATTCACCTATATGCAAAAAACAATTGAATCGAAAAATTATTTTATCGCAGAATCAATTTCTTGACGAATTGTAGAATCCGAATAAGATTAAAATTTCCAGTTATCTCTAGCCGTTCACGAGATATTCACCTATATGCAAAAAACAATTGAAACAACATAATGTTTTTATTGTGAAATCGGCATCGTGACGGATTCTAGAATCTGAAACTAAAATAATTTTTCATGTATCTTTGACCACTCGCGAGATATTCACCTTTATGCAAAAAACAATTGAATCGAAAAATTATTTTATCGCAGAATCAATATCTTGACGAATTGTAGAATCCGAATAAGATTAAACTTTCCAGTTATCTCTAACCGTTCACGAGATATTCACCTACATGCAAAAAACAATTGAAACAACAAAATGTTTTTACTGTGAAATCGGCATCGTAACGGATCGTAGGATCTGAAACTAATAGAATTTTTCATTTATCTTTGACTACTCCCGAGATATTCACCTATATGCAAAAAACAATTAAAGCAACAAAATGTTTTTATTGTGAAATCGGCATCTTAACAGATCGTAGAATCTGAAACTGAAAAAAAAATCATTTATCTTTGACTACTCGCGAGATATTCACCTATATGCAAAAAACAATGGAACCAACAAAATGTTTTTATTGTGAAATCGGCATCCTAGCAGATCGTAGAATCTGAAACTAAAAGATTTTTTCATTTATCTTTGACAACTCGCGAGATATTCACCTATATGCAAAAAACAATTGAACCAACATACTGTTTTTATTACGAAATCGGCATCTTGAAAGCTCCTACAATCTGACTCTAAAATATTTTTTTAATCATCTCCAACTCTTCGCGAGATATTTATCTATACGCAAAAAACAATTGAATCAAAATACAATAAATAAAACAACAATAAATTGTGGTAAAAAAACATAGTAAGTGTTCTATTCAGTGATTATAAAATCAAAATAGCATTTTGATTGCGAAATTAGCATCTAGAAAGAATAGACCCCAACGGCCCAATGTATGTCAGTAATAACCAGCTTAGCTGCGCAGGGTCCTGATTTTACTCACCGGAAACTTTTCTCACCGTAAATACGTCATTTCTGTGAGTAGAATAACGGCCCGTTCGCACGGCACCGAATCGGTCGTTTTACCGATAAGGTTATTTTGCCGTCTTCTATAGTGGCGTATATATTTTAATGTGCGTGTTCACACGATACCGTATACGGTCGACGGCAGTATATGAAGACGGCAAAATAGCCGAATCGGTAAAAGGGCCGATTCGGTGCCGTGCGAACGGGCCGTTATTCTACTCACAGAAATGACGTATTTACGGTGAGAAAAGTTTCCGGTGAGTAAAATCAGGACCCTGCGCAGCTAAGCTGGTTATTACTGACATACATTGACATATGTATGTACTGTTTCATTTCAGTGAAATATAAATGATGGCACACACAAATATAAAGGTGGTGCTTTTATGAAGCTTGCCGCAAGCTTTTGAAAGCGTGACCGGGTGAGCAAACGGCGAAGATGTGGCGTCACGTCACTGCCATATCGGTTTAGTTTAATTTTTGTTAATTAATGTCTTAAGAAATGTTGCATTTCCCTGTAATTGGATATATGTCTGTTGGGAAATAAATATCTATTATTATTATTATTAGCGGTAATTACGTTACCCCATATGCTTATATGATTACGGGCAAACTGGCGGTGGACGCGAACGCATCGGTGTAAAATGTTTTTTTTGTTAGGGTGCGTTCGCGTCCGCCGACAGTTCGCCCCGTAATCAGACATTTTAAAATCGGGCATTAATGTTCTCATTACTATGATGGTTGCAATCGTTACTACGAAATAAACCCCCATAAATACATTCCATTGCTGCGTTGCCGCAATTCCACCCGATAATTTTTTTTCGGTCAGTATCGCATCCTGTTTTTTTTTTTCCATCCCCCAGTGCCCGGCGTTTCCCCCCTAAATCCGTCCGCGTCGCGTTCGGTTTGCATCCTAAAAATAAATGCGATATCGATCTCCCTTCCCTCCGTCGGTGGCCTCCTTCCTGCCCGCAACGCACGCCGCTGCAATTCCGCGGCTACGACCGTCCCGACCGAACTTGATTAAGCGAGAGAGACACCGATTCAATTATTTAAAACGGATAACAGAGGGAGGCACTCCGGAGTTCTAATTGCTTCAAGGTCACGCGGCAAATTCGAACCGCGCTCTCGCACCCCTTTTATATATTTCCGTGAAAATGTGTGTAGGGGTCGGTACAGCCGCGTCAAAAGTACGCGCGACACATGGAGGGCGGTTGGTTGGTCGTTATATATATACACAGGGAGTTGAAAATGTCGACTTGAGCTCTCTCGGATAGACACCCGGCTCGCCCCCGCGCTTCCTCCCCCCCGGGCCGGGCCACCTCCGCCCGGATCATTACGGATACACTCCCCGGCTCAACACATCCGCACACAGAAGGATTTCTGTGTACTTGCACACACACATACACACACTTCTGTGTGCCCACCTCTGCCCGTTATAAATATTGACTTTTCGCGAGGAAAAGATTCGCCCACTGCTTGCTGCACGTGCTCGGCGAGAGTGGGCAGGAGGGATAGGATTGCGATGACCTCCATTCCCGAGGGAAATGCAAGCGTCGGATCCTTCGAGGATCGACCCGAATGCCGCAGGATCAGTGTTAACATTGTCTTCTTTGCACGAACAATTGGCGATTGTGGGTAATAGAATCTGCCTCGTGTAATTCAACGCCCGACAACTTGTTTAGAGGATGGTTGCGACTGTTGTTGGTACGCGGTAATCAATAGTTGAAGACTATTTGTGAAATTATTTGTGTGATATTTTCAATGTCATTTCGATAACAAAAGCCACCGGTGAGTATCACAATCAGACCCCCAGTGTCGGATTCACCGTCAAAACTCACTAACTCACTCCTTCCTTGGGTGATCTTGGTAACTTAATGATGTCATCTAAGGGCAGGTTATTGGTGGTCTTACCTGGGAGTTAGAACTCCCCCCTTACCTGTCTCAGAGGTGCTCATTGTCGCTCTAGACCTCTTCCAGCGGCACGGAACACAGTGTCGATTGCAAAATTATAATGTCCCTAGTTGGGCGCCATGAATTCGTTTAAACATTTGGTGCGTCTTTCCACGCCAAACTCGTGACAATCGACAGTTTAATTTTTCCGTCGAAATTTTGATTTTTCCGATTTTTATTATTCCAAATTGGTCCCTCTGGACCTCTTTCAGCGACACAGAACACAGTGATGATTACACAATTATAATGTCCCTAGTTGGGCGCCATGAATTCGTTTAAACATTTGGTGCGTCTTTCCACGCCAAACTCGTGACAATCGACAGTTTAATTTTTCTGTTGAAATTTTAATTTTTCCGATTTTTATTATTCCAAATTGGTCCCTCTGGACCTCTTTCAGCGACACAGAACACAGTGATGATTACACAATTATAATGTCCCTAGTTGGGCGCCATGAATTCGTTTAAACATTTGGTGCGTCTTTCCACGCCAAACTCGTGACAATCGACAGTTTAATTTTTCCGTCGAAATTTTGATTTTTCCGATTTTTATTATTCCAAATTGGTCCCTCTGGACCTCTTTCAGCGACACAGAACACAGTGATGATTACACAATTATAATGTCCCTAGTTGGGCGCCATGAATTCGTTTAAACATTTGGTGCGTCTTTCCACGCCAAACTCGTGACAATCGACAGTTTAATTTTTCTGTTGAAATTTTAATTTTTCCGATTTTTATTATTCCAAATTAGTCCCTCTGGACCTCTTTCAGCGACACAGAACACAGTGATGATTACACAATTATAATGTCCCTAGTTGGGCGCCATGAATTCGTTTAAACATTTGGTGCGTCTTTCCACGCCAAACTCGTGACAATCGACAGTTTAATTTTTCCGTCGAAATTTTGATTTTTCCGATTTTTATTATTCCAAATTGGTCCCTCTGGACCTCTTTCAGCGTCACAGAACACAGTGATGATTGCAAAATTATAATGTCCCTAGTTGGGCGCCATGAATTCGTTTAAACATTTGGTGCGTCTTTCCACGCCAAACTCGTGACAATCGACAGTTTAATTTTTCCGTCGAAATTTTGATTTTTCCGATTTTTATTATTCCAAATTGGTCCCTCTGGACCTCTTTCAGCGTCACAGAACACAGCGATGATTACAAAATTATAATGTCCCTAGTTGGGCGCCATGAATTCGTTTAAACATTTGGTGCGTCTTTCCACGCCAAACTCGTGACAATCGACAGTTTAATTTTTCCGTCGAAATTTTGATTTTTCCGATTTTTATTATTCCAAATTGGTCCCTCTGGACCTCTTTCAGCGACACAGAACACAGTGATGATTACACAATTATAATGTCCCTAGTTGGGCGCCATGAATTCGTTTAAACATTTGGTGCGTCTTTCCACGCCAAACTCGTGACAATCGACAGTTTAATTTTTCTGTCGAAATTTTAATTTTTCCGATTTTAATTATTCCAAATTGGTCCCTCTGGACCTCTTTCAGCGACACAGAACACAGTGATGATTACACAATTATAATGTCCCTAGTTGGGCGCCATGAATTCGTTTAAACATTTGGTGCGTCTTTCCATGCTAAACTCGTGACAATCGACACTTTAATTTTTCTGTCGAAATTTTGATTTTTTAGATTTTTATTATTCCAAATTATTCACTTTCAGTGACACAGAACACAGCGATGATTACACAATTATAATGTCCCTAGTTGGGCGCCATGAATTCGTTTAAACATTTGGTAGGTCTTTCCACGCTGAACTCGTGACAATCGACACTTTAATTTTTCTGTCGAAATTTTGATTTTTCCGATTTTTATTATTCCAAATTAGTCCCTCTGGAACTCGTTCAGCGACACAGAACGCAGATGTGATTACAAAATTATAATGTCCCTAGTTGGGCGCCATAAATTCGTTTAAACATTTGTTACGTCTTTCCACGCTGAACTCGTGACTATCGACAGTTTAATTTTTCTGGGCGTTGCCAACTGTCGAAATTTTTATTTTTCCGATTTTTAGTATTCCAAATTAGATTTAAAAAAGATTGCCGATCCTCAAAAGTCAGAGGTTTCTCGACGAGCTTACTTGGAACACATTCACCATAACGTGTTCATCAGGTTTAAACATTATTATCCCTGTTAACCACTTCGCGCCCATGTAACTTTGATTGGGCTATAGGATAATCCTGAAAAAATACTTTTTTCTTATTGTTACCTTTTTCTACGACATATTATTCCACTGTCACAAATTTACTCATTTATGCAAAGAAATACAAAAATCATTCCATAGATGGCGCTAAAACTGTAATTTTTTTGGAAAATATTTTTGTTTTCATTTTTTTGTTTGTCGCCACATGTGGCGAGGTTAAGGTTGTGCCGCGAAATTTTTCATTTTTGAAAAATATTCCGCGAGTGTAAAAATATTGAGAACACCGCTCTGGGGTATAATTTTTGATCGTAACTTTTTACGATGATGATGACAGTCAAGAGTTTACAATCCGAGAAAGTTTGTTTCCGCACTCACACGCAAAGTATATATTTTTTTTTTATTGATTCGAATCGTCGGGGATTATCCGCCGAACTCTCGTTCTCTTTTTGTTTTGTCCCGCGGCGCGCGCTTTGTTTCATTTGTTTCCGAATTGGGCAACGCTGTCGCCGCCGCCGTCTCTGGACGTCATCGTCGCTCGCTCGCTTGCTCACTCGTTCGGGTATCTAAATCTGGTTCTTTTGTCGTAACTGTACACACGGCAACGAATAAATTTAGAAAGTGGCAATTTTACGACACGCCGCCACGGATCGATCTTATTTGAGAAGAGAAGGAAGGAGGTACGGTACCAGTGGTGCAGTGGCGTGCGTGTGCGCGCCCCGAGATTTCCATGCACCGAGCGACCGACCGACCTCTGTCACCTCCCCCCGCGCCGGAGGTTTCCTTTTCTTCCGTAATAAGCACGAAATGAAACGAGAAACGAGAAAATTGACGGTTTGCAACAACGCTAAATTGCATCCGCGTGCGCCATTACCAACCTAACGTAACGCTTTTTGCAATAAGACGAAATGATGGTGAATTGTGTGGGAAACACGAGTGTCAACTTTGGGTACTGTCGGTGACTGCTCGCGGGGTGATTCACGGTACGGCCGAGGTTGTAGAGGTGGGAATGCAGATCTCTGCAAGCGACCCAAAATATCTGTATTGTTACCAGGGGCGGCTCGTTATATAGAGCCAAGGAGCCATGGCACTACCTGTAGTTTCAATACTCAAGCAAAAAAAAATATATATATAAAACGTGTCGACTTAATTCTACAAAAATTAAACAGGATTTAATCATCGTTTTATCAAACTAAATAGAGTATTTGAAAATCCACCGATTATTTCGCGAGTTGTGAATTTTTGAAAATTTTAGTTTTCGAATTGTGTAATACTCGAGCAAAAAATTAAAAAAAAATATGAAACGTGTCGACTAAATTCTACAAAAATTAAATAGGATTTGCAAATCATCGTTTTATCAAACTAAATAGAGTATTTGAAAATCCACCGATTATTTCGCAAATTGTGAATTTTTGAAAATTTTAGTTGAGATTTGCTGTTTGGCGTTTTTCAACCATGCGCTTCCAGCGACCCCTGGGACCTAAAGGGTTAATACAAAGCTGAAGATCACATGAGAATTCGAGTTTTCAAATTTATCTAATGAAATCGCATTGGTGGGATTTTGGTACCATTCTCTACTCAATATTTCCGAGTTTCCCGCGCATTTAATCCGCCATGCTGGAGAACAAAAGCGTTGCCAACTTGACCATTCGTCATAAGAATGTCAATTTTTTATGTTACTAATTAATGACTTGTTGAAACCGCAATGTTTTTCATGTTTTAAGCAGACGCGATTTTTATCTATAATAATCCCCAAACTTTAATTACTCAGCGTTTTAGACTAATGCGTGAAATGATGATTACTTTCCAGATAAATTTCTTTTAAGGTGCCATGGCACAGCACACGCTTGAGTACCCCACACTAGAGATGGGCGAAATGACTCTGTTTTGAGTCGACATTAAAAAGAGTCGACTCATGACTGTTGGAAAAGTATATCTGGAAAAAGTCAGGCTAATTTTATATTATCAAAGACAGGTGAAAAAAAATATGTGTAACTTTTTTTTTTAATAAAATTGTATGAAAAAAAAGGAGGTCCTCACTTTTCCAAAAAATTTTCAATTTGTCCCGAGAACATAGTGGAGAGCAAAAAGAAGACGCTCAGCTCGAAAAAAAAATTGTGAACAATGTTTATTTACTAAGAGTCGACTCATAATTAAAAAGAGCCAACATAGCTCATATCAGGAGGCACTGTATTGGCATCGCAAAACGCGGACAATGCAGGACTTATTTTTTCCATATATGTAAAGACATAATAAAAAAAAACAAATCAAAAATCGCTCGTTTTTTGTTTTTTTTTTAAGTCCTGCGCCTCAAAAGTTGGGATTTGGATTTTTAACATTGCACAAATTTCGATTTTATTGTTGGCTTTTCTCGATTTGCTCATCAAAATGTGGTTAATCAAAGCTTCAAAATCGCTCGTTTTTTTGTTACACTCCTACGCCTTGAAAAACGACATTTTTATTTTTTAAATTGCACAACTTTTAAACACGTACTTAGATTTTGTTTATTCGCACATAAAAATGTAGTTGACTTGATGGGTTTCAAAATTGCATTAGAAAATTTAAAGAAAATCAACTCAAGACGTCAAAATTGGCCGTTTTTCAATTCTTGCACCTCAAAAATCAACATTTTTTTTTTTTAATTACGCAACTTTTAAACGCGATCTTAGATTTTGTTTATTCGCACATAAAAATGTACCTGATTTATTAGGTTTCAAAATCGCATTTGAAAATTTTCCTAAAAAATCAACGGAAGACGTCAAAATCACTTGTGTTTCAACTCGTACACTTCGAAAATCGTCAATTTGATTTTTTTTTAAATGACGCAACTTTTAGATTTTGTTCATTCGAACATCAAAATGTAGTTAATCTAATAGGTTTTAAAATTGCATTTAAAAATTTAAGAAAAATCAACCCAAGACGTAAAAATTGGCCGTTTTTCAACCCTTGCACCTCAAAAATCGACAATTTGTTTTTTTTTTTAAATTACGCAACTTTTAAACGCGTTCTTAGATCTTGTTCATTTGAACATTAAAATTCAGTTCATTTCATAGATTTCAAAATTGCATTTGAAAAATTTAAAAAATCAACGCAAGACGTCAAAATTAGCTGTTTTTCAACTCTTGCACGTCAAAAATCGACAATTTGATTTTTTTTTAATTTCGCAACTTTAGAACGCGATCTTAGATTTTGTTTATTCGAACATCAAAATGTAGTTCATTTAATATATTTCAAAATTAAATTTGAAAATTAAAAAAAAAATCAACGCAAAACGTCAAAATTGGCTGTTTTTCAACTCTTGCACCTCAAAAATCAACCATTTAATTATTTTTTTAAATTACGCAAATTTTAAACGCGATCTTAAATTTTGTTTACTTAAACATCAAAATGTGGACAATTTGATAGGTTTCAAAATCGCAATAAAAAAATTTCTGAAAAACCTCGCAATAGAAAATTTTCTGAAAAAACAACGCAAGACGCCAAATTGCCTGTTTTTTAACTCCTGCACCTCGAAAATTGTGATTTGGATTTCTTTTTTCTTCTTAAACACTTTGGATTTTGATGACTCGAACATGAAAATGTGGTTGGTGTTAAAAGTTCCAAAAAAACGTATTAAAATAGTTCTTTATGAAATTTCTCCAAAACATCAAAATCTCAAGTTCTGCGTTTCGAAAATTGTAATTTTGATTTCATTTTTTTTCATAAATTGCATAACTACCCACCACGTTAGTAGGTTTTGATAATTTAAATTTAAATGTGGTTAATTTAATAGTTTTCAATTTTCTCGTTTCGAAAATCGTGATTTTTTTTTTTTAATTGAACCCCCCCGAACGCGCTGTTAGATTTTAATGATGTAAACGTCAAAATGTAGTACAATCGATTAAAGTTATTTCAAAAAGGAGAAGCTACGGGAAAAAAATTAAAAGACAAGAATCTGTAAGGAATTTCTTTTTTTTTGCCTCTGATGCAAGTCCATAAACAAAGATAGCGTGCGGATATGCGCGTTATGACGTTGCACTGGTTTGGACGGTAACATGCAAATATGCAACTTTCAGATGAATTTTCCACAAACCAAAGTAGATAGTAGATAGATACATACATAATTACTATAGGCGGGCGTTATGGAAATAACGCCCTAGAGCGTTATGTGTCATTTAATATACGTGCTTTCCACGCCATTATGATTTCAATAATAAACAACTATGACATAAAACTAATTATTTCAAAAGAAAGATCAACACCAAAAATGAAAGACTGTCGAGCAAAACTTCAAAATGTTGATAGAAATCATGACCATATAAAAACTATTCTGACTTATGTGAGCCATTATAGCAGACAAAAAAAAATATTTGAGAAATTATTTTTTTTTACACAAAAACAATTTTTTTATACACAAACAATTTTTTTTTATACACAAAAACAATTTTTTTTAGTCAAAAAATTTAGACAAAAACTTTTAAAGTAGTGTTTACTTTAAAAGATTTTGTCTAAATTTTTTTAAGTTTATTGAAAATCTTTTAAATGTGGATGAGGCTCCTTATTGCCACAACCCCTTCAATTCCTACTCGATCTGGTCAGCAAAGATGATTCCTGTAACCGCCTTTGGGTTCTTCTTTTTGTTGTACATCTATATCATGTCTATTAATTTTCTTGCAATTTATTATTATTATTTAAAACTAAATATATATAGAAGATCTTTATTCAGACAATACATTTATACAAATACAAGATAATAATAATAATTGGCATTGACTGCTTGGTCATCAGCCACAACCGATTTATAATTTTTTATAATCTCCACATAAAACTAAATATCTTCAGATATATTCATAATATCAATTATCAAATTATATTTTATCAAAACTCATTTTTATTTTTCATTCCTAAAATACGCAACTTTTTACCTGATCATTTAAATCCTCTGAAAACTGCTACGCTAGGAAGATCCTACTTCATGAGTTCTGTAAAAAAATGGCTCATGGAGTTTGATGTAAATTTATTTTATGAGTGAATTTATCTCTTATTTCTGTTCATATCATGTATATCTCGTTTTACTTTTCAGTATTTAAATTCTGTCTATTTTCGGTGTTATTGCAAATAGGGTTACTCTTATGTAATAGGGTTTGCGTACAAGCTACGATAGCTTCTGCAGTCGAAGAATGATTTGTTTTTTGTTTTATTTAAGATGAATCTGTATAATTTAAAATTTGTAGCATTTTTCTTAGACAGAATAAATATTATTATTATTATAATAATCAAATTGTTCGATGATTGACAATGATTTAACCGTTCGGCCATTTTATGTCTGATCGTGGTGTGCGGCGAGCGGCCTGCGGTCGGATCTGCCGCGGGCATCCGAATTTCAGGTGTTTTTATGGCGGCCGTAAAACTTTGTTTATCGGCCGCCGTTGTGTAGGGTTGTGGGTCAGCGGTCGGGAGCCATTTTCGGTCGTCGTCGTCGCGCTCGAGAGAGAGAGAGAGCGCGAGCAAGGTCAGGTGCGGCGCCTCGGGGGATAATGTACCGCGCGCGGATCGATCTCATCTCATCCACTCGACTCCTCTCATGAAGTTGGGCATTTACAAGTCCCACTTACCCTCCCGGTGCGTGTCCGAGGCGCGGGAACATTCAAACCCGA
The DNA here is from genome assembly GCA_910593695.2 of Ocypus olens. Taxonomy (NCBI): domain Eukaryota; kingdom Metazoa; phylum Arthropoda; class Insecta; order Coleoptera; family Staphylinidae; genus Ocypus; species Ocypus olens. The sequence goes on from OU343053.1 coordinate 57,458,641, forward strand.
GACACGAGACAAACGACGACAACGGGCGTAATCGGTGCCAACTTCGCGGCCGACTTTAGTCGTCGGGCCCTTAAAGGGGAACTGCCGCTATAAATAACGAGAGGCGCGAGCGGCTAACGAACGGGCGCGGAATGCGAAGAGGAAAGGAAAGGAACGGAACGAAATGGAGATAATAATGGTCGGTCCGGTCGGTCGTTAATCGGCCGCCCGTTAGGTCCCATCAGGCAGTTCACCACCGCGAAACAAATATGGTGGACGAGTACTGCCACCACATGACACCGAATCATCATCAACATCATCGACAAATCGCTTTCATCTTCCGTGACAAACAAATAAACACGCCTTTATGGTGCGTGTTATAGCTCTATTCACGACAGTGGCGGCTCGTAGAACATGTTGATGGTAGAGCCACTTGTACTTTTTTTGAAAAAAGAAAGATTTATCTTCCCAGATCAAAGTAACTGGTGAAAAGTGTTTTAAGAATGAATTAAAAATTCTTGCTTAGCTTGAAACTACAGGTAGTGCCATGGCTCCGTAGCTCTATATAACGAGCCGCCCCTGATTCACGACACAGTTCAATTGCACTGCGAGCTGAACTTTTTTTTTTACCCTCCAACATTTTAAGAAGGAGAAAATTTGGAGAAGACGATGTGATCGCGAAAATTGTTCAGCTCGTAGTGCAATTGAGTTGTGTTGTGGATAAAGCTATAACAGGCGTGTTTATTTGTTTGTCATGGAAGATGGAAGCGATTTGTCGATGATGATTCGGTGTCGTGTGGTGGTAATCACATCATCGTCTCCAAATTTTCTCTTTCTTAAAATGTTGGAGGGTAAGGTGTGCAATTTTAGCATCGGCGAATCTAAAAACGTAGCAGTCCCGAATCTACCCTGTTAATTTGTCGTCGGAATTCGTATACAATGCAGAAATGTCGACATAATAATAATAATGTTTAATACAAACAATAAAACAAACAATATGGGTCGTACAAACAATAAAAAATAATAATTTTAAGTACTCAGTTTGATAATGATTACCGTGTAATTGAAACTAGTCACGTAAAGTAAAATAAAAGTGGTATAAAAACGTTAAGTGTTTTCTTTATATCGAAATTGAAAATGTACCACGAAGTGAACGCCTCCAAGATTTAAGAAAAATAAAAAAATATCCAATGTATCTATTTCTTTACTACATATGTTGCCAGTGATTCGTATTCGCACCATCCCAAATTTTGAAAACGAACACTAAAAAAAATTACTTTTTTCACGTAATATGTTTCATTTGCCGTTAATTCCTTCAGAAGTTACATTGTTGATAATATTTTTTTAACGACTCATCCCTTGGGAGGAAATGGGGTAATGCCAGAACTATAGTTTTTCATACGTCAGCGAAAAAAAATACCCTTAACATTTGCAGACTAAATTAACTATACGAGTATGTTTAAAATACAATAATAACAGTTCAAAATTAAAAATGGCATTGTAAAGTGCCGTAGAAAAATAACATGGCGCCCGAGCGAGGACAAAGAAAGGAGGATAATCAACTACATTAAATATTCTCTCGGTTTTGCACGGTTCTGCCGTAAAACGTGAAACATTCTCGGTTTGCACGGTTCTGCTGTAAAACATTAAATATTAACGAATATTTCAATCTACGCGCGATTCTAGTTGAAAACCATTTGTTTCTCTCTTTCTCCCTTAGTTAAAGTCTCTCCGCTGGAATCGATATGAACGTGGGTTTAAATGCAAGCCGCCGAACACGCTGGGAGAGAGGGCTCGCCGCGTATTCGCACACATACATCCCCATGAACTCTTCCGCGTGCTCCTACCGCCCCCCCCCCCATTCCCGTCATAAATATTGACTTTCGACGTGGAACAGATTCGCCCAATCATGCACACACGTGCACGCCGACTGATTGCCTGGGCCGGTTTGACCTCCATTCCTTCACGCCTCGGGGAGAGAGGGAGGGTTGAGTTTCGGGAAGCTCGAACGCAATTGTTTAACAAAGCCAACTTCTATGAAGATGATGGTTGCCACCTTTACTATGTTGTTTCGTTTAAAGTTACCTAACCAACTTCTGTTGCTAATTTAACAGCAGCACTGACTATTCGAAGTTGGTTACATTTTAATAATCGCTGTTGTGAAGGAAATGAATTAATTTAACTGTCAAAATAATTCGGGTTTAAATATTTGTTGCGAAAATTGTTGTAAACTACCCAAAAATTAATAAGGAGGTTGAATTCAACACTTATCACGAATTTTTGTGTATTGTTTGATAATGCCCGAAAAGGGCGAAACTAATCACAATAAAGTGAAAAATTCGTGATATTCTTGAACCTCCTTCATAATTCAACATGTATCACAAAGTAATAGCTTCAACAATCGATCATAATAAGTTTAGCAAATTTCGACGAACGAATTAATCAGCTAAATTTTCAGAATATACGTCTTGTGACTTTGGAAACATGGTAGCAAAAAAATTTTTAATGACACCCTTTGGGAAGGTATTGAAAATTGCGGAAAACCATTTTGGGTATTTCTTTTACTTCTTTGAACATTTCCAAAAATTAGTATTTTGGAAAAACGTTATTGTAGGACGCATTAAATAACAGTATTCGTATGACCTTGAATAGTAACTACAAGGTCATTTGTTTTTGCAAAGATAGGTTCTCGGTTTCCACAGCCGCGTCTAAAACCAAACCAAGTGTTATTTACGTTTTCAACTGCGATTTCATCATCTCCATCGGTGGCCCTTCCGAGTCTACTCTTGTCTTGTTATCTCTTCGAAGACAAACTATTGATGTACATTTCCCACATATTTAATTGATCTTTTTTTTTGTAATTAGTTTGTTGTTTTGATCTATAAATATGCCAAACTGCATCTTTTTGTAAGTATGCGTTGGCTTGATTTTTTTTGTGCACGTTGTTTCCGTCGCATTTTCTTTCCAGTTCTTGTCTTACTTGACACTTCTCGTTTCTGACCCCCTTGATCGCCTTTTTGACGTTTTTGTCTATTTCTTTGCATCTCGTGCTGCCCTCTAATACGGTTTTTTTCTCCATTTGGGTAAATGCTACTTATAGTGGCCCGGCTTTGGTAAATGGTGTCAGCGATTTTTGTGCTATTTGGTTTCTGGTGATGTGTTCCAGTATATCTTGTTATGACTTCCGTGTTAATTTGAACCAAGCGTTTATGTTCTTACGATATATGTTTTCAAGCGGAAACTAGTGGTTGCCCCGAGTTGGGCGCCAATAATGGCTAGGCGCCTTAGTGTGGAGCACAAGCTGCACACCCAGAAGTAGCTGCCATGAACGAAACAGTTTTTTTTTTTCATGAATAATAGGGACACGAAATATTTCTATATTCATGTATACAGATTTTCTATAAGGAGAAAACGGCGTAAGAATTCTATAAAATTCTTGCAGAATGCAATTTGGTTTATTCCAGTTCTAATTTTGAGTGTTGCCAATTTATTTCCAGCAATTGTTATGACAATTGTTCCATATATCAAAATAAGTTCATTCTGGACTGATTTTGAAAGTAATTCCGGCGGAGATAATTGTTTTGCGGTATTTCTAACGGCAGAATGTAATTTTAATTTTCTTCGTTCGAGTGTTGTCGCTTCGGTTCCAATTTTGATGTCTCGGTTGTTTGAAAGGGATGTCAAAAGTAAGTTACTTCAGGATGGATTTTGAAATCTTATTAATTTTTTACACCAATTTGGTGCAGAATTATTATTTTAATTATTATAGCATTTTGATGTGATGTTGCAGGCGCCAAAATATTGCTGGAATTATTGCCAGCTTTTCACACATTTATAAAGCCCATTTGGCTTCTAGTTGTCTCGTGATTACTTCAAGGTATATGTGTGTATGTGTTTTTACGATAAATGTTTACAAGGAGAAATTAGTCGTTGCCCCGAGTTGGGCGCCAAAATTTTACGCGCATGATAACGGTTAGGCGCCTTAGTGTGGGGCATAAGCTGCACACCCAAAAGTAGCTGCCATGATCGAAACAGATTATTTTCACGAATACTACATATTTCTAGATGGGAGGGGCCTATGAGCGGAAAAATAGAAATTCTTTGGATACCAATTAATCGTTCCAGAAAATAAAATTCATGTAAACGAACGGATTGAAAGTTGCGCGATAAAACGGCGAAAAATAACTTGTTGAGAGAATCACGGCGGAATTATGCCGGCGTCGTTTTTGCCGCCGCGGCGCGTCCCCCCATTCGAATGCGACGGCGACGCCCGAGGAGGAAAAAGGGCCGGGGAATTTCACGGTTGACCTACATCCGCGGCGCGCAACCCCCCACAATCACCGTCATCATCCATCCCCTATTTATGTTTTCCCCGCCACTGCCGCCGCCGCCGCTGCTCTCTGACTCTTTCCGCGCCAACTCCAGATCAGGCACTCCGCCGGTAATTGCACACCGGCGTTGGCGTTGGCGTTACCTCGATACCGGCTGATGATAGTCATTAGATTCACACGCTGCCATTACCGCCTAATGATACTCGGGTATGTTGATGAACTTGATCGATCGATGGATGGATGAAATTTTTTTTCTTAACGTTTAGACCAGTGATTTCCAAACTTTTTCCAACCCAAAGCTTCTTGACAAATTTTTTACATTACGAAATTGCATATTTTTTTTAAACCCTAAATGTTTGAGCAAGCAACGCTTTACTAAAAACTAAAATGAGCTAGAAACACTGAATAAAACACTTACTATGTTTTTTACCACAATTTGGTAGCCACCAAATAAAACACCAAATTGTGTTAAAAAACATAGTAATTGTTTTATTTAGTGTTTCTATAATGAATTACCACGTAGTAACGGTCGCGACCATCACCATAATGAGCTTATTTAGGAATTGATCGTATGGTGGATGCGCTGGGAACTTCAACGTCAAGTACTTGCTGTAGAACTATTCGATCTTGCGATAATATTTTTACTGCTGCCATCTTGCGGTAATATTTAATGTTGTCGTGAATATGGCGACGAACATTTAAGCATCTCCGTAAACTTTTTGGAGCTCTCTATGCGCTTTAGCTGCCGTTTTCTTCGAATGAAAGAAGAAAATCAAATGACGATTATTTGTTTCACGTAAAAAAAAATCTCGAAATTTGTGTCCGTTATATCCGAAATCTGTTATACCAAGATTTTACGGTATTTAAATTTTGATGTTATTCTAGTATTAAATTGAATTTCAGCACTCGATTGTTGTACGTAGAAAAATCACCAACTTTTTGTCCGTTATATCCGAAATATGTTATAACGAGATTTTAATTATATATTTAAATTTAGATATTATTCAAGTATTCTGTTGAATTTCAGCAATGGATTGTTGTTTTACGTAAAAAATTTTGTCCGTTATATCCGAAGTCTGTTATACTATATTTTAAAAATGTCTGCTCGATGTCCAAAAATTTAAATTTCGTTCATGTAGTCTTCTATATTTTCTCGTGAAATTGGGATGTTTCAGGTGATGTCTCCAAAATGTTTTTAATTTTACTGATAGGTACGGCCTTTGGCAATGCTATCATGATAAAATATTTTTAAAATGTCTGCTCGATGCCAAAAAAATATTTCATAGTATTTGAATTTCGATATTATTCAACACAAGATATATCTTGTTTGAACTTTAGTACCTAAAAATAAAATAGTAACGGTAGCAACCTTCTCGAAAAGTGTTGAGAGGAAGGGAATAAACGCAGGTACATGCGAAATGGCCGCCACGCCCCGGTCCCGGTATTTACTATTACCCCGGGATTGTGGACACCATCTCCGCCGCCGACACCACTCCGCGCTCTCCTCCCACCCCCCGTCTCGCTTCAACTCCCCCGCGACAGAGCAAGACGGAAACGTGATGGAATGCATAGTCAACCTTTCCTTTCATCCGACTTTGTTAGATATCGATCTGCCCACCGACACTGGGATAACTCTCCCATTCCGTGTGCCCACCGCCGCCACCCCTCGTGTCCGCCATCCCCTTTTGCGCTACTAGTGAGAGAGCCGTGCATGTATTTGCAAAACTCGTCCTCCTCTGTTGTCGTCCACCATGAGGCGCCACAAATTGCGGAGGGCGGCCAACAACAGCAGGGGTAAGTGCTGCCCGATTCCCCCCCCCCCCCGCGCGTTTTATTTACGCGCAAATATTAACAATATGGCCGACGCTCAGGAAGTGGCGGCGGCGGCGGTGGTCCGTATCTCGCGTGGCGTGTCAACATTGATCGGACGGGCGGGGGGTGGCGCGCCCCCCCGCCTACTAGACCCCCCAATTACACCCGACAGATGGAGCCCGCTTGAAAATTGAAAAAGTTCCGCGCGCCGTTGATGCCCCCTTCTTTATCCACGGAATTCATGAAACAAAGCCGATCTTCAGAGGCGACGCAAAGACCATCGCCACACATCTTATAACCAGTGTTGCCAACCTGTGTTTAGTAATTGTCGGTCTAAATTCCAACGAAATGTCGGTAGATATCGTTAGTTTTTAAACTAAGGGAAATTCATACCATCCGTACGGTACCGATGGGACCTGCGCTTGCACAGAGAACGAGGGGATTCACCGACTTACGGATTTGCGATTTTGTTTTAATTGGTGATGAGTAGAGTGGGGATTTTAAGCATTGTAAAATGCTAAAATATGTGCATACACATGCATTTAAACCCCGAAAATATGCAACAAATATGCATTATTATATGCAAATAAGCATTCAAAAAATAGTTTATTAACATTTTTAAGAAAAACATTTTCTTATTAATCTTAATAATTTGCCATACTTGTTGTAATTAGTAAGACTACAGTTAACAAATCATTTTTTGAAACAATCACTTTCCTGGCCGATGCCACGACGAATATTGAATTGTACAAAAATCGCAAATCATATTTTGCGAAAATTTGGTTTTCTTCAAATTTCTTTTTATGGAGAGACCTGATAAATATGAGAATTTCCCGGACGCCTTAAACTATTTCTTTCTCGTTCTACCTCTGCTGCGTTACGCATATTTCAAACTAAACAGACAAAAATATGTGAACTTTCTATGTTTCCTATTTTTTTTTTCCTTTTCCAACGTCCAATTATACGAAGTTTGAAAATAATTTTTTTTTTAAATTCATAATTCGTTTAAAAATAAATGGATTTTCAAAAACCCAAATTGTTTTAGAATTAGAAGAGTGATATTTTCTTAATTAGGTATTAATTTTGTTGTTGATTAGAATTAATTTTTGTAAAAATTTTCCCACGTGTTTCTTATATTTTAATTTTTCTTTATTTTTCAACGTCCAAGTATTAGTTGTTCGAAAATCAAAAATTTCAAAAATTTGCAACTCTTTTGGAGGTGTATTTTCAAAATCTCATCTTATTTTAGAAGAATAATGTTTTGTTAATTAGACTTAATTTTTGATAAATTTTTCCTACACGTTTCCTATTATTTTTTTTAATATTATTTTCTTTTCCAACGTCCCAATGTCTCAGTCTCAACAAGTATTATTTGTTGGAAAATTGAAAATTAAAAAAAATAATTCGCTTAAAAATAAGTAGATAAAACCGAACTTTTTGAGAAAAGTGATATTTTCTTAATTAGGTTTAATTTTTATGAAACTTTTTCTACACGTTTCCTATTTTTTCTCTTTGAATGTCCAAATGTTAGACAACTCGAAAATCAAACATTTGAAACATCTGCAACTCGCTTGAAAATTGGTGAATTTTCAAACACCAAAGGTATTTAGAAGAGCGAGAATAATTTTTGAAAAGAAAAACATTTTTACACGTTTTCGATTTTTTGTCCGAATGTGGGACGTTTTAGAAATCAAAATCTTCAAAAATCTGTAACAATCTTGAGAAGAGGTGTATTTTCAAAACCTCAACTCATTTTAGAAGAATATACAGTAAGTGGGTTTTTCACCCGAATACGCCGATGATGATTACATCTGCCCTTTGATATTATTTCGGAGAGTCCAAGACTAGCGAGGTCCACTGCGAAGCGCAGTTTCCAGCTCAAATGACCTTCAGGTTTTGAAGGTCATTTGTGTGTATTACATAGAAATAGCAAAAATGTTCGTCTGAATCAAGCGAGAAGAGTTATGAAAAAAATGCGAAAGTTAAAATTTGTATTCTGCAGTAGAATAACCTTGCCCTACTTCGAGAATGTTACAATGTTATAGCAAAAAAATTAATTTTAAAATCTCTTTCTAACTTCACACCTGTAGTTCAGTGTTGGTAGTCTCATTTGCCTTCGGAAGAGGTGCAGTGCTGACCACAAGTCGAATTTCTACGTGTATATACTCCGGCCGCGCTATGAAGGCGTCTGAGGTGATTAACGCAGGGTCAGAAGGGCCGCCCCCATCAGAAGAGATTGGATATTTTTTTTTACTTTACACTTCACTTGCTAACTCAGCTTCTATTTATAAATCACAGTGGTTCTTAAAAGGTTACCCAACAACCAAATGAGGGCGGTCCAAGTTAATCACCTCAGATGCCTTCATAGCGCGGCCAGACTTTATCTGTTCTCTTCATTAACAATTCACATCTATCAAAATATTTTTCAAACTCCATTATTTCTGATTCGGTTGGTCGTTCATTTAAAGATTCAGGTGGTACTAAAAAGTGTCGCCGGCCGCGCCCCCTGGTGCCGCCGAGTAAAACAGTCATTTCATTCATAGCCAAGTGTGCCAGGGACGTAAATTTAAATTGCTATTTTAACGACACCATAAGTCTTCGCATTTTGGCACACGGAGGTGTCTCCGGTATAAAAGCGTTTTCCGAGATTTCTGGACGTAATTCTAACAATTCCATTTTTGTACCATCCGCACGTGGTGATGGTGGTGCGGTGGCGTTACTTCAATTCATTAGTGCCCACCCACCACCGGCCCTCGATTGGCATTAAAAAAATTCATCTAGAAAATTTCGAAAAAAGTCGATTTTTTCAAATTTTGAACGGCCGTAGTTGCTTAACGAAAACTCCAAATTGAACGCGGTTTGCAAATCTGAGCTCCTCGTATGTCAATTAGTCGGATTAGAGATTTTTAATTTTTGACGAAAACATGAAAAAATACACGAGTAAACCCCTTGAAACTTTTGTTAAAAAATGCAACTTTCTTAATAATCATCGTGGACTATTGAAGTACACCTTCTTTTTCATCAGAAAAGCGAGATAAAGTGATTGGAGTTAAAAAATTCCAGGTATCTTCAATAGCAAAAAAATTAGCTAGTCACCATGAACATTTTAGAAAATTTAAAAAAATAATTGATTTTTCAGACTTTGATCGGCCGTAGCGGCTAAACGAAGAATCCAATTTAAACGCGGATTTCAAATCTGTGTTCCTTGTGTGTTAATTAGTCGGATTCAATTAAAATTGGCGATTCAAAATTTTTGACGAAAACCTGAAAAATCGTCCAAGGGTCCCCCCTTCTTACATTTTCCCAAAAATTGCATTTGAAATTATTTCTTGTAGAAACCACTAGTTCGATTCGGGGTTTCTATACATCAATGGAAAGATCCCTTCAAGACGCTTCAGAAAATGTACTTTCGCAGAAACAAATGTCAATTTGAAGCGTGTGACACGTCAGCAAAGAAAACTCGAAAATGGAAAAAATCGAAAAAATCAACTTTTTTAATAATCATCGTAGACCTTTATGTAATACCTCTTTTTTCATCAGAAGAACGAAATTAAACGATTGGTGTTAAAAAATTTAATCTAGAAAAAATTGCAAAAAAGTTAGCAAGTCACCATGAACTTTGTGGAAAATTTTGTAAAAGTCGATATTTTCAGACTTTGAACAGCCGTAGCGGCTAAACGAAGAATCCAATTTGAACGCGGATTTCAAATTTGTGTTCCTTGGGTGTCAATTAGTCGGATTTAATTAAAATTGGCGATTCGAAATTTTTGATGAAAACCTGAAAATTCATCCAAGGGTCCCCCCTTCTTACTTTTTCCCAAAAATTCCATTTGAAATGATTTCCTGAAGAACCCACTGGTTCGATTCGGGGTTTCTATACATCACTGGAAAGATCCCTTCAAGACCTTTCAGAAAATGTACTTTCGCAGAAACAAATGTCAATTTGAAGCCCGTGACACGTCAGCAAAGAAAACTCGAAAATGGAAAAAATTGAAAAAATCAACTTTTTTAATAATCATCGTAGACCTTTATGTAATACCTCTTTTTTCATCAGAAGAACGCGATAAAACGATTGGCGTTAAAAAATTTAATCTAGAAAAAATTGTAAAAAAGTTAGCAAGTCACCGTTAACTTTATGGAAAATTTTGTAAAAGTCGATTTTTTCAGACTTTGAACAGCCGTAGCGGCTAAACGAAGAATCCAATTTGAACGCGGATTTCAAATTTGTGTTCCTTGGGTGTCAATTAGTCGGATTTAATTAAAATTGGCGATTCGAAATTTTTGACGAAAACCTGAAAAATCATCCAAGGGTCCCCCCTTCTTACTTTTTCCCAAAAATTGCACTTGAAATTATTTCCTGTAGAAACCACTGGTTCGATTCGGGGTTTCTATACATCACTGGAAAGATATCTTCAAGACGCTTCAGAAAATGTACTTTCGCAGAAACAAATGTCAATTTGAAGCGTGTGACACGTCAGCAAAGAAAACTCGAAAATGAAAAAAATCGAAAAAATCAACTTTCTTAATAATCATCGTAGACCTTTATGTAATACCCCTTTTTTCATCAGAAGAACGAAATTAAACGATTGGCGTTAAAAAAATTCATCCAGAAAAAATTGGAAAAAAGTTAGCAAGTCACCATGAACTTTATGGAAAATTTTGTAAAAGTCGATTTTTTCAGACTTTGAACAGCCGTAGCGGCTAAACGAAGAATCCAATTTGAACGCGGTTTTCAATTCTGTGGTCCTTGTGTGCTAATTAGTCGGATTTGATTAAAATTGGCGATTTTTTATTTTTGACGAAAACCTGAAATTCTATCCAAGAGTCCCCCCTTCTTACTTTTTCCCAAAATTTGCACTAAAAATGATTTCCTGGAAAAACCACTGGTTCGATTCGGGGTTTCTATACATCACTGGAAAGATCCCTTCAAGACGCTTCAGAAAATGTACTTTCGCAGAAACAAATGTCAATTTGAAGCGTGTGACACGTCAGCAAAGAAAACTCGAAAATGGAAAAAATCGAAAAAATCAACTTTCTTAATAATCACCGTAGACCTTTATGTAATACCCCTTTTTTCACCAGAAGAACGAAATTAAACGATTGGTATTAAAAAATTTCATTTAGAAAAAATTGCAAAAAAGTTAGCAAGTCACCATGAACTTTATGGAAAATTTTGTAAAAGTCGATTTTTTCAGACTTTGAACAGCCGTAGCGGCTAAACGAAGAATCCAATTTGAACGCGGATTTCAAATTTGTGTTCCTTGGGTGTCAATTAGTCGGATTTAATTAAAATTGGCGATTCGAAATTTTTGATGAAAACCTGAAAAATCATCCAAGGGTCCCCCCTTCTTACTTTTTCCCAAAAATTGCATTTGAAATTATTTCCTGTAGAAACCACTGGTTCGATTCGGGGTTTCTATACATCACTGGAAAGATCTCTTCATGACGCTTCAGAAAATGTACTTTCGCAGAAACAAATGTCAATTTGAAGCGTGTGACACGTCAGCAAAGAAAACTCGAAAATGGAAAAAATCGAAAAAATCAACTTTCTTAATAATCACCGTAGACCTTTATGTAATACCTCTTTTTTCATCAGAAGAACGAGATAAAACGATTGGCGTTAAAAAAATTCATCTAGAAAAAATTGGAAAAAGTTATCAAGTCAGCATGAACTTTATGGAAAATTTTGAAAAAGTTTAAATTTTTGGTTGCGCCTAAGAGATCAGGCGCGCCCGACGGAAGATTAATATTATTTTTCCACTAGTTACGCCGCTGCTGACCTCTCTCGAAATTCCCTTTTGAGTAATTATTTTTATTCGTGAAGTAAGATGTTTTTATATATATATTTTTTTTTACTTCCATGTAAATTTCTACAGACATGTTATTTTCTATATCCGTTGCTTTGCTAATCAGTACGCCATTGTTTTCGTGTATGTGCTCAATATGTTTTCCGTTGCGTCACTTGTTTTTGACGTAGGAAGTCTGAAACGTGTTTCCGACGACGATAAAGGAGTACAGTCGTGACCAAAAGTAAGCGAAGAGCGTTATTGTTGGTTGGCCATTGTTCCTTAGTATGTAATGATATTACCGGTAAGGAGTGTTCTTATTTTATATTTGTTGGATATCTTGAAAATATATGTCGTTTTTTGCATTGGTTTGATAATTATTAGCAAAAACCACACACAATCGTTAATTCAGTATATAATTTGAAGTCACGTTAAAAAAAACACTGACTCAGGCAAGGTTTTAAATTGTTTTTATTGTACTACAACAATTGTTTCACCCCATCATCTGGTGGATGAAATAGTTTTTTTTTTATTAATAAGTGCGTGTGTGGAGGTGTTTTTTTGTCGAGTCAAAATTCGAATGCGCAAAGAACATCTATTTCGCACAAGCAATGCAAACTATATTTTTTGTTACTATTAACTGTTAAATTAAGATTTGACTATGAAAAATGTAGGTACCCAAATTTTTACAGTCAAATAATGTTATTTTCGGTGACAATATTTTTTCACGTGTTGAAAAAATAATAGTTTTTCGCATACCCAAATAATATACACAAACATCTTTGTTCAAGAATTGTTACAATTATATATAACATACAAATAAAAATTTATTTTTACCGCAATTCTTAATTGGCTATCGACCGGAGGTCTTTCAGCCAGCCCAAATAATATTTTTTCACTTGTAGAAAAAAGAATATTTTTTCGCTAGTAGAAAAAATAATATTTTTTCGCTGGTGGAAAAAATAATATTTTTTCGCTAGTAAAAAAAAATATTTTTTCGCTAATAAATAAAATATTTTCTCACTAGTAGAAAAAATATTTTTTCTACCAGTGAGAAAATATTTTTCGCTAGTAGAAAAAATATTTTTTCGCCAGTAGAAAAAATATTTTTCCGCAAGTAGAAAAAATAATTTTTCACTAGTAGAAAAAATATTTTTTCACTAGTAGAAAAAAATTATTTGTCACTTGTAAAAAAATAATTTTTCACTTGTAGAAAAAATGTGCTAACACGTTTTTTTTTCTTTCAATGAACAACATTTTTTTCACGCGTGAAGAACGGTATAAAACCATATTCGTAAAACTTTATTTAAGTTAGGGCGTCAAAATGTATTTCGCCTGTAGCGCCGGCACTGCATCAATGTCACACTTTTCTGACGTTTGTAGAAAATAGTTATTTTTGTATCAAGTGGGCGTGTATAGGTGTTGGTTGTTGTTGGCAGGAGAACTTTACTTTTCGTCGAGACAAAAAAGCCATTCGAATGCGCCAAAGAAAACAAATTTCGCGTAATACAATACGTAATATGTACTAACAATACTTTTTCTGCATACGTTAAAATAAGAATAATTATAGTTAAAAAATGTTACTTTCAGTCAAAATATGGTTTCCTTGGCGATTTTTTGACGGCTTAAAAAACGGTTTCCTTGGCGATTTTTTGGCGTCCTAAATAATGATTTTTTTTGTTATTTTTTAACTTCATAAAAAGTGGTTTCCTTGGCGATTTTTGACGTCCTAAAAATGGTTTCCTTGGTGTTTTTTTGACGTCTTAAAAATGGTTTCCTTTGCGATTTTTTGGCGTCTTAAAAAATGTTTTTTGGCGATTTTTTGACGGCTTCAAAATTAGTTTCCTTGGCGATTTTTGACGTCCTAAAAAATGGTTTTCTTGGTGATTTTTCTACGTCTTAAAAATGGTTTCCTTGAGGATGTTTTTTTGACTTCTTTAAAAATTATTTCCTTGGCGATTTTTTCACATCTTAAAATATGGTTTCCTTGGCGATTTTTGATGTCTTAAAAATGGTTTTCTTGGCAATTTTTTGACGTCTTACAAATGGGTTTCCTTGACGATTTTTTTGACTTCTTAAAAAAATATTTCCTTGGCGATTTTTTACGTCTTAAAAATAATTGGTTTCCTTGGCGAGTTTTGACGTCTTAAAAAATGGTTCCTTTGGCAATTTTTGACGTCCTAAAAAAATTGTTTCCTTGGCGTTATTTTTGACTAAAAAAAAGATTTTCTCGGCGATTTTTGACGTCTTCAAAATTGGTTTCCTTGGCGATTTTTGACGTCCTGAACAATGGTTTCCTTGGCAATTTTTTTACGTCTTAAAAAACGATGTCCTTTGCGATTTTTTGGTGTCTGCAAAAATGGTTTCCTTCTCAATTTTTTGACATCTTAAAAAATGGTTTCCTTTGCAATTTTTGACGACCTAAAAATGTTTTTTTGGCGATTTTTTACGTCTTAAAAATGGTGTCCTTGACGATTTTTTTAGTGTCTTAAAAAATAGTTTCCTTGGCGATATTTTTGACAAAAAAAAAGATTTTCTCGGCGATTTTTGACGTCTTCAAAATTGGTTTCCTTGGCGATTTTTGACGTCCTGAACAATGGTTTCTTTGGCAATTTTTTGACGTCTTAAAAAATGATGTCCTTGGCGATTTTTTTGGTGTTTTAAAAAATGGTTTCTTTGGTGATTTTTTGACATCTTAAAATATGGTTTCCTTAGCAATTTTTTTACTTCCTAAAAATGGTTTCCTTGGTGATTTTTTGACATCGTAAAAATGGTTTCCTTGGCAATTTTTGGCGTCCTAAAAATGGTTTCTTTGGAGATTTTTTTACGTCTTAAAAAATGGTGTCCTTGACGATTTTTTTTAGTGTCTTAAAAAATTGTTTTCTTGGTGATTTTTTTGATATCTTAAAATATGGTTTTCTTGGCAATTTTTTGACTTCCTAAAAATGGTTTCCTTGGCGATTTTTTGACATCTTAAAAAATGGTTTCCTTGGCAATTTTTTTAACGTCTTAAAAAATTGTTTTCTTGGTGATATTTGACGTCTTTAAAATTGTTTCCGTGGCAATTTTCCTACGTCTTAAAAGTGGTTTCCTTTACAATTTTTTTGACTTCTTAAAAAATTGTTTCCTTGTCGTTTTTTTGACGACTTAAAAATTGGTTTCCTTGGCGGTTTTTTGACGTCTTAAAATATGGTTTCTTTGATAATTTTTTGACGTCCAAAGAAATGGTTTCCTTGGCGATTTTTTGATGTCTTAAAAATTGTTTTCTTGACGTCTTAAAAATGGTTTCCTTGGCAATTTTTTTAACGTCTTAAAAAAATTGTTTTCTTGGTGATATTTGACGTCTTAAAAATTGTTTCCGTGGCCATTTTCTTAGTCTTCAAAATGGTTTCCTTAGCAATTTTTTTGACTTCTTAAAAAATTATTTCCTTGGCGATTTTTTGACGTCTTAAGAAATGGTGCCCCCGGCGATTTTTTTGACTTCTTAAAAAATTATTTCCTTGGCGATTTTTTGGCGTCGCGTAAAAATGGTTTCCTTGGCGATTTTTGACGTCTTAAAAAGTGGTTTCCTTGACAATTTTTGACATCTTGAAAATGATTTCCTTGGCGATTTTTTGACGTCTTAAGAAATGGTGCCTCGGCGATTTTTTTGACTTCCTGAAAAATTATTTTCTTGGCGATTTTTTGTCGTCTAAAAAGTGGTTTCCATGGCGATTTTTTTGACGTCTTAAAATATGGTTTTCATGGCACCTTGATCAAACTTTACATTTAGTTATTTTATTCCGCAAGTTAAATGGTTTCTATTTTTATAATTGAATGAATATTATTTGTTAATAAATAGTGGTTGAAGTTCTTCGTATATTCTTAACGTTTCTATTTTCGTTAATATAAATTTTAAAAAATCAACAGTTATATATTCGTAATCCTCAGAATATTAACTCACATTTGCTTGAGATTTAAATAAAATAATAAAAGTAAATAATACGCAGAAAGATTATTTTTCGTACTTCTCCCGAAATGTCAATGAATAATCACTGAACGTATTTATTCAAGGAAAAAACTGATACTTGGCGCTGACAATAATATTCTAAATATAATTTTAGAGGACTAATACATACAGGACAATAGGCTAATCTGGGTCAAGCATTTATACAGGGTTGGGCAAATGATTTCTGGCCTGTTTTTATTTATTTATTTAAAATATATACGGGAAACCCCTTTTAACAATGAAAATACAATTTGTATCTGTGAGAAAAAAAAAATACAAAATTCTACCGCCAAGGTTATTAAATCATATAAAGTATGTATATAACATGTGCGTGAATATAAAAGTTGTTTTCTTATTACTGTTAAAAGAAATGTTTTTATTGGTTCTATTTGATTTTCAATAGCTACTCTATTTTTTTGAGATATGACGCCATCTGTAGTTTTTTTTAATGGATCACCCTGTATATTTTTACACGTTACTGAATAGAAAGATTTCTTTTAAAAGTATTGAGAATAAAAAAAAACAGACGTTTAGCCAGAAATTAAGCGTTTCGACACATTTGCCTAACCCTGTATATCACATTCGTTTAAAACAATTATTCATATTCTAAGGATTGGGATGTACATTCCGCATTATGTGATTTTGTTGTTTTTTTTTGTTCCTCCATTACATTCGTAATGTTCCGTTTGCTGTAACCTTGGATTGAAGATTTATCCTCGAGTTGATTTAGCGCCGCCGTGATTCTGTATGATTACTCAGAAAGTGCGTCAATAGGAGAATATCCGCAAATATCGCGGGCTAAATATAGTGAGGTCACTATTTTCAGAAAAAAAAAAAAGAAAATGGTGTGATGAATAGAAAATCGCATCGTCATCTGGTTGACATTTAGAGTTGTTTATTTTGGGTTAAATCTTATAAAAAAAAATTCACAATTTTTATTTATTAATTAATATTTATATTCGCAATTATTTGCGTTTCATCACATTTCCTCTGATTTGGCAACGCTGGATAATAAATGATCCGATGACCGTTAATCGTAGAGACGCTGTAGAAACGCCTTGCGCACCATGAAATTTATTTACTGTGATGAAAGGACAAAGTCTGGCAAATGTAACTGAAACAATTGCAGCCGGTACGAATGTTTCTTCTCCCCTATTTATTGTTGATTCAGTCTCACTACAATACGCTAGCGACCCTACCTGTCCTCAAGGTCGTGCAAACCGGGTCTTCCGTTCAAACCTCGTGGAAATTCGAGATTGTGGAAGAAAATGGTGGCACAATACTTGCATTCCGAGCGGTTGTTATGGATACGCCTTAAATATCTAATATGGCTGATGGTGGAAGCCATTACTTTGTGATACATTGCGGTTAGGAACTTTTCAATAAATTACACGTATAGTTTCAACCCTTACAGGATCATTAGATGGTAATTTTAGGTATTTAAAGTAGTTCAACAAATCGTGTCGGTAAAAATTAACAGTACAATCATTACAGGTTCCTGTAGATAAATGATTTCTTTTGTAGTAAGTAGCGTTGTCATGTTGCACCGTGTTGTCGTCGTCGGTATGCGAGAGAGAGATTAGTGCCACGTAACGTAACAGCCGGTCTAATTCCGAAACGAGCGGAGACGGACGTCGCCGCATAAATTACGCGCGCAGTTTTGCGGATTTTTCGTGATTCTCGGTGTTTTTTTTTTTTTGCTTCGAAATGCCGAGACGTCGAAGCGCGCGCGTAACAGCAGCGCGACCGATGATAAATCTGGTGTAAACGCACTCGGAACCTTGAACTAAACTCCGTGAGCGCGCGGCCAGCCGTTCGTGCGCTCGCTCTCTCTCTCTCTCGCGCGCTCGTCCGCTCGCACTCCCTCGCTCCCATTAATTAAACAAAACAATTGGGTGTTTATTGTTATTGCGGTTCGGGCCGATAGAGGGATGCAGCGGCGGAAATATTTGTGTGTTGTGTGTGTGTGTGTGTTGAACGCGGGAGAGGGCGTCTGAGGAAATGGAAGTAAAACTACTGTAACAGCTGGCCGTCCCAGTGAGTGAGTCAGTCACATGGCACGAAATTGTTTAATTCGATTTCGAGTTTTCACAGGCGGCGGCGCGCGCGCGACTCCGCCGTCGGTTCACGTGGGAGCGTTGCCAATTGCAGGGACGTACTCGTAATTGCATTCTTGAATGGCGATGGCCCGCCAGTGCCGTTCTTCTTCCTCTTATCTCTCGTTCCGGGCGGTGTTGCATTTCTGCTCGTGACGGTTATCGGTAGTGCGGCCTTGCGTAACCGTCGTCGTCGCCCGAGTGTGTGTGTGTCGTGTTAATATTTGTTTTGTTGTTAATCGGGCGATCGGTGCGGAGCTATGAATGCACACACATATACACACACACATACACGACACTAACCGGTGTTGCCAATCAGCGCGCGCGACCGGAATACTTACGCTGATGATGACGGTAATAATAATAATAAAACACGCAGAGGCCTGTTCGAAATTGGCGCCGCTTTTGTTTGGTGGATCGGTGAAATTCGTAACACATGCTGCCCGCCAGTATTGAGAATACTGAATAAACGGACGGCCGTGACAGTATCAGTGCCTCGGAATGTCGGACAGTGTTTTCGTGAGTTTAGTTTTGTGTGCCAGGGATTTTCGTTACGCGGCCGTGCATTTTTACCCGTCGCAATCCTATTTATAAATGTCAGGTATACTTCCTTTTATTGTTTTTTTTTTTTTAATTTTTGTTATTTATGAATTAGTTGATTACACACAACACACACACCGAGACTGACTGTAAATGCGTTCACGACGCAATCAGCTGCCGGACGACAAGGTTATCATGCTATTAACATTGTTGCAGGCGCTGGCGTGAAGATGGAGCATTTCCAGGCGGCGCTCGACCCCCGGAAACAGGAGCTCCTTGAGGCGCGCTTCCTAGGCGCTAGGGTGAGGACCAATCACTATTCTTCTTTTTTAAAATGCAAGCTACTTCCGGTATTCAAATATTCGCGCGCGCGCGTGCTTTTGCTTTTTTACCTTCTTTTATATATTATGTATTGTGTTGGGGATTTGGGTCGTCGCGCGGACATGTGAAACGGGTCCACCCGCGCGACACCGACCATTGTGATCCAAAATTAAACCGATGCCCGTCGCTATCGCGTGAGCCACGAGATTTTGATCCGGAGTTGGCTGCGAGATAAATTACGAATGTCGTCGAATATTCAAAATTGGGACATTTGGTCTACGGGGTATTGGAACTAATATATACGAAAAATTGGGATGGTTTGGATTTAATTAATTTAATAACACAGATTGTCTCGACTTGTTTTTAAAATGACAATTCACGTCATGAAAGACTTGGATTTAAAAAAATAATAATCTCAGACATGAATGCAATGTTTCTCTCTCTCTCTCTCTCTCTCATGCATGGCCATCTGAGCTACAAAATTCAGCGGCTCACACCTTACAAACGAGTAAAGTGAATTTTATGTAAAAACAAAGCTTAAAAATTTCTGATTTGTTATGACGGAAATTCTGTGTTCTCACTTCCATTGGTAACTGGCACAATAATTGGAAAGTGTAATGGATGATTTAAATCAGCAACCTTCAGTTTGGTGCCAGTGGCTATTTTAAGTATTTATTGTACGGACATTCAAAGTGTATGAACATTTCACTCACTTAACTTCGAGTTAAGAGTGCCGCCATTTTGTTTTCAAGAAAGGTGCGTCAATTATTTTTTGATATGTCAAAAATATGTCATTTCTGAGCGCATTTGTTAATTTTGAAGGTAATTCCACGTGCGGTGATATAATAAAAAAAAATTAATCACAAGGTGCACATTTCACTCACTCAAATTCGAGTTCAGAGTGCCGCCATTTTGTTTCCAAGCAAGGTGCGTCAGTAATTTTTTGAAATGTCAAAAATATGTCATTTCTGAGTGCATTTGAAAATCTTGAAGGTAATTCCACGTGCGAAGATATTTTTAGAATTTTTTTAATCACGAGGTGCACATTTCACTCACTCAAATTCGAGTTCTGAGTGCCACCATTTTGTTTTCGAGCAAATTGCGTTAGTTATTTTTTGGTATGTCAAAAATATGTCATTTCTGAGCGCATTTAGAAATTTTGAAGGTAATTCCACGTGCGATGATATTTTTAGAATTTTTTTAATCACGAGGTGCACATTTCACCCACTCAAATTCGAGTTCTGAGTGCTGCCATTTTGTTTCCACGCAAGTTGCGTTAGTTATTTTTTGATATGTCAAAAATATGTCATTTCTGAGCGCATCTGGAAATTTTGAAGGTAATTCCACGTTCGGTGATATTTTTAGAATTTTTTCAATCACGATATGCACATTTCACTCACTCAAATTCGAGTTCAGAGTGCCGCCATTTTGTTCACAAGCAAGGTGCGTCGGTTATTTTTTGAAATGTCAAAAATATGTTACTTCTGAGCACATTTGGAAATTTTGAAGATAATTCCACTTGCTATGATATTTTTAGAATTTTTTTAATGACGAGGTGCACATTTCACTCAAATTCTAGTTTAGAGTGCCGCCATTTTGTTTCCAATCAAGGTGCGTCGGTTATTTTTTGATATATCAAAAATATGACATTTCTGAGCACATTTGAAAATTTTGAAGGTAATTCCACGTGCGATGAAATTTTTAGAATTTTATAAATCACGAGGCGCACGTTTCACTCACTCAAATTCGAGTTTAGAGTGCCGCCATTTTTTTCACAAGAAAGGTGCGTCAATTATTTTTTCATTTGTCAAAAATACGTCATTTCTGAGCGCATTTGAAAATTTTTAAGGTAATTCCACTTGCGATGATATTTTTAGAATTTTTCTAATCGATAGTTACACATTTCACTCACTCAAATTGGACTTCAGAGTGACGCCATTTTGTTTCCGAGCAAGCTGCGTTGGTTATTTTTTGGTATGTCAAAAATATGCCATTTCTGAGGAGATTTGAAAATTTTAACAAAATATGCATTACCGACTCAAAAATTTACGTTGCTGATGGGAATATGCGTTACCGACTAGAAACGAGAATTCTCGAATCATAAAAATTAACGTTGCTGACGAATATTCCCAATTTTTTTATTACAAATATATGCGTTACCGACTAAAAACGAGAATTCTCGATTCGGAAAAAAATTATGTTGCCGACTAAGATTCCTGATTATGCGCGTTGACAACGGAAACATAAGGATTCTCGTTCCTATAAAAATATTCGTTTCTGACGAAAAGCGATAATTCTCGTTTTTATATAAAAGTTTACGTCACGGACGAGAATTCTCGACTCATAATAGTTTACGTTGCTGATGAGGATTCCCAATTTTTTTTTACATAACAAAATGTGCGTTGGCGACGGAATCATAATAAGGATTCTCGTTTCTATGAAAATACCGACGAGAAACGAGAATTCTCGACTCTGAAAAAAATTACGGTGTTGACCAAGATTCCTGAATATGCACGTTGGCGACTGAAACATAAGGATTCTCGTTCCTATATATCGTTTCCGACGATAAGCGAGAATTCTCGTTGTTATATAAAAGTTTACGTCACGGACGAGAATTCCCGACTCGTAACAGTTTACGTTGCTGATGAGGATTCCCAATTTTTTTTTATAACAAAATGTGCATTGGCGACGAAAAATAAGGATTCTCGTTTCTATGAAAATACCGACGAGAAACGAGAATTCTCGACTCAGAAAAAATTACGCTGCTGACTAAGATTCCTGAATACGCACGTTGGCGACGGAAACATAAGGATTCTCGTTCCTATATATCGTTTCTGACGATAAGCGAGAATTCTCGTTTTTATATAAAAGTTTACGTCACGGACGAGAATTCTCGACTCATAATAGTTTACGTTGCTGATTAGGATTCCCAATTTTTTTTTACATAACGAAACGTGCGTTGGCGACGAAAAATAAGGATTCCCGTTTCTATGAAAATACCGATGTGAAACGAGAATTCTTGACTCAGAAAAAATTACGCTGCTGACTAGATTCCTGAATATGCACGTTGGCGACGGAATCATATGGATTCTCGTTCCTATTAAAATACGTTTCTGATAAGAAACGAGAATTCTCACATTTATATAAAAAATTAGGACGCGCACGAAAAAAATTACGTTGCTGGCAAACATTCCCAATTCTTTTCTTGTAACAAAATGTGCGTTGGCGACGAAAAATAAGGATTCTCGGTACCATAAAAAAATACCGGCGAAAAACGAGAATTCTCGTTTTTACACTATGAAAAATTTACGCGGACGAATTATTCTTAAGCATCTTTAGAGTGTGAATATTGAGTACCGCCTAAATTTTTTATAGTGTAAAAACGAGAATTCTCGTTTTTACACTATGAAAAATTTAATTTTTTAATTTATTAAAAAAATTTTTTTTAAATCTCGCTTAAATTTTTCATGGTGTAAAAACGAGAATTCTCGGTTTTACACTTTAAAAAATTTAATTTTTTAATTTATTTTTCATTGTGTAAAAAGCAGAATTCTAGTTTTTTACACTATGAAAAATTTACGGGGACGATTCATTCTTAAGCATCTTTGGAGTGTGAATATTGAGTACCGCGTAAATTTTTCATAGTGTAGAAACGAGAATTCTCGTTTTTACACTTTGAAAAATTTAATTTTTTTATTTATTTTATTAATCTCGCGTAATTTTTTTTTATGTATTTTTGTTTATTTTTTTTTAATCTGGCATAAATTTTTCATAGTGTAAAAACGAGAATTCTCGTTTTTACACTTTCAAAAATTTAATTTTTTTTATTTTTTTTTTGATCTCGCTTAAATTTTTTTAATTATTTTTTTTAATCTCGCGTGAATTTTTCATTGTGTAAAAACGAGAATTCTCGTTTATACACTTTAAAAAATTTAATTTTTTTATTTATTTTTTTAATCTCGCGTAAATTTTTTTATTTTATTTTTTTAATCGCGTGAATTTTTCAGTGTAAAAACGAGAATTCTCGTTTTTACACTTTCAAAAATTTAATTTTTTTATTTATTTTTTTAATCTCGCGTAATTTTTTTATTAATTTTTTTTTAAATCTCGCTTAGATTTAATTTTTTAATTTATTTTAAATAGTGCAAAAACGAGAATTCTCGTTTTTTACACTGAAAAATTTACGCGGACGTTTAATTCTTGAGCATCTTTAGTGAGTGTGAATATTGACTACCGATTTTCATTTTAAGAGCATTATCTAATATGCCGGTTTACGGCGCCGTAAACGAGCCGGGTCGTTTACGACCCGCGACGATAAATTTTAACGAGGCCGCGAGAATGCGACCGTATTATCAGGAACCGGGACTGTCATCATCGCCGGGAATGAATGAATCAAACGGTAATTAATGAATCACGGAATGTTTTTTTTTATATATAAATAAATTCTTTAAAGTATGATGCACGGAATGCATCTAAATTTTGTAATCGTTTCGTTATTTTCGCACAACGCGTGGCAACATTGCGATTTAAAGAAAATTTATTAAATAAAACGAAATGTAGCCTGAATATATGAATATACGTTTTATTGAATTTATTTAATGCTTTTTGCAACAAGTAAGGTTGTTTCTAATTTATTTAAAGAAAATTTTATTAAAAAAAAAATTGTGAATTTGTGCCGCATCAACGCCTGCTCGAATTTTGGTAAATAATAATAATAATAATAATAATAATAATAATAATAATAATAATAATAATAATAATAATAATAATGTTTATTAATGCCAGAACTATAAAGTTTTACATACGTCAGTGAAAGAAGAAAAAAAATACCCTTAGCAGTTGCTGACTAAATTAACTATTTATCTTTATCTCCATTATTTATTAACCGATTTGGATAGTATATTGTACAACGAGCATATAATGATGGCTATTAATCACGAGAAAGATGTTTGCGGTGAGTGGAGCAAGTCGTTCGAGTGACTAAATTTTTTATTTTTTTTTGTATTCGGCATAAAAAATTCTAGGAGTAAGTAAGTAAGTAGTTTATTAATGTTTCGACATAAATGTCTTACATACGTCAACGTAATACATATTAATATAATAAAAAAAAGTACTTTGCTATCTAAATTTTTAAAGTTGGTAGTTGCTAGCGCTTAGGTGTTGAGAGGTAGGGGGTTGAGGATGTAACTCAAATTATAATTTAAAAATAACAATCGAAGCATTTTTTTTTTAAATATTTTCCTCAATTATTTTATAGAATTTATCCGTTACTTTCGGGAATTTTGTTTTTGAAATATTTTTCTCAATTATTTTATAGAATTTATCCGTTACTTTCGGGAATTTTGTTTTTGAAATATTTTTCTCAATTATTTTATAGAATTTATCCGTTACTTTCGGGAATTTTGTTTTTGAATATTTTTCTCAATTATTTTATAGACTTTATCCGTTACTTTCGGGAATCTTGTTTTTGAATATTTTTCTTTAGATCCTCAAATTATAATTTAACAATAACAATCGAAGCATTTTTTTTGAAATATTTTTCTCAATTATTTTATAGAATTTATCCGTTACTCTCGGGAATTTTGTTTTTGAAATATTTTTCTCAATTATTTTATAGAATTTATCCGTTACTTTCGGGAATTTTGTTTTTGAATATTTTTCTCAATTATTTTATAGAATTTATCCGTTACTTTCGGGAAGCGCTGTATATAAAAAACATGGGAAGAAGAAAGAGGAATAACTTATGAAAACTTAAAAAGGATAGGTGCGTCGGGAAGCACCGAACTGTTCATATGAGAGAAAATTCTATAAATCGTTGCAATTGTTGATTAATTAGATTTTTGGAGAGAGTTGCATCAACATTACCACCATCAGTGTTACTGTGAAAGTTGATTGTGAACTCTGGAAAATTTCATTGTATTCAACACGTGTAAGCTTTGGTTTCAACAGGATTGAGTTACTGCCCACGCGGCCCGGTTTATCGCGCAGATAAAGTGAGATTAACTCGAGGCTTCAACTTCGTTTTACATGTTGGATAATATAATTTAAAAAAAACTTTAATTTCGTAAATAAATTTTAGGCAACCTCTCTTCAATTTCGTAAATAAATTTTAGGCAACTTCACTCTTCAATTTCGTAAATAAATTTTAGGCAACCTCATTCTTCAATTTCGTAAATAAATTTTAGGCAACTTCACTCTTCAATTTCGTGAAGAAATTTTAGGCAACCTCACTCTTCAATTTCGTAAATAAATTTTAGACAACCTCACTCTTCAATTTCGTAAATAAATTTTAGGCAACCTCACTCTTCAATTTCGTAAATAAATTTTAGACAACCTCACTCTTCAATTTCGTAAATAAATTCTAGGCAACCTCACTCTTCAATTTCGTAAATAAATTTTAGACAACCTCACTCTTCAATTTCATAAATAAATTTTAGGCAACCTCACTCTTCAATTTCGTAAATAAATTTTAGACAACCTCACTCTTCATTTTCGTAAATAAATTTTAGGCAACTTCACTCTTCAATTTCGTGAAGAAATTTTAGGCAACTTCACTCTTCAATTTCGTAAATAAATTTTAGGCAACCTCAATCTTCAATTTCGTAAATAAATTTTAGGCAACTTCACTCTTCAATTTCGTGAAGAAATTTTAGGCAACCTCACTCTTCAATTTCGTAAATAAATTTTAGGCAACTTCACTCTTCAATTTCGTGAAGAAATTTTAGGCAACTTCACTCTTCAATTTCGTAAATAAATTTTAGGCAACTTCACTCTTCAATTTCGTGAAGAAATTTTAGGCAACCTCACTCTTCAATTTCGTAAATAAATTTTAGGCAACCTCACTCTTCAATTTCGTAAATAAATTTTAGGCAACCTCACTCTTCAATTTCGTAAATAAATTTTAGGCAACCTCACTCTTCAATTTCGTAAATAAATTTTAGGCAACCTCACTCTTCAATTTCGCGAAGAAATAAATTAATCGCAATCGCTTTTCCGATTCAAAAATTCATGGTTATTCAGTCGAAAATGTGCAATAAAAACGAGAATTTTGTAGCGAGTACTTTTAAATCTAGAGGGCGATAATCGAGGAGTTCGTTACCCCCCTTGCACACGTATCATCGCGTGCGGTGGCAAGGTTAACGCGGAAGGCACTCCCTTCTTTTCAACGACCCCAGTCGCAGATAAAGGGGCGGTCGTTGAAGAGGCCTCACCGAAAAAAAAAAAAACAGATTATAATCGCTCGCAGTCGTCCAAACGACGCCACCGCGATAAAATAAACCGCACACTGCGATAAGCGACGTGCGAAATCGTATAATTTCCCACACCGCGAAAACTGCGCATTTACGCCGCAATTAAAATGATTTCTATAAATAGCTTACTCCATAGTCCTCACAATATGATGTCTTACACAACATTTTCTAGAACAACAACAACTGGGTTGGTTGGTTGGTATGGAAACGGAAACGGGCGTATCAGTGTGGTGAGCACTAGATTTTTATGTCATGAGACGGCTAACTCGAAATAGCTCTGAATTAAGTGGAGACGTGTAGAGCTAAATTTAACGTGATATCAACATTTTTCAACCCGGAAATTCCGTCGCTGAAAGATTTGGCAGAAAAATTCAGACACGAATGAATGGATCTTCGCCCTTCAAATCGGTTAAGAAATTAAAAATCACAATAAATCGCACGTATTTTAACACGTTCGCTGCGTTACGGGGCAGATGTGTCCCGTATTTTGAATAGAATTCCATCAATGGGCGGAGGTTGCAACTTCGTCGTACTTTGACGGAATTACAAGATTTTTTGGTTAATATTAATCTGTGGTACCGATCAACTCCATTCGGTTTGCAGTAACACAACTTTAAAAAGAAAAAAAAACTGCACGGGGTATATATGACTCGTGCCGTCTGTTTAGAAATGCCGCACAAAAACCGTAGGTAATTTTTAAAAAAACTTCAACGAAAATAAAATTTGCAACGAAAATTACGAGCGGTCCTTCATAAATCAAACATTTATAATTTTGATCTTCGAACCGAATAAACAATAAAAAAAAATATTACACCATCGAGACGCAACTTTTATTCTAAAAATTATCCTTCATAGATCAAACATTAATAATTTTGGTCCTTCGAACCGAATAAACAATAAAAAAAAAATTACACCATCGAGACGCAAGTTTTATTCTAAAAATTATCCTTCACAGATCAAACATTAATAATTTTGGTCCTTCGAACCGAATAAACAATAAAAAAAAATATTACACCATCGAGACGCAAGTTCAATTCTAAATATTATCCTTCATAGATCAAACATTTACAATTTTGGTCCTTCGAACCGGACAAACAATACAATTATTACACCATTAAAACGCTTTCAATTTGCAAGGAATATTAGAAACTTCACGTTCGTTCAATAAAAAAGAGCATTCCGCAATATTCCCAACACGTGGACGTTGCCAATTTTAAATGGTCCTTCTCCAGCTCCGGCATTATTAAAACGCGTTCGATTTGCGGGAAACATTAGAATTTCGCGTTCGTTCAATAAAGGAGCATTCCGCAATATTTCGCATGTGGTAACTCGTGGACGTTGCCAATTTTAGACGTTCCTTCTCCGGTTCCAGTATCAAAGCTATGGAGAGAACGTCTCTCTTTTCACTCGCGATTGATCTGACTCTGAGAGCGGCATTGCCGCCTCTCTTTGCCCCTTGACCGCGCGCCCGCTGCTCTCTCGCTCTCTCGCCGAGAATAGAAAATTTTCGCGGCGACTGTACTTGGCCGCAGATATTGCGCGGCTGCTAAAAGTGCAACGACACCATTTTATAAAAGTCGCGTTTGAGAAACGTACAGTATTTGTGTGACTGCGTATTCCATCCGCACAACTCTCGATCCGTAAAGGAGCGCGCGCGGCCTCCGAAACGCGAACGCATTTATGCAAGGACGCGACGCTGCCAAACTTAACGCGTCGCGATTATCTTTCCGCCCACGTTCGCTTTAACCCTCGCACCACCCCCTCTTCTAGTTTTTTTTTTGCGCCCACGTATTGTCTCTCCCCGACCTCGTTCTAATTTATTTTCGGACGACGGGCGGCAATTTCGCAAAGAGCCCGTGTGTCGTCCTCTCCTCCCCCACGGGCGATTTCTCTCGCGGCCGCCTCACAAGGGGCATCAGGTGTATGTTTGGGTGTGTGTGAGTGCGAGAGAAAGAGAGAAAACGCTTTGGGCGCCATTTTGTACTATTGCCGAGTTGCAATAAATAAACGAGATGGTGGACGGGTTAGCCGGAGTTGGAGTACACGGGTCAATCGAGATTTGGCGCGACTTTTCGAAATTATTCACGTTGGGTATATATTTCTTTGTTGTTGTTTTTTTAGAGACTTAAATAGGTATCGATCTTGTTGTGCGAAATCCTTGCTTTTTTGTATATAAAAAGGAGAATTCTTGATTTTCGTCTGTAACGTTTATTTTTATCGAAACGAGAATTCTCGTTTCAAGCCGGAAACGCATATTTTGTTATAAAAACGGGAAATCTTCGTCAGCAACGTAAATTTTTACTAGTCGAGAATTCTCGTCCCTAGTCTAAAAAAATCGGGAATCTTCGTCAGCAAAGTAATTTTTTATGAGTCGAGAATTGTCATATGTTGATACAAAGAAATCGGGAATCTTCGTCAGCAACGCAAATTTTTATGAGTCGAGAATTCTCGTTGCTAGTCGGTAACGAATATTTTGTTATAAAAACAATCGGGGATCTTCGTCAGCAAAGTAATTTTTTACGAGTCGAGAATTCTTATATTTTGATACTAAAAAATCGGGAATCTTCGTCAGCAACGTTATTTTTTACGAATCGAGAATTCTCGTTTTTAGTACGTAACGAATATTTTGTTATAAAAAAAAAAATCGGGAATCTTCGTCAGCAAAGTAATTTTTTATGAGTCGAGAATTCTCGTTGCTAGTCGGTGACGAATATTTTGTTATAAAAAAAAATCGGGAATCTTCGTCAGCAAAGTAATTTTTTACGAGTCGAGAATTCTCATATTTTGATACAAAGAAAACGGGAATCTTCGTCAGCAACGTAAATTTTTACTAGTCGAGAATTTTCGTTCCTAGTCGGTAACGAATATTTTGTTATAAAAAAATCGGGAATCTTCGTCAGCAAAGTCATTTTTTATGAGTCGAGAATTCTCATATTTTGATACAAAGAAATCGGGAATCTTCGTCAGCAATCAAAAGCAGCATTTTTCGACATTTTCCTTAATTGTCAAAAATAGCATTTTTCAGCTGTCAAAACTTGTATTTTTTGTGTTGTCAAAAATTGTTGTCAAAAATTGTAAACAATAATGGTTTGTTACGGTTGTCAATAATGGTTTGTTGCAGTTGTCAAGAATGGTATTTTTCAGCTGCTGAGAAGAGTATTATTCAACTGTTAAAAATAATATTTTTTAGTTGTCAAAAATGGCACTATTCAACTGTCAAAAAAGAATTTCTTACCTATAATATTGTTAAAAATTATATTTTTCAGCTGTCAGAAAAGATATTTATCAGCTATCAAAAATGATATTTTTCAGCTGTCAAAAATGATATTTTTTAGCTGTCAAAAATTTTTATGAGTCGAGAATTCTCGTTGCTAGTCGGTAACGAATATTTTGTTATAAAAGAAATTGGGAATCTTCGTCAGCAAAATAATTTTTTATGAGTCGAGAATTCTCATATTTTGATACAAAGAAATGGGGAATCTTCGTCAGCAACATAAATTTTTATGAGTCGAGAATTCTCGTTGCTAGTCGGTGACGAATATTTTGTTATAAAAAAAAATCGGGAATCTTCGTCAGCAAAGTAATTTTTTACGAGTCGAGAATTCTTATATTTTGATACTAAAAAATGGGGAATCTTCGTCAGCAACGTCATTTTTTACGAATCGAGAATTCTCGTTTTTAGTAGGTAACGAATATTTTGTTATAAAAAAAAATCGGGAATCTTCGTCAGCAAAGTAATTTTTTATGAGTCGAGAATTCTTGTTTCTAGTCGGTAACGAATATTTTGTTTAAAAAAAAATTGGGAATCTTCGTCACCAAAGTATTTTTTTATGAGTCGAGAATTCTCATATTTTGATTCAACAGCAACGTAAATTTTTACTAGTCGAGAATTCTCGTTTCTAGTCGGTGACGAATATTTTGTTATGAAAAAATCGGAAGTTTTCGTCAGCAAAGTAATTTTTTATGAGTCGAAAATTCTTATAGTTTGATATAAAAAAATATCGGGAATCTTCGTCAGCAACGTAAATTTTTGCGAGTCGAGAATTCTCGTTTCTAGTCGGTAACGAATATTTTGTTATAAGAAAAAAAAAACGGGAATCTTCGTCGGCAAAGTATTTTTTTATGAGTCGAGAATTCTCATATTTTGATACTAAAAAATCATGAATCTTCGTCAGCAACGTAAATTTTCACCAATCGAGAATTCTCGTTTCTAGTCGGTAACGAATATTTTGTTATAAAAAAAATCCGGAATCTTCGTCAGCAAAGAACCTTTTTATGAGCCGAAAATTCTCATATTTTGATACAAAAAAATCGGGAATCTTCGTCAGCAACGTAAATTTTTACGAGTCGAAAATTCTCGTTTATAGTCGGTAACGAATATTTTGTTATAAAAAAATCTTCTTCGCCAGATAATTCTCATATTTTGATACTAAAAAATTGGGAATCTTCGTCAGCAACATAAATTTTTATGAATTGAGAATTCTCGTTTCTAGTCGGTAACGCATATTTTGTTATAAAAAAAATCTGGAATCTTTGTCAGTAACGTAAATTTTTATGAATCGAGAATTCTTGTTTCTAGTTGGTAACGCACATTTTGTTATAAAAAATGGAATCTTCGTCTGAAACGTAAATTTTTGAGTCGAGAATTCTCGTTTCTAGTCTCTAGTATCCTCGTTTCTAGTCCGTAACTCATTTTTTTTTATGGAAATGATCGAGAATCTTCTTCAACGCATATTTTGTTATAAAAAATGAAATCTTCGTCTGAAACGTAAATTTTTGAGTCGAGAATTCTCGTTTCTAGTCTCTAGTATTCTCGATTCTAGTCCGTAACTCATTTTTTTTTAAATGATCGAGAATATTCTTCAGCAACGTAAATATTTATGAGTCGAGAATTCTCGTTTCTAGTTGGTAACGTATATTTTGTAATAAAAAATTTAATCTTCGTCAGCAACGTAAATATTTATGAGTCGAGAATTCTCGTTTCTAGTTAGTAACGCATATTTTGTTTTAAAAAAATTTCTATCTTCGTCAGCAACGTAAATTTTTATGAATTGAGAATTCTCGTTTCTAGTCGGCAACGCATATATAGTTATGCGGAAAAATAATCGGGAATCTTCGTCAACTACGTAAATTTTTACGAGTCGAGAATTCTCGTTTCTAGTCGGCAACGCATATATTGTTCGACGGAAAAATAATCGGGAATCTTCGTCAACTACGTAAATTTTTATGAGTCGAGAATTCTCGTTTCTAGTCGGCAACGCATATATTTTAAACGGAAAAATAATCGGGAATTTTCGTCAACTACGTAAATTTTTACGAGTCGAGAATTCTCGTTTCTAGTCGGCAACGCATATATTGTTATGCGGAAAAATCGGAAATCCTCGTCGGAAGCAACGCAAAGTTTCACATAATTTGAGCATTCTCGTTTTTTTCCCGGAAACGCATTTTTTATTTATTTTTCGAGTTTAAAAAGAATTTAAAAAGTGTTTCAGCGACAGACTGAAAATTATTGATACATTTTTGTTACCTTGTCGCAGGTAATTATAGGCTGTGCTTTTTTACTTGATGGAAGTACTTGTACAAAATCGCAGGATTTTTTTTACCAATTGCATAGTTAGATGGAGCCCACCCACCATCCTCGTTTCTCATCGGCAATGTATATTTTATACATAAACGAGACTTTTGTTTTGCGTCTGCAATATATACTTTACATAGAAACGATCATTTTGTTCTGCGTCAGCAGCGCATATTTTATGATAAACGAGAATTCTCGACTAGTAAAAATGTACGTTGCTGATGAAGATTCCCGATTTTTTAGGATCAAAATATGAGAATTCTCGACTCATAAAGATTTACGTTGCCGTCGAGAATTGTCGTTCTTTTTTGATAACATAATATACGTTACCGGCTAGAAATGAGAATTCTCCACACATACAAATTTACGTTGCTGACGAAGATTCCCGAAAGTCAGCAGCGCATATTTTATGATAAACGAGAATTCTCGTTAGCGACGTAAATTTTTATATAAAAACGAGAATTTTTGTTTCTCGGCGGTAACGTATATTTTTATGGAAACGAGGATCCTCATTTTTCGGCGCCAACGAATATTTTTATTAAAACGAGAATTCTCGTTTCAAGCCGGCAACGCATATTTTATTATAAAGAAAATATTTAAATCCGATGGCAGAATTGCAAGTGATTTTTTAAGTTGAAAACGTTACCAAAAATTTTACATCTGGAGGTTGCAGGTTCGATCCCTGTCGGAGGCATGTTCACACTTTTGATTTAGCTATATACGGAGCAACTTCGTTTATTATTTATTTAATTTTACATAAACTGATACTTTCAAAATGGCAGAATTGCAAGTGATTTTTCAAAAATTTACACAAATTGATACCTTAAAAATGTTGCTTTTTCCCAATTTGAAACTGCGTGGATTTTATAAAATAAGTGAAATAATATAGATCAACATTTTTCTTCATATTTTCAGAAGAAGCGAGATTTAAAGGGTGACGTTTCATCACCGTTTCCACCTATCCTACATTCCAAACAGTTGGATGTGGTGGTGGGTGGGTAGGTATATTTATTTTCTACCGGACTAGACTAAGACATATGTGGCTCCAATATTTTTTTTACCATACGAATGAAGACGTGTAGAGTATTTTATCCTCAAAATTAGACGAAATAAAGTAGAAGTGAATTCAATTTAGTCGTACCAGAAGTTGGGAATATTATGATTACGGAATTTTAATCCTCCAATTTGCCGCTCTCGTTTAAACTTAATCGAGTACAGTTTGCCAGATAGATAGCGTTGCGTTGCGGAATAATAAAATGGCGATTGTGTTTAGGTGTTCAAGTGGCGTGTAAAGCGCTCAAATCGGAATTGGAAATGAGCGGCCCGACGTCACTGACGACGACCGTTTGTGACTGTGCCGAGAGAGTCGGTCGCGAGTTCGGGCGGCGAGAGGCGATTTTGCGCAACGAGGTTGGGTCGGTTGGTTGGCGAAAATTAATTGGGCGCAACCTCCGGCCGATATTGCAGTTATCCGCACACACAAACACACGTCAGTCCGTTAGCGCGTATTCGAATTTCCCAGATCGATACGCGCTCTTCTTCTACTACTCCTCCACCTGTTCGGCAGAAAACCGGAAAACAATTGAATAACGGCGCGAGGAAAAAGTCTCGCCTTGACCCAGAGAGGGCGGCCGATCGATGTCTCCAGTGGCGGCGGCGGGATAGTCTTATCAGCGAGATTTATAAATGATTTTGTTTAAAAAATTATAATCTCTTATTGAGTGAACGGTGTTTCAAACACGACGCCATGTTGTTTATGCAAAGCGATTGTTAGCACGAACGTTTCTAAATTTACCGGATTCGTATTTATAGGCTGAGTCATTTGTCCGCCAGTCTAATTATAGGGACGCACGCACATGCACGACGAATTTTCGATTTTTCTCCTCTCCTTCAGTGCCGTCCGTCCCGACAAATCGCCGTCCGTTTATGGGTCGTGCCACCTGGCCCCCGCCGTCTTGAGATCTCGACAACGAACGAACGCTCAACCGCATTCCGGTCGTCTGGAAATAAGAGCGCAAAAACTCGGAGGCTGCAGCAGCAACCACTGGTATTTAAAAAAAATATATTTTTTCTTAATTTATTTCGTGTGTGCATGGAAATGTACCAGGTGTGAATGTGTCGGTCATGGTGTGAATGCGGCGCGGGCATGCGCGCGGGTTCCTTTTGTAAACGCTGCTGATGAGAGTCGAGAGAGCTCCTACAACGGCATTCCTCTCCGATTTTATAAATGGCGACGTAAATAGAAATCCGAAACGTCGCTACTTCATGTTTTCCACAAACGGACACGCTGCGGTCTGATTTCGAACGGAAACGTTTGCGGGAAATCGCGGAGATGTTAAATATTTGCGTTCGCCTTTGGAAAAATGGGATTTTTATATGTTTGAAATGTTTAAACATATGCTGCCGATATGTTTAGGGTATCGTGTGAGCCATAAACTTCTGATTCAGAGTTGGCTGTGAGATAAATGAGGTATGTCGCATATTATTACGTCATGAGACTTGATTAGATTAAAAAATAATAATTAATCTCAAACACGACTGCCATGTTTCTCTCTTTCAGGCATGGCCAACTCGGAAATAAAATTCTGTGGCTCACACATTGCGAGATGAAATACCGATTTTTTTTGTAATCTTCAATTCTGTTAATGATTTTTGTTTTGTTAATGTTCGGCATTAGGGAAATTCCATAGTTTTATGTAACTCAAACAAGGAAGTACCTTGTGGGAATCGAAGGCTTTTAAGGAAAAATATCAGAACCGAACTGCTTCCTAACAAGATGGGGAACTTTGCTTGAAACTGCGCTAAATATTGGACGAATTTGTCCTAAATTTACCTGAGATTTCAGCTGTATCAGTTAGTTTATTTAAAAATATAATTTGCTAGAACAGAATTGCTTGGGATTTTCAAAAACCCAATAAAGGAAATGAATGGTGGCAGGGTTAACAGAGAACCTTAAAGGTAGATTTGTCCGGTTACGACGTTTTATTGTAAAGCGGCTTCCAAAAATGATGTCACAGGTTTTTTTTTTGTTAACCCGCCAATGGTGACCTACTGGTCCGTGAGACCGGGTGTGTCGAATAACTTTATTCTCCGTTATTGTTTTTTGTTGTAATTTCGAGTAGCTGCCGCATTGCAGGCCTTAAATTGATTAAATATTTTTGTTTTATTGTCAGAGCATAAATTCAAAAACAAGACATGAACTATTAGTAACACGTTTAGAAAAATCTTCAGTTGAAAACCCCGGTGCGTGAGATCGGCGTCACCATTAAATTTGCGTCACCAATGGCGGGTTAAATTTAATAATTGCAACGTTTTAAAAGTGTTCAATTCGGCGGTGAAATTTCTGTTAATATCTTCAAATCTTTTCCGTTTGAGAAGCGTTTTTTTTTTTTTACTTTGAGAAACCCGCAGGTGCCAAATTTGGTAATTAATCGCAACAGCGTTATTTCAAAATGTGGAGGCGCATTTTCATGCAAGAAGAACAAACCACTCTTTTCTAGAAATTTGCATTTTGAATTGATCAAATTTTAATGCCTTTATGATGGATCGAGTCGACAAAAATTTTTCAACTCCGTACACATCCCCAAAGTTGGATATGGTTTCCCGAAAAAAAACATTTTTTTTCACGAGGGTGTTAGAGGGGGCGGAAGGGGTTACAGTTAAGTTCGCATGCATGACTTTAAAGAAGACACTACAAAGTTTTTCGCCCTCAAAGATTCATCAAAATCTATTGAAAATACGCCGGGTTATGGCGGTTTGAAAATGGTCGAAATCTCACGAATTTCAAGTGTTTAATTTTTTTTCCTTCGGTATATTTAAATCAGATGTACCCATTTATATTATTGCTTTCAAAAAAGCTTTATAGATGCCCAATTTTAACAGATATCAGTGCACCATTTCCTCTTTTATCTTCTTTATACTTGGTCTATGTTGTAATGTAATTCATTTCAACTGCAAACCCTTTAACTTGTGACTTGTGTAAACTGTTTTCCAGTATAAACACTAATAAAGTATTATTATTGGTAAATTACTGAATCAAAATGAGGTGAGAACCTCTTTTTTTTTTTACTCTTCCACACTTTTTGGAGGTGATGACCTTTTTTTCTACGAGTCGATTTAATTTCGCCCACCTCTAGTCGGGGACTAGACAAAAAAACAAATCGTAACCATAGTAACAACTAAACTGTTGAGAAAGTAAAATCGTCATCATGCCATTGGCTGAAACCTGTTGGGCAATGAAACCACCGCTATCATTTGATTGGACGTCACCTGTGGAGAAAATAATTCGGTCGAATAATGGGCAACTTTCTTAATCGAAAACGATTTAACAACATTTATATTATTTAATAAGATGCGAAAAAATCAGTTACACAACGCTCAAAAATACAAAGAGACATTCAGCGTGGAAGCAAATTAAGAAATCCGGCGATGACTGACGTTTTGCAATAAAAAAATGCAGCGTTCCGCGGCAATCGTGCACTCGGTACGATTGCCGCGATAATTATCCACTCAGCGCGATTAGAACACTTCATTGGCTCATGCCTTCAGTATTCTGCGATTTCGTTGGTTAAAAATAAAAAGTGCGGTCAATAGTACAAATGTATTATCAATTTGCAAAATACAATTTTGAGAAATAAATTATGTTGCTTGGTTTCCAAAAGCTGCATAATTTATTTGGAAAAGTAGGAAGAATTTACGGACAATCGTTATTTACAGGTGTTGTATTTGTTAAGATTATTCCATAAAGAAATATATTTTAATAATTTATTCTTCAAACCGTTTTGGCCTTATTTCAAAACTTCATGTAATATTATGACGTTTCTTAACCACTTCGCACCCATGTAGATTTGATGGGGCTATAGTATAATCCTCAAAAATCACTTTTTTCGCATCTTATTAAATAATATAAACGTTGTTGAATCGTTTTTGATTGGGAAAGTTGTCCATTATTCGGCCGAACCATTTTCTCCACAGGTGACGTCCAATCAAATGATAGCAATTTCATTGCCCAAGAGATGACGTCCAATCAAATGAGAGCGGTTTCATTGCCCAACAGTTTAGTTGTTACTATGGTTACGATTCGTTTTTTGTCAGCGAACTGCCGCAATTTCCAAATAAAAAAATCATTCGTTATAATTTAATACAAACAGAAAAATCTTTAGGTAATTATTTATTATGATGCGAAAAAGTATAGTACTAAACTCGTGAACGAGTTGGTCATTGCCACTCGGGTGAATTGCAACACTCGCCTACGGCGGCTCGTGTTGAAAACTTCACCCTCGTGGCAATGACCAACTTTCTCACTCGTTTAATAATATACTATTTCCTTTTTCTACGACATATTATTCCACTATCACAAATTTACTTATTTATGCAGAAAGAAATATAAAAAAAATATTCCATAGATGGCGCTAAAGGTGTATTTTTTTTTGTAAAATATTTTTGTTTTCATTTTTTTGTTTGTAAAATATTTTTGTTTTTCATTTTTTTTGTTTGTCGCCACATGTGGCGACCTGGGCATGAAGAGGTTAAGGACACAACTAGAGGCCACCAAATATCTGGTGTCACACGGGGGTAAAGTTTGCGCGGAGTAAGAAAGTATTCCGGAAGAATGCGAGAGAACGCGCTAACAAATTCACGCGTGGCCGCATCACCGAATCGAATTGGAATCATCACTTAATACGATTCCGTCTTTATAACTTATGTTTATTTAAAAAAATCTCAAGTGTGCCATGACTTTTTATTTTTTAAAATTTCAGTTGGCACACATGTTATTAATTGACTTGACCCGCCAATGCTGACCCTACTGGTCTGTGAGACCGGGTGTGTTAAAAAAAAAACGAATAACTTATTCACCGTTATTGTTTTTTGTTGCAATTTCGAGTAGCTGCCGCATTTCAGAGCTTAAATTGATTAAATATGTTTGTTTTATTGTCAAAAAAAACATGAACTATTAGTAACTCGTTTCGAAAAATCTTCAGTTGAAAACCCCGGTGCGTGAGATCGGCGTCACCATTAAATTTGCGTCACCAATGGCGGGTTAAAAAAATGTCAAGTGTGCCATGATTTTTTATTTTTAAAAATTTAAGTTGGCACACGTGTTATTAATTGACGTAAAACAACGTCAGATTTTTTTTAAAAGTCGCAATTATTCCGTGGTCGCCACAGTTTGATGTTTAACTTTGAGAAGTAACGTAACCAAAGATGGGAAGTAGTATAATCTCAATATGTGTTACCAACTTGAATTTTTTTTAAATAATAAAAAAATCTCAACAGTGCCATAATTTTTTATTTTAAAAAAATTAAGTTTGCACACATTTTACGAATTGACATAAAAAAAAACGTCAGATATTTTTAAAAGTCGCAATTATTCCGTGGTCACCACAGTTTAATGTTTAATTATGAGAAGTAATATAACCAAAGTTGGGAAGTAATATAACCAAAGTTGAGAAGTAACATAACCTCAATATGTGTTACCAACTTGAATTTTTAAAAATAATAAAAAAATAGAGTGCCATAATTTTTTATTTAAAAAAATTTAAGCTGGCACACATTTTAGGAATTGACATAAAAAAAACGTCAGATCTTTTTAAAAGTCGCAATTATTTCGTGGCCACCACTGTTTAATTTTGAGAAGTAACATAACCAAAGTTGGGAAGTAACAACCTCATGTGTTGAATTTATAAAAATAATAAGTCATGGCCCTCTTGAGATTTTTTAAATAAACATACGTTATTCATTTACATTATGTTCGTGCGACGCTCGGGTCCGGGACAAAATGCGAATCGGCAGTTTGGATATTCGGCATTTTGTCCTTACACCGACTTATCAGTAAGGCCCAAAAAGGCCGAATATTTATGTTATAATACGTTAAAACAAAAATACAATTTGTTTTATTTTAAATTAAAAAAAAAACATTCTCCAAGCCTGAACCATCTGCCTTCCATTGATAAGTTTGTATTATCAAAAATTATTTTCGCACATCACGAACATACATGAGGGTATGCATTCGGCATTTTGGGCCTTGCTCGTAGGTGCGTGCGAAGACGTTCTGTCAAATGACCAAAGTGCCGATTCGCATTTGGCTCCGATGCCTTGTTTACGAACGATGCGACGTCGCTTGTCGTCGTTCGGCATTTTGGGCATGGCCGCTAGTATGAAATTCGGCACTTTGGGCAAAATACCGATTCGGCACTTTGGACAGGCCCCCCACGCTCGCTGAATAATTTAAGACGATCACTACGGAATGTGACACGAGATATTTGGAGGGCTCTACATGGGATGGGCATTTCCGAATTGACAGTACCCGACAATAAACCGAACTATAAATAAATAAACACGAAAATACAAAATCGAAAACGTGACGTTTTCGGATATTTGGACGCAGGCAGCCAGGATTTTTTCCGAATCAAAAATACCAACCGTCACGAACTGTTTGAACCAATGAAATAAGTCTATTTT
This sequence comes from Ocypus olens, assembly GCA_910593695.2. Taxonomy (NCBI): domain Eukaryota; kingdom Metazoa; phylum Arthropoda; class Insecta; order Coleoptera; family Staphylinidae; genus Ocypus; species Ocypus olens. The sequence goes on from OU343053.1 coordinate 57,497,780, forward strand.
ATTTTGCGTTGGACGAAATAATCTGGCATAGCGTATAAAGTTTTTCCAAGCGCGCGCACGTATGCAAAATTGTGTTATTTAAAACAAATTTAGATTTCTTTGGTTAATCCCTTGCTAAGCCTCTTCAAAAAAAAAAAAAAAAATTCAACATGAAAGTTTTCATTTTTGACGATGTAAAAAAATAAAAAAAAAAAATAATTCCTACATGCAATATCAAAACATGTTTTTTTTAATTTAATGATTTGCCCCATTTCATTAAATTGAAATTTTTAAAATTACAAACATCGGTGGTGGCAGAATGGCATTGTAGCCGACGTCAATTTTCCTATTTATTTCACTCTCCCAAACCCCGTGTATAGTGTATCAAGGGCCGAAAATAGGCTTCAGCAACCCGCCGCTTTGAAGTGAAGGGTTGCTGAAGCATTTCGGCATGAGTTACACTCGATATTTTTTCGCCTGCCTTAAGTAAAAACAGTGTTTCAGGAAATTTTATATCGCGCACCATTGAACTGTCACTGTCAGATTTTTGCATAGCCTACTCATATTCCGCGGAAGGTTGTCTAGATTATGCATATTATTTTTACGCTAAATCTTAGTTTTGGCACGATTTTTATGGTTTCGGTAGAGGCAGGCGAAAAATTCCTTTAAACCTTTAAACAACATTTAAAAAATATATATCAGAAGGATGATTATACGACCATTATTTTTAAAATTGTACTTGTTTTTATAAGTCAGAACCGATTTACCGCAAAAGTAATGCATCGACCTGAATCTGTAATACTTGGCAAACCGAATGTAAGATCGGGCGATCCGGACATATTTAAGGTGATTGATTCGCGCGTAATTTAAAAAATGCGATTCGCGTTCTCGTTATGAAAGGGTGAATCGAAATGAAACAAACGCTAGTGTGCGATGAATGGGTAACTTGCGTTTCGCCGTGTGCGCTCTTTTATTAAATTAATCCAGTAATCCGTGCGTGCGCTGCTGCAACACTCACACTTTTTTTTCACTGAGCACTAGGCAATTTTTCCAGCACAATAGGAAACGGTTTTCCCCTCGCCGCTGCGGTGCGACTGCGTCGCGACGAAGAAGACGTGTTGCGGGAGCGACGGTTCGCGCGCGATTGACGGTGCGAGCGCCGGTTCGGGAGTGAGCGACCGCAGCGGAGGTAGTCGGCGGTGTGCGATCGGCGACGACGGAAGGCCCCCCCGTCTGCGTTCCTCTCTCGCGGCACCGTTTTTAGTGGTTTAGTGTGTGCGAGATTGTGCGGCGGCAACAGTGCGCGACACCAGCTGATCGCCGAGAGAGCGGCGTTGCCGGTGCGATGGCCTCGATGAATGGCATTGCAAGGCTAGGCTATCCGACTCCGGCGACGACGACGGCGGCTCCGTCCCACCGATGCACTGCGCCCTGATCCGCACAGATACAGAGACATGTGCGCGAGTCCACAACATGGACATGGACGGGCTCTGCAAGGCTCTTCTCGTCCACTACCGTTGCTATTATCAGGTATTTCCTAAAATATTCCGTTGATGATACAACAAAACAACGGCAATCGATCGTGACATTTCACATGTAAATATTGGCCTCTCGGCGAGGCGAAAACATGGCGGCGGCACGCTGCAGGCAGCACCCGGTTTGCGGCTCTCCAAGAAAGTTTTCTTGACGGTGTTGCCCTGCTCACGTTCGGTGACCCCTGGGAATTTTATACAATCCTCGAACCGTCGCTAACTCTCCTCGAACAATCGGAACAAATCTATTCTCTCTCCTCGAAAACTTTGTACTTTCTCTAAAAACGATGGTGCATGCACGCGGCTCGGTAATTAGAAAAATAATTAATGAACGGTATCGGTATTTTAATTTTAACGACACTGAATTTTTGAAACGCATTTTTAACCTCAATACATTGATGTCGACAAAAGAATTTCTCAACATTTGACATTTCTTACATATTTTTTGTTTCCTCAAAAAAACTGGTGTATAGTACAATCGCACAGAGGTGACAGTAACTCATGCTTTTTCGATCTAATCATCGCGTCTGTATAAATAATCTATACTCGTTCGCATGCTTAAGAAAAACGAAATAAAATACGAAACATATGTCGATATGTAAATTCAAGGGCTAAGGGCAACGTATGTCTTTTCTCATTCTATTCTAACCTCAAAATTCACGGTTTTGCCCGTCTCCGATTTCGATTTAGTTAAGAGCAGAATTGATTGTATCCATTTCATTAATAAAAAGGTTAAATTTCCAGTTGTCTTTACCGATTGCCGAAAAATACACTCGCAAAGTTTCGTCGGGGAAATATTTGCACGCTCGAGAATTTTTAAATTTCCCGCCTAGACTGAATCGAATTATTTTACGGACATACGTTTACTAGAAACTTAATTCAGGCAACATGGAGCGATGAGTCACTGTCACCTCTGGGCGATTGTACTATACTCAATGTGATGTGATAAGAACATTTATTATTTTTCGTAATATGAAAATAACCATGATTGAATATAATTAATTAATTAAGGACCAGTTGTTCAATAGCCGGTTAAACCGAGCTTACTCATTAGATATTATTTTAAGGTTATAGACTGCCGTTTTACGCGCTTGGATTAGTTTCAAACTGTCGGAATTGCCTTACGTGCTTCTTGTAGTTACGTGGTTCCAACAGGACGGTGCAAAATTTTTCGCCTTGCGACATTTTCAAGAGATTTTTATAATATTATTTTGCTTCGTTCATTTAAAAAAAAAATAAACACAATAAACACCACGGCGGATCAGGGGCGGCTCGTTATATAGAGCCAAGGAGCCATGGCACTGTCTGTAGTTTCAAGCTCTGCAAGAATTTTTAACTGAGAACGGATAACGCGAAAACAGGTTGCGGCACACGATTGTACATCCCCAAAACGTGAATCATTTAACAAAGATACATGTTTATATTGTATAAGTGGCTCTACCATCAACATATTCCACGAGCCGCCACTGCGGCGGATTATATTCTATCCCGCTTTAAAATAAACATAATTACGCAGGTGTAATATTTCCCGTCTTTACAATTACACGTGCTCAAAACTTGCTTCAAACATTTTACTGAACTTAGTCCACAATTTCTTCTCATTTTTCTAAAATACACAGTGGGCCGAAAAAAAAACGGTCAATAATAATTAACGCATTAAATATTGCTTTGAATAAACAAAATCTTTACCCTTTGTAGATGGTACTTCATCTTATCTAAGGTGTGAGCCACAGAATTTTGTTTCTGAAAGTGAGAGACATTGCAGCCATTAATTTTTTTAAATCTAATTCAATTGAACTAATAATAATATGCAACATACATCATTTATTTCACAGCCAACTCTGAAACAAAATTTTGTGGCTCACACCAGGGGCGGCTCGTTATACAGAGCCAAGGAGCCGTGGCACTACCTGTAGTTTCAAACTCGGCAAGAAAGAATTTTTAATTTTTGATTAATTTTATGAACACTTTCGGCAGTCTAGGAAGATAAGTAGTTCTTTCTTTCTTCAAAAAAATGGTGATGTGGCCATCATGTTACTTTCTCCGACTTTATATTTACGTTTTCATGGGTTTATTTTCAATTGAAATCATATTTTAAATGTACATCGAGCGTAGCGTAAACTCGGATGAAACTGACGTTTAAAACGTCAAAATCATGAAAGATGGAAAAATTATACTTCAAATTCAAAAACTAGGTTTACTCGAAAACTAACGAGATTTCGAAAAAAACTTATTCTTTAGAAGTTGTTCATTTTGGCATTCTCTACAATTATTATTTACATAAAATTGCTGTAACTATTATCGTTTCATAATTATAAACCAAAAATTTAAAAAAAATTAATAAATGTTTTTCTCGAATAGCAATGATTTTATGAAAAATATTTTCAAGCAAAAGCTATTCATTTCTTTACTGTCTTCGATGTTTGTTTAAATATTTTTGTGATATTTTTTATATTAAGGAAAATATTGGCAAAAAACAAAAAACAGTTAAGGTAAACACCCACTTTCGGTGTACGAAATTTTACCAAAAGCTTTTCAGTTCTTCGGATTATCAAATAAGACGTATGTTCAAAGTTTCATATCAATTGCTTTATTGGTTTTTGAGATACAGCGCACATAGACAGACACACACACACACACACACACACACAGACACAAAAAAAAAATTTCCAGAAATTGTTGAAATGGCATCTAGGGACCCCAAAACGGATATTTCCGTAAAAAAAAATTTTGAAAAAAAAATCACGATCACAATACTTTCTCGTACTTCGTAACGGAGAAAGTAAAAAAGGATGGGGATATATTGTATAAGTGGCTCTACCAGTGGCGACTCGTAGAACTTGTTGATGGTAGAGTCACATATACCAACCCCCCCTTTCGGCGGTCTAGGAAGATAAGTAGTTCTTTCTTTTAAAAACAAAAGGATGGGGATATATGTATTGTATAAGTGGCTCTACCAGTGGCGGCTCGCAGAACTTATTGATGGTAGAGTCACTTATACCAACCCCCCCCTTTTGAAGAAAGAAAGAACGATTTATCTTCCTGGGCCAAAGTAACTGGCGAAAAAGTATTTTAAGAATTGATTAAAAATTCTTGCTGAGCTTGAAATTTGTGGTAGTGCCATGGCTCCTTGGCTCTCTATGACGAGCCGCCTCTGGGCTCTACCATCAACATGTTTCACGAGCCGCCACTGGCTCACAAGATATAAAAATTGAGGTTTTCACTGTTATGTTAATCATTTAAAAATATAAATAACTCACGAAGATGTATGAGAGTACAAAACTACTTGTACCGTTCTTTTTTTTTTGCCCGCTGCGTATTATGATCGTTAGCGGCTGAATGGCTTACAATCCAAAACTGAAAAAGCAAAAAAATATTTTCGTCTTAACTTAACCGTCTTGGACTTATTTCCGAGGCCATTGAAAATTAAAAAAAATCCATCTTCTACGTGCGCACTGTATAATGTACAACACTTCGCGGTCAAAATTTCATGATCGCAAACCTGCAGTTTTTGTATTATTTTGAAGATCTACAATCAGGCTATATTTCGTTCAAATAGATTCAATTTTAGCTCCTTATTAATTTTTGTATTCTTCTTTTACAGGTGAGTACGTCTTCTGCGTCACCTAGATTATGTAACTACGCCACTGGAATGGTATCTCTGTTGGACGTAAGTGATACATTTATATAATAATATATTTATTTACAACTTACAAAACGGTAGTGGCGGACGCAAAAAAAACGTGCGGAGATGCGCCGTCTTGCTGAAACCATATCGTATTACACGGTTGTGGCAGACGCAAAAGAAACGCGCCTAGGAGCGGAGATGCGCCGTCTTGCTGAAACCATATCGTATTACAGCGTAACCAATCGAGTCTGGCCGCTTGCGCAGAGACACAAACGTGCCAGGAGCGGGGACAATTGCAGTCGTTAGTTTTCGTGAACCATTCGCGTTGTACAGTCGAGGTGAAAATGAATTTTAAGAGCAAGTTATCGAATTTTAAACGTACGTAAATTTATGACTGCGACTGTCTTCGTGCGCTAATGCGTTCCCCACAATGGAATGTAAAGAATCGCACTCTGCGCGGCACGCCTCCTCAGCGTGTAACTTGATTTGGTCGGTCTCTACACGGTAGTGGCAGACGCAAAAAAAAAACGCGCCTAGGTGCGGAGATGCGCCGTCTTGCTGAAACCATATCGTATTACACGGTAGTGGCAGACGCAAAAAAACGCCTAGGTGCGGAGATGCGCCATCTTGCTGAAACAATATCGTATTACATGGGAGGTCAAGATCATTGTTCATTGTTGTTTGGAAAAATTGCTACAAGCGCTTATGAAAAAAAAATAATTGTGACGTGAAATATTAAATCAACATAAAATCAATCATCACTTTATTCTTTGGAATTCACCAGATAATTTTGCTGAAGGTTTCAGCAGAGTTTTTTTTCGTCAGTGCGATAATGAGAAATACCCAAAATTCATAAAATTTAACATTTTTAAGCCACAATTATTTATTGTAAAATATACAAGGTGCTGTAAAAATGGCAGATTAACTCTATGGTACGTTGTCGAGGATTACTTCGAGAGTATGGAAAAAATAATGAAAAAAAATCGGTATTGTATTTTTTCGAAGATGTGAAGATTATTTCATTGCTTAAAATCTGCATAACATTACTTATTTCCACTCCAGCTCATCAAATAAATTTTTCATAGATACATACTTTCATGCTTGTCAATATATTATGTGCAATTGGTATTTTTAAATGCGATAATTTAAATGTTAAATAATTGATTTTCGCATTCAAATAAATCTACTGATACCAGGGTTTTTCAATGGGAAATTCAATTATTTAACATTCAAATTATCGCATTTGAAAATATCAATTATACATAATATTGACAAGCATGAAAGTATGTATCTCTGAAAAAAATATTTGATGAGCTGGAGTGTAAATAATTAATGTTAGGCAGACTTTAAGCAATGAAATAATTTACACTAAAAAATATCTTCGAAAAAATACAATACCGATTTTTTTCATTATTATTTCCATACTCTCGAAGTAATCCTCGACAACGTACCATAGAGTTAATACGCCATTTTTACAGCACCCAGTATACAATTTTACATTGATGTAAATACAGTTTCAATACCTTTAGATATCGAGGTCAATGTTTTTTTTTGTTTTACACAAAACCACCTTTTGAATACCCATGACCGAAATTCAAGATGCCGAGGGCCTCCTCCAAAAATCGAAGGACAATTACTCGGCGGGGGGATTATCCCGTTTAAATTACAACGAAGAACCCTCTTGATTCTGCCACTTCCGTTCCAACAAAGGCGCAACAATGCGCGGCCGCAACTTACACAAAGAGGAACGAAATCCTACCTGGCCCGTTTCTTGAGGTATCTTCATGACTAGAAACTCGTAGCGTGCGAACAAAGGGAGTTGGAACATTTTTCTGTAGGGTAGTAGCAGAAAGCAGAAGGATTAGTGGCGAGAGAAATGTTTTTGGGAGCAAGTTTTGAGCACGTGTAATTGAAAAGAAAAAGATATTTGTTCTGTAGGAAGCTTCTACTTCGTTATACATGCTTTTATATACAGGATGTTGAATTGCGAAGCGGGCCATAGGGATTTACGTGTAAAATTTGAAATGTGTTAATATTGACTCCCCTAATTATTTGAGAGCATCGGTCTTCTTACATTATTTTTAAAGCTTTTTAAGCTGAATGATTTGGTACCTTACTCGGTATTTACCGAGATATTTGCAAAAAACTTTACTATTATTTTCAATTAAAAACAAAGGTTTGCCATGAAATCATAATGGCGGACATTTCATTTTTCTCTAAAAAGTGACAGTCGCTGTCACATGACGATTTACAACCGGCCGTGTACTGAAGGAGGCATGAATGTAGGCCATTATTTGTTTGAAGTGTTTAGTCCGATATGTCTTTTGCGTTTTTCTCAATTATGAGATTTTTAAACATTTTCGCATTGATGTTATTTTGTGGGGCGGAATTCCGGGCAACATTTTTCGCGATATTTCCACACCTGATCAATACACACAACCGCACATACACACACACACAAAGACCAGTGGCGGCTGCAAAACGGGAACACACGTCGAAAAGGTCGTCCGGTCGGGAGCGGCGTGCGGGGGTGGGTGGCAAGGGGGGTGTCGGGGGGGCAGGAGGTGGGTGAGCTCTCTCTCGTCCTCTCGCCGCGAGATTCGTAATAATCAATAGTGCACCCTTTCCGTCTTCATCCTCCGCGCCCCGCGCACACAATACAAAATCACATCGACTTGAACATGAAGCGGATTTTAATATCACGTGTGTGTACTGGTCTTTAAGAGAAGAGAGAAGGAGAGGAGTGGATAATTTTGATTGCAGATATTTTAAAATAACAATAATAATTTATTTAGTGTAAACCCCTTTTACAAAAATAGTCAAAATGTACAAAATTAAGAAATTATTACAAAAAAACAAAATACAACAAATTTGGCATCTACCCAGGTGCGGCTCGTTATGTAGAGCCAAGGAGCCCGTGGCACTACCAGTAGTTTGAAGCTCAGCAAGATTTTTAAATTAATTCTTAAAATACTTTTCGCCAGTTATTTTGGTCTACGAAGATATATCGTTCTTTCTTCAAAAAATGAAGGGGGAGGGTATATTGCTTAAGTGGCTCTGCCATCAACGTGTTCCACGAGCCGCTACTGCATCTACCCAAACTAAAATGTAACTAAACATAATAATCCCCATCAGAAATATATGGTGCAACCGAAGTTGAAGAAATCTATTTCAAATAAAGGGTAATTCCAAGGCCTACCTTGCGGAAAATAACGACTGTACATGTAGACATGGAGAACAATTAATATACATATAAATATTTTAATTATTAAAATAGTTATGAATCATCATTTCTTCTTCTTCGATTACATCTTCAAAAACCGGGGCTCTTTCTTCAAGGCTGTGCTCCATAACATTTATCAGCATTTTTTGTTCTGGTGCTCTAAATTCTTGTGGAGTGATCAAGGTTTGCTAATGTGAACTCTTTCCTTAAAATAAAAATCCAAAGCAGTCTAGATGTCAATTTCTGTTCCATGTTGCAATTATTTTTGAATATTCGATGCTCCAGCAGTATGAGCAGTTACCCCATCTTGCTGAAAACATGTAAAATGCCTAAACATTTTCTTCGACGCAATCAACTCCCTCTTCTTTCATCCCTGGAACTTCAACTCCTTCAAAATCTAATCTCTTCTGGAGATGATTATTTTGGGGCAAGTGGGTGGTGGACTTTAAATTGTAGTGCTGCCATCTGTTATGTTGATAGACTTGCTTCACAACCGATAAAATGTACACAAGGAGCTCTATTGTTGCTCCAGCAGTATGAGCAGTTGTCCCGTCCTGCTGAAAACGTGAATCATGCCTAAACATTTTCTTCGTCGCAATCAACTCCCTCTTCTATCATCCCTGGAACTTCAATCTAATCTCTTCTCGAGACGATGATTTTGGGTCAAGTGGGTGGTGGCCTCTTAAGGACTTTAAATTGTAGTGCTGCCATCTGTTATACCGATGGACTTGCTCAAAACCGATAAAATGTACAGAAGGAGCTCTATTGTTGTTTCAGCAGCATGAGCAGTTGTCCCATCCTGCTGAAAACCTGAATTATGCCCAAACAGTTTCTTCGTCGCAATCAACTCCCTCTTCTATCATCCCTGGAATTTCAATCTAATCTCTTCTGGAGATGATGATTTTTGGGGCAAGTGGGTGGTGGCCTCCTAAGGACTTTAAATTGTAGTGCTGACATCTGTTATGTTGATAGACTTGCTCTAAAACCGGGAGCTCTATTGTTGCTCCAGCAGTATGAGCAGTTGTCCCGTCCTGCTGAAAACAATAATTGTGTCCAAACATTTTCTTCGTTGCAATCCTAGTGGGTAGTGGGCTCGGAACTTTATTAATGTAAACATTTTCCTTAACCACTTCGCGCCCATGCCGCCTTGATTGGGTTATGGCATAATTACAGGTTTATTAAAAAATTACTTTTTTGTTGTTGTTACGTTTTTCTACAAAATATTATTTAACTGTCGCAAACTTACTCATTTATACAAAAAAATATGAAACAAATATTCCATAGATGGCGCTAAAGGAGTAATTTTTTTGCAAAATATTTTTGTTTTCTTTTTTTGCCACATGTGGCGACTTGGGCGTGAAGAGGTTAAGATTATCCCAAAGGTAAAAATCTAAAGCGGTCAGATGGCAATTTCTGTTCCATGTTGCACTTAATCTGCCATTGAATTATTCGATAAGGCTAAGCAGTTGCTCCATCCTGTTGAAAACATAAATTATGTCCAAACATTCTCTTCGTCGGTTTGTATCGCTCTTCTATCATAGCTAAAACTTCAACTCCTTCGAAATCTAATCTCTCTGCAGATGATGTTTTTGATGCCACTATATAAAAGATTTAAAAAAAAAGTTGTTTTTCTTTTTTTTAATCGGTTTCGCGTATACCCGAGATGGTCAACCCTCTATACCCACCGCCAATTATGCGTCGTGGATGAAACTACAACTTTTTTACCGCCCTCCGTCGGTAACTTTTTCCTTTTGGAAATTGTCGAAGGTTTTTTTATTTTTTTTATTGGTTTATCACTTGTCACTTGGTCAAACATTTTGACAAAAATAAAAGATAAATTAAAAATTAACACTTGGTTGTTTATTTACTCGACTAGTTTCGCTTGTTACAGCATTTTCAAAAGTGAATTATGAAATAAACCGCCGAATGTATTTATAATCGAGTAATAAGGGATTTTAATATTGGGGAAGACCAAATCCCCTCGATCTCTTTTTGCTCCTCTCATTCAATATTTGAAGTCCCACCGTCGATTATTACCTTCAAGAAAATTTTCAAAACTCAATTTTTAATCAAGGTGGCAATTTTTATTTTTGGCGGGAGTTTCAATTTTGAAAGCGAGGTCCTCGCTTTCAAAATCCACGCTTCTGCACTTCGGCGGTACGAAACCCTTGGCTTATCGGGTATCAAGGTATTGCAAAAAGAAAATTTAATTCAGTTTTAAATAAATAAAAAACGTATATGTTGTCATAACTTTAACTACTCAAAATTTATCGCTGCTAAATTTTAATTTGTAACTGATAACAAAATATTACTGTATACAATGCATCATTATTAGAATTTCACGCGACGTTGTTTGTATTTAAAAAAAAAGAGAACACGTCACACGTTTTCTAAAAATGTCGAAAACCACGCGTCCTTGGCCGATCGATCGTTCGGTATTCGGCACGGAAATCTACAAAAAAAAAAAATAACGAAAATCCGTCCCAATTATCAACATTCGCGAAAACTCGAAACGCGACGACGCAACACACCGCGGCGCAAATTTCAACATTTTCAACAACAGCACCGGCAATCACCGCGAAAACTTTGCAACCGACGACATTCGTCGATAGTATCATTACCATAACGATAAAGTAAGTGATGCAACGTCGCATCGACATTATTGAACCATTATTCCAATTCTGCTTGGTGGTCGTCGTGTCGCTCCGTTTCGTCAACGTAGCGGAATTTAGGATATGACATCACGGACACACTCACACACACACGCGCCCGCAAACAAATTTTATTTAATCGTATCCATGCCACGACGCGATAACACCCAGATACCAACCAAATTATAAATTTATTCAAAATATAACAACGTCCGCTGCGGAAGAGAGGTGCGTATTTTCGGAAGAGGGGCGCAAACGTTTGGGTGAGTATGCGAAACCATTAACCTTGGGTTGACCTTGCCGGGGGAAATATCGAAGAAAGCGCGCTGCCGGCGGCCATCTTGTTTTCTTTGTTTTCGTCGTGCGCGATAGTTTGGATTTTAAGGCTGCGAAAACTTCCAAGGATGCGAATTAGTAAGCTTTGAAGAAATTCTGGCTAACGCGCTTGAAATCTCGGGTAAAGTTTAGGAGTAAACAAAGCCCTTAAGCTGGGAAAACACGTCGTTGCTAGCTGGAATTCATTTTTTTTTTTTTAATAGTACATTTTCTTTCTGTGAATCATTCGGAGAAAATGGCGTCGGAATAATAAACAGTAAAAATTGTGAAACAAATATTATTGCCACTGAATATTACGAAATGTTTCGATGAGAACGAAATTTAAGATAAACAAAGTGTTTTATACTAAAAATAATAAGTTAAATCCTTCACAAAAAAAAAGAGTGATATTTTGAGAATTGAACATATTTTTTCGGAAATAATGGCGAAAGTCATCAAATGACCAAAGAAAAAAATTTTTTTCGAAAAAATAATTACTGTACACGATTTTTCCCGTCATTTAGAATCGTCATGAATTTTTTCAGATTATTCTGAGACCCAACATTTTTTTCATGCATTTTTTTCCTGAACAATACTATGGAAATAATGGCGAAAATCATCAAGCGACCAAAAATTTTTTTTTCTGAAAAATTATTACTTTACACGCTTTTTCCGGTAATTTACACTAAAAATAATAAGTTAAATCCTTCACAAAAAAAATAGTGATATTTTGACAATTGAACATATTTTTTCGGAAATAATGGCGAAAATCATCAAGCGACCAAAGAAAAATTTTTTTCGAAAAAATAATTTCTTTACTCGATTTTTCCCGTCATTTAGAATCGTCGTGAATTTTTTCAAATTATTCCGAGACCCAACATTTTTTTCATGCATTTTTTTCTGAACAATCTATGGAAATAATGGCGAAAATCATCAAGTGACCAAAGAAAAAATTTTTTTTTCGAAAAAATAATTACTTTGCACGATTTTTCCCGTCATTTAGAATCATCGTGAATTTTTTCAAATTATTCCGAGACCCAACATTTTTTTCATGCATTTTTTTCCTGAAAAATACTATGGAAATAATGGCGAAAATCATCAAATGACCAAAGAAATTTTTTTTTCGAAAAAATAATTACTTTACTCGATTTTTCCCGTCATTTAGAATCATCGTGAATTTTTTTAAATTATTCCGAGACCCAACATTTTTTTCATGCATTTTTTTCCTGAAAAATACTATGGAAATAATGGCGAAAATCATTAAATGACCAAAGAAAATTTTTTTTTTCCAAAAAATAATTACTTTACTCGATTTTTTCCGTCATTTAGAATCGTCGTGAATTTTTTCAAATTATTCCGAGACCCAACATTTTTTTCATGCATTTTTTTCCTGAAAAATACTATGGAAATAATGGCGAAAATCATTAAATGACCAAAGAAAAAATTTTTTTTCCAAAAAATAATTACTTTACTCGATTTTTTCCGTCATTTAGAATAGTCGTGAATTTTTTCAAATTATTCCGAGACCCAACATTTTTTTCATGCATTTTTTCCTGAATTTATGGAAATAATGGCGAAAATCATTAAATGACCAAAGAAAAAATTTTTTTTTCGAAAAAATTATTACTTTACTCAATTTTTCCCGTCATTTAGAATCGTCGTGAATTTTTTCAAATTATTCCGAGACCCAACATTTTTTTCATGCATTTTTTCCTGAACAATACTATGGAAATAATGGCGAAAATCATTAAATGACCAAAGAAAAATTTTTTTTTCCAAAAAATAATTACTTTACTCGATTTTTTCCGTCATTTAGAATCGTCGTGAATTTTTTCAAATTATTCCGAGACCCAACATTTTTTTCATGCATTTTTTCCTGAACAATTTATGGAAATAATGGCGAAAATCATTAAATGACCAAAGAAAAAATTTTTTTTTCGAAAAAATTATTACTTTACTCAATTTTTCCCGTCATTTAGAATCGTCGTGAATTTTTTCAAATTATTCCGAGACCCAACATTTTTTTCATGCATTTTTTCCTGAACAATACTATGGAAATAATGGCGAAAATCATTAAATGACCAAAGAAAAATTTTTTTTCCAAAAAATAATTACTTTACTCGATTTTTCCCGTCATTTAGAATCGTCGTGAATTTTTTCAAATCATTCCGAGACCCAACATTTTTTTCTTGCATTTTTTCCTGAACAATTTATGGAAATAATGGCGAAAATCATTAAATGACCAAAGAAAAATTTTTTTTTTCCAAAAAATAATTACTTTACTCGATTTTTCCCGTCATTTAGAATCGTCGTGAATTTTTTCAAATCATTCCGAGACCCAACATTTTTTTCTTGCATTTTTTCCTGAACAATCTATGGAAATAATGGCGAAAATCATCAAGTGACCAAAGAAAATTTTTTTTCGAAAAAATAATTACTTTACTCGATTTTTCCCGTCATTTAGAATCATTGTGAATTTTTTTAAATTATTCTGAGACCCAACATTTTTTTCATGCATTTTTTCCTGAACAATCTATGGAAATAATGGCGAAAATGATCAAATGACCAAAGAAAATTTTTTTTTCGAAAAAATAATTTCTTTACTCGATTTTTCCCGTCATTTAGAATCGTCATGAATTTTTTAAAATTATTCTGAGGCCCAACATTTTTTTCATGCATTTTTCCTGAACAATCTATGGAAATAATGGCGAAAATCATCAACTGACCAAAGAAAAATTTTTTTTTTTCGAAAAAATAATTACTTTACACGATTTTTCCCGTCATTTAGAATCATCGTGAATTTTTTTAAATTATTCTGAGACCCAACATTTTTTTCATGCATTTTTTCCTGAACAATCTATGGAAATAATGGCGAAAATCATCAACTGACCAAAGAAAAAATTTTTTTTCGAAAAAATAATTACTTTACTCGATTTTTCCCGTCATTTAGAATCGGCGTGAATTTTTTCAAATTATTCCGAGACCCAACATTTTTTTCATGCATTTTTTCCTGAATAATACTATGGAAATAATGGCGAAAATCATCAAGTGACCAAAGAAAAAAAAATTTTCGAAAAAATAATTACTTTACTCGATTTTTCCCGTCATTTAGAATCGGCGTGAATTTTTTCAAATTATTCCGAGACCCAACATTTTTTTCATGCATTTTTTCCTGAATAATACTATGGAAATAATGGCGAAAATCATCAAGTGACCAAAGAAATTTTTTTTTCGAAAAAATAATTACTTTACTCGATTTTTCCCGTCATTTAGAATCATCGTGAATTTTTTAAAATTATTCTGAGACCCTACATTTTTTTCATGCATTTTTTCCTGAACAATCTATGGAAATAATGGCGAAAATGATCAAATGACCAAAGAAATTTTTTTTTTCGAAAAAATAATTTCTTTACTCGATTTTTCCCGTCATTTAGAATCGTCGTGAATTTTTTCAAATTATTCGGAGACCCAACATTTTTTTCATGCATTTTTTCCTGAACAATCTATGGAAATAATGGCGAAAATCATCAAGTGACCAAAGAAATTTTTTTTTTCGAAAAAATAATTTCTTTACTCGATTTTTCCCGTCATTTAGAATCGTCGTGAATTTTTTCAAATTATTCCGAGACCCAACATTTTTTTCATGCATTTTTTCCTGAACAATACTATGGAAATAATGGCGAAAATCATCAAGTGACCCAACATTTTTTTCATGCATTTTTTCCTGAATAATCTATGGAAATAATGGCGAAAATCATCAAGTGACCAAAGAAAAAAAATTTTTTCGAAAAAATAATTACTTTACTCGATTTTTCCTGTCATTTAGAATCGTCGTGAATTTTTTCAAATTATTCCGAGACCCAACATTTTTTTCATGCATTTTTTCCAGAACAATACTATGGAAATAATGGCGAAAATCATCAAGTGACCAAAAATTTTTTTTTTCGAAAAAATTATTACTTTACACGCTTTTTCCCGTTATTTATACTAAAAATAATAAGTTAAATCCTTCACAAAAAAAATGATATTTTGACAATTGAACATATTTTTTCGAAAATGATTCTCCACGGTACATATTTTTCAGATTTTTTTTTTTTACCGATGCGTCTCAAATGTTCAACAAATGGAAGAAAATGGCGTAGTCATTCTCAACTCGCCATCTTATATTTATATATATTGCATTTGCAAATACATACTTTTCTGCCTCTCTTCCTCCTCGTTTTCAGTCCGCCGCCGTTAATTATTAATTAGTGCCGATTACGGTAAAGCGTAATCGCTCGACTCGAACGATCTTTTGTCTTTGGCAATTCATTTGTTTTGTTTCTGCTTACGTGTCGGACTCGTCGTCTGTTTGATGAGAATATTCGAAAAAATCGGGTGATTCGCGTTAACCTCGTTTTTAGTTTTTGTTGTAATGATTATTGTTTTCGTTCCAAAGTCGTTCGAGATAATGGGATTTTATCGTCGTGTAACGATTGCAGGTAATGTGTGTATGTGTGAGTGTAATGTGTTATCGATGGCTTGCTATTTATTTTTGGAAGTGGTGAATTAAATGGATGTTTTTTTTTTGGGGGCAGTAGAAATGTGCGTTGTATATAAGCAGTAAGTCATGGTACGGCTGAGGTAGTAGAGGTGGTAATACAGTTCTCTGCAACCGACCATACTTTTTGGTTATTTTGTCTTAATTAATATACTCTTGGCAACACTGTAAATATGAGGTACAGGAATGAAGGTGAAAATAAAGTCAGTCGTATAATAGTTCATTATTCTAACCCTCCTATATCGTAAATTAACTCCGAGTTACTACACCTATCTGTATTGCTACTTCGGATGTACCATGAGTCACCCCGCCGAGAGCCGTATACAGGGTGTAGATGAACAACACGGAACATGGGAGTTTCAATGTTAATTTCTTTATATTCCATTTTGTATCTATCTAAGCGAGATTTCTTACTTCAAAAGATCACAAGAATTTTTTTTTTTTACTGTAAACACTTACTACTTTTACCGTGTATTAGTCTGTACATCTTTCAGAATGATTAGCAATTAGAAAGTCTGGAAACTAGAAAATAAAATAGTTAATTAATAAAATAGAAACAACCTTACTTGTTGCAAAAAGTATCAAATAAATTAAAAAAAAAATAGTCTTAATTTTTGCTTGCAGAGTTACGAACAGGTTGAATATTCATTTATTCAGGCTACATTTCGTTTTTTTTTAAATTTAAATAGTTAATTAATGATAGAAATTGAAAACCCTCAATTGTTGCAGAAGCATTCAACAAATTTAATAAAGACGAAATATAACCTGAATAGGAGTTGCTCTTCAAGACCTCACGTGCATCATCTTTCGATTTGAATATTTTTTTTTAAGTCGTTATGAAAGACCCCTAAACGTGAAGACTGTGCCTCTGTTTTATTTTAACCGTCTTGAGCTGGTCATATGGACTTGTATCCGAGGCCAAAAAAAAAAATATTTTTAATGAAATGGACTTTGAAAGTGTTAGTAATCTGTTTTTGAGGTTTCAAAAAACTTTAACACTGTGAGCGACTCCAAATTAAGACATCTCTATTCAGGCGACTTTTCGTCTTTATTTGATTAACGTTGTGCCATTCAAATATTGAATATATTTTTTTTTTAGAATTCTGCGTCAGTAATGTTGCCTAATCAAATTTTCTAACATTCCCATCTTTCCACTTTTTGCATCTGCCAAAGAAAAAGTAGAATTCCAGAAAAATTTTAGTTGTGTGATCAAAATTTGCTTTAACACGTTGACGGCTTTGTCAGTGAAGTATTCCAATGGGGCCACGTCAGTCACCGATGACTGACAGTGAGTACATACTTTAAACTTACTATTTAGCGCTGTCAGTCACGAGTTAAATTATATAATCATATTCTTACTCATTTTATAAAATAAAACTTTAAAACAAAGAACACTTTTTTTTGACATTTTACAAAAAAGCTTGTCGGCAGACAATGTGTTAAAAAAAACTTTTTGTTATTGCGAAATTATGTAAAACCAGCAGATCCAATTTTTCACTCACTTTCAACATCTGCCAAAAGAAACGTAGAATTCCAGAGCAACTTCTAGAAAAAAAAATCATTTTGGTGATCAAAATTTGCTTTCAAAGAAGACTCTTTGTTATTGCGAAATTATGCGAAACCAGCAGATCCAAATTTTCACTTCCAACATTCGTGGAATTCTAATGCAACTTTTAGAAAGAAAAAAAAAATATTTTGGTCATCAAAATTTGCTTCTAATGCAGACATTGCAATTTCTAGGAATGAAATATAGTCTTGTAAACAGAAATATTTTTTTGCTCCAAATATATCACCTACCAAAGATTTTTAGTTGTTTTCACTGTTTGATTTTTTAAGTTCTAATTTCGACCCTTTGTTTGTATTTCTTTGCAATACATTGTTCTTGCTTTCGAATTGAAGAATTTTTAAATTAAACTTCTGCATATCGCATTGTCAATTTTTCTGAACATCACTGCGATTTTTCTGCATACGTTTTTTTTTGTTTCGTTGAATTAAATAAATTTGCCACAAAATTTAGTTTCAGAGTTGGCTGTGAGATAAATGAGATTAGATTAGTTCAATTGAATTTGATAAAAAAAAATGAATTAATCCCAGACATGACTGCTATGTTTCTCTCTCTCTCTCTCTCAGGCATGGCCAACTTAGAAAATTCTGCGACTCACACCTTATATTTTAAGAGTAAAACGTTCGTTTCTTAAACCTAACCTAAAAAAAAAGCACGGTCAGCCGTGAAACACCCTCCTTTACTTACCACTGTTTTAGATTTTAGTTTTTAAATCATAATTTGGTTTGCTCCCGTTATTCTCGCTGATTTTGTAAGATTTTTTTCAGTGGTAATTAATAATTTTAAAACTTTTTTAAGTACAAACATTTTGGGGGTAGAAATTTGTGAATATTGTTAAATTTAACTTGCAGCAAATAAGGAAATGGAAATGTGATGTTCACGAAACGTTTTTCTACTCGTTGTCGTACATTTTGCAGTAGTGTGTATGGGTTTCAGCATTATCTTAATTAATACGCGGAGCGCGCGGCATTCGAGGAATTCCGCCGCTAATTGGCAACACTGGCTGCCAGCTAACTCAGAGTCCAATGGCGTGGAGTGAAGACGGCCGATTGCATAAATAAAGTAAAACAACAATTTTGTTCAGCAGATTTACGGATAAATTTATTTGAATTCATACAATTGTGTGAAATTGAGAAGAGAAGAGATAAACATCTTTATTCAGGCACTAACAAATATTTACGTTACATACAATTTAAGGTCTTTCTGCCCTGAAATTAGAATTAAATTGGTTTATTAAGAGGGTATTTTCATTTAAAAATCTATTTCTTAATTTTATTTTTTACCCACATAAAATTCCAGATTAATGTTCAGAGTATTTTTATTTATTTATTTAACGATTGTTATCATTTTACAATAATATCAAATACTCTAAAAATTCAACTCTATAAATATATAAATGTACTATATACTATCTGCAAAAATTCATCAAAAATCTTAAAATAATAAAATTGTTTAATAAAACCTAAATTATTAGATTATATAAATATTTTTTATTAAATATATTGGGTGTTTCAGACCACCCGTACACCCCAAATATCTCGAGAAATACAAATCGGATTGAGATTTAAAAAAATACGTCCAAAACTGTTTTTTGAGACCTATCACGTGGTGTGAAATGTGAACCTCCCCCCTGGGGGCGGGAGGAGGGTAACTTTGAAATCTTAAATGGGAACCCCTATTTTTTATTTCAGATTTGGATTCTATGCTAAAAAATATGAGGCTTTTATCCGAAAAAAAAATTCCGATAAGCGACAGATGGCGCTATATTAGGCAAAAATATTTATTGAATTAAATTTATTTCTCGCATCAAATGACATATATATTTTTTTTTGGCGTCGACTGCTTGGTCATCTGCCACTACCATTTGTTAATGACATATTATAATTTTTTTTTTCGTAGTCATCTTTTAAATAAGGCGTTGATTGAAGTCATTCGTAATTTTATGTCATAAATAAGTAAAAAAAAAAACTTCGTAAAAAAAATCGTAGAAGCGAATAAAAATTAATTTGATTATCAAATTTCATTCTATTCTTTTCTATTGTGGTGATGTATGAATGTGTGTAAAACAACAAACTGGATTTTTTTTTAATAAAAAAAAATATTAGGTACAAAAAAAATATTTAAAAATTATTATTTTTGCTAATCGATTTTTTTTTGTAATAAAAACCTAATATATTTTAGAGTAGAATCCAAATCTGCAATAAAAAATAGGGGTACTATTTAAGATTTCAAAGTACCGCCCCAGGGGGGAGGGGTGGTGGTTTGCATTTCACACTACATGATAGAGCTCAAAAAACAAATTTACGTAATTTGTTTTTTTTTAAATGTCAATCCGATTTGTATTTCGCGAGATATTTGGGGTGTGCGGGTGGTCTGAAACACCCGGTATACATATTTATTTTTTTGTTTCGTTAATATTTATTTATTTTTGTATTAAAGAGGGATCCCCTTCAATAAATAATAATAATAATACATTGATATTTCAAATCGTGAAAATATCATAAAATCTTACTGAAAAAGAAGAAAATGATTTTTTTTTTTTTGAAGAAACGCTGGTTTTCACATGTTTGCTATAATAGTGCAAAAAAAATCGAATGGTAGATTGCACGAAATGTCGCTATGATTTTTTTTTCCTCTTTTTTATTTTTGTTGATATTTAAAGTTTCACTTTTTTTTAATAACCATCATTATGTCGCATGTATTTTTTTAAATTATTTATGGTTCATTTAATTTATTTTTTTAATTTATTTATGGATTATTTAATTTGTTAATGTGTCATATTTTATTTAAAAAAAAAAACTATTTTGATGTCTCATGAGTTTTTTTTTTTATTTGTAATAATTTATGATTAATTTAATTTGGTTAATGTGTCCCATTTTAAGGTCGTGACGTGTACGTGTATTAATTGTTACTTTCGAGCGGTGACGGAGAAAGAGCGAAGAAAATGGCCGACGTTCGTGAATTATTAATGTGCGCACAGTTACCGGCGAATGTGTGTGTGTGTGTGTGTGTGTGTGTGTAAGAATTTGCATTTCTTGTTTGAAATGGGAACAATTCGTTTTTGTTTCTCAATCATATTTACGATTATTTTTCGCCACCGAAAAAACAGGTTTCACAAAATTAACTTGTTTTTTTTTTTTTTTTATAATTACATCGAAGTCGCCGCAGAAAATAAAAACAGTCAATATTGTTTTTCCGGTGACCAGTTGTGAATGTGTTACGTTGGCACCCCAATAATAGAGTTCTCAATTGATTTTGATGAATGTAGAAGTATTATATTATATACTCCATCTACTCATAGATTAGACTTTTTTGACCTCTCGAGTGACAGAAATCCCACTAATCGCCACAAAAAATTGTACTTATAAAACTTAATTTATTACGAAAATCGCACTCAGGAATAGTAGTGGGTTCGTCGCATCATTTAGAACAGCGCTGTCCAACTTCTCTTAGCCAGCGGGCCATTTTTTCTTTAGCAAATATTTCGCGGGCCTAAAAGGATAGGTAAATAATGTCCATATAAATATTTGTTGTGGCAGCTCTAATTATATTTTCAAGAGTGGAGTCTTTCAAGCTGTTTCTAAATTTTGATTTTATATATTTCATGTCAGAGAATGCACGCTCGCAGATATATGTACTTCCGAACATAGAAATGATTTGAAGCCCAAAATTTCTCATTTTTGGATATTTTTCTTTATCCAAATGTTAGAACACTTGTATTCCAGTTGCTCCACTAGATGCAATGAATGGGTCAGTTCAAATTTGATGTACAGTTTACTATAACTCGCGGGCCGTAAAAAAAGCTTCGTGGGCCTGATGCGGCCCGCGGGCCGCCAGTTGGACAGCGCTGATTTAGAACGTTCTCCATGGCAGAAATCAAGAACAATAACTATAACAAACTGCCAATAATGTGGCTAATGGCGACGTCGCGTATGGATATATTGGAAGAATACCGGTACCAACCTAACTTGCTGCAAAATTAATTTTTTTTTTATAGCAGTGTTGATATTTTTCAATTTCTAGTGTTTGACAATAAAGATGTCAAATAGACTTTTTTGACATCTTTATTGTCAAACACTAGAAAATGAAAAATACCAGGGTAGAAAGACCTATGGTCTATAGCCCATTTACAGAAATGTTTTCTTTGTTTTCCTTGTAATAATTAATATGTTGAATTGTAATGTGTAAAACCCACTTCGGTAAATAAAGATTTGTTATATATGAAAAATACCAACACGGCTATAAGAAAAATGTAATTTTGTAAATGTAAAATGTAATCCATGAGTAGATGGAGTACATAATCTTTAAAAAATAGTTCTGTGAAATTGAGCCGTCGGAAATTTTTGGAAAAATGGGGTGCCCATTGTAATCGAATAGTTCGGAACTAGTTTTAATGTACGTTCATGTTTTTAGTTTTAATGTATTTGGATTAATTCCTGATACTTTTGAAAAAGGGTTTTGATGAATTTCCAGAGGTAATTAAAAAAAAAGAAGCTATTAATCATGCCTGAATAGGATTTGTTTATAGGAAAAAAAAATATTGAACTCATCAAGTAGATCCAGGCAATGTACTCAGAACTCAGTTGTTGTTTTTTTTTTTTGTAAATATTTTTGACAGTTCTGATTGGTGTTTACTACAGTACATAGTTGTTATGAAATATTTTTATTAAACCAATATTAGGTGAGTAAAATGAACTGGAATAAATATTTCGAAAAAGGGCAGAAAGACCTCAGGTCGATAGCCCGGACAGACTAACCCCTGAAGTTATGTAAGTGTCTGAATAAAGATGTTTTCTACCTATTTCGAAAAATGTTATCTCTGGAAATTCTTTTTCAAAAGTATCAGAAACTATAGAAGGGCGGTTCCGTTGGTGTAGTGGGTAGAGGCGAGCGCTTGTGCCGGTTGCACCGCGTGCCGTGTGGATTCGATTCCCAGCCCGGCCGAAAGATTTTTCGGGGATCGTGAAGTATTCGTTCGGGTCCGTGGTTGTTGTGTATACGCCTGACATTATTCATTTGTTCATTTATTCATCCCAAAAATTAAAAATACAAAATTATATATATTCGATGTGACTGAATGGCACATGTCTAAGTCAAAAAAAGGAACTATAGTACTACCTAATGCAAATACATCTTAAAACTGGCGATCACCTGTACCCACCACATCAACGGCCGTCCTACTATAGTTCCTGATACTTTTGAAAAATAATTTTCAGAGATAAAATTTTTCGAAATAGAGAGAAAACATCTTTATTCAGAACGAAATTGGAATAAAACACTTTAACTTTTTTATACCACTATATCTAATTTATTCAGAACGAAATTGGAATAAAACACTTTAACTTTTTTATACCACTATATCTAATTTAGGTGACTATTAGGGTTTCGTCCATTAACTGGTCATTTTCAAACATAAGTCTTATGTTTTACAATCAATATGTACGACGAAGTAAACGCCGCCTACATTAAACAATTGGTTCAGAACTATTCGATTATGATTTTAGGATGCGCTGTCAAGTTTTTTTTTTTTTTTTTGACGTCGGCACTTTGGTAACTACCGTTTATCTGTAAGTTTCTACATTTTCTTAATTTCTTTCTTAATTCTAGAAGGGATGCATATGACAGTGAAGCGCCCCCCCTGTTTTACAGAATTCTCTTTTAAAAGTTGATCGTACTTCTAAGTAAATCAAAATAAATTGAGAGCTCTATTCAGAACTATGAGAACTCTTTATTGGGGTACCAACTTCACACACTTCCTTAACCCTTTCGGCCCTGGTGGTGGCAATTGCCACCGCAACATTTACATATCTCTACTTACTATGACAATCCATAATTTTGCTGTTTATCACTAGATGTCACTTCAACAAAGCCTCACTAATTAATTCCTATACTAATTAATCAAATCAGTTCAAATTTGGTATTTATGGTCTTAAGAAGCTCCCCATCAATAATAATTAACAAAAAAAAATTTTTTTTAAGTTTAAAAATCCAGGGCTGAAAGGGTTAACACACTCATACGGGCCAAGTTTTTATTTTATCGTTTCAATTTCGCAAAAAAAATTTTTCATTCAGCCACACCCACATGTTTTCATCTTTGAAAGAGAGAGAGAGAGAGAGAGAGAGAATACATTTTTTGAGACACTTACAAATAACCTACAGACAATTCAACCTTCACCCTTGATTATAGCAAATTTTTAAATAATACTCGAAAACAAACAAATAATTTCGTTCCAAGTACACTCGAGACTTTTCAATTTTCTACTCTAGAAAGTAGTACCAATAATTGTTTTTAACGAATTGAATCGTTATTTATCAAAAATGTCCGTTAGAATAGCTCAATTGACGTAGGTCCAACTGTCGATAAGCCCAATTTTCACTCGAAGATAAGATAAGCATATCGTACGAAAAAAAAATGATTGTAATGGTTAATTTGGTATTAATAATAAGGCTAAACGATTGACTCTTTAAATTGGTCTTGGAAAAGTTTCGTTTTATGACAGTAATGGTGTAAATTATAAAATATTTAATAATTCTGAACCTTTGATAAAGAGTAATACCAGAAAACATCGCTCAATTATAACCAAAATTTGGTCATTAAAGGAGGGAGAAATGCGAATTTAATAAACACGAAATATATCCAGAATATTTGAATATTCAACGTGCTCGCAAATTTACAAAGTTTTTTTCCATGACAAAATATAATTCTTGAGTATAAAGAGCTTAAGCTAACAATGCTTTAAACTTTTACATTACTAAAGTCAAAATAGTCTCTTGCCACTTTGTTAACTTTTAATGTCAATAAATTGTTTTTCAAAATGTAAAATGTAAAAAATGGTTATTGAAATGGTTAATAAAACGAGTTTTCTGCAAATAACTTTTAATGCGTTAGTAATTGGGACAGGGTTGTTATCAGGAAAAATGTTTGTTTTTTAATTCTGCATGGAATGGCATAAAAATATACAGGGGCTCCAATTTAAAATAAGAAAAATAAAGTGCTTTAAAGTTTGAAATGTTTGACACTAAATTTTGGACGTCCTGTATAATTCATATCGATCAAACTTGGTTAACGGGACTATCGGACCTTATTTAATAAGTACCTTGTATGATTTTATTTTAACAAGGCGCTATTTTTATTTTTTATTCATTTTTTAAACCAATAGTGCAAAACTGATTTTTTTTTGCTGATGTCCCTGAATCGATTCCAATAAAATTATAGGATTGTGTAGGCAGCAATAAAAGGTACCCAGATATACTCTGGCCGCGCTATGAAGGCGTCTAAGGTGATGAATGAAGGGCCGGAAGGGCCGCCCTCATCAGAAGTGATTGGATATTTTGTTACTTTACACTCACAAATGTTTACACTTTGCTTGCTAGCTGTTGGTGCACTATGTATAAATTAGTGGTTTTTAAAAGGTTATAGATGGCACCTCAGATGCCTTCATAGCGCGGCCAGACTTTAAGCAATAAAATACATTGCATGTAATTAAAAAAAATATATCATCATGACGCCACGCTTTTTTGGGACACCCTGCATAATCAAAAATATTTTCCTGAAATGCATTCCAGGATGCAAATTGATTCTGCAAAGTATCAAAATTCCAACTTAATCAGTAAATGAGCTATAGAAGACGGAATGATGAAAAATGCGTATTTCGCACTAGCTAATATTTTTTGGTCACATATTCCACTACAACTTTCTTGTACAAGAAAATAATGCGTCTAAAACGAGCTTAAGACGTAATTCTGTAGATTTACCATACGCAAAATTTATAGGTTTCCATTTTTAATAGTTTTTTCCTTTTTGTTACAGGTGAGTACGTCTCCGCCAACTACTACAGTTTGTAGTCCATGTGATGACGTTATTTTTGCTTGGGAAGTAAGTATGTTACCATCATTTCACAATTATTTTTAATTCTTAAAATGATTGGGTACAAATCGGATCAAAAGTAGTGTCGCAAAATTAGCAGCATTTATTTATTTTTTGTATATCAGAATTGATTTGATTCTGATCTGGAAACGTTACTTTTAAAAAACGCACGGGTTATATCGTGTTCGTCAATGTTGGCGAACCCGAAAAAGGTTTACGTCTCCTTGAAATGCTGACGCCACTGGGTTTCTTCTCTATTCTAACGCAATTTCGCAATACTTTCCCGAATTTTGTACGGAGAAAGTAAGAAACCTGAGATAAGTATCAGTATGTTCTGTACGATAAAGGTTGTTTTAAAAATGAAAATATTTTTTGGAATTTTGTGTTGAAGGTAAAATTTTGTGAAGGCATCGCATGCCGTTTTAAAGTGACCGTTGGTTGTCGTCGCGTGAGTGTTTTGGGAAAGTATGACTTAATCCCATGTTTTCTTGGTAGCGGCGGGTATACGGTCGGACAGGTATATACGCAGAGAATCACCTGGTCGGACGTGTATGAAAAAGAAGAAAAGGCGTTTTGTCGGAGGGGTCTCACCTGAACGACCATTTAAAAACGTAACGACGGGCGATGTGATAGCGCGCGCGAGCGACCGACCGACCGACCGACCTCAAGGTTCGTGTTCTCGTCCATTTCATTCCATTCCGTTCCATTCCTGTCCACATCTGTCCGTCGGGCCTCCCAACAGGAGCGAGAGGGAGGATCGAGAGGATAATGAGGCGCAGTGGCGGAGGGTCGGAACGAGCTGAGCACCGGCACCGCACACGGCCACCTATTTAGTTTTAGTTGGTCGTCGGCGGGCATTAGTGTGTTTGTGTTGTAGTGCTATTCAAGTGTGTTGTTACCTGTGTGTAAATGCAATGAGAGAGTTGAAGCCGGTGCGACGTTGCCGTCCGAAACGGAAAAGATTCGACGGGCGAGGAAGGAGAGCGTGAGGAAAAGGAGAGGAAAAAAAATTATATCGCGCCGGGGCGCCCTTATTCGCCCGGTTCGTACGTTTCCGCGGAGGTCGCCTTCCTTGGCTGCCTGCCTTAGTCGAATTTCTGCATTGTTATAAATACAAACAGCTGTGCTCCTCTCGCTCGCTCCCATTCATTCGAGCTTATCGACGGACGGGCCCGTGTGTGTGTGTCTGTGCGCCCGCTATAATTCCAATATTCCCCACATTATTCGTCCGCATTATGAGAACACCGGACCTACGCCACGATGACCCACTGGTTCTTCCTTAACAACTTGCTGCTGGTAAGGACTTCCACTCTTTAAAAAAAAAAACAAAACAAAACAATCATATGTTCGCCCGCCGCCATGTTTGCTCCGCGGTCCCACGTGGCCGCCGGAGGAGTCGGAAACGAAACGAGAGCGGAATCCGCGATGTCATCACCATCAGGAGGATCCGCAAATCCAAATCCGCGCGTGCATTTCCACTTCCGAGCTTTGCTTTTATTAAAATCGATCCGGTGGGTTCACGCTCAATCCCGGTCCTGTCCCGCCGTCCATCCGGGCCTCTCCTCCCCGTCGTTCGTTTTACGCGTACACTCCGAATTATCGTCCTACCTGCAGAAATCCACCGGAAACTGCTGCTGCCAGTCTCGGCGCCATCTTGTTTATTTTCGTTTTTTTTTTTTTTTACAAATGCCTACTTACTACACACCGGTTTCACCGAAAATACGCGCCGTTGAAATTCACCTTTTTACTGTTAATCCGAGCGAATGGCCCAAAACTAGGACACTGCTTACTTTATTTATTATTCATTGATCGGGCGAGTGCTTTCGTTGGAATTAGTTTAAAGATTTTATACGTAATTTTGTATTTTCGTGACTTGGGACGGCGCGAATGACCTTCGATGTGCCTTGAAGGCAAAATTCAATTCAACTTGGGACGAATATAAACGGCTTAGGGCGCCGAGTATAAAATGTTACATGTCTTTTGTCAAAATCTTTTTTTTTAAATAGTAAATCCTCACTTGTCACAAATGCAAAATCATATTTCGTGTATTTATATTATTTTTTTTATTTATTTACCAGCTAGAAATTTTTTCCAGTAATACTTTTTACTTCGTGCTCACGAGTCATTTTTTTACTCGTCACTTTTTTCACTTCTTACTCAGAGTCATATGACTCGTTTTGTTTTTCACGAGTCGACTTACAAGAAAAATTTATTTCGCCCAGTCATGTAAAATTTTTTTTTCCAGTCATAATTTTTACTTCTTACTGAGAATAATTCTTTGCTCATCACTTTTTTTTTCAGACACACTTTTTACTTCTTACTCAAAGTCTCTTGACTCCACTCTTCTTCACGAGTCGACTCACAAGAAAAAGTCACCTATCGAAATGAGTCGAGTAGAATTTTTTTTTCAATCAAACTTTTTACTTCTCACTCAGAGTAATTTTTTGCCCATCACTTTTTTCAGACACACTTTTTACTCAGAGTCGTATGACTCGACTCTTTTTCACGAGTCGATTTACAAGAAAGAGTCATTTCGCCCACCTCTATTTCTTACACTAAAGAATAAAAATGCTTATTATCTCATGATAATTTTTACTTTTTCCGTTGCCAAGTGTTGTTTTCCTATTTTTTTCGAATCGGAAATTTCAGTGGAAACACCCGACCAAAATTTTACCAAAAGCTTTTCAGATTTGTCAAATAAGGTCTCGTTTGAAAATTTTGATTAGTTTTTAAACAAAAATCGATTTTCAAAATTTTAACAAAAACTTTTCAAATTGTCAAATAGGCATTCATCTGAAAATGTTTATTAGTTTTTGATACACAACGGGCGACAGATATTTTTCAGAAATGGTTTCGAGATCTCTCGAGACCATTTTTGATCGTCTCGAGGGACCTCAACCATTTTTTTTCTGTGGCCGTTGCATATCAAAAAATAATTAACATTTTCAGATCAATCCTTATTTGAAAATTTGTAAGTTTTTGATATTCAACGGCCACAGATATTTTTCAAAAATGGTTAGAATCGTTTCGAGATCTTTCGAGACGATTCCAACCATTTTTGATCGTCTCGAGGTCTCTAACCATTTTTGAAAAATATCTGTGTCCGTTGTACATATATCGAAAACTAATAAAAATTTTCAAACGGAACCTTATTAACAATTTTAAAAGCTTTTAAAATTTTGAGAACCGATTTTTTTAAACCAATTTTGAAGATAACAAAGAACTCCATCTTTTGTCAATGAATGTGTATAAACCTTTGAATTACGAAAAAATGTTACTTTTAAATTTTCAACTTTACAAAAACTTTTCGTTTGTAGAAAATGCCAAAATGAAGAACTTTTTTTCGAAATGTTGGTATAGTACACAAAATTTTTAAAAAATCAGAAACATTCTTTCTTCACATCAAATCGAAGAAAGTTATTATACATGATGGTAGATGATGAACCGCCACTGTATGTGTGATAAAACAATAGAAACAAAAAAAAATATCAAAAAAATTCAAATCGTAGAAAGTTACATTATGGTACCTGATGAACCACCGTTGCGTGTATGATGAAACAATTGTTCTGAAACAATAAAAACAAAACAAAAATATCACAAAAATTCAAATCGAAGAAAGTTATTATACGTGAATGGTACATGATGAAAACCACCCCTGAGTGTGCGATGAAACAATTGTTGTAAAACAAAATAGAATTTTCTTAAGTGGTATAGCTCTTTCACGTCACGCTTCAAAAGATCTGCGGCTTAAACCCGAAAGTTCGGAGGTGAAACAATGGAAAAACAAGATCTAAAATATTATTTTTTGTTCTTGTTTACTTATGTATCCAGAATGCACCAAGTTTGGATGAACTTTGAGAGACAGTTGTCACCAAAATTGAGCTCAACTTTGAGACACAGTTGGCAACAAGTCCGAATTGAGTTTTAAGAAATATTTTACAGCAAGTTTTAGCTGAGCATTGAGAGACAGTTGGTACCGAGTTTAAGGTAAGCTTTGAAAGACAGCTGCAAGTATGTTTAAGCTGAGCTTTGAATGACCCAGTTTGGATGAGCTTTGGATGAAACGGTTAGCAGTAAATTTGAACTAAGCTCTGAGAGACAGTTGGTACAAAGTTTGAGCTGAGATTTAAGGGACAGTTAGCACCAAGTTTAGACTGAGTTTTGAGAAACAGTTGGTACTAAGTTTGAGCCAAGTTTTAAGGGACAGTTGGCACCAAGTTTAGACTGAGTTTTGAGAGACAGTTGGTAATAAGTTTGAGCTGAGATTTGAAGGACAGTTGGCACCAAGTTTGAACTGAATTTTGAGAGACAGTTGGTACCAAGTTTGAGCTGAACTTTAAAGGACAGTTGGCACTAAGTTTAGACAGAGTTTTGAGAGACAGTTGGTACCAAGTTTGAGCTGAGCTTTAAGAGACAGTTAGCACCATGTTCGAACTGAGTTTTGAGAGACAGTTGGTACCAAGTTTGAGCTGAGATTTAAAGGACAGTTGGCACCATGTTTGAACTGAGTTTTGAGAGACAGTTGGTACCAAATTTGAGCTGAGATTTAAAGGTCAGTTGCCACCAAGTTTAGACTGAGTTTCGAGAGACAGTTGGTACTAAGTTTGAGCTGAGCTTTAAAGGACAGTTGCCACCAAGTTTAGACAGAGTTTTGAGAGACAGTTGGTACCAAGTTTATACTGAGTTTTGAGAAACTGTTGATACCAAGTTTGAGCTGAGCTTTAAGAGATAGTTGGCACCAAGTTTAGACTGAGTTTTGAGAGACAGCTGGTACCAAGTTTGAGCTGAGATTTAAAGGACAGTTGGCACCAAATTTTGACTGAGTTTTGAGATACAGTTGGTATCAAGTTTGAGCTGAGCTTTAAGGGACAGTTAGCACCAAATTTAGACTGAGTTTCGAGAGACAGTTGGTACTAAGTTTGAGCTGAGCTTTAAAGGACAGTTGCCACCAAGTTTAGACAGAGTTTTGAGAGACAGTTGGCACCAAGTTTGAGCCGAACTTTAAAGGACAGTTGGCACCAAGTTTGAACTGAGTTTTGAGAGACAGTTGGTACTAAGCTTGAACTGAGATTTAAGGGACAGTTAGCACCAAGTTTAGACTGAGTTTTGAGAAACAGTTGGTACTAAGTTTGAGCCAAGTTTTAAGGGACAGTTGGCACCAAGTTTAGACTGAGTTTTGAGAGACAGTTGGTAATAAGTTTGAGCTGAGATTTGAAGGACAGTTGGCACCAAGTTTGAACTGAGTTTTGAGAGACAGTTGGTACCAAGTTTGAGCTGAACTTTAAAGGACAGTTGGCACTAAGTTTAGACAGAGTTTTGAGAGACAGTTGGTACCAAGTTTGAGCTGAGCTTTAAGAGACAGTTAGCACCATGTTTGAACTGAGTTTTGAGAGACAGTTGGTACCAAGTTTGAGCTGAGATTTAAAGGACAGTTGGCACCATGTTTGAACTGAGTTTTGAGAGACAGTTGGTACCAAATTTGAGCTGAGATTTAAAGGTCGGTTGCCACCAAGTTTAGACTGAGTTTCGAGAGACAGTTGGTACTAAGTTTGAGCTGAGATTTAAAGGTCAGTTGCCACCAAGTTTAGACTGAGTTTCGAGAGACAGTTGGTACCAAGTTTGAGCTGAGCTTTAAGAGACAGTTAGCACCATGTTTGAACTGAGTTTTGAGAGACAGTTGGTACCAAGTTTGAGCTGAGATTTAAAGGACAGTTAGCACCAAGTTTGAACTGAGTTTTGAGAAACAGTTGGTACTAAGTTTGGGCTGAGTTTTAAGGGACAATTGGCACCAAGTTTAGATTGAGTTTTGAGAAACAGTTGATACCAAGTTTGAGCTGAGCTTCAAGTGACACTTGGCACCAAGTTTGAACTGAGTTTTGAGAAACAGTTGGTACTAAGTTTGAGCCAAGTTTTAAGGGACAGTTGCCACCAAGTTTAGACAGAGTTTTGAGAGACAGTTGGTACCAACTTTGAGCTGAGCTTTAAAAGATAGTTGGCACCAAGTTTATATCATTACTTCTTTTACGGTCCCGAAGTAAACAATACACACATGTTTTACAACTCCAATGGATGGGCTTTGAATCACAATTTGTTCAGAAGTTGTTTCCAAAAAAAAATATATATATATGGCTGGTTTTTAAGGGACGAGTTCACCCCGACTTTTTAGCGGAAACAAAAAAATACGTATCGAATATTTTGCCACTTCTTTAAATCTACTAAATTTCGTTAAAATCGGAGGGGAATACTTGGGTTAGTTCCGTTATTAATTTGAGCTGAGCTTCGTGAGGCAATTGGTACCAAGTTTGAGTTTAATTCTAAGAGACAGTTGGCACTAAGTTTGAGCTAAGCTTTGAGAGACAGTTGGTTCCATGTTTGAGGTTGGCACTAAGTTTGAGCTGAGATTTGAGTTTTACAGTTTTTCTATTTAGGGGAAGGGGAAGTATCGTCAACATTATAATGTGTTCATCATTGTTAATAATGATTGTTTCTTGTTCAAAAATGATCACGACAAATTATTATGTTATTAAATTTTGTGTTATTTTTATTTTGTCTACTGGTGTGTGCATCAAACGGGGGCAGCTTAATTTTTTTTTTATTTGTCGGAAATTGCCTTTCTGTTGATAGAATTGCACTTCTGACATAAAGTAGTGGATTGGCGAATATTTCTGCGCCAGGATAGTTTTATTGCAACCAATTTCTCGTTTATCCTTTATTTTTCTATCGGAATTAAATATCTTTGCTGTCGCAATTTCTGGAATATTCAGGATTTCGAATTAATTTCGCTCAACATTTTTTTTTTGAGATTTCTCCTGTATTTTGATCTTGAATATCGGTTATTTACACGCAAATTCCAGCGTCAAATTTATTTCGTTTTTTCTCTCTATTCGACGCATAACATATGGCAATGCGTCGAACAGAGATGGTATGAATTTATCTAAAGAATTTTTAGCTTTATTCCGTGCATGTAATACTTGCTCTAAATAGTCTAATTGTATTTAGTTACTGTAGAGAATTTATAGTATATTAATCCTTTGCACTTGTATTTATTAGTGATAACACGTATTGTGTCGACAAATTAGTCGACATACGAGTGCAAAGGGTTAATAGATATTGTTTGTAATTTATAATTTGTACTGTAATTATTATATAATTTTTCTCGTAAATTACTTATGCATTTCAGTTAATTATTTTTATATAATTCCGAATGAATATTTTACATAAACATAAAACGAAAAATTTGTAGTTCCAATTTCAATAAAGGCCATCGATCTTCCTACCTCCCCCGAGCCCCAATTACCAATTCCATTTGGAGTCCGTGTGAATGTAATGCCACATTAATTTTTCCTGGGGAGTTCCGGGTTCTCTCTGCCGATGTTGGTGTTAATGTGGAATTAAATATTGATCCGGGGGCGAACCGGGCCCGACTAGAACTGTCGTGACACAATTCGACGGTCGCCTGTGTGTTCTTGCGGGGCGGCAACGCTGGAAACGAGCAAATTCTATTCGATGGGTGCATAAAACACCCCACACCACCACACCAGATCGATAAAGCAAGAGTTCACCCGACGAAATTAACCACTGCTGCCAACATTTCACCGTCCCCCAAAAATCCTATCCGATCCCACCAATAAACAATATCCATTTCGTGCCGCGGCGCCCGTTTCATCGCCAAACCATCGACGACCACCCTCCCACAACAACATCGACAATTCTTTTCAACAGAAATAATTTTTGTTATAACAATACTGATTAATTAAATGGAAGTAATTTACACACAAAACTGCTCTTCTGTACTAATTGCAAGACTTGAACGGACAAAAATATGAAGTTAAAAAGTCTTAACCAAAAGACTGCATTTTTTTTAAATCCATTTCAGTCATGTGATAATTTCTGTTAAAAAATACTCTGGTGTGTCGTGATATGCATTTTCAGTTTTTATTATCTGCGTTGCGTCGTGTGTGGATGGGGCCTAATTATGGGGGCCAATTACCGGCTCCGATAGTGCCATTAACGACGTCCACGTTAATCGAGTAATTGTCTCCTGTTTTGCGCGAAATGACAAATGTTGCTGTCCGTCCGTTCGTCCGTACGATTAAAGGCCCACCGACCAACCACGGCAACCATTCGCGCGGCCTCGATGACGTGTAATCTTTTGATGGTTCCAGGTACGTTATCTGTCGTTTTCGGTTGGTTTTTTCCACGGAATTATCTACAATTTTTTGTTCAAAATTCAAGTTCTGAAAAGTGTACCAAAGAAATTACGATTTTTTTGAAAGTCGAAATTTTAACGCTCAACTTTAGCCAAAATTATAAATCGGATGTCAAAATCGAGCGGAAGATCAAAGTTCGATTTCTCATTGGACTCGACGGTTTTCATGATTTTGTTGGTGAATTGTTTTGTTTGTCAATAACGCCATTTTGAATTTGGATGTCTTTTCCTCCTCAAAAAATTGAGCACAAAAAAAATAGGCAACTGCAGATGTTTAAGTAAAATAATTGTTTACTCTCCGTAACCCCTATAGATCCTTGGTTAAATATGTACATTGTGATACTGATATTACGCAGCGGAACGGGCAAATATCACTTCGTTTTTAAAGATCGCAACCTCAGCACTAATGGCCAGCTGTCGATCAATTGCACATTACTATGCGAGCAGTGTTTTGTTTCTGAAATCGAGCGCGGTGCGTAATAAGTGGTGTGTGTGTACAGTAACGCGCACAAGTAATCGTCCGGGGGCCGTGCTACACATATTCGCGTGATTTGATCCGCCGTCTGTGGCGCACAGTGGCGTAGGCGTGGGCGAGAGCAAAAGCAATCTCTCCGCACAGAATCCGCAAGAATCTCCCCTTTTGTTCCGAGTGAGTATGCGTCTAGTTGTAGTAGTTGGCGAGTTCGATAACCCAGTTTATTAAGGATTCTATTATGTTATGTGTGTGTGTGTGTGTGTGTGTTGTACCTGGCCGCGGCCCCCTTCGACTTCCCCCCCGCCCGGCCCCGCGCGCCGTGTCTGAATGGTGGCCGCCGAATGGATCGAGGAGGAAGCGTTATTATCCGACCAGAGAATGTCGACCGATTTTCTGACTGACGGCGACGGGCGTTACGTCGTTGATAATAAAGTCTGGCCGCGCTATGAAGGCATTTGAGGCGCCATCTGTAACCTTTTAACAAAACACCGATGTATGAAGAGAATCGGATAGTGGCACCGATAGCTAGCTGGTAAACTTTAACATCTGTGAGTGTGAAGTAACAAAAAATCTAATCACTTCAGATGAGGGCGACCCTTCCGACCCTTCGTTAATCACCTCAGACGCCTTCATAGCGCGACCAGAGTATAATAATTGTTTCGGTGGTAAAAGTTTGCTTGAATTTGTTTTTCCAAATCCTGTGTTCGGTTGCCAGGGTTATCCTGGAAGTAAATAATCGTCTTTTTTTTTTTGTTTCGGTGGTAAAAGTTTGCTTGAATTTGTTTTTCCAATAGTACCAATCATCTGTTCGGTTGCCAGGGTCATCCTGGAAGTAAATAATCGCCTTAATTTTTTATCGATGCAGAACAAAGGGTGACGTTTAGCCAGCACGTGACACGAGATCGTGTAATACAAACCACCAGCGACGGCTCGTGGATATTCGTCGAGAAAGCTACCGAAGAAAATTCGACCGAAGCAGGAGCGAAATATCTTCAGTAGCGCAGCACGAGCGGCATCTCTGTCTTGGCCTCCTCTACGAAAATCCACGAGCCTCCGCTGCAACAAAAAAAAAATTGTATTTAACCATTTTACAAATTAAGTGGTTTATTATTATTATTATTGTTATTATACAGGGTATTTCAGAGCTCTGGGAACGATCAATCACGTGCTTATTTTTCAAAATTCCGAAAAATGTTTTATACAAAAGTTGTGTATAAATCCACGAGCCGCCGCTGCAACCAAAAACATTTTTTTCTATTATTCAGCTATTTTACAAATCAAGTGGTTTATTGTTATTATTATTATTGTTATTATACAGGGTGTTTCAGAGCTCTGGGAACGGTCAATCATGTGCTTATTTTTAAAAATTTCGAAAAATGTTTTATACAAAATTTGTGTATAAATAGTGGGCTGCACGCCCTAAAAATATTTAAATTTATACAGGGTGTCTCATAACAAAGTTACAGACCAAACTTGTGTTTTTTTTTTAATAGAACACCCTGTATTTTTTTGTCATTTTTGAATTATATGGAGCAAATAAAGGTGAGTTACTTGAATACTCCCTATACCTATTGTTTGCCTTTTTCGAAATATTTGAAGATTTGTTGAATTCCAAGGTTTGGGTGAAATTTTATTTTTGCCCCAGTGATTGACGTTGAACGATTAAAATCATTTTAATTATTTGCTTGAAGGTTCGAACTATAGAGCCAACCATGATTTCACGCAAAAAAATTATACAGGGTGATAAAAAATGCGGTAGAAAAAGCCAACTTATAAAGTTGAATAACTTCGTTTTTTCAAATGGCACACCCTGTATTTAGTAACGTATTCTCAAGTAGAATCCAATTCTCTTTCAGATTGTGTAAGAATTCCCTGTTCCTAATCTCAAAAGTTTTCTTGTATTCGGCGATTATCATATCAGGAATAATTATTATAATCTGAAAGATTATTGGATTCTACTTGAGAATACGTTACTAAATACAGGGTGAGCCATTTGAAAAAAAAAACGAAGTTATTCAATTTTATAAGTTGGCTTTTTCTACCGCATTTTTTTTATCACCCTGTATAATTTCTTGTATGAAATCATGGTTGGCTCTATAGTTCGAACCTTCAAGCAAATAATTAAAATGATTTTAATCGTTCAACGTCAATCACTGCGGCAAAAATAAAATTTCACTCAGATCTTGCATTTCAACAAATCTTCAAATATTTCGAAAACGGCAAACAATAGGTATAGGGAGTATTCAAGTAACTCCATATAATTCAAAAATGACAAAAAATACAGGGTGTTCCATTAAAATAAAACAGGTTTGGTCTGTAACTTTGTTATGAGACACCCTGTATAAATTTAAATATTTTTAGGGCGTGCAGCTCACTATTATACACAAGTTTTGTATTTAAAACATTTTTCGAAATTTTAAAAATAAACACGTGATTGACCGTTCCCAGAGCCCTGAAACACCCTGTATTATTAATTATTAATTAAAGGTTAAGGGAAGTACATTTTTAAAATATCGGATAATAGAGGTCGTATTTTAAATCGCCATTTTTTGAGGAGAGTAAACGCGCAGAACGATATAAATTCCTCAACTCTTTTTCCCCAACAAATACTGTTACTAATACCATAGAGGTCGTGTTAGGTCGCCATTTTTAATTTTTTTTTATCTTTTTGACACACGGCCATTTTCCTTTTTTTTTACACGGCCATATTCCATTTTTTTTTGACACGGCCATTTTCCATCTTTTTTTTACCTTTTTGACACACGACCATTTTCCATTTATTTTTTTACCTTTTTGACACACGGCCATTTTCCATTTGTTTTTCACTTTTTTGACACACGGCCATTTTCCATTTATTTTTTTACCTTTTTGACACACGGCCATTTTCCATTTGTTTTTTCACTTTTTTGACACACGGCCATTTTCCATTTTTTTTTACCTTTTTGACACGGCCATTTTCCATTTATTTTCTTTGCCTTTTTGACACACGGCAATTTTCCATTATTTTTTTTTACCTTTTTGACACGGCCATTTTCCATTTATTTATTTTTTGACCTTTTTGACAGACGGCCATTTTCCATTTATTTATTTTTTTTTTACCTTTTTGACACGGCCATTTTCCATTTATTTTTTTTTTACCTTTTCACACGGCCATTTTCCATTTTTTTTTTACCTTTTTGACACACGGCTATTTTCCATTTATTTTTTTTTACCTTTTTGACACACGGCCATTTTATATTTTTTTTTACCTTTTTGACACACGGCCATTTTCCATTTTATATATTTTTTTTACTTTTTTGACACACGGCCATTTTCCATTGATTTTTTTTTTACCTTTTTGGACACACGGCCATTTTCCATTTTTTTTACCTTTTTGACACGGCCATTTTCCATTTATTTTTTTTGCCTTTTTGACACACGGCAATTTTCCATTATTTTTTTTTACCTTTTTGACACGGCCATTTTCCATTTATTTATTTTTTGACCTTTTTGACAGACGGCCATTTTCCATTTATTTATTTTTTTTTTACCTTTTTGACACACGGCCATTTTCCATTTATTTTTTTCACTTTTTTGGCACGGCCATTTTCTATTTTTTTTTTCATTTTTTTGTCACGGCCATTTTCCATTTTTTTCACTTTTTGGACACGACCATTTTCCATTATTTTTTTTTTCATTTTTTTTTGACACGGCCATTTTCCATTGATCGATCATTTTTGAGTAGAGTCAACGCATACAGAACGATGGATTGGTGTTTAGCAATAATAATATCACCGGGCACTCGATGTAAATTCCTCGACTTTCCCCAATATGTTGTACTGCGCTAATGTTTTCGTTTAAATTTCGTACTAATTTCGCGCCGCGAATACTGCCAACGCGGTGGAGCGAAATTTCGAAAATGCACGGCCGCCTCCGCGCGCGCGTTCTTTTTTTTTTCTTGTTATTCCGTGACCTCTCGGCGGACGCGTCGATTCGAATCGATTACGGTTATGTCATCGCGCCTCGCGCCGTTAATCCGAGCGCCGCTCGCTCGACTTTCGCGCCGTGAGGTTGGCAGGCAGGCAGGCAGCCCCCGTCGTGTTGTTGTGGCACTCTCGTTTTGTTGCGCACATCGTTGTTGGGAATCAATGGAAATCGCGCGCGATGATGATGATGATGATGGGGGCTTCGCCTCCTTTCTCTCCTCTCGTGCATTTTCTATATTTACGCTTACGAGAAAAATTGAAATTATGAATATTCTTAAGGAATGCCGAGACTTTGGCCCAAAAGAATTCTACCTGCTGTTGGTAATTGGGCTTTGTCATAAAGTACCTCAATTAGTCAGGATTTTTAAAAGAATTTGGTCTCATCCAATAAATGAAAATGTTAATCATTAAATTCTGTTTCACCAACGGAACACTTCCAGACCCTTTTTGGTCTCATTAGTGTAGTTACTTCCAATAATTGAAATTACCAAACATTAAATATTGTTTCCCAATTAGAGCACTTACAGACCGGTTTCGACCTTGTTAGGTCTCATCAGTGCAGTTACTTCCAATAATTGAAATTGTCAAACATTAAATATTGTTTCCCCATTAGAGCACTTACAGACCGGTTTCGACCTTTTTTAGGTCTCATCAGAGCAGTTGGTTCCAATAATTGAAATGATTGATTGATGAGGCACTCAGGAATAATTCCAAAAAAAAATCCAATAACTGAAATTGTTGGGGCGCTCCGTGGCGGAGCGGTTACACTCCCGTTTTCGGTGCGAGGCGTCGTGGGTTCGAGTCCCACGCTCGGGCCGTAGCTTTTATTATTATTATTTCAAGCACTGTTTAAGTAAAAGCGCCAAAGTGGCGGAATTGTTAAACTTGAAACGACAATCTTACTTGTAAATAAATTTAATATTTAAAAAAATGGTTTAATTTAAATGACGTTATTGTTAACAGGCTGTGTGGATTTTGCTAATTGCGCAAAAATCCGCGGTGGGATTGTGTAATCCGGTATTTGCGTAATTATCGGCGGCGGTGTCGTAATTTGTCCGCGCCGTGCTGCGATTGTTTTCGCGAACGGCGGGAGAATTTGAAAAATCGTCGTCGGCGGCGCGTAAATCACGGAGAAGTTTCAGTGATCCTCTTTACGTTGCGGCGGTGAAAGTTTTAGACGTCGGAACTGGCGGTCCGGAAAAACTGCAAGGTCAGCGACCGCGTTCCGAGAGCGCGCCGGCTCGTAATACATTCGCGCACGGCGCGCATCTTCTCTCTCTCACTCTCTCCCACGTCTCGCTGCGCAATTGTTTCGGGCTCCTCCGCGATTACGCCAATCGCGTCCCATCTCTAGTGGTAATCCTGGTAATTTGTTTTTCATAAATTTTTTTTTTTCATAGCGTACTGATAAATTAATTTAAGATACATGGCAATTTATCCACTTTGTTCTCGATAAATATATTTTGTGTGAACTTATAGTGACTCCTGAAAAAAGTTTAAATTTTTTTTTGTTGAGAAAATGGCAAATATCTAAACTAGTTTTTTAGTTAAAAACAATTGTGGATGTAAGATTTTTTGTATTGCAGAAATTTTCGATTGTAAATTTTTTTAGTTTTTTGTAATTGCGCATGAGTACTAACTGACTGTGTGAGTTTATTACATCAAATCCTATCAAAAAATTGTTAAGTATTAAAGTAAAAACTTTTTTTTTATTTTTCAAAAACTTTTATGGCCGATTGTTGATATTAAAAACAATCCTTCGATGAAGGAAAGGAGTAACAGTGTGGCGAAACAATGGTTGCGTAAATTTTTTTAACAATCAACAATAAAAGGCCCCGAGCTGGCCACATCCGAGACAAAAAAAAAGTTTTTTAAAATTAAAAAACGTGTTTTTACTTTAACCCCTGAACGCACACGCGCGAGCGTGACTCGGACATGTGGTGGTACTGGTAAAATTGTGCCAAATATATTTATTATCAATTATAAAAATTTAAAAAAAAATACCATTTTGCGGAAAAAAAAATGTTTACAACTATCACCAATGGCGAATGGTACCGGTCGCCCATCCAATTCAGATCTGAGCCGACGATGCTCGACTCTCGCCATCGCTGCAGCCGAATGCACCAACTGTAAAAACAGACGTTTGCATTTTCAATATTTGAGCACTGAAGGCAATTTTTTGGGTTTGGTTTATTTGGTTTGCTATATTATGTACTCAGCTTTTTTCTGGACCCAAAAATTTCGGAACAATTTTGAAAAATTGAAGCACTTTTCATATTTTAATAAAGCGCAGGAAATGGCAATTTATGTTTTTGAATTTTGAAAAATTGAAGCACTTTTCATATTTTAATAAAGCACAGGACATGGCAATTTATGTTTTTGAATTTTGAAAAATCTAAGAATTTTCCATATTGAATTTTGAATTAAATGCTAAAAATTTCAATTCTTGCTTTGGATTTTGAAGAACCGAAACATTTTTTTCCATATTTAATTAACCGCAGGAAATGGCAATTTATGTTTTGGACTTTGCCAAATCGAAGAATTTTCCATTATTAATTTGAATTAAATTCTTGTTTTGGATTTTATAAAATCCAAATATTTTTTCCATATTATAAGTAAGCTCCGAAAATGGCAATTTATGTTTTGGATTTAAAAAAACCGAAAAATGTTCCATGTTGAATTTTGAATTGAATGCTAAAAATGGCAATTTTTGTTTTAGACTTTGAGAAATCGAAACATTTTTTCCATATTTAATTAAACACCGAAAATGGCAATTTATGTTTTGGATTTTGAACAATCGAAACATTGTTTCCATATTTAATTTTGAATTAAATGCCAAACATGGTAATTCTTGTTTTGGATTAAAAAAAAACGAAACTTTTTTTCATATTTAATTAAGCGCAGGAAATGGCAATTTATATTTTTGATTTTGAAAAATCGAAGAATTTTCCATATTGAATGCCAAAAATAGCAATTCTTCTTATTATTTTTTTTAAAGCATTATCTTAACACTGCTATTGCAGTTTGGCTCAGATAACGTTCAGTTAAACACTTCCAGAACGAAACCTTGAAGATATAGTATTTTTGGTAAACCAGAATCGATATTTTTTTTATTCTCGGCGGTGGCCTCAAAATTGGAATAAACAAGTTCCTTTTTGTTGTCGCGAGCGATTATATTGAATCCATCGATTAACTAAAATTGGAGCAGGCGCATTTTCGTAATGACCTTGAAGCAGCGACGCGCCTTATCGCATCGTTTCGAAATTGTAAATCGTTACATTTTAGTGCTGCCTCAAATGATTAATATAAGTTGTTTTCTACCAACAGCAACAATGATAGCTATTGTTTCTTTTTTTTGATCATATAATTAATTAAATGATTGGAATAATTCTCGGCACATTTTCGTAACGTGGAGACAGCAAATTAATTTTGCAGTATTTCCTGATTTTTTTATCCAACGTTATTTTGAATTGCGTTGGGTGGAAGAAGTCCTGGAGTAAAATGAGAAATACTATAAGTTTCGTCTTCTACAATTTAAGAGAGACTACAATTAACAAATCATCTACCGAAACAACTACTTTCCTGGCTAGTGCCACGATGAATATTGAATGATCCTGTAGATAATTTGTATGTTAAAAATATCAACACAAGGTTGAATGTATTTATTTGCTGTACAAAAACACCAAATAAACAAAATTAATTAATAAATAAATTAGAAACAACTTTGAATTTATTAGGAATTAATTAAGATATAAGTATGACAGAATTGAGTTGTTTATATTGGCCATCTATAAATCTATATATTTTATTGAAGTCTGTGAGGTTGACCAAGCTTTTGATAAGGTTAAACTCAACAAGTACTTACTGAAGCCATCTGCTAACTATAATTTTAACTGGAAGACCTATGTTTCTCCATTCTATATAATAAAGTCACATTCAAAATTCCAGAGCATAACATCAGGGGTTCCACAAGACAGTGTTTTAAATTAAAAAAAAAAAATGTTGCGACGGTGATTTTTTCAGTCACCTTCAAAAATTGCAGTAATGAGTCGCTCCAACCATGTTTCTTTTTTGACGCTTAAAAGGATTTTATTAGCGGAAAAAATCATCATTTGTAAATTGCCTCCAAAAATTACAGCATTTTTATATAACTGGCGCTCAAAACCGGACCTTGCCTTTTTTCTCGAGATTAGTAAATATTGTGTAAATCCAAGCAACAAAGTCAAAATCTCAATTTCTAAAAGATTCTCGGATTCTGAGGAAATTTAAATCTCATCACGTTCGAAATTGGCGCTAATTGAAGAGGAAACAAAGTCATAATAACGTCATTAGCGCTCGCAAACAACGCAAACTCTCGCGTATTGCCGCGAATAGTGGTGGTTGTTAAGTGGGGCGCAAACATTGAGCTTGTTTTATGAAAGAGAAATATAACGTGAAAATTTACACAAGTGTGCACAAGAAACTATTTGTCCATTGATGGAATTCGCTCGCGAAATATAAGTAAGGCGAAAAGTCACGCAGATGCGTCGAATAAAATGAGAAACTGTTTGCCTATTAGTGGAATTTGTTTTCATGTTGAATTAGCATCTCGATAAGAATTTGAAATCATTTTTTGATTCTCTCCAACTGTTCGCGAGATATTCACCTATATGCTAAAAAACAAAAGAAACCAAACACTGTTTTTTTTTTGTTGGATTTGCATCTCGATGAGTCGGGGAACGTGAGTTTGAAATCATTTTTCGATTATCTCCAACGGTTCACGAGTTATTTACCTATATGTCAAAAAACAAATGAAACCAAATACCGTTTTCTAATTGAATTAGCATCTCGACTAGCCGAAGAATACTAATTTGAAATCATTTTTTGATTATCTCCAACCGTTCGCGAGATATTCACCTATATGCTAAAAAACAAAAGAAACCAAACACTGTTTTTTTTTGTTGGATTTGCATCTCGATGAGTCGGGGAACGTGAATTTGAAATCATTTTTCGATTATCTCCAACGGTTCACGAGTTATTTACCTATATGTCAAAAAACAAATGAAACCAAATACCGTTTTCTAATTGAATTAGCATCTCGATTAGTAAATGTAATGTAAATGTAACCAATTATTTTTTCTTGTTAATTTAGCATCTCGATGAGTCGGAGAATAAGAATTTGAAATATTTTTTTCTTCATATTCAACCTTTCGCGAGATATTCCCCTGTATGTCAAAAACAAATGAAACCAAATACTGTTTTTTTTTGTTGAATTCGCATCATCGCAATAAGCCGGAGAATAAGAATTTGAAATAATTTCTTTTATATTTTCAACCGTTCATGAGATATTCACCTATATGTCAAAAAACAAACGAACCCAAAATTTATTTTTTTGTCGAATTGGCATCTCGGTGAGCCGGAGAATAAGAATTTGAAATACGTTCTTTAATATTTACAACCGTTAGTGTGATATTAAACTATATGCCAAAAAACAAATGAAACCAAAAACTGTTTTTTTGCTGAAATGGCATCTGGCCAAGCCGCAGAATAAGAATTTGAAATATTTTTTGATTATCTTCAACCGTTCGCGAGATATTCACCTATATGCCAAAAAACAAATGAAACCAAATACCGTTTTCTTGCTGAATTAGCGTCTCGATAAGCCGGAGAATACGAATTTGAAATAATTTTTTGATTATCTCCAACCGTTCGCGGGATATTCACGTATATGTTAAAAAATAAATGGAACCAATTTTTTCTTCTTGTTGATTTAGCATCTCGATGAGTCGGAAAATAAGAATTTGAAATAATGTTTTCTTCATATTCAACCGTTCGCGAGATATTCACCTATATGCTAAAAAAACAAATGAAACCAAACACTGTTTTTTTTTTGTTGAATTTACATCTAGATGAGTCGGGGAACGTAAATTTGAAATAATTTTTTGATTATCTCTAACGGTTCACGAGATATTCACCTTTATGTCCAAAAACAAATGAAACCAAATACCGTTTTCTTGCTGAATTACCACCTCGATAAGCCGGAGTATACGAATTTGAAATAATTTTGTGATTATCTCCAACCG
Organism: Ocypus olens; assembly: GCA_910593695.2. NCBI lineage: Eukaryota > Metazoa > Arthropoda > Insecta > Coleoptera > Staphylinidae > Ocypus > Ocypus olens. The sequence goes on from OU343053.1 coordinate 57,541,790, forward strand.
TTCGCGAGATATTCACCTATACGTCAAAAAAAACAAATGGAACCAATTTTTTTCTTGTTGATTTAGCATCTCGATGAGTCGGAAAATAAGAATTTGAAATAATTTTTTCTTCATATTCAACCGTTCGCGAGATATTTACCTATATGCTAAAAAAACAAATGAAACCAAACACTGTTTTTTTTTGTTGAATTTACATCTAGATGAGTCGGGGAACGTAAATTTGAAATAATTTTTTGATTATCTCTAACGGTTCACGAGATATTCACCTTTATGTCCAAAAACAAATGAAACCAAATACCGTTTTCTTGCTGAATTACCACCTCGATAAGCCGGAGTATACGAATTTGAAATCATTTTCTGATTATCTCCAACCGTTCGCGAGATATTCACCTATATGTCAAAAAAAAACAAATGGAACCAATTATTTTTTCTTGTTGATTACGCATCTCGGTGAGTCGAAGAATAAGAATTTGAAATATTTTTTTCTTCATATTCAACCGTTCGCGAGATATTCACCTATATGTCAAAAAACAAAAGAAACCATATATTATTTTTTTTGTTGAATTCGCATCGCAACAAGCAGGAGAATAAGAATTTGAAATCATTTTTTGATTATCTCCAACCGTTCGCGAGATATTCACATATATGCTAAAAAACAAATGAAACCAAACACTGTTTTTTTGTTGAATTTACATCTCGATGAGTCGGGGAACGTGAATTTAAAATAATTTTTTGATTATCTTTAACGGTTCACGAGATATTTACCTATATGTCCAAAAAACAAATGAAACCAAATACCGCTTTCTTGCTGAATTAGCATCTCGATAAGCCGGAGAATACGAATTTGAAATTATTTTTTAATTATCTCCAACCGTTCGCGAGATATTCACCTATATGCTAAAAAACAAAAGAAACCAAACACTGTTTTATTGTTGAATTTACATCTCGGCGAGCCGGGGAATGTGAATTTGAAATAATTTTTTGATTATCTTCAGCCGTTCACGTGATATTCACCTATACGCCAAGAAATTCGCTACGATAATTATATTTACCCCCGCAATCCTCTTATTACGACCGCGCCGCCCCTGATTCGCATCCGGTCCCCGTACGGCGGCAGTTGTTGCGCTCGCCCGCTCCTCTTCCCGCCTCATCGATTATCCGAGCCGGAATCCGCAATTTTCGCGATAAGACCGGCTCCTGGGGGGCGGCGGCACACTTTCCACGGCGAGCCAAGTCTCTTCCCTCCGCCGCTCTTCAGTCTGTCTCTATCTGTATGCACGTGTCGCTGGGGGTATATATGTGTGTGTGTGTGTGTGTGCACAGTTATCCCAAGAGAAATCGATTCTCTCCTCGTCCCACCTCCGACTTCGGACGGCCACTTCCTCCGCCGCCGCCGCCGACGGCACCTATTTACTTGATCCCGATCCCGGCTAAACACTCCTCGCCCCGCCGCCGCCGCGAATAATGATGGCCGCCCCCCGGATTCCCGTTCCGCGTTAATTCAAGCTGTCTCCTCCGCCATTTTTAGGTCCTTGTCGCAATTCCGAGAGTGTGCTGGCGGCTGCCCGGTGTGCAGAGGAATCGATCCGATACGTGAGATCCCATGACGGTGCTTTTGTACCACCACCACGACCACCACCACCACCACCAGCAGCACTCGGGGCGAAACGTTGATATGGCGGTCGGTGGTAGCGGGAAGGAGTCCAGGATCCGGCACGGGATGGTACGGAGGAGCCACAGCAACAGATCTTGCAGTCCTTTGGTAATTTGCATGTCTAAAATCGTTTAAACAAATATTGCAGGCTATGATGGTAAAATGATCCGAAATCTTGCCACTGGAACGTTTTTTTTATAGCGTACACAACGGCTGTACCGAAAATTAAACGTTACCCAAGTATAGCCCAACCAAAATATCGCGGCACCTGGAGGTAAAGTTTGCGCAGAGTGAGAAAGTAGTATTTGGAGAACGCGAGAGAACGCGTGGAGATTTGAATAGGTGTCCGCCCCCCCTCTTGAAATTTAATATGGTCACTTGCTTTAATATCCATTTATACGTTTTTATGAGAGGAATTCCTTGTTAACTAAAGTGAAAGAAACCAAGTGATTATTCTTTATTATTTTTTTAATAATACAAATATTCAATCATGTTTCATCAAGTGATCAACGAGAATCAAACCAAAAATATATTCGTCCGTTGGAAGGTTAAACGAAATTGTTTTTAAAAAAATGCAAAATGTGTCACTCACTAGCTCACTTACTCATCGTAAAAATATTTACAAATAAACATGAATTTTACTATCATCACAAAATAGTTTAAAAATTTCTAAACTGTTTTTGACGTAACCGCAACGATAAAAATACAATTTTAATTCGATGACGGATACTTTTTTTTTTAAGTGGTTTCCATTATTTAATTATGTATCAATTCATCAATTGTAAGCACGTAGTAACAGTCATAACCTTCCTCACCAGGACAGTTAGACGGTGCAGTATTTCTCCCCGGAGGCATTGTTGCCGGTTTCGATCCCAAGGTCGCGATGAGACGGACAGCAGCGTCACAAATGTCACTTGAACGTCCTCTACCACTTTCCCCCGCCTAATTATCTATTAATTATATATACATATCGGAAATAACGATCGTTCGAACGCAAACTCGATTAAATATTTCATTATCCGACCCCCGATCGCGCATTTGTTTTTATTCAACAAAATGGCGGATTCGCCGTCGTTGCACGCGGAAATTGGAGAAAGTCCGCTCATCCGCGGAGAGCACGGCGGTGATTCGTGTACACGGGGTGTCCCAAATTCACCCGTGGCTATTTTTCCACACGCAAAAGTTCACGAATTCTCCGGGAGGGTTGTGTGTGCGTGCATTGAAATCGATAACATTTAGATGACGTCATTTGGGGAGGATATTACGAAAATACATCACCCTTTTGTGTTCGCGGAAAAGGTTATCTAATATGTCATTCATTCATTGGGTTACGTGGAAAGAAGCCATGTAATCAATAAGGTGAAATTATATTAAATTTTTTTGAAGAGAAATGCAAATGAAAATTTAATATATCGTTTTTTTTTTTTTTCAAATCCCTATGTCATCTCATTTATGAATAGTATTAATTTAATTCTTTCGTTCAAATAAAATTGAGTGAAATTGTTGCTAAAATTCGCTAAATTTTACAATTTTATTGCGACAAAGGGAGAAATGCTTTGCAGGCCTGTGAAGAAATTTGTGATGCTTGTAATAATAATAATAATAATATTTATTTCCCAACAGACATAAAAATCCATTGACAGGGCAATATAATAGCTATGGAAACAATAATAATAATAACAATATTCATTTCGTTTTATTGCAGAAATACTTTCTTTTCGTGGAAATTTCGATGCTAAAGATACTCCTCACACCATCATATTTTATTCCGTCAAGAATGGCCTAATGACATAAACTGTCAACAATACCATTTTTTGATTACATTCTTCTACTGTCAGTAATGCCATTAGAAAAAAAATATTACACTTTTCTCCTGTTCGTAATTTCATTTTTACACTGTTAAAAATATCAATTTTCTACTGCCAAAAATATCACTTTTCTATTATTAAAAGTGTCAATTGCCTGATGTCAAAAACATTGTTTTTCTACTGTCGAAAATGTAATTTTTCGACTGTTAAAAATGTCATTTTTCGACTGTTAAAATTATAATTTCTATACTCACTTCTATTTCTCTTAAAAAATGTCATTTTTTCATGTCAAACATAACACTTTTTTTACTCGTAGTAATTTAAATTTCTAATGTCAAAAATGTTCTTGTGTCTGTCTAATGTTCCACTATTAAAAGTGTCAATTGCCAGATGTCAAAAATATGTAGTTTTTCTACTGTCAAAAATGTTATTTTTCGACTGTTAAAAATGTCAATTTTCGACTGTCAAAATTATAATTTCTATGCTCACTTTTTTTCTCTTAAAACAATCATTTTTTCATGTCAGAAATAACACTTTTTTCACTCGTAGTTATTTAAATTTCTTGTGTCAAAAATGTTCTTATGTCTGTCTAATGTTCCACTGTTAAAAGTGTCAATTGCCTGATGTCAAAAACATATATTTTTTTTACTGTCGAAAATGTACTTTTTCGACTGTTAAAAATAACATTTTTCGACTGTTAAAAATAACATTTTTCGACTGTCAAAATTATAATTTCTATGCTCAATTTTTTTTCTCTTAAAACAGTCATTTTTTCATGTCAGAAATAACACTTTTTTCACTCGTAGTTATTTAAATTTCTTGTGTCAAAAATGTTCTTGTCTGTCTAATGTTCCACTGTTAAAAGTGTTAATTGCCTGATGTCAAAATATGTAGTTTTTCTACTGTCGAAAATGTCATTTTTCGACTGTTAAAAATGTCATTTTTCGACCGTCAAAATTATAATTTCTATACTCACTTTTTTCTCTTTTAAAAAATGTCATTTTTTCATGTCAAAAATAACACTTTTTTTTACTCGTAGTAATTTAAATTTCTTGTGTCAAAAATGTTCTTGTCTGTCTAATGTTCCACTGTTAAAAGTGTCAATTGCCTGATGTCAAAAACATATAGTTCTTTTACTGTCTAACATGTACTTTTTCGACTGTTAAAAATGTCATTTTTCGACTGTCAAAATTATAATTTCTATTCTCACTTTTTTTTCTCTTAAAACAATCATTTTTTCATGTCAGAAATAACACTTTTTTCAGTCGTATGTATTTAAATTTCTTGTGTCAAAAATGTTCTTATGTCTGTCTAATGTTCCACTGTTGAAAGTGTCAATTGCCTGATGTCAAAAACATATAGTTTTTTTACTGTCGAAAATGTCATTTTTCGACTGTCAAAATTATAATTTGTATACTCACTTTTTTTTCTCTTAAAAAATGTCACTTTTTCATGTCAAAAAATAACACTTTTTTTTACTCGTAGTAATTTAAATTTCATGTGTCAAAAATGTTCTTGTGTCTGTCTAATGTTCCACTGTTAAAAGTGTTAATTGCCTGATGTCAAAAATATGTAGTTTTTCTACTGCCGAAAATGTCATTTTCGATTGTCAAAAATTTCATTTTTCTACTGTCAAAAATGTCATTTTTCTACTGTAAAAAATATAATTTCTGTACTCTCAAGAAGTCATCTTTTCATCTATCAAAGTTTATGTAAATTTTACGCTGTCAAAAATATCATTTGTCTGCCATTAAATAACATTATTAACGGTAAAAATGTAATCAAAAACTGTATTTTTGACAGTTCTGCCGTCGAAATGGCCTACATAAACTGCCAAAAATTCAATTTTTGATTACATGTTCACAGTTTAAATAATGTCATTTTGCGACCTTTAATTTAATTTTTGATAACATTTTTCTACTGTCAATAAAGTCATTTGATGGCAAAAAATAACATTTTCTTTCTGTTGTCGAAATGGCCTACATAAGGTATCATAAATTCCATTTTTGGTTATATGTTTCTACTGTCAATAATTTGATTTTTCGTCTGTCAAAAATCCATTTTTGATTACATTTTTCCACTATCAATGTCATTTTTCAAAAATATATATTTTTTTTATTACTTGTTTCTGCTATCCGTAATTTTGATTTTTAAAGTGTCAAAAATATTTATTCTCGACACAATTTTTTACCGCCAAAAATATCATTTTTCCACTGGCAAAAGTGTCCATTTCCTAATGTCTGAAATATATAGTTTTTTTTTTCTGACTGTAGAACATTGGCATTTCTGGTAGTGGAACATTGACATTTCTGGCAGTAAAACATTCTGGTAATAGAAAATTGACCTTTCTGGCAGTAGAAAATTGACATTTCTGACTGTAGAACATTGACGTTTCTGACAGTAAAACATTGATAGTAGAAAATTTACATTTCTGACTGTAGAACATTGACGTTTCTGGCAGTAAAACATTGACAATAGAAAATTGACATTTGTGACTGTAGAACATTGACGTTTCTGGCAGTAAAACATTGAGAGTAGAAAATTGACATTTCTGACTGTAGAACATTGGCATTTCTGGTAGTAGAACATTGACATTTCTGGCAGTAAAACATTCTGGCAATGGAAAATTGACCTTTCTGGCAGTAGAAAATTGACATTTCTGACTGTAGAACATTGACGTTTCTGGCAGTAAAACATTGACAGAAGAAAATTGACATTTTTGACTGTAGAACATTGACGTTTCTGACAGTAAAACTTTGACAGTAGAAAATTGACATTTCTGACTGTAGTACATTGACGTTTCTGGCAGTAAAACATTGACAGTAGAAAATTGTGTTTTCTGACTGTAGAACATTGACGTTTCTGGCAGTAAAACATTGACTTTTCTGGCAGTAGAACATTGACATTTCGAGTAAGAGAACATTGATAGACCGAAAAATAATTTTTTGACAGTCCGAAAATGATATTTTTGACGTTCGTTTTGAACATTTCTGATGGAGAACAATGACATTTTTGACACTAAGAAATTGAAATGTTTAATTGTTGTTGACTTTAAAAATTGAAATTTTAAAACAAGAAAAAATAATTTTTGATTTTAAACAATTCCGACTGAAAAATTACGATTTGGACGCCAATAAATTTTTGCAAGGAAAAGAGTTATAAATTTGCCATTTGTAACAGGAGAAAACTTGCATTTTAAACGTTATGTAATATGCCTGCATGGGCCGAGCCGGGCCGTATTTTTCAAACTCCGGGCCGAGCCGGGCTTTCCGATGGATAACTTAACCCGGGCCGGGCTTGGATAAATTTAATTTTATTATAATTTGGAAAGCAACTAAGTGAATTGAAAAAAAATATTATTAACATGAATTTTAAGGGTTTTAAGGAGTGCATGGGTCCAGTAATTTTATTTATTTAATTCAACATTTTTCGGAGACGGGCCTGGCCCGGCCGGGCTTTGTATATGCAGCTCCACGCTGGGCCGGGCCGGGCCCGCAACACATTTTCGTTTCATCGGGCCGGGCCGGATTTTAAATTTTCACTGTCGGGCCGGGCCGGGCTTTAAGAAACCCCCCTTCTGCAGGGCTCTGGTGTGAGCCAAAGAATTTTGATTCGAAGTTGGCCATGCCTGAGAGAGAGAAAAAACATGGCAGTCATTCATTTTTTTTAAATCAAATTCAATTGAACGAAGCTATTTGGTGAATTTGGCTCTCGTTTATCACGTGGTGAAACATTTTTAATATTAAGGGTTGTTAAATCAAGTGCTTCATTTCAACAACCCTTAATTTGAACTAATCTAGTCTCATGACGTAATAATATGCGACATACCTCATTTATCTGAAACAAAATTGTGTGGCTCACACGATACTTTCTGAAGTTGGGGGGTGTGTTCTGAGGTTGGACAGTGTTGCCTTTTATGTACTACAGACGTACATAAAAGGCATGCTTTTATGTACGTCTATATATCTCTTAAGAATTTGCAGAATAGTAGTTTATATTCAATTATCTGTTATAAATTAACAAAATATACAATAAAGTTTCAGTTCATTCGTTTCGGCAAAGTCGGAAACTGTTCGCCGATGTAATATTTCCCGACCGGTTATATATGTTACAATTTGTGCGATTCGGGGCGAGTTCTCGGGTATGAGCGACAACTGTGAAGGCGCCTTTATCGATTTCGCCACCCGAACATGCCGACCGGTTCGGTTTGATTTTGACTTGTGTATGCCGTGCATATGCGTTGGTGTCGGTGCGAGTGCACCGTCGGTGGTGTAATCGATCGACGGTTTCAGATTTTGTAAAATGTGCATTACTTGGGCCCGGCCGCCGCCACCCCCGTACAGCACACAATAGAGAACGGACGCACGCCACTGTGTGTGTGTGTGTGTCCGTGTCCCAACTTATCTCTCTCTCGAGGGCGCAGAGTTTAAATCGACATCCAGTTAGTTTAGTTTAGTTGGTTGTTCGTCGAATACGGAAAGACGGAAAGAAGAAGAAAGACGACGACGGCGGAGACGTGGCCCGGTGTTGTTGGTTCGTGCGAACGGACGGATAAATTTGCCAACGTGGCGTTTTAGTGGTGCGGAGAGGAGCAGCAGGCAGAGTGGAATTATTAGACAATGCAAAGGAAATATTTCATTTAATAACAACACAAACATACGTCGAGTGTGTGTTGTGTGTGTGTATGTGTATTCAGGTCATGTGTTCGCGTCGTGTGTCGGTGTGCGTATTAGAAGAGAGAAAACGGCTCGATTCGCATTTAGCATTTCGTATTTGTGTTTTAATTGCATCGGATTTCATGTGAATTTTCGATTCGATTCGATACGTTCGTTCCGTCGTTGTCGGGAGAGAGATATTTTTAATATCGGTGTACTACACGACTCGAATACATCGAACCGCAGCGCACACACACACAGCACAGCACACCACAACACACGGTATTTCGTGTGAGAGTGTGTTGGTGTTACACAGCAGCGCCTTTTAAAATATTCATTTATTCTATTTTTATCTACGCCAGATAGATAATCGCGGCCGCGCGCGTTATGTGTTGCTTCGAAAATATACACGGCACAACGCATAAGGACAGTTTCGCCGTTTTTACTTCACCCCTTGTTTTGTGTTGTTGTACTCGTCGTCTCGCTACCTGTTTTCCGGCAAAAGGGAGGTAATTCTCTCTCTCGCTGAGGGGAAGCGCACGGCCGCACTCTTCGCCCGAAAAGGAACCAGTCGAGAGAGAGCGCGTTTAAGAGATTAATCCCCTGTCTAATTTAGTTACCGTGACTCATTTCGTACAGACGTGCAGTGTTTTCCGGAAAAATCGCGATAATCCAATCGATAAGTGCTCGTCCGTCCATTCCATCCATCCGTTGATTGTTTTGTGAGTAAGTATACAAAAGTACGACGTTATTATTATTATTTCAATTAAATGTAGCAAAATTGTGCGGTTGGTGTTTGAAATCGTATATATAAAATATTTGTGGGAATGCGAGGCAGGCGGAGTTATATTTAGCCGTTCAAGGCCGCTACGAATAATGCTAATTATCGACTTTTATCGCCTTTTGATCCGACTGTACCCTCCTTGTACTGTAAATACTGTTTACTCTCTTTTCCCCGTGTTTGTGTCGTCTAAATTGTGTATGTATTAATACCGTGTTGTGTGTGTGTGTGTTTATATGCGCCCCGCCGTGAGCCGGTGCACTAATGGCCTCTTCTCTACTCTTTGCAGATGTCAGCTGGTTCCCAATTACAGATGGCACCCCAGTCGACTGTAAACACAACCCAACCCGTTCATAGCCAAGACTCCAACATGAGTACAGGTACGGACTTTCACACTCTTTACACCGACGGCCGCAAACGCCGAATATGCCAATGCAAAGTAACAGCAACGGGATCTCGCAAAAGTGTTATACCAGTATCACAAAGACGAATGCCAGTCGAGTAGAGTAAAGTCAAAAAGTTTAAATGGTGGAGTAAAATCAGAAAGTTTAAATAGATGTGTAAAGTCAAAAAGAGTAAAATCGAAAGGTTTAAATGAAAGAGTAAAGTCAAAAAGTTTAAATGGATGAGTAAAGGTGAAACCGTTGACTTCGTCATAGATTTAGAATACTGAAAAGAATAACTTTTTAGTCACGAATAATAATAAAATATAATATACTTTTTTCGCATCTTATTAAATAATATAAACGTTGTTAAATCATTTTTGATTGAGAAAGTTGTCCATTATTCGACCGAATCATTTTCTCCACAGGTGACGTCCAATCAAATGATGGCGGTTCCATTGCCCAACAGGTTTCAGCCAATGACATGACGACAATTTTACTTTCTCAACAGTTTAGTTGTTCCTATGGTTACGATTTGTTTGTGAAAACACGAATTCATAAATATCATAATTTTGTCAGTGAACTGCCGCAATTTCCAAAATAGAAAAATTAGGTAATTATTTAATATGATGCGAAAAAGTATATTATTAAACGAGTGAGAAAGTTGGCCATTGCCACGAGGGTGAAGTTTGCAACACGAGTCGTAGGCGAGTGTTGCAATTCACCCTCGTGGCAATGGCCAACTTGCTCACGAGTTTAATACTATACTTTTTCGCATCATACATTTAATAATTACCTAATTTTTCTATTTGGAAATTGCGGCAGTTCACTGACAAAATTATGATATTAATTACCTAAAGATGTTTCTGTTTATATTAAATTATAACGAATTATACAGCGGCAATTCGCCGACAAAAAACAAATCGTAACCATAGTAACAACTAAACTGTTGAAAAAGTAAAATCGTCGTCATGTCATTGGCTGAAACCTGTTGGGCAATGAAACCGCTATCATTTGATTGGACGTCACCTGTGAAGAAAACGATTCAGTCGAATAATGGACAACTTTCTCAATCAAAAACGATTTAACAACGTTTATATTTTTTAATAAGATGCGAAAAATTTAATTTACACCCGTTTTAAAATATGGCGAATTCATTTTAATTAGGGATTAACACGTAGTAACGGTTGCGACTATGCTATTCAATGTAGTCGTAAAAGTTAAAAAAAAAATTTTTTTTTATTACCAGAAACAGCTGCTACAAATATTTTTTAATGATGTCAATAGGTTTTTCCGCTCAATGACTATCGACCAAAGCTCTTCTTGCATATTATTTATTACTGTTGGTAATAAATTATAACACGTTCTTCCAAAATAGACCATTAATTTTTAAACCTTGCGAAGGTCGTAGCTACAGGCACGATGATGTAAATAACCTGGGCGTCATATCAATAAAGTGCACTTCTTTGAAATTTTACCGTGTACTCCAATGGGTTTTTCAAAAGTATATAAAATTTTTTCGCCAAAAATTCAAATTGTTTAATTTACTTAAAAAATCGTGTTTTAACCTACGATTCAAGATTAATGTGTAAATCTGGCATCACTGTGCTGATCAGTTGTTTGTGTGCGCAGCAGAATTATCTAAAATTTTATCGCCAACAATTAAGACAAATTATTTAATTTACTTATAGAGCATGTTTTAATAATAATAATAATATTTATTGCGGTAAACACCTTTTACATGAAATTAACAATAATAATTAACTTAAATACATATTTTTTCCACTTTTTTCAGGACATTTTTTAAAGTAATAATATTTTTATGGACTATTTCTTCAGAAGTTTTTCAGGTCTTATTTAATGATCCTATTAGAGGGTTTTTTCAGAAATGTTTTTTAGGATTTTTTCACGATATTATTTACATAACTTTTTTTCAAAATAGGATATTTTATCAGCACTCTCTTTCGGGGCTTTTTCAAAACTTTCTTTAGGAGTTTTTTCAGGACTTATTTTAGGACTCTTTCGAACTTCTTTCTGAACTTTTTTAAGGACATTTATTTCTGGTGTTTTATATGAAGACTTAATTTTTCAGGACTCTCTTTGCAGTACTTTTTTCACAACTCTTTTTCAAGACTTTGTTTCCAAAACTTTTTAACAGTACTCTTTTTCAAGACTTTTCCAAAACTGTTTCTCCAGGACTTTTTGTGTCAGAACTCTTTTTTCAGGTCTTTATTTCTGGTCTTTTTAAAGGACCTGTTTTCAAGACATTTTTTTGTCAGGACTTTTTTTTCGGGACTTTCTATGAGGACTTTTTTCAAGACTTGTTCAGGACTTTTATTAGGTTTTTTATGACTTTTTAATCAGGACTATCTTTAGAAATCATTATATATACAAAAACATAAAGTTAAAAAACATGCACGTATTGAAATTATCATTATTTATTTTGTCATATGATTCAGGATTAATGTGTAAATCTGGCAACACTGTGCCGATCAGCTGTTTGCGCAAAAATGTGCGCGCAGTTCAGCGCTCTTTGAAGTTTTACTGTGTAGCCAATGGGTTTTTCAAAACCATAAAATTTTATCGCCAATAATTCCGATAACTTAAAAAATCATGTTTTAACAGATGATTCAGGTTTAATGTGTAAATCTGGCATCACTGTGCTGATCAGCTGTTCCTCTGCGTGAAAATGTGTGCGCAGCTAAATTATATAATTTTGTTTCGCCAACAATTCCAAAAAATCACTAAATTTATTTACAAAATCATGTTTTAACAGATGATTCAGGATTCATGTGTAAATCTGGCAACACTGTACCGATCAGCTGCATGTCTGATCAAAAATGTGTGCGTGGCAAAATTATATAAAATCTTATCGCCAACAATTAAGACAAAGTATTTAATTTACTTAAACATAATGTTTGAGCAAGGACGATTCAGGATTAATATGTAAATCTGGCAACACTGTGCTGATCAACTGTTTCTCTGCGCAAACATCATGTGTGCTCAGCTAATTATATAATTTTGTTTCGCCAACAATTCCGACAAATCACTAAATTTAATTAAAAAAATCATGTTTTAACAGATGTTATAGGATTAATGTGTAAATCTGGCAACACTGTGCCGATCAGCTGCTTGCTGCGCAAAAATGTGAGGGTAGAAAATTTGTCTAAAAATTTTTCACCAACAATTAAGACAAATTTTTTAATTTACTCAAACATAATGTTTGAGCAAGGACAATTTAGGATTAATATGTAAATCTGGCAACACTGTGCGGATCAGCTGTTTGTCTGCACAAAAATGTGTGCGTAGCAAAATTATATTTTTTCTTCACCAACAAATCAGAGAAATTATTTAATTTACTTAAACATAATGTTTGAGCTAGGACGATTCAGGATTCATGTGTAAATCTGGCAACACTGTGCGGATCAGCCATTTGTCTGCGCAAAAACGTGTGCGTGGCAAAATTATATACAGGGTGTCCGAAAAGTATGGAATATCCCGTATAGCTCAGTAAATATCCACTTTAGAGAAAAAAGTTTTGAATAGAAGTTTTTTGACACTTGGTTATCCACCACCTTGTATATATCAATTTTATTTTTTGCTATAAACAAAAGCGCAACGAATAACACTTACATTTTTTTAAATGACTAGGCACATATTTTTTATGCTCATTTGATAGAGTTTTTTTTTTCTCTTTTCAACGGCATAAAACTTGATTACCTTTATCTAAAAAAAAATCAATAAAAAGAAAATATCTTGGATATTTATTTTTTGTAATATCAAATTGTTTAACAAATAAGTAATTTAATTAAACTAAACTTATAGGAAATATTCAAAGTGTAAACCATTCATGATTTGACAGTGGTAAATTCGGTTTTTAAATACTGCATTTACGATTTGATCAATGAAATGAAAATAAATATCCAAGACATTTTCTTATTTTTCTTGAAATTTTGAATCAATGAATCAATCTCAGACATGCCTGCTATGTTTCTCTCTCTCGGGCATGGCCAACTCAGAAACAAAATTCTGTGGCTCACACCTTATTAATAAATATGTTAAGATGTACGTCCATGAAATTTTATTGAGGGCTGTAAACGTGAAGCATGCGATATGTTTTTAGAAATTTGTTATTCCGTAAATACGCCCATTTTCCAAAATAGGACGTGTTTTGTTAAGCAGTCTAAAATACACTTTTCCAAAACCACAACACGCTATTTTAAGATGGGGTTAAATTAGCCGGTCAAAAAATCGAATAAATATTTGTAAATAATAAACAATTTCAAATAGTTCATTTTCATAACGTGTTATATAAATATTTCTGTCTTTAGGCTTTAGTTTAATTGTTACTCTTAACAAAATGAGCCACATTTCACTTTAAACGGGTAAAATGCTGAACCAATTCAGTAACAATCGTTAATTTTAAGGCAAAATCATAATTAATAAAGAAATTAGCTGACGAATATTATTCGTTTTCACATGGAAAACCGGAACACAAATAATATTCAGAAAATTCCTAACGCATAACAGATTATGTCATTTTATTGTTCATACGCCATTTATTATGAATCATTAATGATTTATAATTAAATCATCGTCGGTACATTCAATGCAAACACTGCTTCATACTGATTGATTATATGCGTGTAATCGTTTGTATTCTCCATCAGTTTTAATAACCAAATTTTCTGTATTTCGAAATATTTTGAAAATATTGGACGAGCAAGAAATAGATTTTTATAGCTAGATGGCGGCACCATTCACTTTACGTTGCACAAATTACTCAAACGATTGTGAGTGAGGAAATAAGAAAAAAAAGGTCACGAACAAAAAGTCGCACGTTTTTTTTTTTTATTCCAGAATTTAAACATTATTTACACCGACAAAGTAAAAAACGAGCACGCTTTCCATCGTATGCGACCACAAGTTCCCTAAAAAATTGTATTGATAAATAGTTCTCGGAATGAATAGCTTTTACATGATTAAAAAGTACTTTTTTTACAGTTAAAAAAACGTGCGGCTTTTTGTTCACGGCCTGCTTTGATTTTTTTTCCCGATCTCGCCGTGTATTCTCTTCAAGACTGAAACTTATAATCAAGATTCATCTGGTAACAGCCACAAAATTTAATACTCATTTGGGTAATTTCCACTGCTTACCACAAACAATTGCCGGTACTTTTCCACCGCGCGCGCACTCGCTTCCCGGAATTTTGCCTTTGCATCAAAGTGCTTCCTCGATTAACTAATAACGTTAATGGGGTATTACAGATTGGACACAAATTAGCCCGATAATTGTTTTCGTGTGCCCCTCCGACGATAACGGGCCGTGAGTGGCGGCCGCACGCGGTATCTCATTTAAACTTTGACCTTCAATCGTTAAAACGAAAAGGAAAAAAAAAACGTACGTACAGCTGTAGTGAATATTGTTGTGTATGCTATAACAAATATGGAAATGTTTATTTGATAATACGAATGATAATACGAATGTGTGATAAGACCATTGATTATAGTTAAAGCCGCATTATGTATTCTTCCTAATTATCTTTCGTGGTTTTTAGATATCGGGAAGAAGGGCAACATGTTTTCGTGTAAATAATATCGTCGATAAAAGTTTTGTTGTAATAATAATAGTTTGTGCGTCTGTGACGGCTGTAAACTTTTGTTTTTTTGTAATCCCCCAGATTTTTTTTGTTTTTTTAATACCTCATAAACTTTTGGTTTTTTTAATTCCTCAAAAACTTTTAGTTTTTTTTTTGTCCGCAAGATTTTTTGAATATTTCATAAACTTTTGGTTTTTTTAATCCCCCAGAAACTTTTGGTTTTTTAGTCTCCCAGATTTTTTTTTTGTTTTTTGAATATCTCATAAACTTTTGGTTTTTTTAATCCCCCAAAAACTTTTAGTTTTTTTAATGCCCAACATTTTTTTGAATATTTCATAAACTTTTGGTTTTTTAGTCTTCCAGATTTTTTTTTGTTCTTTTGAATATCTCATAAACTTTTGGTTTTTTTAATCCCCAAGATTTTTTTGAATATTTCATAAACTTTTGGTTTTTTTAATCCCCCAGAAACTTTTGGTTTTTTAGTCTCCCAGATTTTTTTTTGTTTTTTTAATATCTCACAAACTTTTGGTTTTTTTAATCCCCCAAAAACTTTTAGTTTTTTTAATCCCCAAGATTTTTTGAATATTCCATTAACTTTTGGTTTTTTTAATCTCCCACAAACGTTTTGTTTTTTAATCCCTAAGATTTTTTTGAATATTTCATAAACTTTTGGTTTTTTTAATCCCCCAAAAACTTTTAGTTTTTTTAATCCCCAAGATTTTTTGAATATTCCATAAACTTTTGGTTTTTTTAATCCCCAAGATTTTTTTGAATATTTCATAAACTTTTGGTTTTTTTAATCCCCCAGAAACTTTTGGTTTTTTAGTCTCCCAGATTTTTTTTGTTTTTTTAATATCTCAAACTTTTGGTTTTTTTAATCCCCCAAAAACTTTTAGTTTTTTTAATCCCCAAGATTTTTTGAATATTTCATAAACTTTTGGTTTTTTTAATCCCCCAGAAACTTTGGCTTTTTAATCCCCCAGATTTTTTTAATACCTCATAAACTTTTGTTTTTTTAATCCTCCAGAAACTTTTGGTTTTTTAGTCTCCCAGATTTTTTTTTTGTTTTTTGAATATCTCATAAACTTTTGGTTTTTTTAATCCCCCAAAAACTTTTAGTTTTTTTAATGCCCAACATTTTTTTGAATATTTCATAAACTTTTGGTTTTTTAGTCTTCCAGATTTTTTTTTGTTCTTTTGAATATCTCATAAACTTTTGGTTTTTTTAATCCCCAAGATTTTTTTGAATATTTCATAAACTTTTGGTTTTTTTAATCCCCCAGAAACTTTTGGTTTTTTAGTCTCCCAGATTTTTTTTTGTTTTTTTAATATCTCACAAACTTTTGGTTTTTTTAATCCCCCAAAAACTTTTAGTTTTTTTAATCCCCAAGATTTTTTGAATATTCCATTAACTTTTGGTTTTTTTAATCTCCCACAAACGTTTTGTTTTTTAATCCCTAAGATTTTTTTGAATATTTCATAAACTTTTGGTTTTTTTAATCCCCCAAAAACTTTTAGTTTTTTTAATCCCCAAGATTTTTTGAATATTCCATAAACTTTTGGTTTTTTTAATCCCCAAGATTTTTTTGAATATTTCATAAACTTTTGGTTTTTTTAATCCCCCAGAAACTTTTGGTTTTTTAGTCTCCCAGATTTTTTTTGTTTTTTTAATATCTCAAACTTTTGGTTTTTTTAATCCCCCAAAAACTTTTAGTTTTTTTAATCCCCAAGATTTTTTGAATATTTCATAAACTTTTGGTTTTTTTAATCCCCCAGAAACTTTGGCTTTTTAATCCCCCAGATTTTTTTAATACCTCATAAACTTTTGTTTTTTTAATCCTCCAGAAACTTTTGGTTTTTTAGTCTCCCAGATTTTTTTTTGTTTTTTGAATATCTCATAAACTTTTGGTTTTTTTAATCCCCCAAAAACTTTTAGTTTTTTTAATACCCAAGATTTTTTTGAATATTTCATAAACTTTTGGTTTTTTAGTCTCCCAGATTTTTTTTTTGTTTTTTGAATATCTCATAAACTTTTGGTTTTTTTAATCCCCCAAAAACTTTTAGTTTTTTTAATGCCCAAGATTTTTTTGAATATTTCATAAACTTTTGGTTTTTTAGTCTCCCAGATTTTTTTTTGTTCTTTTGAATATCTCATAAACTTTTGGTTTTTTTAATCCCCAAGATTTTTTTGAATATTTCATAAACTTTTGGTTTTTTTAATCCCCCAAAAACTTTTAGTTTTTTTAGTCTCCCAGATTTTTTTTGTTTTTTTAATATCTCACAAACTTTTGGTTTTTTTAATCCCCCAAAAACTTTTAGTTTTTTTAATCCCCAAGATTTTTTGAATATTCCATTAACTTTTGGTTTTTTTAATCTCCCACAAACGTTTTGTTTTTTAATCCCTAAGATTTTTTTGAATATTTCATAAACTTTTGGTTTTTTTAATCCCCCAAAAACTTTTAGTTTTTTTAATCCCCAAGATTTTTTGAATATTCCATAAACTTTTGGTTTTTTTAATCCCCAAGATTTTTTTTAATATTTCATAAACTTTTGGTTTTTTTAATCCCCCAGAAACTTTTGGTTTTTTAGTCTCCCAGATTTTTTTTGTTTTTTTAATATCTCACAAACTTTTGGTTTTTTTAATCCCCCAAAAACTTTTAGTTTTTTTAATCCCCAAGATTTTTTGAATATTTCATAAACTTTTGGTTTTTTTAATCCCCCAGAAACTTTGGCTTTTTAATCCCCCAGATTTTTTTAAAACCTCATAAACTTTTGTTTTTTTAATCCTCCAGAAACTTTTGGTTTTTTAGTCTCCCAGATTTTTTTTTGTTTTTTGAATATCTCATAAACTTTTGGTTTTTTTAATCCCCCAAAAACTTTTAGTTTTTTTAATCCCCAAGATTTTTTTGAATATTTCATAAACTTTTGGTTTTTTAGTCTCCCAGATTTTTTTTTGTTCTTTTGAATATCTCATAAACTTTTGGTTTTTTTAATCCCCAAGATTTTTTTGAATATTTCATAAACTTTTGGTTTTTTTAATCCCCCAAAAACTTTTAGTTTTTTTAATCCCCAAGATTTTTTGAATATTCCATTAACTTTTGGTTTTTTTAATCTCCCACAAACGTTTTGTTTTTTAATCCCTAAGATTTTTTTGAATATTTCATAAACTTTTGGTTTTTTTAATCCCCCAAAAACTTTTAGTTTTTTTAATCCCCAAGATTTTTTGAATATTCCATAAACTTTTGGTTTTTTTAATCCCCAAGATTTTTTTTAATATTTCATAAACTTTTGGTTTTTTTAATCCCCCAGAAACTTTTGGTTTTTTAGTCTCCCAGATTTTTTTTGTTTTTTTAATATCTCACAAACTTTTGGTTTTTTTAATCCCCCAAAAACTTTTAGTTTTTTTAATCCCCAAGATTTTTTGAATATTTCATAAACTTTTGGTTTTTTTAATCCCCCAGAAACTTTGGCTTTTTAATCCCCCAGATTTTTTTAAAACCTCATAAACTTTTGTTTTTTTAATCCTCCAGAAACTTTTGGTTTTTTAGTCTCCCAGATTTTTTTTTGTTTTTTTAATATCTCATAAACTTTTGGTTTTTTTAATCCCCCAAAAACTTTTAGTTTTTTTAATCCCCAAGATTTTTTTGAATATTTCATAAACTTTTGGTTTTTTAGTCTCCCAGATTTTTTTTTGTTCTTTTGAATATCTCATAAACTTTTGGTTTTTTTAATCCCCAAGATTTTTTTGAATATTTCATAAACTTTTGGTTTTTTTAATCCCCCAGAAACTTTGGCTTTTTAATCCCCCAGATTTTTTTAAAACCTCATAAACTTTTGTTTTTTTAATCCTCCAGAAACTTTTGGTTTTTTAGTCTCCCAGATTTTGTTTTGTTTTTTGAATATCTCATAAACTTTTAGTTTTTTTAATCCCCAATATTATGTTGAATATTTCATAAACTTTTGGTTTTTTAGTCTCCCAGATTTTTTTTTTGTTCTTTTGAATATCTCATAAACTTTTGTTTTTTTTAATCCCCAAGATTTTTTTGAATATTTCATAAACTTTTGGTTTTTTAGTCTCCCAGATGTTTTGTTTTGTTTTTTGAATATCTCATAAACTTTTGGTTTTTTTAACCCCAAGATTTTTTTGAATATTTCATAAACTTTTGGTTTTTTTAATCCCCCAGAAACTTTTAGTTTTTTTAATCCCCAAGATTTTTTTGAATATTTCATAAACTTTTGGTTTTTTAGTCTCCCAGATTTTTTTTTGTTCTTTTGAATATCTCATAAACTTTTGGTTTTTTTAATCCCCAAGATTTTTTTGAATATTTCATAAACTTTTGGTTTTTTTAATCCCCCAGAAACTTTGGCTTTTTAATCCCCCAGATTTTTTTAAAACCTCATAAACTTTTGTTTTTTTAATCCTCCAGAAACTTTTGGTTTTTTAGTCTCCCAGATTTTGTTTTGTTTTTTGAATATCTCATAAACTTTTAGTTTTTTTAATCCCCAATATTATGTTGAATATTTCATAAACTTTTGGTTTTTTAGTCTCCCAGATTTTTTTTTTGTTCTTTTGAATATCTCATAAACTTTTGTTTTTTTTAATCCCCAAGATTTTTTTTAATATTTCATAAACTTTTGGTTTTTTTAATCCCCCAGAAACTTTTGGTTTTTTAGTCTCCCAGATTTTTTTTGTTTTTTTAATATCTCACAAACTTTTGGTTTTTTTAATCCCCCAAAAACTTTTAGTTTTTTTAATCCCCAAGATTTTTTGAATATTCCATAAACTTTTGGTTTTTTTAATCTCCCACAAACGTTTAGTTTTTTAATCCCTAAGATTTTTTTGAATATTTCATAAACTTTTGGTTTTTTAGTCTCCCAGATTTTTTTTTGTTCTTTTGAATATCTCATAAACTTTTGGTTTTTTTAATCCCCCAAAAACTTCTAGTTTTTTTAATCCCCAAGATTTTTTGAATATTTCATAAACTTTTGGTTTTTTTAATCCCCCAGAAACTTTGGCTTTTTAATCCCCCAGATTTTTTTAATACCTCATAAACTTTTGTTTTTTTAATCCTCCAGAAACTTTTGGTTTTTTAGTCTCCCAGATTTTTTTTTGTTTTTTGAATATCTCATAAACTTTTGGTTTTTTTAATCCCCCAAAAACTTTTAGTTTTTTTAATGCCCAAGATTTTTTTGAATATTTCATAAACTTTTGGTTTTTTTAAACCCCCAGAAACTTTTGGTTTTTTAGTCTCCCAGATTTTTTTTTGTTTTTTGAATATCTCATAAACTTTTGGTTTTTTTAATCCCCCAAAAACTTTTAGTTTTTTTAATCCCCAATATTTTGTTGAATATTTCATAAACTTTTGGTTTTTTTAATCTCCCACAAACGTTTAGTTTTTTAATCCCCAAGATTTTTTTGAATATTTCATAAACTTTTGGTTTTTTTAATCCCCCATAAAATTTTAGTTTTTTAATCCCCCAGAAACTTTTGTTTTTTTTTAATATCCCAGACGCTGATGGTATTATCCTTTTGCTTTTTACTTTTTTTTTTGCTTTTCTCTCTTTTAATTTTTCTCCGTTTTCGAAGTACCAGAAAATATTGTGATCGTGAATTTTTCCAATTTGAAGTGTGACATGGAATTTTTTTGACTTTTTAGTCATAAAAATGAAGAATAAGTTTCTTTTAAAGCCACAGGTTTTTGAAAAAAAAAATCGACGAGTACGCAATGTAGATTTTAAAATATTAATTTTGAATTATGCGATTGCTACTTTTCAAAGTTAAGAAAAAAATAAAAAAACGATTGCCGGGAACTTGAAACTTTTGAAAATTTCTTTAAAATAGATTCAATTGTATGATTATCTAAAAATCTAAAAATGCCCCTCCTATAGATTTTGAAATAATTGCTCCTAAAGGCGTCGCCTAGAAATTATGGCATTACACTTTTTAAGCGGAAAAGAAAGTTGAAAAACAATTGCCACAAACTTGAAACTTTTAAAATTTACTTCAAATGGATTCTACTTTATGATTTTGGAAGAATTTGAAAACACCCCTTGTCTATATTTTGAAATAATTGCTCCTAAAGACTAAAATTTTGAATTATGCAATTGCTCCTTTTCCGACTGAGAAAAACTTGAAAAACAATTACCGCAAACTTGAAACTTAAAATTTACTTAAAATAGATTCTACTTTATAATTTTGGAAAAATTTGAAAATACCCCTTGTCTATATTTTGAAATAATTACTCCTAAAGACATCAATTTTGAATTATGCGATCGCTCCTTTTCCGGTTGAGGAAAAAATTGAAAAACAATTGCCGCAAACTGGAAACTTTTAAAATTTACTTAAAATAGATTCTACTTTGTAATTTTGGAAGAATTTGAAAACACCCCTTGTCTATATTTTGAAATAATCTCTCCTAAAGACTTAAATTTTGAATTATGCGATCGCTCCTTCTCCGGCTGAGAAAAAAATTGAAAAACAATTGCCGCAAACTTAAAACTTTTTAAATTTACTTAAAATAGATTTTCCTGTATGATTCCATGAAAATCGGAAAATATTCCTTCTCTAAGTATGGAAATAATTGCTCGCTTTTGAATTATGACATTGCGCTGTTTCTAGGTTAAAAAAAAATTGAAAACATTTGCCAGTAAATTGATTTTTTTTTAATTTATTTAAAATAGATTCTACTTAATCATTCTGCAAAAATCAGTAAATATCACTTCTCCAGATTTTGAAATAATCGTTTTTTGAATTATGTCATTGCGCTGTTGCCAATTTTAAAAACGAAACTAGTCGAGAATTTTAAACATTCAGAGTATTTAATTGGTTAAATGAATATCTATTTCATATTACAATCCTCAATCACATTATTAGTTTTTTTTTTATTAAAAAAAAAACACTTTTTAGCGTCTGAAAAAAAAATACATGAATTGGTTAAAATTCATCAATTGAATAATTATTGAGAATTATCCTAACCGAGAGTTATGAAATGACTTTATAACTTCAATATTTAAAATTACTTCCATTCTTATCTATTGAAACACACTCACACTAACAAACACACAACAAGAATAATCAGAACGTGATAAGAATTTTTCCTGCGTCAGAATGTCGATAAGGTCTTTCTTTTTTTTTTGTTTTTCCAGAAGCGGACATTATTAGTACAATCGTAGTTACTCCATTTGAACAATATGCTTAGTTAAACGCGAATTATTCACGGTGACGAAGGTTTCAGTCAAGGTAACGGTAAAATTGTTTTTTTTTCGCAAACGTGAGAGAGAAATATTCGAGTTCTCTCGACCGCCGAAATCGTGACGGAAATAACATTTCTCTTCCTAGGGTGGCAATTAAATATTTATCTCCCTAGGGTGGGAAGTAAATATTTATCTCCCAAGGGTGGGAAGTAAATATTTATCTCCCAAGGGTGGAAAGTAAATATTTCTCTCCCAAGGGTGGGAAGTAAATATTTATCTCCCAAGGGTGGGAAGTAAATATTTCTCTCCCAAAGGAAAAAGTAATCATTTCTCTATACAATTTTTGTACTTTATATTACATTATTGTTTCAGTCTTAAGTTATTACATTTGGCAAATTTTATGAAATATTATTTACACTACAATACTTATCTATACATTCATTTATATTGTCTATATTTATTATTTTTAGTATTTTCTTTATATATGTATACATTTTTCTGACGTGCGTAAACCTAAAGGTAAAACATGAATAAAGTTCTATTTCTATTTCTTCCTATGGAGAAAAGTAATCATTTCTCTTCCTAGGGTGGGAAGTAAATATTTCTCTCCCTAGAGTGCGAAATAAATATTTCTCTCTTTAGGGAAAAAAGTAATCATTTAATAGTTTGATAATGATCATTATTTGATCGAAACTAATAAATGAACAGTGTGACATTAACCAAGTAAAAGTGTGTTTTATTTAAGTAATCATATCTCTTCCTAGGGTGGGAAATAAATATTTCTTTCCCCAGGGAGAAAAGTAATCATTTCTCTCCCTACGATGGGAAGTAAATATTTCTCTCCCTAGGGAGAAAAGTACAATTTCACTCCCTAGGGAGAAAAGTACAATTTCTCTTCCTAGGGTGGGAAGTAAATATTTCCTTCCCCAGGGAGAAAAGTCATCATTTCTATTCCTACGATGGGAAGTAAATATTTCCCTCCCTAGGCAGAAAAGTATTATTTTCTCTTCCTAGGGTGGGAAGTAAATATTTCTATGCTGGTCGGGAAAGTGGTTGTTTTAATAAATAATTTGTTTATTTATATAAAATTCGAATTGCGGAAAACGAACAGTATCGTCCATTTTTCCATTATAATTTTATTTATCCACTTCATTTTTTTTTACGCTAATTAATTGCCGTTTTGTGTACATCGTGTTTGAAGAATTTATTATTGTTGCAGTTTTTTTTCCATCTCCTGAATATTTCATTTTCGTTCTCGTTGCCTGTTTATTTATTTATTTATTTGAAGAGTTTGTTGATATAACCTTGTGCGTTATATTACTCTGAATAAATAATATGATATAGAAATAAAAACTTGTGCAATTAAAAATAACATCAAAGACAACCTTCAGCCGACAGCGCAGACAGCCAACACTTTGTAAAGTATATATTTTTTTAATGTGAAAAATGCATCTGCAATAATGTTGTTTATATAAATAAAATTATCATAAAAAGACATGAATCTATTAGCGCGCAAACACAATGAAAAACTAATTGAATAATATAAATAAAATGGGTGATTGGAGGCAAGTTAAATACTAAATTGAGTTGCGAGATAAATATTTTTTTGACGAAAACTTTTCTTACTTTTGTTCAAAAATTGCTTCCAAAATGATTTCCCGCAATTTTGCGCAACCGCAAATGTTAATTTTAAGCCCGTGACGCGTTCGCAAAGAAAATTCGAAAATGAAAAAAATCGAAAAAATCAATTTTTTTAATAATCATCGTAGACCTTTATGTAATACCTCTTTTTTCATCAGAAGAACGAGATAAAACGATTGGCGTTGAAAAATTTTATCTAGAAAAAATTGTAAAAAAGTTAGCAAGTCACCGTGAATTTTTGAAAAAAGTCCATTTTTTCAAACTTTGAACGGCTGTAGCGGTCGAACGAAGAATCCAATTTGAACGCTTTTTTCACTTCTGTGATCCTTGTGTGCCAATTATTCGGATTTGATGAAAATTGGCGATTTTAAATTTTTGACGAAAACTTGAAAAACCCATCCCAAAAATTGTAAAATTTTGTAATACAGTGTTTTTTTTTTTGTTGTGTTTCAGGTTCCTCTCACAGTGATAAAGAGCTGGACCCTAATACTCCGGAGAAGGTGCCCAGGACCCCGTCGGAGAGGAAGAGGAAAAGGAGAGAGGATGGCGGGGGGACGATCGCGAAGGGCGTCAGGACGAACTCGACGGACAAGAAGGTGGACTATTTCAATACCAAACACACGGGCAACAGCCCCATCAGACACGGGGGGGCCAAGAGCCCCTCACCGCAGCAACCTTATCCCATGGTAAATATAAAAGTAATAAACATTTTTTTATTTTTATTTTTTTATTCTCCTTTTCAATTAGTCAATAAGAACATTATTTTCACCGTTGTCTGTTTTTTTTTTAATTTAATTTCACAGATCTCAATATAAGCAGTTGCAGATTGAGCTTGTCACTTTCAAAATTAAAAAGTTCAAGGTCAAAGTGTCTCAATGCAATTTTAATTCTATGAGGGCTATTTGTAAAAAAATATTGTATTGTTTTATAATTGTCAATCTGTAATTTAACATGTAATGATTAAATAAATATATAAATATTTCAAGATTGCCATCTTTAAATTTGTCCAAAATATTTATATTAATTAATTAATTTATTTATTTATTCATTCACATACTTAGCTATCATTCAGAATGCACAGTACAGTATTGTACAAATACATTTGATAGATGTACAAGTCAAGTGCGTAAATGGTTGTCGGACAGAAGACCCACGGTCTATTGCTTTTTGGCACAAACAAAATGTATTTTATAATTCATGCATAACAAGTGTTAATTGTATGTGTAAATATGTCAAATCAAGATGATGATGATGATGATGATGATGACAATGGTTGTCAAAATACAAATTTTGTCCACTCAGAATTCATCAGTTCATTTGTTCCAATCAACATGGCAGTTCAGTAACCTTGAAGCAATATTATTAATTAATATATTGGCGTAGACACCCTTCAGTTTCTTTTTGTTTTTTTAATTCCAAGAAAAGTCTATAGGGTGAACAAAGATTTCTATGTAAGCTGTCACAGATTCAAGTTGCCGTTTAAAAAAAAAAAAAAAAATGTTTCAAGGTCATTTATTTTAACTCACATTTGCCCGAGATTTATATTAATGGAAAGTAAATGATTTGTTTCTCTAAATCAAGCAACAAAGATTTAGGTTATTTTTCGCTTCGTGTCAAATCACTGGACGTGTACACACTTATCCGAATTAAAAATTGATAGTTAGCTTTGACGATATTCTAGATATAATTTTAAGGTTATTTTTCGCTTCCTCTTAAATGTCAATCAATAATCACTGAAGTTATTAGAATAAAAAGAATAATAGATGGCGCTGACGATATTCTAGATATGATTTTAAGGTTATTTTTTGCTTCCTCTCAAATGTCAATGAATAATCACTGAAGTTATTAGAATAAAAAAAATAATAGATGGCGCTGACGATATTCTAGATATAATTTTAAGGTTATTTTTTGCTTCCTTTTAAATGTCAATGAATAATCACTGAAGTTATTAGAATAAAAAGAATAATAGATGGCGCTGATGATATTCTAGATATGATTTTAAGGTTATTTTTTGCTTCCTCTCAAATGTCAATGAATAATCACTGAAGTTATTGGAATAAAAAAAATAATAGATGGCGCTGACGATATTCTAGATATAATTTTAAGGTTATTTTTTGCTTCCTTTCAAATGTCAATGAATAATCACTGAAGTTATTAGAATAAAAAAAATGATAGATGGCGCTGACGATATTCTAGATATGATTGTAAGGTTGTTTTTCGCTTCCTTTCAAATGTCAATGAATAATCACTGAAGTTATTAGAATAAAAAAAATGATAGATGGCGCTGACGATATTCTAGATATAATTTTAAGGTTATTTTTTGCTTCCTTTCAAATGTCAATGAATAATCACTGAAGTTATTGGAATAAAAAAAATAATAGATGGCGCTGACGATATTCCAGATATGATTGTAAGGTTGTTTTTCGCTTCCTTTCAAATGTCAATGAATAATCACTGAAGTTATTAGAATAAAAAAAATGATAGATGGCGCTGATGATATTCTGGATATAATTTTAATATAGATCTTTAGGCATATCTGGGTTAAATAGATCCGCACAAATGTTTACATCATTTCAATTCTATGATTGCGCCTCTTCGACTTTTCCTCGATCAATGCCGTGCATTACATAGATTACATCGATTACATATTTCAACGGCTGCAATTTATCGTAATGTAACACTCCCGTTTGAATTTATACTCGATGCACCAGTCCGTTCAGTGTCAAGGTTACACCTTGGATTTATTACCGTTTTACAGCAGTTGTAAACTGACGGGTTTTTATTATTACTGCCCATTAAAACTGAACTGTGCGCGTTGCACACTCTATTATTTATGCTTCGGCAACAATCGCTGAAATATGGAGCACTTCGAGTTCCTCATTCCATCGGTTAATGACCCGACAGTAAAGAAGGATTATTGCCATTACCCTAATTGGGCCCTGGGCAATATCGTTCACTCGATTTTTAACTATTTTGCTCTGAGCAAGTTCGAACGGTGCCCGAAGCAACTTTTTTGTCACAGGTGATAAAAAAAAGTTATGGTTCAATTAAAATTAGTTAATCTTAGCATTCAAAATGATTTATTTGAATGCATTATTTGTTCATTAAAGAAAACCTCAAGTGTGCCATGATTTTTTGTTTAAAAAAATTTAAGTTGGTAACACATATTGAGGTTATGTTACTTGCGGCATGTTCCTACTGATAAATTAATTTGCTGTGACAAATGACACAAAGAAGTCGTAGGTTCATCTTCAAAAATTTCTTGCTGGTTTACGGAGAATACTACCCGTTTCACGAAATAATACAACATATCGTGATAAGGTATTTTTGAATTCATTATAAATAATGGGAACGTTAGGAAATTCTTCTTGAAACTCTGCCATAGGTGCGTCGAATGAATACAATCAAATGAGAGATTATTTTTAAAATGTTCATTCATCTTATTTATAATGTCATTAGAAAAATAATCACCAAATATCTCGACCATTTTTTTAGGTTCATCGATTATTTCGTTATTGTAATTAATTTTGTAACCAGTACAAGAAGTTGTTTTACCCTGAATTTTTTTAATCAACTTCCAACTTGCCTTAGTTTTATTTTCAGAGTTGGATACTATAAGATTATAATTATTTTTTTTTCTTTTATAATTTCATTATTAATTTCTTTTTTAAGGTTTTTATAATTTTCGTTTGTATTGTTGCTAGGTATTTGTTTTCTTAACCAATTAAGATTTTTTAGAAGTTGAATTTTTTCTATCAAATGTTTGGGAAAAATTATTTTAGTGGTGTTAGATTTTTTTATAGACAGAGGTTTGTTTCTTTTAAATGTCAAGTCAAAACACCACATAAAATCCTCCAGAAACGATTCAAATACCAAATCTTTATTATTGACATCGAATGTATTAAAGATATGAGAGTTTAATATGTGCTTAAATTCTATAATTCTGTTAGGATTTATACTTCTATGAGTACTAAATCTGTTGGATTTCTTTGTGTCACTGGAAGGTACATTATGATAATATGAAACTAGTTGACCATGGTGGTCTGATATTCCCGTTTCAAAGTTCTCACATTTAATATTATTAGGATCATTGGATACAATATAATCAATTTGACTGTTACTTATATTATTAATTACTCGAGTCGGACCCTTTACTAAAGAAACCATTTCAAACGAGTCCCAAATATCATTTAAAATGCGTAATTTGAGAAAAAATTTTAAACCGTTTATATTTATATCACCACAGAGTATGACTGTCTTAAATTGAGAAAAAGCTTTTAATAAAATATTGTTTAATTGAATGAAAAAAGCATCGAAATGATGCATGCCGTAGAAGTTCGATAACAGTTCTAACCCAACAAATTTTACTTGAAACTTTTATCGACACTTTTTGTAATACAACAAAGGCTTTTTAAAGAAATTGCAAAACAATAAAACTTGTGTGATTGTGTCATCTCGCAGATTTCGATAGATTCGATCTCCGCGAGCAAGTTTTCTTTATTAATCCATAAATAGTTAATGTTGGAAGATATGTGAATGTATTAACGGATAAATCTCTTTGTTTCAGTATCCGCCGTCGCAGCAGCAACTCCCGTCGCCGCAGGTGCCGGTCAACGCCGTTCCTTTCGATTTCTACCCCAAGCCACAAACCCCCAGAGTTCCCGCTATGGTTAGCAAACTAGTACAGGTGAGCCCCCCCCGACTTTCCACCCCCCCTGAATTCATGCAACCTGTAAATACGCGAAGACGACGGGGTCTTTCTCTCTACCTCACTGTTTTTGTTTTTTCCCTTCGATTACTTATTTTCCGCTCGGGTGGCAGAGTGCGCTTTTTTCCTGGTTCACACAAAAAAAAGACAACACCCCCACCCCCAGTCAGTCGATCGAACACGTTTTTAATAATGATGATTATGATGATGATGATGATGATGAACAGCTTCTCGATTATTTACTGTTGGTTGTTATTTACTTATTAGAGGAGCCCGTCACGGATTGAGCGTAAACGCTACCATATGATGACGAAAATACACACCACTCTGGTATGCAATTAAAATTTTAGAGCTAAATCTTTTATTTTTTTGTTTTGTTTTTGTAATAAGTAAAAATCACGAGATCACGAATGCAATACTTAAGTCTCTGCGGCTGTGTGGCGGCGGTCGGCCGGTTGGTTGAAAATGCGCGTTGTTGCTTGCAGACTGAATTAACGTGTCAAAGGATACAGGAGTTCGAGACGCAAGCGTCCTCCGACCTGGAGGTGCGGAACCAGAAGATCGAGGAGCTGAGCCGGTCGAACGAGGAGCTCAGGCACCAGATGGCGGCGCAGCAGAAGACCCTCGACCAGCACAAGCAGCACATCACCAAGTGCATAGACGTGGTGAAAAAGCTGCTCAAGGAGAAGAGCTCCATCGAGAAGAAGGAGGCGAGGCAGAAGTGCATGCAGAACAGGCTGAGGCTGGGGCAGTTCGTCACGCAGAGGGTGGGCGCCACCTTCCAGGAGAACTGGACGGACGGGCACGCCTTTCAGGAACTTGCCAGGTAAATATGCTTTATAGTTTTTTCATATAATCAAACATTTCAAAGTTTAAAAAACATCTACTGCGCATTAACCTCGAAAGTGTGCTAGGGTAGGGGTTTATCGATTTTGATGCTTTCTACCAACTTTTTTTTTTTTTAATCTTGGTCGATGAACAGATAACCATCACGTGTATAATTTTTGCGATATTTTTAATTTTGTGTGTACATACGTACACATTTTAAATTTAAGGTAGATTTAGATTATATTTAAGTTTAAATTAAAAAAAAACGAAATATAGCCTGAATATATGAATATTTATATATTCAGGCTATATTTCGTTTTTTTGAATTTATTTAATACTTTCTGCAACAAGTAAGGTTGTTTCTATTTTATTTAATATTTAAGTTTATTCAATGTTACAAATTGGAGATGTTCCGTTTTTTTGAAATAAATAAACAAATTAATATAGATAGGATAGGAACTCTGACAGGTTATGTACACGACTTCCAACGAGAACAAACTTCAAACAGAAACTTCCCAGGGGTACAAAAAAAAACCTAAGAATTTCCGTAATATTAGAAACACTCTGATTGCGCTGAGAATGCTTACCTCCGGTGTTCTGAGGTTTCCCAGAGAATTAATCACAGTGGCGTGGACTTGAAGCAACGTAGCGGCCCAACAAAAAAAACCATCGGCCAAAACTAATTCCAACAAAATCCACCACCGCGTTCGCTAATGTGTGGCACGAACTTAATCCTCCCTCGAGAGAACGATACAACTCATAATCATTTGATGCGCACGATCCACAGATTATTCTCTGATTCGCACAGATTTTTAAGTGTGAGGTCCAGAATGTCTCGGCTCGGCCGGAAGTAAAGAAGCTGTCACAATTCAAACCTGGGTTGCCAATCTTGGAGAAAATCACTGTCGCCAACATACGTTCATAAATCACGCTTGGGCGTGAACTGGATTGCCTACCCTGAATTTTCCCACACTTGAATTCAATATCAATCAAGTTTACAGGGTGTCAATTTTGAACCGTAACAGTTCCAACATTAAAATTTTGAGGAAATTGTTTAATCAAATTAATGGTTTACCACAAAAAATTGGGCAGCAGTGATAACAACTTAAGAAATTGATGACATAGGCTGACCAGATGACTCCAGAGTTTTCAGGATTGGTCCCAATTTTTAGTCTGTTGTTCATTCTGCTTTTGAACAATTTAAAATGCCGTTAAGCAATTGTTTTCTTGGTTTTGTTGATTTTTTCATTTTCTGACTACTTTTGAACAATTTAAAAATGTCGTTAACCATTTGTTTTGTTGGTTTCATTGATTACTCCAATTTCTGAGTACTTTCGCACAATTTTAAAATGTCTTCAACCATTTGTTTTGTTGATTTTGTTAATTATTCCACTTTCTGACTAATTTTCAACAATTTTAAAATGCCATTTACCATTAGTTTTGTTGATTTTGTTGATTACTTCACTTTCTGACTAATTTTGAACAATTTTAAAATGTCGTTGACTATTTGTTTTGTTGATTTCATTGGTTACACCATTTTCTGACCACTTTTGAAAAATTTTAAAATGTCATCAATCATTTGTTTTGATGATTTCATTGATTACTCCACTTTCTGACTAATTTTCAACAATTTTAAAATGTCATTAACCATTTGTTTTGTTGATTTTGTTGATTATTCCACTTTCGGACTAATTTTCAACAATTTTAAAATGTCACTAACCATCTGTTTTGTTGGTATCATTGGTTACTCCACTCTCTGACTAATTTTCAACAATTCTAAAATGTCACTATCCGTCTGTTTTGTTGGTATTATTGATTACTCCATTTTCTGACTAATTTTCAACAATTTTAAAATGTCATCAATCATTTGTTTTGATGATTTCATTGATTACTCCACTTTCTGACTAATTTTCAACAATTTTAAAATGTCATTAACCATTTGTTTTGTTGATTTTGTTGATTACTCCACTTTCGGACTAATTTTCAACAATTTTAAAATGTCACTAACCATCTGTTTTGTTGGTATCATTGGTTACTCTACTTTCTGATTAATTTTCAACAATTTTAAAATGTCATTAACCATTTGTTTTGTTGATTTCATTGGTTACTCCACTTTCTGACTAATTTTCAACAATTTTAAAATGTCATTAATCATTTGTTTTGTTCATTTTGTTGATTACTCCAATTTCTGACTCATTTTGAACAATTTTAAAATGTCATTAACCATTTGTTTTGTTGGTATCATTGATTACCCTACTTTCTGACTAATTTTCAACAATTTTAAAATGTCATTAACCATTTGTTTTGTTGGTATCATTGATTACCCTACTTTCTGACTAATTTTCAACAATTTTAAAATGTCGTTAACCATTTGTTTTGTTGGTATCATTGATTACCCTACTTTTTGACTAATTTTCAACAATTTTAAAATATCGTTAACCATTTGTTTTGTTGGTATCATTGATTACCCTACTTTCTGACTAATTTTCAACAATTTTAAAATGTCACTAACCATTTGTTTTGTTGGTATCATTGATTACCCTACTTTCTGACTAATTTTCAACAATTTTAAAATGTCATTAACCATCTGTTTTGTTGGTATCATTGGTTACTCTACTTTCTGACTAATTTTCAACAATTTTAAAATATCGTTAACCATTTGTTTTGTTGGTATCATTGATTACCCTACTTTCTGACTAATTTTCAACAATTTTAAAATGTCATTAACCATTTGTTTTGTTGGTATCATTGATTACCCTACTTTCTGACTAATTTTCAACAATTTTAAAATGTCATTAACCATTTGTTTTGTTGGTATCATTGATTACCCTACTTTCTGACTAATTTTCAACAATTTTAAAATATCGTTAACCATTTGTTTTGTTGGTATCATTGATTACCCTACTTTCTGACTAATTTTCAACAATTTTAAAATGTCACTAACCATTTGTTTTGTTGGTATCATTGATTACCCTACTTTCTGACTAATTTTCAACAATTTTAAAATGTCATTAACCATCTGTTTTGTTGGTATCATTGATTACCCTACTTTCTGACTAATTTTCAACAATTTTAAAATATCGTTAACCATTTGTTTTGTTGGTATCATTGATTACCCTACTTTCTGACTAATTTTCAACAATTTTAAAATGTCATTAACCATTTGTTTTGTTGGTATCATTGATTACCCTACTTTCTGACTAATTTTCAACAATTTTAAAATATCGTTAACCATTTGTTTTGTTGGTATCATTGATTACCCTACTTTCTGACTAATTTTCAACAATTTTAAAATGTCATTAACCATTTGTTTTGTTGGTATCATTGATTACCCTACTTTCTGACTAATTTTCAACAATTTTAAAATGTCACTAACCATCTGTTTTGTTGGTATCATTGGTTACTCTACTTTCTGACTAATTTTCAACAATTTTAAAATGTCACTAACCATCTGTTTTGTTGGTATCATTGATTACCCTACTTTCTGACTAATTTTCAACAATTTTAAAATGTCGTTAACCATTTGTTTTGTTGGTATCATTGATTACCCTACTTTCTGACTAATTTTCAACAATTTTAAAATGTCATTAACCATTTGTTTTGTTGGTATCATTGATTACCCTACTTTCTGACTAATTTTTAACAATTTTAAAATGTCACTAACCATCTGTTTTGTTGGTATCATTGATTACTCCATTTTCTGACTACTTTTAAACAATTTAAAATGTCGTCAACCATTTGTTTTGTTGATTTCGTTAATTACTCTACTTCCGACTTGTCTAAATTTTTTAACCCAACTTGGCCGACTATGATTCCCATTGAAAAAATGTAAGATTGTATTATATCTACACAACGAAACAAATGACAATCATCAAAGTAAATTATTATTGAAGTATTCATTAACACCTAAAAGTTTTTCCTTTGACTTTTTTTTGTAACTATATCGGTATACGATATATTTCGTATTACAGAAACTGCCAAAATTTAGTTTTTTGCGTTTATCAAGTAAACCATGCATTTTTTCTAAAAAACAAAAACGGATTTTCAGAACGCTTCTAAAACTGCAAATTTTTTCCCATTTAACCGAATCTGTATCTCTTACCGTTCCCGAGATCCCCATAGTTATAATGAAAAAAGACTCACCCTGTATAACTTTATAGCATAGGAATAATTGTGTTGTCGGTACTATTACGGCGACATCTATTGTCTCGAGTAGAAATTTTCCTGATCGAGCGGAGTTTGTTTACGGCGACATCTATTATCTTACAGTTTATTTATGCTTTTTTTCCGGTGTTTTTTGTGTAGTGTAGGGAATAAGCGCAACAACAAATAATTTGTTTGTGGTTTTCTTTATATTGCAGGCGGCAAGAAGAGATCACCGCCGAGCGGGAGGAGATCGACAGGCAGAAGAAGCTGCTGCTGAAGAAGAGGCCCTCGAACAGCGAGGGCGGGCGGAAGCGGAACAACTCGTCGGCCTCCTCGACGCTGCACAACGGCACGGACAACACGTTCCTCAAGCCGGACGCCGTGCCCGGCTCGTTCACTATACAGGAGTACTATGAAGCCGACGAGATTTTAAAAGTAAGTTTTAAAACGATTATTCCCTAACACGTACTACCAACCGATAAGAGACAACCTGCATTAGTTGGTGTAATAATGGTTTATGATTTTTTTTATACTTAACCCTTTCGGTATGGGTATATCTGCCAATATCACACCCGACGGACGTAAAAAATGTCCATTTTTTAAACATCGATTTCCAGTGTTGGATTTTGCTCCAAAACTAAAAACATATCTGCAGCGTCAATGATCAGCATTATTAGGATATAAAAACAAGTAAATTCATCAGAACGCTTATTGATGCTACCCGGCTGTCGCAGAAGTTACGTTAAAAGGCTTATTGATGTGACCCGTCCTGAAAGGGTTAAAAACTATAATTTACATTTAATGACAACTTTACACTTAAAAAATGATTGACGTGATTATTCTCTAACATGGACTACCAAGTGATAAAAGACGACTACGCAACCTCCATTAGTTGGTATTGTTATTCTACTAACCCACATTCGCCTAAAGGAAAGTAAATCATATGTTTCCCTAAATCAGAGGTTATTTTTTGCTTCCTGTCAAATGTCAATGAATAATCACTGAATTATTGGAATAAAAAAATGTTAGATGGCGCTGTTGATGTTTCAAATATAATTTTAAGAGGAACTGCGTATAGAACTGTAGGTATATCTGGGTTAATAATGTTTATTTTTTTATAGTTAAGACAGAGCGCCCTCAAGAAGGAGGACGCCGACCTGCAGCTGGAGATGGAGAAGCTGGAGCGGGAGAGGAACCTGCACATACGCGAGCTGAAGCGCATCCACAACGAGGACCAGTCCCGCTTCAACAACCACCCCGTGCTCAACGAGCGGTACCTGCTGCTGATGCTGCTCGGCAAGGGCGGCTTCAGCGAGGTGCACAAGGCGTTCGACCTCAAGGAGCAGCGGTACGTCGCCTGCAAGGTGCACCAACTGAACAAAGACTGGAAGGAGGACAAGAAGGCCAATTATATTAAGTGAGTAAATATCAGAAGAGATTCTCTTTCACTTTTTTTTTTCATTAAGAACAAATTACAAACAAAAGAATGTGTCCATAAAATATCCTTTAAAAGCACAATTGTTGAGTAGATATTATATATACTCTATTCACATTTTATTCTTGCCGCAGTTGGTTTTGTTGGGGTGACATTTTTGTTGGTAGTAAAAAAGTTACTAACAATTTGTCATTTTATTTTTTGGGTTATTTTTGTTGGTAGTACAAAAGTTACTAATAATTTGGTTGTCATTGCATATTTTGGTTATTTTTGTTAGTAGTAAAAAAGTTACCAACAATTTGTCATTTTATTTTTTGAGTTATTTTTGTTGGTAGAAAAAAAGTTGATAACAATTTATTTGTCATTTTATTTTTTATTATTTTTGTTGGTAGAAAAAAAGTTACTAACAATTTATTTGTCATTTTATTTTTTGAGTTATTTTTGTTGGTAGTAAAAAAGTTACCAACAATTTATTTGTCATTTTATTTTTTGAGTTATTTTTGTTAGTAGAAAAAAGTTACTAACAATTTATTTGTCATTTAATTTTTTGGTTAATTTTTGTTGGTAGTAAAAAAGTTACTAACAATTTATTTGTCATTTTATTTTCTGAGTTATTCTGTTGGTAGAAAAAAAGTTACTAACAATTTATTTGTCATTTTATTTTTTGGATTATTTTTGTTGGTAGTAAAAAAGTTACCAACAATTTATTTGGCATTTTATTTTTTGAGTTTTTTTGTTGGTAGAAAAAAAGTTACTAACAATTTATTTGTCATTTTATTTTTTGGATTATTTTTGTTGGTAGTAAAAAAGTTACCAACAATTTATTTGGCATTTTATTTTTTGAGTTATTTTTGTTGGTAGTAAAAAAGTTACAAACAATTTGGTTATGTCATTGAATTTTTCTTTGTTAGGGTAACATTTTTTTTTTGTAGTAAAAAAGTTACTAACAATTTGTCATTTTATTTTTTGGGTTATTTTTGTTGGTAGTAAAAAAGTTACTGATAATTTGGTTGTCATTGCATATTTTGGTTATTTTTGTTGGTAGTAAAAAAGTTACTAACAATTTGGTTATGTCATTGAATTTTTCTTTGTTAGGGTGATATTTTTGTTGGTAGTAAAAAAGTTACTAACAATTCGTCATTTTATTTTTTGGGTTATTTTTGTTGGTAGTAAAAAAGTTACTAATAATTTGGTTGTCATTGCATATTTTGGTTATTTTTGTTGGTAGTAAAAAAGTTACTAACAATTTGGTTATGTCATTGATTTTTTCTTTGTTAGGGTGATATTTTTGTTGGTAGTAAAAAAGTTACTAACAATTCGTCATTTTATTTTTTGGGTTATTTTTGTTGGTAGTAAAAAAGTTACTAATAATTTGGTTGTCATTGCATATTTTGGTTATTTTTGTTGGTAGTAAAAAAGTTACTAACAATTTGGTTATGTCATTGAATTTTTCTTTGTTAGGGTGACATTTTTGTTGGTAGTAAAAAAGTTACTAACCTTTTTTTCTTTGTTAGGGTGACATTTTTGTTGGTAATAAATAAGTTACTAACAATTTGTCATTTTATTTTTTGGGTAATTTTTGTTGGTAGTAAAAAAAATACTAATAATTTGGTTGTCATTGCATATTTTGGTTATTTTTGTTGGTAGTAAAAAAGTTACTAACAATTTGGTTATGTCATTGAATTTTTCTTTGTTAGGGTGACATTTTTGTTGGTAGTAAAAAAGTTACTAACCATTTTTTCTTTGTTAGGGTGACATTTTTGTTGGTAGTAAAAAAGTTACTAACCATTTTTTTTTTTGTTCGGGTGACATTTTTGTTGGTAGTAAAAAAAAATACTAATAATTTGGTTGTCATTGCATATTTTGGTTATTTTTGTTGGTAGTAAAGAAGTTACTAACAATTTGGTTATGTCATTGAATTTTTCTTTGTTAGGGTGACATTTTTGTTGGTAGTAAAAAAGTTACTAACAATTTTTTTCTTTGTTGGAGTGACATTTTTGTTGGTAGTAAACAAGTTACTAACAATTTGTCATTTTATTTTTTGGGTAATTTTTGTTGGTAGTAAAAAAATACTAATAATTTGGTTTTCATTGTATATTTTGGTTATTTTTGTTGGTAGTAAAAAAGTTACCCACAATTTGTTTATGTCATTGCATTTTTTTTGGGTATGAGTAGTGCAATGTTGCAATTTTTTAATATCCCTCATTCACATGTAAAATTTTATTGAAGTTAAGGTTAACAACATACTTCAATCATTACTATCAAAAATACAACATGCCAATATAAGGACAAAAAACACCCCGACTGCGGCAAAAGAATAAAATGTGAACAGAGTATAAACGCCTGAATGGAGTATCACTCGATAGTATAAGACGGCGAGTTTTACTGGAAGATCGTTTTCTATTAGTGATTCTTGCGGCCTAAATTATTTACCGTCGAGGTGTTCCCGTGATGTATGTGCATTAATGTATTGCTCCTCTTTCCCGCTGCAGGCACGCTTTAAGAGAATACAACATTCACAAGGCGCTCGATCATCCCCGGGTGGTCAAGCTCTACGACGTCTTCGAGATAGACGCCAATTCGTTTTGTACAGTTTTGGAATATTGTGATGGGCACGACTTGGACTTTTATCTTAAGCAGGTAAGACTATTACAGCAACCCCGCTACAGTTTCATGCCAACAATAAACTAGCGCCACCTTTTGTCGATTTATTGAATTAAAAACATGAAATTTGTAGTTCCAAATAAAAATAAAAAAGCAAACATTCATGTAATCTTAATAAAACCACTCTCGACATTACAAACATTTTTTTTTAAGTTCGTGAGTTCTCTCATTTCAAATTATCTCAACTATGAAGTACCATAATTTTTATAAAATTGACATTTTTTTTAAGTTCGAGAGTTCTCTCATTTCAAATTACCTAAACCATCATTTTTATAAAATTGGTTAAAACATTTGTAAACTACAAATCACGTGATGATAAAACTGTTCCTTGAGAGTTCCGTGAGAGCGAACGAAATGTTTCAAGACGGGACTGAGCACTTTTCATCCCTTTACAACTGAAACAGAAACGTTTTTTCGGTGCAGATGTTGATGTACGTTTACGTTTATTGCAGCACAAGACAATACCGGAGAGGGAGGCACGGTCGATAGTGATGCAGGTCGTGTCTGCACTCAAGTACCTGAACGAGATCAAACCGCCTGTGATCCACTACGATCTGAAGCCCGGCAACATCCTGCTGACGGAGGGGAACGTCTGCGGCGAAATCAAGATAACCGATTTCGGCCTCAGCAAGGTGATGGACGAGGAGAACTACAACCCCGACCACGGCATGGACCTGACGTCGCAGGGCGCCGGCACATATTGGTTAGTACACAATTAATAGCACATCATTGACGAAGTGGCAATACCGCCTAAGCAATCAAAATTGAGATTTTAGTACATGGTCTTTTCCCAGAAAACTATAAATCAGTTTTTTTTTGTCTTCTGTCAAATTTAGTAAGTGTGATAGTTCACGGATATTATAATCTTCTTTCTTATAATTTGTCTCACACACAGTTAAATAACAGTATATAAAACTTTTAATTTGTCTCATACACAGTTAGATAACATAATAATAACAGTGCCGAAAATAGTTGGCAGCCCTTAAAACATAACCTAACTAACAGAAATTCAGTGGCGTCACTAAGAATTGGAATTTGGGCATGGAAAACTCTGAAATTTAAATAAAACTGCTAGATTATGAATCTTAAATGTATTTTTAATGTTTAAAATATGCAATATCGGCAGATAAAAATGCAAAAAATAATTTGTATAGCCAGTAACCTTGAAAAATCATAAGTCGTCAAAAATAGCAAAATGTACACTGCACTGAACTGGAGATTTCCACAACCTTTAATAATAAAAATGTTCCACCACGTGATAAACGAGAACCAAATTTAACAAATAATTTTACTAGAATTATTATAGGGATTTTGGGAAAATGTGCTGCCAACTATATTCAACTTTCTGATCTCACGGTACATATTATAAAAAAAATAGTTTTCCACTTTTCTTTCGATTTGTCTCGGTTACTGTTTTCTGTTTCTGTATTTTCGTTTCATTTCCAGGTATCTTCCACCCGAGTGTTTCGTAGTCGGAAAGAATCCACCCAAGATATCCTCGAAGGTGGACGTGTGGAGTGTAGGCGTAATATTCTATCAATGTTTGTACGGTAAGAAGCCGTTCGGACACAACCAGTCACAGGCGACGATCCTGGAGGAGAACACTATCCTAAAAGCGACAGAAGTGCAGTTTGCCAACAAGCCCGCCGTCACGAACGAAGCCAAGGTTGGTAATCCTGATTATTCTTTCACGACAGCAAAATTAATAATAATATTTATTTCCTAAGGATATACATTAACATTTAAATGACATTAAGTACATAGATAAGAAAATTGTCAAAAACCTGTACATCTAAACATTACCAAAATATGTGTAATATTTATTAATGCAATGTTTTGTATTTACGACGGTATTTTGCCTGAAATTAGATTGCGCAATGCAGTGACGGCTCGTGGGGTGACTCGCAAACTTTACCCCCAGGTGTCACGACATTTTGGAACGGCTCTACCAATTGTTTGATAAAAGATTTGAAACTTTACCTCCGTTGCCAGATTTTGGGATGGCTCTACACGAAGTATTATTTATTTACTCAGCAGTCTCCGC
This sequence comes from Ocypus olens, assembly GCA_910593695.2. Taxonomy (NCBI): domain Eukaryota; kingdom Metazoa; phylum Arthropoda; class Insecta; order Coleoptera; family Staphylinidae; genus Ocypus; species Ocypus olens. Next base: position 57,581,331 of record OU343053.1, read on the forward strand.
AGCACCCTACGTTATGATTATTTTTCGTAGCTTTTAAAAAATAATAATAATATTGGATCAATGGACGTTTTACCTCGATCCAGCAAAAATTATTTGAAGCCTAAACAATTTCGCTTCATTTTGGTTGCGAGAATAGGGAGTAATAAATCATACTAGCACTTTTTTCAATAAAGCTTATGAGTTTTTAACAATGTGTCTTTATGAAGGAGACTTTACTTCTTTAGATGTGCAGATGGTAAATTTAAAAATAATTTTCCAATGCAAAATGTGGCACTCATTAAAATTCAATAACAATCACTACTTCACTCGTCGACACCGCGGCTACAAGCACACGTATTAACGATTGCTGTTGTTTTCAGAGTTTCATAAGGAGCTGCCTGGCGTACCGCAAAGAGGACCGCATCGACGTGCTCTCCCTGGCGCGGCACGAGTACCTGCAGCCGCCCATGCCGAAGCACTCGCGGGTGACGTCGAACGCTCAGCAGCAGCAGGTGCAGCAGCAGGCGGCGGTGCAGCACAACTCGCAGCACTCCTCGCAGCAGCCGGGCTCCTTCTCGACGGGCCTCTTCGGGGCGATGAACGCTTCCTCCTCGTCTTAGTGCAGTGCCGCGGCGTGTCCGAACTTGTGAACGAATGTGCACGCGCGGCGGGGGCCGAGATCTAGTTAGATGAATATTATTAAACAAAAAAAAAGAAGAAATAATTGATAATGAAGTGATTACTACACACGACGGATAAGTTTAATAAAAGAAAATGAAACCGGGACTGTGAAAAAATATGGGACGCCACGAGGTCGGGGCGATGACTGAGCGCGCTTGGAAAGTAAAAACAAACACAGTTTTTCACTTTTACTCTCTATTAAAAAAAAAAAAGAAACCTTATCTAAAATCTCTCTTATTCTCTCGTTGCTTGCTGCTTCTCCTTGTCTTCTCTCTATCTCGGGGGTTTTGTGCTACTACGAACTGGTTGTGATCGGTTGGACTATTGGAGTAAAGATGAAATCGATGAATAAAAAAAAAAGAACGCAAACTTTAAGTTTCCTTTATACCGTTTATATATATATATGCGCATGTATGTATATATATATATATGTATATATAAGGCTCTATATATATATAAACAAGTAAAATATATATACAATTATATATAGACGATGATAAGTTATTTTTATTAAGTGCCCTTGCTTTGTACCATAGTGTCGTGTAATTTCAGTTGGCGGTTCAGTTTCCCTTGCACACCTCCACCCCGTATAGCGCGGCGTGCATTCCTCCGCATAATAAATCTAGTGCGTGTAACTATTCGCCGAGTTAGTTCCCTGTTGCTGAGCATGCCATTCAGTTGCAGCTTCTCTCAAAAAAAAAACCGACAAAACATATACATTGAGACATTTTTTATACACAACACACAAACACTACACAACTTTTATTTGATGGTTGTCGCTGAACGAGATTCATGTAATTATTAATTATTCCCCTCCGCATATTATCGTTTTTATATATACATACATATAAATATATATATATTGAAATATTGTAAATAGAGTATATATTTAAATGAATTAGGTCTAAATTGTTTCTAATAACTCAAGTTACGCAACCTCAATTTGTTTAAATATGCCTAAAAAAACGTAGCATGTAAGTTAATATTTAATTGATTTGTAAATATCCATTATTTTTTTGTTTTTTTTTTATTATTATTTTTTTGTCCTATTTAATTTCTTTGAGATGAGTTCGAAATAAATTGGGGTTAGAACATGTTAAAAAAAAACATTACACATATTGTTAAAATTAATCAATCGAGTTCTCACTTCCTCACATTCCACACTCACGAATATAAAAATCGATTCCGAATATTAATTTAAAAAAAAAAGAAACTCGTTCTCTCTCCGGCTCTGAACTCGCGAATCCGAATGGGGGAATGTGCAGAGCGCAAATTTGTAATCATGATGTATGAACGGTGGACGATGCCAAACAGATATAAAAAGAAAGTTTATTCATTAAAACTCGCAAATAACAAAAAATTAAAAATACATGTTACATATTTATATAATCGTGTGCTGTTTGTGTTGGTGGTCAGCCACAGACATTGTGATAAGAATAGTTAAGTCATGTCTAGGAAAAAAAATTAACGAAGATGTAACATTATTTTATTGTTTATTGTACTTGTATATCTATACTTTTTATTTTATACAATCGTTCACAGATTTTTTCTTTTTTTGGTATATTACCTACCAATGTAAATACAGTGTGTATAAATTACACAGTAAAAGTTTTGAAGATCATTCTTTTATTTCGTGTGTACTCTCTGTAGACTACTTTTCAGCCTCAAGTGTTATTGCGAAGTGTGGTGATTAAATAAAGCAAGGTAAGTAAAGTTTACTATTAATAGAATTTTAAAGCCAATAATGAGCCACTGTGAAGTTGCTACAAGAATGCGAATAATAAATTACTTTACTCAATAAAAAGTTGGCAAAGTAAATATTCTTCATATTTGAATTAAAATCAATTGCTTACCTGTCAAATGTATGTTGATTACCAATACCAACGGTTACGAATATGTAGCCGTTCATGGGCAGCAATACTTACTTTGCCGTCTACGGTCATCAAATTATTAACTTTAACAATCGTCTAGTTAACTATTCAAAGCCGGATATGGTTAAAAAAATTGTTTGTAATTTGATGATTTTCGCCATTTATATTCCATAGTAGAAAAAAAAATTAAAAATTCAAGACGGTTCTTAATGAAGGAAAAACACGTGTAAAGTAATTATTTTTTCGAAAAAAAAAATGTATTGGTCATTTGATGATTCAGGAAAATTTCCGGTTTAGAATGTGTACCCTAAATTAATTTTGAAAATTTTTCAAGATTTGTATCAGGAGACTAGGAACGCAAAGAGGTATTTTACTCTTCAAAAATCGATCGAAAATTTCCGGTTCAGAATGTGTACCCTAAATTAATTTCGAAAAATTTTCTGGATTTGTATCAGGAGAGTAGGAATGCAAAGAGGTATTTTACTCTTCAAAAATCGATCGATCGAAAATTTACGGTTCAGAATGTGTACCCTAAAATAATTTCGAAAAATTTTCTGGATTTGTATCAGGAGACTAGGAACGCAAAGAGGTATTTTACTCTTCAAAAATCGATCGAAAATTTCCGGTTCTGAATGTGTACCCTAAATTAATTTCGAAAAATTTTCTGGATTTGTATCAGGAGAGTAGAAACGCAAAGAGGTATTTTACTCTTCAAAAATCGATCGATTGAAAATTTACGGTTCAGAATGTGTACCCTAAAATAATATCGAAAAATTTTCTGGATTTGTAGCAGGAGAGTAGAAACGCAAAGAGGTATTTTACTCTTCAAAAATCGATCGATTGAAAATTTACGGTTCAGAATGTGTACCCTAAAATAATATCGAAAAATTTTCTGGATTTGTATCAGGAGAGTAGAAACGCAAAGAGGTATTTTACTCTTCAAAAATCGATCGATTGAAAATTTCCGGTTCAGAATGTGTACCCTAAATTAATTTCGAAAAATTTTCTGGATTTGTATCAGGAGAGTAGGAATGCAAAGAGGTATTTTACTCTTCAAAAATCGATCGATCGAAAATTTACGGTTCAGAATGTGTACCCTAAAATAATTTCGAAAAATTTTCTGGATTTGTATCAGGAGAGTAGAAACGCAAAGAGGTATTTTACTCTTCAAAAATCGATCGATTGAAAATTTCCGGTTCAGAATGTGTACCCTAAATTAATTTCGAAAAATTTTCTGGATTTGTATCAGGAGAGTAGAAACGCAAAGAGGTATTTTACTCTTCAAAAATCGATCGATTGAAAATTTCCGGTTCTGAATGTGTACCCTAAATTAATTTCGAAAAATTTTCTGGATTTGTATCAGGAGAGTAGGAATGCAAAGAGGTATTTTACTCTTCAAAAATCGATCGATCGAAAATTTACGGTTCAGAATGTGTACCCTAAAATAATTTCGAAAAATTTTCTGGATTTGTATCAGGAGACTAGGAACGCAAAGAGGTATTTTACTCTTCAAAAATCGATCGAAAATTTCCGGTTCTGAATGTGTACCCTAAATTAATTTCGAAAAATTTTCTGGATTTGTATCAGGAGAGTAGAAACGCAAAGAGGTATTTTACTCTTCAAAAATCGATCGATTGAAAATTTCCGGTTCAGAATGTGTACCCTAAATTAATTTCGAAAAATTTTCTGGATTTGTATCAGGAGAGTAGGAACGCAAAGAGGTATTTTACTCTTCAAAAATCGATCGATCGAAAATTTACGGTTCAGAATGTGTACCCTAATTTAATGTCGAAAAATTTTCTGGATTTGTATCAGGAGAGTAGGAACGCAAAGAGGTATTTTACTCTTCAAAAATCGATCGATCGAAAATTTACGGTTCAGAATGTGTACCCTAATTTAATGTCGAAAAATTTTCTGGATTTGTATCAGGAGAGTAGGAACGCAAAGAGGTATTTTACTCTTCAAAAATCGATCGATCGAAAATTTCCGGTTCAGAATGTGTACCCCAATTTAATGTCGAAAAATTTTCAAGATTTGTATCAGGAGAGTAGAAACGCAAAGAGGTATTTTACTCTTCAAAAATCGATCGATCGAAAATTTACGGTTCAGAATGTGTACCCTAAATTAATGTCGAAAAATTTTCAAGATTTGTATCAGGAGAGTAGGAACGCAAAGAGGTATTTTACTCTTCAAAAATCGATCGATCGAAAATTTACGGTTCAGAATGTGTACCCTAAATTAATTTCGAAAAATTTTCTGGATTTGTATCAGGAGAGTAGGAACGCAAAGAGGTATTTTACTCTTCAAAAATCGATCGATCGAAAATTTCCGGTTCAGAATGTGTACCCTAAATTAATTTCGAAAAATTTTCTGGATTTGTATCAGGAGAGTAGGAACGCAAAGAGGTATTTTACTCTTCAAAAATCGATCGATCGAAAATTTACGGTTCAGAATGTGTACCCTAATTTAATGTCGAAAAATTTTCTGGATTTGTATCAGGAGAGTAGGAACGCAAAGAGGTATTTTACTCTTCAAAAATCGATCGATCGAAAATTTCCGGTTCAGAATGTGTACCCCAATTTAATGTCGAAAAATTTTCAAGATTTGTATCAGGAGAGTAGAAACGCAAAGAGGTATTTTACTCTTCAAAAATCGATCGATCGAAAATTTACGGTTCAGAATGTGTACCCTAAATTAATTTCGAAAAATTTTCTGGATTTGTATCAGGAGAGTAGAAACGCAAAGAGGTATTTTACTCTTCAAAAATCGATCGATCGAAAATTTCCGGTTCAGAATGTGTACCCTAAAATAATTTCGAAAATTTTTCTGGATTTGTATCAGGAGACTAGGAACGCAAAGAGGTATTTTACTCTTCAAAAATCGATCGATCGAAAATTTACGGTTCAGAATGTGTACCCCAATTTAATGTCGAAAAATTTTCAAGATTTGTATCAGGAGAGTAGAAACGCAAAGAGGTATTTTACTCTTCAAAAATCGATCGATCGAAAATTTACGGTTCAGAATGTGTACCCTAAATTAATGTCGAAAAATTTTCAAGATTTGTATCAGGAGAGTAGAAACGCAAAGAGGTATTTTACTCTTCAAAAATCGATCGATCGAAAATTTACGGTTCAGAATGTGTACCCCAATTTAATGTCGAAAAATTTTCAAGATTTGTATCAGGAGAGTAGAAACGCAAAGAGGTATTTTACTCTTCAAAAATCGATCGATCGAAAATTTCCGGTTCAGAATGTGTACCCTAAATTAATTTCGAAAAAATTTCTGGATTTGTATCAGGAGAGTAGAAACGCAAAGAGGTATTTTACTCTTCAAAAATCGATCGATCGAAAATTTACGGTTCAGAATGTGTACCCCAATTTAATGTCGAAAAATTTTCAAGATTTGTATCAGGAGAGTAGAAACGCAAAGAGGTATTTTACTCTTCAAAAATCGATCGATCGAAAATTTACGGTTCAGAATGTGTACCCTAAATTAATGTCGAAAAATTTGCAAGATTTGTATCAGGAGACTAGGAACGCAAAGAGGTATTTTACTCTTCAAAAATCGATCGATCGAAAATTTACGGTTCAGAATGTGTACCCCAATTTAATGTCGAAAAATTTTCAAGATTTGTATCAGGAGAGTAGAAACGCAAAGAGGTATTTTACTCTTCAAAAATCGATCGATCGAAAATTTACGGTTCAGAATGTGTACCCTAAATTAATGTCGAAAAATTTTCAAGATTTGTATCAGGAGAGTAGGAACGCAAAGAGGTATTTTACTCTTCAAAAATCGATCGAAAATTTACGGTTCAGAATGTGTACCCTAAAATAATTTCGAAAAATTTTCAAGATTTGTATCAGGAGAGTAGAAACGCAAAGAGGTATTTTACTCTTCAAAAATCGATCGATCGAAAATTTCCGGTTCAGAATGTGTACCCTAAAATAATTTCGAAAAATTTTCAAGATTTGTATCAGGAGAGTAGAAACGCAAAGAGGTATTTTACTCTTCAAAAATCGATCGATCGAAAATTTACGGTTCAGAATGTGTACCCTAAATTAATTTCGAAAAATTTTCTGGATTTGTAACAGGAGACTAGGAACGCAAAGAGGTATTTTACTCTTCAAAAATCGATCGATCGAAAATTTACGGTTCAGAATGTGTACCCCAATTTAATGTCGAAAAATTTTCAAGATTTGTATCAGGAGAGTAGAAACGCAAAGAGGTATTTTACTCTTCAAAAATCGATCGATCGAAAATTTCCGGTTCAGAATGTGTACCCTAAATTAATTTCGAAAAAATTTCTGGATTTGTATCAGGAGAGTAGAAACGCAAAGAGGTATTTTACTCTTCAAAAATCGATCGATCGAAAATTTACGGTTCAGAATGTGTACCCTAAATTAATTTCGAAAAATTTTCTGGATTTGTATCAGGAGAGTAGAAACGCAAAGAGGTATTTTACTCTTCAAAAATCGATCGATCGAAAATTTCCGGTTCAGAATGTGTACCCTAAAATAATTTCAAAAATTTTTCTGGATTTGTATCAGACTAGGAACGCAAAGAGGTATTTTACTCTTCAAAAATCGATCGATCGAAAATTTACGGTTCAGAATGTGTACCCTAAATTAATGTCGAAAAATTTTCAAGATTTGTATCAGGAGACTAGGAACGCAAAGAGGTATTTTACTCTCCAAAAATCGATCGATCGAAAATTTCCGGTTCAGAATGTGTACCCTAATTTAATGTCGAAAAATTTTCTGGATTTGTATCAGGAGAGTAGGAACGCAAAGAGGTATTTTACTCTTCAAAAATCGATCGAAAATTTACGGTTCAGAATGTGTACCCTAAAATAATTTCGAAAAATTTTCAAGATTTGTATCATGAGAGTAGAAACGCAAAGAGGTATTTTACTCTTCAAAAATCGATCGATCGAAAATTTCCGGTTCAGAATGTGTACCCTAAATTAATTTCGAAAAATTTTCTGGATTTGTATCAGGAGAGTAGAAACGCAAAGAGGTATTTTACTCTTCAAAAATCGATCGATCGAAAATTTACGGTTCAGAATGTATACCCTAAATTAATTTCGAAAAATTTTCTGGATTTGTATCAGGAGAGTAGGAACGCAAAGAGGTATTTTACTCTTCAAAAATCGATCGATCGAAAATTTACGGTTCAGAATGTGTACCCTAAATTAATGTCGAAAAATTTTCAAGATTTGTATCAGGAGAGTAGGAACGCAAAGAGGTATTTTACTCTTCAAAAATCGATCGAACGAAAATTTACGGTTCAGAATGTGTACCCTAAAATAATTTCGAAAAATTTTTAGGATTTGTATCAGGAGAGTAGAAACGCAAAGAGGTATTTTACTCTTCAAAAATTTCCGGTTCAGAATGTGTACCCTAATTTAATGTCGAAAAATTTTCTGGATTTGTATCAGGAGAGTAGGAACGCAAAGAGGTATTTTACTCTTCAAAAATCGATCGAAAATTTACGGTTCAGAATGTGTACCCTAAAATAATTTCGAAAAATTTTCAAGATTTGTATCAGGAGAGTAGAAACGCAAAGAGGTATTTTACTCTTCAAAAATCGATCGATCGAAAATTTCCGGTTCAGAATGTGTACCCTAAATTAATTTCGAAAAATTTTCTGGATTTGTATCAGGAGAGTAGAAACGCAAAGAGGTATTTTACTCTTCAAAAATCGATCGATCGAAAATTTACGGTTCAGAATGTGTACCCTAAATTAATTTCGAAAAATTTTCTGGATTTGTATCAGGAGAGTAGGAACGCAAAGAGGTATTTTACTCTTCAAAAATCGATCGATCGAAAATTTACGGTTCAGAATGTGTACCCTAAATTAATTTCGAAAAATTTTCTGGATTTGTATCAGGAGAGTAGGAACGCAAAGAGGTATTTTACTCTTCAAAAATCGATCGATCGAAAATTTACGGTTCAGAATGTGTACCCTAAATTAATTTCGAAAAATTTTCTGGATTTGTATCAGGAGAGTAGGAACGCAAAGAGGTATTTTACTCTTCAAAAATCGATCGATTGAAAATTTACGGTTCAGAATGTGTACCCTAAATTAATTTCGAAAAATTTTCTGGATTTGTATCAGGAGAGTAGGAACGCAAAGAGGTATTTTACTCTTCAAAAATCGATCGATTGAAAATTTACGGTTCAGAATGTGTACCCTAAATTAATTTCGAAAAATTTTCTGGATTTGTATCAGGAGAGTAGGAACGCAAAGAGGTATTTTACTCTTCAAAAATCGATCGATTGAAAATTTACGGTTCAGAATGTGTACCCTAAATTAATTTCGAAAAATTTTCTGGATTTGTATCAGGAGAGTAGGAACGCAAAGAGGTATTTTACTCTTCAAAAATCGATCGATTGAAAATTTACGGTTCAGAATGTGTACCCTAAAATAATTTCGAAAATTTTTCAAGATTTGTATCAGGAGACTAGGAACGAAAAGAGGTATTTTTGATCAAATTTCTACACAAAATTAAATTCGAAAAAATTTCAGGATTTGTAACAGGAGACTAGGAACGTAAAGAGGTATTTTACTCTTCAAAAATCGATCGATCGAAAATTTACGGTTCAGAATGTGTACCCTAAATTAATTTCGAAAAATTTTCTGGATTTGTAACAGGAGACTAGGAACGCAAAGAGGTATTTTACTCTTCAAAAATCGATCGATCGAAAATTTACGGTTCAGAATGTGTACCCTAAATTAATTTCGAAAAATTTTCTGGATTTGTAACAGGAGACTAGGAACGCAAAGAGGTATTTTACTCTTCAAAAATCGATCGATCGAAAATTTACGGTTCAGAATGTGTACCCTAAATTAATTTCGAAAAATTTTCTGGATTTGTATCAGGAGAGTAGGAACGCAAAGAGGTATTTTACTCTTCAAAAATCGATCGATTGAAAATTTACGGTTCAGAATGTGTACCCTAAAATAATTTCGAAAATTTTTCAAGATTTGTATCAGGAGACTAGGAACGAAAAGAGGTATTTTTGATCAAATTTCTACACAAAATTAAATTCGAAAAATTTTCTGGATTTGTAACAGGAGACTAGGAACGCAAAGAGGTATTTTACTCTTCAAAAATCGATCGATCGAAAATTTACGGTTCAGAATGTGTACCCTAATTTAATGTCGAAAAATTTCCTGGATTTGTATCAGGAGAGTAGAAACGCAAAGAGGTATTTTACTCTTCAAAAATCGATCGATTGAAAATTTACGGTTCAGAATGTGTACCCTAAAATAATTTCGAAAATTTTTCAAGATTTGTATCAGGAGACTAGGAACGAAAAGAGGTATTTTTGATCAAATTTCTACACAAAATTAAATTCGAAAAAATTTCAGGATTTGTAACAGGAGACTAGGAACGCAAAGAGGTATTTTACTCTTCAAAAATCGATCGATCGAAAATTTACGGTTCAGAATGTGTACCCTAATTTAATGTCGAAAAATTTCCTGGATTTGTATCAGGAGAGTAGAAACGCAAAGAGGTATTTTACTCTTCAAAAATCGATCGATTGAAAATTTACGGTTCAGAATGTGTACCCTAAAATAATTTCGAAAATTTTTCAAGATTTGTATCAGGAGACTAGGAACGAAAAGAGGTATTTTTGATCAAATTTCTACACAAAATTAAATTCGAAAAATTTTCAGGATTTGTAACAGGAGACTAGGAACGCAAAGAGGTATTTTACTCTTCAAAAATCGATCGATCGAAAATTTACGGTTCAGAATGTGTACCCTAATTTAATGTCGAAAAATTTTCTGGATTTGTATCAGGAGAGTAGGAACGCAAAGAGGTATTTTACTCTTCAAAAATCGATCGATTGAAAATTTACGGTTCAGAATGTGTACCCTAAATTAATTTCGAAAAATTTCCTGGATTTGTATCAGGAGAGTAGAAACGCAAAGAGGTATTTTACTCTTCAAAAATCGATCGATTGAAAATTTACGGTTCAGAATGTGTACCCTAAAATAATTTCGAAAATTTTTCAAGATTTGTATCAGGAGACTAGGAACGAAAAGAGGTATTTTTGATCAAATTTCTACACAAAATTAAATTCGAAAAATTTTCAGGATTTGTAACAGGAGACTAGGAACGCAAAGAGGTATTTTACTCTTCAAAAATCGATCGATCGAAAATTTACGGTTCAGAATGTGTACCCTAATTTAATGTCGAAAAATTTTCTGGATTTGTATCAGGAGAGTAGGAACGCAAAGAGGTATTTTGCTCTTCAAAAATCGATCGATCGAAAATTTACGGTTCAGAATGTGTACCCTAAAATAATTTCGAAAAATTTTCTGGATTTGTATCAGGAGAGTAGAAACGCAAAGAGGTATTTTACTCTTCAAAAATCGATCGATTGAAAATTTACGGTTCAGAATGTGTACCCTAAATTAATTTCGAAAAATTTCCTGGATTTGTATCAGGAGAGTAGAAACGCAAAGAGGTATTTTACTCTTCAAAAATCGATCGATCGAAAATTTACGGTTCAGAATGTGTACCCTAATTTAATGTCGAAAAATTTTCTGGATTTGTAACAGGAGACTAGGAACGCGAAGAGGTATTTTACTCTTCAAAAATCGATCGATCGAAAATTTACGGTTCAGAATGTCTGGATTTGTATCAGGAGACTAGGAATGAAAAGAGGTATAATTGATGTGGATATAAAAAAATACATATTTTGATAAAATTATTTATTTACATTTAAAACACAATAAATTAGTTTCACAAAAATATTGTAGCACTAAAACCTAATATAGGCAAACAAAATATACATTACTTGAAGTAGACTTTTAAAATAATATTAATGTAAATTGTTCGTTATTTATTTGGTTTACTTACTCGCTACTAAAATAATATCTACGTACAATATTGCTTACCGTTAAAATATCACAATAATGAGTACTCTATTATAATTAATTTAAATTAATAAAATCATATTCGTTAGGTGTTGCTGCTGCGGCTCAAACCGTTGTCACTGCTCACGCTCTTCCCATTAGACTCCCTGTTGATGATGGGGCTGTTGGGAACGGAATTATAGTTGGAAGCGTTGAATTTGTTGATGTCCAACATCGGCTGCACCTCGTTCTCATCGAAATTTTCGAAATGTTCGCAATAGTGCTCGCCGCACTGGCTGCACGTGAATAAATTCGGCTTGAGCGTGTATTTTAATTTCTGCACAACAAAAAGAAAACAACATGTAATGGTATTTTTTTGTGTAAATTCTACTCACTTCTCGGAAAGTTTTCCCCTCGGCGCGGACGTAACTGTAAATCATGAACACGGGAATGCAGAGTATCGAAAGGGACGTGATGGTCCACCCGATGGCGATGGCCCAGCCTGGATACCTGTAGGTGCCGTTGTTGTACGTGGGACTCTCATAGTCGATCATGTAGAACACCCAAACGGCGAGGAGAAGGAGCGGGGAGGCGATCGCCCAGCAGAATTTAAAGTACAGGCTCGGCTGCTTGCCCGTCATATCTTCGACATTCTTCGACAGCCGCCACACCCCGTACAGCCAGGAGACGGCTATGATTTCCATGAAGGCGACGTACATGATCGATATCGAGGCGGCGTAATGGTCGATAAGTTGGAAGAAGTAGATTCCACCCTAAATAAATGGACATAAGTGAAAGAATATTTTTTTAAACGTCAACTACCTTTGTAACGTTGGGCAGACCGCAGAAAAACGAAAACACGCAGATGACGAAGACCAATACCTCGTGGCACATCAAGTTCTTCTTGATCCAAACCGGAAAGCCGTCTTGTATCGAGGTGACGACGACTTCGACTATTGCAAACTGTGAAACAAGCGTTTTTTTTTTTTTTTAAGAAATACCACAATCTTCGGTATCGCCGGTACACTTACCTGGCTGTTAAGGGCCAAACATAGCAGCATGAAGAAGAACAGCACGGCCCAGACTTGAGCGGCCGGCATTTTGGCCATGGCTTGTGGAAAGACTACGAATATCAAACCAGGTCCTAAAATATTTTTGTTTGTTAAAGCATTTCTGCGAGTTTCAAATTGAATTAATGGGAAATAAGAACTGCATTGTTTTCATATATTAGTATTTCTTGATTACAACACTTACCATCAGCAACGACGTCCTCAATGGAAGCATTCTGTTCGTGCGCGATGTTTCCCAGCGTGGCGAACGCAAAAATCCCCACCAGTAAACTAGTGACGGCGTTGACCAGCGAAACGGCGATGGTATCGTGCAAGATGTTGTTGGTGTACTTGTTGTAACTCGCAAAGGAGATCATGCTGCCGAACGCGATGCCCATCGAGTTGAAGGTTTGCGTCGCTGCGTTCACCCAAACCTTGGAGTCGCCGAGGAGTTTCCACGTCGGCTTGAAGAAGTACCGCATCCCCTTGTCGGCGCCCTCGAGGGTCAGCGATTTCGCCATCAGGATCACGATGATGATGAAGGGAAGGGTGGCGGTGAAGTAACGCACCCTCGCCGATGATTTTATACTCTTCCATATGGCGAAGTAGACGAGCACCCACGCACACAGCAAACAGGCGACCAGGTCGTGCCTGAAGGGCCCCATCGATTCGATGCCCTTGGACATTTGAAGCACTTTGTCCCTGAAAAGTGTTTTCACGTCGTAGCGGGAGAAAATAAAGCGATGATGATGATGATACTTACTCGTAAAATTCTTCCGCTGGGCTCCTGCTGTTATTCGGCCTGGTCATATTGTAGGCGTTATAACATCTGTCCGAATTCCAGGGCTGGTAGCACTCGCCCCAAGGTTGCAAGGGCTTGAACGCCGTGAAGAAGTAGTAAATTCCGTAGGCTATTATCACACTATAATACGTGGACATTAGAAAGGAGATAATCACGCTCGCCACACCAGTGCCTATAATGTTTCCAAAGTTATAAACTACTACTCGTGACTTTACAAAAGATTTTACCTTTAAATAAGGGACACAATTGCCCCAGAGCACCGATTGGACCCCGACCCGTAAACTGCCCTATCGACAATTCCATGTAGAGCATCGGGATTCCGCACACGATCATGATGATCATATAGGGGATGAGAAAAACGCCTGAAACAAGCAAATTGTTCACATGAACGAAAACCTGAAAAACTGTAGAAAGGTCCCCCCTTCTTACTTTTGCTCAAAAATTGCATTAAAAATGATTTCCTGAAGAAACCACTGGTTCGATCCGGGGTTTCTTTACGTCACCGGAAAGATCGCTTCAAGACGCTTCAGAAAATGTACTTTCGCAGACACAAACGTCAATTTGAAGCCCGTGACGCGTCAGCAAAGAAAACTCGAAAAATCAATCGTTGACCTTTATGTAATACGCGAAAAATCGATTGGCGTTAAAGAATTAAAAAGGAAAAAAGTAGGCACGACCATGCCCGAATCGAATTCCTTTCGTTAATCGATGCACCAGGTGTCGATGTTTTGCATACACGTTCGTTCCGGCAATAAATCGCAAACGACAAATGTCGCCCACGATTGTTTACGCAAATGGAAAAAAAATGGATTACCTCCTTCGCTCTTGTAGCACAAATAGGGAAACCTCCAGACGGACCCGAGACCCACGCTGTAACCAACGCACGCCAGAACGAACTGCAGCTTATTGGACCACTGCTGCCTCCTGGGTTTCGGGTACACGCGGTCCCCGTCATCAGAACCGTCGCAGCTTTCGTCGAAGAGGTACTCCTCCGGAGGCCTGCAACATAAAAGAAACTAAAATTTTCAAAAATTCACAACTCGCGAAATAATCGGTGGATTTTCAAATACTCTATTTAGTTTGATAAAACGATGATTTGCAAATCCCGTTTAATTTTTGTAGAATTTAATCGACACGTTTAATATATTTTTTAAATTTTTTGCTCGAGTATTGCACAATTCGAAAACTAAAATTTTCAAAAATTCACAACTCGCGACATAATCGCTGGATTTTCGAATACTCTATTTAGTTTGATAAAACGATGATTTGCAAATCCCGTTTAATTTTTGTAGAATTTAATCGACACGTTTAATATATTTTTTAAATTTTTTGCTCGAGTATTACACAATTCGAAAACTAAAATTTTCAAAAATTCACAACTCGCGAAATAATCGGTGGATTTTCAAATACTCTATTTAGTTTGATAAAACGATGATTTACAAATCCTGTTTAATTTTTGTAGAATTTAGTCGACACGTTTTATATTTTTTTTAAATTTTTTGCTCGAGTCGTACACAATTCGAAAACTAAAATTTTCAAAAATTCACAACTCGCGAAATAATCGGTGGATTTTCAAATACTCTATTTAGTTTGATAAAACGATGATTTACAAATCCTGTTTAATTTTTGTAGAATTTAGTCGACACGTTTTATATTTTTTTTAAATTTTTTGCTCGAGTCGTACACAATTCGAAAACTAAAATTTTCAAAAATTCACAACTCGCGAAATAATCGGTGGATTTTCAAATACTCTATTTAGTTTGATAAAACGATGATTTGCAAATCCTGTTTAATTTTTGTAGATTTTAGTCGACACGTTTTATATATTTTTTTAATTTTTTGCTCGAGTATTACACAATTCGAAAACTAAAATTTTCAAAAATTCACAACTCGCGAAATAATCGGTGGATTTTCAAATACTCTATTTAATTTGATTAAACGATGATTTGCAAATCCTGTTTAATTTTTGTAGATTTTAGTCGACACGTTTTATATTTTTTTAAAATTTTTTGCTCGAGTATTACACAATTCGAAAACTAAAATTTTCAAAAATTCACAACTCGCGAAATAATCGCTGGATTTTCAAATACTCTATTTAATTTGATTAAACGATGATTTGCAAATCCTGTTTAATTTTTGTAGATTTTAGTCGACACGTTTTATATTTTTTTAAAATTTTTTGCTCGAGTATTACACAATTCGAAAACTAAAATTTTCAAAAATTCACAACTCGCGAAATAATCGCTGGATTTTCAAATACTCTATTTAATTTGATTAAACGATGATTTGCAAATCCTGTTTAATTTTTGTAGATTTTAGTCGACACGTTTTATATATTTTTATAATTTTTTGCTCGAGTATTACACAATTCGAAAACTAAAATTTTCAAAAATTCACAACTCGCGAAATAATCGGTGGATTTTCAAATACTCTATTTAGTTTGATAAAACGATGATTTGCAAATCCTGTTTAATTTTTGTAGATTTTAGTCGACACGTTTTATATATTTTTTTAATTTTTTGCTCGAGTATTACACAATTCGAAAACTAAAATTTTCAAAAATTCACAACTCGCGAAATAATCGCT
Organism: Ocypus olens; assembly: GCA_910593695.2. Taxonomy (NCBI): domain Eukaryota; kingdom Metazoa; phylum Arthropoda; class Insecta; order Coleoptera; family Staphylinidae; genus Ocypus; species Ocypus olens. Next base: position 57,597,170 of record OU343053.1, read on the forward strand.
GGATTTTCAAATACTCTATTTAATTTGATTAAACGATGATTTGCAAATCCTGTTTAATTTTTGTAGATTTTAGTCGACACGTTTTATATATTTTTTTAATTTTTTGCTCGAGTATTACACAATTCGAAAACTAAAATTTTCAAAAATTCACAACTCGCGAAATAATCGTTGGATTTTCAAATACTCTATTTAGTTTGATAAAACGATGATTTGCAAATCCTGTTTAATTTTTGTAGATTTTAGTCGACACGTTTTATATATTTTTTAAATTTTTTGCTCGAGTATTACACAATTCGAAAACTAAAATTTTCAAAAATTCACAACTCGCGAAATAATCGTTGGATTTTCAAATACTCTATTTAGTTTGATAAAACGATGATTTGCAAATCCTGTTTAATTTTTGTAGATTTTAGTCGACACGTTTTATATATTTTTTTAATTTTTTGCTCGAGTATTACACAATTCGAAAACTAAAATTTTCAAAAATTCACAACTCGCGAAATAATCGCTGGATTTTCAAATACTCTATTTATTTTGATAAAACGATGATTTGCAAATCCTGTTTAATTTTTGTAGATTTTAGTCGACACGTTTTATATATTTTTTTAATTTTTTGCTCGAGTATTACACAATTCGAAAACTAAAATTTTCAAAAATTCACAACTCGCGAAATAATCGCTGGATTTTCAAATACTCTATTTAATTTGATTAAACGATGATTTGCAAATCCTGTTTAATTTTTGTAGATTTTAGTCGACACGTTTTATATATTTTTTTAATTTTTTGCTCGAGTATTACACAATTCGAAAACTAAAATTTTCAAAAATTCACAACTCGCGAAATAATCGTTGGATTTTCAAATACTCTATGTAGTTTGATAAAACGATGATTTGCAAATCCCGTTAAATTTTTGTAGAATTTAATCGACACGTTTTATATATTTTTTTAATTTTTTGCTCGAGTATTACACAATTCGAAAACTAAAATTTTCAAAAATTCACAACTCGCGAAATAATCGCTGGATTTTCAAATACTCTATTTATTTTGATAAAACGATGATTTGCAAATCCTGTTTAATTTTTGTAGATTTTAGTCGACACGTTTTATATATTTTTTAAATTTTTTGCTCGAGTATTACACAATTCGAAAACTAAAATTTTCAAAAATTCACAACTCGCGAAATAATCGTTGGATTTTCAAATACTCTATGTAGTTTGATAAAACGATGATTTGCAAATCCCGTTAAATTTTTGTAGAATTTAATCGACACGTTTTATATATTTTTTTAATTTTTTGCTCGAGTATTACACAATTCGAAAACTAAAATTTTCAAAAATTCACAACTCGCGAAATAATCGCTGGATTTTCAAATACTCTATTTATTTTGATAAAACGATGATTTGCAAATCCTGTTTAATTTTTGTAGATTTTAGTCGACACGTTTTATATATTTTTTTAATTTTTTGCTCGAGTATTACACAATTCGAAAACTAAAATTTTCAAAAATTCACAACTCGCGAAATAATCGCTGGATTTTCAAATACTCTATTTAATTTGATTAAACGATGATTTGCAAATCCTGTTTAATTTTTGTAGAATTTAGTCGACACGTTTTATATTTTTTTAAAATTTTTTGCTCGAGTATTACACAATTCGAAAACTAAAATTTTCAAAAATTCACAACTCGCGAAATAATCGCTGGATTTTCAAATACTCTATTTAATTTGATTAAACGATGATTTGCAAATCCTGTTTAATTTTTGTAGATTTTAGTCGACACGTTTTATATATTTTTTTAATTTTTTGCTCGAGTATTACACAATTCGAAAACTAAAATTTTCAAAAATTCACAACTCGCGAAATAATCGTTGGATTTTCAAATACTCTATTTAGTTTGATAAAACGATGATTTGCAAATCCTGTTTAATTTTTGTAGATTTTAGTCGACACGTTTTATATATTTTTTAAATTTTTTGCTCGAGTATTACACAATTCGAAAACTAAAATTTTCAAAAATTCACAACTCGCGAAATAATCGTTGGATTTTCAAATACTCTATTTAGTTTGATAAAACGATGATTTGCAAATCCTGTTTATTTTTTGTAGATTTTAGTCGACACGTTTTATATATTTTTTTAATTTTTTGCTCGAGTATTACACAATTCGAAAACTAAAATTTTCAAAAATTCACAACTCGCGAAATAATCGCTGGATTTTCAAATACTCTATTTATTTTGATAAAACGATGATTTGCAAATCCTGTTTAATTTTTGTAGATTTTAGTCGACACGTTTTATATATTTTTTTAATTTTTTGCTCGAGTATTACACAATTCGAAAACTAAAATTTTCAAAAATTCACAACTCGCGAAATAATCGCTGGATTTTCAAATACTCTATTTAATTTGATTAAACGATGATTTGCAAATCCTGTTTAATTTTTGTAGATTTTAGTCGACACGTTTTATATATTTTTTTAATTTTTTGCTCGAGTATTACACAATTCGAAAACTAAAATTTTCAAAAATTCACAACTCGCGAAATAATCGCTGGATTTTCAAATACTCTATTTATTTTGATAAAACGATGATTTGCAAATCCTGTTTAATTTTTGTAGATTTTAGTCGACACGTTTTATATATTTTTTAAATTTTTTGCTCGAGTATTACACAATTCGAAAACTAAAATTTTCAAAAATTCACAACTCGCGAAATAATCGCTGGATTTTCAAATACTCTATTTAATTTGATTAAACGATGATTTGCAAATCCTGTTTAATTTTTGTAGATTTTAGTCGACACGTTTTATATATTTTTTTAATTTTTTGCTCGAGTATTACACAATTCGAAAACTAAAATTTTCAAAAATTCACAACTCGCGAAATAATCGCTGGATTTTCAAATACTCTATTTAATTTGATTAAACGATGATTTGCAAATCCTGTTTAATTTTTGTAGATTTTAGTCGACACGTTTTATATATTTTTTAAATTTTTTGCTCGAGTATTACACAATTCGAAAACTAAAATTTTCAAAAATTCACAACTCGCGAAATAATCGTTGGATTTTCAAATACTCTATTTAGTTTGATAAAACGATGATTTGCAAATCCCGTTAAATTTTTGTAGAATTTAATCGACACGTTTTATATATTTTTTTTAATTTTTTGCTCGAGTCGTACACAATTCGAAAACTAAAATTTTCAAAAATTCACAACTCGCGAAATAATCGGTGGATTTTCAAATACTCTATGTAGTTTGATAAAACGATGATTTGCAAATCCCGTTAAATTTTTGTAGAATTTAATCGACACGTTTTACATTTTTTTTTAATTTTTCGCTCGAGTATTACACAATTCGAAAACTAAAATTTTCAAAAATTCACAACTCGCGAAATAATCGGTGGATTTTCAAATACTCTATGTAGTTTGATAAAACGATGATTTGCAAATCCCGTTAAATTTTTGTAGAATTTAATCGACACGTTTTACATTTTTTTTTAATTTTTCGCTCGAGTATTACACAATTCGAAAACTAAAATTTTCAAAAATTCACAACTCGCGAAATAATCGCTGGATTTTCAAATACTCTATGTAGTTTGATAAAACGATGATTTGCAAATCCCGTTAAATTTTTGTAGAATTTAATCGACACGTTTTACATTTTTTTTACACAATTCGAAAACTAAAATTTTCAAAAATTCACAACTCGCGAAATAATCGGTGGATTTTCAAATACTCTATTTAGTTTGATAAAACGATGATTTGCAAATCCTGTTTAATTTTTGTAGAATTTAGTCGAAACGTTTTACATTTTTTTTTTATTTTTTGCTCGAGTCGTACACAATTCGAAAACTAAAATTTTCAAAAATTCACAACTCGCGAAATAATCGCTGGATTTTCAAATACTCTATTTAGTTTGATAAAACGATGATTTGCAAATCCTGTTTAATTTTTGTAGAATTTAGTCGAAACGTTTTACATTTTTTTTTATTTTTTGCTCGAGTCGTACACAATTCGAAAACTAAAATTTTCAAAAATTCACAACTCGCGAAATAATCGCTGGATTTTCAAATACTCTATTTAGTTTGATAAAACGATGATTTGCAAATCTTGTTTAATTTTTGTAGAATTTAATCGACACGTTTTATATATTTTTTTTAATTTTTTGCTCGAGTCGTACACAATTCGAAAACTAAAATTTTCAAAAATTCACAACTCGCGAAATAATCGGTGGATTTTCAAATACTCTATGTAGTTTGATAAAACGATGATTTGCAAATCCCGTTAAATTTTTGTAGAATTTAATCGACACGTTTTACATTTTTTTTTAATTTTTCGCTCGAGTATTACACAATTCGAAAACTAAAATTTTCAAAAATTCACAACTCGCGAAATAATCGGTGGATTTTCAAATACTCTATGTAGTTTGATAAAACGATGATTTGCAAATCCCGTTAAATTTTTGTAGAATTTAATCGACACGTTTTACATTTTTTTTTAATTTTTCGCTCGAGTATTACACAATTCGAAAACTAAAATTTTCAAAAATTCACAACTCGCGAAATAATCGCTGGATTTTCAAATACTCTATGTAGTTTGATAAAACGATGATTTGCAAATCCCGTTAAATTTTTGTAGAATTTAATCGACACGTTTTACATTTTTTTTACACAATTCGAAAACTAAAATTTTCAAAAATTCACAACTCGCGAAATAATCGGTGGATTTTCAAATACTCTATTTAGTTTGATAAAACGATGATTTGCAAATCCTGTTTAATTTTTGTAGAATTTAGTCGAAACGTTTTACATTTTTTTTTTATTTTTTGCTCGAGTCGTACACAATTCGAAAACTAAAATTTTCAAAAATTCACAACTCGCGAAATAATCGCTGGATTTTCAAATACTCTATTTAGTTTGATAAAACGATGATTTGCAAATCCTGTTTAATTTTTGTAGAATTTAGTCGAAACGTTTTACATTTTTTTTTATTTTTTGCTCGAGTCGTACACAATTCGAAAACTAAAATTTTCAAAAATTCACAACTCGCGAAATAATCGCTGGATTTTCAAATACTCTATTTAGTTTGATAAAACGATGATTTGCAAATCTTGTTTAATTTTTGTAGAATTTAATCGGCACGTTTTATATATTTTTTTAAATTTTTTGCTCGAGTATTACACAATTCGAAAACTAAAATTTTCAAAAATAATCGAAATAATCGGTGGATTTTCAAATACTCTATTTAGTTTGATAAAACGATGATTTGCAAATCCTGTTTAATTTTTGTAGAATTTAGTCGAAACGTTTTACATTTTTTTTTTATTTTTTGCTCGAGTCGTACACAATTCGAAAACTAAAATTTTCAAAAATTCACAACTCGCGAAATAATCGCTGGATTTTCAAATACTCTATTTAGTTTGATAAAACGATGATTTGCAAATCCTGTTTAATTTTTGTAGAATTTAATCGGCACGTTTTATATATTTTTTTAAATTTTTTGCTCGAGTATTACACAATTCGAAAACTAAAATTTTCAAAAATAATCGAAATAATCGGTGGATTTTCAAATACTCTATTTAGTTTGATAAAACGATGATTTGCAAATCCTGTTTAATTTTTGTAGAATTTAGTCGAAACGTTTTACATTTTTTTTTTATTTTTTGCTCGAGTCGTACACAATTCGAAAACTAAAATTTTCAAAAATTCACAACTCGCGAAATAATCGCTGGATTTTCAAATACTCTATTTAGTTTGATAAAACGATGATTTGCAAATCCTGTTTAATTTTTGTAGAATTTAGTCGAAACGTTTTACATTTTTTTTTTATTTTTTGCTCGAGTCGTACACAATTCGAAAACTAAAATTTTCAAAAATTCACAACTCGCGAAATAATCGCTGGATTTTCAAATACTCTATTTAATTTGATTAAACGATGATTTGCAAATCCTGTTTAATTTTTGTAGAATTTAGTCGAAACGTTTTACATTTTTTTTTTATTTTTTGCTCGAGTCGTACACAATTCGAAAACTAAAATTTTCAAAAATTCACAACTCGCGAAATAATCGCTGGATTTTCAAATACTCTATTTAGTTTGATAAAACGATGATTTGCAAATCCTGTTTAATTTTTGTAGATTTTAGTCGACACGTTTTATATATTTTTTAAATTTTTTGCTCGAGTATTACACAATTCGAAAACTAAAATTTTCAAAAATTCACAACTCGCGAAATAATCGCTGGATTTTCAAATACTCTATTTAATTTGATAAAACGATGATTTGCAAATCCTGTTTAATTTTTGTAGATTTTAGTCGACACGTTTTATATATTTTTTTAATTTTTTGCTCGAGTATTACACAATTCGAAAACTAAAATTTTCAAAAATTCACAACTCGCGAAATAATCGCTGGATTTTCAAATACTCTATTTAATTTGATTAAACGATGATTTGCAAATCCTGTTTAATTTTTGTAGATTTTAGTCGACACGTTTTATATATTTTTTAAATTTTTTGCTCGAGTATTACACAATTCGAAAACTAAAATTTTCAAAAATTCACAACTCGCGAAATAATCGTTGGATTTTCAAATACTCTATTTAGTTTGATAAAACGATGATTTGCAAATCCCGTTAAATTTTTGTAGAATTTAATCGACACGTTTTATATATTTTTTTTAATTTTTTGCTCGAGTCGTACACAATTCGAAAACTAAAATTTTCAAAAATTCACAACTCGCGAAATAATCGGTGGATTTTCAAATACTCTATGTAGTTTGATAAAACGATGATTTGCAAATCCCGTTAAATTTTTGTAGAATTTAATCGACACGTTTTACATTTTTTTTTAATTTTTCGCTCGAGTATTACACAATTCGAAAACTAAAATTTTCAAAAATTCACAACTCGCGAAATAATCGGTGGATTTTCAAATACTCTATGTAGTTTGATAAAACGATGATTTGCAAATCCCGTTAAATTTTTGTAGAATTTAATCGACACGTTTTACATTTTTTTTTAATTTTTCGCTCGAGTATTACACAATTCGAAAACTAAAATTTTCAAAAATTCACAACTCGCGAAATAATCGCTGGATTTTCAAATACTCTATGTAGTTTGATAAAACGATGATTTGCAAATCCCGTTAAATTTTTGTAGAATTTAATCGACACGTTTTACATTTTTTTTACACAATTCGAAAACTAAAATTTTCAAAAATTCACAACTCGCGAAATAATCGGTGGATTTTCAAATACTCTATTTAGTTTGATAAAACGATGATTTGCAAATCCTGTTTAATTTTTGTAGAATTTAGTCGAAACGTTTTACATTTTTTTTTTATTTTTTGCTCGAGTCGTACACAATTCGAAAACTAAAATTTTCAAAAATTCACAACTCGCGAAATAATCGCTGGATTTTCAAATACTCTATTTAGTTTGATAAAACGATGATTTGCAAATCCTGTTTAATTTTTGTAGAATTTAGTCGAAACGTTTTACATTTTTTTTTATTTTTTGCTCGAGTCGTACACAATTCGAAAACTAAAATTTTCAAAAATTCACAACTCGCGAAATAATCGCTGGATTTTCAAATACTCTATTTAGTTTGATAAAACGATGATTTGCAAATCTTGTTTAATTTTTGTAGAATTTAATCGACACGTTTTATATATTTTTTTTAATTTTTTGCTCGAGTCGTACACAATTCGAAAACTAAAATTTTCAAAAATTCACAACTCGCGAAATAATCGGTGGATTTTCAAATACTCTATGTAGTTTGATAAAACGATGATTTGCAAATCCCGTTAAATTTTTGTAGAATTTAATCGACACGTTTTACATTTTTTTTTAATTTTTCGCTCGAGTATTACACAATTCGAAAACTAAAATTTTCAAAAATTCACAACTCGCGAAATAATCGGTGGATTTTCAAATACTCTATGTAGTTTGATAAAACGATGATTTGCAAATCCCGTTAAATTTTTGTAGAATTTAATCGACACGTTTTACATTTTTTTTTAATTTTTCGCTCGAGTATTACACAATTCGAAAACTAAAATTTTCAAAAATTCACAACTCGCGAAATAATCGCTGGATTTTCAAATACTCTATGTAGTTTGATAAAACGATGATTTGCAAATCCCGTTAAATTTTTGTAGAATTTAATCGACACGTTTTACATTTTTTTTACACAATTCGAAAACTAAAATTTTCAAAAATTCACAACTCGCGAAATAATCGGTGGATTTTCAAATACTCTATTTAGTTTGATAAAACGATGATTTGCAAATCCTGTTTAATTTTTGTAGAATTTAGTCGAAACGTTTTACATTTTTTTTTTATTTTTTGCTCGAGTCGTACACAATTCGAAAACTAAAATTTTCAAAAATTCACAACTCGCGAAATAATCGCTGGATTTTCAAATACTCTATTTAGTTTGATAAAACGATGATTTGCAAATCCTGTTTAATTTTTGTAGAATTTAGTCGAAACGTTTTACATTTTTTTTTATTTTTTGCTCGAGTCGTACACAATTCGAAAACTAAAATTTTCAAAAATTCACAACTCGCGAAATAATCGCTGGATTTTCAAATACTCTATTTAGTTTGATAAAACGATGATTTGCAAATCTTGTTTAATTTTTGTAGAATTTAATCGGCACGTTTTATATATTTTTTTAAATTTTTTGCTCGAGTATTACACAATTCGAAAACTAAAATTTTCAAAAATAATCGAAATAATCGGTGGATTTTCAAATACTCTATTTAGTTTGATAAAACGATGATTTGCAAATCCTGTTTAATTTTTGTAGAATTTAGTCGAAACGTTTTACATTTTTTTTTTATTTTTTGCTCGAGTCGTACACAATTCGAAAACTAAAATTTTCAAAAATTCACAACTCGCGAAATAATCGCTGGATTTTCAAATACTCTATTTAGTTTGATAAAACGATGATTTGCAAATCCTGTTTAATTTTTGTAGAATTTAATCGGCACGTTTTATATATTTTTTTAAATTTTTTGCTCGAGTATTACACAATTCGAAAACTAAAATTTTCAAAAATAATCGAAATAATCGGTGGATTTTCAAATACTCTATTTAGTTTGATAAAACGATGATTTGCAAATCCTGTTTAATTTTTGTAGAATTTAGTCGAAACGTTTTACATTTTTTTTTTATTTTTTGCTCGAGTCGTACACAATTCGAAAACTAAAATTTTCAAAAATTCACAACTCGCGAAATAATCGCTGGATTTTCAAATACTCTATTTAGTTTGATAAAACGATGATTTGCAAATCCTGTTTAATTTTTGTAGAATTTAGTCGAAACGTTTTACATTTTTTTTTTATTTTTTGCTCGAGTCGTACACAATTCGAAAACTAAAATTTTCAAAAATTCACAACTCGCGAAATAATCGCTGGATTTTCAAATACTCTATTTAATTTGATTAAACGATGATTTGCAAATCCTGTTTAATTTTTGTAGAATTTAGTCGAAACGTTTTACATTTTTTTTTTATTTTTTGCTCGAGTCGTACACAATTCGAAAACTAAAATTTTCAAAAATTCACAACTCGCGAAATAATCGCTGGATTTTCAAATACTCTATTTAGTTTGATAAAACGATGATTTGCAAATCCTGTTTAATTTTTGTAGAATTTAGTCGAAACGTTTTACATTTTTTTTTTATTTTTTGCTCGAGTCGTACACAATTCGAAAACTAAAATTTTCAAAAATTCACAACTCGCGAAATAATCGCTGGATTTTCAAATACTCTATTTAGTTTGATAAAACGATGATTTGCAAATCCTGTTTAATTTTTGTAGAATTTAATCGGCACGTTTTATATATTTTTTTAAATTTTTTGCTCGAGTATTACACAATTCGAAAACTAAAATTTTCAAAAATAATCGAAATAATCGGTGGATTTTCAAATACTCTATTTAGTTTGATAAAACGATGATTTGCAAATCCTGTTTAATTTTTGTAGAATTTAGTCGAAACGTTTTACATTTTTTTTTTATTTTTTGCTCGAGTCGTACACAATTCGAAAACTAAAATTTTCAAAAATTCACAACTCGCGAAATAATCGCTGGATTTTCAAATACTCTATTTAGTTTGATAAAACGATGATTTGCAAATCCTGTTTAATTTTTGTAGAATTTAGTCGAAACGTTTTACATTTTTTTTTTATTTTTTGCTCGAGTCGTACACAATTCGAAAACTAAAATTTTCAAAAATTCACAACTCGCGAAATAATCGCTGGATTTTCAAATACTCTATTTAGTTTGATAAAACGATGATTTGCAAATCCTGTTTAATTTTTGTAGAATTTAGTCGAAACGTTTTACATTTTTTTTTATTTTTTGCTCGAGTCGTACACAATTCGAAAACTAAAATTTTCAAAAATTCACAACTCGCGAAATAATCGCTGGATTTTCAAATACTCTATTTAATTTGATTAAACGATGATTTGCAAATCCTGTTTAATTTTTGTAGAATTTAGTCGACACGTTTTATATTTTTTTAAAATTTTTTGCTCGAGTATTACACAATTCGAAAACTAAAATTTTCAAAAATTCACAACTCGCGAAATAATCGCTGGATTTTCAAATACTCTATTTAATTTGATTAAACGATGATTTGCAAATCCTGTTTAATTTTTGTAGATTTTAGTCGACACGTTTTATATATTTTTTTAATTTTTTGCTCGAGTATTACACAATTCGAAAACTAAAATTTTCAAAAATTCACAACTCGCGAAATAATCGGTGGATTTTCAAATACTCTATTTAATTTGATTAAACGATGATTTGCAAATCCTGTTTAATTTTTGTAGATTTTAGTCGACACGTTTTATATTTTTTTAAAATTTTTTGCTCGAGTATTACACAATTCGAAAACTAAAATTTTCAAAAATTCACAACTCGCGAAATAATCGCTGGATTTTCAAATACTCTATTTAATTTGATTAAACGATGATTTGCAAATCCTGTTTAATTTTTGTAGATTTTAGTCGACACGTTTTATATTTTTTTAAAATTTTTTGCTCGAGTATTACACAATTCGAAAACTAAAATTTTCAAAAATTCACAACTCGCGAAATAATCGCTGGATTTTCAAATACTCTATTTAATTTGATTAAACGATGATTTGCAAATCCTGTTTAATTTTTGTAGATTTTAGTCGACACGTTTTATATATTTTTTTAATTTTTTGCTCGAGTATTACACAATTCGAAAACTAAAATTTTCAAAAATTCACAACTCGCGAAATAATCGGTGGATTTTCAAATACTCTATTTAGTTTGATAAAACGATGATTTGCAAATCCTGTTTAATTTTTGTAGATTTTAGTCGACACGTTTTATATATTTTTTTAATTTTTTGCTCGAGTATTACACAATTCGAAAACTAAAATTTTCAAAAATTCACAACTCGCGAAATAATCGCTGGATTTTCAAATACTCTATTTAATTTGATTAAACGATGATTTGCAAATCCTGTTTAATTTTTGTAGATTTTAGTCGACACGTTTTATATATTTTTTTAATTTTTTGCTCGAGTATTACACAATTCGAAAACTAAAATTTTCAAAAATTCACAACTCGCGAAATAATCGTTGGATTTTCAAATACTCTATTTAGTTTGATAAAACGATGATTTGCAAATCCTGTTTAATTTTTGTAGATTTTAGTCGACACGTTTTATATATTTTTTAAATTTTTTGCTCGAGTATTACACAATTCGAAAACTAAAATTTTCAAAAATTCACAACTCGCGAAATAATCGTTGGATTTTCAAATACTCTATTTAGTTTGATAAAACGATGATTTGCAAATCCTGTTTAATTTTTGTAGATTTTAGTCGACACGTTTTATATATTTTTTTAATTTTTTGCTCGAGTATTACACAATTCGAAAACTAAAATTTTCAAAAATTCACAACTCGCGAAATAATCGCTGGATTTTCAAATACTCTATTTATTTTGATAAAACGATGATTTGCAAATCCTGTTTAATTTTTGTAGATTTTAGTCGACACGTTTTATATATTTTTTTAATTTTTTGCTCGAGTATTACACAATTCGAAAACTAAAATTTTCAAAAATTCACAACTCGCGAAATAATCGCTGGATTTTCAAATACTCTATTTAATTTGATTAAACGATGATTTGCAAATCCTGTTTAATTTTTGTAGATTTTAGTCGACACGTTTTATATATTTTTTTAATTTTTTGCTCGAGTATTACACAATTCGAAAACTAAAATTTTCAAAAATTCACAACTCGCGAAATAATCGTTGGATTTTCAAATACTCTATGTAGTTTGATAAAACGATGATTTGCAAATCCCGTTAAATTTTTGTAGAATTTAATCGACACGTTTTATATATTTTTTTAATTTTTTGCTCGAGTATTACACAATTCGAAAACTAAAATTTTCAAAAATTCACAACTCGCGAAATAATCGCTGGATTTTCAAATACTCTATTTATTTTGATAAAACGATGATTTGCAAATCCTGTTTAATTTTTGTAGATTTTAGTCGACACGTTTTATATATTTTTTAAATTTTTTGCTCGAGTATTACACAATTCGAAAACTAAAATTTTCAAAAATTCACAACTCGCGAAATAATCGTTGGATTTTCAAATACTCTATGTAGTTTGATAAAACGATGATTTGCAAATCCCGTTAAATTTTTGTAGAATTTAATCGACACGTTTTATATATTTTTTTAATTTTTTGCTCGAGTATTACACAATTCGAAAACTAAAATTTTCAAAAATTCACAACTCGCGAAATAATCGCTGGATTTTCAAATACTCTATTTATTTTGATAAAACGATGATTTGCAAATCCTGTTTAATTTTTGTAGATTTTAGTCGACACGTTTTATATATTTTTTTAATTTTTTGCTCGAGTATTACACAATTCGAAAACTAAAATTTTCAAAAATTCACAACTCGCGAAATAATCGCTGGATTTTCAAATACTCTATTTAATTTGATTAAACGATGATTTGCAAATCCTGTTTAATTTTTGTAGAATTTAGTCGACACGTTTTATATTTTTTTAAAATTTTTTGCTCGAGTATTACACAATTCGAAAACTAAAATTTTCAAAAATTCACAACTCGCGAAATAATCGCTGGATTTTCAAATACTCTATTTAATTTGATTAAACGATGATTTGCAAATCCTGTTTAATTTTTGTAGATTTTAGTCGACACGTTTTATATATTTTTTTAATTTTTTGCTCGAGTATTACACAATTCGAAAACTAAAATTTTCAAAAATTCACAACTCGCGAAATAATCGTTGGATTTTCAAATACTCTATTTAGTTTGATAAAACGATGATTTGCAAATCCTGTTTAATTTTTGTAGATTTTAGTCGACACGTTTTATATATTTTTTAAATTTTTTGCTCGAGTATTACACAATTCGAAAACTAAAATTTTCAAAAATTCACAACTCGCGAAATAATCGTTGGATTTTCAAATACTCTATTTAGTTTGATAAAACGATGATTTGCAAATCCTGTTTATTTTTTGTAGATTTTAGTCGACACGTTTTATATATTTTTTTAATTTTTTGCTCGAGTATTACACAATTCGAAAACTAAAATTTTCAAAAATTCACAACTCGCGAAATAATCGCTGGATTTTCAAATACTCTATTTATTTTGATAAAACGATGATTTGCAAATCCTGTTTAATTTTTGTAGATTTTAGTCGACACGTTTTATATATTTTTTTAATTTTTTGCTCGAGTATTACACAATTCGAAAACTAAAATTTTCAAAAATTCACAACTCGCGAAATAATCGCTGGATTTTCAAATACTCTATTTAATTTGATTAAACGATGATTTGCAAATCCTGTTTAATTTTTGTAGATTTTAGTCGACACGTTTTATATATTTTTTTAATTTTTTGCTCGAGTATTACACAATTCGAAAACTAAAATTTTCAAAAATTCACAACTCGCGAAATAATCGCTGGATTTTCAAATACTCTATTTATTTTGATAAAACGATGATTTGCAAATCCTGTTTAATTTTTGTAGATTTTAGTCGACACGTTTTATATATTTTTTAAATTTTTTGCTCGAGTATTACACAATTCGAAAACTAAAATTTTCAAAAATTCACAACTCGCGAAATAATCGCTGGATTTTCAAATACTCTATTTAATTTGATTAAACGATGATTTGCAAATCCTGTTTAATTTTTGTAGATTTTAGTCGACACGTTTTATATATTTTTTTAATTTTTTGCTCGAGTATTACACAATTCGAAAACTAAAATTTTCAAAAATTCACAACTCGCGAAATAATCGCTGGATTTTCAAATACTCTATTTAATTTGATTAAACGATGATTTGCAAATCCTGTTTAATTTTTGTAGATTTTAGTCGACACGTTTTATATATTTTTTAAATTTTTTGCTCGAGTATTACACAATTCGAAAACTAAAATTTTCAAAAATTCACAACTCGCGAAATAATCGTTGGATTTTCAAATACTCTATTTAGTTTGATAAAACGATGATTTGCAAATCCCGTTAAATTTTTGTAGAATTTAATCGACACGTTTTATATATTTTTTTTAATTTTTTGCTCGAGTCGTACACAATTCGAAAACTAAAATTTTCAAAAATTCACAACTCGCGAAATAATCGGTGGATTTTCAAATACTCTATGTAGTTTGATAAAACGATGATTTGCAAATCCCGTTAAATTTTTGTAGAATTTAATCGACACGTTTTACATTTTTTTTTAATTTTTCGCTCGAGTATTACACAATTCGAAAACTAAAATTTTCAAAAATTCACAACTCGCGAAATAATCGGTGGATTTTCAAATACTCTATGTAGTTTGATAAAACGATGATTTGCAAATCCCGTTAAATTTTTGTAGAATTTAATCGACACGTTTTACATTTTTTTTTAATTTTTCGCTCGAGTATTACACAATTCGAAAACTAAAATTTTCAAAAATTCACAACTCGCGAAATAATCGCTGGATTTTCAAATACTCTATGTAGTTTGATAAAACGATGATTTGCAAATCCCGTTAAATTTTTGTAGAATTTAATCGACACGTTTTACATTTTTTTTACACAATTCGAAAACTAAAATTTTCAAAAATTCACAACTCGCGAAATAATCGGTGGATTTTCAAATACTCTATTTAGTTTGATAAAACGATGATTTGCAAATCCTGTTTAATTTTTGTAGAATTTAGTCGAAACGTTTTACATTTTTTTTTTATTTTTTGCTCGAGTCGTACACAATTCGAAAACTAAAATTTTCAAAAATTCACAACTCGCGAAATAATCGCTGGATTTTCAAATACTCTATTTAGTTTGATAAAACGATGATTTGCAAATCCTGTTTAATTTTTGTAGAATTTAGTCGAAACGTTTTACATTTTTTTTTATTTTTTGCTCGAGTCGTACACAATTCGAAAACTAAAATTTTCAAAAATTCACAACTCGCGAAATAATCGCTGGATTTTCAAATACTCTATTTAGTTTGATAAAACGATGATTTGCAAATCTTGTTTAATTTTTGTAGAATTTAATCGACACGTTTTATATATTTTTTTTAATTTTTTGCTCGAGTCGTACACAATTCGAAAACTAAAATTTTCAAAAATTCACAACTCGCGAAATAATCGGTGGATTTTCAAATACTCTATGTAGTTTGATAAAACGATGATTTGCAAATCCCGTTAAATTTTTGTAGAATTTAATCGACACGTTTTACATTTTTTTTTAATTTTTCGCTCGAGTATTACACAATTCGAAAACTAAAATTTTCAAAAATTCACAACTCGCGAAATAATCGGTGGATTTTCAAATACTCTATGTAGTTTGATAAAACGATGATTTGCAAATCCCGTTAAATTTTTGTAGAATTTAATCGACACGTTTTACATTTTTTTTTAATTTTTTGCTCGAGTATTACACAATTCGAAAACTAAAATTTTCAAAAATTCACAACTCGCGAAATAATCGCTGGATTTTCAAATACTCTATTTAGTTTGATAAAACGATGATTTGCAAATCCCGTTAAATTTTTGTAGAATTTAATCGACACGTTTTACATTTTTTTTACACAATTCGAAAACTAAAATTTTCAAAAATTCACAACTCGCGAAATAATCGGTGGATTTTCAAATACTCTATTTAGTTTGATAAAACGATGATTTGCAAATCCTGTTTAATTTTTGTAGAATTTAGTCGAAACGTTTTACATTTTTTTTTTATTTTTTGCTCGAGTCGTACACAATTCGAAAACTAAAATTTTCAAAAATTCACAACTCGCGAAATAATCGCTGGATTTTCAAATACTCTATTTAGTTTGATAAAACGATGATTTGCAAATCCTGTTTAATTTTTGTAGAATTTAGTCGAAACGTTTTACATTTTTTTTTATTTTTTGCTCGAGTCGTACACAATTCGAAAACTAAAATTTTCAAAAATTCACAACTCGCGAAATAATCGCTGGATTTTCAAATACTCTATTTAGTTTGATAAAACGATGATTTGCAAATCTTGTTTAATTTTTGTAGAATTTAATCGGCACGTTTTATATATTTTTTTAAATTTTTTGCTCGAGTATTACACAATTCGAAAACTAAAATTTTCAAAAATAATCGAAATAATCGGTGGATTTTCAAATACTCTATTTAGTTTGATAAAACGATGATTTGCAAATCCTGTTTAATTTTTGTAGAATTTAGTCGAAACGTTTTACATTTTTTTTTTATTTTTTGCTCGAGTCGTACACAATTCGAAAACTAAAATTTTCAAAAATTCACAACTCGCGAAATAATCGCTGGATTTTCAAATACTCTATTTAGTTTGATAAAACGATGATTTGCAAATCCTGTTTAATTTTTGTAGAATTTAATCGGCACGTTTTATATATTTTTTTAAATTTTTTGCTCGAGTATTACACAATTCGAAAACTAAAATTTTCAAAAATAATCGAAATAATCGGTGGATTTTCAAATACTCTATTTAGTTTGATAAAACGATGATTTGCAAATCCTGTTTAATTTTTGTAGAATTTAGTCGAAACGTTTTACATTTTTTTTTTATTTTTTGCTCGAGTCGTACACAATTCGAAAACTAAAATTTTCAAAAATTCACAACTCGCGAAATAATCGCTGGATTTTCAAATACTCTATTTAGTTTGATAAAACGATGATTTGCAAATCCTGTTTAATTTTTGTAGAATTTAGTCGAAACGTTTTACATTTTTTTTTATTTTTTGCTCGAGTCGTACACAATTCGAAAACTAAAATTTTCAAAAATTCACAACTCGCGAAATAATCGCTGGATTTTCAAATACTCTATTTAGTTTGATAAAACGATGATTTGCAAATCTTGTTTAATTTTTGTAGAATTTAATCGGCACGTTTTATATATTTTTTTAAATTTTTTGCTCGAGTATTACACAATTCGAAAACTAAAATTTTCAAAAATAATCGAAATAATCGGTGGATTTTCAAATACTCTATTTAGTTTGATAAAACGATGATTTGCAAATCCTGTTTAATTTTTGTAGAATTTAGTCGAAACGTTTTACATTTTTTTTTTATTTTTTGCTCGAGTCGTACACAATTCGAAAACTAAAATTTTCAAAAATTCACAACTCGCGAAATAATCGCTGGATTTTCAAATACTCTATTTAGTTTGATAAAACGATGATTTGCAAATCCTGTTTAATTTTTGTAGAATTTAGTCGAAACGTTTTACATTTTTTTTTATTTTTTGCTCGAGTCGTACACAATTCGAAAACTAAAATTTTCAAAAATTCACAACTCGCGAAATAATCGCTGGATTTTCAAATACTCTATTTAGTTTGATAAAACGATGATTTGCAAATCCTGTTTAATTTTTGTAGAATTTAATCGGCACGTTTTATATATTTTTTTAAATTTTTTGCTCGAGTATTACACAATTCGAAAACTAAAATTTTCAAAAATAATCGAAATAATCGGTGGATTTTCAAATACTCTATTTAGTTTGATAAAACGATGATTTGCAAATCCTGTTTAATTTTTGTAGAATTTAGTCGAAACGTTTTACATTTTTTTTTTATTTTTTGCTCGAGTCGTACACAATTCGAAAACTAAAATTTTCAAAAATTCACAACTCGCGAAATAATCGCTGGATTTTCAAATACTCTATTTAGTTTGATAAAACGATGATTTGTAAATCCCGTTTAATTTTTGTAGAATTTAATCGACACGTTTTACATTTTTTTTTTATTTTTTGCTCGAGTATTACACAAAAAAATGTTTACGCATTATTAAATTAAACGAAGGATAATTTACATTCAATTTGTGCGTATTAAAACGCGCTTGGTTGGTAACCGTGGGACGTGATTTATACGTTTATTATTTAAATTAATTTGAATCAATTCGCTTGATTACATCTGAATGGGATCCGTTTTTTTTTTCGGTGCTAAGTAATGAGGCTTATTTAATAATGGCACCAATTTGTGGGCGGTTTATGATCGTACGTGTGGTACGCGTGTGAAAGTTTTGGGTTAACGATTGTAAGATTATAGTCGTTGAGATTTTTTTTTTCTTTTTACGATTCCGTTGCGCAAGATTGGCACTTTCAATATCGATGGTGTGGATTTGGAAATTTCCTCACGTTCTTGACGCGCAGCCTGGGGTTCTTCTTCTCCATTCAAATTTGTACTCTACAAATCCCTAATGTTGACATGCGCTGTTAATTAAACATAATCTCCGCACGACATGCAATTATCCAATTAACCCGCGAGTGTACGACAAACAATGGGTTGTAATTAATAAAACGCGACCATCATTAAAGAGTGCGCGCGCGTACTCGACATGGCGATCAGTCGAGCAATTAAGATCATAACCGCAGATAGTGAATACATTATCATAAAATTAACGAGAAGACCGTTTTTGAAGTCGCGCAGTCTGCCTTTTGCGAATCGATTATCGCGGGGTTATCGCGTTGTCGCCGCGACGGCGACGTTATCTCGAGCGAGAGGTGTTCGTCCTTGTTTTCACTAGCAAACACACGAAGAATAAATCACTGTCTTGCGGTGTGTGAGTGATTGTGCTAATTTGATTAAATATGGAACTGATAAGGGCGTTATCGCGCCGGTTCAATCCGGATTTGAACAGTTTTGATAAATATCGAATCGGCGAAGTTGATGCATATTTTTAATACTTTCATAGATTGAATGAAGATTGTTCTAATTAATAGATGCAGTAAGGAATATTTTTAAATCATCCGCACTGTGAAGGAAATGATAACGAAGCAATTAAGTCATCGATGCATTGATTGAATAACAAGGGGACCAAGTTGGATCCTTGCGGCACACCAGAGGGAGAAGTGAAATAATGCAAAATAAGCAAATTCCCCGTCTGGTTAATTTTTTACAATTTTTCAAACCGCCGAACGCATTTTTCCACACTTCGAATTTACACGGTTGTCGTTCTGTTTCCGCCTAGGATGAAGCAATTGTTTCAACGGGGAATCAAAAATTGATTATTTCTCTGCAAATCTTCAGCTTTTCAAGCAAATTCCCAGTTTGGTTAATTTTTTACAATTTTTCAAACCGCCGAATGCATTTCTCGTTTCCACACTTCAAATTTGTACGGTTGTCGTTCCGTTTCCGCCTAGGATAAAGCAATTATTTTAACGGGGAATCAAAAATTGGTTATTTTTCTGCAAATCTTGAGTTTTTCAAGCAAATTCCCCGTTTGGTTAATTTTTTACAATTTTTCAAACCGCCGAATGCATTTTTCCACACTTCGAATTTCAACGGTTGTCGTTTTGTTTCCGCCTAGGATAAAGCAATTGTTTTAACGGGGAATCAAAAATTGATTATTTTGCTGCAAATCTTCAGCTTTTCAAGCAAATTCCCCGTTTGGTTAATTTTTTACAATTTTTCAAACCGCCGAATGCATTTTTCCACACTTCGAATTTCTACGGTTGTCGTTTTGTTTCTGCCTAGGATGAAGCAATTGTTTTAACGGGGAATCAAAAATTGGTTATTTTTCTGCAAATCTTCAGCTTTTCAAGCAAATTCCCCGTTTGGTTAATTTTTTACAATTTTTCAAACCGCCGAATGCATTTCTCGTTTCCACACTTCGAATTTGTACGGTTGTCGTTTTGTTTCCGCCTAGGATAAAGCAATTGTTTTAACGGGGAATCAAAAATTGGTTATTTTTCTGCAAATCTTCAGCTTTTCAAGCAAATTCCCCGTTTGGTTAATTTTTTACAATTTTTCAAACCGCCGAATGCATTTTCGCTTCCACACTTCAAATTTCAACGGTTGTTGTTTTGTTTCTGCCTAGGATAAAGCAATTGTTTTAACGGGGAATCAAAAATTGATTATTTTCCTGCAAATCTGCAGCTTTTCAAGCAAATTCCCCGTTTGGTTAATTTTTTACAATTTTTCAAACCGCCGAATGCATTTTTCCACACTTCGAATTTGTACGGTTGTCGTTTTGTTTCCGCCTAGGATAAAGCAATTGTTTTAACGGGGAATCAAAAATTGGTTATTTTTCTGCAAATCTTCAGCTTTTCAAGCAAATTCCCAGTTTGGTTAATTTTTTACAATTTTTCAAACCGCCGAATGCATTTTTCCACACTTCGAATTTGTACGGTTGTCGTTTTGTTTCCGCCTAGGATAAAGCAATTGTTTTAACGGGGAATCAAAAATTGGTTATTTTCCTGCAAATCTTCAGCTTTTCAAGCAAATTCCTCGTTTGGTTAATTTTTTACAATTTTTCAAACCGCCGAATGCATTTTTCCACACTTCGAATTTGTACGGTTGTCGTTTTGTTTCCGCCTAGGATAAAGCAATTGTTTTAACGGGGAATCAAAAATTGGTTATTTTTCTGCAAATCTTCAGCTTTTCAAGCAAATTCCTCGTTTGGTTAATTTTTTACAATTTTTCAAACCGCCGAATGCATTTTTCCACACTTCGAATTTGTACAGTTGTCGTTTTGTTTCCGCCTAGGATAAAGCAATTGTTTTAACGAGGAATCAAAAATTGGTTATTTTCCTGCAAATCTTCAGCTTTTCAAGCAAATTCCCCGTTTGGTTAATTTTTTACAATTTTTCAAACCGCCGAATGCATTTTTCCACACTTCGAATTTGTACAGTTGTCGTTTTGTTTCCGCCTAGGATAAAGCAATTGTTTTAACGGGGAATCAAAAATTGGTTATTTTCCTGCAAATCTTCAGCTTTTCAAGCAAATTCCCCGTTTGGTTAATTTTTTACAATTTTTCAAACCGCCGAATGCATTTTTCCACACTTCGAATTTACACGGTTGTCGTTTTGTTTCTGCCTAGGATAAAGCAATTGTTTTAACGGGGAATCAAAAATTGGTTATTTTTCTGCAAATCTTCAGCTTTTCAAGCAAATTCCTCGTTTGGTTATTTTTTTACAATTTTTCAAACCGCCGAATGCATTTTTCCACACTTCGAATTTGTACGGTTGTCGTTTTGTTTCTGCCTAGGATAAAGCAATTGTTTTAACTGGGAATCAAAATTTGGTTATTTTTCTGCAAATCTTCAGCTTTTCAAGCAAATTCCTCGTTTGGGTAATTTTTTACAATTTTTCAAACCGCCGAATGCATTTTCCCACACTTCGAATTTACACGGTTGTCGTTTTGTTTCCGCCTAGGATAAAGCAATTGTTTTAAGGGGGAATCAAAAATTGGTTATTTTTCTGCAAATCTTCAGCTTTTCAAGCAAATTCCTCGTTTGGGTAATTTTTTACAATTTTTCAAACCGCCGAATGCATTTTTCCACACTTCGAATTTACACGGTTGTCGTTTTGTTTCCGCCTAGGATAAAGCAATTGTTTTAAGGGAGAATCAAAAATTGGTTATTTTTCTGCAAATCTTCAGCTTTTCAAGCAAATTCCTCGTTTGGTTAATTTTTTACAATTTTTCAAACCGCCGAATGCATTTTTCCACACTTCAAATTTGTACGGTTGTCGTTTTGTTTCTGCCTAGGATAAAGCAATTGTTTTAACGGGGAATCAAAAATTGGTTATTTTGCTGCAAATCTTCAGCTTTACAAGCAAATTCCTCGTTTGGTTAATTTTTTACAATTTTTCAAACCGCCGAATGCATTTTTCCACACTTCGAATTTACACGGTTGTCGTTTTGTTTCCGCCTAGGATAAAGCAATTGTTTTAAGGGGGAATCAAAAATTGGTTATTTTTCTGCAAATCTTCAGCTTTTCAAGCAAATTCCTCGTTTGGTTAATTTTTTACAATTTTTCAAACCGCCGAATGCATTTTTTTCACACTTCGAATTTACACGGTTGTCGTTTTGTTTCCGCCTAGGATAAAGCAATTGTTTTAAGGGGGAATCAAAAATTGGTTATTTTTCTGCAAATCTTCAGCTTTTCAAGCAAATTCCTCGTTTGGGTAATTTTTTACAATTTTTCAAACCGCCGAATGCATTTTCGCTTCCACACTTCAAATTTACACGGTTGTCGTTTTGTTTCTGCCTAGGATGAAGCAATTGTTTTAACGAGGAATCAAAAATTAGTTATTTTTCTGCAAATCTTCAGCTTTTCAAGCAAATTCCTCGTTTGGTTAATTTTTTACAATTTTTCAAACCGCCGAATGCATTTTTCCACACTTCGAATTTACACGGTTGTCGTTTTGTTTCCGCCTAGGATAAAGCAATTGTTTTAAGGGGGAATCAAAAATTGGTTATTTTTCTGCAAATCTTCAGCTTTTCAAGCAAATTCCCCGTTTGATTAATTTTTTACAATTTTTCAAACCGCCGAATGCATTTTTCGTTTTCATACTTTTTTCTGCCTAGGATGCCAACAATATTTATAAGAAAAATAAATTATCTCTTTGTGGAAAACTTTGAATATTAACAAACGCAAATTCATCAAGTAGGCAGCCGGGAAAATATGGGCATGTGTATCGAATTACCAATTAAAAACGTTAATTAATCAAACAACTATTACAATTGTTAATGAACACGTGGAGTACCTGATGTTCAATGATTAATGCATTTATGCATTGAAAAATGCTAATAATTAGCACGGACAATGGAGAACGATGCTAATTTCTGACGTAAGCTATCGCAGAAATTATCTGCAAAATCCTTTATTTTGTTATTTGAAAAAAAATATTGATAGATCATTTGAAGGTTAGGTCAAAAATGCAAAATTTATGGTAATAAAATCAGAAATTTTTAGCAGACTTTTACAGAATCATAAACTTTAATCGATTTTGAGTGAATTCTAAAAGTTTGACGTTTTCGGCAGTTGTTTTTCAATTTTTTTAATCAACTTGAAGAAAGCGCGACGTGAAAATGAGGCACGGCTTGTTCGTTCGAGTGCGATTATTTCAAAATTTTGGCAATTAGTCATTGCGGATTTTTACAGAATCGTAAACTTGAGTTGATTTTGAGTGAATTTTAAAAGTTTGACGTTTGCGGCAGTTGTTTTTCAATTTTTTTAATCAACTTGAAAAAAGCGCGACGTGAAAATGCGACACGGCTTGTTCGTTCGAGTGCGATTATTTCGAAATTTTGGAAATTAGTCATTGCGGATTTTTACAGAATCGTAAACTTGAATTGATTTTGAGTGAATTTTATAAGTTTGACGTTTGCAGCAGTTGTTTTTCAATTTTTTTTATCAACTTGAACAAAGCGTAAAAATTGTTTTGATACATCACTCGTCGAGCAATTCATTTCAGGGAAGACCGATTACTCCGAAAACCAAATTGTATTGAAATATCATCATAAATTTAATTTAATTGCTAACCGTGCGGTTAATTACGAGCAGGAAACTCGGGTAAAATCCGGTTGCACATTTTTTTTTTGTAATTGTTATTGTTACCTTTATCATCGCAATAATTACCACCATAACGCACTGAAAAATACACGAGTCGCTAATTAATTATAAAAGCGTTGTGTACCGCCGATATCGTTCCGACTATCTGGAAAAACAATTGATGTTTTGATATCTGTTTATTATAACCATGTCATGCTATCAATTGTGCTATTTACGAGCGTGTGATTTATTATTAAGTGTATTATGTACACGAGGAAAATATGGAAACGTTCGAACGGAAACTGCGATCAATAGGTTGTGAAAACTGTTAATGGGTGAACATGTGAGGAGGAACAAACAACACAACGTATCGTGTTTACGAGGACGAGTATTTGTTATGCAATGTTGAGTGTTGGTGTGTGTGGGCGAATTGATTTGTAGCAAGTTCTTCGATCTGAAGGGGATAAACAATTATGGGTCATCGATATAAATATCGAGGAATGCAAAACTTTTTCAAAAACTTCTTAAAAAAAATTCTAAGGATATATTACATCCATCTCTCCAATTCTTTAATCGCGTGGAATTTGATGAAAGTCGATTCACATTATTAAAGGTGGCATTTCATTTAGGTAAGTTTCGACTACATGAACAAAAAAATTTGTTTGTCATAATTTTGACGTTTTAAACGTCAGTTTTATTCATTCAAGTGCAAAACACTTAAAGTTGGAAATAAACCATGAAAGTAGAAAAATAAATATACCATCGAATCGGAGAAAGTTACATCACCACACAAGTTGCATTTTTCCAAAGGAAAACTATAAATCAATGTAATAAATCAAAGGTATTGGATTTAGATTGCGTTTTGCTTACTTTTAAACATTAATTGAACACAGGGCATAAAACACACTTCAGTCACGTGGCCGAGATTATTTATTGCATTGTTACACTTTAATTTGTTTGCATAAACAAATCGCAAGTTATAACGACGTGTTAAAAAATTTGGTGGCCGGATGACGCAACCGATATTCGCGCGTCGATCCCGTTTCGACAATTCTTCGGTGCAAATTGATTTTTAATCACCATCGCGCGCCCCCGCAACAACAATCGGTTTGGAACAATTGTTAATTAGCGGAGCGCGGAGAGTAATTAAATATGCGCTAATTAGGCACACCGGGGACGGGTCACGGACAGATTTTTTTTTTAACATTTCGGTCGCGTCTTCTGTGCAAACAAACGACGTTATGCAAAAACTTCTCTCGACCGTCAATGATGACCGGTGTGATTATTGGGCGCGGGCGTGCGAGGCTTGTGAATGATGGCGAAGTTTAGCCGTGAAGATGAAGTCGCAATTGTACCTCGCGTGAGGAATTCACGAAACTCGACATTGATTTTATGATCCCGAAAAAAATATCAGAAATCGTAAATTGATGAATTCATTGTTGAACATTAAATATTGTTCCCCCATCAGAACACCTACAGACCGGTTTCGACCTTTCAAGTATCATCAATGTAGTTAGTTGCTGATGGGGAAACGTAGATTACTATTGGAATATAAGTATTCCAAACACCGTTAAAGGTAGAAACGCCAAAGTGGCGGAATCTATTGCCTGAATGCTGGCGTTTCTACTTTGAATTCATTGTTGTTAAATAATCACAATTGTGATAAATTCGCAAAACAGAACAATCATTCAAAATTGATTTTATGATCTCGACAGAAATATCTATTTATTTATTTACGTTTTACGTTATAAAGTACGAGCCACAGAATTTTGTTGCTGAGTTGGCCATGCCTGAGAGAGAGAGAAACATAGCAGTCATGTCCGAGATTAATTCATTTTTTTAAATCTCATGACGTAATATTATGAGACATACCTCATTTATCTCACAGCCAACTCTGAAACAAATGTTTTTGGCTCACACGATGTAACGTGTTAAAATAATCAAGAAATCGTAAATTCAATTGTCAATTGATAAAATATTTTCATTTGAATTTTTTTATTTTTTTGCTTAAATTGTATTTTATTTTTATTTTTTACTTACATTTTAATTTAGACAGATGTCAAATGTGTATTTAATTTTTTTTTAAATTTACTTTCTTATTTTTGTAAATTTATATTTAGTTATATTTTAGTGTAGGTAGTGACCAAATTTGTATTTCATTTAATTATTTTTACTATTTTTTCTTAATTTAAATATTTATTTTTGGTTTTGTATTGCTGTATTTTGTGTTTATTTATGTAAAAGGGGTTACCCGTAAATAAATAATAATAATTATTATTATTAATATGGAACATTCACACAGACGCGTATTATACGCTGCGCAAAGTTTAGCCGTTTAGATGAATTTATTGTTGTCGATTGTTGACAATTGTCACACGTGATTTTATGATCCTGACAAAAATATCACGTAAAATAATCGTAAATTGAATAAATATGGAATGACACGTATTGTATGTACGCCGTTAGATATACACAAACTGAGCGCAAATGTAAGAAACTCCGCGTTCAATTATTTCTCCCGCGTGTTTCAAGGATAGCTCCGAAACGGATGACTAGATTTCAATTTTTTTTTCCTCCACCTGATTGCAATTATCGAAAAACTTACGGTTAAAATTCGTTCGTCGCGTGTTTTTCTTACGCCGACTACTGATCGGATGACTAGATTTGAAAAATTCTTCAAGAAAACTGTTCCGCTCATCAAATAGATGCGGATTAGATAGAAAAACAAAATTCGACTTTCAATTGTTTTCGGTTTTCTGCCGATAACTGCTGATCGGATGACTAGATTTTAAAAATTCTTCAAGAAAACTGTTTCGCTCATCAAACAAATGTAGATTAGAAGAAAAACAAAATTCGACTTTTAATTGTTTTTCGGTTCTTTTGCCCATAACTGCTGATCGGATGACTAGATTTAAAAAAATCTTCAAGAAAACCGTTCCGCTCATCAAATAGATGTGGATCAGATAGAAAAACAAAATTCGACTTTCAACTGTTTTTCGATTTTTTATCGATAACTGCTGATCGGATGACTAGATTTTGAAAATTCTTCAAGAACACTGTTCTGGTTATCAAATACATGTAGATTAGATAGAAAAACAAAATTTGACTTTAAATTGTTTTTCGTTTTTTGCCGATAACTGCTGGCCGGATGACTAAATTTTGAAAATTCTATAGAAAACTGTTCTCCTCATCAAATAGATGTGGATTAGATGGAAAAACAAAATTCGACTTTCAACTGTTTTTCGGTTTTCTGCCGATAATTACTGATCGGATGACCAGAATTTGAAAATTCTCCCAGAAAACTGTTCTGCTCATCAAATAAATATAGATTAGATAGAGAAACAAAATTCGACTTTCAACTGTTTTTCGATTTTTTGCCGATAACTGCTGGCCGGATGACTAAATTTTGAAAATTCTACAAGAAAACTGTTCCGCTCATCAAATAGATGTGGATTAGATAGAAAAATAAAATTTGACCTTCGATTGTTTTCCGTTATTTTGCCGATAACTGCTGATCGGATGACCAGATTTTGAAAATCCTTTAAAAGAGGCGTTCTGCTCATCAAATAGATGTAGATTAGATAAAAATCAAAATTGGACTTTCAATTGTTTTCCGTTATTTTGCCGATAACTGCTGATCGGATGACTAGATTTTGAAAATCCTTTAAGAAAGGCGTTCTGCTTATCAAGTAGAGGTGGATTAGATAGAAAAACAAAATTCGACTTTCAACTGTTTTTCGATTTTTTGGCCGATAATTACTGATCCGGTGACTAGATTTTGAAAATTCTCCCAGAAAACTATTCTACTCATCAAATAAATATAGATTAGATAGAGAAAGAAAATTCGACTTTCAACAGTTTTTCGATTTTTTGCCGATAACTGCCGATCGGATGACCAGATTTTGAAAATTCTTCAAGAAAACTGTTCCGGTCATCAAATAGATGTAATTAGATAAAAAAAAACAAAATTAGATTTTCAACTGTTTTCCGTTATTTTGCCGATAACTGCTAATCGGATGACTAGATTTTGAAAATCCGTTAAGAAAGGCGTTCTGCTCATCAAATAGAGGTGGATTAGATATATAAAAAAAAACAAAATTCGACTATCAATTGTTTTCCGTTATTTTGCCGATAACTGCTGATCGGATGACTAGATTTTGAAAATTCTTTAAGAAAACTGTGCTCGCTATCAAATAGATGTATATTCGATAAAAAACAAAATTAGACTTTCTATTGTTTTCCGTTATTTTGCCAATAACTGCTGATCGGATAACTAGATTTTGAAAATTCTTTAAGAAAACTGTTCCGCTCATCAAGTACATGTGGATTACATTTAAAAACTAAATTCGACTTTCGACTGTTTTTCGAATTTTTGCCGATAACTGTTGATCGGATGACTAGATTTTGAAAATTCTTCAAGAAAACTGTTCTTCTCATCAAATAGATGTAGATAAGATGGAAAAACAAAATTCGACTTTCAACTGTTTTCCGGTTTTCTGCCGATAACTGCTGATCGGATGACTAGATTTTGAAAATCCTTTAAGAAAGGCGTTCTACTCATCAAATAGATGTAGATTAGATAAAAATCAAAATTCGACTTTCAACTGTTTTCCGTTTTTTTGCCAATAACTGTTGATCGGATGACTAGATTTTAAAAATTCTTCAAGAAAACTGTTCCGCTCATCAAATAGATGTAGATAAGATGGAAAAACAAAATTTAACTTTCAATGGTTTTCCGTTATTTTGCCGATAACTGCTGATCGGATGACCAGATTTTGAAAATTCTTCAAGAAAACTGTTCCGGTCATCAAATAGATGTGGATCACATATAAAAACAAAATTCGACTTTCAACTGTTTTTCGATTTTTTGCCGATAACTGTTGATCCGATGGCTAAATTCTTGTAACCAAGGATTGTAATTTTCTAAAACACGTGAAATTGGAAAAGTGAAATTTGTATTTCAGTTTTTTTACTTAAATAGATGATCAAATTTTGAAAATACTTCAAGAAAACTGTTCTACTCATCAAATACTATACTCAAATTCCAACTATTTTCCAATTTTTTTTGCCAATAAAACTGTTGATCGGATGACTAGATTTTGAAAATTTTTCCAATTAATTTCTAATTTGCCGAAAACATGTGTATAAGGTGGAAAACTGAATTTCGTTCGTCTATTGTTTTTCAGTTTTTTACGGATAACCCTTGAACGAATGATGAGATCTGGAAACTTCTTGAAGAAAAGTGTTTTACTCATCATATCGATATAATTTAGATAAAAACTAACATTTGACTTTCAACTGTTTTCCAGTTTCCTGCCGATAACTGCCGATGGGATGACTAGATTTTGAAAATACTTCCACCAATGGGTTGCAAATATCGATAAGGTAAAAAACTGAAATTCGTTCGTTAATTGTTTTTTTGGGTTTTCAAGGTTAACCCTCGAATGGACGATCAGATTTGGAAAATTCTTCAAGAAAACTGTTCTACTCATCAAATAGAAAAGTACAGATAAGATAAAAGAAAATCGACTTTCAATTGTTTTCTCAATTGATCATGCAGTCAGTGCGCGCCTAAAGTATGTAATAAATTCAGTAAAATCGAAATAAAATATTTTTGGAAAGGTCGATTTTCTTTGATAAAAATACACATTTTTGCATGACAGTCGATTTTCAGTCATCATTTGTTTTTGAGTAATGACGTCATCCATTTTTTTAATGACAACATTATGTTTTTGTTCTTGGTTTTGAGAGATCTTTTTATTGTCGAACTGACAGTATAAAAATGTTGCCATCTTACATAAGAAATGTTTCGAGTAAATGACAATTGAAGGTGATATTTAGAGTTAGATAGTAGAGTTTTTGCAAAATGACCTTGTTCCAACGCATGTAGCAATTTTTCAAAACAACAGTGATCTTGACCTTCCATATAATCATATAATTCAATATGGTTTCAGCAAGACGGCGCACCCCCGCACCATGTTTGGACAATTGCTTTACGAATAGGGCAGATGAGGACCGATAGAATAGTCCGCGAGAGGATAAAATTCGCAGAATTAGGCAAAATGTTAAAAAATATTTTTTCTACGTCCGTTACAAAACGTACAGTTTTTTTCATTAATCTGCGTTCATAAAATGTGTGATTCCTGACCCTTCAAGAAGCTTGAAAAAAAGTGGTGTAGCGGTTCATTTTTTAACGCAACTAAAAAATTGTTTGCGCAAAGTGTGTCATGAACGCTTCGCAACACGCCGCGCAGCGAGTTCCGCCGATAAATATCAAACATTCGTTTCCGATCTCGAAAACTTGATGATTATTATTATTTTCTTTATTTAAAAGAAGTATTATTACTTAAAATTGATTAAGGTTTTATCAAATTTATAAATTTATTCAAAGTTACGGACGTAGGAAAATGTTTGTATGAAACTCGAGAGTAAAGCAACTTTTTTTCACTTGTAGGAAATTGCTGCACTCGCATTCGGCTCGTGCGACAATCTTTCCTACTCGTGAAAAAAAGTATTACTTTACTCACTTGTTGCATAAATAACTATTCCATTATTGCCATTAAATTTTTTAATCATTACTCACTTAGAAACGGGAAACCAGAAGACGTTTTTCTCGATGGTCTTCGAGCGCCTCCGGAGGGTCAAATTTAGCGTAGAGTTGACCATCGTGACACTTTTTCACATCTGGACCCCTCCTGGTACAGTGACGCACTTTTTATACCTGGGTGACACGTCACACAATTATCGCGACATGATCAATTTTAACAGCAAACATCGGCGGAACGTGATAATTCAAAGTTGACAATAACAGATGTATTTTGAAGAAAATTAAGGTAGGCTTAAAATACCATCTCACGGTGGCGGAACTAGTTGAAGGTGCGATGATAACTTGTAATAAATTCAATAGAAAAATTATCACAATTTAATCTGTTGACAGAAAAGCCCGGATCAGACATTTTCAATCTCTGGTCGAATGTCGAGCTACCGGTATGCGATAAGTGAATGAAATAATAATGAAAACGATATTTTTGCAAAAAGTTTTTCCAAAAATATTTACCCACTGGTATATTGTCGATTGCGTAGTACTGGTACAACATATAGAAAATATTGAGAACGTAGGCGCTTACGACAATTCTTGTATATGATTCAGCAAATAACGTTCCTTAAAAAAAAAATAACAAAACTGATCTGTCATAACATCAATATTGCGGTCATATCTTTGGCGATGGTATGATATTGTAAATAGAATTTTTTTATAGGTTAGGCGCGTCTATCTAATCTTCAAAGACAATTCATCCGCTAGTGTCATTAAAATTGGACAACTTATTGTTTTCATTGTCGGATTACAGTTATCGCGGCTTTGTCTGTGATAAGAAGGCTATTTACGGGAAGTGATTAATTTGTTCGAGAAAAAAAAACATTTGAACCTTGTTGTTTATTGTCATCAAATAGTTTTATGTGTCTCAATTATTAATTTCATACACTGATTGAACAAATGACATTTCATAGGAGAAAAATCGATAAATAATTATTTGTAATGTTTCAGATCATATTAAATATTGCTAAGAATTGTTCTTTAAGTATTATAATCAGTTTTATCAGTGGAAATCAACCTGGAAACAACATTTATCTAGAAAACCCAGGGTAATCTCTGAAGGTTTTATGGTGATATTATGGCTGCGAACGCAAATAATTTACCAGACAATTTCTGAGAAGACCGCCACACATGTAAATGCTAATCACGAGCGAATTTCAGAACTATTATAAGGTCGTACACTCGTATCCAGTGTTATCAGTGTCACGACACGTTGATGCTTGTTTGATCCGTTTTTATCTCTTGTTTGTTTTTTTTTTTGCTTTTTGTGTCCGGCGGTGTTTGACTTTGTGCACCGAACACACAAAACTGTATCAATTAAATGTCATAAAATGGTTACAGTACAATTAATCAAACAAGAATATTAGAATGTCAAACTGCGGTAACTAATAATTCAGGCTATGTTTCGTTGGATAAAAATTTGTCCACTCGATCCACCATAAAGGCATTAAAATTCGATCAATTTCCTATTCATCCAGAATGAACCTATTTATAACATCCCATTGAAACAATTGACATCTAGCTACTGGAAGTACAGTCAGGTCCACTTCTGAGAAGTTTCTTACAATCAACTCAAAAGCGAATGAGCGAGAGAAAAATTGGATTTGATTTTTGGTCTTGAATGTTCGGCAAAAGGATTTTGATTCATAAACGCTTTTTTCGCATCTTATTAAATAATATAAACGTTGTTTATTTTCTCCACAGGTGACGTCCAATCAAATCATAGCAATTTCATTGCCCAACAGGTGACATCCAATCAAATGATAGCGGTTTCATTACCCAACAGGTGACGTCTAATCAAATGATAGCGTTTTCATTGCCCAACAGTTTACTTGTTACTATGGTTACGATTCGTTTTTTGTCAGCGAATTGCCGCAGTTTCCAAATAGAAAAATTATTATTGTTATAATTTAATACAAACAGAAAAATCTTTAGGTAATTATTTAATATGATACGAAAAAGTATAGTATTAAACTCGTGAACAAGTTTAATACTATACTATAACACTCTTTCTTGCTCGATAATTCACGAAACGCCACTGATTACGGCATTTTATTTAACCACGTTGCGTTTAGAAAAGCCATGTGTGTGTGTTACGGATTATATCGCCTGATTGATAATTGCGAAATTGGCATCCTCATTCCAACGTGTTTCGGTGTCCACGACCCTGAAGAGGCGTTTTCTGTCGCGAGGCCAGCCATTTTCTTCTAGGAAATTGACCGCTTTTACGTTAAAAAAAGCAATAAACATTGCATTTGCTGCTGTCGTGTTATTCCATAATTATAAAATTGGTGTGTTTTATTTATACCTATAAATGTAAACAAAATTTTACAAAAAAAATTTTTTCGTCTGTATGAGTTGTGTTTCTTTAATTATTCGAATGTTTTTCTTAAAAATTTGATTATGTCATGTAACCAAATTAAAAAAAAACATGTGAATAATTAAAGAAACACAACTTGTACTAAACAAAAAAAAACATTAGTAACATTTTGTTGTGCCGGCCACACTTTTGAAATTAGTTTTATTTTTATACTATCCACAAGTCATTTTGCGTATCTCGGTTCCCGGAAGTCTCACATTTTTTTAAATAGACAAATAGTATTCATGGAAAAAAAAATGAAAAAAAAATTTTGAAGAAATTTTTTTTTAATCGTTATTTAGGCGTTTCCGGCCGATTTATTATTAAGCACTATTTACGACAAAAGTCATATTGTGTATCTCAGTTTCCGAAAGATCTGTTAAAAAAATATATACACCACTCGCGGGAATAATTTCTGAAGGATGGAAACTTTATTGTTATACACAAATAAATACATTATTATTATTATTATTTTAAGCACTCGTCATTTCAACGAAAATTTCTCGAATGAATTTTTGTGGAGAAACGCCGCAAATTCGGCCGCATGCGTTCGTTCAGTCAACCAAATCAACCAAAAACGTTAAAATTGAACGTTTTCAAAATTTGAAATTGTAATTTTGATTTTTGAAATTGCACAACTGCCAAACGCAATGTCAAATTTTGGTGATTTTAACGTCAAAATGTGACAAATGTACTTAAATTTACAAACAGCTTAACAGATATTTCGTAAAATCAACGCGAAATGTCAAAATTGCACGTTTTCAAAGTTCAAATATTTAAAATTGCGATTTTGATTTTTAAAATTACACAACTGCCAGACGCGTTATTGGATTTTGATGATTGAAACGTGAAAATATGTCAAATGAAGTGTAAATGTTAAACTGAATTTTCTCGTGAAATTAACTCAAAATGCAAGTCCAAAGACGGAAAATCACGAAATTTATTTTTGAACTTATACATTTACCAAACGCAATGCCCGATTTTGATGATTTTAACGTCAAAATGTGACAAATTCAATTAAATTTACAAACAGCGTTACGAATATTTTTTTGTGAAATCAACGCAATACGTCAAAATTGTAATTTTTCAAAATTTTTGAAGTTGCACAACTGCCAAACGCGGTGTCCGATTTTGATAATTTTAACGTCAAAAAAAAATGGAAAATTCAGTTAAATTTACAAACAGCTCAACATACATTTCGTAAGATCAACGCGAAATGTCAAAATTGCATATTTTCAAAGTTCGAATATTTGCGATATTAATTTTTGAAATTACACAACTGCCAAACGCAATGTTCAATTTTGATGATTGAAACGTGAAAATATGCCAAATTTAGTATAATTTTAAGACGTTAAATTGAATTTTCTCGTGAAATCAACTTCGCACTTTTTTTTAAGTTCGAAGATTTTAAAATCTCGATTTTGATTTTTGAAGTTGCAACTACCGAACGCGTTACCCGATTTTGATGATTCCAACGTCAAAATGTATATAATTTTGTGCACTTAAAAACAGATGAAGAAATATTTTTGTAAAATCAACGCAAAACGCCACACTTGCACGTTTTCAAAGTTCGAAGATTTAAAATGCGATTTTATTTTTTTAAATTTTGCGAAATTTAAAAACTGGTCAAAAAACGTTTTTGTAAAATGAGCATAAAATGTCAGAATTGCACGTTTTAAAATTTCGAAGGCATAAAATTGGGATTTTGTTTCTTGAAATTGCACAACTGCCAAACCCCGTGTCCGATTTTGATGATTGAAACGTCAAACTTTGTCAAATTTTATATTTTAATCGTTGAATGTCATTTTCGTTTCTTTCATTTTCTGGGTGGTGTGGTTTTGTTTTCAGGTAGGTAAAGTGGCTAAGTAGCGATAATGCGTTCAAATTGTGAAAAAAAGGGTATACAAAAAAATCCCGACATATTTTTGTTGTTTTTTTGTTATCGTCATTATCTCGATGGTTACATCAATTAGTTGTCATTAAAACATAGTAAATTGTTTAATTACTAATTACCACGAAATAACGATCGCAACCATCCTTTAAATTCCATCGATTTTTTTCCTTCCTTCCTTCTTGGTTCCATGAAACAACAATGTTTATAATAATTCACGCCGAAAGAATATCAAATGTCACCGACTACAATGCACAAAAACTGAAATTTCTCGGAATGCAAGGATTATGGAGGATAATTAGAATTGCTAATCGGGCGGCGCAGCTGTCGAAAACTGATTTACAAACCAGAGATTTAAATAAATTGGTGTTGAAATTTTATGGTTTAATCGTTTTATTTTAATTTTTGTATCAATTACACCGCCGGAATAGACGAGATCGAACCGGAATTTCGGAGATCACAATCTAATCGGGATTTGTATAAAAAACCACGTGTCATTAATATTAATCTGCCGGGCAATAAAATTTATTATCACCATTATTATTATTATTAAGATGTTAATTGGTGTCGAAATAGATATTTAAAAAAAAATGCATAAAACGGATTGATTATTCATGTACTTGGATGAATTGATGAATATGATTTATGGCACACGTTTTATTGCTTTGCATTACTTGAAAATGGTCGAGAGACTTAAACATGTCGACTTATAAATAAATAAATAAAATAAAATATTTGTTAAACAAACAAGTGTCGGCATTATTTCATTATTGTTGCTATGAATTTAGTTTATTATTATTATTTACGAAATTAAGTTAATTAAGTCTAAACTATGTATAATTATTTTTTAATTCTATAAGAGTTATTTATTTTTTATTTGTTAATTGTAAAATTTCCCTGTAATTGGAATATTTTTCTGTTCTGTTGGGAAATAAACCTATTATTATTATAATTATTATTAAGTGTCTTTTACTATTGCTTTAATTTTACTTTAATTGTTTTTGTTTTTAAATTATTTATACATCAAGATCTTTATTCAAACAAATAATCATAAATAACATTTTAATACATAAATAACTGGAGGGTGTTTGTCTGGGCCATCGACCATCGGTCTTTCTGCCCTTTACTTTATATTATATAATTTTTCCCTGTAATTGGAATACTCTGTTGGGAAATAGATGAATTATTATTATTATAATTTATGAGAGAGAGAACATATTTATTCAATAACTATATAATATATGTACATTAAAGTTCTTACATCTAAAAAAGTTTTATTTAATATATTAAATTATTATTGAACGGGCTATCGGCCGAGGTCTTTCCGCCCTATAATTTATGATTTTCCTATAAAAATTTAATTTCTTTATTCCGCCACAAATATCAACAACATCCTCTCAATTACTCAAAACTGACTTTTGTCGAATGAATTATACTCACTTTGCTGCTTAAATTAAAATAATGAGATATTGTAACATTTCATGTAAGCGTTCATTTTTTTTTTGCAAACATTACAAATATTTAAATCTAAGTTGGTTAGCCTAATTTCAACCTTACGTTAGTTAGTTTTAATACGATATGTATGTACCACATGTTGTATTTTTTGTTTGCTAATATATCTGGCGATATGTGTGCACATGCACCACGTATTGTATTATTTATATTACTAACTGTGAAAAGGCGATTGGCATAATGAAGTTATCATTATTTTTTGGTAAATAATGGCGGACATTTTGAACATTTTGTATAATTAATTCCGTTGATAATATTCGATTTCATTGTTTGGGTTTTCTTGAACGCGCGTTATTAATTTTTGTTAAAAATAAAATTATCTAAGAATATTTAGATTTTAAGCGTCTGCATGTATTTTAATAATATGTTTATTAATAATAATAATATGTTTATTTCCCAAAAGATCTTACATCTTTTTACATTTTACACTAACTCTATATTACAAGTTGTAAATTTTCCCTGTAATAAGATTATTTTGAATCAGCTGGGCAATAAAAATGTATTATTATTACTATTACTATTATGATATTTGCACCCTTTATATTTCGACCTTATACAATATAAATCAATATTAAAATTTGAAGAAAAAAAAATGTTTTAAATGTATCTCAATGAAAATTCCGGAAAAACCAACGATAACCCATTTTTGGATTTTTCATTTGTTTTACAGCTACACATGTCTGGA
Source organism: Ocypus olens (assembly GCA_910593695.2). Lineage (NCBI taxonomy): Eukaryota > Metazoa > Arthropoda > Insecta > Coleoptera > Staphylinidae > Ocypus > Ocypus olens. The sequence goes on from OU343053.1 coordinate 57,634,026, forward strand.
ATGTTCCCTTAAAATTTCATTAAAATCCATCGAGGGATTTTCGGGAAAATTAAAAAAATCTAATCGAAGGTGCACATTTTACAAACTGCAATTTATTAACGAAAATTCCGGAAAAACCAACGATAACCCATTTTTGATTTTTCATTTGTTTTACAGCTACACATGCCTGGAATGTTCCCTTAAAATTCCATTAAAATCCATCGAGGGATTTTCAGGAAAATTAAAAAAATCCAATCGAAGGTGCACATTTTTCAAACAGCGATAAATCAACGGAAATTCCGGAAAAACTAATGACAACCCATTTTCGGATTTTTCATTTGTTTTACAGCTACACATGTCTGGAATGTTCCCTTAAAATTTCATTAAAATCCATCGAGGGATTTTCGGGAAAATTAAAAAAATCCAATCGAAGGTGCACATTTTACAAACAGCGATAAATCAACGGAAATTCCGGAAAAACTAATGACAACCCATTTTTGGATTTTTCATTTGTTTTACAGCTGCGCATGTCTGGAATGTTCCCATAATTTTTTATCAAAATCCATTGAGGGATTTTCGGGAAAATTAAAAATATCTAAACGAAGGTGCAGCAATAAAAATATTCAATAGCGAGAGTCCCAGATGGGATCCTTGAGGAACACCAGAGGTTCAATTGTGGCCAACAAGAAACAAAATTCCGAAGCCCACCATGCGCAAAATAACTGCTCAAAAAATTATTACTCCTATTATTTTAGTTTAAACTTTAGATTTATTTATTTATTTATTTATCCATTTACGGGAATCCCCATTTTACATAAATTCGTCTATACAAATGTTACAATTTTTTACTTAAAATTAAACCTAAAATAACATAAAGATTAATAGCGTTAAATTCTATATTTGGTTTATTCTTTTTAGTTTAGTTAAGTTATTTATTAACGGATTTACCATTTTACAAATGCATACAAAAATATATATATATATACAGGGTATCCCATTTTAAACTGCCAGACCAAATATCTCGAAACCTGAGCAACATGGCAAAAAATGTTTAACGTCTGGGTGTTAAGTGAATAATAAAAAACCAAAACTCAATTCTTATAAGAAGAATTCCTCAAAGGGAGAACAGGAACTTTATTCACGTTTAATGCATGTGCACCGACGTAAAAAAATCGTTATTATTATTTATTTATATCCATATCCTGGGCAACGAAAACTTTTACAGCTGCCTTGATCCTCAGACTTTCCTTGCTCCAAGTAACCCTACAAATGTTTCAGATAAAAGTTGTAGGGTTCGGAGGAGGACATATGCTGATGTCCTTGAAAATGACCTTGGCGTTAATTTTCAAGGTGAAACGAAGGTCAATTTTGATTTATCAAACGGAATCCCCTATTTTTTTTATTACGGGATCGTATTCTACAGGAAAAAACAGAAGATAGTTGATACACGTAAGGCCTTAATTTAACAAATTTTTGATTTTTTTTTCTTCAAATTCTTGTCTGCGATCATTCCGCTAACAAATAAAAAAAATATGTCAATGCCTTCAGATTCCTTTATTGCTTCATGGACATCTATATTTCCATCTGACGTGTGTGTAAACTTGAAGGTAAAACATGAATACATTTCTATTTCTAGGTATTTAATTACTTTTTCGTAATATTTGCATTTTTCTTTGCGTTTACGTGCTTTATTATAACTCTATGGAAAGTTTGCATTCTTGAACAGACATCACCTGGCTGGATTATGTAAGCAGAAATGGACACCCGCACGAGTCTCGGATTTCTTTTCCGGAAAAGCACGCCGGACCTTCTTCAAGGTTTCAAGACATTCAAGAAACCGTAAACCTGCTAGATGTTTATTCGATTGCTATCAATTAATAGAAAATGTCTAATGGCAAACGCGAAACAAACAAAAAAAATTAGATCGAGAAGATGGTTGCGACCGTTACTACCAGTGACGGCTCTCGGCGGGGTGACTCATGGTACGGCCGAGGTAGCAGAGGTGATAATACAGATCTCTGCAACCGACCCAACCTATCTGTATTGCGTCACTGGTTACTACGTGGTAATCCGTAATTGAACTGAATTTGAGTCTCCTTTTTATAAAAATACATTTACATAAAAATAAATTAATAAGTTTAGATACAAAAATAGAAATGCAGTTAATAATACTACAAACACAAACATAAATAAATAGAATAAGGAGGTTGTATTGCCAGTTATGTTATGTAAAACATAACTGGCAGTACAATCTCCTTATTCTATTTACTTATATACCAGTTAAAAAAAATGGATGAATATATCACTAGACAAATATAAATGACATTTGATTAAAGTGGCGGAATCTATTGCCTAATTGTTGCACTAATCCCAATCCGAGTGGCATTAGTACAACATTCAAGGCAATAGATGCCGCCACTGTGGTATTTTCTACCTTTAACGGGGTTTGTAATATTTATATTCCAAGAGTAATTTCCGTTTCCCCGTCAGCAACTAACTACACTGATGAGACCTGAAAGGTCGAAACCGGTCCGTAGGTGAACTGATGGGGAAACAAAATTTTCAGTTTAAGTTTGCGAATTTTGCATTTTCTATATGTATTATATTTTGCGCAAAAATATAACCATGTTATCATTACATATTCTGTAATGTGTTTTATGGACGGAGCGAATTGGCCGATTACTCACATTTTCAATTGGAGCGATACCGTATTATTTTTATTTAAATTGTTGCAAAATTGCGCGAATCCCGTGACCCTCGGACTCGATTAAACAAATTAGTGACCCTGCGTGTGTGTGTGTCTGTGTGTGAGTGTGCGGACCTCTTGCCACTTAAACGCCATTAAACTGTCACTTCCCCTCGGATTTCCCATACGGTTAACCCTGAAGGGCAAACGATTTTTTTTTTCACACTAATCGAAATCAGGACAATCATCCAATTCACGGGAAACACCTTCGCGCAATCAGTTTCGAGTGTCATCGAAGTTATTTTCGTTGATTTATTAATTCAGCGTATCTACACCATCTAATTTAAGCGTATCTACACCAATTTATATTTTTTTTGTTCCTTATATTTTATTTTTCGTTTTTATATTTTAATTTGTTAACTATATTTGCATGTTATAACGACGAGTCAAAAATGTACTTTATGTAATATTTAAAGACAAATTTTTATTTTTATTCATCTACAATCAAGTAAGGCAACTTTACATGTATTTATTATATTTGAGTTTATTTATATCTACAATGTCAATTGATTGAATTTTTTTTCTAAAAGGTAATAAATCTATTATTATTAACTGTATTTAACTGCGATGAGTGAATAATAATAATTCAATTCAAATATGTACATCAACCAATTTTCTTCAGATTACCAATTATAAATACAATATTTTTTTAATTGCGAAAAGATTGATTTTACAATTAGTAACCGGAAGAAAAAAAAAATATGTTGATGCACATATTTGGATTGAAGTCTCGAATGTTAAAATAGAAAAAATGTGTTGATTAGGACACGCAATCTAATCAAGAGCATAGTATGCGACGACTATTCACAATTTAATTGAAAAATTGATTATATTTTGACCGCAAATACCGATTAAAACGTAGTAATTTTTTCAATTCAGTTTACACGCAAATATAACTAATTGCGTAGTGCTTGGTAAAGTAAAAAAAAAAAAAACAAAACGTAAATATTATACTTAAGCGAAAGTTTTCCAGAAAAAATGATATTAAAATGTCTTAGCTTTTATGGAGATCTTATTTATTTATTTATTAATTTACGGTACACACCTTTTATTGTCGATGCGCCTTAAACCCAAAAATTCATTCATTCAAAATTCATTTTCGTTGAAATTTTGAGCTGTAATATTTTCATCTGTCAAATTTGACATTTCTGTGCCTTAAAAACAATTTGACATTTCCGTGCCATAAAAACATAAAAAAGCACTAGTGTTCTAAATTCCTTTTTGCAACGAAAATTGATGCATAAAGTGCCTACTTTTAATGCGACCGTAGATAAATAAAATAATTATTTATTTATTTATTCATTTTCACTTCAGCATTACAACAAAACTTTACCCAATGAGAAATCAAGGGAGTTTTTGATTTAATAATGCGCATTTTGATATTAGTAACGATATTTTTTCGTTAGCGTTCAGCACTTATAGCGCAATCTATCGTGTTATTAGTGATTATATTTATTCTGCTTTGCGATCTTGTGATTTTTTGTCACCGATGATCATTTCTGGTTCCTTGCCCGTAGAGCCGCAATTGTACATTTCCACAGCGGGTGCTCTAATTTTGAATATGAATATTCAAAAGTGTGGTTTACTTGGTGACACGATTAACTCAAAAAACGATCATTATTTCTATTTACGTACACTAATTTGCCACCACTATTAGGTATAAATACGCCACATTATCTCGAAATTTAATTAGTGCTGTGAAAAGTGCCAAACGGTTTTCGGTGAGTTCGAATTTTTCTTACAAATATCAGAAATGTTTTTTTGAAAATTTTATTGAAATTCAACAAGGGAAGAGAATCTTCTTATGTCCCAGCATGGTATTTTGTGACTCGCTTTATTGTAAAGTTGGCCAAGTTAAAAAAAAAGGTTGCGTAAATAAATGAATTAGGATAAAAATTTAATGTACAATTCAATTTGTTACATTTCCTTTGATCCCTACTGCATTGATACGAAAAAAAAATGATAGAATCACCAGTCACATTGTGTAATTTTTTTTTTGGTTTTTATATCGACAAAATAAAATGATGACACAATCTGACTGATGATTTTGTCATTTTTTTTTAAATTTACGTATCGACTCGGCAGTGATCAAAGGAAATGTAAGAAAATGATTTTTTTAAATTTTTTATTCAAAAAGGATGATTGACGGAAATTTGGGTTGGGGAATTAAGGATGATATGGGACATTCGCTTGGACAACGTAGGTCATTCACCCGATTATTTATATTATATTATTCATATTGAATGAAAGTAGACATCCACAAACGGGATTCGAACCCAGGACCCTCCGCATTAGTTCTGGCGCGCTAACGCACGCGGCTAGTGGACCGGCAAAATGAATTTTAAATAATTTTTTTTAAGACCTTTTGCTCTCAAATTAAAAGTTTTATTTGAAAAAATAATTTTGTTACATTTGTTTTGTTCGCTGCTGCATCGTAAACAAAATAAGTCTAGCCTAAAGTGCGCAGCGATTTTGATGGAAAAATCCGAAATAACTAGTGATAACTCGTTTCTATTCAATTCAGTTCAATTAATTTATTAATGCGATTAACGGTGTGAATGTTTTATTCAGGAAATTTTCAATAAAATGTACTTTGTAACGTGCTATCAACAAAATGCATTTTATTTATTATTAATAATAATAATAATTTATTCGTGCGAAATACCAAAATGTGTTAGAAGTTTTACGTACGTCAGAGATATAAAAAAAATGCGATTAGAATAAATACATAAATTAGAATTTTCTAAACTACAAATATTGGGAATGTTTTCGGAAAATTTGATTGCAAATAATAATAATAATAATCTTTATTGGTGAAACATAAATAGTCTTACACAAGTCATAAGATAGAGTAAAAGTTGATGATTGAATTTCATCGAGGAGATTTCAGGAAAATTAACAAAATATAGTCGAAAGTGCGCACGTTGGAAATTTTAACAGAAAATTCTGGAAAAACTAGTGATAACCGTATTTTAGATTTTTCTTTAGTTTTCATACCTACAAATTTCTAGAATGTTTCTTTGAAATTTCATTGAAATTCGTGGAGGGGGTTAGCCGAAAGTACGCATTTTGCAAAGCGGATATTTTGATGGATATAATTTCAAAAAGTAGCGATAGCCCTTTTTGATTTATTCTTTTGTTTTACACCTACACAAACATCTGAAATATTTCCTGAAAGTAATTCAAAAAGCGGATTTCTGAAAAATTAGGAAAATCCAGTCGAACGTTGCGTCTTTTGTAAAGCAGCGATTTTGATTCCATTCCGGAAAAACTAGTGATAACCCTTTTGGTTTTTTTTTCTTTATTTATATAAATATCTAGAATGTTTCTGTAACAATTTATTAAAATTCATCAAATGATTTTCGGAAAAATTAAGAAAATCTCTTCGTAAGTGCGTATTTTGTAAAGTAGATAAATTCCGGGAAAACTAGTGATAATCCCTATTCGGATTTTCTTTTGTTTTATACCTACAAATATTGGAAATGCTTTCTCAAAATTTTATTAGAATTCATCGAGGGGATTTCAGGAAAATTAAGAAAATCCAGTCGAAAGTAAGTATTTCTCAAAGTGGCAATTTCAATGGAAAATTTGCAAACAAGGCAAAATTTTTTTAAAATTTGTTCTTGTGTTTTATACCTACAGATGTTGATGTTTCCTGAAAATTTTATTAAAATTCATAGATGGGATTTCGGGAGAATCGAGAAAAACTACTCGAAAGTGCGCATTTTGTAAAGCAGCGATGTTGATAGAAAATTCTGGAAAAACTTGTGATAACCGTTTTTTTGATTTTTCATTTATTTTATACCTAAAAATATTAAGAATGTTTTTTGAAAATTCATCAAAGGGATTTCGGTAGAATTAAGAAAAAAAAGCGATTTTGATGAAAAATTCTGGGAAAACCAGTGATAATTACTTTTTGGATTTTTCTTTTTTTATACCGACAAATATCCAAAAACATTCTTTGAAATTGCATTAATATTCATCGAGGGAATTTTGGGAAAATTTAGAAAATCTAGACGAGGAAAGTGCGCGTTTTGGAAAGCAGCGATTTTAGAGGAAAATTCCGGAAAAACTAATGAAAACTCCTTAAGGTTTTTTTTCTTACGTTTTATACCTACAAATATCTAGAATATTTTTTGTAACATTTTAAAAATTCATCCAAAAAGTTTCGAAAAAATTTCGAAAATCCATTCGAAGGTGCGCATTTTATAAAGCTGAGATTTTGATGGAAATTTCCGGAAAAACTAGTGATAACCTCTTTTTGTATTTTTCTATTGTTTTATAGCTACAAACATTGGGAACGTCTCCTGAAAATTCGATTAGAATTCGTCGAGGGAATTTAAGAAAATCTAGTTGAAGGTGCGTATTTTATAAAACAGAGATTTTGATGGAAATTTCCGGAAAAACTAGTGATAACCCCTTTTTGGATTTTTCTTTTGTTTTATGCCTGCAAATAGTGGGAACGTCTCCTGAAAATTTGATTAGAATTCGTCGAGGGAATTTCGGGGAAATTAAGAAAATCTAGTCGAAGGTGCGCATTTTATAAAACAGAGATTTTGATGGAAATTTCCGGAAAAACTAGTGATAACCCCTTTTTGGATTTTTCTTTTGTTTTATGCCTGCAAATAGTGTGAACGTCTCCTGAAAATTTGATTAGAATTCGTCGAGGGAATTTCGGGGAAATTAAGAAAATCTAGTCGAAGGTGCGCATTTTATAAAACAGAGATTTTGATGGAAATTTCCGGAAAAACTAGTGATAACCCCTTTTTGGATTTTTCTTTTGTTTTATAGCTACAAATATTGTCAACGTCTCCTGAAAATTTGATTAGAATTCGTCGAGGGAATTTCGTGGAAATTAAGAAAATCTAGTCGAAGGTGCGCATTTTATAAAGCAGAGATTTTGATGGAAATTTCCGGAAAAACTAGTGATAACCCCCTTTTGGATTTTTCTTTTGTTTTACACCTGCAAATATAGGGAACGTCTCCTGGAAATTTGATTAGAATTCGTCGAGGGAATTCCGGGGAAATTAAGAAAATCTAGAGGAAGGTGCGCATTTTATAAAGCAGAGATTTTGATGGAAATTTTCGGAAAAACTAGTGATAACCCCTTTTTGGATTTTTCTTTTGTTTTATACCTACAAATAGTGGGAACGTCTCCTGAAAATTTGATTAGAATTCGTCGAGGGAATTTCGGGGAAATTAAGAAAATCTAGTCGAAGGTGCGCATTTTATAAAACAGAGATTTTGATGGAAATTTCCGGAAAAACTAGTGATAACCCCTTTTTGGATTTTTCTTTTGTTTTATGCCTACAAATAGTGGGAACGTCTCCTGAAAATTTGATTAGAATTCGTCGAGGGAATTTCGGGGAAATTAAGAAAATCTAGTCGAAGGTGCGCATTTTATAAAACAGAGATTTTGATGGAAATTTCCGGAAAAACTAGTGATAACCCCTTTTTGGATTTTTCTTTTGTTTTATGCCTGCAAATAGTGGGAACGTCTCCTGAAAATTTGATTAGAATTCGTCGAGGGAATTTCGGGGAAATTAAGAAAATCTAGTCGAAGGTGCGCATTTTATAAAACAGAGATTTTGATGGAAATTTCCGGAAAAACTAGTGATAACCCCTTTTTGGATTTTTCTTTTGTTTTATGCCTACAAATAGTGGGAACGTCTCCTGAAAATTTGATTAGAATTCGTCGAGGGAATTTCGGGGAAATTAAGAAAATCTAGGCGAAGGTGCGCATTTTATAAAACAGAGATTTTGATGGAAATTTCCGGAAAAACTAGTGATAACCCCTTTTTACAAATATTGGGAGTGTTTATCGAAAATTCTTCATCGCAAGAAAGTGAAGAAAATCTAGTCTAGTATTCTGCAAAGCAGCGATTTTAAATAATAATAATAATAAGTTTATTGACGGGAAACTCCATTTAAATAAAATACTTAATAAATTGTAAATAATCTCTAAAGTAGCATAAATTAATCATCAATTCATCATTTCAAAAGACAAGAACAAAATAAAAGAAACAATATAAAAACATGAAAAAATTAAATAATAAAAATCTTGATGGAAAATTGCGGAATTTGTTTCATATCTGCACACGTTACGTTGATAATGTTTACTGAATTTTTTTATTAAAATCCATGGAAGGGATTTCGGTAGAATTAGAAAAATCCAATCGAAGAAAGTGCACGTTCTGGATAGCAGCGACTTTAAAGGAAATTTCGAGAACGATTTTGTAACAATTTATTCAAATTCATCAATGGAGTTTTAGAAAAATTAAGAAAATCTATTCGAAAGTGCGCATTTTGTAATCAATGGAAAATTCCAGAAAAACTAGTGATAAGCCCTTTTTGGATTTTTTTTTACTTTCTCCGTTACGAAGTACGAGAAAGTATTGTGATCGTGATTTTTTTTTCAAAATTTTTTTTTGCGGAAATATCCGTTTTGGGGTCCTTAGATGCCATTTCATCAATTTCTGGAAAAAAAAAATTTGTGTCTGTGTGTGTGTGTCTGGCTGTGTGCGCTGTATCTCAAAAACCAATAGAGCAATTGATATGAAACTTCCAACATACGTCTTATTTGATAATCTGAAGAACTGAAAAGCTTTTGGTAAAATTTCGTACACCGGAAGTGGGTGTTTACCTTAACTGTTTTTTGTTTTTTGCCAATATTTTCTTAAATACGAAAAATATCACAAAAACATTTAAACAAACATCAAAGACAACAAAGAAATGAACATCTTTTGCTTGAAAATATTTTTCATAAAATCATTGCTATTCGAGAAAAAAAATTATTAATTTTTTTAAATTTTTGGTTTATTATTATGAAACGATAATAGTTACAGCAAATTTATGTGAATAATAATTGTAGAGAATGCCAAAATGAACAACTTTTAAAGAATAAGTTTTTTTCGAAATCTCGTTAGTTTTTGAGTAAACCGAGTTTTTGAATTTGAAGTATAATTTTTCCATATTTCATGATTTTGACGTTTTAAACGTCAGTTTCATCCGAGTTTACGCAACGCTCGATGTACATTTAAAATATGATTTTAATTGAAAATAAACCCATGAAAACGTAAATATAAAGTCGGAGAAAGTAACATGATGGCCACATCACCATTTTTTTATTTTATACCTGCAAATATTGCGAATGTTTTTTGAAAATCTTATCAAAATTCATCGAGGGGATTTCGGGAAAATTATGAACATCTACTCGAATGCGCATTTTGGAAAGCAGCGATCTTGATAGAAAATTGCGGAAAAATTAACGACAACCCCTTTCTGGATTTTTCTTTTGTTTTATTCTTGCAAATATCCATCAAATTGTATTAAAATTAATCGAGTGGATTTTGGGAGAATTAAGAAAATTTAGTCGAAAGAGGCTGAAAAATTGCGGTCATTTGTAAAAGTGTCTCGATAATTGTATTGTCTCTCTCTGGTCGAAAGTGCGCATTTTGCAAAGAAGTGATTTTGATGGAAAATTCCTGAAAAACTAATGACAACCCCTCTTTGGTTTTTTCTTTCGTTTTATAACTACTAATATCGAGAATGTTTCCTGAAAATTTTAGAAAAATTCATCGAGGCGGTTTCGGGAAAATTTAGAAAAGCTAGTCGAAAGTGTAGAGAAAGCAGAGATTTTGATGGAAACCCAATGAATCAGTTGGTCGTTCTTTCGTTATTTTGAAATGCATAATAATTACAAAACCTTATAAACAAACAATCATTGATTCTAAAAGTTGAATGCTGTAGCATTCACGTCCGCGAACGTGTTAATTATTTGGTCGGCAGAGCCTAGAAGTCAAGGCCATTCACTAAGTTAGAAGAAGAAGTTCTTCATCTTCATCTCAGCGAATTTCATCCGAAATTATGTTTTGTTAAAAAAAATATTACGTGCACTGTTTAAAACAAATAATTATGTTTCATTTTCATTTATCCCTAAAAATTATTATAATTAAAATATCTTGTCTTTTCTTCGCATTAATGGAAACATTCAGAGTAATAAAACTCTTTCGAAATAAAACTGAAAAATTATTAACACCAGTTTTTAGAGTCTTGAATGTTTAATAAATTCTTGGCAAATTTCGTTTGATCAAAACTTTATCAAAAACCGTTAAATTTTGTAATTATAATCAAGGTACATCACCCCACCAGGTAAACGCCTCGAGTATCCACAAAAATAAAGAAAACGATGACCGCTTGACATTGTCTGGATTTCAAGTACATTAACTGTGTAAAAAAAAACTTTCGTTTCGTAACTGTATAAACTATAATGATAGTTTTTATTCTTCCAATAATAGAACGAACATTTCCAACTTTAGAATAGAACAAACAATAACATCCAAAGTAATGATACACCCTGATCAAAACATCAAAGGATTTTACTTACGTGGGTGGATTGACGATATTAAAAAGTTCGTTGGGCGAAGTGGGCACCCTCCTGACGATCATCTTCCTCCCGTCGGTGGACCCCATCCCCACAGACGCCCACGATTTCACCGAAGCACCACCATCCGAAAATATGTTGGAAATGTTCGAGGAACTACCCGAAGTCCTCATCACCGGCGTGCCCTCGATGGCGTACTTCAAAAACGCCGGGGGACCGGCGGAATCCTGAAGACTCCTCAGGTACTTCAAACTGTTCTGGTGCCTTAGTTGAGCACTCGGAGAGTAACCCGGCTGCGAGGGCATGATCAGCGCCGGCATCTCCATCCCGATCCTCGAGATCCGCGACGCCTTCTCCTCCGGGTACTCCTGTTTCTTCCCGTTCGGCAGCATGACGACCCGATCGAATTTCGAGTTGATGGTGCTCCTCAGTCCGTTGACGATCGGTTTGTTCGTTGCATCCTGGAGCAACAGCGGCAGCCTCCCGTTGTTGTTGTTGTTGTTGTGGTTCTTGTGCGACGCGTTGAACTGGAGGCTGGCGCAGGAGTTCCTAATCAGATTCTGGCCGCCGTTCATTTCCATCGCGATGATGATGATGATGATGGTGATTAGAAAATTGGCCGAAAGTTACCGTCCGCAATTTGGGCCCACGCACTCTGCGCTACTGCGCTAAGTTATTTATCCTTGCGACGCGCGACATTGCCGACAAGCGAGCGGACACCAACTGCACGCAACAACAAACTGACGGATGGATGGATGGATGGATACGGGAACGCATCAAAAAAAAAAAAACAGTGAAATAAAAACCCCACTCGAGCTCGGCCGCGGATCTTATCGCGTCCTCAGCGGCGGCGGCGATAAGAGAGCGCGGATCAAAATATTCCGAATGCACGCGAAACGGCGCCGTGCGCGAATTTTGCTCCCAATTCGGGCATTCGCTCGCTTGGCCTTCGGAATTTTGGACGGATCGCGCGAACACCGGGAAATGTTTTTCATTTTATATCAATATAAATAATAAATAAAAAAAAACAAACACCTGTGTGTGTACATTGAAATCCTTATCGTGATTAATTGTTGCGATGACGCAGATTACAAGATTTTAAGCAGAAACGTTGAATTAAAGGAAATATTACGTATACGAACATTGATTTTATTTAAGGCTTCTGCAACTATAAGTGAAGGTTTCCAATTTTGAAAAAATATTCCTTTCGGAAAAATGTAGGTAATTGTAATTAATTAAAATCGTTTTATATTTGCGGATTGTCGAATAAAGCATAATGAGGTGCAGACATTTTTCAAATCATCTCGGGGAAGCCCGAAATTGAAATTTTTGATATTTCGAATTCGATCAATTTTTGACCCAAAATTTCAAAACCGGAGCCACAAGTCTAAAGTTTAGGACCAAAAATGCAAAATTGAGAGCTCAAAATCCATAAATTTAGGTCAAATATACAAACGTTTGGGGTCGAATTTTTTTTGGAAAACAATACTTTATGCAGACATTTTCCAAATCAATCAATCAATTTATTTGTGCTAATAGACAGTACATCTTTACACAAGTCAATTAAACAATTTAAAATAAATAAAATATAATAAAATGAAACAGTTTAAAATAGATAAAATACAATTAAACAGTTTAAAATAAAATAAAATGCAATTCAATACAATTGAACAATTTAAGATAAAATAAAATACAATGTCATTATATAAAATACAAAACAGATTAAAAAAAGATAAAATCCAAAGTCATCTCGGAAGAGCCCATAATCGAAATTTCCGTTGATATTTCGACCTTTTAAGATTTTCAGTTTTCAAATCGTCTTGGGGAATCCCAAAAAAAAACAAATTTCGAATTCGAAAATTTTTAGGAAAACAATACTTTATGCAGACACTTTTCAAATTGTCTCGGAGGAGCCCAAAAAATTGAAATTTCCGGTGAAATTTCGACTTCGAAAATTTTTAGATTTTCAAATCGTCTTGGGGAAGTCCAAGAAAACCAAAGTTTCAAATTCGAAAATTTCCAGTAAAACAATACTTTATGCGGACATTTTTCAAACCATCTCGGAAGAGCCTAAAATTGAAATTTCCGATGATATTTTGACTTGGAATTTTTTTAGATTTTCAAATCGTATTGGGGAAGTCCAAGACAACCGAAATTTCAAATCTGGAAAACAATATTTTATGCGGACATTTTTTAAAACATCGCGGAAGAGCCCAAAATTGAAATTTCCGATGATATTTCGACTTCGAAAATTTTTAGATTTTCAAATCGTCTTGTGGAAGTCCAAGAAAACCAAAATTTCAAATTCGAAAATTTCCAGTAAAACAATACTTTATGCGGACATTTTTCAAACCATCTCGGAAGAGCCTAAAATTGAAATTTCCGATGATATTTTGACTTGGAATTTTTTTAGATTTTCAAATCGTATTGGGGAAGTCCAAGACAACCGAAATTTCAAATCTGGAAAACAATATTTTATGCGGACATTTTTTAAAACATCGCGGAAGAGCCCAAAATTGAAATTTCCGATGATATTTTGACTTCGAAAATTTTTAAATTTTCAAATCGTCTTGTGGAAGTCCAAGAAAACCAAAATTTCAAATTCGAAAATTTCCAGTAAAACAATACTTTATGCGGACATTTTTCAAACCATCTCGGAAGAGCCTAAAATTGAAATTTCCGATGATATTTTGACTTGGAATTTTTTTAGATTTTCAAATCGTATTGGGGAAGTCCAAGACAACCGAAATTTCAAATCTGGAAAACAATATTTTATGCGGACATTTTTTAAAACATCGCGGAAGAGCCCAAAATTGAAATTTCCGATGATATTTCGACTTCGAAAATTTTTAGATTTTCAAATCGTCATGAGGAAGTCCAAGAAAACCAAAATTTCAAATTCGAACATTTTCTGGAAAATAATACTTTATGCAGACATTTTTCAAATCGTCTCGGAAGAGCCTAAAATTGAAATTTCCGATGATATTTCGACTTCGAAAATTTTTAGATTTTCAAATCGTCATGAGGAAGTCCAAGAAAACCAAAATTTCAAATTCGAACATTTTCTGGAAAATAATACTTTATGCAGACATTTTTCAAATCGTCTCGGAAGAGCCTAAAATTGAAATTTCCGATGATATTTCGACTTCGAAAATTTTTAGATTTTCAAATCGTCATGAGGAAGTCCAAGAAAACCAAAATTTCAAATTCGAACATTTTCTGGAAAATAATACTTTATGCAGACATTTTTCAAATCGTCTCGGAAGAGCCTAAAATTGAAATTTCCGATGATATTTTGACTTGGAATTTTTTTAGATTTTCAAATCGTATTGGGGAAGTCCAAGACAACCGAAATTTCAAATCTGGAAAACAATATTTTATGTGGACATTTTTTAAAACATCTCAGAAGGGCCCAAAATTGAAATTTCCGATGATATTTTGACTTGGAAATTTTTAGATTTTCAAATCGTCTTGGGGAAGTCCAAGAAAACCGAAATTTCAAATCTGGAAAACAAATTTTATACGGACATTTTTCTAAACATCTCGGAAGAGCTCAAAATTGAAATTTCCGGTGATATTTCGACTTCTAAAATTTTTAGATTTTCAAATCGTCATGAGGAAGTCCAAGAAAACCAAAATTTCAAATTCGAACATTTTCTGGAAAATAATACTTTATGCAGACATTTTTCAAATCGTCTCGGAAGAGCCTAAAATTGAAATTTCCGATGATATTTCGACTTCGAAAATTTTTAGATTTTCAAATCGTCTTGGGGAAGTCCAAGAAAACCGAAATTTCAAATCTGGAAAACAATATTTTATGCGGACATTTTTCTAAACATCTCGGAAGAGCTCAAAATTGAAATTTCCGGTGATATTTCGACTTCTAAAATTTTTAGATTTTCAAATCGTCATGAGGAAGTCCAAGAAAACCAAAATTTCAAATTCGAACATTTTCTGGAAAATAATACTTTATGCAGACATTTTTCAAATCGTCTCGGAAGAACCTAAAATTGAAATTTCCGATGATATTTCGACTTCGAAAATTTTTAGATTTTCAAATCGTCTTGGGGAAGTCCAAGAAAACCGAAATTTCAAATCTGGAAAACAATATTTTATGCGGACATTTTTCTAAACATCTCGGAAGAGCTCAAAATTGAAATTTCCGGTGATATTTCGACTTCTAAAATTTTTAGATTTTCAAATCGTCATGAGGAAGTCCAAGAAAACCAAAATTTCAAATTCGAACATTTTCTGGAAAATAATACTTTATGCAGACATTTTTCAAATCGTCTCGGAAGAGCCTAAAATTGAAATTTCCGATGATATTTCGACTTCGAAAATTTTTAGATTTTCAAATCGTCTTGGGGAAGTCCAAGAAAACCGAAATTTCAAATCTGGAAAACAATATTTTATGCGGACATTTTTCTAAACATCTCGGAAGAGCTCAAAATTGAAATTTCCGGTGATATTTCGACTTCTAAAATTTTTAGATTTTCAAATCGTCATGAGGAAGTCCAAGAAAACCAAAATTTCAAATTCGAACATTTTCTGGAAAATAATACTTTATGCAGACATTTTTCAAATCGTCTCGGAAGAGCCTAAAATTGAAATTTCCGATGATATTTCGACTTCGAAAATTTTTAGATTTTCAAATCGTCTTGGGGAAGTCCAAGAAAACCGAAATTTCAAATCTGGAAAACAATATTTTATACGGACATTTTTCTAAACATCTCGGAAGAGCTCAAAATTGAAATTTCCGGTGATATTTCGACTTCGAAAATTTTTAGATTTTCAAATCGTCATGAGGAAGTCCAAGAAAACCAAAATTTCAAATTCGAACATTTTCTGGAAAATAATACTTTATGCAGACATTTTTCAAATCGTCTCGGAAGAGCCCAAAATTGAAATTTCCGATGATATTTCGACTTCGAAAATTTTTAGATTTTCAAATCGTCATGAGGAAGTCCAAGAAAACCAAAATTTCAAATTCGAACATTTTCTGGAAAATAATACTTTATGCAGACATTTTTCAAATCGTCTCGGAAGAGCCTAAAATTGAAATTTCCGATGATATTTTGACTTGGAATTTTTTTAGATTTTCAAATCGTATTGGGGAAGTCCAAGACAACCGAAATTTCAAATCTGGAAAACAATATTTTATGTGGACATTTTTTAAAACATCTCAGAAGGGCCCAAAATTGAAATTTCCGATGATATTTTGACTTGGAAATTTTTTAGATTTTCAAATCGTATTGGGGAAGTCCAAGACAACCGAAATTTCAAATACGAAAATTTTCAGGAAAACAATACTTTATGCAGACATTTTTTAAAACATCTCGAAAGAGCCTGAAATTGAAATTTCCGATGATATTTCGACTTGGAAAATTTTTAGATTTTCAAATCGTCTTCAGGAAGTCCAAGAAAACCGAAATTTCAAATACGAACATTTTCTGGAAAATAATACTTTATGCAGACATTTTTCAAATCGTCTCGGAAGAGCCTAAAATTGAAATTTCCGATGATATTTTGACTTGGAATTTTTTTAGATTTTCAAATCGTATTGGGGAAGTCCAAGAAAACCGAAAATTCAAATCTGGAAAACAATATTTTATGTGGACATTTTTTAAAACATCTCAGAAGGGCCTAAAATTGAAATTTCCGATGATATTTTGACTTGGAATTTTTTTAGATTTTCAAATCGTATTGGGGAAGTCCAAGACAACCGAAATTTCAAATCTGGAAAACAATATTTTATGTGGACATTTTTTAAAACATCTCAGAAGGGCCCAAAATTGAAATTTCCGATGATATTTCGACTTGGAAATTTTTTAGATTTTCAAATCGTATTGGGGAAGTCCAAGAAAACCGAAATTTCAAATACGAAAATTTTCAGGAAAACAATACTTCATGCGGACATTTTTTAAAACATCTCGGAAGAGCCCAAAATTGAAATTTCCGATGATATTTTGACTTGGAAATTGTTTTGATTTTCTAATCGTCTTGGGGCATCCCAAAAAAACGATATTTTGAATTCGAAATTTTCCACGAAAACAATACTTTATGCGGACATTTTTTAAAACATCGCGGAAGAGCCCAAAATTGAAATTTCCGATGATATTTTGACATCGAAAATTTTTAAATTTTCAAATTGTCTTGGGGAAGTCCAAGAAAACCGAAATTTCAAATTCGAAAATTTTTAGGAAAACAATACTTCATGCGGACATTTTTTAAATCATCTCGGAAGAGCCTAAAATTGAAATTTCCGATGATATTTCGACTTGGAAAATTTTTAGATTTTCTAATCGTCTTGAGGAAGTCCAAGAAAACCGAAAATTAAAATTCGAAAATTTTCCGGAAAACAACACTTTATGGAGACATTTTTCCAATCATCTCGGAAGAGCCTGAAATTGAAATTTCCGATGATATTTCGATTTGAAAAATTTTTAGATTTTCAAATCGTCTTGGGTAAGTCCAAGAAAACTAAAATTTCAAATTCGAAAATTTTCTGGAAAACAATACTTTATGCGGACATTTTTCAAATCATCTCGGAGGAGCATAAAATAGAAATTTCTGATGATATTTTGACTTCTGAAAATGTTTTGATTTTCTAATCGTCTTGGGGAAGTCCAAGAAAACCAAAATTTCAAATTCGAAAATTTTCAGGAAAACAATACTTTATGCGGACATTTTTCAAAACATCTCGGAAAAGCCCAAAATTGAAATTTCTCGTTGATATTTCGACTTTTTAAGATCTCCAGTTTTCAAATCGTCTTGAGAAATCGAAAATCAGGATTCGAAAATTTTCCGAAAAACAATATTTTCCGGTCCAGAGAAAGTAAAAATATGGCCACCCGTGACCGTCTGATGAAATAACCGCAAGCATTGCCCGTTCACCGTTTGCGGTCGGTGGCGATTTCCTTTTGCCGCCTAATTATACTTTTAATTCAGAGGTGAAGCAGAAAATAAACACTGGTGTTTCGTAATGAATCGACGGAGACGATTATTTGTTACCCAACAGTAACCGCTTCGATACGTGGAATTGGAAATGATGATTACCGCAGCAGGTAAGAAAAGTTCGCATCGATGGAATTTTTTCCAATTTATGATCAATTGATTAGAATTATCAAAAATACATGGAGTTCGACTATAAATTTGAAGCAAACTTTTCAAACGTGTACTTATTGAAGACACGCACATAAAATCACCAATTTTTAACACATGGCCAAAATTTTAAATCATTTCCACAAATAATTCGCAATTATAAAAAATATATAGATAAGGTGGCAAATTGAAATTCGACCGTCAATTGTTTTCGGTTTTCTGAGGATAACTTTCGACTGAATTCTAAATTCTTGACGCAAAGTTTCCCACTCATCAAGAAGATATAAATAAGATAATAAAAACAACTCGAGATTCCACTGTTTTCGTGTTTCTTTTTTGAGGATAACGAATATACGACCAGATTTTGAAAACGAATTTTTGAAATTAATAAAAATGACTTTTCTGTGTGAAAATGTGGCAATTTTTATTTTCGTGTTGTCGAATACTGTAGCTAATAGAGTTTTTCCCATTTTAAAGCCGCATTTTTGAAAAAAAAAACCTTCGAATTTCACGTTAAAATTATCGCTATTGTTTTAAATCATCAAAAGGGTCTTAAATCTAATCTAACATTGTGAAAAAGTGGAAAATTACAAATATTGCAGTTTCACCAGCATAAATGCGAGCTTTTCGATTGTAGTGATGATTAAAAAAAGCATATTTCTGCACTTTAGTCCCAATAAATATTACACGTGGTGATGAGACACATTTCGCAATCGCAATCATAAATATTTAAATGTTCCGGTGATTATTATTCGATTAGCTGTCCTAATAAAAACGATCTGTCAAATCATTGACAGATAATTATGTCATCAGCGCGAGTTTTACAATTCAGCGGGCGCCCGGGGCGCGCGCGCGACCGTCCAGCAAACTACTCGTGTTGCATATGCAAATCCGCCATGATAATCGAGAACGTGACTGAATTATCCAAATGAGTGTGTGTGGCATTCATAAACATACAACAACTTACTAATCAGTAATCAGGTGTTATTATTAATCGCGCAGCCGTGCAATTTTAGCTATCGACTCAAAAACTTTTCAAAATTATTCAATATTTATTTTATTTTTCAAATTCGAATCCGCAAATCAACTTTAATTTTTAAAATGTTTAAAAGTTAGTGTTTTATTCCAATCTTTAATTTTTTAAACACGGACCTTGATTATTCATTTCATTTTTGAGTAGCTTTTCACCTCTAAAAACCAATGTGTCACACTTGTCATTTGAAGTTTTTTTTTTTGTTTGAAGAGTACGCATTTTTGGCCATTTCATGATTTTCGCCTTTTTTTCAGGTAAAAAATACATCCAAAAAATTTTGGGTCTCGGAATTTTTTTTTTTTAATTCATGACGGTTCTTAATGATGGGAAAAAGCGTGTAGAGTAATTATTTCTCCGAAAAAAAAAAATGGTTTGGTCATTTCATGATTTTCGCCTTTTTTTCAGGAAAAAAATGCATCCAAAAAATGTTGGGCCTGAAAAAAATTTGAAAAAATTCATGACGGTTTTTAATGACGAAAAAAAAAACGTGTAGAGTAATTATTCTTCCAAACAAAAAAATTTTTGGTTATTTCATGATTTCATCAAAATTCATTTAATTACATTAATTTGGAAAAATTTTCACAACTTGTATAAGGAGAGTAGGAACGAAATTAGGCAACTTGTCCTAATGTTAGATCTCAGAAAAATTTGAAAAAGCTGATGGCGGGAAAAAGCGTGTATTTCTCCGGAAAATTTCATGATTTTCGCCATTTTTTCCATAGGAAGAAAATGCACCAAAAAAATGTTGGCTCTCGGAAAAATTTGAAAAAATTCATGACGGTTCTTAATGACGGGAAAAAGCGTGTAGAGTAATTATTTCTCCAAAAAAAATTTTTTGGTTGAAACATGCAAAATTTTCAATTTTCCAAATACCATTTTTAGCAGTGGGAAAAAACACCATTTTTGACAGTGAAGAAAATACCGTTTTTGACAGTTGAAAAAATACCTTCTTTGACGTACAACGATATTTTGACAAAATATTTTTTAACCAATAAACAAATTTTTTTTTTAAAGTAGATTTTTTTTTAAATAAAACGTATCATTTTCAGCAGATAAAAAGTTTAATAAGACTTGGTAGAAAATATAATTTTGAACTCTTGAAATGCCACTCCTGAAACCAGTGACGGTTCGCGGGTTTTTTTTTTTATTTTTTTTTTTGTTGCGGCCGAGGTAGCAGATAGGTAGGGTTGGTAATACAGATATCGGTATTACCACCTCTGCTACCTCGGCCGTACCAAAA
The DNA here is from genome assembly GCA_910593695.2 of Ocypus olens. Classification (NCBI taxonomy): domain Eukaryota; kingdom Metazoa; phylum Arthropoda; class Insecta; order Coleoptera; family Staphylinidae; genus Ocypus; species Ocypus olens. Next base: position 57,654,508 of record OU343053.1, read on the forward strand.
AATCCCCGCAAGCAGTCACTGCCTGAAACATGGTCAAATTTGTAAGCCTTGAGGGTTAAAACATGTGATCGTTGACAGTAGAAAATATACGATTTTTGACAGTATAAAAATACCATTTTGTGACATTTCAAATGCAATTTTAAACAATTGATAATATACCATTTTTAGGTACCTATAACACATTTTTGACGGTTAAAAAAAAGTGGATTTTTTGACTCAATAATACCATTTTTCACATTTGAAAATATACAATTTCTGACAGTATAAAAATACCATTTTTTGACATTTAAAATATAAGTTTAAACGGTTAAAAATTAACCATTTTTGACGGTTGAAAAAGTGGAATTTTTGACTGAATAATACCATTTTTCATATTTGAAAATATACGATTTTTGACAGTATAAAAATACAATTTTTTTGACATTTAAAATATAAGTTTAAACGGTAAAAAATTAACCATTTTTGACAGTTGAAAAAGTGGGATCTTTGACTGAATAATACCATTTTTCACATATAAAAATATACGATTTTTGACAGTATAAAAATACCATTTTTACATTTAAAATATAAGTTTAAACGGTTGAAAATTAACCATTTTTGACAGTTGAAAAAGTGGGATTTTTGACTGAATAATACCATTTTTCACATTTGAGAATATACGATTTTTGACAGTATAAAAATACCATTTTGTGACATTTCAAATGCAATTTTAAACAATTGATAATATACCATTTTTAACAGGTACCTATAACACATTTTTGACGGTTAAAAAAAAGTGGATTTTTTGACTCAATAATACCATTTTTCACATTTGAAAATATACAATTTCTGACAGTATAAAAATACCATTTTTTGACATTTAAAATATAAGTTTAAACGGTTAAAAATTAACCATTTTTGACGGTTGAAAAAGAGGAATTTTTGACTGAATAATACCATTTTTCACATTTGAGAATATACGATTTTTGACAGTATAAAAATACCATTTTTTGACGTTTAAAATATAAATTTAAATGGTTGAAAATTAACCATTTTTGACAGTTGAAAAAGTGGAATTTTTGACTGAATAATACCATTTTTCACATTTGAAAATATACGATTTTTGACAATATAAAAATACCATTTATTGACATTTAAAATATAAGTTTAAACTGTTCAAAATTACCCATTTTTAACAGTTGAAAAAGTGGAATTTTTGACTGAATAATACCAGTTTTTACATTTGAAAAATACCGTTTTTGACAGCGGGCAAAATTCACGCCTGAATTGAAATTATAATTAGCGGTAGAAACAGTAAACGGGTCAATTCGTTCGGTTACGTCATCAGGTGCTAATTTAATACCAACAGCAAACTAATATCGCGTGAGCCACAAAATTTTGTTTCAGAGTTGGCTGTGAGTTAAATGAGATTAGATTAGTTCAATTGAATTAGATTTAAAAAAAAATGAATGACTGCGTCTTCGGTTTGTGGCGATGGTTTTAATTTTGTTTTTAGTCGCAAGAGAAAAATCAGCAATTTCGGAATTACAATAAACTCGATTCTAGTGGGATTATCTTGAAATCCATGCCCAAAAAATTGGAATTACAGATTTTCCCAAAAAAAAAAAAAAAAAATTGAAACTGAGACTTTGGACAATACCAATCGTTTTGAAACTCGATTCTAGTGGGATTATCTTAAAATCTATGCTCAATAAATTGGAATTAAAGTTAAAAAAAAAAAAATTGAAACTGAGACTTTGGACAATACCAATCGTTTTGATAGTCGAGAATCATTACTCATATTTACGTTGGAAATGATACTTATAAGTTACTACTTAAAAACAAACATGTCGTACTATTAATCATCCTAAAATAAATGAAAATCATTTACATAAAAAAATCTTCGGTTTAACAGTATGCAATTTAATACACAACAAAGAAATGTAGCGAAGAATGGTAATTGGACACCCAATGCAATAAAAACGAAATCTTTGGTTTAACAGTATGCAATTTTGTATACACAACAAAGAATAGCAATTGGACTTGTTGCAGATGCAATAAAAATGAAATATTGTGTTCTACAAAAATTTTCTAATATGAATCAACAAAATTTGTACGTTTCTTTGTTATCATTAAAGTTTCGTTAAATGTTTTTTTTTGTGAAAACATTGATAACAACAAAAAACACGCCAAGTGTTTTGAACATTTTACCAAAAACATTTTAGTGACTTTGACCTTTCTTACTAGCTAATAATTTAAAATAGAATCAAATTTTATTGGAAACACATTAAATATTATTCTTTGCATATGATTGATGGATGAGGCACTCAGAAATTGAAAATCCATATTTAATTTTGAGGTGAACACGATTGTTTGAATAAACTATATTTAAAAATCAAACAATCGCGTTTACCTCAAAAAATAAAATTCTTCATATATACGCCACTGTTTACTACAAATTACAAGATATAACACAAAGTAAACGCCTTGTACATTAAACATTCAAAGTGTACACCTCCTTAAAAAATTTATTTATTTATTTAAATCGCAACCGGTTTCGGCATGGAAATATGTGAACAGGAAAAAATTCCGCGTATAATAAGTTGCCTGATAATCCATGACCCAAACACTCACTTCTTATCGCACCGTATCAATATTTACAATCCATTACAATAGAACCAGATTACGGACAACAATGCCGCAGATTTTTGATAAGCCATTCAATATGATTATTCATTAGACGATCATTTTCCATTCATTGTTTCGCGGACTGCGCGCGCAATCAATCGGTGTCCTCCATAGGGTGCATGCACGTGCGACGTGACGCAATGAATTTAGTAATCATTCTATTTTCTAAGTCCAAGGCTCGCGATTTTGGCGTAAGGCCGAGTCGATTGAAAACATCACCGAAACGTGGATGAAAAAAATCATGTTCTCCACCTAGGGACTAGTGCGTGCGTGTTTTAACTCATAGGTGAGTAGTTGGTTGCATAATTTTACATCACCTAGAGCTAGGAAAAATGTTGCAATATTACGCATAAAATGTGTTAATTTAATCATTTTTTTGGTGCGTATTATGAACAGTTTGCACAAGTCGGAACACAATTTATTGAATTCATAACTTTAATTCAGATTTCATTAGAATGAATTAATAAATTAATAAAATGTGAAAAAAAAATCGAGCTATAAAATAGTAAAATTTAAGACACTTTGTAAATATATACTCGTAATAGAGTTTTGAATAATTTTGCTAAAGCTTCAGTCGAAAACTATGATTAAATGAGTGTATTATAGATAATAATTTTTCTGTTGTAGTTTCTAACTTGTACTAGAATAAAAATATTATTATATATATTTTGTTTTATGGTACAGATTTCCATTATATTTTCATATTACTTGTGTGGAGGAATCAATAAAAAAAAAATATTTATTTTGATTTTATCGAGAATAGTAATGTGAAATAATTGCTTATACTACAAAAAAAAAACAGTTTAAAGTTCAAAAAATATAGTAGAGAACTTTAAACATTTAGACTCCAAACTGTCTTTTTATACGGTAGCGATATTTATTTTGTTTATTCCTTCTACCCCACCCTCCAAACAGTTGAACACGAACAATAGATTTTGATTTTGCGTGTAGCAAGCTATGAAAAAAAACTTTAACAATGTTAAATTTGAGGGCTGAAAAAAATTAATCAATTGCCCTTTCAAATCCTGTATTGAACCAGTTGTTAACAAAGTTTTGGTAACAAACCATTTACATTCGTCTTTGCTGTTGTAAAAATTAGTTCATTTATAGAAAGTTATTGGGGAGGGAAAAAGAATGTAGGAGAGAGAGAGAGCATGAGAATTATTGTTATTATAATTGTATTTTTGGTTGATGGATGTATAATTATTGTTAGATATGCCAATAAAGGTCTTTTTTTTCTGTAAAACAGAAATATGTTCAATGCTTGAACGGGAACTTTAAAATAAACAACTACACTTTGTTGTTTCTTTCAAAATCCCTAAAACAGAATAAACACATACATTACGTGCAATAGATTAATATTTGTTTTCTTCGGTTTATGTTACAGACTCGATAAAATACAGGGTATAAAAATGGCAGTATTATCGAAGGCGAGGGCCTTCATCCGGATGTATCCGGTGACCAGGGGGATGATGTCCTACAGTGTGATATGGCCAACGTCGTGCCTGATGCAGCAACTTTTGACCGGGACGGATTACCACAATTTGGATTACATGCGGGCGCTACGGTTTAGTTTGTACGGGGGATTGTACGTCGCCCCCACCCTGTACGCCTGGATCAGGCTGACCACGCATCTCTGGCCCAGAAACAACCTACGCACAGCCGTCACAAAGGTAATTAACCCATTGCATCCCATGATACACAGCTTTTTCCAAAGAATTTAAATTTTTTTGAAATTACTAAAATCTGTTCTACCATTAGTAAAAAAGAGTTTGCGCCACAGATACGTTATCCAAAGTAAATAAAATTGCCACTAGGTGTCACTAAAGCCCATGATGTTTGTTGTAATCACTTGACTACAATGGGTAGTAATGGGTTAAAACAAAAGCATTGTGCCTTAAAGACATAACCAAAAATGCCATTTCTAAAAAAATGTCCGACTGTATGGGCACTCTATCTAGTTTTTTTTTTAATCTATTAGTTTTACGGGAGTAAAAAACTAGTGTTGGTTGATGAACGAGTAGACATTTCCAATTCTAAAACTCCTCCTAAATTTTCAGGGAATTATGGAACAATTCTCTTATGGACCTTTCGCACTCAGCTCCTTTTTCTACATCATGACCCTACTGGAAGGAAGGGGAATGCACGCGGCTGCGGGTGAAGTCGAAGACAAATTTTGGGATTCTTATAAGGTTAATAAACAACTTAAAAAACAATAATACACTTCAGAATGATAAACAACTGTCAAAAATGACAATTTTCAACTGTCAAAAACTACAATCTCCGACTGCTAAAAATGTAAATTTTTCACTACCAACTACGGCAATTTTTACCTGCTGGCAATGAACATTTTTTACTGTCAAAAATAACAATTTTCAGCTAGCAAATTTTAGAATTTTCAACTGCTAACCATGAATATTTTTAACTGTCAAAAACAACTTTCAACTACCAAAAACCACAATTTTCAACTGTCAATGATGACATTTTTAACTGTTTTTCAACCATCGAAAAGATGACAATTTTCAACTGCCAAAATTGACAATTTTCAACTGCCAAAATTGACAATTTTCAACTGCCTAAATTGACAATTTTCAACTGCCTAAATTGACAATTTTCAGCAGACAATAATAACAATTTTCAACTGCCACAAACCACAATTTTTAACTGCCAACGATGAAATTTTTAACTGTTAAAAACTGCAATTTTTAACCATCAAAAATGACAATTTTCAACCGCCAAAATTGACAATTTTCAACTACCAAAAACCACAATTTTCAACTGTCAATGATAACATTTTTAACTTTTTTTCAACCATCAAAAAGATGACAATTTTCAACTGCCAAAATTGACAATTTTCAACTGCCCAAATTGACAATTTTCAGCAGACAATGATAACAATTTTCAACTGCCAAAACCACATTTTTTAACTGCCAACGATGTAATTTTCAACTGTTAAAAACTACAATTTTTAACCATCAAAAATAACAATTTTCAACTGCCAAAATTGACAATTTTAAACTGCCAAAAACCACAATTTTTAACCGTCAACAATGACAATTTAAACTGGTAAAAACTGCAATTTTCAACCGTCAAAAATGACAATTTTCACTAGGCAAAATTGACGATTGACTGTCAAAATTGACAGTCATAAAATGCCAAAATTGGCAATTTTCAGAAGACTAAAACGACAATTTTCAACTGCCAAGGATGATCATTTTCAACTTCCTAAAACTACAGAGAAACAAAGAAACCAATAAATAAATATAAAATAATAACATAAAACGAAACAATTTTCAATAGACAAAAATGACAATTTTCAACTGCTAAAAACCACAATTTTTAACTGTCAACGATGACATTTTTAAGTATTAAAAACTACAATTTTCAACCGTAAAAAATGACAATTTTTAACTGCCAAAAATGACAATTTTCAGCAGACAAAAATGACAATTTCCAACTGCCACAATTGACAAATTTCAGCAGACAAAAATGACAATTTTAACTGTCAACAATGGCATTTTAAACTGGTAAAAACTACAATTTTCAACCGTCAAAAATGACAATTTTCAGCAGACAAAAATGACAATTTTCAACTGCCAAAAACCGCAATCTTTAACTGTCAAAAATGACATTTTGAACTGCTAAAAAATACTATTTTCAACCGTAAAAAATGATAATTTTTAACTGCCAAAATTCACAATTTTCAGCAGACAAAAATGACAATTTTCAACTGACAAAAATCACGATTTTTAACCGTCAACAATGACATTTTTAACTGCTAATAATTATCATTTTTAACCGTCAAAATAGAATATTTTAAACTGCCAAAATCCACAATTTTCAGCTGACAAAAATGACACTTTTCAATGGCCAAAAACCACGATTTTTAACCGCCAACAATGACATTTTGAACTAAAAGCTACATTTTCAGCTGCCAAAATCGAAATTTTTCAGCAGACAAAAATTAAAATTTTCAACTGCCAAAAACCGCAATCTTCAACTGTCAACAATATAATTGGCAATTCTCAACTGTCAAAAACCACAATCTTTAGCTGTCAACAATGACAATTTTCATCTGCTAAAATTGACAATTTTGAACTGCCAAAACAGACAATTTTCAATTGCTAAAAACCGCAATTTTTAACTGTGAACAATGACATTTTCAACTGTTAGAAACTACAATTTTCAACTGTCAAAAATGACAATTTTCAACTGCCAAAAATGACAATTTTCAACTGCTAAAATCAATTTTTAACTCAACAATGACATTTTCAACTGTTAAATTACAATTTTTAACTGTCAAAAATGACAATTTTCAACTGCCAAAATTGACAATTTTCAGCAGACAAAATGACAATTTTCAATTGCCAAAAACCACAATCTTCAGCTGCCAACAATAACAATTTTCATCTGCTAAAATTGACAATTTTAAACTGCCAAAAATGACAATTTTCAACTGCTAAAAACCACAATTTTTAACTGTCAACAGTGACATTTTCAACTGTTAGAATCTACAATTTTAAACTGTCAAAAATGACAACTTTCAACTGCCAAAATTGACAATTTTCAAATGCAAAAAATGACAATTTTAAACTGATAAAAACTACAATTTTTAACTGTCAGCAATGACATTTTTAACTGTTAGAAACTACAATTTTCAACTGTCAAAAATGACAATTTTCAACTGCCAAAATTTACAATTTTAAACTGCCAAAATTTATAATTTTAAACTGCCAAAAATGACAATTTTCAACTGATAAAAACTACAATTTTTAACTGTCAGCAATGACATTTTTAACTGTTAGAAACTACAATTTTCAACTGTCAAAAATGACAATTTTCAACTGCCAAAATTTACAATTTTAAACTGTGAAAAATGACAATTTTCAACTGCTAAAAACCACAATTTTTAACTGTCAGCAATGACATTTTTAACCGTTAAAAACTACAATTTTCAACCTTCAAAAATGACAATTTACAACTTGCAAAATTTATAATTTTAAACTGCCAAAATTTATAATTTTAAAATGCCAAAAATGACAATTTTCAACTGATAAAAACTACAATTTTTAACTGTCAGCAATGACATTTTTAACTGTTAGAAACTACAATTTTCAACTGTCAAAAATGACAATTTTCAACTGCCAAAATTTACAATTTTAAACTGCGAAAAATGACAATTTTCAACTGCTAAAAACCACAATTTTTAACCGTCAACAATGAGATTTTTACTGCTAAAAACTATAATTTTTAACCGACAAAAATAACGATTTTCAACTGCTAAAATTTACAATTTTAATCTACCAAAATTGACAATTTTCAGTTGTCAAAAATGACGATTTTCAGCAGATAAAAATGACAATTTTTAACTGCCAAAACGACAATATTTAGTCAGCAATGACATTTTTAACTGTTGAAAACTACAATTTTCAACCGTCAAAAATGACAATTTGACAATCATAAACTGCCAAAATTGGCAATTTTTAGGAGACAAAAATGACAATTTTTAGGACACAAAAATGACAATTTTCAACAGCCAACGATGATCATTTTCAACTTCCAAAAACTACAAAGAAACCAAAGTACCTGCCAGGAAACTGAAAATAACAACAGAAAACGAAACGAGCTTTATTTCAATTACGCCCACAATTAATAAAAGACAAATTGACACTGCAGGCATCTTGAAATGCGGATTAAAACAATTCCTTTATCATTACATGATTTGTGTAAAAAAAAAAATCATGACCAAAAGACTTATTGAACACCCGTTACTATAGCAAGTTTATTCATATTATTTTTCATCGTTAAATTTACCTTTCAGGTTGGTTTTTGTGTGTGGCCCGTGCTACAGACAATTAACCACAGCCTGATCAAGGAAAAGAACAAGGTGACGTACGTGAGTATATGCAGCTTGGGCTGGACCTGCTTCCTCGCGTACATGCACCAGAAAAAGGCGGAGCAGCTTAAAGAGGAACAACTCCTCGCGTTGGCCTGACGAAGGCGACATTTAGGCAATTCGAATTTAGCTATTTATTGTTTTTCTACTAGAGCAATTATTTTTGTACTGTACTGAATCTTTAATAAATTTTAGTTTTACAGTTAATACTTATGTGTACCCACTAATATAACTCTATTATGACGCACTTTCGTTCTTATTGTATTTTTTATTATAATGTAAGAGAGAAATAAAGACTGAAGACTGCCCACGTCACAAGCTTGACATGCGTCAAGTGCCACCCGTGTTTTTTTTAATAAAAGATCATTGAATATCAAATGTACAGTGAACGAGCGAGGAGCGGAGAGGGCACCACACCGTCGTACAGGTAAACGTAGTAGGCGCGTTGTGGGCAGTGAATGTGTTAAAGACTACCGAACACGGGTAAAATTTGTGCAGAGTGACAAACTATTTGGAGGACGCAGGGGAACGCGATAATAAATTTCCGGAAGCAATTGAATTTAAGATTGTCACGGCGCAACAAGGCTTGAGTGCTTGGTAAAGCTGTATTTGTTTCAATACAGAGTGCAAAAAATATTAATGTGAGGATTAAAGTCGTAACCAGCAGAGGTGTCTTAATCTCTACACGCCCAAGTTGTCACATGTGGCGACAAACAAAAACAAAAATATTTTACAAAAAAAAATTACATCTTCAGCGCCATCTATGGAATATTTCTTCATATTTCTTTGCATAACAACATGGAATATATAAATTTTGATCCTCTCAATACAATGTATTTTGTAAATTGTGACTCACCGTATTTTCTAGTTGTTGTACTTGTTTCAATACAGATTGCGAAAAATATTAATGTGAAGATTAAAGTCGTAACCAGCAGAGGTGTCTTAATCTCTACACGCCCAAGTTGTCACATGTGGCGACAAACAAAAACAAAAATATTTTACAAAAAAAATTACATCTTCAGCGCCATCTATGGAATATTTTTTCATATTTCTTTGCACAACAGCAACATGGAATACATAAATTTTAATCCTCTCAATACAATGTATTTTGTAAATTGTGACTCACCGTATTTTCTAGTTGAATTCAGTTGTTTGAAGCTACAGAACCCCACTTACTTCTACATGCTGTTGTTTTGATTGATGCTGAAATGATGAAAACCTGCAGATATCTCATACCCGAGGTTAGCTACAACTACAACTCCTACAGTGTGTTAAGTTCTGTGAATTCACCTGCAAAAGAATCTTCGAACTAGCACCAATGATGTTTTCGGAATAACAAAAAAAAAACAAATATTTACCATCAACAATATAATTAACATAACAAGTTAACCGGATTCCCTTAGCGCCTTCCTCTCGTGGTACCTCTGCAGGGCTTCGTCAAACACCGCCCCGACGGTCCTCTTCTTCCAAATATCGATTTTAGCCCTCTTGGGCTTCTCCACCTCCTTTACATCCTCACCTTTGACCTCGACCTTCTCCTCCTTCACCTCCACCTTTTTCGCTTCATCCTCCGCCTGCTCCTCCTTAACTTTCTTGGGCTTGCTTTCCGAGTTCGAATCGGAGTCCGAATCGATGCTGAAGTCGGAGTCGGCGTCCAGGTTCGAGGGCAAGTGGGTCAGCTCCGTGCCGGCGACCTCCTCGTCGTTCGATTTCGAATCCTCCCTCTTTCTGTACTGCCTGCCCCTCTTTTTATTCCTCAAATTGGCCTCTACGGATTTCTCTTTCTTTTCATCCGACGAAGACTTTGTCAAATTAATGTCTTTTTCTTGATCTGCAGATTTCTTTTTTTCTCTCAAATTAACCTCTTTCTCTTCATCTGACGAAGAACACTCCTTCTTTTCATTACTCGAATTAACCTCTGAAGATTTCTCTTTCTCTTCATCTGATGAAGACTTTTCTTTTTTTACTTTAACAGTTTCGGGATCGTCGTCGCCGGTTTTGTTGACTTTTTGGTCGTACAGGTGCCTGTAGAAGCCGTCGAGGTTGCCCTGTTTTCTCACGTCGCCGATTGACTCGAGGTAGTCCTCGCGCTTCTCCTGCTCCTCGAGCTCCTTGAGTTCCTCCAGCTTTTTCTTGTAGGAGGACGTGACGAATGACTCCTTGTCCTTGAACTCCTCTCCCTCGGCCTCGCGCTCTCTCTGCACCTGCCTTTCGATGCGGCGCTCGTTGTCGCGCTTGCGTCTCTCCGCCGCCAATAGTAATCGTCCTGAAATGAAATAACCACGAAGATCCAGTTTTAGTGCATTTTCGGTTTCATAACTATAAATTAATTAATTGTTATTTAGAAATGATTACTCGCTACGCTATGTTAGAGAACACTGATGTGACAAAGCGGCAGCTATAAAAAAAACTTATATTCTGCCTTATATATCCATTTTTAATGGCGTTAATTTCAATTATAATATTTTATTCTCTAAATTGAAAATATGGCGATGGGTGGAACACAAACATTCATGCATCCTAGTTAAAGGTTAAACTGAAAAAGGCAGTCATGAGTCTTCAGGATGTTCTATTATTTCCCGTAAAACATCGATGGATTTAGTGTTAACCCTTTGCACTCCGTTGTCGGCGATAACGCGACATTTAAAATATGAACTTTAAATCCGCTGTCGTTTCTGTGGCGACACCTTGTTTAGCCTTTTTGTAACTGATGCGTGCGCATATTTTAACGTGTTTTTATTACGAAGAAATTCTGAAATAGGTGATGTAGAAGATAAATTTGATTTTGTTGTGGTGTACGAGCCACAAGGCTGGAGTGCAAAGGGTTAAGTTTCTGAAACCTTCGTTTTTATTTATTTAACACAAACTTTTCACAAACTTTTCAAAAAGATATGATGCCATATGACACCTGCGGGAAAGAAAGGGTTAAGTAGCAGTTACAATCACAGTCACGGTGAAATCTGTCTGTTAGTAACAGTAGCAATCTGTAATTTTTTAATACCATTGAAAAATCACAGGTACGTGATCCCTGATAAGCACCAATTTTTGCAAATTACTGTAAATGAAACTGCAAGTATTCCGTACTGAAAATACCCCGATTCAAATAAAGAGACATAACATACTGTCAGATGTCGATGCGCCTTAAACCCAAAATTCATTCATTCATTCAACATACTGTCCACATGATTTTCACGAATGCATATTGTTTAGGATCATAAACTGAAAAATTACCGAAAATAATGATTATTGCTATACAAATGCATTGTCGATGCTGCACTATGCGGCGTTTGTTTTTGATAAACGATTTATTTTATAACCTACAAAACGTACCTATATACTTCGGTTTCTTATCCAGATCCTTCCGCGAGAGTTTGGAATCCTTGCGCTTCTGATCCATCTCGTCGTAGACCTCATCGTACTGGTAGACGGTGGGGTCTTCCTCGACGGCTTTTTCCTGAACGACGCGGTCCTAACAAAAAAATTAAACACACCGATTAGGATATTGTTTCAAACAATTCATGCAAACAAGCACCTGCCGTTTCAAATTCTGTTTTAAACCGGTCGGCTTCGTTGATGTTCCATCGGAATCGGAATCCTCCTCGAAAATCGACGGTTTCTTGACCACGCCGGCGATCACGTGCCCCTTGCTCTTGTTCGGGATTATCAGGCCGAAGCTGTGAACGCAAGGTATTTACACGGTGAATTATTTTTGTGGTTCAACTTACTCTTTCGACATATTCGCATCAAAATGTATTCGCGAAATTTTGGGTTATGTACGGGAATAAACAGTCGCAGCGCAACATACGTGAAGTTAGCCGCGGTTAAAACTGTAGCTAGGCAAGGCCGCTTCACAACCACCCGTATAAACGGTGATGAGAACGGGAACGAAAATACACCAAGTTTCTCGTTCCCGTTACCGGAAATTAGTTATTAATTGTGTATGTAAATATGCGAAACATATGATTTAACTCTTTGATTAAATAAATGTTTATATAGTCAAAGATTTAATTTTTGGTTCTCGGGTTGTTGTGAAGCGGCCTTTATTTTCAACACCTTTAAGCAGGGGCGGCAAAAAATGTTTTGCCCGAGAAAAAGATTCGTAACCCTTTATTTATAAGGGCTGATATTATAAAGGTCATTTCAATTTAAATTTGTGTTGCATGTATTTTGCATATAACTAAACTTCATTTAAATTTTAATCTTCGAATAAAGGGTATAGCCGAATAAGATGGTCAAAAGTGTCCCCAAAGTAAATCAGTAACCGCGATGACTGGATGAAAGATAATTAAAAATGCCGTTGATTGCTCGAAATTTCAGCCTCCTGAAGCAATTTTGGGTTGTATATTTAATTGTATTTTAAAATATTCTGTTTTGTATCATATACAGTGTGATGGCTTATTAGTATATTATTAAACGAGTGAGAAAGTTAGCCATTACCACGAGGGTTGAGTTTGCAACACGAGCCGTAGGCGAGTGTTGCAATTCACCCGAGTGGCAATGGCCAACTTACTTTTACTATACTATATACTATACTTTTTCGCATCATATTAAATAATTACCTAAAGATTTTTCTGTTTGTATTAAATTATAACGAATAATTTTTCTATTTGGAAATTGCGACAGTTCGCTGACAAAAAACGAATCGTAACCATAGTAACAACTAAACTGTTGGGCAATGAAATCGCTATCATTTGATTGGACGTCACCTGTTGGGCAATGATCATTTGATTGGACGTCACCTGTGGAGAAAATGATTCGGCCGAATAATGGAGAACTTTCTCAAACTCAAACAATTTAACAACGTTTATATTATTTAATAAGATGCGAAAAACATAATTATTTGCTATTTAATAATAATTGTTTGATTATTAATATTTAGTTGACTTTGCAATCCAGCTGTGATTTTATACTTACCGGACCGAAAGTTTATGTTTGTTATTTTACCTTTTTTATTTTCTGCATTTTAACATATAAATGTGTAATTATATAGATTTTTTCATGATGATCCATTTTACCGTGAGGGATTTTATTATTATAGCTTAGGTTTTATTGTATTTATTATATTTCATGTATTTTGTTGTATTTTATTGAATTTGACTTGTGAATATTATAATTTTAATCTACTCCACTAATAAAGAATACTGAATACTGAATTTGTTGTCGAGATATGACCGAAAACGTGAATTTTACGTTTTATTTTCTTTCTCCTTTTCTATGGCACGAATCAAGCTGAAACCACGTCGACCCAAACCAAAGAATTTACATCACGCAGTATTTTTTTTCAATTTTTTAGGCGCCAAATTCAAATAGAAAAATTAAGTTTAAGTTTTCAAAATTCATTTTTACAGTGAAGGTATTTGACGACTGTCTCAGTTTTTTTTCTGTAAATGTGTTTTACCAAATTCTATAACATACATTTTTTTCAGAATTTTGAGCAGTGTGGAAGATTGTTAAAATAATTAAAAACCACTTTTACAAACCTTAAAAATTTGAATTTCGCGCCAAAATTGTGATTAAAGTTATTTTTGTGAAATGATTATCTTTTTTTAAAAATTAGAGAGATACACTTCACAAAAATAACTTTTTTTAAATCACAATTTTGGCGCGAAATTCAAATTTCCAAGGTGGTAAAAGTGGTTTTTAATTATTTTAACCAACTTCCACACTGTTTAAAATTCGGAAAAAAATGTATGTTATAGAATTTGGTAAAACACATTTACAGAAAAAAAACTGAGACAGCCCTCGAATGCCTTCACTGCAAAAATGAATTTTGAAAACTTTTACTTCATTTTTCTATTTGAATTCGGCGCCAAAAAAATTGAAAAAAAAATACTGCGAGAAGTATTTTTGTTTTGTTTTGGGTAGACGTAGTTTCAGCTTGATTCGTGCCATAGAAAACGAGAAAAAAAAATAAAACGTAAAATTCACGTTTTCAGTCATATCTCAACAACGAATTGCTTCGGGAGGTTGAAATTTCGAGCAATCAACGGCATTTTTAATTACCTTTCATCCAGTCATCGCGATTATTGATTTGCTTCTGGGGGCACTTTTGACCATCTTATTCGGCTATACCCTTTAACCCTTTCAGCCCTGGATTTTTGAATTTGAAAAAAATAATTTTTTGTTAATTATTATTGATGGGGAGCTTCTTAAGACCATAGATACCAAATTTGAACTCATTTGATTAATTAGTGATAGTTTGTTGAAGTGACATCTAGTGATAAACAGCAAAAATATAGATTGTCATGGTAAGTAGAGACATGTAAATATTTCGGTGGCAATTTCCACCACCAGGGCCGAAAGGGTTAACTAGCCCTAAGTAGTGAATCTCGAGCAGTTGTTATGGAAACGCAAAAACGTCTCTTTCTAGCAAAGTACACGAACCACCACTCCTTTGCATATACAGGGTGCTTCATGTTAAGCGTGTACTATTGCTAATTTCTTTATTAATGGAGCTATCATGTCAGCTATATTAGCAAACTAAAAAAATTGTTCGTTTGAACGAGATAACAAAAATTAATGAGTAATCGTTTGCTTAAAATCATTTTACCCATCCCCAGCACGTTCCGCCGAAAAATGTATCTTCATCGAAAACGTACACAAGATTGCAACGCGCGCTTCTTTCTGCAGCATTTCTACCTCGTTTGGAAACGAACTTTATCAATAGATTTGTGTGAGCCAACGAATCACACTTAATACCGAGGTAATGAAACCGTGGTTGCAGTAAATTTAGAAGAGCACTTACTGTAGAAAATGTTTCAAACTACCTTGTAGGAATGCAATACTTCACACCACGAACTTTATCAATTGATTTGTGTGAGCGAGCAAATCTCACTTAATACCGAGGTGATGAAACCACGGTTGCGGTAAATTTAAAAGAGCAAGTAAACTAGTTTTTTTTTTATTGGCCAACCAGATTTGGGATTTATTTTTCTTAGGTAGGAATTGCCGCACTCACCTTCGGCTCGGGCGGCAATCTTTCCTACTCGTGAAAAAAAGTATTACTTTACTCACTTGTTGCATAAATAACTATTACATACTGGCGTTTAACTGGATGGTGGCGCCATCTAGTTAACAACACGGCGACCATAACAGGATGGTGGCGCCATCTAATTAACAACACGGCGACCAAGTGGAAAACAACCTCAAATTTATTTTGAAGGCAAACGTCAGAATTACAACCAGAGTATCCAACAAGATAAAAAAATCACCAGATCTGCTTGGCCAATAAAAAAAAAACTGAGCACATGTACAAAATATTTCAAACGTGCCGAAACTATTATCGGATATAACTTTTCGGTAGTCGGTAAAGGATACGGGAGAGGGAGGCTCGTCAAAAACCTTCCTGTTTCTTCGATCAAAGCAAAAACTATATTAAATACACTATCGGCGTTATTTCTTCGGCGGCAGGCCCATCTTCTCGCGTATCAGGAACTCGGGCAGCGGCCTGCCCTTCCAGTACTTCGGCAGAATGACTTCGTGCAGCCTGTTCAGTCTCCCCACGACGTACTCCTCCGCCGAGAATGCCTCCGCGTCCTTGCACTGCTTGATCAGGCCCGCCTGGAACTCCTTCTCCTTCCTCAGCTCCCTCTTTTGCCTGATCTACGAAGTAAAATCGAAAAAATTTAACCGCCGCAAGCAGTTCCACGACATCAACAGATAAAACTAACGAGAAAGACGAGAGTTCGAAACTAATACATAAATAAACAATGTGATATTATACCATATTTATTTATTTATTTATTCATTTAAACGGATAACACCTTTTTTACAAATTACAAAACAAATTTACTAAAATGCTTAAAAATAAAATTAAAACTAAAATGAAGTGTCTCATTCATATTTCATATTTAGTTTTTAAGGAAAATACATATATTTTTAAAACGACCGGTAGTAGCAGATGGCCAAGTAGCCGACGCCAAAAAACAAAAAAAAAAAAAAAAAAAACTAAAATGAACACAAAATCAAAATGAAATTCAAATGGGTGACCACAACCAATTATAACTAATATACAAAAATATATACACAAAATACTAACCTATACAAAATAAACATATCCGTCAATAGATTGGGCTTTTTTGACATCTTCAGTGACATACACTATAAAGTGAAAAGCACTAACAAAGCTATGAAGAAAAATGTAATTTTGCAGCAATTCCGATATATTCGTATAAATCCACAAATGAAAACAATTAAAACAGATAAAAAAAATTAAATCTTCAAAATCATAAACTCAACATTCATTTACAACTACGGTGTACAAAATCTTTCGAGACTCACTGTATGTAAAGTTCGCACTAGAAAAGAACGTATTTCCCCTGTCAAAAATGACATTTTTCAACAGTCAAAAACGACACTTTTTAATAATAAACAATGACATTTTTGACTGTAAAAACCATCACAAATAATATTTTTATAAACAGTCAAAAATATGATTTATCAACTGTCAAAAATTAGCATTCTTAAATGTCATTTTTAAACAGTCAACAATATGATTTATCAACTGTCAAAAATTAGCATTCTTAAATGTCAGAAATTACATGTTTTAAATATCCCAAATTACATTTTCCAATTGTTAAAAATTCGTCAAAAATGAACATTTTAACCGTCGTAAATGACAACTGTAAACTTTCACAATCGAAAACGACGTTTTCTTGTACTCCGTTTAAATTTTATTCTCGCCGCAGTTGGGGTGTTTTTGTTGTTACGTTGGCGCGTTGTATTTTTGAAGTATTTAAAAGTAAAAATTCTAATATATTTTGAAATTACAAAGAAAACAAATAACAAAAGAGTTAAATATAGCGGATTTGTCATTAGTAATTGTTGTTAATTTATAATTTCAATAAAACATTGTCAAACAATATTTTTACATATGATTGAGAGATATTATAAAAATGCAACATAACCAAATTGTTAGTAACTTTTTTACCACCAACATAAATAACCAGAAAAATGCAATGACATGACCAAATTATTAGTAACTGTTTTAACCCCTTGGCCGGGAATAACTGTGTTACTCGTGATGAGTTAAATGTGCCTTGCCAGGCAATCATGTGCTACGCACGTAATAAAGTCGCACTCGCGATAGGTAGGCATTTCGGTAGACGGCCGCTTCCAAATATTTTCGAAGCAGTAACCCGCATTAAGAAGAAATCATCCCATGTTCGCCGTTTTACTTTTGAATGGTCTTTATTAGCACTACCTAGCTTGATTAATTTCCCGGTCAAGGGGTTAATACCAGCAAATGTCACCCTACTGTGATATAAAATGTGAACAGAGTATATGTATTTGTAAATTATTTACCTTTGCCCATTCGAACTTCATCCGTTTCCTCAACTTCCTCAGCTTGTGCTTCTTCATCATCTTTCTCCTGATGACGATGAGTCTGGCCGCCTGTTTCTCGTGCACGCCATTGCTGGCAGAGGGCGCTTCGATGGCGACCCCGGACTCGCGCTCAATTTTAGGCACGTAAACCAACCCGTTGGGAAATTCGAAGGGCTTTATGTAACCGGCTGGATTTTTTATAACGTCGGGCTGTCTGTAGATCCAGTGGTTGCCGTTGTGCGGCGCGTGATTGAACAGGGTCGACGCGACCGCCGGGGTTTTCGTGAAATTGGTGCTCAAACATCGGCAAGCGAAAGGAACGACTGAAACAATTTAACCCTCTATTGCATGATTTATTTAAATATAAAATTATAATAATAAAACACTTTTAACTTTGTTTTGTATAACTTATATATTTATTTTTGTGACTCAAGTTTCGGTAATACAATTACCATTTTCAAACGAAGTTAAAAGTGTTTTATTATAATATTTAAAATGTATAACGAAGTAGAAGCCTCCAGCATAAACAATATAAAATTATAAGTTTTTACATTAAATGAGCAATAAGACAAAATATTTTTTTATAAAATTTGGTTCAGTACTGACGTAATTTTATCAGTATTTTAGGCAGCAACACAATTATCAAAGAAGTGGAGAGAGCGTTTGAGTTCTTCAAACTTGTTTAAGAGGCGTAACATCCGTAATTACTTTGTTATATATTTTTTTGTAAATAACTGCGTTTATTTTTATTTTTTGATTATTATTTAATGTAAAAGGTGTATACGGTAAAATAAAGTAATTTAATTTAATTTAAACCATTCAGTGGTCCAATACCTGTGTTAGGAAAGTTATCCGATGAGAGACATCCAAATTAATATTCCTATGGATTGCTTTATTTCCTTAGAGTTGCTTGTAATTGGTTTGCTTAGTTTTTTCTGTACACTGTACGAACATGTTTGCTTAACCAGTTGAGAAATTAAAGTCTCCGGAGATTTTCTCAAAAATAAATTTTGTTGAGGATCTCTCACAGTTCCCGAATCTATTTTATTTATTTTAGTAATTATTTATTTCGTAAGATAGCAGCACTTTGCCCAACAAAAATTATGTTCCCATTTGGGAACGGTATGCCATAGAAGGTTACGATTAAATATTAATAGTAATAGTGATTTATTAAATGTTATAGTTTAATCAACAGATCTTTGCTTGAAAACGGAGTATTCTCGCCTTGGACGACATACGTAATATAATATTTATATTTACCTTTAGTTCTTAGGAGTTGCAGTGATTTCGTTATTAAAGCCATTTAGATTATTTGAGGTTATGGCTGTGTAAAACTAAAACGCCGTAACGGGTGTGACGGCCGTGACTCCGTTTCTGGATTACACCGTCAGATGGCGGCCTTTTTATATCGCGATTTATTGTTGTAAATCTTTTAAAATACGTTATTAATGTTGAGTATCAAATATTTTTTCCTTATTGTAGGGAATATACGTAAAAAAACTTAACAATTTTCAATATACAGCGCTTAAAAATTGCGGTCGCCTGTCGGTAACCTTGTATGGTTATGAGAATAAACAAATTTAGCGTTGCATAGAAACACTGCCATGACGAAGCGCCGGCAGCTTACAATACAGGGTGTCCATTTAAAAAAGTATGGACCTAAAAATGATATAAAAAATTTGTCAAAACCGTTTATGGAGTATGTGTGGGGGAATCGGTATGACCAGCTTACAATACAGTGTGTCCATTTAAAAAGTATGGACCCAAAAAAGATATAAAAAATTTCTCAAAACCGTTTCTAGGGAAAATTTCAGCCAACATAGCAAAAAAATTAGTCAGTCACCATGAACATTTTAGAAAATTTACAAAAAGAATTGATTTTTTAGACTTTGATCGGCCGTAGCGGCCAAACGAAAGCTCCTAATTGAACGCGGTTTGCAAATCTGAGCTCCCCGTACGTCAATTAGTCGGATTTAATTTTTGACGAAAATACGAAAAAAAGACATGAGTAAACCCCTTGGAAATTTGTTAAAAAATGCAACTTTCTTAATAATCATTGTAGACGATTGAAGTATACCTTTTTTTTCATCAGAAAGACGAGAGAAATTGATTGCCGTTAAAAAATTTCAGCTGTCTTCAATAGCAAAAAAATTAGTCAGTCACAGTGAACATTTTAGAAAATTTACAAAAATAATTGATTTTTCACACTTTGATCGGCCGTAGCGGCCAAACGAAAACTCCAAATTGAACGCGGTTTGCAAATCTGACCTCCTCGTACGTCAATTAGTAGGATCCAATTAAAATTAGAGATTTTTAATTTTTGACGAAAACTTGAAAATCTACCCAAGGGTACCCCCTTCTAACTTTTTCTCAAAAATTAGCTTTGGAATAATTTCCTGAAGAAACCACTGGTTCGATTCCGGGTTTCTACACACCACTGGAAAGATCCCTCCAAGACGTCTCGGAAAATGTATTTTCGCAAGAACAAATGTCAAATTGAGGCCCGTGACGCGTCAGCAAAGAAAACTCGAAAATGGGAAAAATTGAAAAAATCAACTTTTTTAATAATCATCGTAGACTATTGAAGTATACCGTTTTTTTTATCAGAAAGACGAGAGAAATTGATTGCCGTTAAAAAAATTCAGCTAACTTCAATAGCAAAAAAATTAGTCAGTCACAGTGAACATTTTAGAAAATGAAAAGAAATAATTGATTTTTCAGACTTTGATCGGCCGTAGCGGGCAAACGAAAACTCCAAATTGAACGCGGTTTGCAAATCTCAGCTCCTCGTACGTCAATTAGTAGGATCCAATTAAAATTAGAGATTTTTAATTTTTGACGAAAACTTGAAAATCTACCCAAGGGTCCCCCCTTCTAACTTTTTCTCAAAAATTGGCTTTGGAATAATTTCCTGAAGAAACCACTGGTTCGATTCCGGGTTTCTATACACCACTGGAAAGATCCGCTCAAGACGCCTCGGAAAATGTACTTTCGCAAGAACAAATGTCAAATTGAGGCCCGTGATGCTCGAAAACTCAAAAATGGGAAAAATTGAAAAAATCAACTTTTTTAATAAGTATATTTTTTTTCATCAGAAAGACGAGAGAAATTGATTGCCGTTAGGTAGGAGACCGCACGTATCTGTATGACCACCTCTTGTTCCTCGGCCGTACCAGAAAAAACCCGCGAACCGTCACTGCTTTCTACACAAATATGATTACCATATCTTAAGACTTTAATGGCCCACCATTGATTATGGGGTACGACTTTACTTCAATTATTGATATTTCATAATATCTTTCTTTCGACTTTGCAATTTTAGGATTTTGGCCGGCTTTTGAGTGCAGCCGGACCGCTGCGCGCACCGTTGTCAACCTGTCAGCGATCAAATCGTGTTTGATCCAAATGTCAAATTTTCGTTTTGAAAACTGAACAAAAACCGGAGTCCTGATGTCGGTGGCGAGCAAGGACGAGACCAGAACCGATGTGGCCGCTACCGAAAACACCGACAGCACCTCCGAAAAGTCCGGCATTTTGCGGATCAACGAGGGCATCAAGTCCGGAGAGTCAAAGTTTAAGGTAAACATGATTGATCTTAGATTTTTGGCCTCTTGAAGATGATCGAGAAATACGTGTTGTTTTGTCGATCGCGCGGAGGTAATTGCGCTCATTGCCGACAACAATGGCCGCCCGTAATTCCGTTTCCACAAAAGTGTGGATAAATCTAAAGAGCTTGATGATTAGGTGTTAGTTCTTGATTTTTCCGCTTCGCAATACACAATTTACCGATCAAGCTTTTTATGCGTTTTGCTAAAGTTTGCTTTTAACAGTAGTTGCAGTTATTTTATTTAATATTTATATTTATTTTTCAAATGCTTACAAAAGTAAACAGCTGTTTAACCTCTTCAGGGACAAATTAATTTTGAAGTTTCAAATCCTTTATTTATCAAGTATTTACAAATTCATATATTCTACCTATAATACATTTAGGAACGTTTCTTGATAAAGGGTTATCGACCGTGGGTCCTTCTTGCTTTTGCAACTTTGGTATGAAATGGACACATTCGAGTGTAATTGTATATTTTTTAGGTATTCTCCTTTGTGCCTTCTTCCAACGACGCGCACGACACGCAAAAATGCCTGGATTTTTGGGATTTCGTAGAAGGCAGAGACGATCTGGTGCCGGCGAAAGCGTTCAAATTGACCCCAGTGAGGCCCAAGACACCCAGGACGGACGGCGAAAGGGAGGACAATATGGATTGGTGCACCATTTTTGATAGTTTGAAGGAGCGAGGACTCTGTAGGTGTGCCGTAAGTTGGTTTATTACTTTACAATAGCCTCGAGGGTTCTCCAGGTGTTATAAAAGCCTGAAGCTAGAAAGGGTGTTCCATTTTAAACAGTGACGGTTCGCGGGGTTTTTTCTGGTACGGCCGAGGAACAAGAGGTGGTAATACAGATAGGTACCAAAAAAAAAACCCCGCGAACCGTCACTGATTTTAAATCATTGAGAAATGTATTAATTTGAATTCAATTGATTTATAATGAAAAAATACAATATGGTCGCCTCAACTCACCCTTTTGAGGACCGAATTGCGGTTCGATTTGATTGTCTTTAATCGTTTCGACCGTATCGTTGGATATAGTCCTAAAGAAAAAAAGTAGGTATAGCTCTATTCTTCAACAGCGGTTCAAGCTCTCGATTTTGTAAACTGAAATCTGGGTTAAACTGGATTTTTTTTTAACTTTTCTAAAAAAATGTGCTGCTAACTATTTTCTACAATTTTTTTTTTCAGAAAAAGGGAGGGTGCCGTGGTCGCGGTGTGTAGGCCCGCCCTTGTATGCAGGGCCGCGCCAAGGTATGTTGCCGCCGGGATGCGAGGAAAAAATTGCCGCCCCCTTTCAATGTGAAAAGGGGGGTAGAAAAAAAATGAATACCATCTCTAAATTATTTAGAAAGATAGAATTTCGATATAAATAAAGAGATGCTTTAGCAGATTTCGCGCTTGCATCCGTACGCAAAGAATAAACGTCATCTCTTATTTGGCGAACGTACGTGTTACGAAAAAAAAGTATTTTAGGTTTGGTGGGCGCCAAGTTAACCCTTTCAGCCCTGGATTTTTAGATTTGAAAAAAAATTTTTGTTAATTATTATTGACGGGGAGCTTCTTAAGACCATAAATACCAAATTTGAACTGATTTGATTAATTAGTATAGGAATTAATTAGTGGGGCTTTGTTGAAGTGACATCTGGTGATAAACAGCAAAAACATGGATTGTATTGAAGTAGAGATATGTAAATGTTGCGATGGCAATTGCCACCACTAGGGCCGAAAGGGTTAAGAGAGCATCGATGTTTCGGGCTAATGACCGGCGCCTCTTAAGGCCCGCCGTCCTCAAGACCTGGCGCGCCCCTGCTTGGTGGGTCTTTTAATGTCTACTATTTGATCTTATGGCATATGACAATTTTGTGGTTTAACTGAGAGTTAAATCGTTTATTTTGAATACCTCTATCGATCCATTTAAGTCATAACACTTGATCAAACAAATATTTATCTTCGAATAATTATGTCAATGCAGAAACACGACAATTTCAGGAAAACGCCGGAAAGTGCAAGATTTGCGACTACGACAAGAGCACGGAGTCTTTTTGCGAGGATCACTTCGACCTCGCAGATTTGGATAGCTGGGATCCCTTGAAGAAAACCTACGTCGACGTCGCTGTCCTAACCGATTACATTCAAATGCAAGGTAAACCATTCTCTTTACGCTTTGTAAGGACAATTGTTTGACTGAAGTTATCAAAGATACTAAAACTCATAGAGACAAGCAAATGTGTCGGAACACCTGATTTCTGGCTAAACGTCTGTTGTTATCTTATTACTTTAATCCTTTAACTACGGGCAAAATTATATACGATTACAACGCCATCTTTTTTTCTAAATTAAATTTACTAATATATTTTCTTAACCGCCATTTCGCCCTCATGTGGTTTAAATTTTGCAAATTTGTAAAATTTGTAATATTTTCTCTTTGAATTAAAACTAAAACTAAATCTTCTATTGGCGACTGCTGAATACAAAGGCAGAATTACCAAGTCGCTTATTGACGATCCCCGTAGTGAAAGGGTTAAAAAGAAATTTGTATAGTTTTATCTATTCCCTTCAGTGACGTATTTTGATTTTCTACAACTACCCTATTTTTGGAGATATGACGTCAACGGCAGTTTTTTTTTTCAATGGAACACCCTGTATATTTTTACATTTTCGAATAGATGCTTTTGCAACTAGTTTTTCCTAGGCTAAAGTTTGATGTATGTGAAATTGTATTCTTTATGTAAAATTGTGAAACATAAAAATGTAAGAAAAGTAACTGGTGACGAACGACAGCTCCGCTGCGTTGCGCCGTTATCCATGCGGGGTCTATCAAAATTAAGCGATTAAATTGGTGACGGACGACGGCTCCGCTGCGCTGCGCTATCGCCCGTGCGTGGCCTATAGCGGGTGACGGTAACTGGTGACGAATAACGGCTTCGCTGCGCTGCGCCGTCGTCCGTGCGTGCTCCATTAAAATTAAGCAATTAAATTGGTAACGGACGACGGCACACCGTGGCCCATTCAAATCACATTTTGGCCGCTTGTAATTGGTAAAGATCGACGACTCCGCTGCGCTGCGCTATTAATGAAAAACATATTTTATTTCTAAATTAATTTTAATTTTTCGTTTTTAATTTTTAATTTTCCATTTTTAATTTTTCATTTTTCATTTTAGCTTTAAATTTTAAATTTTTATTTTAAATGTTTTATTTTTTTTTAAGCCAGTTATATCCTCTGCGATCACTGAAAATTTCGGCTTTCCAACTTGAAAAGAAAAAAAATTATCCTTAAAAGAAGGAAAACGAACCCGGGGTTCGTGGTTCAGGTGGTTCCAAAAATTTTGAAAAAATATCTTCTGCCATCCCTGAAAGTTTCAGCTTTTTGACTTTAAAAGAAAGAAATTCGTCCTTAAAAGAAGAAAAACGAACCCACGGGGTGCAAATGGTGCGTAGGGGTAGTTTCAAAAATTTTGAAAAAATATCGTCTGCCATCCCTGGAAGTTTCAGTTTTTCGACTTAAAAGAAAAAAATCGTCCCTGAAAGAAGAAAAACGAACGCAGGGGGTGTAAATGGAGCGTAGGGTTAGTTCTAAAATTTTTGAAAAAATATCTTCTGCCATCCCTGAAAGTTTCAGTTTTTCGACTTTAAAAGAAAGGAATCCGTCCTTCAAAGAAGAAAAACGAACCCAGGGGGTGCAAATGGTGCGTAGAGGTAGTTTCAAAAATTTTGAAAAAATATCTTCTGCCATCCCTGAAAGTTTCAGTTTTTCGACTTAAAAGAAAAAAAAAAACGTCCCTAAAAGAATAAAAACAAACCCAGAGGGTACAAATGGCGCGTAGGGGTGGTTCCAAAAATTTTGAAAAAATTCCCAATGAAAGCCAGTCATTGCTTCTGTCATCCCTGAAAGTTTCAGCTTTTCGACTTGAAAAGAAAAAAATGCGTCCTTAAAAGAAGAAAACCGAACCACCCCCTGGGTTGGGGCGTTGGTTGGCGCGTAAGGGTGGTTCCAAAAATTTTAAAAAAAATTCCCAATGAAAGCCAGTTATCCCTTCTGCCATCCCTGAAGGTTTCAGCTTTTCGACTTGAAAAGAAAAAAATACGTCCTTAAAAGAAGAAAAAAGAAGAAAAATTTTTTTTACCCGGTTTTAAAAAAATCATATCTCGGAAACGGGGCAAAAATTCAAAAAAGTGGCTCGATTAATTTTAGATATTTCCTTTAAGATTATTTTAAGACATAGCGGGATCGTCCAGCTCCGGTGGTTACGGAGGAGTTATTTTTTTTTTTTTAAACGGGCGAAAATTGAAAATCTGCGTTTGAAAAATCACCCCCGGGGGTGGGGGTGAAACGAAACGACGGGACCGGTTTTAAAAGCTTGCCCGGTTTCCTGGGCGTTGATCTGCAAAAAAATATTTACCGAATAAGACCCCGATAAGGGGTGAGGTTTAACCCTACTCCCCGTTTTAAGGGTGAGTTTAAGGAGATGCGATTTTCAAAATCCTCCTCATATTTTTGGGCGAATTTTTTGTGCCGGTTGGTCGGGGCCCCTTTATAGCGGTTTTTTCTGGGCTGCTAAACTTTTCTTACGTAATTAGTATATATAAAATAAAATAATCAGGTGTTCCGACACATTTGCCCAGCCCTGTATAAGTAATTGTTTAATCAGTTTATTATACTCCGTACAGGAGTTATTTTCCACAAACTAGGGTGACATAATCCAACAAAAAATCCAACTTTTGCGAAAAATAACCGAATGGAGTATATTATTACGCGCAAAACTAATTTTACGTTTTGCTCCACAGATGTAATGTTACAAACGGACATTAAAGATCCAGAAGAAATCGAAAGAGGTAGTAAGGAGGTAAAGAAACTTTGAATGATTTTTGGTTTCAAAACTTTATATATTTGCAGAGAAACAGGCCGTGCTGATGGACGAAATCGACGACTTGCTTAAGCAGTTATCAGGTAGGAAAACCAGAAGTGTAGTTTCGTGGCGGCTTCCATAAATGATTTCACAAGTTTTTCGTTAAATTTTACAATGTCTCATTTCATTTTATTACAGTTACAAAAATTAATCAAATTCTACATCGATTTAACCCTAAAATGGTAAAAAATAAAAACGTACAAACATTAATTTCATCGTTGTGCAACGTGAGGTTGTCCAACATGTTTTTTTTTTACTGATGAACGAGTGGATGGAAAATTCTAAAAAATTCATGAAAAAAGTCTACCCAATTACCTATTAAGCCAATTTCAATTTCCAAGGTCATTAAGATCCTAAAAAAATCCAAAAGTTTTTTAAATCTTTATCATTTGGTATCTTCCTCAATAGTTTCTGCAGAGTATTGACCGAGATAATTGCAAAAAACTTACAATTATTTTGAATTAAAAACAAAGGTTTGCCATGAAATCATAATGGCGGATATTAAATTTTGTTCTAAAAAGTGACAGTAGATGTCGCATTACGATTTACAACCGGCCGTGTATTCTACACAAGAAAAAGTATTTATGATTAAATGCTATTACTCAGGTACGTGATATGTGTGATAAGTGTTAAATTTCCGGAGAAGGTAATGCCCAACAATAATAATGTAAGTAGACCGATAATTAAGGAAACCCAATTGGAACACATTTCAAATTTAGTAGCAAAGTAGTAATCATTGAAAAGTACTTTTGTTGGATATTGCCTTCTCCGGAATTTACATAAAGTTCTTAAATAGTATCTGCGTGGAACCATTTGATAATAAATCGATAGCAAACGTCACTTTTTAGAACAAAATGAAATATCCGCCATTATGATTTCATGGCAAACTTTTGTTTTTCATTCTAAATAATTGTAAAGTTTTTTTGCAAACACCTCGGTAAATACTTTGCAGAAACTATTGATAAAGGTACCGAATCATTCAGCTTAAAAAGCTTTAAAAATAATGCCAAAAGACCGATACTGTCAAATAATTAACACATTTCAAATTGTACATGTAAATCCCTATGGCCCGCTTTGCAATTCAACACGCCATTGCGGGCCGATAAACAAGATTATAGTTACAAAATGGATTAAAAATACATTGTGAACAATTTCATTTTTTACCCCCTATCAAATACTACCGCAATTGCGTTGTCATCATTAATGGAAGCCGCCCTATAATCAAGACATTATGGTTATTGATTCTGTCGTGTTTCGTAAATTTTTACTGCGAAATCAGTAGGGAAAGATGTAACCTATGACAATTGTAGTTAATGCTTCTGCCAGATTTTAGTCTTAATTTTGATAGGAATTCATAGCAGAAACAATACCCAGAACAACCAAAGGTTATGGTTATTATAGTTAATGCTTCCGTCGGCAGATTTTCGTTCCTATTTTGAAAGGAATTCATAGCACAACCAATAATCTGAACAGCCAAAGGTAGAGGTGTAACTTCTGGCAATAATTAATGCTTCTGTCAGCAAATGTTGATAGGAATTCTTAGCAGAACCAATAAGCAACAATGTAGAGATACAACCTATGGTAATTGTAGTTATTGCTTTTGTCAGCAGATTTTCGACCCAATTTTTTACAAAAATAGTTATTTGTATGCATCTTCACCAAAATTAACTTTCTGCGAAAATTTGCTAGCAGAAGCATCAGCCACAATCATCAAAAGTTGCGTATTCGCCATTGGTGTTACTAGAAACATTTTTTTGTCAAAATTGTAGCATCAACTTCAATTACCATCGGTTACATCTCTAGCATGGGCATTTCTGGCCATTGGTTCTGCCAACAATAATAATAATAATAGTTTATTTGTGCCAATACCAAGAGGATAGAATTGACTTACAATTAAAATTAAAATCATAACATTTAAAAACGTTGGCATTTCTCAATATTGGCGGCAGGTCTTGAGGGGCGAGTAATCTTTAAAATCGAGGCTCGTGAAAAAATCAAATCAATTATACACTTACCTACTCTCACTTTACAATTGAGTGCCTGAGAGAAAGAGAGAGAAGGGGCTATACCACAAACACATAGTTTAGAGATAAATTAAGTTTTATTAGACCAAGTACAAAATATATACAATTTGTTTAATTTTACTGGGCAATGGCTTATTTGATTTCAAATATAAACAAGTCAATTTCACCCATAGATAGCAGCACCTACAGGAACTGCAGCTAAATAAAAAAACAAGATTATGTAGCATAGCCCTTTCTCTCTCTCTCTCTCTCTCTCAGGCACTCAATAGATTAATTACACATTTCCAATATGCAATAACTGTAGTGTAATGTAAAAACTGCGTGTTAATAATATTCGGTACGGTTTCCATGGAAACGATGTTAACATCCTTCAATGTAATCATTCATCCGCAACTACTAGAATCACAGTAATCAAGTAGAGCTTTGAAAATTTAAACGTCACTTTGACAATAATGTGACGGCACAGTGTAACACTCCTGGATGTTTAGTAAAGCACAAGTGTAGTGGAGAGGTGTTAACAAGCTGAGGTTATCAGTGAATGCTGCAGCCACGCCGTAGATGTTGAATTAATAAAAATTCTCGTGAGAGTGAATGAAATACTTAAGGAGAATCGATAAAATTGACTTTCTTGAAATGAAAGTCGGGCCTGACAAAAATTGGAGAACAAGGCGGTAAATTTAAATGCAGGTGTATAGAAAAAAAATTATGTTGAAAACTGCCGGCAGAAGCATCAATTAGTCTGCTAGTAAATTTCTGTCAAAATTGAGACAACAATTATTATAGATAATAGTATACCAGGTTTTGTCAGAAAATTTCTGGAAAAATCTACTAGCAGAAGCATCAGTTAGAATTATCTAGAGTTAACCGCATTTCTGCCAAAATCGGTATAAAAATCTGAAAAGCATTAACTACTAGCACCACCGCTTACATCTTCCCCTACTAATTTTTTGAAAATTAAAACAATAAATACGATTTTTTGCTCATCATTTCGTACTTTCCAGTAATATGCGAATGCCCCCCGGGTCAGACTTGCGAAAACGCAGACCTTCCAGAAAAAACCCATTCCGAATACAGTTTCACGAGGCTGAACAAGGGGATTTGCTCGTGCGGAAAGAACAACTGTTTCTGTTCCGAGTACTACCTGGTCCTGGCCGCGATAAGCGACGCCAACAAGGAGGTCGTCGACTTGGAGGTGGACAAGGTCGAAAAGTGCGACTGCAGCTGCCTGAACTTCGCCCTGATCAGAAACTACAAGCTCCTGCTGGAGTGCAAAATCGAGCTGCAGAGCCTCTGGGGGAGGAAGGTGAACCGGGAGGTGGTGTGCGTTTGCAAGCAGGGGAAGTGTCCTTGCTCGATCGTGGTGAAGCTGCACCAGGAGATCGACAGGATTTTCGGGTGGGGACGGGACGAGACTCTAGAGACGGTGTATTGCACTTGCAAGGATTACTACGAGAGTGTTTTGGAGAAGTTTTCGATCGACTCGAAACCCTCGTATAAGACGTGTAAGTGCGTCAATTGCGATAAGGATTTCGTCGGTAATGAAGATAACCTTGGATTGTGCGATGATTGCGTCTACAAAAACGCCCAGAGTGAGGACTGTTGCAAGTTGAAGGAAGTATGGAATGAATCTCTCGAAAGTGCAACCGTGAACAATTTTAGAATTAACAGTGCGGCTTGTAAAAATTGCAACATATCCGCCGAGGAATACAACGGAACGCTGAAACCCTCGGTTTGGAACCGGAGGCAGAGGTCGACGGGAAAGATCGAGTTGCTGAAGAAGAAGTGTTTGTTGGATATGGTAAATCGCGGCGGTTCCGCGTCCTCGGTGAGACACACGTGTTCCCCCTGTGAATCCAAAGGCGACCTCGAGAAAGGAAAACATAAACCGAGCAATTCAAAGACTGGATCCAAGCAGAACCTGAAGGGTAAGGTATCAAAGAAGAAGCAACGAAACTACACCATCGACAAGGATCACTTAAAGAACCTCCCGGAGGGGGTGTTAATGGACCAAGAGACGCGATCGCTGATGGACGAACTTAATTGCGGAGCGGCTCCGCTGGACCTCTGCAAGGTCGACCCCGACGAGTTCAACTTCTGCGAGCAGATCAACGTGAACATCAGCAATCCGCTTACCGAAGACAAGTGCATGTGCAGCTATTCCCTGGTCGACCTCTCCACTCCGAGGATCGCCGAGAAGGGCACCTACAGCAAGTCCTCGTTAACCTTGGAGGGCTACATATGCGCCCATAACACGCCGACAAACTCGCAGGAAAAATTGAAAGACCACACAAAAACCGCGCAAGAGAAGCACAAGAAGCAAAGATCGATTTGGGGGATGAAGCACAAGCAGAAGAACAACCGAGACTACGAGTGGAGAAACCCGTCTGCGACCAGCGCAGACGGGCAACATAAAACGATCAGGAAACTGGTAACCGGCAGCGCAGGAAGTAGATCTCCCCCAAAAACCGCCGAGGAAATTAAACATATCAAAGACAAATACGGTTTCAAAATAGTCCTCAAAGGAAGGGAAAAGAAATGCAAAACGTGGTACGACATCAAGACCGGATGCAGAACTAATCGCGAAGAAAGCGACAGTAAACAATATTTTAAGGAAAGAGAAGCGAAGACGGCTTTCGATTTCAGGAGAAACCGAACGTGCATCCTCGAAGAACCCAACTTGAAAACCAAGGGAATCAGAAGGTGCGCTTTCAAAGAACTTCCCGAAATAGAAATTACAAGGAACATGTGCGAAGAAAGTGAAAAGGTGAGCAAACGCGATTTAGAAGACATCGCGTGTTCGAGGATTACAAGAAATGCGAAATACGACTTTGAAGGTAATCGACGAAACGCCGACAATGTCAAAGAATTCCAAGGGAAACGAAAAAATGAATTCGAAACTGAAAGAAATGATTTCGCAGACACGAAGGGTATGAAGGTTGGGCAGATCGCAAGAAAAAATTTCGAGGAAAGGAAAACCGCAAGTACCAACGGAAAGAAGGATTTTGAGCGGGCCGCAAAAAAAGATTTCGAAGAATGGAGGGCTGCAAGGACTTACGCAAAAAACGATTTGGAGGGGGTGAAGGTTGGGGAGGGTGCAAAAAAACATTTCGAGGAAAGGAAAGCAGCAAGGACTAACACAATGGGCGACTTTAGGGCCGGGCAGACTTCAAGAAAATATTTTGAAGAAAGGAGAGCTGCAAGAACTTACGCAAAGGACGATAGTAAGGTTGCGCAGAGTGCTAGAAAAGATTTCGAAGAAAGGAAAGGTGCAAAGACCAACACAAAGGACGATATTAAGGTTGGGCAGACTGCAAGAAAAAATTTTGAAGAAGGGACTAACACAAAGGACGATTCTAAGGTTGCGCAGACTGCAAAAAAAGATTTCGAAGACAGGAAAGGTGCAAAGACCAACACAAAGGACGATATTAAGCTTGGGCAGACTACAAGAAAATATTTCGAAGAAGGGAAAGCTGCAAGGCCTAACAGAAAGGACGATTTCGAGGGGGCGAAGGTCGGGCAGACCGCAAAAAAAGTTTTCGAAGAAAGGAAAGCCGCAAGGACTTACGCAAAAAATGATTTTGAGAGGACGAAGTACGGGCAGACCACAAGGAAAGATTTCGAAGAAAGGAAAGCCGCAAAGACTTACGCAAAGGATGTCGGGCAGATTGTCGAGGAAAGGAACGCCGCGAAGACCAACAGAAAGAACGATTCGGGGGCAGTGAAGGTCGGGCAGTTTGCAGGGAAGAAAAACCTTTCCCCGAGCAAATCGTGTGCGAGAAACGACGACCAAAAGAGCAGGAGCATGCTGACCCTTTCCAAAGCCTTCGATTCAAAGGATAATTGCGGTGCGGGTGTACTGAAGGGTAGGTTGTCGGATTCTTTGTTGGTCGAAGGGAAGGCTGCTACCGCGGAAGACCTTGGGAGTGATATTTGCGGCGCGATTGAAGATGGGAGAAGAAAAGCGGGTTCTGGTAAAATCATAGCGAAGATTAGGAAAAATTCTGCGGATGAAGCACAACGCAACAGCAAGACCTCCGAATCTCGTGAAGATGGAGGCAGGAAACGTGACGACATTACTTCCTCTACTACCCGAGCTAATCATCCCTTTACTAATGAATACAAGACGTTTCCCTTCGTTGCCTCTGAAGGCGGCGCTAATGGAAGCAGCAATTTTTGCAACAGAAGCAAAACTTCTCCGGAACATAATAAAGGTAAGTATTTGTTTTAATCGAAAGCAGTGCTTCTCAGCGTTTTTGGGCTCAACGCCCACTTTATTAGGTCCGATTATTAACTCTCGGCGTAAAAAAAAACGGTTAAGAAAAATGTGAATGCAAAAAAATATTACAAAATATTTTTAATATTTAAAATATAGTTTTTACGGAAAAACGATGAAAAAACAAGTTTTTTGTTGTAGTTGATAATAAATATATCGGTATATGTGAATGTAATAAAACTATAAAAAAAAAATTTAATAGTCAAAAATATATTTTTTTCGGAAAAAAATATTTTAAACATATTTTTGATAGTCAAAATAATAGTTGATAATAAATATATAGGTTTATGTGAATGCAAAAAAATATTCAAAAATATTTATAATATTTAAAAATGTTAAAAATATAGTTTGTTTTGGAAAAAACGGTAAAAATTTTTTTTCGTATAGTTGATAATAAATATATCAGTAATTGTGAATGCAATAAAAATATTTTAAAAATATTTTTTATAGTCAAAAATATATTTTTTTCGGAAAACGGTAAAAAATCTTTTTTTTATAGTAGATAATATATTTAAAAAATATTTTTGATAGTCAAGTCAAAAATTAAAACAAAAACGGTACGGAAGTCCTTTTTACAGCTGATAATAAATACTTAGATATATGTGAATGAAAAAAAAATATTTAAAAAATATTTTTGATACTCGAAATAGTAAAAAAAAAATTTTTTTCCGAAAAAAAAAAACGGTACATAAGTCCTTTTTACAACTGATAATAAAAATTCAGATATATGTGAATTAAAAAAAATATTAAAAAAATATTTTTTGTAGTCAAAAATTTTTTTTTTCCGGAAAAAAAACGGTACGGAAGTCCTTTTTACAGCTGATAATAAATATTTAGATATATGTGAATGAAAAAAAAATATTTAAAAAATATTTTTGGTGTCAAAACAGTCAAAAATATTTTTTTTCGAAGAAAAAAAAACGGTAAATTAAAAAAAAATATTTAAAAAATATTTTTAAGTCAAAAATATTTTTTTTTCCGAAAAAAAAAAAACGGTACGTAAGTCCTTTTTACAGCTAATAATGAATATTTAGATATATGTGAATTAAAAAAAAAAATACTTAAAAAATATTTTCGAGTCAAAACAGTAAAAAAAAAATTTACGAAAAAAAAAAACGGTACATAAGTCCTTTTTACAGCTGATAATAAATATTCAGATATATGTGAACTCAAAAAAAATATTTAAAAAATATATTTGCTAGTCAAAATAGCCAAAAATATTTTTTTCCGAAAAAAAAAAACGGTACGCAAGCCCTTTTTATAGCTGATAATAAATATTAGATATGTGTATTAAAAAAAATATTTAAAATATTTTTGATAGTCCAAAATTAGTTATTTTTCGGAAAAAATGGTCAAAATATTTTTTTATAGTTAATAATAAATATATAGGTATAAGTGAATGGAAAAAAATACTTCTGATGGTCACAAATATAGTTTTTTTTTTTTGTAAAAACGGTAAAAAGACTCTTTTTTAGAGTTGATAAAAATATAAGTGAATGCAAAAAAAATATTTTTGATAGTCAAAAATAGTTTTTTCTTTCGGAAAAATGGTAATTTTTTTTTTTATAGTTGACAATAAGTAAGGTTATTTATTGTCAATGTACTATGTGGTTTTGCGATCAAAATTATTTTTTTTTCACGTTGAAGTGAGATTAACATGAAATTAAAGGAGAAAGTTTTTTTTTAAATGTTTTTCTTCAAAATCTTGCAGCCCAATCAGTTTCGAGTAAATTTACAAATTTTCCACTTTACAGCATTTGTTTTTCAATTTTTTTTATGCAAAAGAAATTTGCGACCTCAAAATTATTTTTTTCAATTGAAGTGAAATTAACATGAAATTTTGGAAGTGTTAATGTTTTTTTTTTCAAATACTTGAAGTCCGATCGGTTTTGAGTAAATTTACAAATTTTTCACTTTGCAGCAATTGTTTTTCTATTTTTTTTTATCGGAAAGTAATTTTCTTTTTCACGTTGAAGTTTAACATGAAATATTTTCAAAATATGCCATTTCCAAAATCAACAGAAAAATCTAATTTGAATGCCTCTACCGAAACATCGATCACTTTGGATTCCATAGAAATGTGTCATGTCATCTGCTCGCTGCTTTGAACGGATCTAACCTTAAATTTAAATTTTTTTCAAGCAAAAACAATTGTCAAAAATATCCCATTTCCAAAATCGACAGAAAAATCGCATTTTAATGCCTCTGCCGAAACATAAATCACATTGGATTTCATGGAAATGTCATATTTAACTTTTTTTTTAACAAAAAACAACTCGTTTGTGAATCGTCAAAATATTGCCATTTCCAAAATCGACAGAAAAATCTTATTTTGATGCCTCTACCGAAACATCAATCACTTTGGAATCCATATAAATGTGTCATATGTCATCTGCTCGTTGCTTTCAGTGAATCTAACCTAAAATTTAACTGTTCTTTCAAGCAAAAACAAGTCAAAAATAAGCCATTTCCAAAATCGACAGAAAAATCGCATTTTAATGCCTCTGCCGAAACATCAATCACATTGGATTTCATGGAAATGTCATGTTTAACTTTTTTTTTAACAAAAAAACAACTCATCTTTGAATTGTCTAAAAATTTCCATTTCCAAAATCGATAGAAAAAATTATTTTAATGCCTCAACCGAAACATCAATCACTTTGGATTCCATAGGAATGTGTCATGTCATCTGCTCGCTGCTTTGAGCGAATCTAACCTTACATTTAACTTTTTTTTCGAGCAAAAACAATCGGCAAAAATATGCCATTTCCAAAATCGACAGAAAAATCGCATTTTAATGCCTCTAGAGGAATATCAATCACATTGGATTTCATGGAAATGACATATTTAACTTTTTTTGACATAAAACAACTCATTTTTGAATTGTCAAAAGATTGCCATTTCCAAAATCGACAGAAAAAATTATTTTAATGCCTCAAACGAAACATCAACAACTTTGGATTCCATAGAAATGTGTCATATGTCACCTGCTCGTTGCTTTGAGCGAATCCAAGCTTGAATTTAACTTTTTTTTCAAGCAAAAACAATTGTCAAAAATATGCCGTTTCCAAAATCGACAGAAAAATCGCATTTTAATGCCCCTACCGAAACATAAATCACTTTGGATTTCCTAAAAATGTGTCATATGTCATCTGCTTGTTGCTTTGAGCGAATTTAACCTTAAATGAAACTTCTTTTTCCAAGCAAAAACAATGGTCAAACATGCCATTTCCAACAGAAAACTGACGAATTTTAAAGCCACACAACATTGACCAAAAATCACGTTTTCGAATAAACTCTTGACCAAGGCCCCAAGAACTGAAAGCCGTTTAAGCCCAACAAACGCACAACACGTAATTTTTTTTTTCCAAAAAAACCACGTTAACTGAAAAGCCGTTTAAGCCCTTTTTAAAAAAAAAAAACACGTTTATTATATTGCCCTTCAACTGTTCTAGATTGGCACAACAAACACACAAACAAGCAATTTTCCTTCTATAAAAAAAAAACAACTTTAATTTATAGTTCTACTTATTATATAAGTGTTGTATTTATTTTTGTGTTTACCGTTTACGTATAAATAATTACATTCTGTTATATTCAACTGTTTCAGATTGTGAAAGCCAACTAAATTCTTCAATCAACAAGGCCGAGAGTCTTCGCGTTTACAACGCGAAAGCCCGCGAACGCTTCGCATCGCCGAGAAAGCAAAATTGTCGCGATATCGAGGAGGAACGCTCGACCGGATCTTCGGATAATCTGCCGAACATGAAATGTTTCTGTCCGAACGAAAATTCCCCTCGTTCGCCGCCTTCGACAGCTTCGACGGAGATCATCGTTTTATCGCCGAGCTTCAAAAACCGAACGATCTGTTCCAGCAACGAGTCCCCGACGACGAACAGTTCGACCTCGAAACATTTCAGCTCGACGAATATAACGCCAAAGTGCGACGGTTACAAGAACCGGCCCATGAAAGATGAAGATATATCTTTGAGAAAGAACAATTTCAACGTCGGCGGCGATTTTGAAGATTACAAGGACGGCAGGTCAAATATTGATGATTTCAAGGTCGGCGAATTTTGCTACGGTTGCGAAAGCATATCTTTAGACGGTACACCTCAGATAAATAATAAGCGTAGAAGTTCACCTTTGAAGATCGGCAATTTGACGAATATAACGCCGGTGTTTGATAATTCCACGAATAGATTACGAAGAAAGGTTGCGGACGATTCACCCAATTCAAAAAACCACCAGTACATGTGTGATTTGATCTGCTCGGGTAACAGACCGGAGCGAATAGCTTCAAATGAAGAACCTCAGGTGGCTACTAAAGATGACGGTGGTTTCAAGAATGCGGGGTCTTCTAGACGTGATTTTTGCGCAGCAAACGCAATTGGGAAAGATAAACAAGCCGAGATCATTAAAGAATCTTACATGATCGGCAGTTACGCGAGTTTCTCTGCAAAACTGGATAAGAAACAGTCTCCAATTTCGCAAAATAGAAAAAAAGTCTTAAGAGAAGACGCAATTCCGCAGAAGGATAGATCTTCAACGAAGCATAACAGAAATTCGCCGTTAATGAACGCCTCTTTGGATGAAGATTTCAGGAATAAATCTTCAACAAACGATAAGTTGAAGAAAGCCAGTTTAAGTGACGAAGCAATTCCGTTTACTGAAGATCACGAGAACAGATACGCAATAAAGGATAACAAATTGAAAAAAGAAGATGCATCTCCAACAAAGGATAACGGAAGTTCGCTGATAAAGAAAGCCTCTTTGGGAGATGACGCATTTTCGCAAAATGAAGATTTCAAGAAAAAATCTTCGACAAACGAGAAGAAGAAGAAAACCTGTTTAAGTGATGATGCAATTCCGCTCACCGAGGATTACAAGAATAGATTAGCGACAAAGGATAGCAAAAATTCGGATGCAATTCCGCAAAATGATAAATCTTCAACGAAGGACGTCAACAGAAAATCCTCCCCTACGAGAGATTACTATTCAAGTTTAAGAAGTACCGTTTTGAAGAGCACAATTTCGAAGAATGACGAGTTCAAGAAGAAAAATATCTTCCAGAGTTGTGCATCTGCGAAAATTTTGAAACCCGTGAAGCAACACCCTCACGAAACTCAAAACCAACATCGAAAATCCGAAACTGAGACATTTGTGATAACGCCGAAACTGAATAGAGCGGACGTTGACCAACAGAGGGAGCAGAAACAGCAGAGTTGCCACTGCAATGAATCGGCGGGACGAGGCGATGAAGGAAAGCACGAAGCTTCTTCTTCTTCGGCGAAAGATGTTGCCAAGCGAGCATTGGGTGAGTTTTTAAAATGATTTTTGTTGAAGGTAATTTCTTCAAATTCTTCCATTCTTCTATTCTATTGTCACTGCCCTAAAGGTTAACCTTGACCTTAATATTCAAAAGTGCACAGTTTCAACAGCAATTTGTTTCTTTTGTTTATCTTCACGAAGAAGAAAGTTATGAGATGTGAAATTTGATTTTTCTTTTAAGAGCGATTAAGAAAATTACAGAAAAAATGTAAATAATTGAGAAAACAATGTACAAAATTTACCAGAGATATTCAAAAGTGCAGAGTTTAAACAACAATTTGTTTCTTTTATTCATCTTCACGGAGAAGAAAGTCGAGATGCGAAATTTAATTTTTCTTCAAAGAGCGTTTAAGAAAATTACAGAAAAAATGTAAATAATTGAGAAAAAAATTTACAAAATTTACTAGAGATACTCAAAAGTGCACAGTTTTGATAGCAATTTGTTTCTTTTCTTTATCTTCACAGAGAAGAAAGTTATGAGATGTGAATTTTTTTTTTCTGAAAATTACAGAAAAAATATGAATAGAGAAAAAAATGTACAAAATTTACCAGAGATATTCAAAAGTGCAGAGTTTAAACAACAATTTGTTTCTTTTATTCATCTTCACGGAGAAGAAAGTCGAGATGCGAAATTTAATTTTTCTTCAAAGAGCGTTTAAGAAAATTACAGAAAAAATGTAAATAATTGAGAAAAAAATTTACAAAATTTACTAGAGATACTCAAAAGTGCACAGTTTTGACAGCAATTTGTTTCTTTTGTTTATCTTCACAGAGAAGAAAGTTATGAGATGTGAATTTTTTTTTCTGAAAATTACAGAAAAAATATGAATAGAGAAAAAAATTTACAAAATTTACCAGAGATATTCAAAAGTGCAGAGTTTAAACAACAATTTGTTTCTTTTATTCATCTTCACGGAGAAGAAAGTTGAGATGCAAAATTTGATTTTTCTTCAAAGAGCGTTTAAGAAAATTACAGAAAAAATGTAAATAAGTGAGAAAAAAATTTACAAAATTTACTAGAGATACTCAAAAATGCACAGTTTTGACAGCAATTTGTTTCTTATGTTTATCTTCACAGAGAAGAAACTTATGAGATGTGAATTTTTTTTTCTGAAAATTACAGAAAAAATGTGAATTGAGAAAAAAAATTACAAAATTTACCAAAGATACTCAAAAGTGCAGAGTTTAAACAACAATTTGTTTCTTGTATTCATCTTCGCGGAGAAGAAAGTTGAGATGCGAAATTTAATTTTTCTTCAAAGAGCGTTTAAGAAAATTACAGAAAAAATGTAAATAATTGAGAAAAAAATGTACAAAATTTACTAGATATACTCAAAAGTGCAGAGTTTAAACAACAATTTGTTTCTTTTATTTATCTTCACGGAGAAGAAAGTCGAGATGCGAAATTTAATTTTTCTTCAAAGAGCGTTTAAGAAAATTACAGAAAATATGTAAATTGAGAAAAAAAATTACAAAATTTACTAGAGATACTCAAAAGTGCACAGTTTTGACAGCAATTTGTTTCTTTTGTTTATCTTCACAGAGAAGAAAGTTATGAGATGTGAATTTTTTTTTCTGAAAATTACAGAAAAAATGTAAATAATTGAGAGAAAAATTTACAAAATTTACCAGAGATACTCAAAAGTGCACAGTTTTAACAACAATTTGTTTCTTTTGTTTATCTTCACGGAGAAGAAATTTATGACATGTGAATTTGATTTTTTTTTTTCAAAGAGCGATTATTTTAGAAAATTATAGAAAAAATGTAAATAATTGAGAGAAAGAATTACAAAATTTACCAGAGATACTCAAAAGTGCACAGTTTTAAGAACAACTTGTTTCTTTTGTTTATCTTCACGGAGAAGAAAGTTATGAGATGTGAAATTTGATTTTTTTTTTCAAAGAGCGATTATTTTAGAAAATTACGGAAAAAATGTAAATAATTGAGAGAAAGAATTACAAAATTGACCAGAGATACTCAAAAGTCCACAGTTTTAACAACATTTTGTTTCTTTTGTTTATCTTCACGGAGAAGAAAGTTATGAGATGTGAAATTTAATTTTTCTTCTAAGAGCGATTATTTTAGAAAATTGCAGAAAAAATGTAAATAATCGAGAAGAAGAATTACAAAATTTACCAGAGATACTCAAAAGTGCACAGTTTTAACAACAATTTGTTTTTTTGTTTATCTTCACGGAGAAGAAAGTTATAAGATGTGAAATTTAATTTTTTTTCTAAGAGCGATTATTTTAGAAAATTACAGAAAAAATGTAAATAATTCAGAAAAAAAAATACAAAATTTACCAGAGATACTCAAAAGTCCACAGTTTTAACAACAACTTGTTTCTTTTGTTTATCTTCACGGAGAAGAAAGTTATAAGATGTGAAATTTGATTTTTTTTTTCTAAGAGCGATTATTTTAGAAAATTTCAGAAAAAATGTAAATAATCGAGAAGAAGAATTACAAAATTTACCAGAGATACTCAAAAGTGCACAGTTTTAACAACAATTTGTTTTTTTGTTTATCTTCACAGAGAAGAAAGTTATAAGATGTGAAATTTGATTTTTTTTTTCTAAGAGCGATTATTTTAGAAAATTTCAGAAAAAATGTAAATAATCGAGAAGAAGAATTACAAAATTTACCAGAGATACTCAAAAGTGCACAGTTTTAACAACAATTTGTTTCTTTTGTTTATCTTCACGGAGAAGAAAGTTATGAGATGTGAAATTTAATTTTTCTTCTAAGAGCGATTATTTTAAAAAATTGCAGAAAAAATGTAAATAATTGAGAAAAAAATTTACAAAATTTACTAGAAATACTCAAAAGTTCACAGTTTTAACAACAATTTGTTGCTTTTGTTTATCTTCACGGAGAAGAAAGTTATGAGATGTGAAATTTAATTTTTTTTTCAAAGAGCGATTATTTTAAAAAATTACAGAAAAAATTTAAATAATTGAGAGAAAAAAATTACAAAATTTACCAGAGATACTCAAAAGTGCACAGTTTTAACAACAATTTGTTTCTTTTGTTTATCTTCACGGAGAAGAAAGTTATGAGATGTGAATTTTTTTTTTCTAAGAGCGTTTAAGAAAATTACAGAAAAAATGTAAATAGTTTAAATTTTACCAAAATTACTAGAGGTACTTTTGGGCAATAACAAAAAAATAGAAGAATAAAACAGTTAGCTGCAAGAATTCTTCAGATAACTTTACAAATCCGTCAATTTTCAGGAGAACCGAAGACTTCTCCGCTCGCCAACAAGAACGCCCAATTAAAATCCGAATATCTAACGGAGTGCTCGTTACCAGCCGACTGGGTGTCAAGGGGAAGCGACTCGATAAACGCCCAGATTACGCCGAAAGCGGTGCGCCCGCAGAGCCACCTCACGGCGGCCGTGAAAGCCGGCAACGTGATGAAAAAGAGGTATCCGCAGGAAGAGGTAATAAATTTCCCCCGGGGAAACCAGGCGGCTTACTATTCGAAAATTGCAGTAGAAAACGATGCGTTGGGAAAAGGTGGCAAAAGCCCGGGGCGAAACTTCTGCGAAGAGACGCCCTCGCCGTCGATCGAAGAAGATGCCAACGATGGTAAGTTGCCGAGGATTACCGAAGAGAGCAAGAGGGAGATGCCGGAAACGATCGGCGTGAAAGATGCAAACGTCAAGTGACATGTCTGTCTCGGCTTCAAAATTGTTTCATTTTTAGTTTTTAAAGAAAAATTGCTTTATTTTTAGTTGAATAAATTGTCCACCAACTTATTAGTATTATATAGTGTAATATAAAATTTTAACAGGAATTATTTATTATTTAACCCTTACTGCATTGAATTAGTGATATTGAATATATTTTTTGTTTGGAAACTGGTCGTTGGGTTGTTGAGTTTCCAAGCCATATTGCGCTGTGTGTTGTTTTTCGACTGTGTGCTTCCAACAACCCCCGGGACATAAGGGGTTAACACGTCGACTGCCATGGCCTGCAAACTGAATTAGAAAACTACGAGTATTCTCGTTGTTGGCAGTCAACGTGTTAAAATACTTTCCCGTGTGGAGAATACGCCGTCGGTTGTAAACGTAATGGAACAGTAAATAAAAAAAAAAAGAGACAAAAGAGTCGGATGTTAACGATCCAGTTCAGTAATACAAAGAAGTCGAGAGCCAGCATAAATAATTTAAGTTAAGTTTAATAGATATTGTTGCAATAGATTTGTTGTTTGTTATCTAAACAAAGAGTTCATCCGACCACTCGATCTCCAAGAGGCGGCCTCGTGTAATACCAATCGACTCGATAAAGAGCAGCACGAGGCTGCCCCGTACCTGCAATAACTCAGATACACCCAAGCAGCATGAGGCTGCTGCGTGTTTTAGGTCCTGATAGAATCAGAGCCGAAGAG
Source organism: Ocypus olens (assembly GCA_910593695.2). Classification (NCBI taxonomy): domain Eukaryota; kingdom Metazoa; phylum Arthropoda; class Insecta; order Coleoptera; family Staphylinidae; genus Ocypus; species Ocypus olens. The sequence goes on from OU343053.1 coordinate 57,696,928, forward strand.
AACGACAAGACGCCGCTACAGATATTATTATATTTAACACGTTGAGCGCCACCATGGTATCAGAAAATCTGGTCTCAAAAACCCAAGTATAATTTGTCTTTTTTGAGACGTCAATGTCTGATATATTCACAAAATTTTGGTGACATCTATACGATACCACAGTACAAAATAAAAAGTTTGCAGCGCACTATACCACACGGCGCTTAACGTGTTAATAGTATAAATATTTTATAAGTTATACAAAACAAAGTTAATGTTTTATTATAATATTTAAAATGTATAACGAAGTAGAAGCCTCCAGCATAAACAATAGTATAAATATTTTTTAAATTTAATAAAACAAAGTTAATAATACGGGTAACGCCGATAACACATCTCACTGCTTCCAGCTGCTAAAATATGCCAGTGATTAATTGCTAGCGGTAAAATTTGTGTAATAAACTGCAATCAAATGATTGCTGGCGATTCATTTTTCCTACACCAAATAAATCATTAGCGAAATAAAACGCGCATACTTTCAGTTTGTCGTTAAATTTAGTTCGCATATTCTCCAAGGCTTTTTCAAGCTCGCACCAACCACCTAAGAATTTACAATACGCAAAGCCTGCATCCGCTAGAAGTGAGGTTAAACCATGCTGTTAGTAATACGAGAGAAACAGAAGAAATATAACAACCGTAGAATAATCGCTGGCGGTAAATCGTTTGTGCAATAAACTTCTGGTGATGCATTTTCCGGACACTAAATAAATCATTAGCAATATAATATAACCGTTATCATTGGGAATAATTATAAAACAAATTTAACAAGTCTACATTGATTTTCCCAACTGTTCAAACAAATAAGCGCTGTTTTTTTTATTGACGAAAAATCAACGTTAAATTTTTCAGATTTCGAATCGGGAAAAGCAACAACCCCTCAACGCACAATTTTTTAGTGTTACCGTTCAATGCTCTCGGATTAACTTGGAACAGGTTACATCGGGAAAAGCTATGCGTTGCAGTAACAACCCCCTAATAATACAGACATTTTAAGAGGAAATCCAGGGGACGCAATCGAAACAAAATGTGTTGATAATACAAAACTTACCCCGGCAAATGATCACCGCGGAACCAGCTATCTCGGCGCCTCAAATCGTCACGTTGATGGGGGCACCTGAACACAAACACACACAAATTTTCTTGCAAACAGGAAGCGGTTTGTTTGTCGGTCGCGATTTCAACTGTTTCTAACAAACAAAATGGCCACCTGCTTTACCGACAGGCGCGAAGTTGCCGCTCGTGATAATTGGCCTAAATTAACGACCGACAAAAAAGCCGCCTGGATTGCACACAAAAAAAAACGAGCATTTATTACCTTTTATTCCACGTTCCACGTGTTGATTGATACTCACAATTGCATTTTCTCGTACGCGGCGCCGGACCGGAATTTTTGTGGTGTAAAGGGCGAACCATTTTGTAGGTAACTACTGGCTGTGATATGAACGATTACAACTACATATCACACCAGGAGTTCCTTCAAACCAGATACCCTACTGTTTTTTTTTACTTTTGCGTTTTGTTTGTTGTCGTCTTTCCGGTCCGGCGGCGGCGTTGCGCCGCGTTTCGGCGGGGCGGCGGCGGCGGCGGCGGCGGCGTCTCTCCATCTCTCCACCATCGGCGAAAATTCCCTCGACGAGCAGTCGAGAACATTCTGCTTTGCTGAACCAGCTTTATGAATTGAATAATACTCATACAACTAGATCACCAAAGAAGAATATGCCCGACGACGGCGCGGGGGCCTCCGTTTGGGTGGTCGGGATGAATGGCCGGTGCAACGTTCCGGCGTTGTAGGCGAGTGTTCCATCTAGTCACAGCGACGAGTAATGCACATTGTAATTAGACTGAACACTGGCCCACACCGACTGGAACCGAAATACGATGGAGGGCGTTCGAGGGGGACGCGCGCGTTCAACTGACCCACTACCACTTACCACGTGTTCTCGACGGCGCCCGGTAAAATGGACGAGGCACACAGCGAATGACCCGAAATGGCGGGAGAGCACACCTATTATACGGACAGAGCGCCTGCGTCGCCCCCCCGACGCGCGCATGTCATTCGCCCGACGCCGTGCTGTACGTTTGGTTGCATACCACACGGTGTTAATTGTTAATTCCAATGGCGTAACATCAGGAGACAAGATAAGATTTAAAATTATGTTACGTCTTTTATTGTGATTAATAAAGGCGGTCTTTTTTTTTTCAAGCTTCAACAGATGTTTTCTTTTTTGTAAATTTGAATTTGCTTTTACTGATAAAGCAACGGTTGCATACGACACGGCGAATTGTTAATTCCAATGGCGTAACATCAGGAGACAGGATAAGATTTAAAATTATGTTACGTCTTTTATTGTGATTAATAAAGGCGGTCTTTTTTCTTTCAAGCAACAGATGTTTTATTTTATAAATTTGAGTTTGCTTTTACAGATAAAGCAACGGAATGTATACACTGCGTAAAAGTAAGGAATAAATTCTATTAAAATTCAGGGCATTTTCTTTCAGAAACGCGCATTTTTTGAGTTAGCATTCAAATGTACAGGGTGTCCCAAAATTGAGATACGACCCCTAAGTTAAAATTTTCAAATGTTCTGCGTAAAATTCTGAGTGTTTTTCATGTAGCATACCCCATGTCGATATTCAGCTGTTTTCGAAGAAATGGCGTTTAAGAAAGTACTGCTACTATTTTATTTCTGGTAAAAGATAACGTGGTTTCATCGAAACGTTGGAATTAATAAGGAAAAATCATTTCATTAAGTAAATAATGATTTTCGCTTATTTGCTTTTGATTAATAGTTAAAAAAATACATAGCATTTTTATCTGCAAAAAATGATTATTTATGACCGTTGAAAATATAGCATTATAAACGGATAACAAAATACCATTTCTGACAGTTGGACAAATATTATTTTTTTCATTTGAAAAAGTCCATTTTTGACAGTTCGACAAATACCATTTTTTCCATTTGAAAAAGTCCATTTCTGACAGTTGGACAAATACCATTTTTTCCATTTAAAAAGTCCATTTCTGACAGTTGGACAAATACCATTTTTTCCATTTGAAAAAGTCCATTTTTGACAGTTGGACAAATACCATTTTTTCCATTTGAAAAAGTCCATTTTTGACAGTTGGAGAAATACCATTTTCTCCATTTGAAAAAGTCCATTTCTGACAGTTGGACAAATACCATTTTTTCCATTTGAAAAAGTCCATTTCTGACAGTTGGACAAATACCATTTTTTTCACTTGAAAAAATCCATTTTTGACAGTTGAAAAAATACCATTTTTTCCATTTGAAAAAGTCCATTTTTGACAGTTGGACAAATACCATTTTTTTCATTTGAAAAAGTCCATTTTTGACAGTTGAAAAAATACAATTTTTTCCATTTGAAAAAGTCCATTTCTGACAGTTGGACAAATACCATTTTTTCCATTTAAAAAAGTCCATTTCTGACAGTTGGACAAATACCATTTTTTTCATTTGAAAAAGTCAATTTTTGACAGTTGAAGAAATACCATTTTTTCCATTTGAAAAAGTCCATTTCTGACAGTTGGACAAATACCATTTTTTCCATTTAAAAAAGTCCATTTTTGACAGTTGGACAAATACCATTTTTTCCATTTGAAAAAGTCCATTTTTGACAATTGAAAAAATACTATTTTTTCCATTTGAAAAAGTCTATTTTTGACAGTTGGACAAATACCATTTTTTCCATTTGAAAAAGTCCATTTCTGACAGTTGAAAAAATACCATTTTTTCCATTTTAAAAAGTCCATTTCTGACAGTTGGACAAATACCATTTTTTTCATTAAAAAAAGTCCATTTCTGACAGTTGAAAAATACCATTTTTTCCATTTGAAAAAGTCCATTTCTGACAGTTGGACAAATACCATTTTTTCCGTTTCAAAAAGTCCATTTCTGACAGTTGAAAAAATACCATTTTTTCCATTTGAAAAAGTCCATTTTTGACAGTTGAAAAAATACCATTTTTTCCATTTGAAAAAGTCCTTTCTGACAGTTGGACAAATACCTTTTTTTTCACTTGAAAAAGTTCATTTTTGACAGTTGAAAAAATACCATTTTTTCCATTTGAAAAAGTCCATTTCTGACAGTTGGACAAATACCATTTTTTTCACTTGAAAAAGTCCATTTTTGACAGTTGAAAAAATACCATTTTTGGCGCTTAAAATATAAATCTTGAATATTTGACATGTTTAATTGATTTTACAGAAAAATTAATTGATACTTTTTTGAAGCCCGTGAATTTTGGCACATTCTCGCTTTAAAATTATCGAGACCCTCCGACGTGTTTGGAAGTTACATTAAAGAAAAGTTGTGCTGTAATTACCAAATACGTAAAACGTTTTTGTTGAACCTTAAAAGAGTTCAAAAACACTGCAACAGTTATCAAGGATTGATCAGATTTTCTTCAAATGAAGATAACATGAGTCGGTGACGGTTCGCGGGTTTTTTTCTGGTACGGCCGAGGAACAAGAGGTGGCAATACACGCAGCCAGCCGTCTCTGCAACTGACCCTACCTATCTGTATTACCACCTCTTGTTCCTCGGCCGTACCAAAAAAAAACCGCGAACCGTCACTGACTGCAACAGTTGATTGATCAGATTTTCTGCAAATGAAGATAACAAGAGTACGATTTTTGCCGCCATAACGAAACCTCTAATCATTTTATAATTCGTAATCAATTGATACGTAATTAAGAATGATCTGTTTATTTATTTTGCTCGCATGGTGTAATTGTCGATAAGGACTGACACACGTCTGATTTCAAAATACCGATTCGGATTAATAGACGACCAGCAGCTTGCGAACTGGTCGGATACATTTCTATATACTGTTTCGTGAAAAAGAAAAATATGAGTTTTGAAAAGTGCAAAATGTCAATACGCAACAAAGCGGACGATGCATTCATCAAGGGTGGTAGTAGAAGATTTTTGTACGTAGCTGTTTGCACAGGTAATTTATTTTTTTTATTTAATAATAATTCATTGGCATAAAAAATGAATCATATCAAAATATTTTTTACATAGGAAAAAAAAACATGAATGAAGCATCATAATTTTTCTTTCCTATATTGAATTATTTTTTTAGAAACAGTGGGCTGTGTTTTGCTGGTTGGATTGTGGGATAGGGCACACCCACTGTCCTAAGTATTCACTTTAGTAAAATCTGCAACCCTCTGTTTTATTCAGTATAATTTCTACGGCAATTAATTTGTAATATTGTAAACGTTTAAAATGGTGATGTGGCCATCATGTTACTTTCTCCGATTATTTGATGGTATAATAGTTATTTATATTTACGTTTTCATGGTTTATTTCCAATTGAAATCATATTTTAAATGTACATCGAGAGGATGACACTGACGTTTAAAACGTCAAAATTATGAAAGATGGAAAAATTATACTTCAAATTCAAAAACTGAGTTTTCTCAAAATCTAAAGGGATTTCGAAAAAAACGTATTCTTTATAAGTTGTTCATTTTAGTATTCTCTACAATTATTATTAACATAAATTTGCTGTAACTATTATCGTTTTATAATTATAAACCAAAAATTTTGAAAAAATAATAAATTTTTTTCTCGTATAAAAATGATTTTATGAAAAATGTTTTCAAGCAAAAGATGTTCATTTCTTTGTTGCCTTCAATGTTTGTTTAAATGTTTTTGTGATATTTTTCATATTTAAGAAAATATTGGCAAAAAACAAAAAACAGTTAAGGTAAACGCCCACTTCCGGTGCACGAAATTTTACCAAAAGCTTTTCAGTTCTTCAGATTATCAAATAAGACGGATGTTCAAAGTTTCATATCAATTGCTCAATTAGGTTTTGAGATACAGCGCGCACAGACACACACACAAAAAATTTTTTTTCCAGAAATTGTTGAAATGGCCTCTAGGGACCCCAAACGGATATATCGGTAAAAAAAAAATTTGAAAAAAAAAATCACGATCACAATACTTACTTCGTAACGGAGAAAGTAAAAATATAGAAAAAAACATAAATGAAGTATCACAATTTATTTTTTGTATATTGAATTATTTTAAGAAACATTAGGCTGTGTTTTGATGATTGGATTGTATTCCCACCCACCGCCCTTATTACCATTTTAATATAATCTACAACCCATTGTTTTATTAAAAAAAAAATCAATGGTCATTAATTTGTAAAATTTGAAATAAAAATAACCACAAAAATGTGTTTGTAGTTGCAGTTAAAGTTAATATAGAGGGTGGTGGGTGGGCCCTATCCTACCCTTCAGGCAATTAAATATACACAAAGGCTTAACTATTGAAAACTAAACTAAACTATTATTTTTTGGATTTTATTCTTTCATAAATTAATTTATTTTTAAAAACCTTTGGTGATGTTTTACCGGTTGGCTTATAGGATAGGGCCCACCCTCCACCCATTGGCTTATAGGATAGGGCCCACCCTCCACCCATTTGCTTATAGGATAGGGCCCACCCTCCACCCATTCTGCAATATTTTGTTTTATTCAACAACATTTTTGTAATAACATCTAATGGCGCTGATTGGATAATTTTCATTGGAAACAAAGCGGTTTGGGATTTATAATTAATACCGAAGGATTCTCTAGAGATTGCCAGTGTACACATGCATGATTTAGTCTTATCATTGCTGATACCGACACTCAAAATTGAAATTAAATTACTACATTAGTGTATTATATAATTTATTGGAAATTGATTGCAACAAAAACTGATTGATCATTTTATTGATTTTAATAAATAAAACGCTGGGCTGAAAAACTTTAGCAGATCGATAACACCCTATATATTTTTTTGGGTCTGGGTGTCTAGTTTTTTTTCACCTGGTAAATTTATACCAAAGAATACTTTTTACTTTCTCCGTTACGAAGTACGAGAAAGTATTGTGATCGTGATTTTTTTTCAAAAAATTTTTTTACGGAAATATCCATTTTTGGGGTATGCCATTTCAACAATTTCTGGAAAAAAAATTGTCTGTGTGTGTGTCTGTGTGCGCTGTATCTCAAAAACTACTAGAGCAATTGGTATGAAACTTTGAATATCCGTCTTATTTGATAATCCGAAGAACTGAAAAGCTTTTGGTAAAATTTCGTACACCGGAAGTGGCCGTTTACCTTAACGGTTTTTTGTTTTTTGCCAATATTTTCCTAAATATGAAAAATATCACAAAAACATTTAAACGAACATTGAAGACAACAAGGAAATGAACATCTTTTACTTGAAAACATTTTTCATAAAATCATTTTTATTCGAGAAAAAAATTATTTATTTTTTTTATTTTTTGGTTTATAATTATAAAACTATAATAGTTACAGCAAATGTATATTAATAATAATTGTAGAGAATGCCAAAATGAACAACTTATAAAGAATAAGTTTTTTGCGAAATCCCTTTAGTTTTTGAGTAAACTGAGTTTTTAAATTTGAAGTATAATTTTCCCATCTTTCATAATTTTGACGTTTTAAACGTCAGTTTCAACCGATGCACATTTAAAACATTATTTAAATTGAAAATAAACCATGAAAGCGTAAATATTTATTATACCAGCAAGTCGGAGAAAGTAACACCATTTTTTGGTTTCAATTTCCAAGATGGGTGACGCCTCATCCACTAATCAATTAGTTTTCAACGCAGTGTTTAGTTCATTCATCATCCGATGTTTTAATATCATTATTTACGAGGTTGTGATCTTGCGTTAGTGATTGCGGTTGCGTTAGTCGCCGAGATTAATTTTAAAATTATATTTCAACCGCATAAACAATATCATCAAGACAAGAAATCAAGTGTACCGATTTATTAAGGATCATTTTCGCTCGTTGCCGTTTTTCTTTTCGTTTCTTTTTTCATGCAAATTTCGACCCTCCCTGCGAATTCCGTCCCTTACAAGAATAACGGCGCCTTTTAATGGAGGGTAACTTACCGCCACCAACAAAGGTATTCCAACGGTTAAGGGCACCGAAATTTTACCTGTGGAGTTTCTGGAAGGTTCGTCAATTCTCGGAAAAAAAAAATCAACTGTAGGTACAGTCGCTTCTAAATAATATACAGGGTGTCCATTTTTCGAGCGGCACCATAGGGATTTCAGTTATCTTAAGAGATACGAGGTTGGTTAAATTAGGGCAAAGTTGTGTACAAGAAATTTGTGTTTTCAAAAAATAAGAAAAATCATTTTTCAATTTTACTTTTTTATGCGAAAACTGTTAATACTGTGCATTTTCCATTCAGACACTATTAGAGCACTAATGGATGATCCAAATATAATGTAAAATTAAACCATAAAGTGTGATACTTCATCGTGAACCGAAAAAAAAAAATCTTGCGTCAGAAAATGGTCCCCGCACACTTGAGGGGACAAATAAAATCAGTGAAACAAAACGAAGTGTTTTAATTAATCAAATTATATAATTATGTTTCACCACGGGTTAAAAATGTTTTTTTTTTCTGTTTTTTTCTTTTCTTCTTCTGTACCATTCCTAGATAATGATGTAAATATCGAAACTAGTCGGAATAAATTGTAAAAAATTGTGAAACCTACCAAGTGCCCAATTTCAACAACCTTTAATACCAGGATTTTTTTATTTTTTGGCCAATATTTTAAATCTTTGACATGTATTTCATTTCTTCGTTCCAAATTTGAGAATTTTTTTTTAAATTTTTTTCGGTCTGCATTTTTAATTTTTAACCTCGCGTTTTTTTTTATTTTGAACTTCGAGTTTTTAATTTTTATGCTCGAAATTTTTTTATTTTAGTCCCATATTTTTATTAGTGTTATAATCTTTAAGCTGAATTATTGTTCCCTATCAGTGATTTTTTTATTTTTTGGCCACCATTTTCGAAAATGACAAATTATTATTTTTTATTATTTTTCTTTTACTTGATTTTCTAAGTTTTTGGTCTGCATTTTTTATTTGGAGACTAAAATTTTTGATTTCTTGGCCTATATTTTAGATCTTTGGCACGTATTTTTAATTTCTTTTCCAAATTCTAGAATTTTTGGTCTAAATATTCTTTATTTTGGCCTAAATAAAGGAGGTGTATTGGGGATTTGTGCTTTCTACATAAGTTAATTAATGGCCAGTTAGATTGTAGTGAACTGTTGGAACAAATATCATTTGCAATACCTGTTAATGATAGAAGAACTAGAAACTCTAATGTATTCAAGTTAAAAACACATACAACTAATTTTTCACAAAATAACCCGATCAGTAGAATGACAGGTAAAGCAAATGATATGTGTAAGTTCCAATGGTTTGAATTATTTGACTCTTCTTTTGCCAAATTTAAGAGGAATTTAAATAATAAATTGTAGCAGGTACCCTTTTGTTTGCTACTTAGTAGATGTTTCATTAGTATGTATTTTTGTTTTATTATTACAACTAGTAATTAAGTAATTAAGTGATTTATATTTATGTTTGTATGTATGTATATACATATATATATTTACTTATTTTTTTTTTGTATATAACTTTTTATAGAAATGGTTTTCCGTGAATAAACGTATTATTATTATTATTATTATTATTATTATTAAATTTTTGATTTTTTTTTTTGTTAAAATTTTCGTTTTTTTGGTCTGCATGTTTTATTTTTAGCCTCAAGTTCTCGATTTTTGGTCTAAACTTTTATATTTTAGATCTTTGGTCAGTATTTCTCATTTCTTTGTTCAAACTTTTAGAGTTTTTGGCCTAAATATTCATTTTGACCAAAATTTTCAATTTTTTTGTTAAAATTTTCGGTGTTTTTGGTTTGTATTTTTTATTTTTAGCCTCGAGTTGGTCTAAACTTTTATATTTTAGACCTTTGGCATGCATTTTCCATTTCTTTGTTCCAACTTTTGGAGTTCTTGGCCTAAATATTCTTTACTTTGGCCAAAATTTTCGATTTTTCTGTTAAAATTTTCGGTGTGAATTTTTTTATTTTTAGCCTCGAGTTCTCGATTTTTTTTTATCTAAACTTTTATTTTTTAGATCTTTGGTCAGTATTTTTCATTTCTTTGTTCCAAATTTTAGAGATTTGGCCAGAATATTCGGTATTTTTGTTAAACTTTTCAGTGTTTTGGTTTGAATTTTTTATTTTTAGCCTCGAGTTTTCGATTTGTGGTTTAAACTTTTATATTTTAGATCTTTGGTCTGTATTATTTATTTCCTTGTTCCAACTTTTACAGTTTTTGGCCGTAAATATTCTTTATTTTGGCCAAAATTTTCGATTTTTCTGTTAAAATTTTCGGTGTTTTTGGTCTGAATTTTTTATTTTTGGCCTCTAGTTTTCCTTTTTGGTCTAAACCTTTATAATTTAGATCTTTGGTCTGTATTTTTCATTTCTTTGTTCCGACTTTTAGAGATTTGACCAAAATATTCGATATTTTTTTTGAAATTTTCGGTTTTTTGGTCAGCATTGTTCGTTTTTAGCCTCGAGTTTTCGATTTTTTGGTCTAAACTTTTATACTTTAGATCTTTGCTCTATGTTTTCCATTTATTTGTTCAAAATTTTAGAGCTTTTGGAATAACTATGCTTTAATTTGATCAAAATTTTCGAATTTTCGGTTTTTTTGGTCAAAGTTTTTTATTTTTAGCCTCTACTTTCCTTTTTTGGTCTAAACCTTTATATTTTAGATCTTTGGTCTGTATTTTCCATTTCTTTGTTCGAAATTTTAGAGCTTTTGGAATAAATATTCTTTATTTTGACCAAAATTTTCGAATTTTTTATTGAAATTTTCGGTGTTTTCGGTCTGCATTTTTTATGTTTAGCCTCTAGTTTTCGATTTTTGGTTTAAATTTTCGACTTTTCTGGCCTATATTTTAGTTGTTTGCCTTGATTATTAATTTTACTAAGCGAATTTTTGATTGGTCCATCTTTAATAACAATAATAAGAATAATAAGTAAATTTAATTCTCAACAGAAGACCTAATATAGGAAAATTCATAATTTAAAATAATAGTAAACATGTTGTGCAACAACTTAAAATTAACATATTAATAAAATTAATGATTGATTTCTACGTGTGAACTTTTTTTTGCCGGTATTTTTGAGTTTTTTGATTTTGAAAATTTACATTTTGCGGACTAAATTTTTAAAATTTTTGGCCTGTACTTTGAACACGCTGACCGCTTTGTCAGTCACCGGTGACTGACACTGAAGTATTCCAATGGAGCCACGTCAGTCATCGACGACTGACAGTGAGTTCATTAAAAAAAACCCGTAATTTCGTCTAAAAAACGCATCAAAATGAATTACATTTGATAAAAGTAAACTTAAAAAATAAAGAAAACTTTTTTGACATTTTACTAAAAAACTTGTCGGCAGCCAATGTGTTAACCCTTTCAGCCCTGGATTTTTAAATTTGAAAAAAAAATTTTTTTGTTAGTTATTATTGATGGAGAGCTTCTTAAGACCATAAATACCAAATTTGAACTCATTTGATTAATTAGTATAGGCTTTGTTGAAGTGACATCTAGTGATAAACAGCAAAAATATAGATTGTCATAGTAAGTAGAGACAAGTGACTTTGTTGAAGTGACATCTAGTGGATTGTCATGGTCAGTAGAGACATGTAAATGTTGCGGTGACAATTGCCACCACCAGGGCCGAAAGGGTTAAGGCTTTTGTATAATAATACATTTATTTTTCCAAGACGATTTTAATAATTATAGAACATCCGTTATATTAAGCAACCCGTTCTCGTGATATTATTTTTTTTAATAGGACAATATTTTTAAAAATAATTTTCTAACCTCTTATGATTTTTATTTTCTCCGTACAGGGTTCTAGAAAGTATAGCAATACCGATTTTTTTCGAATTCGAAACTTCAACGGATATATCCGTTTTGAGGTTTTCCGAGACGATTCCGACCATTTTTGCTTCTGTCTGTGTGTCCACAGGCAGAATAGATAATCACGTTTGATTTCACAGCCGCCGGGACCAAAAGACTTACAATTAACAACCCTTACCTGTGATTTTAATTTTTTTCAGCCAATTGCATCTATCAATATTTGTCAAAATGACAACTCCTTCCAGTGTTTCAATTTTTTCACATGAAATAAAAATACAGGTAGAAACGCCAAAGTGGCGGAATCTATTGCCTAATTGTTGCACTAATCCCAATCCGAGTGGCATTAGTACATCATTCAAGGCAATAGATGCCGCCACCGTGGTGTTTTCTAACTTTAACGGCAACACTTATATTCCAATAGTAATCTCCGTTTCCCCATCAGCAACTAACTAACAACTAACCGACCTGTAGGTGTTCTGATGGGGGAACGATATTTAAATAAAAATACATTTCTAACCTCTAATAATAATTGATATTTTCAGCAAACATCTCGGCCTTCTGCAGCGGAATATCATTGGGATGGACGTCTCCGATGCTGCCAAAGTTGCTCAACAACACCGAAGGCAACCTCCCGGAACCAATCACCCTGGATCAAGCGTCATGGATCGGCTCATTGCTACCAATAGGAGCTTCCATCGGACCTTTCATAGCCGGAATCGCCATCGATACGATCGGCCGTAAAAAATCCCTATTACTCTCAGCCCTTCCCATAATCGCAGCCTTCGCCCTCAACGCCTACGCCACCAACGTGCTCTACTACTACATCTCGAGATTCCTCTGCGGACTTTTCGTGGGAGCGAACTGCACGATCCTACCGATTTACGTCGGCGAAATCGCGGAGGATTCAGTCCGCGGCGCGGTCGGATCGTTCATGCAGCTCTTCATCACGCTAGGCTTGCTCTTTTCCTTCTGCACCGGTCCGTATTTGGACATCACCAACTACAACCTGATCGCGCTGATTGCGCCCTTGATCTTCACATTCGCTTTCCTGGCGTACATCCCGGAAACTCCGCACTATTACCTCTCGAAGAACAAAGTGGGGGAAGCGGAGGAAGCGCTGGTGGAGCTCAGAGGTTGTTCGCGCGAGGAGGTGCGGGAAGAGCTCGAATCGATTAAAGCCAGCGTGGATGAATCGATGGCTTCGAAAGGGGGATTCTCCGACATCTTCAAATCGCCAGGTTTAACCAAAGCTTTCGTGCTGTCCGTCAGCCTGGTTTCAGCGCAACAGTTGAGCGGAATCAACGTCGTCTTATTCTACTCACAGAGTTTGTTCGAAGCAACGGGAAGCACGATTCCTCCAGAGCGCGCCAGCATAATCATCGGCACCGTGCAGGTGTTGGCCAGTTTCGCGCCGCCCCTTCTTGCGGATAAATTGGGAAGACGCGCGCTGTTGATAACCTCCGGATTGTTGATGGGAATTGCGCTGGCGCCTCTAGGTTTTTACTTCCATTTAAAGGACAACGGTGGGAATACGGAGCCCTTATTTTGGCTGCCGGTGTTGTGCTTGGTGGTTTATATCATCTTTTACTGTTTGGGCTTCGGGCCGTTGCCGTGGGCCGTGATGGGCGAACTCTTTCCTGCCGAGGTTAAATCTGCGGCGTCCACCGTCACCGCTTTTGTCTGTTGGATCTTGGCGTTTGTTATAACGAAATTTTTCCCGGCGCTGGTGGGTTTGGTCGGTAACGCGGGTTCCTTTTGGATCTTCTCGGGGTGCTCGTTTTTATCGGCGGCGTTCGTTTACAAGTACCTGCCGGAGACGAGCGGGATGAGTCTTCAGGAGATTCAGGATGTTTTAGCTAAGAGGAGATGATTGTAACTGGTGATAGTATTAAGTATTAAGCGATAAGTTATTAAACGTTTTGATTTATAATTAATGGATTCCTTGTTATAGTTCCTGTTCAACTAGTCTTGCTGCTAGATTTTGACGTTTAAGACGTCAGTTTGGTATAATTTAAAAATGTTAAAACGAGTTTTGCTCAAAAGTCCGACGAAAGGTCAAAAATGCACATTTATCAAATTCAAAACAAAGAAAGTCGTCATTTTGGTGTTTGAAATTGACAACTGTCCAGTGACGGTTCGCGGGGTTTTTTCTGGTACGGCCGAGGAACAAGAGGTAGGGTCAGTTGCAGAGACCGCACCTATCTGTATTACCACCTCTTGTTCCTCGGCCGTACCAGAAAAAACCCCGCGCACCGTCACTGCAACTGTCACACTAATTAAACATTAAACGCTTTGATTTATAATTAATTATTAATAATAATAATGTATTCAATTTAGAGACAGTACAATCACAAAGTGCGTAATTAATTATTTATTCCTCGTTATCGTGCCTCTTCAACTGGTGAAGGTACCGGTAGATTTTGACGTTTAAAACGTCAATTTCGTATAGTTTAAAAATTTTAAAACAAGTTTTCTTCAAAATCCCGGTAAAACGTCAAAAATGCGCAGTTATCAAATTCAAAACAATAAAAGTCATAATTTTGATTTTTAAAATATACACCACTGGCACACTAATTGTTAGATTTTGATCATTAAAACGTTAAAATGTAGTCAATTCAGGCGCGCACCCAGTAATTTCGCTTGGGGCATATAATAATTTACACACAAACATACCGGGTGACCCGGAATATTTTCAATCGATGTAGGTCATTTGAATTATTTTATAATAACCCGTTTTTCCGCTAGAGGGCGTGGAAATTAATTTAAAAGAATTGAAAAAAACGCTAAAATGCATATACGGTCACGATTTTGCGCACTCTGGCGGGCAATGCACGTATTATAGGAAAAGACGAAAGACCTATATCGATCGAAAATTTGCCGCTCTACAACGTTGGTCTCCTATTATTTTTTCAGAAAATGCATAGTTTTGGCTGAAAATCCAAAAATCAACAGGAGGTGACAAACGAAAAATGTTTTTTATGGATGAATCTCAAGAATCCTTAATATTTCATTATACAAATTGTACATCATTGGAAAGCTTATCAAAAATTCCATGCATTGGTGGCAAGACATATAGAGTGTTCCATTTGAAAAAAAATAGTCATTCATTATTTTGCGTATGTTGACACCCTGTATTAGGACTAAAGCCGATGTGTATTATTCTTCATGATGTGGAAAATTTTCTAGTGCATAAAAAAGCCCGATAGCCACCCCCTGGGTGCGCGTCTGAGTCAATTTGATATAATTTAAAACCGCATCAAGAATTTTTTGAGGAATCAAAATGAAATGTCAAAATCTCATATTTTCCAAGTCGCAAAACAATAAAATCACGATTTTAACTTTGGAAAATGATACAGCCGCCAAACTAGGTGTTAGATTTTGATGATTAAAACGTCAAAACGTAGCCAATTTGATAAAATTTAATAACGAACTGAGAATTGTTTTGTGACATTAAAATAAAACATCAAAACGTAGCCAATTTGATGAAACTTAATAACGAACAGAGAATTGTTTTGTGACACTAAAATAAAACGTCAAAATTTCAAAACTCGTTTTATCAACCATGCCAATAAATAAAAATCGAAGGTGGCTTTGAAAAACAATTTATTGACATTAAAATTTAACAAGTTGACAGGAGACTATTTTGACTTTAGTAACGTAAACGTTTAAAGCATTCTTTATACTCGAGAATAATATTTTGTCATGGGAAAAATAATTCTTGAGTACAAAGAGCTTAAGATAGCAAAGCTTTAAACTTCTATGAATTTCCAGTCAAAGTTTAATTACATGTTGAATAACTAGAATTTGTAACAATTGTTTTAATTTTTTGAAGCAAGTGAGAATTATCAAGTTCAAATTTTGACCAGCGCCATTTTTCTTTCAGTGGAGTTGGAAAAGGTCTAATTGCTAATTTGTGACGTCACACTTTTAAGGATTAATCTGCCACAGTTTTGCTCAACTGTCGTGTTGGATGTCAAAACTAAAATAATGTTTCTAAGAGAAGTCAGTTTTTGATTATCAATTTCAGGCCATTTTTCTTTCAGTGAAGTTGATTTTTTTTAAAGATACATGTGTCTACCACAGCTTTATTCAATTGTTATGTTAGACATGAAATCTACAACCATGCTACTAAAAAAAATCACCTTTTGATCAAATTTCGTGCCATTTTTTTTTTTCAGTGGAGGCAAAAAAGTTCTAATAGGTAATTTGTGAAGACACACATTTTGGGATTAGTCTTCCATCAAATGTCATGTTGGATCTAAAATACATTTAAATGGTATTTTCTGAAAATCAAGGCAGGGGATCATGTTTCTAAAAATTGTTGAAAAATTTGAGAAACACTGATAAATATGAACAATTTGCGATCAATTGCAAATTGTTTATTTTAGATTTTTTTTATAATTATTGTTAAAGTAAATTTCATAAATATACAGTGCGCGCCCTAAAATATGGAATATATTCAATAAAACCGAAATCAAATTTTTTTGGAAAAAAGTCGATTTTCTTTAATAAAAATACACATTTTTGCATGAGAGCCGACTTTCAGTCGTCATTTGTTTTCGAGTAATGACATCAGCCATTTTGTTTTTAAACGAAAACCACCCATTTTTGTTCTTGATTCTGAGAGATATTTTCATTGTCTATAAAAATATTGCCAACTTACATAAGAAATTTTGCGAGTAAATGACAATTGAAGGTGAGAACCCGATATTTATTTATTGATACCGTTAAGTTTTGCTACTAATACAAGTAAGTACAGATTTACTCTTAGTAGATATTAATGTCAGTACACACACATATGAATTATAGTTACATAACACTGCATAATTTACAGAAACAAATGTCATTGTCAATTTGGATTAAATAAAAAAAAACAATATTTAGAGACATTCCACATAATACAATATGGTTTCAGCAAGACGGCGCATCCCCCCAATAGTAGAAATTCTTCTTGAACATTTTGAATACTTTCCAGGCTCTCTCTCTCTCTCTCGCTCTCCCTCGAATTAAATGCGTTAACTGTTATTGCGATGCGATAGGTTTTAAAGTGTGTACGCATTTTTGCATGAATCTACAGGGTGAAACTAAAAATATAGGAGACATACTTCGAAGGTGAACTTCGTACACCCAAGCAAGAAAAAGTTCACGAGTGTATGAAACGAATTTACAATCGGTAGTTTTTCAAAAGTTTCAAGCCATCTTAATTTTGAACAATTTTGGAAAGTTTCAAGTCGATAGCAATTGTTTTTTATATTTTTTTCGAGTTGCCAAAATTATTACAATTTTTTGGAAATTTACGCTCTGATCAAATAAAATTATTCCAAAATCTAGTCATGGGGTGTTTGTGGATTTCGCGTCATCATAATCTCTAATTAATTTTGAGTAATTTTTGAAAGTTTCAAGTCGGTAGTAATTGTTTTTATATTTTTTTCGAGTCGCTAAAAATATTACAATTTTTTGCTCTGATCAAATGGAATTATTCCAAAATCTTGTCATGTGGTGTTCATGGATTTTTACGTCGTCATAATCTCCAATTAATTTTGAGTAATTTTGGAAAGTTTCAAGTCGGTAGCAATTGTTTTTATATTTCTTTCGAGTCGCCAAAATTATTACAATTTTTTGCAAGTTTACGCTCTGATCAAATAAAATTATTCCAAAATCTAGTCATGGGGTGTTTGTGGATTTTCGCGTCATCGTAATCTCTAATTAATTTTGAGTAATTTTTGAAAGTTTCAAGTCGGTAGCAATTGTTTTTATATTTCTTTCGAGTCGCCAAAATTATTACAATTTTTTGGAAATTTACGCTCTGATCAAATAAAATTATTCCAAAATCTAGCAATGGGGTGTTTGTGGATTTTTACGTCGTCATAGTCTCCAATTAATTTTGAGTAATTTTGGAAAGTTTCAAGTCGGTAGCAATTGTTTTTATATTTTTTTGCGATCGCCAAAAATTATCACAATTTTTTGCAAGTTCACGCTCTGATCAAATAAAATTATTCCAAAATCTAGTCATGGGGTGTTTGTGGATTTTCACGTCATCATAATCTCCAATTAATTTTGAGTAATTTTTGAAAGTTTCAAGTCGGTAGCAATTGTTTTTATATTTCTTTCGAGTCGCCAAAATTATTACAATTTTTTGGAAATTTACGCTCTGATCAAATAAAATTATTCCAAAATCTAGCAATGGGGTGTTTGTGGATTTTTACGTCGTCATAGTCTCTAATTAATTTTGAGTAATTTTTGAAAAGTTTTAAGTCGGTAGCAATTGTTTTTATATTTTCTTCGAGTCGCCAAAATTATTACAATTTTTTGGAAATTTACGCTCTGATCAAATAAAATTATTCCAAAATCTAGTCATGGGGTGTTTGTGGATTTTCACGTCATCATAATCTCCAATTTATTTTGAGGAATTTTGGAAAGTTTTAAGTCGGTAGCAATTGTTTTTATATTTTTTTCGAGTCGCTAAAATTATTATGAGAAAATAATGGCGTTAAAATTATTATTATTATCTTATTAAGCTGCTTAAAATTTTCTTCAACTTTGTCCTTTACAGTTTTTTCTATCTGTCATAATAACTGAGATATAGGTATTTATTTGAAAAAATTGACACTTTTTACATTTTTCAAAATATCTAGTTACCCTTTGCAAGTGTTATTTTATTGGACTCCTAAAACTGCACTTCTTTCCCCATTAACGGTTTTTCTATCTCTTATAGTTTCCGAGCTCACCATAGAGAACATCGAAAAAACTCACCCTGTATAAAAGTAGGTTCGCCTCCGGGTCCCCAATTTGAAGTTAGACCACTGGTAAGTTCTATTGTGTTTATTAGTCCATTTTGTGTGGCCGTGGAGAAAGTATGGTAAGAATGGAAATTCTGATTCCTCGTACTTTCCATTCTAATCTTACGGAATATACTACTCCAAGTCATTGCAAATCTTAAGAATAACAGTAGTTGATCAAAATCAAAATAGCGCAATAAGCAGGGCAACCGAGGTGATTGTTCTTATCATCAAATAAATCCATACAATCGTTATCAGTGCACATGGACTTGTGATTTCTCGAATTGATAAGTGGCTTATAATCACACAATGAGTTTATTAGTTAAAATCAGGTGTTGTGGGAAAGATGACCGAGGGACAGCCCGGACGAGTTTTCTTATGGCTCTCAGTCGTCACAGGTGAATAATAAAAGTAGTGCAAAGGTCACGTGCAGAATCTTTAATTGCTAAAAATGTTGATCATGTATCTTTCGATTATTCTTTACTGCTAAAATTTTCCAAATTTCAATTTCAATTCATCTTCTTATGTTTTTTATTTGCAGCAAATCTTCTGGCCTTTACGCTGGGCTTGATGCTCGCCTGGTCATCCCCCGTAATACCAAAAATAGAGCACGACACTGAAGAGAATCCCTTTCAACGACCCGCATCTCCCGATGAAATATCGTGGATCGGCTCACTGTTATCATTAGGTGCGGTTTTCGGACCCTACCTAGCGGCCTTCTCCTCGAGCACGCTCGGCCGGAAATGGACTCTCGTCATCATCGCAGTGCCGAGCGTGGCATCCTTCTTCGTGCTGGCCTTCGCCGCCACGCCGGAACTCTACTTCTTCGCCCGCGCCATCGCGGGGGTCAGCCTGGGAGCGACCTTCACCGTCCTCCCCACGTACCTCGCGGAAATATCGGACGCCGCCGTCCGAGGAGCCGTCGGCACCACCATGAACATTTTCCTCACCTCCGGCCTCCTCCTCTCCTACTCACTCGGACCGTACGTCTCGATAATGTGGTTCAGCGTAACCTGCGCGATCTTTCCATGCATCTTCATCGTCCTCTTCACCATCTTCATGCCGGAAACTCCGCAACACCTTCTCGCCAAAGGCAGGGACGATCAGGCGAAGGCCAGTTTCGATAAGCTCCGAGGCGGACGGGGAAATCCAACGGAATTCGCCGAGATGAAAGTCCTGCAAAAATCCAGCGAGGGCGGCACATTTCAAGACCTTTACAGAAACAAAGGAAACCTCAAAGCTTTAATCATAACGATGTCTTTGGTGAGCTTCCAGCAGCTCTCCGGCATTAACGTGGTGCTGTCCTACGCGCAGGTAATCTTCGAAGACACCGACGGAATCATCCCCGCCGATAAGTCAACCATCATCCTGGGAGTGGTGCAGGTGATCGCGAGCTTCATAACCCCGCCGCTGGTGGACCGTTACGGACGGAAAATCCTCCTTTTGATTTCCGCCGTGGGCATGCTGGTATCGGAAGTCCTGCTGGGGATGTATTTCTATTTAGACGACACCAGCAACATCACCTGGCTTCCGGTGATTTGCCTCGTCGTGTACATCAGCACGTACGGCATGGGATTCGGGCCGCTGCCCTGGACCGTGATGGCGGAACTGCTGCCCAGCAACGTGAAGGCCACGGCCTCGGCTCTCACCGCCTCCTGGTGCTGGCTGATATCGTTCATCCTCACGAAGTACTTCGACACGCTTTCAGATTCGATCGGTCAGGCCGGATCGTTCTGGATGTTTTCGGCCTTCAACGCCCTCGCCATTGTGA
Source organism: Ocypus olens (assembly GCA_910593695.2). NCBI lineage: Eukaryota > Metazoa > Arthropoda > Insecta > Coleoptera > Staphylinidae > Ocypus > Ocypus olens. Next base: position 57,717,314 of record OU343053.1, read on the forward strand.
TTACCGTTTTATTCGTGCCGGAAACTAAGGGGAAGAGCCCGATGGAGATTGAGTGTATGTTAAATGGATGATTTGATTAAAAAAAAAATAAAGCCAAAACATCAGTCTTTCCAATCCACCAATTAAAACCTTCCCAAATTTAATGAAAAATAAAAATGGCGCCGTTCAAGACGAAAATTTGATGAAAAAAAAATGACTTTTTGCAGAAACTCGTTTGTAGATTCCACACCCAATGCGACAATTGAATGAAATTTTGATGGATTAAAGCCAAAACATCAGACTTTACAGACCACCAATTAAAACCTTCCCAAATTTAATGAAAAATAAAAATGGCGCCGTTCAAGACGAAAATTTGATGAACAACAAACTGACTTTTTGCAGAAACTCGTTTGTAGCTTTCACACCCAATGCGACAATTGAATGAAATTTTGACGGATTAAAGCCAAAACATCAGTCTTTCCAAACCACCAATTAAAACATTCCCAAATTTAATGAAAAATAAAAATGGCGCCGTTCAAGACGAAAATTTGATGAAAAAAAAACTGACTTTTTGCAGAAACTCGTTTGTAGATTCCACACCCGATGCGACAATTGAATGAAATTTTGACGGATTAAAGCCAAAACATCAGACTTTACAGACCTCCAATTAAAACCTTCCCAAATTTAATGAAAAATAAAAATGGCGCCGTTCAAGACGAAAATTTGATGAAAAAAAAATGACTTTTTGCAGAAACTCGTTTGTAGATTCCACACCCGATGCGACAATTGAATGAAATTTTGACGGATTAAAGCCAAAACATCAGTCTTTCCAAACCACCGATTAAAAATTTTCCAAATTTAATGAAAAATAAAAATGACGAAAATTTGATGAGCACATTTCGACATTCTCTCTTTTTCACTGTCATAAAACCCTCGTGGTAACGAATTAATTCCGGCCGATATGGCATCATCATCATCATCGCCGTCGCCGTCGGAGAGGGGACTTACGGTTCAGCGGGCAGAATCTCCTATCGACTCCGACGAGCCACCTACAAAATACACTCTCACTCATTGAGCCGATTGGTTTTAAGTTATTTAGTCAGGTGGTCTGCGGGAGTGACGGACGGCGAGGGGGGTTTCGCCCCCTTTCGGCCGCGGACAGCAGGAAATACCTGCAACCCGACACCGGCCCCGAAATCCACACCAGAAAGGAAACAATCGAATTAGCCATTGATCGCAATCGATAAAACAATCTTTGTTTAAGCAGGACGTGTATTTGTTGGAAAAATCCCAACCGGCTATCAACTCAACGACGCTACAGTGTAACTAATATATTCTTTTACATTTCCAAACAATAAATGCTTTGTGATTGTACTTATAATTAGCGTGCTGAAGGTATTCCGCGCATTCTACAAGGTCAAAGATAATGTTGGAATATTGAAATTATATTAAGTGAGACCGCACTTTAAAAAAATTAAATGTAAAATGAGCACGTGGTTTACTTCCAGTTGAAAATAAATAATTGGCCAACAATTAGTTCCTTGAGGAACTTCTAAAATTACGACCGAGAGGTCGTAGTTTCCTCGAGTGCGCACCCACGTGATTTTACACTCGAAACAAAAGTTTATAATCTCATAATTGTTGATAAAATCAAGTTATTGTGCACGAAATGAAAGTGGATAGGTTTTTGCCCGGGGATAGGCGATAAGTGGCAACATTTTGATTGCGAACGGTCGAGCATATGGACGGCGACATCCGAACGCGGACGGGCCAAAAATGATCGCGTTAACAAAGGGCAGGGCCTTCCTTTGGTTGACAGTGTTAACAGGTGATTATTTTCAATTGTTTATTTTTCTAATTATCCAATTCATGCAAACTGCAAATGAAAAATTTTAGTATAAATAAAACATAAATTTCTATGTTTTACATCACTGTAATTTAAGATAAAACAAATCGGAATTTAAAACAAAATGTCGCAATTAGAGTGATTGTTTCCAATTTTTTACGAAAATTTCTCGACGAGAGAGAATTTCAAGAAAACATTCCAGACATGTGCAGCTATAAAACAAATGAAAAACCCAAAAATGGGTTATCATTAGTTTTTCCGGAATTTCCGTTGATAAATCGCAGTTTGAAAAATGTGCGCCTTCGATTAGATTTTTTTAATTTTCCCGAAAATCCCTCGATGGATTTTGATAAAATTTTAAGGGAACATTCCAGACATGTGCAGCTATAAAACAACTGAAAAATCCAAAAATGGGTTATCATTAGTTTTTCCGGAATTTCCGTTGATAAATCGCAGTTTGCAAAATGTGCGCCTTCGATTAGATTTTTTTAATTTTCCCGAAAATCCCTCGATGGATTTTGATAAAATTTTAAGGCAATATTCCAGACATGTGTAGCTGTAAAACAAATGAAAAATCCAAAAATGGGTTATCATTAGTTTTTCCGGAATTTCCGTTGATAAATCGCAGTTTGAAAAATATGCACCTTCGATTTGATTTCTTTAATTTTCCCGAAAATCCCTCGATGGATTTTGATAAAATTTTAAGGGAACATTCCAGACATGTGTAGCCATAAAACAAATGAAAAATCCAAAAATGGGTTATCATTAGTTTTTCCGGAATTTCCGTTGATAAATCGCAGTTTGAAAAATGTGCGCCTCCGATTAGATTTTTTTAATTTTCCCGAAAATCCCTGGAAGGATTTTGATAAAATTTTAACGGAACATTCCAGACATGTGTATCTATAAAACAAATGAAAAATCTAAAAATGGGTTATCATTAGTTTTTCCGGAATTTCCGTTGATAAATCGCAGTTTGAAAAATGTGCACCTTCGATTGGTTTTCTTTAATTTTCCCGAAAATCCCTCGATGGATTTTGATAAAATTTTAAGGGAACATCCCAGACATGTGTAGCTATAAAATAAATGAAAAATCCAAAAATGGGTTATCATTAGTTTTTCACGAATTTTCGTTGATCAACATTACTTTTGACATTACAGGTAACTTGTTAGCATTAATGGAAGGAATAACACTCTCCTGGACATCACCAGTGCTACCAAAACTAGAATCCAACGGCTCCGAAAACCCATTCCCACACCCAGCCACCGAAGACCAGCTAACCTGGATAGGATCACTACTCTCCCTGGGCGCAATCTTCGGGCCCTTCATAGCCGCGGTGGGCTTAACATCCATCGGCAGAAAAGGCACCCTGGTGGTCCTCGGAATTCCCTACATCGTATCATTCTCGATCCTCGCCTTCGCCGCCTCGCCCGAGTGGTACTATTTCGCGCGAACCATCCAGGGAATGAGCGGCGGTAGCGTGTTCACCATCCTCCCCACGTACCTAACCGAAATTTCAGAAGACGCCATCCGAGGCGCCGTCGGAACCTCCATAAACATTTACGAGGTCTCCGGGATGTTGTTCGCGTACGCCGTCGGTCCCTACACCTCCGTCATGCTCTTCAACCTGCTCTGCCTGATCTTCCCCTGCGTCTTCCTCGCCGTCTTCACCTTCATGCCGGAAACTCCGCAGTACCTCCTCAGCAAAAATCGCGAGGACGACGCGAGGGCGAGTTTCGATAGGCTGCGCGGGGGCCGCGGGAATCCCAAGGAGTTCGAGGAGATGAAAATGCTGGAGAAGTCCAGGGAGAGCGGTTCGTTCAAGGACCTGTACCGGGATCGCGCCAGCGTGAGGGCGCTGGCGATCTCGGTGATGATGCTCGTGTTTCAGCAGATGTCCGGCATCAACGTGGTATTGCTGTACGCGCAGAGCATCTTCGAGGAGGCCGGCGGATTCATTCCCGCCGAACAGTCGCCGATCGTTTTCGGGGTCGTTCAGGTGATCGCCGGTTTCGTCACGCCCGTCGTGGTGGACCGTTACGGCAGGAAGATCCTGCTGTTGATTTCCGCGGTGGGGATGATGATCGCCGAAGGAGTTTTAGGTACGAATGTATTCCGTATTGACATAAAAAAAATCCTCACTCAATCATCATCATTGCGTGATCTAAAAGCGAAATCTGAAGGTATTTTTCAAATATCTCCAATGGATTCTAAGATAAAAAAAAACCTGTTCGTAACTCTACAATGCAAAATTAAGTCTACATTCTAAGATACTTGGCCGTAAGAATAGAAACAGCTGAAACAAAATTTGGTTTTCCGACCCAATCTTTAACATCAAAATCTGAAGAAATTTTTAAATTATCTTCAACGAATTCTAAGAAAATTTAAATTTGTATTTTTCCAGGACTGTACTTTTATTTGGAAGACCACAGCGGGATCACGTGGCTGCCGGTGTTTTGCTTGGTGATGTACATCACCGTATACGGAATCGGTTTCGGTCCACTGCCGTGGATAATAATGGCCGAACTGCTTCCGCCGAAGGTGAAGTCGATCGGCGCCGCCATTACGGCGGCGGCGTGCTGGACGCTATCGTTCGTCCTCACCAAATACTTCGACGCCCTCTCCAAAGAAATCGGAACGTCGGGCTCGTTCTGGATATTCACCGCCTGCAACGCCATCGCAATCGTCTTCGTCGTCGTGTTCGTGCCGGAAACCAAGGAGAAGAGCCCGACGGAAATCCAGGAGATGCTGAAGAGGTGAAACCAACGGTCTTGACGTTGGGGACGAGATGGACGAGGAGGTCCAGTATCTAGAAGAAGTTTCAATACGTGGACTGCATTTACTGATGCTCAATATAATAGTCCAATCTACGGTTGTTTCTAGAGCAACAAAATAATTACTAATGATGTTAATCTAAGATTACCAGTTAGCTCGAGATTAAAGCGAACGCTTGCAAATTCCGAGGTGAAGATATTCAAAATAAGAATGGTTGCGAAAATCTGTAGGACGAATTTTTTTTTTTAAGCTGCGTAAGTTGGACTTTAAAATAATTGTCAATCAAATGTCAAAATAATTTCGAATCATTAGAATTTTTCATTAAAATGGCCGCGGCGCTAATGGGAGATGCATTATTGGGTTACTAGAAGCAATACGGATAGTGCGAGCGTTTCCCAACGTGGGAATTTGATTGTTAAGGGGGGCAATTCAAAAATGGACTAGGCACAAGTTTTTAATTGATCATATGTGTATTTCTTTCGACCCATAATAAAATGAATGGTGCAAGCAAGAAAAAAATTCGTCAATATTCGGAGGAATTTGGGTTCATACCCGCAGTCCACGATTAGCGGTTTCCTTTCTGTGTTTTATACCAGCAATTTTGTTTTGAACACTTGGGCGAAAAAAAAATTAAAAAGAAATACAAAACGCCTGGATAAAATTGTACAAAAATTATATCTAGCTCACAAAATATAAGTCTTTGAAAATAATGCTGCATTTTGAAAATCCATCAATTTTCTCGCAAGTTACGTATTTTTTTATTATTTTTTTTAGTTTGTACACGTTGCACGTTTGTGCGAAAAAAAATAAAAATAAATACAAAACGCCTGTATAAAATTCTACAAAAATATATCTAGCTCACAAAACATCACTCTTTCAAAATAATTTTAGATTTTGAAAATCCACCAGCAATGAATCGAATGAATAAAACGAGGTCGTCTTGAGGCGTATTTTTACATAGTGCTCATATTAATTCAGATTTGAATTACTTTCAAACTTTAAAGAAACGTTTTGAAAAGAGAAGAACAATAAAGTCTCTATACTGCTCATACTTCAACTCATAATCGCATTCTTGAGGCTACTTATCAAATTTCTTTATGCATCCCTAAATCTGGAAAAAAACCATACTATAGGAGAGAATTTAATCAGCATCTCTTAAAATGTTTCTTGAAAAAGATGACAAAGATGTAAAAGCTATACCACTCAGTAGCAATACTGTTTGCAGAATAGACGATGTGTGAATGAGTAAAGATATTGAAAAATGGATGAATCAACTTTGAGAGATTGAGTTATGTCAGAAATATACTAGAGGAAAAAAAATGGTGATGTGGCCATCATGTTACTTTCTCCGACTTTATATTTACGTTTTCATGGGTTTATTTTCAATTGAAATCATATTTTAAATGTACATCGAGAGGATGAAACTGACGTTTAAAACGTCAAAATCATGAAAGATGGAAAAATTATACTTTAAATTCAAAAACTAGGTTTACTCAAAAACTAACGAGATTTCGAAAAAAACTTATTCCTTAGAAGTTGTTCATTTTGGCATTCTCTACAATTATTATTTACATAAAATTGCTGTAACTATTATCGTTTCATAATTATAAACCAAAAATTAAAAAAAAATTATAAATGTTTTTCTCGAATAACAATGATTTTATGAAAAATATTTTCAAGCAAAAGCTATTAATTTCTTTATTGTCTTCGATGTTTGTTTAAATATTTTTGTGATATTTTTTATATTTAAGAAAATATTGGCAAAAAACAAAAAAAAAAACAGTTAAGGTAAACACCCACTTCCGGTGTACGAAATTTTACCAAAAGCTTTTCAGTTCTTCGGATTATCAAATAAGATGTATGTTCATATCAATTGCTCTATTGGTTTTTGAGATACAGCGCACACAGACAGACAGACACACACACACACACACAGCACACACACACACACAGACACAAAAAAAATTCCAGAAATTGTTGAAATAGCATCTAGGGACCCCAAAACGGATATTTCCGTAAAAAAAATTTTTGAAAAAAAAATCACGATCACAATACTTTCTCGTACTTCGTAACGGAGAAAGTAAAAAATGGTGATGTGGTCATCATGTTACTTTCTCCGATTTGACGATTTAATGGAAAAATCAACTTTTTTAATAATCATCCTAGACCATTAAAATACACATTTCTTTTCATCAGAAGAACGACAGAAATCGATTGCCGTTTTAAAATTTCAGCAAATAATGGCAAGTCAATTTTGGAAAAAATCGATTTCTCAGACTTTGAACGGCCGTAGCGGGTAAAAGAAGAATCCTGATCGAACGCGATGCGAATTAAAATTGACAATTTTAAATATTCGACGGAAACCTGAAAAACCAAGGTTTATAACTTTTCCTCAAAAATTGCATTTAAAATGTTTTTTTTTCTGAAAAAAAACACTGTTTGGATTCGGAGTTTCTACACGTTACCGTAAAGATCTCATTAACTATTTTTTTTTTTAATAGTATACTATAATATTGCTTATTATTATCATAGATTGTATTATGTGTTTAATTTTAATGTTTCCCTGTAATTGGATGTTTTCCGTAGGGATATAAATAAATAAATTAATTAATTAATAGATCTCCCATCACTAAATATACTTGAGCAACAACAAATGTCAATTTAAAGCCAGTGGCACGTACGTAAAGAAAACTCGAAAACGGAACAAATCGAAAAAATCAACTTTTTTAATAATCATGGTAAACCATTAAAGTGCACCTTCTTTTCAGATCAGAAAATAATTTTAAACGCATTGAAACAAATTAGGAGTTTATTTATAATCCATTAAAGTAATTACAAACCCATCCAAAAATTGTACAGTGTGTAACAGGATACTAAAAAACAAGAGGTATTAGTCACCATCACGAGAAACCGCCTCCCAAGAAAAGGTAGTCGACCACACCATCATCTTCTAAAGAAATGACGACGGTAAATTATGGGCAACCCTACTCCAAAACGGCCCCTTAAGGGCCATAAAAACTAATTAATTCTATTGATTCTTCTACATTGTATTTTAATTGTATTTTAATTTTTTTATGTTGATTTTAATTGATTCTAGTTGTATTTTATTTGTATTTTAGTCAACGATGAATGAATTAGAATTTAGAATTTTTAGAATGGAAATAAAAGAGCACCAGGAACAAAACGAGGTGTTTTAGTTCAAATTTTTGTCTAAATAAAATTTGCGGCTCGGAATGTCTACGCAAAATTAATTTCGAAAAAATTTCGCGGTTTTTATCAGGAGACTCGGGACGAAAAGAGATATTTTCATCCTAATTTTTAATTTCAAAATTTGATCAAAAATTTGCGGTTCATGACGGTTCTTAATGACAGGAAAACGTGTGTAAAGTAACTATTTTTCAGAAATAAAATTTTTTGTTCATTTCATAATTTTCGCCAATTTTTTCCATAGTATTATTACTCAGAAAAAAAATGGTGATGTGGCCATCATGTTACTTTCTCCGACTTGATGGTATAAAATTATACTTCAAATTCAAAAACTCGGTTTACTCAAAAACTAACGAGATTTCGAAAAAAACTTATTCTTTAGAAGTTGTTCATTTTGACAATCTCTACAATTATTATTTACATAAATTTGCTGTAACTATTATCGTTTCATAATTATAAACCAAAAATTAAAAAAAATTAATAATTTTTTTTCTCGAATAGCAATGATTTGTTCATTTCTTTGTTGTCTTTAATGTTTGTTTAAATGTTTTTGTGATATTTTTCATATTTAAGAAAATATTGGCAAAAAACAAAAAACAGTTAAGGTAAACACGCACTTCCGGTGTACGAAACTTTACCAAAAGCTTTTCAGTTCTTCAGATTATCAAATAAGACGTATGTTCAAAGTTTCATATCAATTGCTCTATTAGTTTTTGAGATACAGCGCACACAGACAGACACACACACACACACACACAGACACAAATTTTTTTTTCCAGAAATTGTTGAAATGGCATCTAGGGACCCCAAAACGGATATTTCCATAAAAAAAATTTTGAAAAAAAAATCACGATCACAATACTTTCTCGTACTTCGTAACGGAGAAAGTAAAAAACTTGAAATTCGTGAAATTTCGACCATTTAAAAACCGCCATAACTCGGCGTATTTTTAATCGATTTTGATGAATCTTTAAGGGAGAAAAACTTTAAAGTGTCTTCTTTAAAGTCATGCATGCGAACTTAAGCGTAACCCCTTCCGCCCCTCTCTAGCACCCCTGTGAAAAAAAAGTTTTTTCAGGAAACCATGTCCAACTTTGACGATGTCTACGAAGTTGGAAAAATTTTGTCGACTCGATCCACCGTAGGGGCATTAAAATTTTATCAATTCCCTATGCAGGACTCGAAGAACGAAGCTCCTACGACGATTTGGCACCAAGTTTTGGGTGCATTTTGAGATTTTTCGCACATAGCTCAGCGACTTTTCAATGATTCCTTTTCGAACTCTTCAACCCCCGAACAAAAAAAACACGTTTTTGGGCAAAAAATGTCCAACTTTGGCAACGTGTACCGAGTTGGATAAAATGTGTCGACTCTATCCACCAAAAGGGCATTAAAATCTGACCAATTTCCTGTGCAAGACTCAAAAACAAAGTTCCTACGGCGATTTGGCACAAAGTTATGGGTGTTTAGTGCATTTTGGGGTATTTTTATTTTTTTGTTCGGAGGGGCGTAGAGCCCTCTCGTTGAGTGGGGATAAACCCTCTCAAATAGGACACATTTTGCTTTTGATTTCTCAAAAGATCGTCGAAATCGGTTGGATAGAAGCCGAGTTGGACGTTTTTTTTTTTTGCCCAAAAACGTGTTTTTCTTGTTCAGGGGTCGAAGGGTTCGAAAAGGGATCATTCCAATCTAAGTTTACTCCCTTAAAGTAGAGCCAAAATGGGATTTCTTCCCGAAAGAATCATCAAATTTCGTTGAAAAACCTAAAAATGCACTTTTTTTTCAAACACCCATAACTCGGTACCAAATCGTCGTAGGAACTTCGTTCTTTGAGTGATCAAATTTTAATGCCTTTATGGTGGATCGAGTCGACAAAAATTTTCCAACTCCGTAGACATCGTCAAAGTTGGACATGGTTTCCAGAAAAAAAACTTTTTTTTCACAGAGGCGCTAGAGGGGGTTGGAAGGGCTAACGCTTAATTTCGCATGCATGACTTTAAAGAAGACTCTTTAAAGTTTTTTGCCCTTAAAGATTTATCAAAATCGATTGAAAATACGCCGAGTTTGAAAATGGCCGAATGGTCGAAATTTCAAGTGTTTCATTTTTTTTCCTTCAGTATATTAACAACAAAAACTTTGAACAGTTTCATTAGCTCCAAAATTGTCGATCATCTGAAAATTCTATCGGCTGATTTAAAAGAAAGATTTTCTGATTTAGAACAAATTGAGTTTCCAACATGGATGATGTTACTGGATTTGTCTTATATATATCAAATATGCAGTATCAAGAAGAGCTGGCAGGAATGCAAAATGATGAGTCAGTTAAAACTTTATTTAATATAAAAGGAGCGATGCCATGGCTTTATGAGGAAACAGAAATCAAATACCCAAATTCAACCAAATGTGCAAGAAAACTATTGTTGCCGTTTCTATCTTCATATTTAGTTGAATGTGGATTTAGTGCTGTAAATGATTTACTGGTAAAAAAAAATGGTGATGTGGCCATCATGTTACTTTCTCCGACTTGATGGTATTATTTATATTTACGCTTCCATGGTTTATTTTTAATTTAAATCATATTTTAAGTGTGCATCGAACGTTTCGTAGACTCGGATAAAACTGACGTTTAAAACGTCAAAATTATGAAAGATGGAAAAATGTACTTCAAATTCAAAAACTCAGTTTACTCAAAAACTAAACAGATTTCGAAAAAAACTTATTCTTTATAAATTGTTCATTTTGCCATTCTCTACAATTATTATTAACATAAATTTGCTGTAACTATTAGCGTTTCATAATTGTATACCAAAAATGAAAAAAACATTAATAAACTTTTTTCTCGAATAACAATGATTTTATGAAAAATGTTTTCAAACAAAATAATTGCATTTCTTTATTGTCTTCAATATTTGTTCAAATGTTTTTGTGATATTTTTCATATTTAAGAAAATATTAGCAAAAAACAAAAAACAGTCAAGGTAAACACCCACTTCCGGTATTCGAAATTTTACCAAAAGCTTTTCAGTTCTTCGGATTATCAAATCAAACTTATGTTCAAAGTTTCATTTCAATTGGTCTATTAGTTTTTGAGGTACAGCGCGCACAGACACACACACACACACACACACAGACACAACATTTTTTTTTCCAGAAATTGTTGAAATGGCATCTAGGGACCCCAAAACGGATATTTCCGTAAAAAAAAATTTTGAAAAAAAAATCACGATCACAATACTTTCTCGTACTTTGTTACGGAGAAAGTAAAAAGAAATCGTCTGGATAAAACACAACGGGGAGACTTGAGACTGAAGCTAACCAAATTGGAACGTAACATTAAATCTCTGTGCAGCAAGCATCAAACGCAAGGATCTCACTAAATTAAAATAAAAAAATATTTATTCAAATTATTTCGAATCTTAATTTCAGTTTTTCATTACATGTTTTGAAAATTTACTTACTGTGTTTCGTTAACAATTTCCTAGTGATTTCTTTCTAAAACCTATCATTTAAGTTTCTTAAGTGAACAATTCAATTTTAAATATTAAAAATTATGTATGTGTTACATAAGGGGGCATAAGAATTTTAGAAAGGCTTAGGTGGGGCATGGCACAAAAAGGGTTGGGAAACACTGATCTAAATGATGAAACTTTACCAAATGTCAGGTAGTTTCACACAACCAAACATTTATCATATCGTCGGTGAAGCGGCAATACCGGCTATCTTACATTTCCCAAATTTGATAGGAGAGGCAGAAAAACTAATTTATAGCTTTCTGGAAAAAGATCTCAATTTTGGTCAAAATGGCGGCTATCTCACATTTGCCAAATTTGACAGGAGAAGCGAAAAACTAATTTTGATTGATGTTAAAATCTCATTTTTTTTTGCCGCTTCGTCGACGATATGCAATTTTGCAATAAAAAATGTCGTCCTGGAGATTTCTACAACCAGTTGTGTATTATTATTGTAAATAAATAAAAACCCGAACGACAATTTCTTGTTCAGAATTTCAAAATTCAAATATACATTGCCCTCGATCTAGAAGATTCTTTCAAACGTCGTTCGATGACTTTTCTAACAGAATCTAGAAGCAACTGCTCTATCTACATCTACATCACCTAGCCCCCCCCCCCCCTTTCGATGGCTTTTGTGTCAGAAAAAAAAAATCATCAAGTGAATCAATTAGATAATTAAATCCGATACACGGCGGGTACGTGCGCTCTCGGTTTAATCATCCCTTAAAAGATCGGGGGCGGTACTGTGCGCAATTTGCCGGACGCTTAAGCGTATTGTGTTACAGAGGGATGATACGGGGTTGGAGATGAGGTTTACTTAAAATATTAACCTGCCGCCGGCACGTGCGCCGCAGCAAATCATCATCCCCGCGATTACAGGTCGCCCGCATAATCTCTCGGCTCTTGGGGGGGTGCTGCAATCACCATCGACGGTGGGATCATCCCCGAAACAATATGCGTCCAATATGTTTGCTTAAGGTGGCAATGTTTAATTTCTGTTTACTTTAGATTCTATCGCTATGAGAATCGTTTCGTTGATGAGAATCAAAAAATGCGATTGACATGGAAAAAATGCAATTTGGTTATGTTTTTATAGTATTTTGACAATTGTGATATCCAAGGCTAATTGTTTTATTCGGAAAGAATATTCATTCCATAACTTGTTACGGAATGAATTACAAGCAAACCGCTTGAACCTGTTTTGTTTAATAACAAGAGTGAGAATGTGTACGTTCTACGATCAAAACTGATTTCAGAATGCTTAAATTCTACAGTCGTCGCGGATAAAGATTATTCCAATAAATTATTATTATTCACGAATCAATTAATAATTAATTAAATTAAATACATTCAAAAAACGAAATATAGCCTGAATATATAAATATTCAACCTGTTCGTAACTCTGCAAGCAAAATTAAGTCTTACTAAGACTATAAACAATAATTTATTGAAACAACTACTAAAATTTATTTTATTTAATAATTAATTGTATCATATTCTGTTTAAGCGATTTTCGATTGGTCGAGCGATCAATTTGTTCACGTGTGTGTGGGCAGTGTGTATATGTGAGTGTGTGTAAATAATACGGTATTCGTGATAGATGACACCCCTTATTAGCAGGGGGGCGGGAGGAGAGAGAGAGCAGCGAGGCGGTGTGTGTGTGTGTGGATGGGGTGGCGATCGGACAGGACTGTCTGTTCGGTTGTTAATCAGTTTGAAAAATACCCCGCGAATACATACAAGTACCGACGACGATCGACACACACACATACACGACGACAACCCCAAGAGTGTGTGATACGTGGTGAAAAAGACTAAAAATTGTTTTCGGGAAAAATTGCGCTCCAATTGGATTACTAGATTTAAAGCATTTTTGTGAAGTTTAAAAAAAAAACGTTAAGGTAAGTGACTTTTATAAATTCACTATAGAAAATCTCCTTTACTTGTTTTACTGATCATAAAGTAACTTCATTAATGAAGTCATGTTAAACAATCATAGTTACCTCTGAACGAATAAACTAAACTCCTATAACACCTTAAAAAAAAAGTCAAGTCTGGAGCGTTGCTGTTCTGTTATTTCCCAAGATATGGCAACTGTTCTAGCGTAAAATCAAAAATACATTATTTGTTGATACATCCAGATCAAGAACTTCAAAAACAAATTTCTTACTTGATATTTTTTATAATTTTTCGACTTCTGACACATTAAATTTTTTTAAATATTTTTCGCTTTTCCTTTTTAAGTTTGGAGCGTTGCTGTTCCGTCACTTCTAAAAATATGGCAAATGTTTCAACATGAAATAAAAAATACATTATTTGTTGATCGATCTGGAGCGCCAAAAACAAATTTCTTAATTGATTTTTTTTTATAATTTTTCGACTCCTATGACACATTAAATTTTTTTAAATATTTTTCGCGTTTCCATTTCAAGTTTGGAGCGTTGCTGTTCTGTCACTACTCAAAATGTGGCAAATGTTTCAACATGAAATCAAAAATACATTATTTGTTGATAGATCTAGAGCTTCAAAAACAAATTTCTTAACTTATAATTTTTTTTACGATTTTTCAAGTCGTTGAAAGCGATTTTCCATTTCCAAGAGTTGATGTTTCGTTTCCGCATAAGAAATGGCAATTGTTTTTATGGAAAAACAAAAAACGGAGTTATTTGTTTATGGATTTTGAAATTTCAGAATAATTTCTTTGATTGAATAATTTTGTACAACTGATTATTTTTTTACAATTTCTCAAATTGTTGAAAGCGATTTTCAACATTCCATTTTAGGAAGAATTGATATTTCGTTTCCGCATAAAAAGTAGCAATTGTTTTTATGAGAAAACAAAAAGGAGTTGTTTGTCTATGGTTTTGAAATTTAAGAATAATTGCTTTGATTGAATAATTTTGTACAACTGATTATATTCTTACAATTTTTAAAATCGTTGAAAGCGATTTTCAGCTTTCCATTTTAAATTTCCTGTTTCGTTTCCGTATCAGGTGGCAATTGTTTTTTTTTATGGAAAAACAAGAGGCCGTTATTTATTTATGGATTTTGAAATTTTAAGTACAAATGCCTTGATTTCATAATTTTGTACAATTTTTGAAATCGTTGTGTTTTAAGTTTAAAGCGTTACTGGTTTGTTTATACTTAACGTGTAGCGATTGTTTTTCATGACGAATTAAAAATGCACCGTTTTTAATCGATTTTGAGCTTTCAAATTAAAAAAAACTGCAATTTTCAAATTTTCAATTTCTATTTCCATCTTGTGTTCGGAAAGTTGCTATTTTGTTTCCGCCAAAGATTTGGCAATTGTTTTAATAGAAAATCAAAAATGCATTGTTTATTATTGGATTTATAAGCTATCCAGATAAATTTCTTGGTTGATTGACTTTTTTTTAATTTATCAAAGCGTTGAATGCAAATTTCACTTTTTAATTTCAAGTTTGAAGCGTTGCTGTTTTGTTTCAACGTGAAATATAGCAGTTGTTCTAATAGAAATTTAAAAATACATTATGTATTTAGCAGTATTGAGCTTTTAAGGCAAATTTATTTACTGATTATCCTTTTGCAATTTTTCAAATCGCTGAATGCAATTTTCAAATTTACATTTTAAATCTGGAGAGTTGCTGTTTGGTTTCCGCACAAGAAATGGCAATTGTTTTTTTTTTTATGGAAAAACAAAAGGGCGCTATTTGTTTGTGGACTTTAAAATTTTAAGAACAATTGCCTTGGTTGAATAATTTTTGAAATCGTTGAATGTAATTTTTAGCTTTGCATTTTAAGCTTAAAACGTTACTAGTTTGTTTCTACTTTACATGTAGCAATTGTTTTTTTACGTAAAATTCAAAATGCACTGTTTTTTAATCGATTTTGAGCTTTCGAGATAAATTCCATAATTAATTAATTTTTTACAATTTTTCAAACCATTGAATGTAATTTTCAACTTTCCATCTTATGTTTGAAAAGTTGCTATTTTGTCTCTGCCAAAGATATGGCAATTGTTTTAATAGAAAATCAACAATACAAACAATGTTTATTATTGGATTTATAAGCTATCCAGATAAATTTCTTGATTGATTGACTTTTTTTAATTTGTCAAAGCGTTGAATGCAATTTTCGTTTTTTTCATTTCAAGTTTGGAGCGTTGCTGTTTTGTCTCGACGTGAAATATGGCAATTATTTTAACAGGAAATTAAAAATGCATTATTTATTTGCAGATATTGAGCTTTTCGAGTAAATTTATTGACCGATTATTTTTTTACAATTTTTCAAATTGCTGAATGTAATTTTCAACTTTTCATTTCAAGTTGCTGCTTGGTTTCCGCACAAGAAATGGCAATTGTTTTTATGCAAAAAAATAAAAGGGCGTCATTTGTTTGCGGATTTTGAAGTTTTAAGAAAATTTGCTTTGGTTGAATAATTTCGTACAATTTTTGAAATCGTCGAATGTAATTTTTGACTGTGTATTTCAAATTTAAAGCGTTACCGGTTTGTTTCTACTTGACATGTAGCAATTGTTTTTCATAAAAAAAAAACAAAAACGCGCTATTTTTAATCGATTTTGGGCGTACGAGATAAATTCCTTGTTTAATTAATTTTTTTTGCAATTATTCAAACTTTCAACTTTCCATCGTTGAAATTTTATTTACGCCAGAGATATGGCAATTGTTTTAATGGAAAATCAAAAATGCGTTGTTTATTATTGGATTTATAAGCTTTCCAGATAAATTTCTTGATTGATTGACCTTTTACAATGTTTCAAAGCGTTGAATGCAATTTTCGCTATTCCTTTTCAAATTTGGAGCGTTGCTATTTTGTTTTTTCGTAAGATGTGGCAATTGTTCTCGCGAAAAAAAACAAAAATATATTGTGTATTAATGGATTTTAAGCTTCCATAGCAAATTCCCTGACTGATTCTTTTTTTATAACATCGAATGCAATTCATAACTTTTCATTCTATTTTTGGAGAGTTGAAATTTTCTTTTCACGCAAGATATGGCAATTGTTTTAACGGGAAATCAAAAATGGATAATTTTTTAATAGAATTTGAGTTTTTAATGTAAATTCCTTGAATGGTAATTTTTTTCTTTAATTTTCGAATAGTCGAATGCAATTTTCATTTTTCCATTTCAAGTTTGGAGCATTGCTGTTTTCTTTTCTTCTAAAATATGGCAATTGTTTTAACAGGAAATCAAAAATGCATTGTTTGTTAATGGATCTTAAGCTTTCATAACATACTCCTTGACTCCATATTTTAATAATTATTATTACAAAGCGATAAAGGCAATTTTGCTTTTAATTCCTTGACTGATTATTTTCAAAGAGTTGAAGGCAATTTTTAACTTTCTATTTTATGTTTGGAGAATTGCTGCCTTGTTTCCGTTATTTTAATAGACAATTAAAAATGCGTTGTGTTTTTAATTGATTTTGAGCTTCCAAAATAAATTCCTTGATTGGATTATTTTTTTACAATTTTTCAAAGCGCCAATGCAATTTTCAACTTTCCACCGTTGAAATTTTGTTTTCGCCAAAGATATGGCAATTGTTTTAATAGAAAATCAAAAATGCATTATTATTGGGTTTTAAGATTTAGAGATTTCTTGATTGATTGAAAAAAATAATTATTAATAAAATAATAATGAGCATAGTTTAAAAGGTGTTACGTGTGTGATACCTGTACGATCCGCGGTCGAAATAAGTTTTGATTCTTGAACAAACAAACGGTTCTGGAAACTCTGGCGGACGTCGGCGCGGGAGGGAGCCCCCCCCACGGGAATCTCCATGGAGACGGCGCGCGGTCTGAATAGAGTCCTGGAAGTTGTGGGGCTTTCGAAGCCCCCGCTCGCTCAAAACGCCACTCTTCCAGCGCGTTCCCGGAAGCCCCGGCGTTTCGCATCCCGAAACGGGATCCCCCGAAAAACAAGACCGAATATCGGGAGAATCGATTACGCGAGCTCTAATTAAAACTGGCAAGAGAAAGCATGAAACATGTTGAAATATGTCAAGAGTTAAAAAATCATTGCAATTGCACTATGTACGTTTACCACCGAAATATGTCCGAAGAAGAGAAAATGTAATTCTTAATCAGGCATTAAAATAGCCATATCCATGACTCGGTAAACAAATGCGCTCTTCCATTTGTAATTTCGCACTGTCAATTTTGACATTGCGGTAGTTATTACGGCCTATGCATTAGTGTTAGTTTAGTTATTTATTGACGGTTTTACTTTACTTAACTGTGGAACACCAGCCGCAATTTCATAATTTGTAAAGCAAAATTACGAAATTGCGACAGTTTTTTTTTTATTAACGGAAAACCTCTATTGCAATGTATGGCGTCCATACTATTTTTAAAGAATAACGGTACGGCTACTCTTGGGGTAAACGCAGATCGGTATTGTGCAATGCTAAAGAAATTGTCGATAAACATGTGCGGTTTTAACAAGATGGAGCAACGACCCACACATCTCGTCGTCCAATGCCAATTCTGAGGCAAGTTTCCTGGTAACCTAGGATTACCAACGCACTCGCCGGCTTGATTTTTTTTTTCTTTGGATCTACTTTAATGTATTTAGTGTAAGAATTGTACCATATGTATAAAAATTATTTAGATAAAGGGTGGCTTTGTATTTCGGAACGTACGTTGCAGGTCTGATACGTCGCATCACGTCTTCGCCGCCTAAATGATTGTCAAATAAAAATTGATTATTACAATTTATTACGGAAATAATATTCAATGATGAAATAATATTCAATGATGAAACGCTTGTGAAGTTGTGAGAATACCATGATTAAATCAACACTGACTTTTAATTGACATAAAGTCAACAACGTGCTGAACGAATCTAAGAACGTGATTTTGTTTATCATGGCCATGCCTTATCTAAATAATTTTTATAGATATGGATGACTTGTGTAAAACATATTATGTTAATGCTATTATTATACTGCACAAGAAATAATTTCTTTGCAAAATACACATAAAAATAATTTACGGTCAAAATCTAATAATTATTCGCGTTAATTCAAACTAAAGAAATCTTCAGGAAAACCCTCTACCTCCCCCCTCCCCCGACGTTCCGGCCTCCATTTTCTGGTGCCCATCACCTAATTAAATAATGACATTGCCTGACGTTAATATTTAATCAATAACCGACGGGAAAACGCCACCCCTGCTCACACGACCGACCAATGCCGACCCGGCGACTTCACCCTAAATAGACGCGACACGCCCACTCCGCATTTCACCTCTGAAGTGCGCTGAAAAAAAAGGACGGATCTAGGACGCCAATGCTGAAAGGAAACCGTCGTCGATAATGAAACAACACGCGGAGACTCGGAATTATCGATATACCGGGTTCTTCTAACAATTTCTTAAACTTTCATTCATTTAACAAATACAGGGTGTCCGAAAAGTATGGAATATCCCGTATAGCTCAGTAAATATCCACTTTAGAGAAAAAAGTTTTAAATAGAAGTTATTTGACACTTGACTATCCACCACCTTGGATATATCAATTTTATTTTTTGCTATAAACAAAAGCGCAACGAATAACACTTACATTTTTTTAAATGACAAGGCACTTTTTTTTATACTCATTTCATAGAGTTTTTTTTCTCTTTTCAACGACATAAAACTTGATTAGCTTTACATAAGAAAAATTTCAAGAAATTTCAAGTTTTATGTCGTTGAAAAGAGAAAAAAAACTCTATCAAATGAGTGTAAAAAATATGAAAAAATTTGTATAGCAAAAAATAAAATTGATATATCCAAGGTGGTGGATAGCCAAGTGTTAAATAACTTCTATTTAAAAAGTGGATATTTACTGAGCTATACGGGATATTCCATACTTTTCGGACACCCTGTATAAGATTTGCTTGATTTTTATCAAATGGCACTTATATTGTAATAAATTCCGAAGATTTTTATTCGTTTAAAAGTGGAATTTTTATTACTTAAATGTTTTGTTTTAAACAAAAGCCTTGATTTTGTTTCCATGGTTCAAATGTAAAATAAATCACGATGTCTGATACATCCTCGCAAACAGAAGAAAACCTTGCATTAAAAAAAAGGCAAAAATTCAAAATGGCGGCCGCAAGAAAAACAAAAGTTCTCTCTGGTTTCTCCGTCATCTCGAAAGCCCCAATAAATCTAATAACATATTCAGATTCTCTATGAAAAAGTGCTTCAATAATATTTTAGTTTTTAGAAAAAGCGCAACCGCATAAAAGAATGAAAGTGAAAATTTCAAATATCCGTTTTCCCAACAATTGATCAATCAGCGTTATACAGGGTGTTTCTAAATTGACGCGAAGGATTTTAAAGGGTGATTTTTCAGCAAAAAAATGAGGGAGGTCTTTCACATAATTTTTTGTTCAAAACCACTTCCTCTCCAAGGTACATCCCTCTAAAGTTAAGGGGAAAAACTGTTTTTATTTCATATATACACAATGGAAGAATTTAGAAGAATGAAATGTAGCAGATAACAGTTCCTAATAAAACGGCCTACTTGATTTTTCTTAAAAAATAATAACCAATCTGTGAATTTATGTCAAATGGGTCTGAGCAAGACCTTCGGTCGATAGCCCAGACAGACTAACAACCTCATTTTGTATTTCGAATTACTCTACTTTTGTTAATTTATGTTTTTATTGTCTGAATAAAGATTGTCTCTCTCTCTGGCTCTGAGCATTATTTTTACTTTCTCCGTAACGAAGTACGAGAAAGTATTGTAATCGTGATTTTTTTCAAAATTTTTTTTTACGGAAATATCCATTTTGGGGTCCCTAGATGCCATTTCAACAAAATCTGGAAAAAAAAAATTGTGTCTGTTTGTGTGTGTGTGTGCTGTGTGCGCTGTATCTCAAAAACTAATATACCAATTGGTATGAAACTTTGAGTTTAAGTTTTATTTGATAATCCGAAGAACTGAAAAGCTTTTGGTAAAATTTCGTACACCGGAAGTGGGTGTTTACCTTAACTGTTTTTTGTTTTTTTTCCAAGATTTTCTTAAATATGAAAAATATCACAAAAATATTTATGCAAATATTGAAGACAACAAAGAAATGAACATCTTTGGTTTGAAAATATTTTTCATAAAATCATTGCTATTCGTGAAAAAAAAATATTTTTTTTTCATTTTTGGTATACAATTATGAAACGCTAATAGTTACAGCAAATTTATGTTAATAATAATTGCAGAGAATGCCAAAATGAACAACTTATAAAGAATAAGTTTTTTTCGAAATCCCTTTAGTTTTTGAGTAAACTGAGTTTTTGAATTTGCAGGATAATTTTCCCAACTTTCATAATTTTCACGTTTTAAACGTCAGTTTTATCCGAGTCTATGAAACGCTCGATGCACACTTAAAATAAACCATGGAAGCGTAAATATAAATGATACCATCAATTCGGAGAAAGTAACATGATGGCCACATCACTATTTTATTTTTTTGTGATCAAACTAACAATTTTAGGAGAAAATTTCAAGCGACAAAAAAGTTGCAGATTGAATCAATTACTTCATTGTTTATAATTTATTATAAATTAAACGCTGAGAACTTAACAAACGTTAGTCTTTTCAATTAGAGTTCAACCAAAATTTAAATAATCGCGCTTAAATTGACCCATCATTTATGGCTTTTGTTAAAAACAAATAAAGCATTCTTGGACGTGTTTTATATTGATTTTTTCAACACCAACGTCTTGATAAGAGTCTACTTAGGCGATTTAAACAATAAAATTTTAGGTAAATTTTTTTTTTTCTCGCGTCCATCCGAACCAACTTTATATTATAAATTTACAAGATTTCAAAGTCTAAAAACGCATTTTGAATTAAATTTGTTTACACCACCAGCGTGTGTATAAGAGTCTACTTAAGCGATTTAAATAATAAAATTTTGGGTAAAATTTCTTTTATAATTTTTTTCTCGGGTCCACTCAAACCAACTTTATAAAATTACAAGATTTCTAAGTCCAATAAAGCAGTTTTTGACGCATTTTGAATTAATTTTTTCTATACTAACGTATACATAATAGTTTACTTTAAGGATCTAAACAAGAAAATTTTGGAAAAAAAATTGTTTATAACTTTATTATGATTTTTTGTTTCACGAGTCCAACCAAACTAACAAGATTTCAAAGTCGTAATAAAGCAATGTTTGACGCATTTTTAGTTTAGTTTCTTGACACCAACTTATAAATAATAATTTAAGCGATTTAAACAATAAAATATTAGGTAAAATAGTTTATAACTTTTTATATATTTTTTTTTCACCGCTTTGGAATCTTGTCATTTTATAACGGGTGTGTGGACTCGAGAAAAAAAGCATGAAATAGTAATTTACGATACAAGTAACGTTATGAAGATTTTTACATTACGAGAGAAAAGTTTTAAGTTCTCGAGTAATGTAAAAACAAATAACGTTACGTGTGTCGTAACATGGTTTATTTTATCCTATTTCTATTTTTTTTAAATAAGAAAAATGTTTAATGAAAATCGCCATAGGCGAAATAATGCTTGCATGCCAATATCTCCATAGCAACGAGTTGCGTTAAGCAGTGGCGGCTCGTGGAACATGTTGATGGTAGAGCCACTTATACAATATCCCCCCTCCTTTTTTGAAGAAACAACGATTTATCTTCCTAGACCAAAATAACTGGCGAGTGTTTTAGGAGCTAATTAAAAATTCTTGCTGAGCTTCAAACTACAGGTTCCTTGACTCTATATAACGAGCCGCCCGTGGCGTTAAGATACATATAACAACACTAGTGTTGTTAAAGGTACCTTAATGTAACTCATTGCTAAGGAGTTATTGGCATGATAACATTATAGGATAAAATAAAAGTTATAAACAATTTTATCCAATATTTTATTGTTTAAATAGCTCAAGTAGACTCTTATTTACACGTTGGTGTCAAGTAATTAACATCCAAATGCGTCAATCACTGCTTTATTAAGACTTTTAAATATTGTAATTTTATAATATTACTTTGGGTGGACTCGAGGAAACAATTTTGCTCGAAATTTTATCGTCTAAATTGCTTAAGTATATAAAATGCGTTTAACACAACTTTATTGAACTTTGGAATTTTGTCATTTAATAATGGGAGTTTGCGTGGACACGAGAAAAAAATCATAAAAAAGTTATAAATAATTTTACACAAACTTTAATTGTTTAAATTGCTTAGGTAGACTCCTATCTACGCGTTGGTGTTGAAAAATTAACTTTAAAATGCGTCAAAGAATGCTTTTTTTGTAATTGACGAAACCCATAGACAAAAATGATGATGTGGCCATCATGTTACTTTCTCCGACTTGATAGTATCATAGCGATTTCTATTTACGTTTTCATGGTTGATTTTCTATTTAAATCATATTTTAAATCTACATCGAGAGGATGACACTGACGTTTAAAACGTCAAAATTATGAAAGATGGAAAAATTTAACTTCAAATTCAAAAACTCGGTTTACTCAAAAACTAACGAGATTTCAGAAAAAAACTTATTCATTAGAAGTTGTTCATTTTGGCATTCTCTACAATTATTATTGTAACTATTATCGTTTCATAATTATAAACCAAAAATTAAAAAATTCATAATACATTTTTTTTTGTTTGTTTAGATATTTTTGTGATATTTCTCATATTTAAGAAAATATTGGCAAAAAACAAAAAACAGTTAAGGTAAACACCCACTTCCGGTGAACGAAATTTTACCAAAAGCTTTTCAGTTCTTCGGATTATCAAATAAAACGTATGTTCGAAGTTTCATATCAATTGCTCTATTAGTTTTTGAGATACAGCGCACACACACAGACACAATTTTTTTTTCCAGAAATTGTTGAAAAGGCATCCCAAAACGGAAATTTTGAAAAAAAAATCACGATCACAATACTTTCTCGTACTTCGTAACGGAGAAAGTAAAAATCATAAAAAAGTTATAAATAATTTTACACAAAATTTAATTGTTTAAATTGCTTAGGTAGACTCCTATCTACGCGTTGGTGTTGAAAAATTAACTTTAGAATGCGTCAAAGTATTTGACGAAATCCATAAACAAAAGGTTAACGCTAATTAAATTCCCAGCATTTGATTTATAACAAATCATAGATAATGAAGAAATTGATATTAATTTTTACTTGAAGGTGGATGCGCCGGGAAATCACATCGGTACACTGCAGTGCACTACAAATACGCTATTTTCAAAAACGCAAAGAAAACTAATGGATGCTAGATGCTATTTAAAAATCAAAGTTGATTGCATCAGTAATCAAAAACAAAAGAACACAGAAACAAACCAATAACGTCGCATGCATTAGAAACTTTTTATTAGCTCCTTAAAATGCATTTTTTTATTTTAGAGGTTTGAATGGTGGACCAGCAGTGTTGCTTTGAACACGAAAGCTAAACTCCGCCTTTATCCACTTGTAACTATTTTTATGAGGAAATAAAGACTATTATTATTATTATTATTATTATTTCATGCATTTTTTACATTCTGTATAATCAAAATTAGCAATCACTACTACTAATAAATTCGCGTATTTTAACTGCAAATTCCTGCACTGTTCTCCCTGTTTCAGGTGCGCGGGCAGGATTTCATCCGGGGGAGTGGTGGTCCAGGAGGAGGAGGCGGCGGAGGAGGAGGAGGAGGATGGATCCGAGCTACGTGCCGAACAACCCCCAGTTCGGGGTCCAGCTCGAGTGCAACTGGAGTTCGGCACCGCAGGCGAACCCGTCCTCAGCCTGCCCCGTGATCCAGGACGACCTCTCCTCCTGCTGGACCGAAGACATGGGCTCCTTTTCTCTACCTCTCGACCTGGAACCGCTGCCGTCTCTGTTTCCCTTCTCGCCGTGCTCAAATGGAAACACCGCATACAAGTAAGTACCACCACAAAAAAAAAAAACGTTGCAGAGGTGCAGCTCTTACGTTTTTGCGACTTTATTTGATAACGAATGACATATTTATTACGTACATATTGTTTTCAAAGGTATAAACTATTTTTCTGTAGCATTACATTTTTAAATCTTTACAGAGAAAAGCTCCAGATATCCATCCAATATTGATAATTTTCAGGATAAATTATACAGTTTGTCTGAATATTTATCAAAATCAAATTCTATAAACGAATAATTTAACCCTTTCTCTCTAAATATGCAAAATATAATTTCTTAATATTTGATATTAACTTCAGAATTATGTATATGCTGACCATCAAAAATGCATCAATTTTCGACGCGGTACTTACCCCCTTAATAATCACCTTGAACTATTTTTTTAATTGATAATTCATATTATTTTGTCACACAAGAATAAAACTTTTTCCATTTTTATTTTATCATTTTTTTAGGCAAGATCCAGGTGTAAATCATCAGGGCATACTGATAAGGGACAACAAACAGCCGCCGGAGGTGGCGGACGTGCTGCTCTCCCTGAAGCACGCGGTGGTGCATCCGAACCAGGAGAAGTGCGACGGCCAGCAGCACATGTACCACCCGCAGGTGCTGCTCTCGCCGGGGGGCTACACGGGGACGCTGTGCGACCAGCAGTTCAGCCCCCAGCCGGCCATGTTCCCCAGCATGTCGGTGAACGTCTCCATGAACATGACGATGCACGGATACCATCCGACGCCGAACTACCCCACCGCAGATTTATCATATCCACAAGTAAGTTCCTTCATCAACACTAGCAACTAATGTTTGAACAGAAGTGTCCGTCTTACATACGTTGGCAGTGGTGTAGTGGAACAAAACGGAACATAGGATTTTCAATGTTAATTTCTTTATACTGGAATATTATCTTCCCTGATAATTTTAGAGGAAACATGTAAATAAATGTTTTGTAGAGTAAAAATTCCTGCACGCAGTCATGCTATTATTTATTTTTTAACATTCATAAAAACCCTAAAAAATGATAAAATAAAAATGACCATTATCACGTTGCCATGAAATTAAACAAAAACGGTGCGCTGTTGATTTGTTGGCTTCTGTCAAATTTATTGAACACTTCATAACTGTTTACAAGTTTTTTCATTAAAAATGCATTCTACTCAGAAAAAAGTGCAAATTGTGAAGTAGTGTTATGCTGGTAGCACCTTTCGTGAAGTACGCGTAATCAGGTGGTATTTGTACGAGTGAAAATGTTGTTTCTTTAAATACCTCTGGTCAGTCGTATAGTGAATTCCACACTTTTCAGCAATTTGTCTTAAACTTACGTTTGGACAGTGACGGTTCGCGGGATATCCTCCAAGCCCAATTCGTCAATTTGCGGAAGGGTCTACGTGAGATATTTTAGTTGGCGCAGTGACGCCATCTGTAGAAAATAGTTGTTTTATCTGCGAGAACGGCGTTGCAATAGGATTTTAAAAGAAATGAGTACACGTTTTGTCAGATCCAGCTTGGAGAAACTATTCGTTGCGGGACTGCTGTTAAAGTCTATTTTTATGATAGAATACCATTTATTAAAGTTTACATAATCATGTTAATTTTGTTGTTAGGTGCAATGGAATCCCGCGCCGCAGGTTTCGACCCCGATAACTTATCAGTCGCAGGGACTTCTGAGTCCGGGATACGGCGGCACCACCTACTCCTTCACCGCCGATTTTCGACCTCCCCAAGAAACCTCCACCAACTATAAACCGGTGACGTTCTCCGCGCCGAGACGCCGCCACAGCATCAACCTCTTCGAGGAGGACACCCAAAAACCCAACGTCTGCAGAATATGCGGTGAGATGGCGAAATTTATTTTTTGCGATCAAAAATACCACCACGTTTTTGCAAATTACAAATTATTCAGGCTCCAAAAATTTTAGGCGAGAGAAAAATGAAATTCATACATATTTCATTTGTACTCGCAGTGGCCTACGTTTACGTTTGTTAACTTCAGTGTAGGAGTTTACCAGCTCAATTGAAATCCATTGAGTTGTAAGAATAAGCTGCTTTATACTCTGCGAGAGGGAGGGGAGAGGGTACAGAGGCACCAACTTAAGTTTTGCCCTCTACTATACCTCATTTAATAACCAGGCGGACTAAATCAAATTATAGGCGCGAAAATACGTTGTTGTGATTGGCCAATCGGGCGCCGTTTTTACACAGGCCCAAATTGCTTAAAACAGTAATGGCCGTTGTTAGAGATGGGCAAAACTGCTACTTTTGAATCACGTTGCTACCTGTGATTGCTACTTTTTAATATCAGTGATTTTAAACAGTGACTATTATCACAAAAACGTGGCAGAAAAAAAATCCATAAAAAATCATCCTCAATGGACGAAGTATCGCTTATTCAAAATCAATTTGGTTTTTGTAAATTCAATAATTTTCAACAGAGATATGGATTTTTAAAAATTGTTATTTAGATTTTTTGAGCACCTGAACAAAAACATAACTGAAAAAAATATAAAAAACGCAGGAAAAATTCCATAAAAATCATCCTCAATGGCCGAAGTATCCTTATTCAAAATCAATTTGGTTTTTGTTAATTCAATAAAATTTCAATAGAGATGTGGATTTTTGAAAATTTTTGTTCTAATTTTTTGAGCACCTGAACAAAAACATCACTGAAAAAAATTTAAAAAACGCAGGAAAAATTCCATAAAAATCATCCTCAATGGCCGAAGTATCGCTTATTTAAAATCAATTTGGTTTTTGTAAATTCAATAAATTTCCAATAGAGATATGGATTTTTGAAAATTTTTGTTCTAATTTTTTGAGCACTTTAACAAAAACATATAAAAAACGCAGGAAAAATTCCATAAAAAATCATCCTCAATGGCTGAAGTATCGCTTATTCAAAATCAATTTGGTTTTTGTTAATGCAACAATTTTCAATAGAGATGTGGATTTTTGAAAATTTTTGTTCTAATTTTTTGAGCATCTGAACAAAAACATCACTGAAAAAAATATAAAAAATGCAGGAAAAATTCCATAAAAATCATCCTCAATGGACGAAGTATCGCTTATTCAAAATCAATTTGGTTTTTGTAAATTCAATAATTTTCAATAGAGATATGGATTTTTGAAAATTTTTGTTCTAATTTTTTAAGCACCTGAACAAAAACACCACTGAAAAAAATATAAAAAACGCAGGAAAAATTCCATAAAAATCATCCTCAATGGACGAAGTATCGCTTATTCAAAATCAATTTGGTTTTTGTAAATGCAACAATTTTCAATAGAGATGTGGATTTTTGAAAATTTTTGTTCTAATTTTTTGAGCATCTGAACAAAAACATCACTGAAAAAAATATAAAAAACGCAGGAAAAATTCCATAAAAATCATCCTCAATGGTCGAAGCATCACTTATTCAAAATCAATTTGATTTTTGTAAATTCAATAAAATTTCAATAAAGATATGGATTTTTGAAAATTTTTGTTCTAATTTTTTGAGCACCTGAACAAAAACATCACTGAAAAAAATATAAAAAACGCAGGAAAAATTCCATAAAAATCATCCTCAATGGCCGAAGTATCGCTTATTCAAAATTAATTTGGTTTTTGTAAATGCAACAATTTTCAATAGAGATGTGGATTTTTAATAATTTTTGTTCTAATTTTTTGAGCACCTGAACAAAAACATCACTGAAAAAAATATAAAAAACGCAGGAAAAAATCCATAAAAATCATCCTCAATGGTCGAAGCATCACTTATTCAAAATCAATTTGATTTTTGTAAATTCAATAAAATTTCAATAAAGATATGGATTTTTGAAAATTTTTGTTCTAATTTTTTGAGCACCTGAACAAAAACATCACTGAAAAAAATATAAAAAACGCAGGAAAAATTCCATAAAAATCATCCTCAATGGCCGAAGTATCGCTTATTCAAAATTAATTTGGTTTTTGTAAATGCAACAATTTTCAATAGAGATGTGGATTTTTAATAATTTTTGTTCTAATTTTTTGAGCACCTGAACAAAAACATCACTGAAAAAAATATAAAAAACGCAGGAAAAATTCCATAAAAATCATCCTCAATGGTCGAAGCATCACTTATTCAAAATCAATTTGATTTTTGTAAATTCAATAAAATTTCAATAAAGATATGGATTTTTGAAAATTTTTGTTCTAATTTTTTGAGCACCTGAACAAAAACATAACTGAAAAAAATATAAAAAACGCAGGAAAAATTCCATAAAAATCATCCTTAATGGCCGAAGTATCGCTTATTCAAAATCAATTTGGTTTTTGTAAATGCAACAATTTTCAATAGAGATGTGGATTTTTGAAAAATTTTGTTTTAATTTCCTGAGCACCTGAACAAAAACATCGCAGAAAAAATATAAGAAACGCAGGAAAAATTCCATAAAAAATCATCCTCAATGGCTGAAGTATCGCTTATTCAAAATCAATTTGGTTTTTGTAAATTCAATAAAATTTCAATAGAGATATGGATTTTTGAAAATTTTTGTTCTAATTTTTTGAGCACCTGAACAAAAACATCACTGAAAAAAATATAAAAAACGCAGGAAAAATTCCATAAAAATCATCATCAATGGCCGAAGCATCGCTTATTCAAAATCAATTTGGTTTTTGTAAATTCAATAAAATTTCAATAGAGATATGGATTTTTAAAAATTGTTATTTAAATTTAATGAGCACCTGAACAAAAACATCGCTGAAACAAATATAAAAAACGCAGGAAAAATTCCATTAAAAATCATCCTCAACGGCTGAAGTATCGCTTATTCAAAATCAATTTGGTTTTTGTAAATGCAACAATTTTCAATAGAGATTTTTGAAATTTTTTGTTTTAATTTTTTGAGCACCTGAACAAAAACATCACTAAAAAAAATATAAAAAACGCTTCATACCAACATTCAACGAACTTTGAAGAACATTTCACGTGTTCAAAAACATGATCAGATCTGTAAAACAAGTAAATGATGGTAATTTTCATCAACTTATTTAGTACCTCCACGGGTAGCCAGATTCTTTAATGGGTCTTGAATTAAATATTATCACGAAATTATGAGTGCAAATTTATTATTTTTATTTACGTCGTTTATTCAGGTAAAAGTTACGCAAGACCGAGCACGCTGAAGACACACCTGAGGACCCACAGCGGCGAAAAACCCTACCGGTGCATCGACTGCAACAAGTCCTTCTCCCAGGCGGCGAACCTGACGGCGCACGTGCGCACCCACTCCGGCGAGAAGCCCTTCAGGTGCCCCGTGTGCGACCGGAGGTTCTCCCAGTCCTCGTCCGTCACCACCCACATGCGCACCCACTCCGGCGAGCGGCCCTACCGCTGCCGCCTTTGCAAGAAGGCCTTCTCCGACAGCAGCACCCTCACCAAGCACCTGCGGATACACTCCGGCGAGAAACCGTACGAGTGCAAACTCTGCCTGCTCAGGTTCTCGCAGAGCGGCAACCTCAACAGGCACATGCGCGTCCACGGGACGAACAGCCTGATGCCGCCGTGACGGGAAACGTGGAAGTCTAGTCGTGAATCTTGGCGCTCGTCCAAGGCACAATTTAACGAAATTGAAAAAATCGAATTATTGAATTTTAGTTCTAGTCATATTTTTTGTATATACACATGATATTATTAAATAAATGTATTTTTATTACCAAATATGTTATTATCACAAACATTTCCCTAAATAATTAACTATTAAGAAAATACAGTATTACCGACAGTGACGGCTGTCATGGTACGGCCGAGGTAGCTGTTGCAGAGATCTGTATTACCTACCTCGGTCGTACCAGAGAAAAACCGCGAACCGTCAGTGATTACCGAGCACTCGAGACGTGTGAAAGTATTCGGAGGACGCGACAACAAATCTCCGAAGCCAAGTCAATGATCACTGCGCAACACGCCACGAATGCTCGGTACAACTATAGCTTTGATAATCTTGCAATGTTTGAATTATAATTCAAGATATATACAAAAATTTGAAATACAGTAGAACGTCGATCAACCGAACTACCAGCCCGCACGTGTCTCGCGCATGCCTACCACCTCCCGCGCTACAATCCTCTCGCACTTGACTCAACCTGTCACTTCCAAGTTGCCACTACTCGGTTAACTAAATTTTGCCGATTGAAAGTAAACTCTCCGTTGTTAGTTTTTTATTCACCTGTACATAAATATGTATTTGCTAATTAGTACAGTTCGATTATCCGAAAAAAACCGTCCATGTCCCCCAATTAGTTCGGATAATCGACGCTCCACTGTATTTAATTCACGCTGAGAAAACGATTTCTATTTAGAGCCTTTCAATACCAACTGAAATTCGACACAAAATCACAAGTTATCCAATTCTACATACTAAGGATATGATGGTAATAAATAAAAACTTAAGCATAGAACAATTTAAAAAGCATCTTGAATCTGACTCGAGGTCTTCCCCCGCGTCTCGGGCACCACGTACACGGTAAAAAACGCGGCGGTCAAGTTCAACAGCGAGAATATATAAAACGTGTTGTGCTGTCCCAGTTCCGTACTAATTATCGGAAAAACCGACGTCACCACAAACACCAGCGCCCAATTGAACATCGTGGCGCACCCGCACCCTACACCTTTAAACTCCGCCGCGAACAACTCCCCCATCATCAGCCAAGGTATCGGCCCGAATCCCGCGCAGTACGCCAGGATGAACAACACCAGCGACGCCAGAGGGACGTAGTCGATGCCCGCGAAATGGATCTGGAAGTGTTTGCAGTGGAAATACGTGGCCAGCAGGAGTAGCGCCGAGGACATCCCGACCGCGGACGTCGTCAGGTAGAACCGCCTGTTGAACCTCTCGATCAGGGCCGCCGATCCGAACGAGAAAATCAGTTGCGCCGTCGCGACGATGATGGTGGAGACGGCGGGCGAGAAGCTCGAGCCCGCGGCTTGGAAGATCGTCGACGTGTAGAAGATCACCGCGTTCACCCCGCTCAGCTGTTGAAACGCAACCAAACCCAAAGCCACCTTCAACGCCCGCAAATTCTTCCTCTTCCCCATCACGCTGAACACCCCCGCCTTCTTCCTATCCGACTGCAGCACCTCCAGCTCGCCCTTTTTAACCTCCCTCGCGGGCTCCGGTATGAAGTGCAACGCCACGAAATACAACGCCGGGAACGCGGTCAGCGAGAACGTCAGCTCCCTCCACTCCATAACGGCGCCTAGCACGTTCACGAGGAGGATGCCCAGGCAAAAGGAGATCTGGAAGAACGAGCCCAAAATCCCGCGTATTTCCACGCTGGCGATCTCGCTCACGTACATCGGGACGCAGACGCATATGGCGCCGCTGGCGAAGCCGCCGAGGAACCTAGCCACCAGCATGAGGGCCAGGTTCTGCGAGAGTCCCAGGCAGATCCAACCTACGACGAAGGGGAGGGTGAGGAATTTTAGGGTGGTCTTGCGGCCGAATCTGTCGGCGACGTAGCCGCCCGGGAGGGCTGATGCCATGGCTCCTATGGCGACGATTGAGCCGACGAGACCGCCCTCGCTTTCGGTGATTCGCAGGAGGCTGCCGTCGTCGAGCAGCTGGGGTAACGCGGGGGAGGTCCATGCTAGTACGGAGCCTGCACAAACACACCCGAACGATGCTGCAATAACAGAAATTCGATACTAGAAAATCAATAATATTTACAATTACAATTTGATCGTCCTACAATTATCCTAATAATAAGCTCCAGATTATTTTTTTTGTTAAATCAAGAGGATTATAATATGTATTTAATACTACAAATTTAATTGAAATATTTCCGGTCCATGGAAGATTGAAAGTGGTAAACCCAAGACTCGTCCAATGCAACAATTTGTGCCATGAAGCCCGCATCTCCTTCCTCTATCGAGTAAGGTGCTGCAAGGACAGTCCCATTCTTGTTCATTTTGTTTTCCTCAAACAACTGGCAGGGCAACCTAGATGTGACGCAGCCTATACGGCAAGCATACATATGCTGCCATCTGCTGGCAAAACATGCACTCGTAATTTTATTATTATTTTTATTATACGTTGATCAATGGATCTTTGCGTGCACGTCATAGATAGCCGGCAACATTTTCATGCGTTTACTCTCTCTACGGTAAATTGAAAAACGCAATCATGTGCGTGCGTATGTCCTGCAAGGCGAGAAAACTCAGCCTTCGGTAATGACGCACACGCAAAGATTCATTGATCAAACTATATATTTATTTATTGTTATTAAAAAAATATTTACACGTTTTTATTTAACCTATTATTTTGTCTGTTTGGGACAAAACTTCTAAAAAATTCTAATAATAAATTCTTTGCATAGAAATGGCCCCGTTTACAAAATATGTTTTGTCGAAAATATATTATTTATAAAATTCGTTGCATAGAATGCTTCCCATTTATAAAAAAACTTTTTGCATCGAAAATTGAATACCTTTTAAATTCGTTGCATGTTATCATGCTCGTAGTAAATTTAAGATTCATAAAATTCGCTGCATGGAAATTCATAATATGATGAAAAAGTAATATTTATAAAATTCGTTACATTGAATTTTTCACAATTACAAAATAAATTGCGTCCATAATTCAATATTTATAAAATTCGTTGCATACAATTCTTCCCATTTATAACATTTGTTGTGTCGAATATTTAATAACATTTAAATTCTTTGCGTGGAAATGCCCCTGTTTATAAAATTCGTTTAGTCGAAAATATATTATGTATAAAATTTGTTACATAGAATGCTTACCATTTATAACATTGCATGAAAATCCACATATTATCATCATGCTCGTAGTAAATTTAAGATTTATAAAATTCGCTGTGTGAAAATTCATCTTATGATACAATGCGTATCGGCGAGAATGTAACATTTACAAAATTCGTCCCATTGAATTTTTCCCAATTATGAAATCAATAACTCAAGGGAAAGTAATTTTTATCAAATTTGCGGCGTAGATTTTTTTTTTATTTATAAAATTTGTTGCGTTGAGAATTTAATACATATAAAATTCGTTGCATAAAATCTAATATTTATAAAATTCGTTGCATAGAATTCTTCCCATTTATAAAAAATGTTGCATCGAATATTTAATAATAACCCTGAAATTCTTTGCAAAGAAGTGTCCCCATTTATAAAATTCATTTAGTCGAAAATATATTAATTATAAAAGTTGTTGCATCGAAAATAGAATACCTTTTAAATTCGTTGCATGAAAATGCACATATTATCATACTCGTAGTAAATTTAAGATTCGCAAAATTCTCTGCATGGTAATTCATAATATGATAAGAATGTAATATTTGTAAAATTCGTTCCATTAGATTTTTCACAATTATAAAATTAATTAAATAATTTTTGTCAAATTCGGGGGATGGACTTTTTTCATTTATAAAAGTAGTTGCCTCGAATATTTAATACGTCTGAAGTTCGTTCCTTAAAAAAAATGCTCTAATTTATAAAATTCTTTTAGTCGAAAGTTTCATATTTACAAAATTCGTTGCTTAGATTTTTCCCATTTATAAAAGTTGTTGCCTCGAATATTTAACACCTGCGAAGTTCGTTGCTTAAAACCCCATTTATAAAAGTTGTTGCGTCGAATATTTAATAGCTCTGAAGTTCATTGCTTAAAAAAATGCTCCAATTTATAAAATTCCTTAAGTCGAAAGTTTAATATTTATAAAAATCGTTCATAGATGTTTTCCCGTTTATAAAAGTTGTTGCCTTGAATATTTAATAGCTCTGAAGTTCGTTGCCTAAAAAAATGCTCCAATTTATAAAATTCGTTAAGTCGAAAGTTTAATATTTATAAAAATCGTTTCATAGATGTTTTCCCGTTTATAAAAGTTGTTGCCTTGAATATTTAATACCTCTGAGGTTCGTTGAAAAACCAATTTATAAAAGTTGTTGCGTCGAATATTAAATACCTTAGAAATGCTCCTGTTTATGAAATTTGTTTAGTCAAGAATTTAATATTTATAAAATTCGTTGCATGGAATTTTTCCCGTTTATAAAAGTTGTTGCCTCGAATATTGAATACCTGTGAAGTTCGTTGCTTAAAAATGCACCAATTTATAAAATTTGTTTAGTCGAGAATCCAATGTTTATAAAATTCCTTGCATAGATTTTTTTCATTTATAAAACATATGTAATACCTCTGAAGTTCGTTGGTTAAAAATGCTCCAATTTATAAAATTCGTTTTGTCGAAAGTTTTATATTTATAAAATTCGTCGCTTAGATTTTTTCCCATTTATGAAATTTGTTGCCTTGAATATTTAATACCTCTGAAGTTCGTTGCGTAACAAATGCTCTCATTTATAAAATTTGTTTAGTCGAAAGTTTCCGACTTATAAAATTCGTTGCCTAGATTTTTTCCCATTTATAAAAGTTGTTTCCTCGAATATTTAATAACTCTCAAGTTCATTGCTTAAAAAAATGCTTCAATTTATAAAATTCGTCAAGTCGAAAGTTTAATATTTATAAAAATCGTTTCATAGATGTTTTCTCGTTTATAAAAGTTGTTGCCTTGAATATTTAATACCTTTGAAGTTCGTTGAAAAAACAATTTATAAAAGTTGTTGCGTCGAATATTGAATACTTTAGAAATGCTCCTGTTTATGAAATTTGTTTAGTCAAGAATTTAATATTTATAAAATTCGTTGCATGGAATTTTTCCCGTTTATAAAAGTTGTTGCCTCGAATATTGAATACCTGTGAAGTTCGTTGCTTAAAAATGCACCAATTTATAAAATTTGTTTAGTCGAGAATCCAATGTTTATAAAATTCCATGCATAGATTTTTTTTTTCATTTATAAAACATGTTTCCTTGAATATGTAATACCTCTGAAGTTCGTTGCTTAAAAGTGCTCCAATTTATAAAATCTGTTTAGTCGAAAGTTTCTTATTTATAAAATTCGTTGCATGGAATTTTTTCATTTATAAAAGTTGTTGTCTCGAATATTTACTACCTCTGAAGTTCGTTGCTTAAAAATGCTCCAATTTATAAAATTCGTTTAGTCAAAAGTTTCATAATTATAAAATTTGTTACCAAAATTTATAAAATTCGTTTAGTCGAAAGTTAAGTTCCATTTAAAATAAAATATTCACAAAGTTTGTTTCCAAATGATAAAATTCGTTTCATAGAATTTTTCCCAATTATAAAATTCACTGCTTGTATAATATTTGTCAAATTTGTGGCATAGAAACGTTCCCATTTTACAGCTAAGTCATTCGATATTTTTGATAATTCGATAATTGCATGAGCAACTTTCAATATTGATTTGCATGACTACTATCAACAACCTTGTGCAATTTTATTAATAGGAATAAAATGTAAACGTGTTCATTTCAAAAAGAAAAAAAAATTATCTGATCAAATACTCTTCGTACTTGGAAATTAACAAATTGTTGCAGTGACAAAGAGTATTAACTCATTGTCACTGCAACAATTATTGTAATCAATTCGCAAGTACTAAGTACTGCAGATAATTTATGGCTATAACAATTTGCCATAACAGCCTAGAGCTGGCAACATGGACATGTATACCAAGCAAAAAAAAATTTTTTAAACAATTTGCCAATTATGAAATTAGGTGCAGGTATAAAAGTTTCTACATCAAAAAAAAATATTTATAGACAAAAAAAATACTGTAGCATTTAAATGTTTGTTACTAGAATATTTGTTGTTTATAATTATCTGTGGATAAAAATTTCATTGTTTATATCCTTTGAGCCACAAAATTTTGTTTCAGAGTTGGCTGTGAGATAAATGAGGTATGTCACATATTATTACGTCATGAGACTATTGAATTGATTTTAAAAAATGAATGACTGCTATGTTTCTCTCTCTCAGGCATGGCCAACTCAGCAACAAAATTCTGTGGTTCACACCTTATCATTGCAATATAAAATAGATACAAATACTACCAAACCAAAGTTTGACAATTTAGAGTAGACAATTTAGATTCACCTTATTTAGCATTCAGTCTGTCTGTCTTTAATTTACTAGTTTTAGTATTTATTGTTAATAATATAAAATTATCTATTTCGAGAAAAAGACTAATGTTAACTACTCATATTGGAAATGATCCAGACTAGAGGTGGGTGAATCGAGTAAAAGAAATTAGTGAAGTGACTCCTGCGTAAAAAACCCCGACTCATTAGAGTCGTGAAATGTGAGAAGTACGGCACCCACTCTTCAACATGTTTTTGCCTACCTCTACTCCAGCCCTACACTTTGTTACAGTTTTCTTTTGTAAATAACAGTCAATAATTTTAAACATGTCATGTAATAAATCGATAACATTTAAACTTACTAAAACATTTACGGAACTCCCTTTGCGCATTGCATTTTTTAAATCGATTACACTTTAACTTACCAACAGCACAGGAAAAGTACTGCCGCGGAAAACTGAGATTGTCTCTTTCGCCGCCTTTCGTCATCTCCACCTTCTGTCGTACTAAACACGACTCGAACAAGAGCACCGCATTTATAAGTTGAAGTGCGATTTTTGTAGATAAGGACAATTCATGGATGTGTGCCACAGATAATGGGGAAATAATTGTTTACAAATCAATCGGTGCTTCAGAGGAAATAAATACACTGAGTGGCCCTTCAACTTTAATAGGAGCAAGGTCGTAATATTTTCCAAGAAAGTGAGTAAAAAAACAAAACAATTTTAAGTTGCTAATGAATTTAAAATAATTTATCATGTGCTCATCAAGAGTTTATTAATCGTTTGCATTGTATTTACAATATGAGACACGTCGAAATAATAAGTATCTTTAGATAAATTAGAAACAACCTTACTTGTTGCAGAAAGCATTAAATAAATTCAATTTATTTAAGTATCTTTAGCATTAGATATAAATAACTTAAAAATGACTTACCTTAATTCATCGTTTAAATCCTATAAATTTTCAATAAATTCCTCGACAATATAAAACGCATGTTCGCCGAGAAATTATTTTAACCCTCCGACAGGCGTGACGAGTAGGGTCATGTGGTCTACGATTGTAGACCATTTTCAGAAGGCTGTATAATAGCCAAATTTGATTTACATTTTAAATAGTGTGTCTATTGATACTTATACAGTTATATTTTATTTATAATGCATGTGCGAAACATCGATTTAAAATCGTGTTTAAAAAAAATGGTCTTCATCTGTGGACCGCGTGATTAACGTAGAGTTAATTACATTTTAAATTTTTTCTCAGTTAACAGTGTCATTGAGTCTGGTAATTTATTATATAACACAATACCACCGCTTGTGGCGATTTATCCTGAAAGACATGCATGCGTTTTTGTTGCACTAATTTTCCTTTATTGCGAGTTGGATAATTGAGTGCCTGAAATGGAGAGAAGGGTCCATGCCACAAACACATAGTTTTGAGATAAATTAAGTTTTATTAGACCAAGTACAAAATATACAGGCTGTAGTGGAACAAAACGGAATGTTAATTTCTTTATACTGGAATATTATCTTCCCTGAGCATTTTAGAGGAAACATGTAAATAAATGTTTTGTAGAGTAAAAATTCCTACATGCAGTCATGCTATTATTTATTTTTTAGCGTTCATAAAAACCCTAAAAAATGATAAAATAAAAATGATCATTTTCACGAAAGTAATGGTTGCCATGAAATTAAACAAAAACGGAGCGTTGTTGATTTGTTGGTTTCTGTCAAATGTATTGAACACTTCATAACTGTTTACAAGTTTTTTCATTAAAAATGTATTCTATTGAATTGTGAAGTGGTGCTATGCCAGTAGCAGTTTTCGTGAGGTGCGGGTCATCACGTTGTAATATTTCTTGGTGGCACTGGTATTTGTACGAGTGAAAATGATGCTTCTTTAAATACCTTTGGGCAGTCGTACAGTGTCGTACTTGTCAGCAATTTGTCTTAAGCTTATGTTTGGATCTTCTACTACAGAAGCTAAGACCATAAACTTCTTATTTATTGGTAAACTATTCTGCTCTGCATTTGATGTCCTCTTAGAATTCCGTAATATTGAGCCAGTCGTTTCAAATTTATGAGTCAACCTTTGGATCGTTGCATTGGAGGGTCGGTATAGTTGACCCACTTCACGAAAACTGCTACCTGCATAGCACCACTTCACAATTTACACGTTTTCTTGAATAGAATACATTTTTAATGAAAAAACTTATGAAATATTCAATAGATTGGACAGAAGCCACCAAATCAACAGCGCATCGTTTTTGTTTAATTTCATGGCAACCATTACTTTCGTGAAAATGATCATTTTTATTTTATCATTTTTTAGGGTTTTTATGAACGCTAAAAAATAAATAATAGCATGACTGCGTGCAGGAATTTTTACTCTATAAAACATTTATTTACATGTTTCCTCTAAAATGATCAGGGAAGATAATATTCCGGTATAAAGGAATTAACATTGAAAATCCTATGTTCCGTTTTGTTCCACAACACCCTGTATACAATTTGTTTAATTTTACTGGGCAATACTGCTTTTTTGTTTGTATTTAAAATATTTTGTAAATTACGTAAATGAATACAGAATGTATGGATTGTACATTGTAAAGGAGATTTCCGTAAAATAAATGAAATGAAATGAAATGAAATTTCACCCATAGATAGCAGCACCGACAGGAACTGCAACTAAATAAAAAAATGAGGTTATATGGCAGAGCCCCTTCTCTCCCTCAGGCACTCAATTGTGCATTGAGATAGATATTTAAATCGGTTAAAAAACTACATTTTAAAATGCCACGAAAATTTTTGAATATTTAAGAAACTTGATGGCCTGTGGCAAAAATGTTTGATTTTGACTATAAGTTGAATTAAAATTTTTTTTTTCTGACTCGCAGTGTATTTCATCATTTTATACAAATTATGTAATTTATATAGCAAAAATTGCTAAAATAATATTTTTTCTAACTCGCAGTATTTTATCATTCTATACAAATTATGTAATTTATATAGCAAAGATAGCTAAAGTTATTATTAATAAATAGTCACTAACCTTGCCTTCATTGACGACCATCGTTGCTGACGATGTACCAAATCGGAAATAAAAGTACTTCGTTGTAGGCGCCGAGGGCGAACAGCTCGTAGAAAATGCTCAATATCTTCTCCTGGAACGCATCTGCGAGCCTCGCTGATTCCATGAGGAACCGAAAATGCGGATCGTTGTTTTCATCGAAAGCGGAGTCGACGTTATCCAGTAGTTTCGTGCACAGCTCTATAACGGCACGCTCTATTAGGCACGGGAAGGAATCCAGGAGTTTTATTTTGTATTCAACTTGAAAAAAAAAATTAAACAAATCAGTTGAGAAATGTGATGCATATGATTTTAAAAATACATGTTTTAGCAAAACGCTAAACAAAGTTAATTATTATTATCAGAAGAATAAGATGATTTTAAAAATACATGTTTTTATTATTGATATAGCAAAACGCTAGACAAAGTTATTATTATTATTATCAGAAGAACAAGAGAAATCAATTGATTATTGAATTTCAGCAGAGGCGGCGGCTCGTGGATTTCTGTGGGTGAGGCAAAGACGAAGATGCCGGTCGTGCTGCACTACTTACTCTAATAGAGGAAGCAAATATTCCGTTGCTTCTTCGGTCAAATTTTCTTCCGTTGCCTCACCGCCGAACATCCACGAGCCACCGTTGAATTTCAGCTCCTTAAATTGTAACAAACTTGGCCAAAGTTGGAAATTTTAGAAAAAAATAGATTTTTCAGATTTTAAGAATTTTTAGTCTAAGAGACCATTCGGAACACTATTCGTCTACAAAAAAAATGTGTGGTACTTCCAGGAACCGATATACGCAAAATGACTTTTTTCATAAATTGTGCTTGAATCGACTGGAAATGCCCAAAAATCGATGAAATTTAATTTTTGTTCAAAAGTTTTTATTGTTTTCTTTTTCATGTCTAAGAGACTATTCCGAACACAAGTTGTCTATAAAAAAAAATTGTGGGACTTCCAGGAACCGAACAAAGTTGGCAAGCTACTTTGGAAATTTTAGAAAAAAATTGATTTTTCAGATTTTCAGAATTTTTAGTCTTAGAGGCCATTCTGAACACTATTCGTCTACAAAAAAAAATTGTGGTACTTCCAGGAACCGATATACGCAAAATAACTTTTTTTCGTAAATACTGCTTGAATCGACTGGAAATGCCCAAAAATCGATGAAATTTAATTTTTGTTCAAAAGTTTTTATTGTTTTCTTTTTCATGTCTAAGAGACTATTCCGAACACTATTTGTCTATAAAAAAAAAATTGTGGGACTTCCAGGAACCGAACAAAGTTGGCAAGCTACTTTGGAAATTTTAGAAAAAAATTGATTTTTCAGATTTTCAGAATTTTTAGTCTAAGAGACCATTCTGAACACTATTTGTCTACAAAAAAATTTTGTGGTACTTCCAGGAACCGATATACGCAAAATAATGTTTTTCGTAAATAGTGCTTGAATCGACTGGAAATGCCCAAAAATCGATTAAATTTAATTTTTGCTCAATTTTTTTTTTTGTTTTCTTTTCATGTCTAAGAGACTATTCTGAACACTATTTGTCTATAAAAAAAAATTGTGGGACTTCCAGGAACCGAACAAAGTTGGCAAGCTACTTTAGAAATTTTAGAAAAAAAATAGATTTTTCAGATTTTGAGAATTTTTAGTCTAAGAGACCATTCTGAACACTATTTGTCTACAAAAAAATTTTGTGGTACTTCCAGGAACCGATAAACGCAAAATGACTTTTTTCATAAATTGTGCTTGAATCGACTGGAAATGCCCAAAAATCGATGAAATTTAATTTTTATTCAAAAGTTTTTATTGTTTTTTTTTTCATGTCTAAGAGACTATTCCGAACACTATTTGTCTATAAAAAAAAATTGTGGGACTTCCAGGAACCGAACAAAGTTGGCAAACTACTTTGGAAATTTTAGAAAAAGAAAAAAATTGATTTTTCAGATTTTCAAAATTTTTAGTCTTAGAGACCATTCTGAACACTATTTGTCTACAAAAAAAAATTGTGGTACTTCCAGGAACCGATGTACACAAAATTACTTTTTTCGTAAATGGTGCTTGAATCGACTGGAAATGCCCAAAAATCGATGAAATTTAATTTTTGTTCAAAAGTTTTTATTGTTTTCTTTTTCATGTCTAAGAGACTATTCTGAACACTATTTGTCTATAAAAAAAAATTGTGGGACTTCCAGGAACCGAACAAAGTTGGCAAGCTACTTTGGAAATTTTAGAAAAAAATTGATTTTTCAGATTTTCAGAATTTTTAGTCTAAGAGACCATTCTGAACACTATTCGTCTACAAAAAATTTTTGTGGTACTTCCAGGAACCGATGTACGCAAAATTACTTTTTTCGTAAATAGTGCTTGAATCGACTGGAAATGCCCAAAAATCGATGAAATTTAATTTTTGTTCAAAAGTTTTTATTGTTTTCTTTTCATGTCTAAGAGACTATTCTGAACACTATTTGTCTATAAAAAAATATTGTGGGACTTTCAGGAACCGAACAAAGTTGGCAAACTACTTTGGAAATTTTAGAAAAAAATTGATTTTTCAGATTTTCAGAATTTTTAGTCTAAGAGACCATTCTGAACACTATTTGTCTACAAAAAAAATTTGTGGTACTTCCAGGAATCAATATACGCAAAATTACTTTTTCGTAAATAGTGCTTGAATCGACTGGAAATGCCCAAAAATCGATGAAATTTAATTTTTGTTCAAAAGTTTGTATTGTTTTTTTTTCATGTCTACGAGACTATCCCGAACACTAGTTGTCTATAAAAAAAAATTTGTGGGACTTCCAGGAACCGAGATACGCAAAATGATTTTTTTCATAAATAGTGCTTAAAAAATCGACTGGCAATGCCCAAAAATCGATTGAATTAAATTTGGAAATTTTAGAAAAAGAAAAAAATTGATTTTTCAGATTTTCAAAATTACTTTTTTCGTAAATAGTGCTTGAATCGACTGGAAATGCCCAAAAATCGATGAAATTTAATTTATGTTCAAAAGTTTTTATTGTTTTCTTTTCATGTCTAAGAGACTATTCTGAACACTATTTGTCTATAAAAAAATATTGTGGGACTTTCAGGAACCGAACAAAGTTGGCAAACTACTTTGGAAATTTTAGAAAAAAATTGATTTTTCAGATTTTCAGAATTTTTAGTCTAAGAGACCATTCTGAACACTATTTGTCTACAAAAAAAATTTGTGGTACTTCCAGGAATCAATATACGCAAAATTACTTTTTCGTAAATAGTGCTTGAATCGACTGGAAATGCCCAAAAATCGATGAAATTTAATTTTTGTTCAAAAGTTTGTATTGTTTTTTTTTCATGTCTACGAGACTATCCCGAACACTAGTTGTCTATAAAAAAAAATTTGTGGGACTTCCAGGAACCGAGATACGCAAAATGATTTTTTTCATAAATAGTGCTTAAAAAATCGACTGGCAATGCCCAAAAATCGATTGAATTAAATTTGGAAATTTTAGAAAAAGAAAAAAATTGATTTTTCAGATTTTCAAAATTACTTTTTTCGTAAATAGTGCTTGAATCGACTGGAAATGCCCAAAAATCGATGAAATTTAATTTATGTTCAAAAGTTTTTATTGTTTTCTTTTCATGTCTAAGAGACTATTCTGAACACTATTTGTCTATAAAAAAATATTGTGGGACTTTCAGGAACCGAACAAAGTTGGCAAACTACTTTGGAAATTTTAGAAAAAAATTGATTTTTCAGATTTTCAGAATTTTTAGTCTAAGAGACCATTCTGAACACTATTTGTCTACAAAAAAATTTTGTGGTACTTCCAGGAATCAATATACGCAAAATTACTTTTTCGTAAATAGTGCTTGAATCGACTGGAAATGCCCAAAAATCGATGAAATTTTTTTGTTCAAAAGTTTTTATTGTTTTTTTTTTCATGTCTAAGAGACTATCCCGAACACTAGTTGTCTATAAAAAAAAATTGTGGGACTTCCAGGAACCGAGATACGCAAAATGATTTTTTTCATAAATAGTGCTTAAAAAATCGACTGGCAATGCCCAAAAATCGATTGAATTAAATTTTTCTTCAAAAATTGTTTTCTGTTTTTTTTTCCAGGTCTAAGAGACCATTTGTCTATAAAAAAATTTGTGAGACTTCCAGGACCCGAGAAATTTTTGACTACTTATATTATCATTACAAAAATTGTTTTTTATATTTTATATATTGTACATATTTTTTTAGTTTATATGAGTATTCAGATAGCATATTGCTAAATAAAGATTATTATTATTATTATACTTAAAAATTACTACGTAACCTAAAAAGTAAAAGTTCGGCGTGAAAAACTTACCTTCCGTCTTGAATAAATACTGCAGGAACTCGATTTCAAATTCCGTTAGCGGCCTCCTTCCCTCCAAGTCGGTCAGCAGATTCTGGACGACGGTGTCCTTTTGTTCGGATTGCAGGTGCAAAACGGCGTACGCCAACTTCACGTCGGATTGTCTTCTCTCGATGGGTGCATGCGGTTCCGCACCGGTTTCTTCCGATTCCGATTCTTCGACAACTTTAAAGCCTCGCAAGGTCTGCGCAATCTCGGTGTAATTTTCCAATTTTTTCGAGGGGGTGTAATCCAAATCCGAAAAACTCTTTCGGTTGTGATCGTTGATGAAGGCTGTAAAGAAGGAAAAAATTAGTGAGTTTTCGAAAAACTTACTCATGATGACATTAATAATAATAATAATAAGTAATCTTTATTCTAATATAAATATG
This sequence comes from Ocypus olens, assembly GCA_910593695.2. Classification (NCBI taxonomy): domain Eukaryota; kingdom Metazoa; phylum Arthropoda; class Insecta; order Coleoptera; family Staphylinidae; genus Ocypus; species Ocypus olens. Next base: position 57,761,315 of record OU343053.1, read on the forward strand.
AATATACAAAAAATATACATAAATACTACAATACATTATACAGGGTGTTTCAAAATTCATGCACCAAAAGTTTTCTGCGTACTCCTCGTAAATAAAAAGATGACAAGTCTTGTTTTTACACAAAATAACATGGATTGAACCCCTTCGCAGAAATATTACATCCATTTTATTTTGTAGAAAATCGAGATTTTTCATAAGGGTTTTTTTTTCTTTCTATCTACGAGGAGTATGCAGAAAATTTTTGGTGCATGACCCCTTCGCAGAAATATTAAATTCATTTTATTTTGTAGAAAGCGTTTTTTTTCATTCTATCTACGAGTACGAGGAAAATTTTTGGTGCATGAATTTTGAAACACCCTGTATACGTTTGCGCAATTGAACTTAGTAACTCTCATTTTAAACTTTTTTTGTGCATCGTTAATAATTATTGAGATATTGAATTTTTTAGAAAATCGCGAATTTCACGCGAACTCCTTAGAATTTTGAAAAATTCTCAACGTAAACTGAACCAGCATACAAAACTTACACGACCTTGCCCATTTAACTAAATCCCTAGCTTTAACCCTTTCGGCCCTGGTGGTGGCAATTGCCACCGCAACATTTACATGTCTCTACTTACTATTACAATCCACTAGATGTCACTTCAACAAAGTCACATGTCTCTACTTACTATAACAATCCATATTTTTGCTGTTTATCACTAGATGTCACTTCAACAAAGCCTATACTAATTAATCAAATCAGTTCAAATTTGGTATTTATGGTTTTAAGAAGCTCCCCATCAATAATAATTAACAAAAAAAAATATTTTAAATCCAGGGCTGAAAGGGTTAAGAATAGGAATGTTACCCATGTAATCCTACTCTGTTTAGAACACCCTGTATACGAAATATTTGAAAATTAGACGCCATTACAGATTCTAGTACATCAAACAATTCTTCAAGTCAAAATTGTAGTTAAATTATTAAACATAAACTTTCCGCACAAAATTGCACCAGTTAACCCTACAGACAATACGTTGGGCCTGAGAGGCCCACGAGACGTATTCACTAGTGTTATGCTGTTTCACGTGTTCTCTGTAGGGTTAAAGATAATGGAAAATAGTTGGTTAACCCTTAAACGCCTAGTGATGCCATATGGTTACGCTTGTAGACATCTTCCGGATCTCTTGGCTGGATTCACGGCCTCGCTCGGCGGTGCAACTCCAGTCGCGTCCGTAAATCTGTCACTTTATTGCCTTGTTAGACAAATAACTATTCTTTTCACTCAAATATATTTATGTATAGATAGTTATTGTTATTTGCAAAACAAATTAAATTTCGAAAAAAAATTAAGGGTTAAGGAAAAGGGTGATAAACTACCGATAGAAATTATTTTCTCGACTTACCCAATTTCTCCACACGCCTCTTGTGTAAAGCCAACTTGGCATCGTAGAACTCGGCGGCCTCATCCAGAACACCTTTTCTCTCTTTGCCGGCCTCGCTTTCATTAATTTCTTTTATAAACGTATGCACATCCGGGTCATCTCTAATCTTCGCAAGCGGCGACGCTTGGATAAAAGTCTCGTAATTCGATCCGTTTACACTAACGTGCCCCTCTTCACCGACGCACAATCTCTTCAAGAGTTGCTGAAAGTAACAACGGAAAAAATTAGTGCTATGGAAAGTTGCTGTCTATAATAATAATAATAATAATAATAATAATAATAATAAAGAGATTAGCCATGAGCTTCTCCTCGATGGATGGAGGACTAATCTGTTTGTTGACGTAAAGCAGGGAAAACAGATAACCGGCTCGCCGGGAAGGGAAAGTTGCTGTCTAAACCCTATCTAACCTTACTTAACCCAAACCCAAACCCTATCTAACCTAACCTGAACCCTACACCTAATATAAAAATTGTGATGTGGCCATCATGTTACTTTCTCCGACTTGAAGGTATCATCATTTATATTTACGCTTTCATGGTTTATTTTTTATTTAAATCATATTTTAAATGTACATCGAGCATTTTGCAGGTTGCCAAATTACAACCAGAAACAGAATTTCAGTATTTGAAACTTAAAAAATTTAAAATCATATTGAACGATTCAAAATTTTCAAAAAAATTAATCTCGCAAGGAATTCGCTTCAAAATTTCAAAATTCATCCACAATTAAACACATTTTCGAAATCCCGTAAAACAATTGACAAATTACAACCAGAATCAGAATTGCAACACTAGAAACTTTCTTTCAGAAAAAATTGGAAACTGCATAGATCGATTCGAAAATTTCTAAAAAATTAATCACTCAAGGAATTTGCTTGAAAATTTCAAAATCCATCCACAGATAACACATTTTTAAAATCCCGCAGACACAATTGACAATTTACAACCAGAAACAGAATTGCAACACTCGAAACTTTCTTTGAAAAAATTGGAAACTGCATTGATCAATTCGAAAATTTCTAAAAAAATAATCACACAAGGAATTTGCTTCAAAATTTCAAAATCCATCCACAGATAACACATTTTTAAAATCCTGCAGACACAATTGAGAATTTACAACCAGAAACAGAATTGCAACACTCGAAACATTCTTTGAAAAAAATTGAAAATTGCATTGATCGATTCGAAAATTTCTAAAAAATTAATCACACAAGAAATTTGCTTCAAAATTTCAAAATCCATCCACAGGTAACACATTTTTAAAATCCCGCAGACACAATTGACAATTTACAACCAGAAACAGAATTGCAACACTCGAAACTTTCTTTGAAAAAAATTGAAAATTGCATTGATCGATTCGAAAATTTCTAAAAAAATAATCACACAAGGAATTTGCTTCAAAATTTCAAAATCCATCCACAGATAACACATTTTTAAAATCCCGCAGACACAATTGACAATTTACAACCAGAAACAGAATTGCAACACTCGAAATTTTCTTTGAAAAAAATTGAAAATTGCATTGAACGATTCGAAAATTTCTAAAAAATTAATCACACAAGGAATTTGCTTCAAAATTTCAAAATCCATCCACAGATAACACATTTTTAAAATCCCGCAGACACAATTGACAATTTACAACCAGAAATAGAATTGCAACACTCGAAACTTTCTTTGAAAAAAATTGAAAATTGCATTGAACGATTTGAAAATTTCTAAAAAAATAATCACACAAGGAATTTGCTTCAAAATTTCAAAATCCATCCACAGATAACACATTTTTAAAATCCCGCAGACACAATTGACAATTTACAACCAGAAATAGAATTGCAACACTCGAAACTTTCTTTGAAAAAAATTGAAAATTGCATTGATCGATTCGAAAATTTCTAAAAAAATAATCACACAAGGAATTTGCTTCAAAATTTCAAAATCCATCCACAGATAACACATTTTTAAAATCCCGCAGACACAATTGACAATTTACAACCAGAAACAGAATTGCAACACTAGAAACATTCTTTGAAAAAAATTGAAAATTGCATTGATCGATTCGAAAATTTCTAAAAAATTAATCACACAAGAAATTTGCTTCAAAATTTCAAAATCCATCCACAGGTAACACATTTTTAAAATCCCGCAGACACAATTGACAATTTACAACCAGAAACAGAATTGCAACACTCGAAACTTTCTTTGAAAAAAATTGAAAATTGCATTGATCGATTCGAAAATTTCTAAAAAAATAATCACACAAGGAATTTGCTTCAAAATTTCAAAATCCATCCACAGATAACACATTTTTAAAATCCCGCAGACACAATTGACAATTTACAACCAGAAACAGAATTGCAACACTCGAAATTTTCTTTGAAAAAAATTGAAAATTGCATTGAACGATTCGAAAATTTCTAAAAAATTAATCACACAAGGAATTTGCTTCAAAATTTCAAAATCCATCCACAGATAACACATTTTTAAAATCCCGCAGACACAATTGACAATTTACAACCAGAAATAGAATTGCAACACTCGAAACTTTCTTTGAAAAAAATTGAAAATTGCATTGAACGATTTGAAAATTTCTAAAAAAATAATCACACAAGGAATTTGCTTCAAAATTTCAAAATCCATCCACAGATAACACATTTTTAAAATCCCGCAGACACAATTGACAATTTACAACCAGAAATAGAATTGCAACACTCGAAACTTTCTTTGAAAAAAATTGAAAATTGCATTGATCGATTCGAAAATTTCTAAAAAAATAATCACACAAGGAATTTGCTTCAAAATTTCAAAATCCATCCACAGATAACACATTTTTAAAATCCCGCAGACACAATTGACAATTTACAACCAGAAACAGAATTGCAACACTCGAAATTTTCTTTGAAAAAAATTGAAAATTGCATTGAACGATTCGAAAATTTCTAAAAAATTAATCACACAAGGAATTTGCTTCAAAATTTCAAAATCCATCCACAGATAACACATTTTTAAAATCCCGCAGACACAATTGACAATTTACAACCAGAAATAGAATTGCAACACTCGAAACTTTCTTTGAAAAAAATTGAAAATTGCATTGAACGATTTGAAAATTTCTAAAAAAATAATCACACAAGGAATTTGCTTCAAAATTTCAAAATCCATCCACAGATAACACATTTTTAAAATCCCGCAGACACAATTGACAATTTACAACCAGAAATAGAATTGCAACACTCGAAACTTTCTTTGAAAAAAATTGAAAATTGCATTGATCGATTCGAAAATTTCTAAAAAATTAATCACACAAGAAATTTGCTTCAAAATTTCAAAATCCATCCACAGATAACACATTTTTAAAATCCCGCAGACACAATTGACAATTTACAACCAGAAACAGAATTGCAACACTCGAAACTTTCTTTGAAAAAATTGGAAACTGCATTGATCGATTCGAAAATTTCTAAAAAAATAATCACACAAGGAATTTGCTTCAAAATTTCAAAATCCATCCACAGATAACACATTTTTAAAATCCTGCAGACACAATTGAGAATTTACAACCAGAAACAGAATTGCAACACTCGAAACATTCTTTGAAAAAAATTGAAAATTGCATTGATCGATTCGAAAATTTCTAAAAAATTAATCACACAAGGAATTTGCTTCAAAATTTCAAAGTCCATCCACAGGTAACACATTTTTAAAATCCTGCAGACACAATTGAGAATTTACAACCAGAAACAGAATTGCAACACTCGAAACTTTGTGTAAATCTGTCCCCGTGGAGGTTAAATTTCCAAAATGCAACTTGGAATTGAAACACGACAGGAATTACAGGGAAAAATGAATTCAACACTTACGTTAATGAGTTTGCAATTCGAGAGGGTACGAACATCAAAAATCAAGAGGTGCCATGACCAAACGTAATGGAACAACGTTGACTCCCTAGCATTTCTTGAAACGTACACGAATGTGTAAATCTGTCCCCGTAGAGGTTAAATTTCCAAAATGCAACTCAGAATTGAAACACAACATGAATTACGGGGAAAAATTCATTCAACACTTACGTTAATGAGTTCGCCGCAGATTGCAATTATCAGCACACACCTAATTTGTTTGCGATTGTTTTGTTGTTTACATGAAAACCGGTTGCTGGGATCAAAACAAATTTACTTACAATATAGCCCATCCTGTTGGAGCCCCTTCCGTCCCCGTCCGTAATCAGCGAGGACACGCTCTTCGCCACATCCTGGAGAAAATGCGGATTCAGGGAGGGAAAACTCCCGGAAAAATCCTCCGAATTCAAATTCAAATTCCGCAACAGGTACAAAATACGCTCCTCCGCCATCGCTGTTTACGAACACTAACGCCCTCTAGCGGAGATCCATTGTTGTCGATAATTGTATTCATTCAACAACGATTTACGCAATTTAAATAAAAATAAGCAACATGTCCTCGAACATCAATTAAAATTATTTATTACCCTTGATTTACACAATATTCTAATTTGATAAGTTTTTAATAAGAAAGTACACGCCAACACCTCAAGAGCTCCACGGTTGTCAATTGCATTAATTCAACAATGATTTTAGAGGCAATTCGAATAAAAATAACAAACATTTCCCACGAGCTTCATTTAAAATCATTGATAACGCTTGATTTATGCAATTATTAAATTTAAAAACGTGTTTATATGAAAGCACGCGCCAACACCGCAAGACTGTTGTTGAGTGTATTAATTCAACAACGATTTTACAGGCAATTCAAATAGAAATAATAAAAATTCTTCTCGAGCAAATTGTTGATTACACTTGATTTATACAGTTTTCCAATTTAAAAACTTTAATAACAAATTTTTACATGAAAGCATGCGACAACACCGCAAGAGCACTATTGTTAATTGCTTTAATTCAACAACGATTTTACACGCAATTCAAATAAAAATAACGAAAATTCTCTTCGAGTATCATTGAAAATGATTGATTACACTTGATTTATACAGTTTTCCAATTTAAAAACTTTAATAACAAATTTTTACATGAAAGCATGCGACAACACCGCAAGAGCACTATTGTTAATTGCATTAATTCAACAACGATTTACACACAATTCAAATAAAAATAACAAAAATCCTCCTCGAGCATCATTCAAAATTATTGATTACACTTGATTTATACAATTTTCCAATTTAAAAACTTTAATAACACATTTTTACATGAAAGCATGCGACAACACCGCAAGAGCACTATTGTTAATTGCTTTAATTCAACAACGATTTTACGCGCAATTCAAATAAAAATAACAAAAATATCCCTGAAGCATCATTTAAAATCATTAATTTATACAATGGTATAATTTTAAAACTTTATAACACATTTTTAGATTAAAGCACGTGACAACACCGCAATGCGCGTCTTGTTTACAAATAACAGGTGCGTTTTGTTTTTCCGTCAGGTGCATTTCGCGAAAATGCAGTCGCCGCTCAAAATTAAGAATAAACATTTCGAAAATCCGTACCCCGATTACACCGCGGAGGCCGCCAAGTACGTGCTCGAGAATGATGAGGTGATATTTCACCCGGTGCACAACTTCGATGAATTACGATTCGCCCCCCTTTGTTTTTAGATTAAATCCGATGCCAAAATCAGGACTGCGCTTCCGGAAAAATGGAAGGGCGTCACTGAAAGAATCGAGAAGTACCTGAGGAAGAATGACAACACCGTGTACACGGGGACCTCGGGGGTCGCCATGCTCTACCTGCTCAAGGACTGCGTCTCCATGCATAGTTTAGTGGTAAGTGTTTGTACTTTTTGGTGTAACGATGCTCTACCCGCTGAAAATTTACGTTTCCATGCATGGGTTAGTGGTGTTTGTAGTTTTTGGAGTAACGATGCTCTACTTGATGAAAGATTACGTTTCCATGCATGGTTTAGTGGTGTTTGTAGTTTTTGGGGTAACGATGCTCTACCTGATAAAAGATTACGTTTCCATGCATGGTTTAGTAGTGTTTGTAGTTTTTGGGGTAACGATGCTCTACCTGCTGGAATTGTGTGTTTCCGTACATTGTCTGGTCGGAAGTGTATTTTTCGGGGTAATGATGATGAAGTCGTTTGTTCAAGAAAATCAAACAGCTCCTGCTGAGCAGCACGATAAAATCCAAGCGGCGCGTGACCTTCCTGTGCGGGGACGGAGGCCCCCTGGCCCTGGGCGCAGTGGTGGCGCACAAAATGGGCGACGAGTCGGAATTGCGGTCGATGATCAAGGGCCTGGTCAGTTTGAAAGCGGACGCCGTCACGTGCAAATCGGACCTGCCGGACGAGACGTTGTACGGGCGGGCCGGCTATCTGTTTTCCCTGCTCTACGTCAACAAACAGATCAGTCCCCCGCCCATTGAGGAGAAGCTCATTAAAAGCGTGAGTCAATAATCGTTTCAATTATTTTTTTTTCAAGGTTAGGTTACAATTTCAATCTCGATTCGTTGAAATCAAAATCAAGAAAATATTCATGAATTTCTATGTGTTGAGTGTCTTCACCTCTTCACGCCCAGGTCGCCACATGTGGCGACAAGCAAAAAAAAAGATATTTTACAAATAAAAAAAAATTACTGCTTTAGCGCCATCTATGGAATATTTTTCATATTTTTTTGCAAAAATGAGTTTATGACAGTGGAATAATATTTCGCAGAAAACCGTAACAACAAAATTGGTATATTATTAAACGAGTGAGAAAGTTGGCCATTGCCACGAGGATGAAATTCACCCGAGTGGCAATGGCCAACTTGTTCACGAGTTTAATACTATACTTTTTCGCATCATATTAAATAATTACCTAAAGATTTTTCTGTTTGTATTATAACGAATAATTTTTCTATTTGGAAATTGCGGCAGTTCGCTGACAAAAAACGAATCGTAACCATAGTAACAACTAAACTGTTGGGCAATGAAACCGCTATCATTTGATTGGATGTCACCTGTTGAATAATGAAACCGCTATCATTTGATTGGACGTCACCTGTGGAGAAAATGATTCGGCCGAATAATGGACAACTTTCTCATTCAAAAACGATTTAACAACTTTTATATTATTTAATAAGATGCGAAAAAGTAATTTTTCAATAAACCCTCGATTATCCTATAACCCAATCAAAGTAGCATGGGCGCGAAGTGGTTAATAACCTAAAAGTGGGGAATGCTCAATCAAATTTGTGATCGTTTTAACACTCGCAAGTCTCACTCCTAATCATTTACTAATTTTTCAGGTGATAGAGGCTATTTTAAAGTCGGGCGATAAACTGGCGCTCTCGCTAACTTACGACTGCCCGCTGATGTACCAGTGGCACGACAGCTATTACCTGGGCGCGGCCCACGGCCTCACCGGCATAATGTACCTCCTGCTGCAGGCCAAGGAGTACCTAAGCGAAAGCGATCTTAACACCCTGATAAAACCCACGATCGATTATTTGGCCGGTTTGCGTTACCCCAGCGGGAATTACCCGTCGTCCCTGGAGTCGCAGAGTGGCGACAAGTACGTGCAGTGGTGCCACGGCGCCCCCGGGTTCGTTTACATGTTCAGTGCCGCATTTAAAGTAAGCATAATATATTGAATAATAATAATTCATTCATTATTGTGATTCGGACGCCACTGATGCTATAAACGCTGTGGTGGATTTCACAAACATTTATTTAAGCCGGTATTATATTTTCGTAAGCATAATATATTGAATAATAATAATTCATTAATTATTGTGATTCGGACGCCACTGGTGGTACAAACGTTGGGTGAAACACCTGTGGTGGATTTCACAAACATTTATTTAAGCCGGTATTATATTTTCAGCTGTGTAAACGTTCTTTATTTGATTTTGTCTGTCACTGTCAGTCTTCGAATACATTTTTTAATCGCCATTGTTTGAATTAGAAATGGATTATGCATTTAAGGTAAAAATGCATCGAAATAGAAAAAGATTTGTTAATAAACATTGTGAAAGAGTAAATATCAAATAATGTAATCATAGAATCTAACCTTAAATTATGCATTTCGTTTACCATTTGAAAGATCGTGTACACAGCCGAAAATATAATGCCATTGTTATGTCAATTTAAGCCGGAGTTATATTTATTACTACCTTTGTGAAATCCACCGTTACTATCTTTTAAACCACAATTATTTATAATTTGTTTGACATGTGCTTTTTGTATAAACTTTCAAATGGTAATATTATTTGTCCATCTTTGTTAAGATTGATAGATTTTTGGCATCAATCTGGAGGATCCTCAACCAGATTGATAAAACTCTTCAGAGAGAAAACCAGTCGGGTTAACTATGGTCTTAATAAACCTCTATCTAGGCTATCACACACTGCTAATTGCCTCTTGCCTTCACCGAATTTCGATTTATTCTTAAAAAATTATAGCTTGTTCCGTAAATCATTAATTTGAATATGACTTTTTCATAATTCATATTTTTTATTTTATAATTCTTAGTTTTAGTTTCTAGCTATTATGTTTCAATTTGGTTTCATTTATTATGTATGTATGTACGCTAAATTTAATTTAATTTCATCTCATGTAATTTATGCATTTTTCTTTGTATTATTATTTTTACATAGAGATTTCGTAAATAAATAAATTGTGTTTATAATGGATTACCACGTGGTAATGGTAGCGACCATCGTCTTGATCACTTGGGTCCGAAAAGTTATAAAATGATGAATATAAAAATGCACAACAAAATTAAAGTCGATAAACCTGTTCATACCAAAAATTTGAATGAGACGTTAATATAAAAATAAACAATAAAATTAAAGTCTATAAATTTATTTGTACCAAAAATTTGAACTTTTTTTTTTGTAGGTGTTTAAAGATCCACGATATTTACAACTAGCTCTCGACGCGGGAGATGTCGTCTGGCAGCGCGGACTCGTGAGAAAAGGCTACAGTATTTGTCACGGCGCGTCGGGAAACGCTTACTGTTTTCTCGAGCTGTATCAAACAACGAATGTGAGTACTTTTTTCCACGTAAGACGAAACCTGTAAAATTGATTGAGATTTAAATTTAACCCGTTTAGAGCTGAAATATTTTTTTCGCCTCGAATCTATAATTTTGGGTAAACATTTATTTAAAATATCTCTACCAAAAATTATGTTCTATAAAACAAATAATTTTTCAAATTATTAATTTAGACTGTCTACTGTTGGGTTGATCAGTAACATATGATTAATTAATTTCTCACTTAACCCGTGGTGAAACATAATTATATATTTGATTAATTAAAACACTTAGTTTTGTTTCACTGATTTTAATTAATCAAAAAAAAAATGATCAGGAACATCTTAGAATATATGAAATTTACAAGTTTTTACATACTGGCGTTTAAAAGAATGGTGGCGCCATCTGGGTTAATAGGGCACTATTACCTCCTTCATTTTGGTTGAAAATTTTGCCGAATGAAATGAAAGCTGTAAAATTGATTGAGATTTAGATTTAACCTATTTAGAGCCAAAATGTTTTTTTTTGCCTCGAATCTATAATTTTGGGTTTACATTTATTTAAAATATGTCTACCAAAAATTATTTTCTGTAAAACAAATAATTTTTCAAATTATGAATTTTGAACATGTGAAATTTACAAGTTTTTACATAGTGGCGCCATCTGGGTTAATAGGGGACAAGTGTACCTCCTTCATTTCGGTTGAAAATTTTGCCGAATGAAATGAAAACTGTAAAATTGATCGAGATTTAAATTTAATAGGGAACTTTAATTTATGTTTTTTCATTTCGGTTGAAAATTTTGCCGCATGAAATGAAAACTGTAAAATTTAGGGCGCTTCAATTTACTTCCAACATTGTGGTTGAAGAGATTTTTCCCTTGACCGCAGGATGTGAAGCATCTATACCGTGCCATAAGGTTCGCGGAATGGTGCATAGATTACAAGAAATCGAACGAGGAGTACCCGCCGGACCGTCCGATTTCTCTGTACGAAGGAATCTGCGGACCGATGTACCTACTCCTCGACATACAAGACCCCATGAACGCGAAATTCCCAGGATTCACCCTCTGAACGAGCGCTGTGTATTGCATATTTATTTATTTATTTATTGTGAACGATACCACAATTTAGCACGGTTCTTGTAACACGCCACATTTCAGTATTCTTGAATTTCTAACAGGGAGGAGGATAAAAGGTAACGCTCTAAATATAATCTGTAACTACAAGAGATAATTTTTGTTTCAAAGCGTCGACCGTTTGCGTATGTTATATCTAAAGGGGAGGATACAAAATTAAGTCGGTTTTTACGGCAAATATAATCCATAATTACGAAAGATAATTTTTGTTTCAAAGTATCGACCGTTTGCATATGTAATATCTAAAGGGGAGGATACAAAATGAAGTCGGTTTTTACAGCAAATATAATCTATAATTACGAAAGATAATTTTTGTTTCAAAGTGTCGACCGTTTGCGTATGTTATATCTAAAGGGGAGGATACAAAATTAAGTCGGTTTTTACGGCAAATATAATCTATAATTACGAAAGATAATTTTTGTTTCAAAGTGTCGACCGTTTGCGTATGTAATATCTAAAAGGGAGGATACAAAATTAAGTCGGTTTTTACCGCAAATATAATCTATAATTACGAAAGATAATTTTCGTTTCAAAGCGTCGACCGTTTGCATGTGTAATATTTTAATGATTCACGATCAGATAAGATTATCATGCAAATATTACCGCCGCAACATTGTAAATGACACAATGATGTGTCATTGAAGTTATTAACTCACCGTTTTATCCGTTATCTATTCGAGATAACCTAATTGAGTCGGAATATTTGAATGCCTTTTTTTTTCGTGTAAATTCAGGTAATGGAAAGAAATTGTGTCTTTTGATGTAATCAAAAATTGTTATAATTTCCGAGATGTTAATTGAATAAATTAGTTTTAAAATCAGATGTTTTTCCAAGTCTGAAAAATCTTTAATGAAAAATTGTTAGTTTTCAAAATTTAGTGGTTTTGGCTCCAAATTTCGATGGACGGTGATTTTTCACAAAATTCAAGTCTCTGATTTGAATCGGGAACTCATCTTCGAAGAATTTGTTATTCTTCTGATAATTTTGCGAAAAATCACCGTCTATTGAAAAACTTCTCTAGAAATTTGGAGCCAAAAACACTAAATTTTGAAAACTAACAATTTTTTATTTTTTTCCAAGTCTGAAGGAATCTTTAATGAAAAATTGTTAGTTTTCAAAATTTAGTGGTTTTGGCTCCAAATTTCGAAAGACGGTGATTTTTCACAAAATTCAAGTCTCGGATTTGAATCGGGAACTCATCTTCGAAGAATTTGTTATTCTTCTGATAATTTTGCGAAAAATCACCGTCTATTGAAAAACTTTTCTAGAAATTTGGAGCCAAAAACACTAAATTTTGAAAACTAACAATTTTTTATTTTTTTCCAAGTCTGAAGGAATCTTTAATGAAAAATTGTTAGTTTTCAAAATTTAGTGGTTTTGGCTCCAAATTTCGATAGACGGTGATTTTTCACAAAATTCAAGTCTCGGATTTGAATCGGGAACTCATCTTCGAAGAATTTGTTATTCTTCTGATGATTTTGTAAAAAATCACCATCCATCGAAAAACTTCTCTAGAAATTTGGAGCCAAAACCGCTAAATTTTGAAAACTAACAATTTTTCATATTAAAGATTTCTTCAGACTTGGAAAAACATCCGATTTTAAAACTATTTTATTCAACAACATCTCGGAAATTATAACAAACCATAAATATACAGGGTGTCCCGTTTGAAATTCTGAAGTTGATCTCATTTTTGCGGAAATGGAGAAACGGAAATGAAGTCTATATATTCAGAAAGGGCAATCATTTCAAACCGTTTAAAGCCACCGAATTTCATTTTCGTACTACTAACCGTTTTCGAGATATCGGCTGTCTACTACCTCGTGGGACACCCTGTATAACCATTCGGCCCGGAGAAACCGGTAAAGTTAATCACTCAATTGAAATAGTATTTACTGTTTTAGATATTTGTAAAAGAAACTTGTTTTATGATTAATTAATTTTTCACTTAACCCGTGGTGAAACATAATTATATAATTTGATTAATTAAAACATTTGGTTTTGTTTCACTGCTTTTATTTGTCTCTCCGACTAGTTTCGACCTTTGGTCATTCTCAAGGAGATGAAACTTTTTTTTTACAATCCTGAGAAAATTTGTAATATAATTCGGGTTTAGTGTTATATTTTTGAAATTGTAAAAAACAACCTAACACAATCGTTAATTAAAGATTTTTTTTTTTAATTCAGTGCATTTGTCACAAATAGATGCTTCACAAGGCGTTAAATGAGAATCAAATTCAAGAAATAAATAATGAAAATATTTTTATTTATTTATCTATTATCTAATTTATTTTATGGTTTAATATTTATGTTCACGTTAAATAAGAAAAAAATCCATTAATTTTTTTTAATTACCTTCAGCAATCACATGTTTTTCATAAAGAATTGAGAAACAAATTAAATTTTAATTGCATACGAAATAATAACTTAAAATTAAATTTGTTATTTCTATCGAATAAATGATTTTTTTTTTATTGTTGGTACCTTATAATTAATCGATTTTATAGAATGAAATTATTTTTTTTAGCACTTAAAATTAAATTTGTTATTTCTATAAAATAAATGAATTTTTTTTTTTTATTGTTGGTACCTTATAATTAATCGATTGCATAGAATGAAGTTATTTTTTTTCAACCGTGTAACTATTGTTGGTGCTTGTAACTAATCGGAATGAATCACTTGCTGAAAGTTAGGCCGTGACATCGGTTGGCGTGTACATCACGGGGGTCGGTTTCTCAGAGTTCCCGTTGGCCAGCTGCGCGTAGAATTTCTGGTTCTCCTGTCGCTGGATCTCCAGTTCGGTCTTCAACCGACGGATGGATTTCGCCAGCATCGCAGCGAAGATCACGCCCAAAAACTACGGAATTGATTAGTGGGTAAAGTTAAAGGCAGTTTTACACTGCACAATTTATTGAACAGGAAATGGGTTAATTTCTTGTGCAATTTAAATTGTTTAGTTTCAGTAAATTTAAATTGTTTAGTTTCATATAATAAATTTTTTGTGAAATTTAAGTTGTTTAGTAAATTTCTTGTGCAATTTAAATTGTTTAGTTTGGGTAAATTTAAATTGTTTAGTTTCATGTAATAAATTTTTTGTGAAATTTAAATTGTTAAGTTTCATACAGTAAATTTCTTGTGCAATTTAAATTGTTTAGTTTCAGTAAATTTAAATTGTTTAGTTTCATATAATAATTTTTTTGTGCAATTTAAATTGTTAAGTTTCATACAGTAAATTTCTTGTGCAATTTAAATTGTTTAGTTTCGGTAAATTTAAATTGTTTAGTTTCGGTAAATTTAAATTGTTTAGTTTCATATAATAAATTTTTTGTGCAATTTAAATTGTTTAGTTTCGGTAAATTTAAATTGTTTAGTTTCGGTAAATTTAAATTGTTTAGTTTCATATAATAAATTTTTTGTGCAATTTAAATTGTTAAGTTTCATACAGTAAAATTCTTGTGCAATTTAAATTGTTTAGTTTCAGTAAATTTAAATTATTTAGTTTCATATAATACATTTTTTGTGAAATTTAAATTGTTTAGTTTCAGTAAATTTAAATTTTTTAGTTTCATATAATAAATTTTTTGTGCAATTAAAATTGTTAAGTTTCATGCAGTAAATTTCTTGTGCAATTTAAATTGTTTAGTTTCAGTAAATTTAAATTGTTTAGTTTCATATAATAATTTTTTTGTGAAATTTAAATTGTTAAGTTTCATACAGTAAATTTCTTGTGCAATTTAAATTGTGAAACTATTCACACAGTAAATTTAAATTGTTAAGTTTCATACAGTAAATTGTCTCAATAATTGAGTCTAGTTATAAAATTGACTCAATTTTTGTGATAATTTACTCTACGAAACTAAACAATTGAAATTTCACTAGAAGTGAACTAATTTCTTGTACAATAAATTGTGTAGTGTAAAACAGCCTTCAAGCAACGATTGTTTATGTTTCGGGTTGGTGCAAATTTGCGCTTGTAAAAAAAAAATATTACCTGAACAATTGCGACGCAAATACCTCCAGTACCGACGAGTGTGGCACATTCGGAGATGATGTAGGAAAGCTTATTGAGGCAACCGGTTTTGAAGGGATCCTCTAGGTTAGGACTGTAGCAACTCTCGGGTGGTCCGGCTTGGCCCCAGTCTGTGCTGTTGTGGATTCCACAGCAGTCCAACTAAATTGATCGACAGTTATGTTACTAGAATCATTCTCATACACCTGAATGACTTTAAAAATGACAACAATTGATTGTAACAATTCATTTTTATATTAAACTGCTATAATCTGAATTTAAAAAAAAATGCAGAAGTAGGTCTTTCAAACTTCATTAATTGAATTCATTCAATAAAACGAAATGTAGCCTGAATATATGAATATTCAACCTGTTCGTTAATCTGCAAAATTAAGTCATTAATTGCCCTGACTGTCTTTAGAAATGACAATAATTTTTAGATTAAATAAACTGCTATAATCTATAATTCAACTTCATGAATTCCTTACACATCCAATGCTTCGTACACACTTGCGCCACACTCGTGGGGTTCATGAAAATGCGCAAGTGTGTACAACGCATAATGAAGAAAATTTGTTAGAGTCTAATACTGGCAATATTAAGGTGTAAAATTTTACACTCAACTCTAAACTGAATCTCGTCCCAGGATTCCTTAACGTAGGGATCCCTCTCGTACTCCAATATGGACGTGTTCATCCTGTCCTCGACGTACACCTTGATATCGGACCTCATCGTGTAGGCGGCGATGGTGGCCGAAATCTCGAGGATGAGGATGATGCCCAGCATGAGGGCGTACTGGAACATAAAACAAGCCGGCGATAAGGTTTTCGGTGAGGGTTTTGCGACCTACGATGTTGACCAGGAGCGTGCTCTGCCTGATGGCTCCGAAACATCCGAAAAGCGAAACGAGGAAGATGAACACCCCGATGGCGATCAGGAGCGCCGCCGGACTAAAGAAGTAGTTCTCCATGAAGATCTCGAAGTCGCCGTAGATCGCCGTTATCGTGCTGCCCACTGATATCAGTAGAAATCCAAGCATCTAAAATTAATACACAATACACAATTTATTTTTGAAATTCGACCCCAATCTCCCTTGAAGCTACCTTTTCAACCAAATTGAATGTCCTTCGAAAATCAATCAAAAGTTGAAAATATGCTTCGCCCAGAGTTATTTTGACTTAATAGTGAAAGTGATGATTTTACATCAAAAGCAGTGACGGCTTGCGGGGTCTTTTTGGTACGACCGAGGTAGCAGAGGTGGTAATACCTCGTACTACCTCAGCCATACAAGCTGGAGGGTGGGATAGGGTCCACCCACCACCCTCCGTTTTCACTTTAACTAAACCCAGAATCTCTTTATTGGTGGTTTTGCAACTTTTGAAACTTGTGGGCGAAAAAAGTAAATTCGGCCCTGCATACGTATGGATACCTATTTCCGATCACCCTGTATATTTATATATTCAGATTTTTCGAAATCGTGCAAACTCGTTCTTGATAATCTCCAATGCAATTACTGTTGATAATATACTGTCAACGACGCAATTTTTGATATTTTTTAATTAAAATTTCAAATGTTTGTTTTTATGCGCAAAACCTCCAATACATTAATTTATTCAGTACTTAAAAAAAAACGCGTTTTTTCTTCAAGTTTAATATTTTATCACTGAATAAAGTCGAAGTACTCTTGTTTGATGGATGCAAACCATTTACCTCTTTTTAAATCTAGACTGCGTTTTTTGTTTTCCTCGCCGTCCATTTTGTAACAAACAATAAAATTTTGCAAACGTTAACGTTTTTTTTTTTGAGAAAATTAAAATGCTTATTTAAAACCCAGGATGTGCGATAAGCGGCGCAAAATTAAATTAGCACCTCGCCATGCCGTTGTCGACCCGGGCGCGATAAAAGCGGCTGATAAGGATGAGGCCACCTTATAGGTGCACTCTCGCTCCGCGTATTTTCACTTACCGCAAACATGAAGTTGGTGGTGAAGAGCATGTACTTGATGCACCGCATCCCGACGTCGGCGTCTTGCGAAGACATCCTCTGGGCTGGTGGTTGTTCCGAAGATGCGGAAATTAATTCGTTCGGAAAGGAAAACGCGTGTGCGGCTGTTCGCTGCCGTCGACTCACTGTACTCACCTGCCCGCAGGTCGTCGCGTTATCGGCGACGCGATAACGCTGCTGATAAGGCTACGTGACACCGCGCGGACAATTACACTTACTTTATTTGTGAAGTGGCCCCTTGACGATCGATCTTATCGATAATTCAGCATTTTTGAGCGTATCGGGGAAACGGCGGACAATGCAAATTGTTTATGCGAAAGTAAAAAATGCAAGCGCATTTGTTTCGAACGGCCGCCCGCGAGTTTTCCGCTCGTATTTCTAATCTGAATTGGTGTATATTGGATTGCGAACATTTCCAAAGTAATTTCAATCGCTCAAATTCTTTAATCTATTAATAAATAACAACCATTATTTCCTGTTCCTGCAACTAACTGAATAGTTGTCGAAGGTTAATGTTTACTTTGATAAATAAGTGTAATCGTGTATTGTTTACGAATTTATTAAAGTTACATAGAACCAGTGACGTTCGCGGGGATTTTTCTGGTACGGCCGAGGAACAAGAGGTGGTAATACACGCAGCCAGCCGTCTCTGCAACTGACCCTACCTATCTGTATTACCACCTCTTGTTACCTCGGCCGTACCAGAAAAAACCTCGCGAACCGTCACTGCATAGAACTGATTCCGACCATCACGACACCCTAATTTTACCAGTTGGAAATACAGTAGGCCAGTGACGGTTCGCGGGTTTTTTTCTGGTACGGCCGAGGAACAAGAGGTGGTAATACAGATAGGTAGGGTCAGTTGCAGAGACCGCACCTATCTGTATTACCACCTCTTGTTCCTCGGCCGTACCAGAAAAAACCCCGCGAACCGTCGCTGCAGTACGCTATTTTTTATTTTAATATGATGTTCAGCTACAAAATTTAACGGTTTGCTTACGAAATAAGAGCGAATGTGCATGTTATAACTACACATTGATATGTAATCATTTGTGTAGCAAATCGTTGCAGGCAATCCAACATACACGCTACGTAGATTTTGCTGTTGCCGTGGAAACCAAGAAACAATCATTGTCAACACTATACGTTTCAGAAAACGACACTGCGTCGTTTACGTTAAGTAATTTAAAACTGGTAAACCTTTTAATTGGGTTTACATATTTAAATGCAGTATTTTCCAATTTCGAAATGAGCGACGTGCTGAAAAATGCCGGCATCTACTTTGACGAGGTGGACAAGGTCAGGATCCTGGACCCGGAGGTGGCGAACCAGACGAACGTGCTGAAGGACGAGTGCAAAATTTACGTGGAGAGTGAGTTCGCTGCTGAGGCAGGTTATCAGATTCCGTTTTTTTTTTAGAAATAGACGAGTTTCAGAAGCTGATCGACGGCTTCATCGGGATCGTGGACAGAATCGCCTCGCAGGTGGACAAGCAGAAAATGAAGGCGATCGGCGCTAGGAACATCCTGCAGACGATGGAGAAACAGCAGGAGATCGACAGGCAGCAGTTGCAGGTATCATCCGGGAAATGCTTACTCCATTTTTAACTTATCGTGAGATTAGGATTGCCATATCTAGCTGGGACCTCGTCGGGATATTTTGAGATGAGGGTGTGGAAATGAAGTAAAAAATGCTTGCATCGTCGATGCAGGATACCAACATGTAACGCCATCTGTGAGACAACCATGACAACTTGTTACAAATCTAACTGAGGCTACATTTACATGTTACGCTAACAGATGGCGTTACTTCAGTACTTGAGGCATGCTCGTAACAGTATTTTGCAAAGGCATCCAATCTTTGACTATATACTAATGGACTGCTATTCCCCCTCCATTTCCCATATGATCACTGCTCCAAAAGTTGTCCACGAGCTGGAGCCCGATATAAGTCCCGCCCCGGAGCCGAAAATGGAGCGTAATTTAAAAACCGGAAAGCAAAAAAATATATTTCTCGATGTATTCATCAGCAACGTGGAGAATGCAAATGCGAGCATATTTCGGCAACTCGGGTCCACTTTCCTGCCTGTTCTTTACAAGCAAAGCATCAACCCATAATTTGCGAAGTTCCGGATTTGATGGAAATCTAATACAGAATTTTAGGTTATAAGTCAAAAGTCAACTGACGTGTACATCAGCTGACGAGTATTATAACCCGCGTTGGCATTTATACGTTGACGTATTGCAGCCTTTCGCATAGCAATATTTTGACATAGTGTGAATATTTGACAATATAAATGTTTATATATTCAAAGGTGTGAATAAATTGCAGGGTATCACAATATGCAATGCGAGCTCATAGACACAAAATAGCTACCAATTTAGTAACATACCGCAACCATTTAGGGTCTCGTCGCGCCACCGTTGCTTGGAGACACACATGAAGTTGGCGTTAACAGTCCAAAAGTATATAGTCAAAGCATCCAATATAATATTACTCGAATGATTATAGGGATTTTCAGAAACTGTGCTGCCAACTGTTTTCAACTTTCTGATCCCATTGTATATTTATCATTGTTTCAGGCATTAATAACAGAGAAATCCATGGAACTAGAGCGCCTGAAAATCCAATTAAACTCGCTGCTAAAAACCGAAATGGAACAGAACGAGATCATAACGCAACTCACGAATTATTAAATAATTTATTTTTTAATCAGTTAACAATATAATATATCATATGATCTAAAATCTACAAGTTTCTTTTATGAAAAAATAATACAATTTCTGTATTTTTCCTTTACATCTATGAAAAAAAAAAGAGAAAGAACTGAAATGCAGCGCACGGCGCACAAATATTCATATAAAAAGAAAACTACCTCGTTACAAATATTACAGAATATCAACACGTGTACAACGAAACGGAAACATGGTTAGATTAAAAAAAAGAAAGTTATTAAACGTCGCGCAGCTCCATCGATAGAAGGCACCACAGCGCGGCGCACCGCCGCGAAATAAAAACCACTCGAGATATGTTTCTCTCCGACGACCACCAATTAAAACGGAATGTCTGAACGCGGGGGTCGCGTTACGAAAGTGAACGAAAGGTGAACGGTTCGTGTTGCGTTTCGCGTATGTACAGTCTCCTCTCGGGCGACGGGGGGAGTCGTCTAGACGGGCCCGGGCGCGTCCGGCTTCGCTTCAGTCTTGGCTCTTTTGCTGTCGCCGACCTCGGGCTCGGGCGACGCCGGCCTCTTCTGCCCCGCGGACGCCGCCGGCTTGAATTGGACTATTATGGCTGTCATGTTGTCGCAGCCGGTGCCGTCGCCCATCGTGTTCGGGGCCAGACAGTGGTCAAACATCTGAAAAGTAAATCGTGTGTAATTTAACCTTTAAATTTTCTTCACCAAAGTGCCATCTATTGACAGCCGGAAGAAAAGTGGTTGGGGTTTTATCATAGATAAAATTGAGGGCGGTCCGTTGGTGTAGTGGGTACGGGTGAGCGCTTGTGTCGGTTACACCGTGGCCGTGTGGGTTCGATTCCCAGCGCAGACGAAAGATTTTTCGGTTTTGAGAAGTATTCGTTCGGGTCCGTGGTTCTTGTATACGTCTTTCATTATTCATTTATTGATTTATTAATTTAATTTATAACTTAAAATATATATAATTGGATAATGGTCATAGCACCAAGGCCAGGCCGAAACCATAGAAAAAAAAAGATAAAATTAAAAATCACTTAAGCGCCATCTCTTGACCGCCATGAGAAAAGTGGCCTGGGTTTTCCTAGCCACTCTGTATATCATCATAGATAATCATTGAAATAAAAAAAATTGGTTTTTCCGATGTACTGACTTGATATGTATTCAAATCAGTTAATGTTTCATAATTGTTTATTCAGATTTAACGAGTTAACTTTTTTTGACGACTATACTCTTTGCGTTATGACGAATAAGTAGTCATCATAGCGTCAAAAACAGGTTAAAAAAAACCATTACTAACCTCCTCGCATATTTTCGACAGCGCCTTCCCCTCCTTAATCGCGGGCCTCACGAAATCGATCACCTCCTGACTAGACATAAAGTTCCATATCCCGTCGCAGGCGAGCACCATGAACTCGTCCTGCGCGGCGTCGATGGTCGCGGTGCGAACGTCCGGCTGCGCGGAGATCATCTGCTCCTTGTCGCTCAGCTCCTTGTTCTGCTTGTAGGCGTGATCGCCGATCGCCCTCGAGAGATTCAGGCCCCCGTTCACCCTCCCGTCGCTCGTCACCTTCCCGCCCGCCTTCACCACGCGCTCCCTCTCGGGCTCGTCCTCCGGCTTGTGGTCGAAGCTCATCTCGACGGCCTGCCCGTTCCGGCACACTATGCACCTGGAGTCGCCGGCGTTCGCGACGTACAGCCTGTCGTCCCTGAGGAGGGCCACGACGGCCGTGCAGCCGCTGTTCGAGCCCGGCTCGTCCGACATGTTCCTGGCGAACTCCAGCTCGTCCTCGTCCTCCTCCTCTATGTCGGCCTCTTCGTCGTCGTCGTCTCCCTCGTCTTCGTCGTCCCCGTCCGAGCTGGCGTCCTCCATTATCGAGGAATTTATGCCCTCCTCATCATCCGAACTGTCTTCTGCAGAAGGGAGAGAGTTTAAATGCATTGGAACAGAACGAAAGAGGAGAAATTATTATTTACCATTTGGTCCTTCAAAATTCTTGTCCTCTTCATCTTCGGTGTCGTCCGAATCATCGGAGAAATCGAGCAGTTTGGCGTACATCTGCGTGACCGTTCTCTTGGGCCTCGTTGATTTGGCGGGGGTCGTGGTTTCCACACCTTTGGTTTTCATTAGAGCTTTACCACTTTTGCCTAAAAAACGGAAATTTCATAATCCAGCTAGGAAAAGTTAGGTTAAAAATAAGTGCTTCGCTTATTTTTTTTTTTTGGTCCTACTTAAGAAAAAACCAACCTTGCTTTAATCATTTCATTACTTAACCCCTTAACGCACATTTTTTTCAGAAAAACAATTTCAAAACAAGAGCCAAAAATAAAAAATTATGGATTTTACATTTTGCATTTTTTGCCATTAAACTTTTTTTTTTGATCCATTTTTGACCCATAATTTCAAAACCGGAGTCAAAAATCAAAATTATGGACTTTGGGCTCTGCATTTTTGGACTTTAACTTTGGATTTTTGGCTCCGGTTTTGCAATTATGGATTAAAAATGGACCTAAAATTTTACAGTTTATTGCCAAAAAATGCAAAATGTAGAGCCCAAAATGCATAATTTTTCACTCCGGTTTTGAAATTATGGGTAAAAAATGGCCAAAAATCTAAAGTTTAATGGAAAAAAATGCAAAATGTAAAGGCCAAAATCCATAATTTTTGGCTCCGGTCAAAAATGGATCCAAAAATCTAAGAATATTACCAAAAAATGCAAATTGGAGAGCCCAAAGTCTATAAATTTAGGTCAAATATAAACAAAAATTGAGGTCGAAAAAAAAACTAAATATCCACAGTTTATCACTAAAAATGTAGAGCAAATCATATTTTTGACCTTATTTTTTTTTTGTACATTTGGCCTAAATTTATGGATTTTGGGCTCTATATTTTGCATTTTTGGTTATAAACTTTGGAACCAGTTTTGACCTAAAATTTCAAAAACCGGACCAAAAAATCCAAAGTTTAGGATAAAAAATTGTAAAATGTAAAGCAAAAACAAAAAATGGAGGTCAAACACTTTAGATTTTTGGATCCATTTTTTACCCATAATTTCAAAACCGGAGTCAAAAATCAAAATTATGGACTTTGGGCTCTGCATTTTTGGTCTTTAACTCTGGATTTTTGGCTCCGGTTTTGCAATTATGGATTAAAAATGGACCTAAAATTTTACAGTTTATTGCCAAAAAATGCAAAATGTAGAGCCCGAAATGCATAATTTTTCACTCCGGTTTTGAAATTATGGGTAAAAAATGGATCAAAAAATCCAAAGTTTAATGGAAAAAAATGCAAAATGTAAAGGCCAAAATCCATAATTTTTGGCTCGGGTCAAAAATGGATCCAAAAATCTAAGAATATTACCAAAAAATGCAAATTGGAGAGCCCAAAGTCTATAAATTTAGGTCAAATATAAACAAAAATTGAGGTCAAAAAAAAAATTAATTTCCACAGTTTATCACTAAAAATGTAGAGCAAATAATATTTTTGACCTTATTTTTTTTTTGTACATTTGGCCTAAATTTATGGATTTTGGGCTCTATATTTTGAATTTTTGGTTATAAACTTTGGAACCAGTTATGACCTAAAATTTCAAAAACCGGACCAAAAAATCCAAAGTTTAGGATGAAAAAATTGTAAAATGTAAAGCAAAAACCAAAAATGGAGGTCAAACACACAAAAATTATCAAAAAATGAATTACTGAAAACCAACCCCTGGAATTAAAGGCAACAACCCAAAAGTTGATCAAAATTGAAAATCCTTATTTGTCGCAGAAGCATTAAATTAATTAATTAAAGTTAGGACAATAAAATCAAATAAAATGAAAGAAGAATCGTCGAAGTGGTGGAATCTATTGCCCGATTGTTGTACTAAAGTATTAACTATACCCTATTTTTCTTAAGATTACAAACACTAGAAGACTGATTTACACCATTAACATATGTGAATCTGGTGACAAATATTGGTGCAAAATTTAAATCTAGTGGACAGTGTGAGGGAAAAGCATGGGATGAATTTATCAGTCATTGTACAAATACAAAATTAAAGAAAGACCACACAGCAATAAGGAGAAACGCTAAACAAAACAAAACAGTAACACGTGAACGGTGTATCTATAATGGCGGACGCTCGCACAGCTGGCATGTGTACACACTGCGCATGTTTACGCTTCATGAGCGTACGCGCCGCAATACTCCTTAAATTAATATTTTCTTAGAATTTAACATTTCAGTTAAGTGCAAGATTTTAATTCATTGTCAATTATGTTATTTAAATATAGTACTCTTATTTTATACTTCAATTTATTCGGTAATACTACATTAACAGTATAATATTTACCCCCATATGCTACGCTTATGCCAGCTAGTAAAATGACAGAGACCAGTCGAAAAAATGAAGATGGAGAATTAAATGTAATTTGCCCTATTCTTCCCTGTTTGCAATCTTACGAAAAATAGACTATAGTACGTTGAAGAATACAGGCAATATGTTAAAGAGCTTAAAGTCCCTGTATTATCATAATTGGCCTCGAAACGTACCGACGGGGGCGCTTCGATTGCGGTAAACAGATGATAGAAATTGAGTATATCGTCGGCATTCCTGTTTTACTGTGCAAAAATGCATCATTTTATCTTAAAAACGATCTTTGGGAACTCTTTTTAAACTAGTGGAATATTTACTTGATATTTAAGCAGTTACAGCAAATTTGTGTGAATAATAATTGTAGAGAATACCAAAATGAACAACTTCTAAAGAATAAGTTTTTTTCAAAATCTCGTTAGTTTTTGAGTAAACCGAGATTTTGAATTTGAAGTATAATTTTTCCATGTTTCATAATTTTGACGTTTTAAACGAGTTTACACAACGCTCGATGTACATTTAAAATATGATTTCAATAAACCATAAAAACGTAAATATAAATATCACAATTGCTTTAGTTAAAAAAGTGATCGCGATCGAACCGCTGACAATAATGTGATCAAGCGGCAACGCTGCAGGGTAGTACCAACATCAAACCCTTTTAAAGCTTGCTATTTAACATTGTGTTTAGGGAGTTTAGAGATATTGTAATGGATATTGCTTGCATTCTTGGAGGAACTTTACTAACCTTTCTTTTGAACTTCTCCATTTTCAACGGGAACAGAAGAACTGGTAACGTCCTCCGTTTTACTGGCATCATTCGAGCTGACCTCCCCGTTCTGCTTCTCCTCCTCCTTCTTCTTCTTCTTAGCCTCCCCTTCATTGCTGGAAACCGCACATTCAGAACTATCCGGGGACTGCACCCTGATCTCCGGCACCACCTTGGCACCGTTCTCCACCTTAACCTCACCGTTATCACAGCTGCTGCTGCTCACCGCCTCCTCCACACTATCGCTGCTCGAAGCCGAGGTGGACGAGGAGGAGGGTGGGTTTCCCGCCGCCGCCGACGACGACGAGCACTCCCTCTTGGCCTTCAGGTAGGGCGAGTTGGGCTGCTTCTCGGCGCCCTCCTTGACGTGCTTCAAATGCGGATTCAGCAGGTTGCTGGTGTACTTCTCGATCACCTGCTCGATGGGCATCTCGGCCTCCTCGTACAGATTGTGCACGTTCTCCTCCTCCTCCTCGCTGTCCTCGTCGTCCGCCTCCGAGCTCTTGGCCAGGGCCTTGAGGGCGGCGACGACCTCCGGCGTGGCGATGGTCGCGTCGAAGCCCAGGAAGGCCTCCTCGAGCGCCCTCTCGAAATCGCCGCTGCCGTACGAGGCGACGCTCTTGAGGAAGTCGGGGAGCTTCTGGGCCGAGTACAGGGCGACCTCGGCGCCCCCGTGCCCGTCGTACACGGCGAAGAACGAGGTGTTGCGGTCGAAGTCGAGTAGGCAGTTGTGCGCGTCCTGAAACGAATGTAAACGTGAGTGTGCGGGGCGAATTTGAGGTTGTGTTCGCGCTCACCTCTTGCCCGATCCGCCAGCCCTGCATGGAACTGGCACCGCAATTGAGCCTGTCATTCGACTCGTCCGTGGAGGCTTTTTCCGTTATCGGCTCGGACAGGTAGGACCCCATGGTTCACTTCGTGGAGCGGCGTCTTCGCGGTGGGAATCAACAGTGTGCGTCGCCCGCCTTTTTGTGGTTCGCTTCGGTTGGGAGTACGCCGGCGGAAAAACGACTTGTTAACTCGCGTCCATGCTGCTTTTGATGTGTTGACGCGGACGGAGGACGCGAGGGGGCACCGCTGCTCTCCCGCCAAAAACCGAGCCCTTTATTCGCGAGGGGGGCGACAAGTCGCGGAATTTCTATTGCAACACTCGCGCGAACACACAAGCCACTCGAATCGAAACAATTATAAACAGTAATTGTTTCAACGCGGCCAACTCGTACGTCCGTGCGGTTGTTAAAACGGAATAACAGATGGCGCTTCATTGTAAATACGTAATCAGTTTTAAATTAAATTTCTTGTAAAATTAATTAAGAATTAATTTAAAAACAGATTATACCACAATGATGAAATCGCGGAGTAATAAATATGAAGCAATATTAATACTGCTAGAAAAACAATAATTGTTTGAACGCGGCCAACTCAAACATCCGCGTCGTTATTAAAATGTAATAACAGATGGCGCTTCATTGTAAATACGTAATCAGTTTTAAAATTAAATTTCTTGTAAAATTAATTAACAATTAATTTAAAAACAGATTATCCCACAATGATGAAATCGCGGAGTAATAAATATGAAGCAATATTAATACTGCTAGAAAAACAATAATTGTTTGAACGCGGCCAACTCATACGTCCGCGTCGTTATTAAAATATAATAACAGATGGCGCTTTATTGTAAATACGTAACCGTATTTTTTAAATTAAATTTCTTGTAAATATAAATTACAGTGACGGTTCGCAGGGTTTTTTTCTGGTACGGCCGAGGAACAAGAGGTGGCAATACAGATAGGTAGGGTCAGTTGCAGAGACGGCTGGCACCTATCTGTATTACCACCTCTTGTTCCTCGGCCATACCATAAAAAACCCCGCGAACCGTCACTGATAAATTAACATTTAATTTATTCGCGAAAGTGGTGATAAATAAAAAATTTCAATTGCAACACTCGCGCATACACACGATTAAAAATAATAATAGTTTCAACGCGGCCGACTCAAACGTCCGCGATGTTATTAAAATATAATAATAGATGGCACTTTATTTTAAATTTGTAATTTTTAAAATAAATGTTAATTAACATTTAATTCAAAAGTATATTATGCCGCGATGATGAAATCTTTGGTTGAAATCGTGTAGTAATAAATTTGAAGCAATATTAAAACTGCTAGAAAAAATATTTTCGTTCCTTGTGAATAAATTACAATAAAATTATTACAGCGCTGATAAACTGCAATTACTTTTTATTCGCGAAAGGAGTGATAAATCAAAAATTTCAATTGCAACACTCGCGCATACAAACGATTACAAATAATAATAGTTTCAACGCGGCCGACTCAAACGTCCGCGATGTTATTAAAATATAATAATAGATGGTACTTTATTTTAAATTTGTAATCATTTTTAAATTAAATATTAATTAACATTTAATTCAAAAGCATATGCCACGATGATGAAATCTTCGGTTGAAATCGCGTAGTAATAAATTTGAAGCAATATTAAAACAGCTAGAAAAAATGTTCGTTACTTGTGAATAAATTACAATAAAATTATTACAGCGCTGATAAACTGCAATTAATTTTTATTCGCGAAAGGAGTGATAAATCAAAAATTTCAATTGCAACACTCGCGCATACAAACGATTACAAATAATAATAGTTTCAACGCGGCCGACTCAAACGTCCGCGATGTTATTAAAATATAATAACAGATGGCACTTTATTTTAAATTTGTAATCATTTTTAAATCAAATATTAATTAACATTTAATTCAAAAGCATATTATGTCGCGATGATGAAATCGCTTAGTTATAAATTTGAAGCAATATTAAAACTGCTAGAAAAAAATTTCGTTCCTTGTGAATAAATTACTGGTGTTATTCTGAACAAAAATGTTACCGTTAACAGCGGTGTTATTTGCTAACATCGACAGATGTTATGAATATACTATTCTGTACACTGTCTGTCAACTAACATCGATGTAAATTAACATTTTCGATGTTAAACAACACTTGTCAAAACGGTCGACATTACGAGATTGTTAATGGTGATATTTTGAGGTTATTTTGTAGTTTGTGTTATTCTTCAACAAAAAACTCAAATGGATAGTAGTATTCCAATATTTATGTGCATGCTTTATGAAACACTAATTTTTTTTCTAAAAATATCCTCAAAAACGTATTATCAATCATCTACTATAATATACATGAAGTTGGTCGCTCTGTAGACGTTGCACTGTTGCCAATTTGTGTACATCGGGCTGTTCAGAATACAGTTTTTAACAGCGCTGTTCAATGTTACATAACATTGCAATGTTAATAACATCGATGTTAATAACGTCGCTGTTAATAACATTTGTTTAGAATAACACCATACAATAAAATTATTACAGCGCTGATAAACTGCAATTAATTCAATGGTGGTATTAACATAAACGTCATCCTTCGATAATATATGTAAACATACATCTTTATTCAGACCATTTTTTTTAACAGTAATTTGTTTCAGTGGACAAAAAAAATTACTTGCTTAAATTTTAGTTAAGACAGTTTTTGTCATGTTTGATTTAATCAAAGCATTCGAAGCTAAAAGTGCAACACTTTTCTGTATTCCCAATTAGTATTAGCTTCTCTGTAATGGACAAAACACCCGATTGATAGTTTTCCAAATAATCACACGAAAACAGAATTTAATGTAATTTTGAAGTTGCTCATTTTCCACTTGATTTAAGGAATATAGTCGGGCCGCTGAGAGCTGCCTGTGACTCTTCGCTTAAAATCGCATGAATCAAGATTTAAGTAAACGTATGTCTGTAAGAAATTTGGTGCCGCGCTGATTTTTTTTATTGGCGGGATATTTAAAAATTCTCGCGCAAACTTTTACGGTTATGTTATTTGACGTAGCGCTTGCGTGTTTTGTGTGTTTATATGAAGCGTGCCAATGCTATGCAAGAGTCATGTGTGAGCTTAGACCTACGTTTACGCTGCCCTATTCTTTAATACCGAGACACACGTTTCGTCTTTTATTTCATACTGTTTCGTACATGATAGAAAAAGATAGATATAAAATGCAAAGCAATTCTTAGTAGGTTAAGTTTTTACGAGTATTTTATTTGTCAATTTTATAATATATTACTATATGTAGATTCATTTGTAACTGACGAGTGTACACTTATTACAAGTATGAACACGAATAAACTACATTACATTACATTAGTACGAAAATGCATGAGTCACCGTCAGCTCTCAACGGATGAACTATATTAAAACAATTTCCATCGACTGAAAATGTTTTCAAATTCACTATATAAATTATATATAGTCGAAGAAACCAATAAATTCAAGATAATCTCACTTGTTGCAGATGCACTAAATAAATGTAATAGACGAAACATTTTCTATTTTCCGTCTTTATTAAATTTAAAAATTGTTAGGTTGGTACATAAAACACGTTGATGCGTAGCTAACTTCATTGAAAACAAAGCGTTTACTTCCTGTCAGTGACGGTTAATTTAACCTCTATTCGATTTGAATATGTAAAAAAATGGAAAACCTCGCGATGCAGGAAAAACAGCCGCAGGAATGGAACCTGTCTTTGCGCTCCGTGCAAAACCCCAAAGCGCCGGACCCTCGGATATCCCAAAGCGCTATCGAAATGTAAGTGCTGAATCTTTAAGTGATCAAAACAAAAAGCTTACTTTACAATTCCAGACGACCGTTGACTGAGGAGTACTTCCCCATCGTGATAAACATAGAGGAGGAGATCAGGCTGCTGAAGGAGGACAAAAAACGTGCCAGCGATGAAGCGAAATTAAAATCGATCATTTACGAGTCGGACCGACTCTCCGATGATTACACAGATAGTTGCTCGGAGGACAACAAATCTGTCGTCATTCCCGCGCAACAGAAAGATATTTACGCAAATGGTTACTGGGAGGACAATAAATCTCTTGCCATTCCCGCGCAACAAAGAGATGATTGCACAGATAGTTACTCGGAGGACAACAAATTTCTTGCTATTCCCGCACAACAAAGAGATGATTACATAGATAGTTACTCGGAGGACAACAAATCTCTTCTCATTCCCGCGCAACAAAAAGATGATTACGCAAATAGCTACTGGGAGGAGGACAATAAATCTCTTGCCGTTCCCGCACAACAAAAAGATTTTTACACAGATAGTTACTTGAAGGATAACAAATCTCTCGTCATTCCAGCGCAACACAAAGAAAACATCAAACCCCCCACGAACATAATAACCAACCGGAAATCCATCCTGCAGGAAATGAAGGAGCTGTCGATGAGCAGGACGCAGAACGGGCAAGAATTGGGCGTGACGCCGTTGAAGTACGCCTCCACACCGGCGCCTAAGATACAGTGCAGCATCGACGTCAGCTCTTACATGAGGACGCCGCTGAATCGGGCCCCGTTGAAAATCAGGGCCGCCTCGACGGCGAGGAGGTCGGACGAGGACCGGTGCAACGGTAGCCCGACGATGCGCGTTCTCTTCAGGAAAATCTGCGTAAACGACGTCGATTACATCGTCCTCAAGGTGCTGGGGAAGGGCGGGAGCTCGTGCGTCTACCACTGCTTCGATCCCAAGACGGAGACGGAGTGCGCCATCAAGTGCGTGGATTTGAATCAGGAACAGAACGCCGTCACCGGGTTCATAAACGAGGTTAAGACGCTGCACAGGCTTCAGCACTGCAAGCGGGTTATCAAGATGTATGCTTAGTAAGTTTTGATTTTTTTATGCTTTAGTTTTTGGGTTTTCCGTGCCAAAATTCAGTGACGGTTCGCGGGGTTTTTTCTGGTACGGCCGAGGTAACAAGAGGTAGTAATACACGCAGCCAGCTGTCTCTGTAACTGACCCTACCTATCTGTATTACCACCTCTTGTTCCTCGGTCGTACCAGAAAAAAACCCGCGAACCGTCACTGCCAAAATTCCCATTCTAAGTGACGCCAGTGAACTTCTGTTAGTTAGGTTATGTTTTAAGGGCGGCTAACTATTTTCAACTTTTTGATCTCGCGGTTGGGGTTAACATGTAAAATTTGAAATGTGTTAATATTGGCTCCCCTAATTATTTGACACCATCATTATTTTTAAAGCTTTTTAAACCGAATGATTTCGTACTTTAATCAATAGCATTTGCCGAAATAAAAGTGAAAAGCCTTACAATTATTTTAAATTAAAAAATAGGTTTGCCATGACATTATAATAGCAGATATTTTATTTTGTTGACAAAAAAATTGACAATTGTTGTATTTGATTTAGAAGCGGCTGTGTATTCCACACAAGAAAAAGTATTTATAATTAAACGGTTTTACTCGGGTAGTGGTTGAAGAAGAGAACGTGATTTGTTTAGTACTGAACTTCCAGAAAAGGTAATATCCAGCAAACGCACTATTCAAAGAATAATTATAACTTAACCTTCTGAATGCGATTTTCGTTTTTTATTAAATCATGGCAAACCTTTATTTTTCATCAAGTAAAATTGTGATGTTTTTTTGCTATTTTCTCAATAAATCCTTTATCAAAAATATTGGGCGTACCAAATAATTCGGCTTGAAAAATAATGTAAGTACTACCAAATAAATAATCACATTGACTTCACGGCCGCTCAACTGATAGAGTACGTTTGAATAGAGAAGAGCCCAAGGTTGCGCGAGATTTCAACAGTGGTCTCTTGTGCCAGGGGCGTGCGCAATCAAGTAAATATATTTGGGAGGGCAGAAAATAATCCCAATATAGGTGCCGCCTTTAAAAGCATCTATATTGCTTCGTATTCCATTAACTCTGTACAGATAATTTCAAGAGATTGAGAGTGAATTACTTGTCCACGTTTCCCCAAACAAACACTTCCTTCGGCGGCCATCGGAATGCAGCGATAAATGATTTAATCAAAAATGAAACAACCATCGTACAGTTCACTAACTAATAAGTTCTGAAAAGAACTGATTTTTATAAACACTGGAAAAACGAACCAAAGCAAAACAATGAACAATAAAAAGCGGAATGATACTCGGAACTCGGAAGCAACTACGCTAATGAAACACTGCATAATAGGCTCGACTAACGGCTAAAAACCAGTTTTCGTTCGTGCGCAAGGTGCTTCTCTATTCAAACGTACTCTACCTATACAGTGAGATCAGTAAGTCGAAAATAGATGGCAGCACATTTTCTAAAAATCCCCGTAATCATTCGAGTGATATACGGGCAGCCAACATATTACTTGAATTATTATTCCTATTTTCTGCGCCGCCAACTATTTTCGACTTTTTGATCTCACGGTACATCGTGTTAACATCAGTGTCTCACTGAAGAAGGTTAATGAGCCGCCGCTGACTGATGGCAAAGTATAGAGGATGGATAGATAGATAGATAGATAGATAGATAGATACTTTATTATTTACATAGATACATACATATTGTATAAAATAAATGGATGCTTGCGTTTTTATATGTTTCTGTTTCAAACTGCCATTTTTTTTTTTTTTTACAGTCAAATATTAAAGGATGAGAAGAAATTGTACGTGGTGCTGGAGAAGGGCGGGGAGGACCTGTCGACGATACTCAAGGAAAGGATGATGACGTCCGAACGGCTGTCCATGTACACTCTCACCTTTTACTGGATGGAGATGTTGCACGCGGTTAAGGAGATACACTCGAATGGTGAGTCGTATAGGCAACCCTTGTTTAAAATGTGGTATTGGCTCGAATGGTGAGTCGTGTAGACAACCATCTAGAACCCTTGTTTAAAATGTGGGATTGGAATAGTGGGTGATTTTTCCCGAGATGCAAATTTGTATCCTCAGGGCGGAAGCACCGAGGGAAAAATAGCATTCTCTCCTGAGATATACAGGGTGTCTCGTTTGGAGTGTGCCAAAGAAAGATAGGAAGTAGATAATCTTGTTCTGAACAGAAAAGTTCAAATAAACATATTTCTTACCGTTATTGAGATTATGAATAGTTTTAAAGATTTGTCGATATAAAATTTACTGATTGAGGTTGGCGGCACTTACTTCGTGATACATTTTTAATTAAATAAAACACACTTTTACATAGTTAATATCACACTGTTTATGTACAGTATAAATGTATTACGAAGTAAGTGCCGCCAACCTCAATCAGTAATTTAAAATTATTCATAATCTCAATAACGGTAAGAAATCAGACTTACATATGTTTATTTGAACTTTTCTGTTCAGAACAATATTATCTACTATTTTATTAAATTGCCATGAATTGACTACACCTCAATTTTCTTCAAAATGACTTTGAAGCAATTTCAGACGATTTGCCACGTGCACAACGGCTTAGGACGTGGTTCCAACACGACGGAGCACCGCCGCACTATGCAAGAAATTAGTTACACATTCAATTTTCTTATAGACAGATTGGATAAATTGAACTGATGCAACCGACAGCAATTGATAGGTTGCTCTCTTATTTTTATTTCATTCTGTTTAAAATAACATTATTTACTTCCTGTTTCCGTTTGGCACACTTGTAACGGGATTCCCTGTATAAACCCTTTTTGACACAAACGGTATATTTTAATTCGATGATATCGATATTTTGACAAATACATCATATATAAAATATCTTTAGAACCGCCTAAATAAAATTATCCAAACTTTGCGGTGACAAAAATGGCAGCGTTTAAAGGCAAATTTTGAAGACCGAAAATTCACTTTTTCCAGAAATCGTCTTGTAACTTCCAGACGTTTGTTGACAGATGCTTGAAATGTTGACAGATACATTCAAAGTAAAATATCTTTAAAACTGTCCAAAAAAAAAATTATCCGAACTTTGCTCTAACAAAACTGGAAAACAAAATTTTTAAGACAAAATTGCACTTTTTCCAGAAATCGCCCTGTAAATTCCACAATTTTGTTGACAGATGCTTGAAATTTTGACACATACATTCCAAATAAAACATCTTTAGAATTATCGAAATAAAATTATCCAAAGTTTGCGGTGACAAAAATGCCAGCGCTTGAAGACAAAGACCGAAAATGCACTTTTTCCAGAAATCGTCCTGTAAATTCCAGATTTTTGTTGAGAGATATTTGAAATTTTGACAGATACATCCTAAATAACATGTGTTTAAAACTGTTCAAAGAAAATTATTCGAATTTTGCTCAAACAAATTTTGAAGACAAAAATTGCACTTTTTCCAGAAATCGCCCTTTAAATTCCACAATTTTGTCGGCAAATGTTTGAAATTTTAATAGATATATCCTAAATAATATATCTTTAGAATCGTCTAAAGAAAATTATCCGAACTTTTCTGTGACAAAAATGGCAGCGCTTAAAGACAAATGCACTTTTTCCAGAAATCGTCCTGTAAGTTCCACACTTTTATTGACAGATGCTTAAAATTTTGACAGATACATCCTAAATAAAATATGTTTAGAATCGTTGAAATAAAATTATCCAAATTTTGCGGTGACAAAATAGGCAGCGTTTAAGGACAAATTTTGAAAACCGAAAATACACTTTTTCCAGAAATATGATTTAAATTTAAAATAAACCATGATAACGTAAATACAAATATTACCATCAAGTCGGAGAAAGTAACATGATGGCCACATCCCCATTTTTTTTTTAGTTAAAAAAAATCCTCTTTGTCGTTACAAACATTCATACTTTACCACAATAGAAGAGAATAGAATGGAATTTGATAATCAAATTGATTTTTATATAGAATAAAACACTTTTTTACTTTGTTTGTATAACACTTATTTGTTTATTTTGTTTGACTGCAGTTTCGGCAACTCAGCTTGCCATTATCAAAACTAAAAAAAAAAAATAAAAAATAAAAATAAATAAAAAATAAACAAATAAGTGTTATACAAACAAAGTACAAAAGTGTTTTATTCTATATAAAAAAGCATGTATAATGAAGTAGAAGCTTCCTACATAACAAATATAAATTGATTTTTATTCGTTTCTACGATTTTTTTTACAAATAATTTTTTTTTTTCTTTTGCTTATTTCCGACATAAAATTATGAATGACTTCAATTAACGCCTTATTTAAGAGATGACTACGTAAAAAATGTCGTAATCTATCATTTGATGCGAGAAATAAATATAATTCAATAAATGTTTTTGCCGAATATAGCGCCATCTGTCGCTCATCGAAATTTTTTTTTCGGATAAAAACCTAATATTTTTTAGCATAGAATCCAAATCTGCAATGAAAAATTGGAGTTTAAGATTTAAAAGTTACCCCCCTCCCCGACCCAGGGGGGAGGTTCACATTTCACACTACATGATAGGGCTCAAAAAATATTTTTGAGCATATTTTTTTTATCTCAATCCGATTCGTATTTCAGGAGATATTTGGGGTGAACGGGTCGTCTGAAACACCCTATATATATTTTTTCGCATCAAATACTGTAACATTATTGTTTATTATGTCTTTAGTCAATGGAATAAATATCTATTATTATTTGATTAATTAAAACACTTGGTTTTGTTTCACTGTGAAACAAAACCAGGTGTTTTAATTAATCAAATATATAATTATGTTTCACCACGGGTTAAGTGAGAAATTAATTAATCATCCATTATTATTATTATTATTGCAAGATTCAGCGCGCAATCTCGATCACCTTTTTTTACCGCTCACAATTCCACAGGAGTGATTCACTCGGATTTAAAACCGGCAAACTTTCTCGAGGCAAGCGGTAAGATAAAGCTGATCGACTTCGGGATATCGTCCTGCGTGCAGCAGGACAACACCAGCGTGATAAAGAACGTGACGCTGGGCACCTTCAGCTACATCAGCCCCGAAGCGCTGCGCGGCGACAAGTCCAGCAACTACGACAGCCCGAATTACGGAAAGCGGAAATTCAGGGTTTGTGCACGGCGCCATCTACCAGTGGGGGTTCGCGGCGTTTTTTCTGGTACGGCCGAGGTAGCGGAGGTGGTAATACAAATCTCTGCAACCGACCTTACCTATACAGGGTGTCCTAAATAGAGTAGGATTGCATGGGTATCTTTCTTATTCTTAAAGCTAGAGATCTGGTTAAATGGGCAATGTTGTGCAGTTTTCTATGCTGATTAGGATTATCTTGAGAAATTTTCAAAATTCCGAGCAGTTTAGATAATATTAAAAAAAAACAGAAAATCGCGATTTTCAAAAAAATCAAATATCTCAATAATTATCAAAGATGCGAAAAAAAGTTTTAAATAAAAGTTACTTGGTTTAATTAGGCAAACATAGAAATCAAGTCAAAATAAAATTCAAGATGGCGGTTTCCGAGATATTAATACCAACTTTCTTATTTCAAATGGCCGCCATATTTGATTTTTACACGCATAAATAGACTTTTTTTTTCTCTTTTCAACGATGTACAACAACCTACGTCAAAATAAAAAATAATGGAAATATTAATTGTTGTAAGTTTAAAACAAGTAGGCATAAATAAAAATAAAACAAAATTTGTTACAACGACTAACTGTCATCTTACATTAGTTTATCAGTTGTATTAATCATTCATACATGTGTATTGTCTTAAGTTGTTGTAATATCGATAAATATTAATTACTTGAAATGGCGAATTATTCAATATCTGAACAATACGATATATTTTGTAATTACATCAAGTGTTACAAAAACCCCCATCTTGCAGCACAAACATACCAAGCAAACTTTCCTGAAAGAAGGCAGCCGGACATTAAGGTATTTAAAAGATTGGATGAAAATATGCAATTGTATGGAAGTTTAAAAAAACCTAAGAGAAATAGAAATATGATCGTTGATAATGAAGAATTAACATTGGCTTGTGTGGCAGCTAATCCGAACATTTCATGTCGGCAGATGGAAAATGAAGTTAACGTATCTAAGTCTAGAGCATCAACAATTTTAACCCTCATAAATTGCACCTATCTCAGACTTTACAACCAAATGATAACATCCGTAGATTAACATTTTGCAGGTGGTTAATCAACAAAATTACGGAAAATGGTGATTTTATAAACACAATTTTATGGACTGACGAATCTTACTTTTCTAATTGTGGATTATTTAATCGTCATAACGAGCACTATTGGGCTCAAGAAAATCCACACATGGTTATTCCACGGCGAAACCAATTACGGTTCGGCTTTAGTGTTTTTTGTGGCATGATGGGAAATCGTTTACTTGGTCCTATAATTTTTGATGGAACTCTAACTGCTCAACGTTATTTGGAAATTCTTCAAACAACCTTAGAAGATTTATTGGATGATGATTACCTTTGGCATAAAATATGCAAATATGGTACCAGCAAGATGGCGCTCCAGCACACAATGCCAGAGATGTTATTACTTATCTAAATGGACGTTTTAATAATAAAGTAATAGCGACTAATACACCTGTACAGTGGCCAGCCAGATCTGCAGACTTGACGCCTCTCGACTCTTATTTGTGGGGCACTTTAAAAAACAAAGTTTATGGAAGTAACTTCAATTATAACAATGTGGATGAACTTCGCGAAGCAGTGACAGAGGCAATAAACGGCATTAATCGCAACACATTGCGAAAAGTAACTGGCAGTAGTGTTGTAAAACGCTGTCGATTGTGTTTGGCCAATAACGGTCAACATTTTGAGCATTTTTTATAATTTATTGTTATTTTACTACTTGGTTTTATCACCTCTTTTTGTTTTGTTACATTTGCTTTAAAAATAATTTAAAAAATTAAAATTTAAACAATTAATATTTCCATTATTTTTTATTTTGACATAGGCTGTTGTACATCGTTGAAAAGAGAAAAAAAAAGTCTATTTATGCGTGTAAAAATCTTTTGAAATAAGAAAGTTGGTATTAATATCTCGGAAACCGCCATCTTGAATTTTATTTTGGCTTGATTTCTATGTTTGCCTAATTAAACCAAGTAACTTTTATTTAAAACTTTTTTTCGCATCTTTGATAGTTATTGAGATATTTGATTTTTTTGAAAATCGCGATTTTGAGTTTTTTTTAAATATTTTCTAAACTGCTCGGAATTTTGAAAATTTCTCAACATAATCTGAATCAGCACAGAAAACTGCACAACATTGCCCATTTAACCAGATCTCTAGCTTTAAGAATAAGAAAGATACCCATGCAATCCTACTCTATTTAGGACACCCTGTATGTATTGTTACCTTGGCCGTACCATGCACGGCGCCTATAGTACAGGAGGTCAAAAAAAGTGGCACCAAATCTAAATGCAAAATAAGGTCCGGGCTCTAGGTTGTGATTATGTTGAAGTCTAGTGATGGGTTGCTTCTAGATTTTGATTGAAACATAAAGCAGAATCGATTTTGAATAAATTTGGAGTGGCAGCCATTTTCCCAAGGTTCCATTTATTTTGTAAAAGATGGGCTCCGTTTCACCTCCTGTACCATGGTACCATGAGTCACCCCGCGAGCCGTCATTGCCATCTACGCAATTTTTACATTTTTTTTTTCTTATAGATAAGCTACAAATCCGACGTCTGGTCCCTCGGTTGCATACTCTACCAGCTCGTGTACAAGCGCACCCCGTTCCAGCACCTGACGCACACGTGGGCCAAACTCTCGACGATAATGAACCCCGATCACCAGATCGAGTACCCGCCAGTCGATAGCATGCCCGCTGGCGTCCTGCAAACGATCAAGGACTGCCTGCAGTACGACGCGCACTCGCGCCCCAGCATAGACGATCTGATCTCGAAATACGGACAGTACCACTGTTGATATTTTAATTCCCGTGCAAATTACTATAAATGTTTTATGTTTTTTTTTTTAAGAGTATTAAAAGATATTTATCAGATAAAACTTAATCCGTGATGATTTATTTTCCAGGTAAAGTTAATCTTATCTGATTATTTGATAAGTTATCGGCGTTGAGACATATTTCGGATTTAGGTGCATTAGTGGTCGTCGGGCCTTGTCTTTGAGAGTATTTAATTTTTTTTGTGTGCGCGGATAATTAGCG
Organism: Ocypus olens; assembly: GCA_910593695.2. Classification (NCBI taxonomy): domain Eukaryota; kingdom Metazoa; phylum Arthropoda; class Insecta; order Coleoptera; family Staphylinidae; genus Ocypus; species Ocypus olens. The sequence continues at coordinate 57,800,649 of OU343053.1, forward strand.
GATTCCGAAGATGAAGAGAAAAGGCCCCAATCAGGGGGGCGACGAGGAGGAGAGGCTCTGGCTTCAGTACGAAGGGTGAGTTACATATCACGTTCGTATACAACAGGAAATCGCAATTAGTTACACTTTTAATTGATCTTAATCTTTATTTGCTGATAATAATTTTCCTTCAAATCAATAATAATAATAATAGTTTTTTAAAGCTTGTTGAAATGAGGCACTTCGTTGGTTTCACAATTTTTACTATTCATTTCAACTAAAAATTAATTGCCTCATTTCAACAATCTTTAATATTAACCCTTTGCACTCCAGCCTTGTGGCTCGTATAGTACACCAAAACAAAATCAAATTTATCTTCTACATCACTTATTTCAGAATTTTCTTCGTAATAAAAACACGTTGAAATAAGCGCACAGATCAGTTACAAAAACGCTCAAACAAGGCTAAACAAGGTGTCGCCACAGAAGTGACAGTGGATTTAAAGTTCATATTTTAAATGTCGAGTTATCGGCGACGACGGAGTGCAAAGGGTTAAAAATGTTTCAGCACGTGATAAACGTATGTATTTTTACGTTTTTAGTTTCAAGCATTAATCCCGTTTGTTTCGAATATTTAGAGGCATGAAACAGGAACGCGCGCAGTGGGACCTGTTCGAGGACCCCCCGCGGAAGACGGAGAGCGGTTCCATGGCGGACACGAGGTTCTTCGACGCGTCCGAAAAAATCATGAAGATGGTCGCGTACATCCTCACCTTCGCGATCGTCCTCGGCGCTGCCGTCGTCTCCAAGGGGACGCTGCTCTTCATGACCTCGCAGATCTCCAACGATACGAAAGCCTATTGCAACAGCGAATTAGGCAAGTACATGTTTCCCACAGTTACAGTTTCCTCTTGTATTTGTATTTGTATTTATTAGTTTCATTCAAGTGCTTACAAAAATATAAATCTAAATATGTACATACAAATTATTCACAAGTAATTTCTATCGCACTTGAAAAAAAAACATTGTACAAAAAAAATTACTTCTTTAGCGCTATCTATGGAATATTTTTTCATATTTTTTTGCATAAATGGGAAAGTTTGTGACAGTGAAATCATATTTCGTAGAAAAAGTAATTTTTCATCAAACCTGGAATTAAATCAAAGTAGCATGGGCGCGAAGTGGTTAAGAGTAATTACAATTTATTTTATTATTTATTTATTTATTTATTTAACGGAATCACCTTTTACAATAATAACATTACATAATGACAAAAAATAGAAAATAAAAAATTTACTCTACAAACGCAAGTTCGTCACAATTTCCTCCTCCCACTTAAGAATAACGAAAACCCCTTACGCAGGCTCGAACAAACAGCTGATGGTGAGCCTGCCGATCACGGAGCGCGTCGCCTGGATCTGGATGCTGTTCTACGCGTTCTGCATGCCCCAGTTCGGCATATTCATCCGTTCGGTGCGGATATGCGTCTTCAAGACCTGGTTTCTGCCCAGCATCGGCGACTTCTTTCTTCTGGTCTTCACCGAGACGCTGCCTTCCATCGGGAGCGCCATCATGGTCTTCTGCGTGCTGCCGGAGCTGGACGTGGTCAAGGGGGCCATGCTCACCAACGCAATCTGCTTCGTGCCTGCCTTCATGGGTAAGAAAAAACAGTTTTCAGTCGAGTTATGAATTTTTGAAAATGTATTTTTTTCACTCGAGAGCAAAAAAATTAAAATTATTATGAAACGCTGCAAAAAAATTCTACAAAAATTCAGTTCACTTCACAAGACGTCGATCTTTCAAAATAATTTTGGTTTTTGAACGTGCAGCAATTTTTAGTCGAGTTATAAATTTTTGAAAATGCTTGCAAAAAATTAAAAATTAATATGAAATGCTGCAAAAAAATTCTATAAAAATTCAGTTCACTTCACAAGACGTCGATCTTTCAAAAAAATTTTGGTTTTTGAACGTGCAGCAATTTTTAGTCGAGTTATGAATTTTTGAAAATTTATTTTTTTCACTCGAGAGCAAAAAATTTAAAATTATTATGAAACGCTGCAAAAAAATTCTACAAAAATTCAGTTAACTTCACAAGACGTCGACCTTTCAAAATAATTTTGGTTTTTGAACGTGTAGCAATTTTTAGTCGAGTTATAAATTTTTGAAAATGCTTGCAAAAAATTAAAAATTAATATGAAATGCTGCAAAAAAATTCTACAAAAATTCAGTTAACTTCACAAGACGTCGACCTTTCAAAATAATTTTGGTTTTTGAACGTGTAGCAATTTTTAGTCGAGTTATGAATTTTTGAAAATGCTTGCAAAAAATTTAAAATTAATAAGAAATGCTGCAAAAAAATTCTACAAAAATTCAGTTCACTTCACAAGACGTCAATCTTTCAAAATTATTTTGGTTTTTGAACGTGTAGCAATTTTTAGTCGAGTTATGAATTTTTGAAAATTTATTTTTTTCACTCGAGAGCAAAAAAATTAAAATTATTATGAAACGCTGCAAAAAAATTCAACAAAAATTCAGTTCACTTCACAAGACGTCGATCTTTCAAAATAATTTTGGTTTTTGAACGTGCAGCAATTTTCAGTCGAGTTATGAATTTTTGAAAATTTATTTTTTTCACTCGAGAGCAAAAAATTTAAAATTAATATGAAACACTGCAAAAAAATTCTACAAAAATTCAGTTCACTTCACAAGGCGTCAATCTTTCAAAATAATTTTGGTTTTAGAACGTGCAGCAATTTTCAGTTGAGTTATGAATTTTTGAAAATTTATTTTTTTCACTCGAGAGCAAAAAAATTAAAATTATTATGAAACGCTGCAAAAAAATTCTACAAAAATTCAGTTCACTTCACAAGACGTCGATCTTTCAAAATAATTTTGGTTTTTGAACGTGCAGCAATTTTCAGTTGAGTTATGAATTTTTGAAAATGTATTTTTTTCACTCGAGAGCAAAAAATTTAAAATTAATATGAAACGCTGCAAAAAAATTCTACAAAAATTCAGTTCACTTCACAAGACGTCAATCTTTCAAATTTTTTTTGGTTTTTGAACGTGCAGCAATTTTTAGCCGAGTTATGAATTTTTGAAAATTTATTTTTTTCACTCGAGAGCAAAAAATTTTAAATTATTATGAAATGCTGCAAAAAAATTCTACAAAAATTCAGTTCACTTCACAAGACGTCGATCTTTCAAACATTTTTTGGTTTTTGAACGTGCAACAATTTTCAGCAGAGTTATGAATTTTTGAAAATTTATTTTTTTTCAATCGAGAGCAAAAAATTTTAAATTATTATGAAACGCTGCAAAAAAATTCTACAAAAATTCAGTTCACTTCACAAGACGTCGATCTTTCAAAATAATTTTGGTTTTTGAACGTGCAGCAATTTTTAGTCGAGTTATGAATTTTTGAAATTTTTTTTTCACTCGAGAGCAAACAATTACAAATTAATATGAAACGCAGGGATGGAATCCTAGAAAAATTCAGTTCACTTCACAAGGCGTCGATCTTTCAAAATAATTTTGGTTTTTGAACGTGTAGCAATTTTTAGTCGAGTTATGAATTTTTGAAAATGTATTTTTTTCGCTCGAGAGCAAAAAATTTAAAATTAATATGAAACGCTGCAAAAAAATTCTACAAAAATTCAGTTAACTTCACAAGACGTCGACCTTTCAAAGTAATTTTGGTTTTTGAACGTGTAGCAATTTTTAGTCGAGTTATGAATTTTTGTTAATTTATTTTTTTCACTCGAGAACAAAAAATTTAAAATTAATATGAAACGCTGCAAAAAAATTCTGTAAAAATTCAGTTCACTTCACAAGACGTCAATCTTTCAAAATAATTTTGGTTTTTGAACTTTTTTTTACTCGAGAGCAAAAAATTAAAAATTAATATGAAATGTTGCAGTTTTCAGTCGAGTTATGAATTTTTGAAAATATATTTTTTTTCACGATTTATATTTCTTTCAATTTTTATCATTGTAGAGTAGACAATTCAAAATTTTGAATTTTAAAAAATTCGCAACTCTCAAGAAAATCGTTGAATTTTTAAAAAACATTTTTTTTGAAGGATTGATGTTCCCTAAATTAGATTTGTAAAATTTGAACTGCACGATTTATATTTTTTTCAATTTTTTTCATTGTAGTAGATTCGACAATTCAAAATTTAGAATGCCTGTTAATAAATCGGCGTAGATAAGCGTCCTCTGTCAGCCGCAATGATAGCTGTACGAATGCGCCATCTGGTGTCATCCCTGAGAACTAAATTCCCGGACCATTTATTTTTATCTGTCAGCCATCTCACACAACGAATGCGCCATCTGGTGTCACCGGCGTGAACTTATTTCCAGGGCAATCGCCGCACAAATGCATACTTTCACGTCTCAGTAGAACTTTCGCATGGTATTTATTTTTTTAGACCGACAAAGTTATCTTGAAAAAAAAAATCCAAGTAGATTTTAATTCCTTGTTTCTCTTCAACACGGATTTTCAAATTTTCCATTAAAGTCAGTTTCGTAAACTGAATGTAATTTGTAACTTAAATTTTTAGTTTTTAACTGAATGTAATTTTTAATTTTTCGTGCTCAATTGCAATATTCATTCGTTGCTAATGAACAACAGCCACGTGAAGAAAAAAACTCACCCTCGCAGTTAAGAATCGTATCGAGGTCAGTCGGTCTGGCGCAAATTAATGCTCAATAATCATCCAGAATTATATTTCATAATTTTTTGTGTTTTCAGCGTTTATAACCAGAGATCCGGCGTGTTCGGTGAGCAGCCTGAAAATGATCCTGGATGTGACCAGCATTGCGGCGCAGGTCACCTCCTTCGTGGTGTGGCCGCTCGTCGAGGACAAGCCGACCCTCTGGCTGATCCCCGTCTCCGTCACGCTGATCTCGTTCGGCTGGTGGGAGAACTACGTCTCGGAGAAGACGCCCATCCCGTTCCTCAGGAGGTTCGCGAGGGACATGAAGGAGTTCCAGAACAGCCGCTACTTCATGTACGTCTTCGTCTCACTCTGGAAGTGCCTCGTTTTCTTCATCTCGATGGTCGTCATCTTCGAGGTCAGGGAGGGCGACGTGCAGTTCCTGTTCGACTACTACAAGGCGGCCATGAACGATCACTGGATACACATCGACGAGGTTAGTTACTCCATTCGCATTTTATTCCTGCTGTCAGGGTGACATTTTTGTTGTTGGTGAGAAAAGTTGAAAACAATTTGGTTATGTCGTTACATTATTTTGGTTATCCCTCATTCACATGTAAAAATATTGTTTAGCCCTTTACACTTGAGCGGCACTGCCCAGGCAGTTTGATGCGTCCACTCGAACGGCGCTGCTACAGCGCCCGGTAGTTGTGATGCATCCTAACCTAATCTTACCCAATAAATACAATAAAACGAAATGTAGCCTGAATATATGAATATTCAACCTAATCCAGTGATTTTAAAGTACCTGTAAACACTTCCCTAATATAGCCGAAATTGTCTCGAGTTGCTGGGTCGCCCGAGGGAAAAAGGCCTCGAGTGCGAAGGGTTAATTGAAATTATAGGTTAACAATCATTACTGTCAAAAATACAACATGCCAATATAAGGACAAAAAAACACCCTGACTGCGGCGAGAATAAAATATGAACAAAATTTGTCTTTGTGGACGTATCAATCGTTTCTCCCGATATCTGTTCCCAGATAAAGCCTGTCATAAATGCGGCAAACATACCAAACATAGAGCAAGTGATCGAGGAGGGCGCCGGCACCGACATCAGAACGAACTACATGACCCCGGTCTGGGTCTTCCTGATCAACGTCGGCTCCTCGTACCTCTGCTACGTGTTCGGGAAGTTCGCCTGCAAGATCATGATCCAGGGCTTCAGTTTCGCGTTCCCGCTGAACCTGGCGACCCCCGTCGCCGTGTCCGGCCTGATCGCGATGACCAGCAGGCACACGCAGGACAACTGCGCCTTCGCCGACGTCATCCCGCCCTACCTGTTCTTCGACTCGCCAACGATCTACATGCTCAGGGACTTCATAGCCCACCAGCAGTCGTGGATATGGCTGATTTGGCTGCTGTCGCAGGTGTGGATCACGGTACACGTCTGGTCGCCGACCTGCGAGCGGCAGGCGCGCACCGAGAGGCTCTTCATGAGGCCGATGTACGATCCGTTCTTCGTCGATCAGGACGTCGCTCTGAACAGGCGCAGGGAGGATACGGTCGGGAACAGAATGATGGATGATGACAGTGATGATGATGATGGAGGTTTGTTTTCAAAATTTGATGTACAACAAAAATTGGCGTTGGAAGTCTCAAGTCATATCTGGGTGACACGTCAGATAATTTGAGGTTATTAACATCTGACACGACTAGATTTACAGCGCCAACTTCGTCGTCGATTTTTGTTGTAATTTTCTTTTTAACAATTGTATACGTTAAGATGATTCCGATTTTTGTTGTAATTTTCTTTTTAACAATTGTATACGTTAAGATGATTCCGGCGACCCGGTGAACAGCAGCGATAACACGACGAAGATATTCGCGTGCGCCACCATGTGGCACGAGTCCTCCGAGGAAATGCTGGAGTTCTTGAAGTCGATCATGCGCCTGGACGAGGACCAATCCGCCAGACGTCTGGTGCGACAGCGGATGGGCATCATCAACATGGACGACTATTACGAACTGGAAAGTAAGTGAACACTGCTGTTCGGTGTTGGTTGAAAAACGAATAAAAAAATTGCAGCGCACGTCTTCTTCGACGACGCCTTCGTCCACTCCCAGTTCGGTGGACCCCAAATCAACGCATACGTGAGAGATCTGATTTTCAACATAAACGAGGCCGCCAGCAACGTGCACGAGGTGGAAATAGAGCTGCGGCCGCCGAAGAAGTACGTGACGCCGTACGGCGGGCGTTTGGTGTGGACGCTGCCGGGAAAGACGGAGCTGGTCGTGCACCTGAAGGACAAACGGAAGATCAGACGGAAGAAGCGCTGGTCGCAGGTCATGTACATGTATTATCTTCTAGGACACAGGTAACGTATCGCCATCCGTCATTTTTTTTTTCAAACGCAGCACCCAACCTTTCTTCATACTCCGACGGTGCTCCTATATTAGATTATTATTTGCATGACGTCATCCGTCGCGTCTCTGGGTGGTACACCCCCCTAGAGGGCGCGGTGTACCATTCTGCTGCAGGCTGGAGCGCGCACTTGTTTGTTTACTAATTTACATTCAGAGACATACGATAGCACGCAGCAGAGCCCTGCACGCGCCGGGCCGTTTCTTTAATGCTGTACTATCGGGCCGGGCCGGGCCGGGCCGGGCCGGGCCGATAACTCATTTTAAAATACCGGGCCGGGCCGATAACTCAATTGAAAATACCGGGCCGGGCCGTAAAAATACGAATTCGAAAATTGTGAAAGTTGTTCGAAATTTACGTCGATATTATTTAATTCAATTATAAAAAATTATTTAAAAAGAGAATGATTCCTTTGTTTTATTATGTATATTAAATAATAGCAACAAAAAAATTAAAGAGAAAAGAAGATTCCGGGCCGGGCCGAACTTTGAATATTCACCACCGGGCCGGACCGATAAAACATTTTATTTCGTCGGGCCGGGCCGGGCTTTTAAATATTCACTGCCGGGCCGGGCCTTTAAACAACGGGCTCCGGCAGCACACAGCACCCGCCCCTTCTTCATTACATTTTTTCCCGGCTCTGAAAGTGCTCCAATATAAGTATTTTATTTGTCGCGTCTCTGGATGACTCTTGACTCCCTAGAGGGCGCGGTGTACAATCCCTTAATTTGTTTTTTTTACTAATTCCCCTTCAGGTTATTGGACAGAGACATAGCGAACGACAGAAAGGAGGTGATCGCGGAGAACACGTACATCCTCGCGCTGGACGGAGACATCGACTTCCAGCCGAAGGCCGTCAGCCTGCTGGTGGACCTGATGAAGAAGCGCAAGTACGTGGGCGCGGCGTGCGGACGGATCCACCCGATGGGCTCCGGCCTGATGGCCTGGTACCAGATGTTCGAGTACGCCGTCGGGCACTGGCTCCAGAAGGCCACCGAGCACATGATCGGCTGCGTCCTCTGCAGCCCCGGCTGCTTCTCCCTGTTTCGCGGGAAGGCCCTCATGGACTACAACGTGATGAAGAAGTACACGACCGTACCGTCGCAGGCCAGGCACTACGTGCAGTACGATCAGGGTGTGTTGTTTTTTTTTTGCCTCGTAGTTTCATAAAAATCCATCCAGGGATATGCCTTGAAATAAAAATTAGAATCAGAATGAATTTTCGATTAAATTTTCAAAACTTTTGAGTGAAAATTTCATATAAACTACTCATGACATATTTTCGGATTATCGACTAATTTTACATCTACAAGCCTCTGGAATATTTTGCTGAAGTTTCATAAAAATCCATCCAGGGATGTGCCTTGAAATAAAACTTAGAATCAGAATGAATTTTTGATTAAATTTTCAAAACTTTTGAGTGAAAATTTCATATAAACATATTTTCTGATTATGGACTAATTTTACATCAACAAGCCTCTGGAATATTTTCCTGAAGTTTCATAAAAATCCATCCAGGGATATGCCTTGAAATAAAAATTAGAATCAGAATGAATTTTTGATTAAATTTTCAAAACTTTTGAGTGAAAATTTCAGATAAACTACTCATGACATATTTTCGGATTATCGACTAATTTTACATCTACAAGCCTCTGGAATATTTTCCTGAAGTTTCATAAAAATCTATCCAGGGATGTGCCTTGAAATAAAAATTAGAATCAGAATGAATTTTTGATTAAATTTTCAAACCTTTTGAGTGAAAATTTCAGATAAACATATTTTCTGATTATCGACTAATTTTACATCAACAAGCCTCTGGAATATTTTCCTGAAGTTTCATAAAAATCCATCCAGGGATATGCCTTGAAATAAAAATTAGAATCAGAATGAATTTTTGATTAAATTTTCAAAACTTTTGAGTGAAAATTTTAGATAAACCTGCATTACAATCGCTTGTCATTCCACTATAACGCCACTATTTTCAGGTGAAGATCGTTGGCTGTGCACCCTGTTGCTGCAGAGGGGTTACCGCGTGGAGTACTCCGCGGCCTCCGACGCGTACACGCACTGCCCCGAAGGTTTCAACGAGTTTTACACGCAGAGACGACGCTGGATGCCCTCCACGACCTTCAACATCCTGGACCTACTCCAGGACTACAAACACACCATCTCCGTCAACGACAACATTTCACGCCTCTACATAGCGTATCAGGTATTGCAAAACGAAATGCAGAATTTCAGCGGCGGCGGGTTTTGAATTATCATAGTCGAGGCTAATTTGATTCCTATGACGCATTGGTAGACGTGCGTCCCTGGCCGCTGCAGAGGCGTCAGTTCCATAAGTAAATCGCGACCGCTGCCTGCGTCATAGGAATCATATGTAAGAGAAAGAGATGTTAATGCGTCTCCATACGCACTACCTACTCTTATAAAAGAAGCAAATATTGGGCTATTGTCTCCGTAGCCTCCTCTGCTGATTTTTCACGAGCCGCCGATGCTTGGTTTATTTCGTTGTGAATGCTCGAAAATTAATCTACAACATTAAATTAGGGAGTTCTAATGGTCGGCACCGTTCTGGGCCCGGGCACCATCTTCCTCATGCTGGTCGGAGCCTTCGTCGCCGCCTTTCAACTCGACCAGTGGTCCAGTTTCATCTGGAACATCGTCCCCATTCTGATTTTCATCGTGGTCTGCAAACTCTTCAACAGCGACAAAGTGCAGGTACGTCCATTTTTTTTTTGTGCCGATTTTCCCCGAAACGTAAACATCTTCCAGCTATTTTTCGCCGGGGTAATAAGCGGGATTTACGGGCTGGTGATGATGGCCGTGCTCGTGGGAATCATGCTGCAGATCAACAACGACGGCCTGCTGGCGCCCTCCTCGCTGTTCTTCTTCTGTGTCGCCGGGGAGATGATCGTCACCGGCCTGCTGCACCCCAAGGAACTCAACTGTCTCATTTACGGGATCGTCTACTACGTGACGGTACCCAGCATGTACATGCTGCTCGTGATCTACACCGTTTTCAACATGAACAACATCTCCTGGGGAACCAGGGACAACGTGCCCGATCAGGTGGAAGCTGTGCCCGAATTGGTGGTAGGTGACCGTAGTTACATCGTGCGTGCAACAAAAATCGACGATTAAGTTGGAGTTGGAAATCACTTGAAATGCTGGTTGCGGTTAATAATAATAATCATTTATTGCCCTACGGGAAGACCATTACAGGGGCAAATTAACAATAATGTAATAATAAATACAAAAATAGAGGAAAACAAAGAAAAATAATGAGAAATCAAAACTAAATACATAAAAGTACAATAATAATAATTAATAACTAGTATATCACTGAACCAATTAATAAACTAATAACCAGGGTTCACACGATCACCAATAAAAATATCCTTAAAGAACTTATTGTCATTCTTAAGGGGGACGTCTGGTTTTTTTGGGTGAAAATTTACCAATTTTTATAACTTTTTTTATAGACATTTATTTTATTTAGAGATATGAGATTTTGTGCATTTGAAAAGATCAAATACAATTTTTTATAAAATTATATTATTCATTTCAACGCCATCAGAGGGTGTCGAAGTCGTCTCCTTGTACCTTGTATTGTGCGGTGGACAGGATATCTTTGCACCAATATTGCGGAAACAAAAAAATCAAACGGCATTGTAATGTAGACATATATATCCTGTCTATATTCTACAAATTGAACCTAAAATATTTTATTTTACTTTAGGGGACGTTTTTTCGAGAAATTTTTTCGCAGACTGATATTTTTTTCTACTGGAATTGAGAACTTGGTTTTAGAATGCAAACCGGATATATAAATTTACTTTACAATATCGTTTGATTTTTTCGTTTCAACAATATTGGTGCAAAGCACAATACACAGTTTATCAGAAGACGACTTCGGCGCCCTCTAGTAGAGTTGAAATGAATAATATAATTTTCTAAAAAAATGTTTTTGATGCTTCTCAATACATCTTTTCAAATGCACGTAATCTCCTATCTCTAAATAAAATGGATGTCTATAACAAAAATTATAAAAATTGATCAATTTTCACCCCAAAAAAAAAAGACGTACCCCTTAAACGGTGACATGTCAGATATTATAATTAGAGGTTATTAACACGTTGACTGCCAACCATGAGAATACTCCTAGTTGTTCAACGCAGTTCGCAAGGCATTGGCAGTCAACGTGTTAACAACTGACATGTGATCTTAGTTCAGACGTGACTGGATTTCCAGCTTCAACTGCGTCGTCGATTTTTGTTGTGCGCTCGTTATTTGTTGGTACAATCGCAACCAGTCCAAACATGTGAATATGTAAGGATCTGCAAGACATTTTTTTTTTTTCATTAATAGGAACCAGTGGAGAAGGAGCAGAACCTGAAGAGTAAGGTAATGTCGTTCTTGAACCTGGGTAATAATAAGAACAAGAAGGAGGACGGCGGCTCTTTCGATTGCTCGATAGCCGGATTGTTCCGTTGCATGGTGTGCACGCACGAGGTCCATCCCGTCGAACGGTACCAGCTCGAGGAAATCAAGGAGAACATGGCCAAAATCATGAAGAAATTGGACAACATCTCCAGGGGCGTGCACGAGGAAGAGCCTCAACCTGTGCGTAGGAAGACTGTTACTGTTCGCCTAGAAGGTACGTCACAAAACATTCTAGATCGTGAGATCCGAGATCACAAAGTCGAAAATAGTTGGCGGCCTTTAAAACATAACCTATCAACTATACTCTCAATAAAATAAAAATTCCCCGACTTCTTGTAGATAAAAACAATGTTTCAGTAGATGATTTGTTAATTGTAGTCTCTTATGCCGGGTTTACACAATGCCAATTGGGGAGACAATTGTCAGAGGACAATTTACTGGCATAAAATTATTGGCTATGTGTAAACACCTCTTGCCAACTGCCCTGCCAGTTGTCCTGAAATTCGATTGTCTCCAGAAGTAGACAGAGGACAATTGGCTGGGCGCAGTGCCGCCCCCACCACTCTATCAAGACAGTTGTCTAGACCAGGGGTCTCTGAACTTTTTCCATCGCGGGCCATATATACAATTCTTAATAACCTAGTGGGCCAAGATATAATCAATTTTATAACTAATTTCAAAACCTGTAACAAAAAATCGTTATAGAATTTTAAAATGTGACATTTGCGGAAAATGTAACGCTTGCCGCGGGCCGGACTCGATGAGGTCGCGGGCCGTATTTGGCCGTAGTTTGGAGACCCCTGGTCTAGACAATTGGCGCCGTGTGAACCTTGTACGATGAGCACTCCACCATTTTTCGTCACCAACTGCCGTGGCATAAGTTTCACCGTGTGAACAAGTTCTCATTCAATTGGACTGGCCTCAGACATTCACGCAACTGGCCCAAGACAACTGGCCCCGACAATTGTCTCTTCGATTGGCATCTTGTAAACGCGGCATTAGAGATTCCTAAATTGTATAAAGTTATACAAAGAAAGTAACAGTGTTTTATTTGTAACATTTAGGATTCATAATCCAGCTGTTTTGTTTAAATTTCAAGATTTTCCGTGCCAAAATTCCCAATCTTAGTGACGCTGCTGAACTCTTGTTAGTTAGGTTATGTTTTAAGGGCTGCGACTTTTCTATCTCGCACAGTACCTGTACTGCCAGAAACCCGAGTGTTTATTCTCTTATATACCTAGGCTTGCAAGGAACCGAGATAACCGAAGAAAGCGAGTCGGACGAGGACGACGTGGTGAGCACGGAGGACTACATCACCTCCTGGCTGGAGCACGAGACGCTGCAGAAAGCCGGAAAGGGCAACATAACCAACGAGGAGGAAACCTTCTGGAACGATCTAATAGGAAAGTATCTCCATCCCATCGAGGTCAGCGAGGCCGAAGAGGTATGTATTTGCTTTGTTTCTCGCCACGATTGCGAACCTTTGTTTGTTATTCTTTTTTTTTTCAGAAAACAGGCAAAAAGGATTTGGCCACCCTCAGAGACAAAGCCGTCGCCGCCTTCTTCATGCTGAACTCCCTCTTCGTGCTGATCGTTTTCCTGCTCACCCTCAAGAAGGACCTGCTGCACATAAATTGGCCCTTCGACGTCAAAACGAACTTCACCTATTTTCCGGACACTAATCAGGTGAGTTACTGATTATTAGTCTGTACTAATAGTTATTAATCAGCTAACAAAGTGGTTCGTGTTCGTGTGCTGTTGCCTGCGACTTTGTTCGCGTGGTTTTCAATTTAATACGATAATATATTTAACCCTTTAGCCGCTAAAAAGCTTTCAAGAAACTGGCTGCCTGAACGCAAAAAAACAAAGACTGAAAATTTTATTCCATTTGAACCAACGTTACTAGTGGTCGTCAACAAGCGATTCACGGCATAAAAGAACGGCAAAAAATATGTGAATCGCTTATTGACGACAGCCGTAGTTACGGTAAAGTTTACCCGAGTCGCTTATTGATAATAACAGTATGCCACTCAAAGAAAAAAGTGTTTTAAATCCCTGTATAGAAATGCTTTTGACACGTGAAATGTCGCTAAATTATATAACACATTTGTTGAAACGACTCGCGCGCCATCTATTGTAAAATGGCTGTACTAATTTAGAAACTTTTTCGGGCGCGCGCACAACAACTCACCAAAGTTACATCTCAATCAGATAAATACAGGAACACTTACGAGATAAACAAAGATACATTCATTTTTATACAGGGTGCATCGGAAAGTTCTTTTAACTTGAAAATTCTTGCAAATGGAAAGACCTACAGCTATGCGAGTAATAGGGTATAGTAAAGTGACCTAATGCAACCGATAACAGCGGTGAAACGAGGCAGCTAGTGATTGCAAATCGAAATAGAGCAAAATTTCCAATTACAAAGTTGTAGAGTACAAAACGAAATTTGGTTCACATGGATAAGATGAATTGTCGCCTGTATACCCAAAAATGTCACCAGGGGACGCTGTTATCGGTTGCACTTTACTATACCGTTACCTTGCACAGCTGTGGCTCTCTATTTGCAAGAGTTTTCAGGTTAAAGGGAATTTCCTATGCACCCTGTATATGTATAGTCGGGCCGCTGAGAGCTGCCTGTGACTCATCGCTTAAAATCGCATGAATCGAGATTTAAGTAAACGTATGTCCGAAAGAACATTTGGTGCCGCGCCGATTTTCATTGGCGGGATATTTAAAAATTCTCGCGCAAACTTTTTACAGTCATCAAGTTGGGTAAAGTAAAACGCTTGTTTTGTTCCATAATTTTATTTTCAGTTGCCTGACACTTGTTTCGATCGGTTAGGATAATTTTCAAAGTTAAACTTTGAAACAAAACAAGCGTTTTACTTTACCCAACTTGAAAATATGGTTCCATCAAGAAAGTAGCACAAGTATTCAATATATTTTACGGTTATGTTATTTGACGTGGCGCTTGCGTGTTTATATGAAGCGTGCCAATGCGATGCAAGAGTCATGCGTGAGCTTAGACCTACGTTTACGCTGCCCTATTCTTTAACACGCAGACACACGTTTCGTCTTTTATTTCATACTGTTTCATACATGATAGAAAAAGCAAAGCAATTCTTAGCACGAAAATGCATGAGTCACCGTCAGCTCTCAACGGATGAACTACAGAAGATGAAATAATTTGTTCAACCATTTCCCATTTTATAGATAATCATGACGAAAGAATACCTACAGCTGGAACCGATAGGATTCGTGTTTCTCTTCTTCTTCGCGACCCTCCTCGTCGTGCAGTTCATCGCCATGCTCTTCCACCGGTTCAACACGCTCTGCCAGATCCTCTCCAACACCGTCATCGACTGGTCGCTGTTCAAATCGAACGTAAGATGGATCATTTCGGCTTCGAAGGGACCTCCCCACCGATTCCCGATTTAATTGTTGCAGGTGAATGAGCTGACGCCCGACGAACTGCTGAAACGCAACGCCGTCGAAATCGTGAAGGACCTGCAAAGGCTGAAGGAGGACGGCGGGCAGAAGAAGAAACGGAGGGATCTGGTCGAGAGGAGGCAGACTGTGGCCAACATCCTGAACACCAACAGGACGCGCGCGAAAGTCAACTTTCTGGACGAGGCCTACACCAGGCGTGTCACCATATTCGAAAAGAATCCGGGTAAGTCATGTGTGGAGGGCTCTTACTTCGTAATAGATTTTCAACTTGTTTAACCCAGTTATGCCTACAGTTCTAAAATTATATCTAGAGTATCGTCAACGCCATCTATCATTTTTTATTTCAAAAAGTACGTTCAGCGATCATTCATTGACATTTGACAGGATGCGAAAAATAATTAATTTATTTAAACACTTCGCGCCCATGCTGCTTTGATTTAATCCCAGGTTTGATTAAAAATTACTTCTTTGTTGTTGTTAATTTTTTCTACAAAATATGATTTCACTATCACAAACTTTCCCATTTATGCAAAAAGATATTCCATAGATAGCGCTAAAGAAGTAATTTTTTTTGTAAAATGTTTTTGTTTTCATTTTTCGCTTGTTGCCACATGTGGCGAACCTGGGCGTAAAGAGGTTAAGGCCGGTATTATAAACTTTAAAATAATCTTCCATTAACTACTTCACAAGTAATTTTTTTTAATTATCTGTTAAAAAATTTGACGTAATTATCTATAAATTGACTACAATTTAATGTTTAATTTTGAGAAATAACATAAACAAAGTTGAGAAGTAACATAAACTCAATGTGTGTTACCAACTTAAATTTTTAGAAATAATAAATCATGGCACACTTTTTTTTAATGAACATACGTTATGTGTTGGTATTGGGATTCTAACCTTAACGAGATCCTCCTCGCTATAAGTTTGTGCCTGCGTGTTGTGTGTAAAGGAGCTCGTTAACTAATTGTAAAAATTTCCCAGAAAAATTTAAAGGTCCAGTAAGAAGGGAAACGATGGCGGCGATCAAGCGCAGAACGACCATTTTCCAAAAACGTGCGTCCACAGTGAACCCGCCGCATCCGGGGGGAGGACACATCAACCAAGCCTTCGAAAGCTGACACTTAACTATTTATTAAAATGATAACTTTTAGAGCCGTGAATACAATTAACGTACATAATAATAAATTATAGAACAACGAGTACGGCGTGCACTATGTCTGGTTATTTGATTTGTTCGAGCGCAGCCTGTCCAACCCGCTCCGCTCCTCCTCCTCGTCGCTCGTGTATGAGGACATCCCCGAGACGGCGCCCCGCGTCGACGTCGCCTGCATCAGCTCCTGGTCGGGCCCGTTGCGGCTCTCGTACAGCAGTATGTTGAGCGTCTCCTCGTAGATCCTCGCCTCCGGGCACTCCACCTTGTTGTGCTTCTTGTCGGTCGCGTAAACGATCGACGAGCAGCACACCTCCGACACCTTCTTCCCGTGCCCGTAGAACGTCCAGCAGCAGATCTCGCTGGTGCTGATCACGTCCTTGATGAAGAGCACGCGGTTCTTGTACCAGAGCGAGAGCTTGTCGAAGAGCTCGATGTTCTTCAGGAGGTTGTCGTCGGACGTCGTCGTGTAGGAGTACTTGTTGTTGTGCCTGTTGATGACGAGCTTTATGGCCGGCTTGGTCGTCGAGCTGATCAGCATCTCCTCCTCGACCTGGGAGGTGATCAGGGGGACCTGGCAGAGGGGCTCGATCTCGCGGCCCTTGCGCAGCAGGGCCTGGTTGCAGGAGTCGGCCAGCTCGGTTATGCAGTAGTACTTCGCCTCGGCCAGGAGCTCGGCTATCTCCTTGCTGGTCTCCGGGAGGGGGACGCTGCCGTCGCGCAGGAAGTTCAGGATGGTCGCGAAGTGTTTCCCGCACCTGTCGATCAGGATCCAACCTGGAAGAGGCAATCGTTTTTTTTTTTTTTTTTGGGACGGCACATTCAAATCGGTCAGTTATTGATGATGATTTGGGTAGACGGAGTTAATTTTACTCAGACATGCTTATGGTTCTGTATGTAGGACGACGAATATAGTCAGCGCCATCTATCATTTTTTTATTCCAATAAGTACATCCAGTGATTATTCATTGACATTTGACAGGAAGCGGAAAATAACCTCTGTTTTAGAGAAATATATCATTTAGGGCCGGTATTTAAAGGTCATTTAAATTTAATTGACGATTAAATGTTAATTGACATTTGTCCTACATGTATTTTGCATATAACTAAACTTCATTTAAATTTAATTGACCTTTATAATACCGCCCCTTACTTTTCTTTAATTTAAATCTTGAGCAAATGTGGATTAAATATAAATTTAACGGGTTCAGCGCTGATGCATTTTTTAACCCTTACCGCTTGATCAAAGCCCTGGTTACAGTATCATATTCCGCAGGGCCAGTGGACAAATTAGGTAAGAAAAAACCTGTTTAAAAGCTACCCAAGGTATCCAAGTATTAGTATTACTACTAATCAACAATTTAATTATGTATCGACAATAAATTTACCATCAGAATCGGATAAGACCTCCATCCGTCCGCTGAACATGGCGCGCAGCATGGTGTCGTGCTTGATGAGGGTGCCGATGGTGGTGTAGTGCAGGCTGCCGCCCACGTTGAGCTTGACATACTGCGAGGGGTTGTCTTTGATCACGGTCTTCCCGGACATCTGCACGGTGTTCATATCTGCGACACAACAACACGGAACGGGGCGCACCGCTACGTCAGTGCGTCTCTCGGCTTTCTGGTCCGCGACGGCATTGATACTCACGTGCTAAATCGAAATCGCAATGTCCACCCAGCTTTGCGGGCTCCACGTTACATGCTAGCGGCGAATTTACGGGGGGCCCTACCAGGACATCTCGACAACCGATGGATGGACAAGTAATGACAGCGCGGCGGGACGTTGCCGCACTTCGATTTTTTTTATCTAATCGCGAAACGGTAACGCTAATGACTCAAGATTGTTCCATTTGTCGTCCCGGGAATGGAATGTATCGATAAGGTTTAATCTAATCTTTTAATTCGTGGGTGATTCACCCGTTGAGCTAATAATCGAAATCGATTTGACAACTGCGCAATTATTCCGAGGTGCTAAAATTTGGTTAAAAAGTCTTCAAATTAGGCGAATACTTGCAATTTTACTTGGATTCGACTTAAAATGTATTCTTCATTGATTTCACGATGGAGTTTAAAATCGTATCGTTGTTGTTGGTTTGGTTGCCTAATTCATAACAAGTTTTAGGTTTGCAGCAATTTGCTAATATTTTGAAAAAAAATCTTTAAATATTCGCAAATTTTTAAATTTGCTTCGATTCGAATTAAAACTGTGTTCTTCATTAATTGTTTCACGATGCAGTTTAAAATCGCATTGTTGTTAATTAATCGGGATAGTTTGGTTGCCTAATTCATAACAAGTTTTGGGTTTGCTAATATTTTGAAAAAAAAACTTCAAATATTCGCAAATTTGCTTCGATTCGAATTAAACTGTGTTCTTCATTAATTGTTTCACGATGCAGTTTAAAATCGCATTGTTGTTAATTAATCGGGATAGTTTGGTTGCCTAATTCATAACAAGTTTTGGGTTTGCTGCGTGTCTACATTAAAGCCTATGCTTTTCTTTTGCGAAGTTATTGAATTTGTAGAAGAAGCTTGGTATATTTTCGTTCCCGTTCCCGGGTTGTAAACGTAACAACTTCTGCCCCACTATTTACAACATTGCCGGATTTCTTGTCTCGCTATAATTAACATTAAATAAAATATAATTAAACTACCAATCGGTCCAGGGGGTGGGGGGGTGAACCTCACCCTAAAATGAGCATAAGCAACAATCGTTGCAAATGATTGTAAATGAAACTGAAAGTATTCCGTACTGAAAATATACCCCCGATTCAAATAGACGTGACAACGTGGCGCGCACGCGTATTGTTTAGCATGAAAACTGCAAAATTCGTTTGTTATTTTTGTTGACGGCGTTGTTGGCTTTCGTTCGGTTTAAAATCTAGTGTGTTGTGTGTTCCGATTTGGATAAAAACAAAATGTGTTTGTTATTCAGAGTGCGACGTTCGACACGGAAAGGACGCTGGAGGTTGCTGCCGTTCCAAGCGATCAATTCAAAAGTTGGGATGGTTTGAAAATCGTCGTTGGTGAGTGATTTTGAAATTTATACAATTACGCCGAGAACGATATAGGATTTTAGGCGCGATCGAAAGGAAAACGCCGAGCTTTCCCTCGCTTACGTTTCCATCTTGGATAGAACTGGATAGAACAAAATTTGTTGATTATCATATTGTCGCCCAGTGGCGTAACTACCGTACGGCCAAACCCCGCATGTAACCTAGAGCTATAATAATAATAATAACTTTATTTATGTAGCACTTTAGTTATACCGGGTGTCCACTCTCAAAGTCGAACATAGGAAATTAACATGTGTGTTCAATTCTTAAGCTTTTGACAATTGTTTATAAGCTAACAATATATACATATTAAGAAATAAGAGCTTCGTATGATTTTTATTAAAAACAGCAGTAAGGAGAAACAAATTAAAGTAAATATTCAAATAACCCCCCATTTTGAGCTAAGCAATACCCTAGTCTGTTGTAAAAACTATTTCGTACATTAGCTAACTGCCTGTTAGTAATTAACGCACATTTAGTAACTATTGCTTCTCTCAGATAATTAGTATCTGGTGTCTTTTGTAAATTTTGCTTTTAACGTGTCCCGTGTGACAAATCTGGAGATCTGGCAGGCCAATTTATAGTACCACCTCTACCAATCCAGTGGTTTGGAAATGAATTATTTAGAAATAATTTAACGTCTAAACCAAAATGCGCAGGGCAGCCGTCTTGTTGGAACCAAATCTCCTGATTTTCTCTTGCAACTTCTTCCATTGCAGGTCCTACCTTTGTGACTAAAAGATCTAAACAAGTTTCTGAATTTAAGTTTCCTTTAATTTCAAATGGACCGATAATATTATGATTAAAAATCCTAGCCCAGATATTTTCGAGGATACCGAGTTCTGGTTGAAATATTTAACCTAGGGTTTTCCTGAGCCCAATGCCGTGTATTTTAAATGTTGGGTTCATTATTAAGGGTAAAAGTACACTCGTCTGTGAAGCATATCAACGATAGAAAGTGTCCATCATTGTTTTATATCTTCCATACCCGCGACTTACATAAACCACATTCAAGAGAAATTTGTCTCAGGTTGTATGTTGGGTCTGCATTTATCATGCTCTTCTGAGTGGTAATCTGTGCCGATTTCCTGTGATATGATTGTAATTTAAAACTCTTCAATAGTAATAATAGTAATAATCAAAATAATAATAATAATACTCACCACCCCTACTTTCTGATTCTAGCGAAATATTTGCTAGTCTTTCAAATTTTTGTACATATTTTTGTATAGTAGTTGCAGATGGTATAGGTCTCGTATTAAACTTAACGGCAAACAAATCTCGAACTCTACGTAAACTATCAGCACTATAATAGGTTTTGACCATAAAAACTCTTTCTTCGTTAGTATAATTATTCATTTTTTCGTAAATAAACCTTGACATAATATTAAGTGTCAAAATGCTATAGGATTTTAAAAGCAAAGCAACTCATATTTAAAAACTATCAAATTTTAAATTACTATTTTACGGTAAAAAATCAATTTTTTAAATCTTGTTATTAGTGTCGTTGGATGCGCAATAATTTTTACTTTCTCTTGGTACCATTAGCTCTTCTGTAAAATAAGATGGCGAGCAGGAATCTGCAAAAACGTCTAATACCATGTTAAAACCCTATGTTCGCGTTTGAGAACGAACACACGGTATAGATTACGTATATAAATATAATACTTATTTTTTGATCAGCT
This sequence comes from Ocypus olens, assembly GCA_910593695.2. Lineage (NCBI taxonomy): Eukaryota > Metazoa > Arthropoda > Insecta > Coleoptera > Staphylinidae > Ocypus > Ocypus olens. The sequence goes on from OU343053.1 coordinate 57,821,503, forward strand.
TGAGTTTACAATCAAAAAGTGTTCATAGAAAATTATAAAGTTACAAATTTCTCAATCTGAAAATACTATACCAAGTATGTATCAGTGACGGTTCGCGGGTTTTTTTCTGGTACGGCCGAGGAACAAGAGGTGCGGTCACGCAGCCAGCCGTCTCTGCAACTGACCCTACCTATCTGTATTACCACCTCTTGTTCCTCCTGGTATGTATACATTTTTTTGGCGGATTCTGTAGAAGAAAATATCGCAATTTTTAAAACAATGAAAGCTTTCATTTAAAATACAAACCTAGATTGACTCTACGGGACACCAATCAAAATAACCGATCACCGAAACCATTGGAATCTATTAGTGACACGTGTCCGGGAGCGCAAATAAAACATTTTCAGATTTAAAAAAAAATCCTTTTATTTTCAATAATCTATCGGTTCGGGCCAGTCGAGGTTTATCGAAACAACATCCAATGCAGCGATGTCGACCTCACATTCGATTATCTCGCCGATGTTCGGCCTGGTTCGGTCGAAATCTCCGTGCACAAATTCCTTCACATAGGTGCCAGCTTGCGTGACAACACGTAGTTCGAAACAGTTTAAATGCTCTGAAACAAAATACATGATATTTGCGTTTGAAAATTCCCCAGTTGTCTATAATATACAGGTTGTTTCATTAAAAAAAAAAAAGAAGATTTTTATGGAAGAAAATAATAGGTCTGAGTGTCTGAGTGGAAGAGGACACTGTGAACTCCGCCTGCAAATCCTGTTGGGTGATTAACTTTAATTATATATTATTTTTCACATATCATAGTAACAGGATTTGTAAAGTTAATAAATAAAAATAAAAAAATAAATTGCAATAAGGGACTCCACATTTAATACATTTGTTTATTTACACTGTGACCATCCCCGACTATCACTAGCAAAACTACAGTCACCGCGACTTAATAGAAAAAAAAAGCAGTACCTGGAACAGCAACAGCAGTCATTTCTTCTATCCTTCTTATCCGCACGGCCAGCGGTCTCCTGTGCAGCACCCTGATGGGCGTTTTCTGCGATATCACCACCGGGCCGTGATCGTTAATAGCGTCCAGCATTCCTTTGGTTATGGGCACGCTCGTGACACACAGAGCAACGTACGACTTGGTCTTGGACTCTTCCCCATCCTTAATCTTCACCAATTCGGACCTGCAAGCAAATCAATTGCACTTCCACGCCGACACAAATCTAAACGATTCGTATTTCATGTTAGAATCTCAAAGTTAACCTCTTGACCTTCTGCAGGTCTGTCACCTTGATGTGCGGCGATTTGTTGATGGATTTCTCCAAATCCCTGAATTCCTCGAAGGTGAACTCGGTCTTCTTCGGGTTCATGAATTCGACGTAGAAGGGTCGACCCTTGCCCAGGCAGCGCACGTCGCAGTCCTCTCTTCCGCTCGATGAAAATTTCATGTTTTCCTCCGGTATTCTGAAACGAATATTTGCCCGAGATTTAAATTAAAGGAAAGTAAATGATATGTTTCTCTTAATCAAGTAATTAAGATTTATGTTATTTTTCGCTTCCTGTCAAATGTCAATGAATAATCACTGAACGTACTTAGTGGAATAGAAAAATGATAGATGGCGCTGACGATATTGTAGGTATAATTTTAAGAGGAACGAAGGGGTATAACAGCCGTCATAGTTAGAAAACGGGTGTGCGGCTTGGGTCTGGTAGGAAAACTGTTTTGAAATATTGGCAGTAAATAACAAGAGTTTTTCTACCAGACCCAAGCCGCACACCCGTGAACTAAAATTCGGTTTTTTAAGAGGAACTTTAAGATAGTTGGAACTGTAGGGATATCCGAGATACAGAATCACGATCACCTACCCGAAACTCTCCTTTATACTGTGGAACATAATCTCCTGCACCGAAGTCTCCATCGCCTTCACCCCGTCGATAATCCACGGACTCTGGCTCAACTCCCTCGAGTACTTACAGTACCGACCCGCTATATAGGTCGAATTATGTTTACACTCTATACCCTTGCACGTTAAATGATTCGAGGGCACCTCCGGAGGTACGGTGGCGTAGAGCGCGAACAATTTCCCCGGCGTCGCCGCCAGAGCTGCGACCACGCCGTTTCGACTGAACACCTCGCCGTTGTACTTTCTGTGCTGCATTTTCCTGGTTTCGAACATCTTCGGTTGCATCTCCTTCAAAATGGTAACTTCCTCGTCGTCCTGTGCGTAGTGGGTGCTCACGTTTAGGAAAAAATCGCAAACGTCCGATTGCTCGAACGTTTTCTCGATGCGTTCGGCCATCGGGTTTTTCACGTACATTTTCCACACGCGGTTCAACGGAATTTCTATTTCGTCTGTGGAATTAAAAGAGTTATATTAGTCAGAGAAAAATAAAATTGTTATGTAACCCATTACATCCGATGACATATTTTTTTTCAAAAGAATTTCAGATTCTCAGAAATCTTTTAAAAGTAAATTTGGTGAAACAAAAAAAGGGTATCGGTCAATATTTCGTCCATTTTGGTTTTTATCGCGTTTATTGTTCTTCATTTATGAAACTACATATTAATGTTAAAGAGGCATCAGTTTTTGTAACCAAGCCACCGAGATATAAAAATGTGAAATTTTGTAAAAAAAAAACTATTTTTACAAAATGGCACCAGATGGCGTTGATGGTTACTATGGTTTGGCTATGGTAAAGAATACATTATTTACCATCTGTGAAAAACAAGGGGAACTTCTCCTCCAGGTGTAAGCGCATGGCGCGCTCTCGGATGAGCATGCAAGCTGGCATGCTGATGGAGACCGAAAACGTCGCGCTGTCGTAATCGGCCGCTTTTTTAATGTCCTCGTGCTTGAGGAGATCGTTAAGGGCGACGTCCTGCAAAAGGCCCAGGCACACGCAACACGGATTGGCCTTCGCCTTCTTCACCGGGCTCTCCTCGCTTTCTTCAGTTTTGTGCAACAGCTTCTTCTACAAAAAAAAAAATTAATCAAGTGAACTTGGCAATAAATCACATGCAATAAAGGAACGGCTGCTCCAAGTTAAAAATAAATTAAGTGAACTTGGCAATAAAGGAACGGCTGCTCCAAGTTTCCAGAATTTTGTCAGCTAAGGTCATTTGTGCACAAGATCCGCAAGTGTTTGAACCAGTGACGGCTCGCGGAGTGACTCGTGGTAGCAGAGGTGGCAATACAGATAGGTAGAAATCTGTAATACCACCTCGGCCGTATCATGAGTAACCCCGCGAGCCGTCACTAGTTTGAACTGTATTTTTAACAGCATCATCAGTTACTGAGAATGCTGTTGAACGATTTAGTTAAGGACAGGCAGTAAATATTTAGGAATTTAATTTATTTCCATAAGTCAGCGGACTACACTTGCTGTATTAAATAAAACAGTGAATTTTAATTATAGCTGATACCACTCGCAACAAACATAATAACAGATGGCATCGTCTATTTCATATCTGTTTTTGAATAATGGTGGAGGCACTTGGTGAATATTACCTCCACTATCAAAACGTTATAAAAATGTGTTGTTTTGTTAATAAGTAGACGCATATTATCAAATGGTTACAAATTTTAGAAGAATCAAGGGGAGGATTTAATGCCCGTTGTGGTGGTTTTATTAAAATCACTCACCTTTTCCAATATGCCATCGACGTCACTGAAATCCAGACACTTGTCGCAAAAATACCTCAAACAACACGGTGCGCAACACCCCAATTCTTGTAGATGCTCGAATATCTTTATTTCTTCGCTGGTGGTCATGTTTTATAGGTTATGTTCTAATTTTAGGTTATGTTTATAACGCCGTCATTTTCTCTGCAAGGTTATTTAAATTTAAAGGTCCACAAAAATTATGTTTAATTTTTTGACGAGACTTCGTGGACTAATTTGTCTAAATCTTAAGAATTCAATCCGTATTTTTGTGATGTATTAACATCACGACATCTTTCCTGGTTGATATTCCAAAAATTTCAAGAAGATGGCGCGACCTGATTGTATCCCCTTGCCGTAAATCTGACGCCAACTTCAGGTCGTAGCAATTGTTTTGAAATTTTCGAATCGGTCGTGCGATTAAATTTTTGTTAGTTAAAAACGAAAATAGAGGTTGAATAAAGAAAATGCCGAATTGGAATCAAATCCAGGCGCAGTTGAGGCATCCTGCTAACCCAGTCGTGTTTTTCGACGTTTCCGTCGGTACAACGGTACGTATAGGTTATGTTGGTTTCTTAATCTTTGTAATAGGGGTTGTATTTATTAAGTCCAGCCTAATTAACAGGGGCGGTTTGTGAAAGTTAATCAGGGGAGGTTACGGAGCAACACTGCGACTCAATACTCACTTTTTTATAAGAGTAAGTTACGGAGATGTGTCTCTTAGCCTCTTCTATAAAAGTTCTCAAACCGTCAATTAAAATTGGCAACTGATATATCAGGAATCTTGATTTGGTAATTTTCCAGTTTATGACTTAAGTAAACGCAACAATCTCAGGCCAATATTAGCTTAACCCTTTAACTGCGGCTGTCGTCAATAAGCGACTCGGGTAAACTCTACCGTAACTACGGCTGTCGTCAATAAGCGATTCACTTTTTTTTTTGCTGTTTTATGCCGTGAATCGCTTATTGACGACCACTAGTAACATGATACGTTGGTTCAAATGGAATAAAATTTATCAAATTTTCAGTCTTTGTTTTTTTGCGTTCAGGCAGCCAGTTTCTTGAAAACTTTTTAGTAGCTACAGGGTTAACCCTACCCTAAGCATAAGCACCAATCGCTGCAAATTATTGTAAATGAAATTGAAAATATTCCGTACTGAAAATACCCTGATTAATATTAAGACGTGACAACATAGCATTCCTCATCATTTTCGCGCGTATTGTTTAGTATCATAAACTGGAAAAATACCCTTGATTTATTGTCTTACAATAAGTAAAGTTATCAAGTTCTTCTTTTCTTCAATTTCTACTATTAGGTATGAGTTACGAGTTGTAATTTGATCCTTCAGGTGTAATAACAATTGAGTTTCAATAAACAATGGACTGGACCCGATTCCTGATTTGCTTTTTTAAATTTCTATGCAGGAAATTGGTCGTATGATATTCGAACTCTTCGCTGACGTCGTTCCCAAAACCAGTGAAAACTTTAGGCAGTTCTGTACAGGCGAGTTTAGAAAAGATGGAGTTCCCCTCGGATTTAAGGGCGCCAGTTTTCATAGGGTCATCAAAGATTTCATGATACAAGGTGGTGATTTTGTCAATGTAAGAAATTTACATTTCCCTGTATTTCTAATATTTAAACCTTTAACAAAATTTGATACACTTTGCAAGGGTTGAAATCATATTTTTGTTAATTATTAGGGTGACGGTACAGGTGTAATGAGTATATACGGTGGCAGCACTTTCCCCGATGAAAACTTCACCCTCAAACACGATTCCCCGGGACTATTATCGATGGCAAACAGCGGTAAAGACACCAACGGCTGTCAGTTTTTCATCACTTGCGCGAAGTGCAATTTCCTGGATGGAAAGCATGTGGTTTTCGGACGCGTAATCGACGGGCTTTTGGTGATGAGGAAGATTGAAAACGTGCCCACGGGTCCCAACAATAAACCAAAAATACCGGTTACTATTATACAGTGTGGACAAATGTGAAGTGGATTCTTTGTAAGTTTAAAAAAAAAAAACAACTATTTTTATTCGAAGTGACTATTCATAATTTATAAAGGAAAACATATTAATACCTTAACACACTATCGGTATTAATACCCATCCTGCTGATAGTTTGTTAAAATAATTCAATTAAGACACATAAAAAGTGAAACATTTTATATATTAAAAAGGAAACTGAAAACTTGATGATGGGTATTTATGTTTAGTTTTCAGCGTTTTTATGTTACAGACTTTGATAATATTTTATGATTCCAATAAGATCAAATAATGGTCTTAAAGTGCTTTTAATTTTTTATAACCCTCCCAAGAAAAAAGTCCACAATTTTAATAAAACGATCGTTCGACACTTTAAAATGATATTTCAGTTGAAATTTAGAATCTTAACGAAAACTACTTTTCTGTAGTTCATATTAACCTGTTATAGTTCATCCGTTGAGAGCTGACAGTGACTCATGCATTTTCGTACTAAGAATTGCTTTGCATTTTATATCTATCTTTTTCTATCATGTACGAAACAGTATGAAATAAAAGACGAAACGTGTGTCTGCGTGTTAAAGAGCATGACTCTTGCATCGCATTGGCACGCTTCACATAAATACACAAAACAAGCGAGTGCTACGTCAAATAACATAACCATAAAAAGTTTGTTTAGGTGGTGCGCGAGAATTTTTAAATATCCCGCCAATGAAAATCAGCGCGGCACTAAATTTTCTTACGGACATACGTTTACTTAAATCTTGATTCATGCGATTTTAAGCGATGAGTCACAGGCAGCTCTCAGCGGCCCGACTATAACTGTGGAATTTAATTTCAAAAACTCCTCACAGGGTGCGAAATTAAAATCAAGCGATGACAAGTATACATGTCGAACACAGTTCAAATGGTTTTATTATAAATTGTACAAACGAGAAAGGATTATATTTTTATTTGATAAAACATTAATAATTCAATTCTGAAAAAGTTATTGTTACGACTTAATCTGTTAGTTGTGTTTGACTTAACTGGTTAAGAAAGTAAATATACCTTATCTATCCATGGATTAGACTTTTTTGACATCTTTAGTGACAAATACTAGAAAATGAAAAATACCAACACGGCTATGAAGAAATGTAATTTTGCAGCATGTTAGGTTGGTACCGGTATACTTCCAATATATTCATATGTGAAGTCAGTTTGTTATTATTATTGTTCTTTCCGCCATGTATAATGTTTTAAACTATGTGAGTGCAATTTTGTAATAAATAAAAAGTTACAATTTTTTTCCTGCAGTTTCGTAAATACTACTTTTTGTGGTGAGAGTTGTTTGGGAACCTAGCAGTGACGGTTCGCGGGGTTTTTTTTCTGGTACGGCCGAGGTACAGATAGGTAGGGTCAGTTGCAGAGACGGCTGGCTGCGTGACCGCACCTATCTGTATCACCACCTCTTGTTCCTCGGCCGTACCAGAAAAAAAACCCGCGAACCGTTACTGGAACCTAGTGGGATTTCTGTCACTCAAGACGTCAAAAAAGTCTAACCTATGGGTAGGTGGTAGTATACGTGATAATTCTAAAAGTTTATTTGCTTTACTAGTTTTTTAAAACTTCTAAAATACAGGTCGTGATTGCTACGTTATGGATTTCTGGCGTAATTGGGCCATTTTTGGATCTCCCTGTAGAGCATAAGTCCGGGACTTTCGGTTGCGGTCACTTGTCTTCCGCCCAGCAATTTGTACCTTCTCTGCAATTCCCCCGTTGCTACGCCGCATTCTAACAACCTCTTGGCGGCTTCGAGTTGTGCCCTTGGTGGCGTGGTCTCTGTTAAAAAACACACAAGTTTTAAAAAATATTTAATTCGCTTAATTAGGTTTTTTTGTAAGGTGTGAGAGCCACTGAATTTTTAAAAGGTGTTTATCGTAATAAATATTATTGTAATTATTAAAATACTAACCCACAAAGTTGCCTATGAAGGCAATACCAATAGATTTCGTGTTGTAGCCTCTGGTGTGAGCGCCCACCTTATGCCATCCAACTCCTTCGTAAATATTTCCCTCGCTGTCTATTAAAAAGCTGAAAGGATCGAATTACGTTAAGTACAATAATTTAGCGACAATCCGACATTCAAATATTTTTTTTAATGATGTAAAAATTAATACAGGGTGTCCCATTTTAACCCTTTGCACTCGTATTTATTAGTAACAAAACGTATTGTGGCGACAATAAGTCGACAAACGAGTGCAAACGGTTAAATTGCCACCGCAAATATCTCGTAACCTGAGCAACATGGCAAAAAATGTTTCACACATAAGTTGTAGAGTCCGGAGGGGGAGATTTGCTGGTGACCTTGAAAATGACCTTGGCGTTAATTTTCAAGGTCAAACGAAGGTCATCTTTGATTTTTCAAATGGAATCCCCTATTTTTTATTACGGGTAAAAATACAAACTTTTGTAGGAAACGTGTTTTTTTTTAAATGCTTTTTTTAAGAGTTCAAGAATTTTGTCTGTCGTGTTTGAAATCTGAGATGAATCCATGCGTTACCCCCGGCATTAGATAAATATTTAGGCAAAATAATCGAGGGAAACACACGCCCCCTCCTCCTTCTGTCCGGAGAACCCCCGGCAGACTTATGTTTGTTGATTCGAGGCGTCAAGTTTTTATTATTTTCTGTTTTCCTCTGTTTCGGCAGCGGGATGATCGGGAGGGGTAGATGAGCCATGTTGCTCAGGTTTCGAGATATTTGGGGTGGCAATTTAAAATGGGACACCCTGTATAGCTGTCAATATGTTCCCAATAACAATTATTACAATCCTTTATATTCTGTCCCAATCATTGGTAATTTGTGAGCAGATAATAATAATTATTATTTCCTCTATAAGAGAGAATAAGTAGTGCAGCATGAGCAGTTGTCATGGATACGCATCACCCGATTATAACTGATTTTGGTGTTATGTCTGATGCAGGCACTAGCTTAAATATTTCTTAAATATTTTTCTAGCAACGTTTTTGTAATTCTTTTGATTTCATCGACGGTCTCGTGGTACTCACTTGTATCCAATGTCGTGGAATTCCAAGTTTTCCATGTGGAAGGATTGCATGTTGGTGATTAAACTGCTGCAGGTCGACAGGGAGGAACACTTGGGGGTAACTGTGTGGTGGACGATGACGTACTGCAGGGGAATAATGGAGTATTCCAGTTCAATGGGGGACCTGGCGCCCCATTCTTCTCTGGAAATGATTTTTGGGCAAGAAGAATCTGTCGTTTGAAAAATAACAATTTAGTTTGACGCTGGGTCATTCCATGCTGTTTCAACAAAAGGTTGTTGCTGCACCATTTAAACATGTTCAGAGAGTTCATTACCAATTTTAGAATAAAAAAAATTGTTATTGTGTAATTGCTACAATGATTGCAAGCATTTTCTAAAAATGCTAAAATTAACCAATTGAGCAAATTAAAAACTCAAATTAACTGAGCGTTTTACACACGTCATAAATGTTATCTAAAAAAATTTGACGCAATATATGAACTAAAAATTACAAAAGCAAGGCCCACATTTATCGCAATGCAAACACAATATTTATTCTGTTTCTTTATAAATTACATATATTATAATATTGAATAATTACTTACACACTTCTGTGCAAATCGCTAGGACCACAACAATTCCTAGTACTGTCTTCATTGCAGTCGATAAAAAAACAAAGCAATCAGCTAACTTCTGAGCAATGTTGCTGACTGGCGTCGAACGCGCAACTGCTTCGCTTTTATTACGTGCGGCGAGTTTTTTGACCTCGCGAACTTTTATCAAATGCGATGCAGAAACCCGAACATTCGCAGAAAATACCGATAATGACGAAAACTGCTCGAGGTTAAAGTCTAAGACGGGAAAAAGAAAATAACCGCCGCGGGTTTTTCCGCGTTGTTTAATGTGTCTTTAATTCATTGAGTCAGTGACGGTTCGCGGGGTTTTTTCTGGTACGGCCGAGGAACAAGAGGTGGTAATACAGATAGGTGCGGTCACGCAGCCAGCCCTCTCTGCAACTGACCCTACCTATCTGTATTACCACCTCTTGTTCCTCGGCCGTACCAGAAAAAACCCCGCGAACCGTCACTGCATTGAGTCATTGAAGCAGTTCAACATTCGTGAATTATGCCTAACAGTGACGATTCGCAATAGACCCGACCTATCTGCATTGTTTTTTCTACCTCGGCCGTATCAGAAAAACCCCGCGAACCGTCACTGATGCCTAAGAAAGAAAAATTGCTGAATGATTGCCACATTCGTACCTAGATTTCCGATACTGAATGTTTATGTGTGATCTTTATAAGCAATTTGAGATATTTTTCTTCATGGAAATGTAAACAATCGCTTGTGGTCTAAAATAATGATGGATTCATGTTCGCAACACTTAATTGAGTCGTAATTCTAAACTATTATAGTGTATTTGGATCTTTAATTCAACTGTTTTAAGTGACACCTATAAATGGTGGGAGAAGAAGCCCTTACTCGTCGGGAAACTAACTTTCCTTGCCTCGCAGAGAGGTAAAAATATTTTTCGGCCAGGGATGACGCTCTCAGGTAGTTCGGCACGAGCGCCATCTCTGTCTTTCTGTATCCACGCTAATAAAAACTGAAATGTTCCATCATGCTTACACTGTTCGACACCTGTCATATATATATAACAATCTTTATTCTCAGTTTATCTACATTAAATACAGTACAATATATTTTCATTTTAACTTTTGAAAGGGCTATCGACCGTCAGTCTTTCTGCCCGGCGTTCCATTTAGCTTTATTATTTAAACACATTTACTTCGGTATTAAAGGAGGATATGTAGTCTTTGACCTGTCATAAAATGTCAAAAATACAATTTTCATTAAATTCTTTTGAATATCTGTTTTTGCTTGAAAACCGTCTGCCTCTGCAGTACTTAGGTATTGGGCCACTGTTTCCTTCCGTAGACTCACCTGCCGAATTTTCACGAGCCGCTGCTGGAGGAATTCATTTCAAATTGGACCCTTGAATTTGCTTTTATAATAAACAACAAATATTTTCAATGCCGTATATTCAGGGCTGTAAGGATATTGTAATGTAAACACACGTAACAATTGGTTTTTATACAGTCCTAACAAAGTGCGGCCAAGTCTGCAATTTATCGTAGAGCTTCTGTCCGGGGCTAAGCGTACTCCTGACTTGCCTCGCCGCAATTAATCTGTAGTTTGCGTCCAGTTCGTTGATGGCAACGCCGCAGTCCAATAAATCTCTGAGCGCCTCCAATTGCTTCGCGTTGGTACTTGTATCTATCAACAGAAAAACGGTAATATTTAATCCTGCATTAGACGTTGGTGCCGCTGTTATCACCTTCAAAATTCCCGATTACACCGATGCCGATGGAGCGCGTGTTGTACCCTTTGGTGTGCGCGCCGAGGTGATGCCAACCAGCGCCCTCGTACACTCGACCATCGCCACCCACCAGGAAACTGTAAATGGACGAAGTTAAAAGATTCATCGGAAACTAATCTGTGTTTAATAATAATAAATCACCTTTATTGTATACTTATATATTCCGGGCTTTTTCCTGTAAACCTGGAGGTTCCAGGTTCGAGCCTTATTGGAGGCATGTTCACTTTTGAAAACTTCCTCCATTATTTGTTTACAAATAATATCTATTTATTTGTATTTATAACTTTGTAAATAGGGAAATTATTTCATACAGTATATTAGTAACAGAAAACTACAAGCACCCGGGCTATGGTTTTAGCCTTGAACTCCATGTGAGAGCCCAAGCACAGCAGACAATATAGCTATTATTACAACTAGGGAAATATCAATAGTATATTTCCCGAGGTTGGCTAGTTACATCCCGAGGGCGGAGCCCGAGGGATGTATAGACGACCAAGGGAAATGTATTCATATTTCCCGTGTTGTAATCAATAGTTTTTTTCTGATTGAAGAATATTGTTCTGTAAATGGGAAAATATTGGATTGTAAATTTTTAAATTTATTGGATTGGCAACGTTGCTAAGGACCTTGTTTGTAAATATCATGGTTGATTTGTTTTGGTATTTGCGTTGTTTCATAAATTGGTGAAATGTCAAACTATGTGTTAACGCAAGCGACGAAAGATCGTGAATGTTTGGTTCCCGTAAAATCCATAAAGGATACCTTCCTGAGAAATCGGAGGTGTTGTCCCGAGAGCAATTAAAACAATTCTTGCGAGAAGCTCCTAATGACATTTTTTTGATGTTTATATTTCCCTAGGGAAATATGAGCACTTCATATTTCCCTAGGGAAATATAAGTGTGTTATGACATATCGTAACCAAGGCAATATCACTCAATATTGTTTTAATCAGAAAAAAGCACGTTTATTTGTTTAAAGGATAGCATGGTTTATTTAAATTTTATACAAAAAATGATTCTAATTGTTCAGGTTTATTTTTAAGGGCAAAGAAACTAATAATTGCCCGCTCGCAATTATCACTTCAAAATTTTTGCTTTTGCAAGTAAACCAAAGGAAAAAACTTACTTGTATCCCATGTCGTGGTATTTGAGGGTGTTGATGAAGTAGTGCTGCGTGTTCCTCACCCGACTCGTACAAGCTTCTTCGGTGAGACACTCGGGGGTTGCGGTGTGGTGGATGACCACGTCCGGCACGGGGAAAATGATATAGTCCACTTTCACCGGCTTAGTTCCGCCCCATTCTTTCCTGGACACGATGTTGTCTGTACATTCAGCACGAACTGAAAATGCAAAATGTAAAAGTTTTCATCCGAATGTTCCGTTTATAATGTGTTACATATGTAACATATTTGCTCACTCGTACGGCACTGAAATGCTTATGTTTGTTTTTGCAAGAGATATACAGGGTTGGGAAAATGTGTCAGAACACTTGATTTCTGGCAGAACATCGTTCTTAAAATAAATTCTTATAGCTTTATTTATTCAAATAAATTGGAAACAACCTTACTTGTTGCAGAAAGCATCAAATAGATTCAATAAAACGAAACGAAATATAGCCTGAATATTCAACCTGTTCGTAACTCTGCAAACAAAATTAAGTCGTACTAAGACTATAAACAAATAACTTATTGAAGTAGTTGTTTCAAAGTTAAGGTAAACACTCACTTCCGGTATACGAAATTTTACCAAAAGCTTTTCAGCTCTTCAGATTATCAAATAAGACGCATGTTCAAAGTTTCATATCAAGTGCTCTATTAGTTTTTGAGATACAGCGCACACAGATAGACACACACGCAGACATACACACACACAGACATACACACACAGACACACACACAGACACAAACTTTTTTTTTCCAGAAATTGTTGAAATGGCATCTAGGGACCCCAAAACGGATATTTCCGTAAAAAAAGTTTTTGAAAAAAAAATCACGATCACAATACTTTCTCGTACTTCGTAACGGAGAAAGTAAAAATGAATGAATCTCAGACATGACTGCTATGTTTCTCTCTCTTTCTCTCAGGCATGGCCAACTCTGCAACAAAATTCTGTGGCTCACACCTTATAATATTTAATTAACATAAATTGTAAAACATGTAAAACCATTTTTGATTGCCAATGTGTAACTTATTTTAGTGTAGTACGAAATAATACATAGACGGTTGTGCGCGTTTGTTGGTGTTAGTTCCCGCCGCTAATCACAGGTGGCGCCTATCGATCCAATTTATCAAAATGCCTTGTCGCTTCCTGTTATTTTCCATGTCTGACATTTAATAAGTTTTGTTCACGGAATCGTTATTTAATTTTATGGGCAGCGATAATGGGGTACGTTTAACTAGCGGCGGCTCGTGGATTTCCGTAGGGAGGGCAAAGACAAAGATGTCGCCCGTGCCGCTCTGTATTTAACACTCAATTTCATTAAACACGCTATTTCGCGCTTTAATTCACACAACGCGATTTATGATATTTTGCTTATCTTGTTGTTTTTAACTTTGATTTTAATTTTTTTTTCAATTGTAATTGCAACTACAACTTTAGTTTTGATTTTTATTGTAATTTTAATTTTGATTTTCGTGAATAAAGTATAGTGTGCAATTCGCATATAATAGCCATCATTATATGCTCGTTGTACAATATACTATTTCACTGTCAGATCATTTATGTGTAAAACTTTTTAAAATGAAACCACAGCAGTGACGGTTCGCGGGGTTTTTTTCTGGTACGGCCGAGGAACAAGAGGTGGTAATACAGATAGGTAGGGTCAGTTGCAGAGAGCGCACCTATCTCTATTACCACCTCTTGTTCCTCGGCCGTACCAGAAAAAAACCCGCGAACCGTCACTGAACCACAGCCTTCTTAGTTAAAAACAAAAATGGAATAGAGCATATATTCAATGCATTTTTAATTAACAAACAACTTTTTTTTTTGTTTTTTTTGGCATAGGTTTGACCATTCAGCCACAACAACTTTTATTTCCGGTTAATAATTTTCATACTGTTTAAACACACACACAGTTATTTCAATGCAACAATTGTAAACATCACTGAGACAGTGAGTCGTTATTTGCTTACTAAACTGAAGAATTGATGCAATATTTAATGAGGAGCCTCCATTTTACTTTAATCACGTCTGTAATTAATACTACAATTAATCGTGATCGTACGTCTTTAAAAGAGCAGCCCTTTCTTATTGTTTTAATAGTAAACTTGAAAGCATCGTAAACACAATTAGTGCAAACTTACCGCTTTTCGCGTACAGCAAAACGGTGAGGATGATCACGGCGCGGCGCATTTTCTCGACTGTGCGCGTCCGCGTTTCGTTTGGCGACTTCTGGTAACGGCGGTGTCTGTCAAGAAAACAGCGGAGTGAGAAGGTCCCGTGATTAATGCCAAATATGGCGTTGTGAATTTCGCCCTGGGTCACCGCACAACCACGGATACATTTTCTCCACGAGGAGGACGCGCATCGGAATAGCCATGGAGGATTTGGGTGAGTATCCCTGCGCGATCCCCTAGCATAACCTCAAAAGTTCCCGTTGCGAAATTGTGGAAATGTAGCGCTTGCCGAGTAGGGTGCCGTGTCCACTTGCGGCTACCGTTTGTTTATTTGTTTCCACGGCCCGGTGTTTTCTTTTTTTTCGCGGTGTCGTCGAACACATCAACATGCCAGCGGTCCTCGAAATGTCGTCCGCTACCTGGTCTGGTTTGTGTTTATTCCATGCGGGTTATCTCTCGTTTATCGTGTTTGATGGGATTTTTGGCCTTTGGCGGTTTCGACGCTTTCAAGGTTGTTATTTATATCCTTGATTTAAATGCAATACAGTCTGTCCGAAAAATCGTCATTCACCTATGATTTTTAAAATGGGGTTATAAGTGAAAGCTTCGTTTGTTTATGTTAACCATAATTTTTGAAATATTAAATTTTTTAAAACGTAGTGATTAAATTGATTCACTTGATAAATGTCATAAAAACTGGATCAAGGGAAATTGTGTATTAACCATAGGCAACCAAATATACTTGTGTGTGTGTGTTTCTGTTGATTATTTCTGAACACGTTTTCAAAATTGTATTTTTCCAATAGCTTTTGTCGGTTAAATGTCAAATTATTTTGGAGAAAAACCGTGCAACAGTGACGGTTCGCGGGTTTTTTTTTCTGGTACGGCCGAGGTAACAAGGCTGGCAATACAGATAGGTAGAGTCAGTTGCAGAGACGGCTGGCTGCGTGACCGCACCTATCTGTTAGAGATGGGCGATATTTCACGTATCTGTGATTTTTCACTGGTATTGAAAAATCGCAGGTCGCTACTGTTACTAATAGGCGAATTTCACTGCTACTTAAAATCACTGCTACTTAAAATCACTGCTACTTATAATCACTGTTCCTTAAAATCGCTGCTACTTTAAATCACTGACAAACTGTGATTGCTACTTAATCTGTGACTGTTACTTAAAATATAATTGTAGTACAATGTGGCATTTCTAAATGTTATTTAATATTCACTACTTTATTCTCCCATTTCTGCAGGATATTGTATTTAAATTTTGAATAAATAATGAATAAGAAAGACAAATATTTATAAAATACCATGGTATACCAAATAAAATAAAATAAATTACAACTTATGTACTAACAATTATTAATTAATTGAGATTTTATAAAAACGAAACAATTAGCTTGCTGGGCAAGGGAATTAATAATTTTTGTAAAATTCAGTCAACACGTTTTATATTTTTCTTTTATTTTTTTGCTCGAGTGATCCACAATTTGAAAAAAAAAAATTCAAAAATTCACAACTTGTAAAATAATTAATGGATTTTAAAAAACTGTACTTTATTTGAATAAGCAATGATTTGTGAATTTAATTTAATTTTTGTAGAATTTAATCAACACGTTTTATATTTTTCTTTTATTTTTTTGCTCGAGTGTTCCATAATTTGAAATTTTTTTTTTTAAATTCACAACTTGTAAAATAATTAATGGATTTTCAAAAACTGTACTTTATTTGAATTAGCAATGATTTGTGAATTTAATTTAATTTTTGTAGAATTTAGTCAACACGTTTTATATTTTTCTTTTATTTTTTTGCTCGAGTGTTCCATAATTTGAAATTTTTTTTTTTAAATTCACAACTTGTAAAATAATTAATGGATTTTCAAAAACTGTACTTTATTTGAATTAGCAATGATTTGTGAATTTAATTTAATTTTTGTAGAATTCAGTCAACACGTTTTATATTTTTCTTTTATTTTTTTGCTCGAGTGATCCACAATTTGAAAAAAAAAAATTAAAAAATTCACAACTTGTAAAATAATTAATGGATTTTAAAAAACTGTACTTTATTTGAATAAGCAATGATTTGTGAATTGAATTTAATTTTTGTAGTATTTAGTCAACACGTTTTATATTTTTCTTTTATTTTTATTGCTCGAGTGTTCCATAATTTGAAAAAAAAAAATTAAAAATTCACAACTTGTAAAATAATTAATGGATTTTCAAAAACCGTACTTTATTTGAATAAGCAATGATTTGTGAATTTAATTTAATTTTTGTAGAATTTAGTCAACACGTTTTATATTTTTCTTTTATTTTTTTTGCTCGAGTGTTCCATAATTTGAAAAAAAAAATTAAAAATTCACAACTTGTAAAATAAGTAATGGATTTTCAAAAACTGTACTTTATTTGAATAAGCAATAATTTGTGAATTTAATTTAATTTTTGTAGAATCTAGTCAACGCGTTTTATAGTTTTCTTTTATTTTTTTTGCTCGAGTGTTCAATAATTTGAAAAAAAAAAATTAAAAATTCACAACTCGTAAAATAAATAATGAATTTTCAAAAACTGTGCTTTATTTGAATAAGCAATGATTTGTGAATTTAATTTAATTTTTGTAGAATTTAATCAATACGTTTTATATTTTTCTTTTATTTTTTTTGCACGAGTGTTCCACAATTTGAAAATAAAAAATTCAAAAATTCACAACTTGTAAAATAATTAATGAATTTTCAAAAACTGTACTTTATTTGAATAAGCAATGATTTGTGAATTTAATTTAATTTTTGTAGAATTTAATTAATACGTTTTATATTTTTCTTTTATTTTCTTTGCTCGAGTGTTTGAAATTTGAAAATAAAATCAAAAAGAACCACAAATTCGATGTGATCGAAAGTTGAAAAAAAAAATTGAAAAATCAAGATCTATTAAAAACTGTGGCATTTACAAAAACTTAATTGATTTTGAATAAGCGATACTTCGATATTTTTTTGTCTGCGCGTTTTATATTTTTTCTGCGGTGTTTTCATTCAAGTGCTCGAAAAAATAAAATTAAAATTTTCAATAATCCATATCTCCATTAAAAATGGTTGTATTTACAAAAACCAAATTAATTTTGAATAAGCGATTCTTCGACCATTGAGGATATTGTTTTAAGGAATTTTTTCTACTCATTTCATATTTTTTTCTGCGATGTTTTCATTCAAGTGCTCAAAAAATTAAAACGTAAATCTTCAAAAATCCATATCTCTATTAAAAAATTATTAAATTTACAAAAACCAAATTGATTTTGAATAAGCGATACTTCGACCATTGAGGAAATTGTTTTAAGGAATTTTGTCTTCGCGTTTAATATTTTTTTCTCTTTATCTTCAAATACTTAAAATACAATTTGAATTTTTAATTGAATCAAGGATAGTCGTGTAATTATTTGGTATAGCAGATAATATAGCCAAAATATTACCTTCAGTCACAGGTATGATATCAAAAGCAGAATCATATAAAAACATTTTTGAGAAACCATTAACAATTTGAGGTGTTACGACGTTTACTAACCGTGATCGCAGTCACAGTTTAAAATCACTGATATTGGAAAGTAGCAATCACAGGTAGCAACGTGATTTAAAAGTAGCAGTTTTGCCCATCTCTACTCTTGTTCCTCGGCCGTACCAGAAAAAACCCCGCGAACCGTCAATGGCGTGTAAATATGTTTATCTACGACCACTACTGTAAATGCCCATTATCGTACAATGCGCGTACTGCGTAAATACACCAAAACACCCACGTATGTTAGAGCCCGCTTGTAAATTAAAGGTACTAGTGAGTTTCGTTTACGAACTTTTGATTGGTTGAGAGTTGCGCGTTTGTTCGTTTTTATTAAATATAGTAGTCCGCGATTGTTAAACGTCACATCACGCACCCCGAAGCTGTCACTTCGCTATTCCGCACATTCTCTTATATAAATTAAGGTGAGAGTGGTCGTAGATAAAGTATACTACATAACGCGAGTTGTAAAGCAATTACGCGCTCGTGAAATTGCGTTACTCGCCGCTACGCGGCTCGTACGCAATTTTTTCACTTGCGCGTAATTTGCTATTTACAACTCTTGTTACGTAATATACTATTATTGTAGAGAGGAAAATACTGTACGCAACCATATCTACTTATTTTTTTACTTTCCGTGGAAAGGGGAAATCGAGGAATTAACCTAACCTATATACGGAGTGTACTTGAAAATCAAATATAGAATGTACATTTTATTCCGAAATCGAGATGATTCTTCCGAAGCGTCCACGTGGCCGTTATTAGAGACGGATAAGTGCATTTCGTGCAAACAGCCATGATCTAAATATGGACGTCTTTCCATATACGGACTTTAATATGAGCGCGAGAGAAAATTGAATGGCAAAAATGATGGCCATTAATGGAAACGGGGGCTGCCTTGACACGGAAGGCCCGGCGCCCCGCAAAATTCGCGTTATTTCATCTCTGCGCCGCTCGCGTTCAACAACTCGTTTACAAACAAATTACAAACATCAATTGTTTCGACGCCGAGCGCGCATCTAATTTTGTAAAGTGCGCGACGCATGCGTACCTCTGGGCGGCTTAGAGCGCGCGAGACGGGGCCCAAAATAAAAATATTACAGAAATGTGTGTGTTGTGCACACACCGGTGCCAATAAACTCGAAATAAATAAAAAACGTTTTGTGATTAATAACAATTGGTGGTAATCATGGATAGGACGATGTACGGGAAGTTCACCCCGGAACACCTCCACCGGCCCTATAAGTGCACCTTGAAGAACGGCACTTCGCCGGGATGTAAGTGATTTTTTATGATGTAATTTTGCCGTGATTATTATTCAATTCAACACGCTGTGCATATTGTAGGATGATGCATCGTTTATTAAAAGACATCGTGTTTTTGCCTACATGTGCATATGTAACGTTATTTGAAATATTACAAAAATTACTATCTGGTACCTTAATCACAGTTAACTTTGAATCAAACAAATGTAATAAAAACGAAAACCGGTTCGTGACTGCAAAATTAAGTCTTAAACAAATTGGGGTTAACCTTACTTGTTGAAAGTCTTACTTACAAATTTATTTGAATGAAACAGTTTCCTTCATTCATTATTTATTTATAATTACTGCTATAGAACGTTGAAAGTTTTAAAATGACTTCGCCATACATGGATGATTGAATCATCAAAATCTAACGACGCGATCGGCAGCTGTGCATTTTCAAAAAAACAAAATACATGGCAATTTTTAATCTTCGGATTTCGATTTTGATGTTTTTTGAACATTTACAAAACAGGTTTTAAATACGTCTGAATTTGTCACATTTTGACGTTCGAATTTTCAAAATTGGACAACGCGTTAGAAAAGAAGTTAAAAAAATAAACATCGTGATTTTCTATGCTTGGACTTTAATAACGTGTGATTTTTGGCATTTTATGTTCATTTTATGAAAAAAAAGGGTTTAACCAGATTTTAAATCGTAATAAGTTTGCCACATTTTGTTATTAGAATCGTCAATATCGGACAAGGTGTTGCAAAAATCAAAATCGCAATTTTAAATCTTCGGACTTTGAAAATGTGCAATTGTTACGTTTTGCGTTGTTCTCACAAAAACATTTCTTAAACAGTTTTTAAATTGCACTAAATTCGGCACATTTTGACGTTAGAATCATCAAAATTGGACAATTCGTTCGCCAGTTGTGCAGTTTCAAAAGTCAAAATCATCATTTTAAAATCTTTGAACTTTGAAAAAAGTACAATTTTTACATTTCGTAACCCGATTCAAAATTACAAAAAGCTTATTTTAAACCTTCTGTCAGTTCTAAATAACTTTTCTGAATAACATCTTTAGGCGTTTTACCAATTTTCTGTAATATATATAAAAATCCAATCCAATCTTATTGCAAATTTGAATTGTATCTTTGACGTATGTAAAACTTCGGTTGACACATTAAATAAATGAATTGAATTGAATTGAATTGAAAAATAGTGAAACGCCTAAAGATATGCAAAAATGTTAATCAGAAAAGTTTAAGAACGTTTAAAATACGAAATTGGAAAAGGTCTTGGTAGACACTTCGAGAATGAAAAACCGTTGGTATTAACGTGCTTGCGCGTTCCAGATTTCTCGTTCGGCTAAATTTGTAAGAAGATGAAAAAGTGTCGTCGTAAGCGGCCACCGTAAAACACCGTTCGTTCCTTTCCGGCTAATAATAAATGGTCTAATCTTGGGGAACAAACTGGAAGCAATTTCAAGAAGTGAAATTATCACGCAGCGGACCTCGGGAAGTTCAAAGTCAAGTCGAAAATATCTTCGGGCGAGTTTAAAAGGCATCACTTATTACCCGAGACAGTTTGAAAACTACGTGGCCATTAGAGATGGATAAAACTGCTACTTTTGAATCACGTTGCTACCTGTGATTGCTACTTTCTAATATCAGTGATTTTAAACTGTGACTGTGATCACGGTTAGTAAACGTCATAACACCTTCTGAAATTGTTAATGGTTTCTAAAAAATGTTTTTGATATGATTCTGCTAATATCTGTCCACCTGGTCACGTATATAGTGTTCCTTTTGATATTATACCTGTGAGTAAATTTTTTCATGGAATAACAAAATGCAAACAATTCTTAATAACCCTTAAAACGATCAAGTCTGCACTTACCTTAGTTTTTACAAAACATGTGTTCGTTTATTTTGGCTACAAAAAAAAATTCACTTTCGCATCTTTGCGCCCAAATTTTTCAAAAATTCAACAATAAATGTTTTAATTTTTTCACGAAATATCAAAATGCAAACAATTCTTAATAACCCTTAAAACAAGCAAGTATGCACTTGTCTTAGTTTTTATAAAAATTATGTTCCTTTATTTTCACTACAAAAAAATGCATTTTCACATCTTTGCGCCCGAATTTCTCAAAAATTCAACAACAAATATGTCAATTTTTTCATAGAATATCAAAATGCAAACAATTCTTAATGACTCTTAAAACGAACAAGTCTGCACTTGGCTTAGTTTTTACAAAAATTGTGTTCTTTTAGTTTCGCTACAAAAAAATGCTCTTTCGCATCTTTGCGCTCAAATTTCTCAAAAATTCAACAATAAATGTTTTAATTTTTTCACGGAATATCAAAATGCAAACAATTCGAGAAGTATTTGGAGATTTTTGCAGAAAAACAGAATGATTGTTTTATTTGAAGTTGGAAAGTTTTAGGCATGTGGCAAATGTTTTCCTGTTTTGGTTTTACCTCTGAAAAACGCATCTTTTGAAAGATTATTTGCTCTGTTCTCGAAAGATTATTTTGAAATAAAATCATTAACCGTTCGTTTTAATTTTTTAACACTTGAACAAAAACATCGCAGAAAAAAAATATAAAAATGCAGGCAAAATTCCATATGAAATCATCCTCAATGGCCGAAGTATTGCTTATTCAAAATCAATTCGGTTTTTGTAAATCTAATAATTTTCAATAGAGATATGGATTTTTGAAGATTTTCGTCTTATTTTTTTTGAAATAAAAAAAATATAAAACGCGTAGAAAAAATTCTTAAAAAATAACCTAAATGGTTGAAGTATCGCTTATTCAAAATCAATTTGGTTTTTGTAAATTTAACAATTTTTAATAAAGATATGAATTTTTGAAAATTTAATTTTAATTTTTTTGAGCACTTGAATGAAAATATTGCAGAAAAAATATAAAACACGCAGACAAAATTCCATAAAAAATCATTCTCAATGGCCGAAGTATAGGTAATTCAAAATCAATTTGGATTTTCGTAAATTCAACAATTTTCAATAGAGATATGAATTTTTGAAAATTTTCGTTTTAATTTTTTGAACACTTGAATGAAAACATCGCAGAAAAAAATATAAAACGCGTAGAAAAAATTCCATAAAAAATCATCGTCTGTGGCTGAAGTATAGCAAATTTAAAATCAATTTGGTTCTTGTAAATCCCACAATTTTTAATGGAGATATGGATTTTTGAAGATTTTCGTTTTATTTTTTTGAGCACTTGAATGAAAACATCGCAGAAAAAAATATAAAACGCGTAGAAAAAATTCCATAAAAAATCATCGTCTGTGGCTGAAGTATAGCAAATTTAAAATCAATTTGGTTTTTGTAAATCCCACAATTTTTAATGGAGATATGGATTTTTGAAGATTTTCGTTTTAATTTTTTGAGCACTTGACTGAAAACGTCGCAGAAAAAAATTTAACAATATCCTCAATGGTCTGAGTATCTCTTATTCAAAATTAATTTGGTTTTTGTAAATTGGACAATTTTTAATGAAGATATGGATTTTTGAAAATTTTAGTTTTATTTTTTTTTAGCACTTGAATGAAAACATCGCAGAAAAAAATATAAAACCCATACAAAATTCCATAAAAAATATCCTCAATGGTTGAGGTATCGCATATTCAAAATCAATTTAGTTTTTGCATATACCACAGTTTTTTTTGAAAATTTGAATTTTAATTTTAATTTTTTGAGCACCTGAGTGAAAACTTCGCAGAAAAAAAAATAAAATTATCCTCAGCGCCCGAAGTATCGCTTATTCAAAATCAATTTGGGGCTTGAAAATTCAACAATTTTCAATAGATACATGGATTTTTGAAGATTTTTGTTTTAATTTTTTGAGCACTTGAGCAGTTTGGTAAATTGTTTTTATTTAATTTTTTTTTTCAGTTCATGAAGTCTTCAATTGCAAAATTAGTTTCCTGGTATTATTTTAAAATGCATGTTTAGATATCTGCACTGAATCTTAAATTCAAATGAATTTTGAGTCATTTTGGGTTTATTAAGTCGTCGGACTCGTCACTTTCGATCACCGCGAGTTCTTTCGAGAGAATTTTTTCGTTTTTATAAAATCTCAATTAATTAATTAATTATTGTAAGAACATAAGTTGTAATTTATTTAATTTTATATGATATACTATGGCATTTTATAAATATTTGTCTTTTTTTATTAAATTTTTATTCAAAATTTAAATGCAATCCCCTGTAAAAATGGGAGAATAAAGTAGTGAATATTAAATAACATTTAGAAATGCCACTTTGTACTGTCTTCTTACAATTATGTTTCAAGTAACAGTCACCGTTTAGGTAGCAATCACAGTTTGTCACAGTTTAAATAGCAGTGATTTTAAGTAACAGTGATATTAAGTAGCAGTGATATTAAGTAACAGTGATATTAAGTAGCAGCAATATTAAGTAGCAGTGATTTTAAGTAGCAGTGATTTTAAATAACAGTGATTTTAAGTGTGATATTAAATAGCAGTGATTTTAATTAACAGTCATATTGCAGTGATTTTAATTAACAGTCATATTGCAGTGATTTTAAGTAGCAGTGAAATTTGCCTATTAGTAACAGTAACCACTGTAATTTGACGTTATTGCTATAACAATAATCTGCCAACAAGATGAATTAAATTTTTATAGCGGCAAAAAGTTTATGAAATACATTTATAAATAAAAGATGTGCAGTTCTTTTTAGTATTCAATATTTATACCGTATGTTGTAGTTGAGATAAAAGGTGAACCTAGGAATTTAATATTTATGCATTTTGCTGATTCCCTGATTATTCTAGAGAAAAAGTACAAAAGTAAAAATATGTTCAGAATTTTAAAATCTTCCAAACTCCATGTATATTTTCTCCGATATACCAAAGAGGAAAACATATGACAAAGAAATGGTGTGATTTTTCAATACCAGTGAAAAATTACAGATACGTGAAATATCGCCCATCCCGAGTGGCCATAGAAATGAAACGCATTTTTTTTTTAATTTATAGAAAATCTTAAAAAAAAATTCACTTTCTCACTCTTTCTCACTGTCGATTGTCATTTACTGGAAAAAAATTTATGCGACATTTTTATACTGTCAGTTCGACAATGAATAGATTTTTTAAAATCAAGAAATTAAAAAAAAAATGTTTGACGTCATTACTCAAAAACAAATCGACGCAAATTGTGTATTTTTATCAAATTATTTTATTTCTGTTTTACTGCACTTATTCAAAATCACCTAGCTGATGGCACAACAATCAATCAAAGATAATCCCTCCTTTGATTACGCAAGTTTATTTCGAGCCCCCCGTCTCGCGTCCTCGCACGCGTCGCCGTCGTTTTTTGTGTCTCGTCCGTTGGGCGTCGCGACGCACAATGAGCTAATTGCCACGGAAATAAAACGGAAAGAAGGTATTGGCCGATTTCCAAGGAAATCCATATTTCCAGCGTGGAAAAATTGTTGTTCTGGGCGTGGGTGGGAAATTCGCGGCCGGAGAAGAGGAAACGGCTCGTTTGCGGCGCGCCAATTAAATTAGAAAAACTGACATCATCGCGATCAAGAGGAGGGAAATTATTGCATAATGGAACCTCGAGCGTTCGACGCAAATGCATTCCAACGGCGGCATCTGCCTTTTAAAATAAAACACTGGTAAAACATGAGGTTTTGGGATTAGGGATTGCAACCGTTTCGGTGAATGGTGAATTTTTTTTTGCCGTGCTATATTTCCAACAAGACTGCGCTACATGCCAGTCAGGTAATTAAACAATTACGAAATCTGATAGGGGAACAATATTTAATGTTCACATTAATATTGTTATATTTGCCGCCGCCGGCAATGTCCATATCTTGTCGGTGTTAAAGCCACGCGGATTTGGGTCAGTACAGCATTCGGGCAATAGATTCCGCCACTTTGGCGTTTCTACATTGTAACATAATACATATATGTTTGCACTAAAATGTGCGAGTAATGGTCTGTAAATTCAGGTAATAGATTCCGCCACTTTGGCGTTTCTACCTTTAATTACGTTATTGCGCTTCCAAATTTCTCGAAAAGGAAACTTCAATTGGCCGCCTACACCGTCAGACTGTTATGTCAAACAGAAGCTCCGGAAACGATTCAAGCGCCATGAAGTTGATGCATGTGTGGATGACCTGTATTTCCAACAAGACGGCGCTACTTGCCACGCAGGTGATCACATAAACAGTCACGTAATTGCGCTCCGAATTTAACTAATGCAATTACAATGCGCCAGTCTGCGCAAAAAAATGCAACCAATAATAATAATTTAAAAAAAAGTTACTTACCAAATGCTTATTACGATTTGCAGTGAATTATGTTTCAGCTCCATATTTTTCTTTTAATGTTCTTGCACATTTTGTTATATCAATCCTTTACCTAAACGTTATTTTGCACATTTCAGCGTTATTCGATTTTGATAACCGACTTTGAGCACTCATATTTTCGCACTGTTAATTATCGCGATTTTCGATTTTGATAACCGCCTCCGGGCCACACCTTGTGGTCATCCCTACTAGAAAAACACAATCACGCATCCGCTCACCTCTCCGCCGCCCATGTTTGCGTGACACTTTCCTTTTTTGATTATGAATAATTAATGCGTACATAGAATCCACACATACGTGCCGGTTATAGTTTTGAAATCATTAGTTTCGTTTTCGTAGTGGCGTGATGGTTATTTTTATTGTTTGTCCGGGGCAAAATGAATGGTGAGTGCCATTTTTATTAATTGATGCACTTTTAATTTTTCCCATCTTGAGCCGTGTGTCTGAATTCTGCATTTGTTTAGAGGCAGGTGACGGTTCACGGGATGACTCATGGTACGGCCGAGGTAGCAGATATCTGTATTGCCACCTCTGCTACCTCGGCCATACCATAAGTCACTCAACGAGCCGTCACTGGTTAGAGGTGTTATTTAGAAAATGTGATTTTCCTGTTCTAACCAGATGTACATCAATCATAATTCGGATCCTAAAGTATGTTTATTTTATTTATTTATACGGTTAATAAATAATAAAATGGATTTGTCCTGCAGTGAGAACATCGCGATTTTTAAACAAATCTAGCGCAATACAGGGGCGGCTCGTTATATAGAGCCACGGAGCCATGGCACTACCTGTAGTTTCAAGCTCGGCAAGAATTTTTAATTTATTCTTAAAATACTTTTTCGCTAGTTACTTTGGTGTAGAAGGATAAATCGTTCTTTCTTTATTCAAAAAATAGGGGGGGGAGGGGTATTGTATAAGTGGCTCTACCTTCGACATGTTCCACGAGCCGCCACTGGCGCAATAGCCCAAATACGACAAGTATAAAATTTTCTCGGTTGTTTTTAATTTTCGCATACTTTTATGTCGGCGTTTCATATTTTTCACTCAACACTTCCACAACACAAACCAAAACTTCTTAAACATTCATAACTCAAGTAAAAATTGCTGTTGTTTTGGAAATAAAAGTGATTTTTGAAGTATAAAACCTTTTTCAATTTTTGCATAATTTTATGTCGGCTTATCATATTTTTTTTTCAATTTTGTTTTCACTCAACGCTTCCACAACACAAATCAAAACTTTGTGTTACCAGGGGCGTACGCGTTTCTGAAAACAGCCCTGAAAAATAAATTTCCGAAAAAAAATTCCTGAAAATATACTATTTATCTGTGAACAAATTTTCGATTTTCGAAATAAACATTTGTAACTCGACTCAAAATTACTGTTGTTTTGAAAATAAAAGTGATTTTTGAAGTATAAAACCTTTTTCAATTTTTGCATAATTTTCGTCGGCTTATCATATTTTTTTTTCGATTTTTTTTTCACTCAACGCTTCCACAACACAAATCAAAACTGCTTTAACATTCATAACTCAACTAAAAATTGGTGTTGTTTTGAAAATATAAAAATATAAAACCTTTTTCTCGGTTGTTTTTAATTTTTGCAAAATTTTCGAATCTTCGAAAGTTCGATATTCGAAGTTCCCTTCATCTCTTCGGATTCTTCGAAGCTTTGTGCGTTAAAAAGACTTATTTATAACTTTAATTTTACTGTAAACATATTTTTGTGTAATTTTCATAATCATAGACAAGAAATTGGCAAATATTTTATTTTATCCTATACTGTTATCATGTCAATAACTCCTTAGCAACGAATAACGTTAAGGTACCTTTAACAACACTAGTGTTGTTATATGTATCTTAACGCAACTCGTTGGTATGGAGGTATTGGTAAACAAACATGACTTCGCTTTTTGACGGTTTTCATTAAACATTTTTCAAATTAAAAAAAATAGAAATAGGATAAAATAAACCGTGTTACGACACACGTAACGTTATTTGCTTTTACATTACTCGAGAATTTAAAAGCCCGCGAATTTCAAACTTTTCTCTCGTAATATAAAAACCCATAACGTTACTTTTATCGTAAATTACTATTAATGATTCATTCGAATAGCTGGGAGCTAATAGAAAATTATTGTAATTTCTACAATGTTTCGTTATCTTCAATACATTGCTTTGCGTTTGTAATATTAGCTGTATTTGAAAAATAAATCTGCACTACGCCGGTGTAAAAAAATATATATTTAACCAAAAATAATAATACCATTACACATCTTGAATTATATCAATAAATAAGAAAATTGTCTAGCGTTATACATTTGACATAGGCAACCTTATACACCCAGCGCTATTATTATGTGCATAAAGCAACTTGTTTTTGTTTATGCTGGAGGCTTCTACTTCGTTATACATTTTAAATATTACAATAAAACACTTGTAACTTTGTTTTGTATAACTTGTATATTTATTTTTGTGACTTAAGTTTCGGTAAGTACAATTACCATTTTCTTGTACTTACCGAAACTTAAGTCACAACTTGTTTTTGATGATAATTGTGATAATCGAATGGACATAGTGTGCTATTTGAAAAAATGTTTGTATACTACAATTTATCCATTTAGCAAAATTGGGAGATTAATTTGTAGAAGTGCAATAAATCATTTTTAAATCGGTGGACTACTTTGTGTCGGCTTATCACATTTTTTTTTCGATTTTTTTTTCACTCAACGCTTCCACAACATAAACCAAAAACCACTTAAATAAATAATAGGTTGAAAAAAATAAGAAAAATGTTTTGAAAAAAAAATATACAATCGTTATTTAGTCGTTTCCAATCGATCTAAACACTGTGTCAAAAGTAATTTTGCGTATCTCCTTCCTGGAAGTCCTGCATTTTTTTTTGTAGGTAAATAGTGTTCAGAACGAGCTCTTAAAAGTAAGAAAAAATTTTAGAAGAAAAAAAATTGTAAAATTTAGGCGTGTCCAGTCGACTAAAGCACCATTTACAACAAAAGTCATTTGCGTACCTCCGTTCCCGGAAGTTCCACAAAATTGTTAGATAAATAGTGTTCAGAATGAGCTCAGACTTTTAAAAAGAATTGGGAACATTTTTTGAAAAAATTTTTGAAAATTAATTTTTAGCCGTTAGTCGTTTCCTGTCGATTTAAGCACCATTTACGGCAAAAGTCATTTTGCGTATCTCCGTTCCTGGAAGTTCCACAAAATTTTTTGTAGACAAATCTTGTTTGGAATGAGTTCTTAGACTTGAAAAAAGTAAGAAAAAATTTTGGAAGAAAATTTTTTTGTAAAATTTAGGCGTGTCCAGTCGATTAAAGCACCATTTACGACAAAAGTCATTTGCGTACCCCCGTTCCCGGAAGTCCCACAAAATTGTTAGACAAATAGCGCTCAGAATGAGCTCAGACTTTAAAAAAAAAATTAGTGACTCGATCATTAGGTTATGATCGAAACTCGAGTCACTAAAAAATAAAGTGTGATATTAACAAAAAAAACTGTTTTATTTAAAGTATAAATATTTAATGTCGAATTTATGAAAAGAAAAATATTTTCTGTCGGATCACTCACCTGTGTATGATTTATGACAGTCGGTCACAAACTTAACTTTTCGCGCATTTTCTGGATGTGTGTATAACGGTTCAATCTCAAATTGGCCAGTTGCGCCGTGGCGTAAAGCGGGAGCAGGCCATCGGAATATTACGGAGTGCGTTCGTTCGGGATATTCAATGGCAAAAATTATCATCTTTTGAAAACGGTGCGCGTTCCCTGCGGGAGGTAAGCGTACGAGCCGAACGTCGACTTTCTCTACACGTAATAAACAAATCACCCGATTTTTGCTCTTCGTTAGTATTCGGGCAATTGAATGTTCCTCTCGCTTGGATTCTCGGTGCGCGGCCCGTCTCCCCATTAGCCAGTTTGACTTTGAAGATCTGTAGAGGTTGTTGAATAGAGAAGAACCCCAGGCTGCGCCAGATTTCAAGGATCGCGTGTTGCCAGTGGCGTACGCGTTTCTGAAAACAGTCCTGAAAAATAAATTTCCGAAAAAAAATCCTGAAAATAAAGTCCTGAAAAAATACTATTTTTCTGTGAACAAATTTTCGATTTTCGAAATAAATAAATTTCTGAAAAAAAGTTCCTGAAAATATTCTGAAAAAGTCATGAAACAAATTTTCGGTTTTTCGAAATTATCGGCACCCTTTTGACCTCCTTTAAAAAGAGGTTTTTTTTTTCGTTTCTACATGTTGTCTTGTAGTTAAAAAAAAAAGTTAAGCCGTGTGTGTGTAGCGTGTGTGACTGTTCAGGAAATGAGTGCATCTGTTTTTCTCTTCCGCTAGGTGCGGCCGCGATCAAGAAACACGAAGGGATCCCCGTCTACCTGGTGGAATACCACCACGAGGTCCTACCCTTCATCTACCGCAACATCGGCTCGAAACACCTGCCCCTGAACGGCCTGGTCTTCCTGCACTTCGACTCCCACCCGGACATGCTCATCCCCAAGGACATGCCCGCGGATTACGTCTACGAGAAGGAGAAGCTCTTCGCGGAGACGAGCATCGAGAACTGGATAATGCCCGCGGTTTACGGGGGCCACTTCGAGAGGCTCCTGTGGGTGAAACCCCCGTGGGCCAAACAGATGAACGACGGGGAGAGCGTATTCAGGGTCGGCAGAGACGCCAGGAGCGGATGCATCAGGACGGACTCCATTGAGAATTACTTCGTTTCGGAATGCCTGTACACGCCCGTGGAACAGTTGGAGGAGGCCAAGGAGGTGTTGTTGAGTGTGATCACGTTGGGTAAAGCGATTGAAAATGGTGAGGATGACGTGGTTGTCATCAACAAGCGCGCGGGGAAGGTGATTGAAGGCAAGGTCTACATTTTAGATATTGATTTGGATTTCTTCAGCACGAGCAACCCGTTTAGGGTGTTTTACCAGGAGGCAGATCTCTACACGAAGTTGAAAGGATTGTACCGCTTCGTGCCGCCGGGGAGCAAAAAACCCGAGGATCTCCTCCCCGCGGTGAAGAAGCGCGAGGAACAAATCGCGCAACTGGAGAAGTTATTTAAGTACCTGCAACAGCACCGAGAATTGCCGGAAGACGACGGTTCCGAGGAGTATAAAAAGGTGGGGAAATTGCGGGAGGATCTCCTCAAATGCTACGAAGAGAGTTTAATCGATTGGGAGTTGGTGCACGATGCCGGGTGCACCTGCGACGATACCGAGCTGCCGCACCACGTTTCCACGAAGGAGGAGATCGAGCTGATGTTGGAGGCTTTTAAGAAGTTTTTGGACGTGCTTACCTCACCACCGACCATCATCACCGTGTCCAGGTCCACCGAGGATGATTACACTCCGAGCGATGTGGTGGATGATATTCAAGAGAAAGTGTTGGGTGTCCTGATGGAGAAGTTTAAGTGCGGCGAGGTCGTGAAGGATTACCTTAAGCACGTCGAGGAGGTAGAGGAGGAGGCTCTGGAGATGAATTAGGTGTTTTATTGTGTGTTCATTTTCTTAACGTATTTGGATTGGTTAGGAGGCTAAGAAGTTTGGTGTAGTTTTCCTAATTGTTTTAAGTGAATCGAGTATGTTTATTTGTTGTAATTTTGACAGTGCCGAATAAAGGATTTTAAAGAAAACCATCTGCATTTTAAATTTTTGAAAGGATGATCACATTACACTACCCATACTTCTAATTCCAATTTTTACTTTCTCCGTTACGAAGTACGAGAAAGTATTGTGATCGTGATTTTTTTTCAAAATTTTTTTTTACGGAAATATCCGTTTTGGGGTCCCTAGATGCCATTTCAACAATTTCTGGAAATTTTTTTTTGTGTGTGTGTGTCTGTCTGTGCGCGCTGTATCTCAAAAACTAATACAGCAATTGATATGAAACTTTGAACATCCGTCTTATTTGATAATCTGAAGAACTGAAAAGCTTTTGGTAAAATTTCGTACACCAGACGTGGGCGTTTACCTTAACTGTTTTTTGTTTTTTGCCAATATTTTCTTAAATATAAAAAATATCACAAAAACATTTAAACAAACTTTGAAGACAACAAAGAAATGAACATCTTTTGCTTGAAAACATTTTTCATAAAATCATTTTTATTCGAGAAAAGAATTTATAATTATTTTTTTAATTTTTGCTTTATAATTAAAAAACGACAATAGTTACAGCAAATTTGTGTGAATAATAATTGTAGAGAATATAAATATAAAGAATAAGTTTTTTTTCGAAATCCATTTAATTTTTGAGTAAACTGAGTTTTTGAATTTGAAGTATAATTTTTCCATATTTCATCATTTTGACGTTTTAAACGTCAGTGTCATCCTCTCGATGTACATTTAAAATATGATTTCAATTGAAAATAAACATAAATGGCTATGATACCATCAAGTCGGAGAAAGTAATATGATGGCCACATCACCAAGTTTTTATCAGGTCTCACGTGATCAGATTTTCAACATTAAAAATGGTCCAACAGGAAAACGAATGAAATAAATAATTACAGGCATTTGTAGACTAAAGGTGCAAAATATTAATAAGAACAAGTTAAACTTTTAGATTATGGCAAATACTGCAATTATTATAATTGAAAATACGGTCTATTATTTAATATTAAATCATGTTTTTTTTCCCGTCAGTTTTCAAGGTGTCGCCTTTAAAAGTTTTGGTTTGTTTGCATCTGTATTGCATCCCACGCGGTTAATTTTCACGTAGGATTTTGCTCATGTCGCCCATTTTTACAAGCCGCGCACGTGTCCTCCGTACCTGGCAAGGATTCACGTGCCGTGCTCCAATTGCACGTGTTTACACGCTTTAATTTTAAAACTCATCAATGAAAAACGACTCTAATTGCAACACCGAATTATATTGGCCGTGACCGATCGTTGGTTTCGATGGAATCTTAATGAATCGCAGGTGGCGGCGCGCTTTAAATGGATTTTAAGTAAGTGTAGGTGCCGGCTTTGTCCTTGGCGTAACTTCTTTCGAATTTTCCGTGGCGATTTATCGTCGTTGCGACAGTTTCGAAACGTGCGTGCGCCCGAGAAGAGATTTGTGTTGTGCGCGGTGTAAAGTGAGTGCGAATTAAAAATTCTGCCAAAACGATGTTTTAGTTTGGATGTTGGTCATCTTGAATTTCATCGTTTTTTTTTTTCTCAATTCCTTTGGTTGTGTAATTTTACATCTGTGGCCGCTTGCCAATAAACTGGGTTATTTTTTTTTGTATTTTGCAAATTTAAAAAAAATGTTGGTTTGAACGGGTTAATTATAACTATAAGGTGTGAGCCACAGAATTTTGTTTCAGAGTTGGCCATGCCTGAGAGAGAGAGAGAGAGAGAGAAACATGGCAGTCATGTTTGAGATTAATTTAATTTTTTAATCCAATTAAATTGAAGTAATCTAGTCTCATGACGTAAAAATATTCGATATTTTTATTATTTTTATTTTATTTATTGATTATTTATTTATTTTTTATTATTTTTATTTATCTCACAGCCAACTCTGAAACAAAATTTTGTGGCCCACATGATATGTAAACGAAAGGAGACAATTACAAACAAATTTAATTTCAAAACCAAACCAGAAATTTGTTAAATTATGAAGGTTAAATAGAAATTTGGTTTTGCTCTCTTGAAAAATAGCAAAAATTGAAATATCTGTTTTTTCGCAAACGGCACATGGTTTTTATGAAAATAGTTGGTTTTTCTTCTGAAATTTAAAACCTTCACATTTTGCAGATGTGTTAAATTTAATAAAAATTGAACGTATTGATATTCAACCTGTCAAACAGACTAAAAAATAAAAAAAAAACTTTTTAAACACTAATTACTTAAAAAGTACGTATCGGATTTAAAAATTGTTCACATGTTTTTTTTTTTTAGTTTGAATTAGTATTATAAATAAACAAGTCCAAATGGAATTTAAAGCAAAAAAAAAATCAAATTTGCTCAATTTTCAAACACTTATAACATTTTCAAAATTTAGTCAATTTTCAAACACTTATAACTCGAAAAATACACATCGAATTTAATAATTGTCCACTTGTTTTTTTTTTGTTTTAATTGGTGCTATAAATAAGCTCAAGCGGGATTTAAAGTAAAAAAAAAATCAAATTTGCTCAATTTTTAAACACTTATAACTCAAAAAATACACATCGGATTTAAAAATTGTTCACTTGTTTTTTTTTTAGTTTTAATTGGTACTATAAACAAGTCCAAGTGGAATTTAAAGTAAAACATTTTCAAAATTTAGTCAATTTTCAAACACTTACAACTCGAAAAATACACATCTAATTTAAAAATTGTCCACTTGTTTTTTTGTTTGTTTTAATTGGTGCTATAAACAAGCTCAAGCGGGATTTAAAGTAAAAAAAAAAAATTCAAATTTGCTCAATTTTTAAACACTTATAACTCAAAAAATACACATCAGATTTAAAAATTGTTCACTTGTTTTTTTTTTAGTTTTAATTGGTACCATAAACAAGTCCACGTGGAAATTAAAGTAAAACATTTTCAAAATTTAGTCAATTTTCAAACACTTATAACTCGAATAATACACATTGAATTTAAAAAATTGTCCACTTGTTTTATTTGTTGTTTTAATTGGTGCTATAAATAAGCTCAAGCGGGATTTAAAGTAAAAAAAAATCAAATTTGTCCAATTTTTAAACACTTATAACTCAAAAAATACACATCGGATTTAAAAATTGTTCACTTGTTTTTTTTTTTAGTTTTAATAGTACTATAAACAAGTCCACGTGGAATTTAAAGTAAAACATTTTCAAAATTTACTCAATTTTCAAACACTTATAACTCAAAAAGTACGCGTCGGATTTAAAAACTGTTTAGAAGATTATTCTTAGCTTTAATGAGTACTATAAATTAGTCAAAACGAAATTTTAAGTTTACTTACAAAAAAAAAAAATTTCAAAATTTGCTCAATTTTCAAACACTTATAACTAAAAAAGTACGGATCGGATTTAGAAACTGTTAGCAAGTTTTTTCTTAGTTTTAATGAGTGCTTCAAATTAGTCTAAGTTTGCTTAAAAAAAAAAAAAAAAAAATTGCTCCATTTTCAAACACTCATAACTCAGAGTACGCATAGGATTTAAAAATTGTTTTGCTTTAATTAGTACCATAAACAAGTCCAAGAATTTAAACTAAAGAAAAATTCAAAATTTGATCAATTTTGAACACTTATAATTCAAGAAGTACGCATCGGATTTAAAAACTACTAAGAAGTTTTTTCTTAGTTTTATACAGTTATAATTCAAAAAGTACGCATCGGATGAAAAAAAAAACAGTTGATATTTTTGCACGTAGTTTCAATGACTAAATAAATTGGTTGAAAATAAAGTTTGTTGACGAAGAAAATCCAAAATTTGCACAATTTTCAAAAAGTACGCTTTTGATTTTAAAACCGTTCAGATGTTTTTTTCTTGGTTTTAATGAGTACTATAAATTAGTCGAAGTGAAATTTAAAATAAAAAAAGTTTTCAAAATTTGCACAATTTTCAAACAGTTATAACTCAAAAAGTACGCGTCTGATTTTAAAACCGTTCAGATGTTTTTTCTTAGTTTTAACGAGTACTATAAATTAGTCGAAGTGAAATTTAAAATAAAAAAAAGTTTTTAAAATTTGCACAATTTTCAAACAGTTATAACTCAAAAAGTACGTATCGGATTTAAAAACTGTTAGTAAGATTTTTTTGGTTTTAATGAGTACTATAAATTAGTCGAAGTGAAATTTAAAATAAAAAAAGTTTTCAAAATTTGCACAATTTTCAAACAGTTATAACTCAAAAAGTACGCGTCTGATTTTAAAACCGTTCAGAAGTTTTTTTTTTAGTTTTAACGAGTACTATAAATTAGTAGAAGTGAAATTTAAAATAAAAAAGTTTTCAAAATTTTCACAATTTTCAAACAGTTATAACTCAAAAAGTACGCGTCCGATTTTAAAACCGTTCAGATGTTTTTTCTTAGTTTTAACGAGTACTATAAATTAGTCGAAGCGAAATTTTAAGTTAAAAGTACGCATCGGATTAAAAAAACTGTTTTTTTTTTAGTTTTAATAAGTACTATAAATTAGTCGAAATAGAATTTAAAGTTTGCTAAAAATAGCAAAATATTTATCATCATATTTTTCCTGTTTGTGTGTGTGTATTTGGTCTTATCGAGTTTAGAAAAATATATTTATTTAATCAAAATGTTATTATTTATTGATTCTTATCATGACTTGTGTAAACTCTAATGCAATGACAGCAAATACAATTATTATTATTATTAAAAGTACGCATCGGATGAAAAAAAAACAGTTTTCACGTGTTTCAATTGGCTGAAGCGGAATTTAAAGTTTGGTATGAACGCGGGGCCGAGCACGCACCGGGTGCGTGATACGTTCTTTTAAATTATACCTTACAGGCAAGCGTCGGCTTGTCAGTTTATCTGACACCGGCAGTGAATGTGTTAATGTTCTGATCCACGTGCAAAAAATTGCGTTTTATTTCAAACACATTTATTAAGTCTCTCAAGTGTCAAAAACTGATACTTTACTAAGATTTTCCATAATCTCACTACGACTGCACTGATGGGACCTAATAGTCCTCTCAAGTATCAAAAGCTGACACTTTAAGTTATTCCGACTCTCCATAATCTCTCCACGACTGCACTGATGAGATCTAATAGACCGAAACCGGTCTGCGGTTGGCGAACGATAATTTAAATTCTTTTGCGATGATGTAATACTAGTTATCTATGAATCGCATTTACACGTTTTGCATGTTATAAGACGATCCGGCGATGGGCTAAGGTAATGACCCAAAGGGGCCACGTCACCCCTCCCCCCTTCCGACCCAGCCCAGATTTATGATTATCGAACGATACGATACGATACATTAATCCTCCACAGTCTAATGAAAAAGATGACCTCTAATAATAAATTGAACGCAATTCTCAGATAATTACCACGAAGTGCACTTTGAAACGTACGTTACATCATTAGCAATTATTTTATTGACATTGCGTTGTGAATAATAATGCGGCGATTGCATTTATCGGGCTTAACTAAAACCGTACTTTTGTAATCTTTCTGCGATGATGTTTTATGTGAATGTTAATTTTGTTATTTTTAAATGTAGAGATTACAAATTTTGGAAAAATTACACGGTTTTTCCCGTCATTAACTCACTTAAAGTCGAAATATTTTTTTAGCCACAAATCTATCATTTTTGCCTATCAAAAATTATTCTACAACATTTTCTGTAAATCAATTTTTTTTACTGTCAAGTTGATTAGTAACATTTTAGAACATATAATCGAACTATGAAATTTATAAGTTTTTACATATTGACGTTTAAAAGGACGGTGGCGCCATCTGGGTTAAGAACCGTCATGAATTTTTTCAAATTTTTCTGAGACCCCACATTTTTTTCCTCGAGTGGGAAAAATGTCGAAAATCATTAAATGACCAATAATTTTTTTTTCGAAAAAATAATTATTTTACACGCTTTTCCCGTCATTTAGAACAGTCATGATTTTTTTCAAATTCTTCCGAGACTCCTCATTTTTTGCATGCATTTTTTCCTGAGTGGGAAAAATGCCGAAAATCATGAGATGATAATCAATGCAAATAAACGTGTTTTTCTTTTAGAAAAAAAAAATGGAGACCTTATTTTATGGACAACCCTCTTATAACATGTTTTGTTCATTTGAGTTTTTATACTCTGAATAAGGAGTTGACAACTTTTTGACTGAACTTGGAGTTGGGTTTGCCATCTAAGCCATATTGATTTATTCATTAATGTTAAAATTATGCGAGAAATAGCAGTTTCCAACGTTTTAACAATAAATCATTAAATTAAAGTTCTTTCATTAGCTACCGATCTTATAATTTCCTTCGTAAACTCATCAATTTGAAACATGAACCAATTATTTCCATCAAGACCAGCATAAACAAATCAGTTGTTAATTTATAATAATTCAATTGTCTACGAGCACAAGCGTGACCAAAATTAGATCGAACCACCGATCCGATCCCCAGTACTCCACCAATAACGGTCCGGTTCGGCAGAATTTTCGCGTGCGCGCCACCAATCACAACTTTTTTTTTCCTCCTCAAGTGTTCATCTCTATATTTCGCGACCACTCACGGTTCTAAATTTAGGCGCCGCGACGCCCTCCGCGATTCACACACACACACCGATTAGTCACCGTCCGGATTTCCACCTGCGAGCGCGCCAAACTGCAGAAAAAAGAAAAACATCATGAGTTTGAAGGTGCGTACGCGCACCCCCAGCCCGAAAACCGTGACCTTCGACCCATCGCCGCCCATCA
Source organism: Ocypus olens (assembly GCA_910593695.2). NCBI lineage: Eukaryota > Metazoa > Arthropoda > Insecta > Coleoptera > Staphylinidae > Ocypus > Ocypus olens. Next base: position 57,859,402 of record OU343053.1, read on the forward strand.
AGCACGAGGCCTTCTTCCGCGACACCAACAACTTCCAGAACAAGACGAAGAAGGAATGGGAGCTGTATTTCAGTGAGTTTTTGCGTTTTGTTTTGATTCGGCGCGCTAAAAATAAGTGCGAAGGTCGCGCGCATCATGCGTGTGTATGTCTTAATAATGCGCGCCATTGTTGTTTACGTGAATTGCACAATGTGGAAATATCGATGGATGTAATAATATTCGAGAGCGTTGCGTAAACTTGCAAAGGCGAATGCCGAACGTTTCAAGGACGCCTTGAAATTTGCATTTTTTCTGAATTTAAAAACACTAGTGTAAACAAACTGATTTGATTATTAATTTTTGGTAACTTCGTCCAAATATATACAGGGTGTTTCAGTGCCCTGGGAGCGGTTAATCAAAATATCGAAACATGTTTTACAACACCGTATGTTTATTATAATTTTTGAAAGGGGTGGCGGTGGAATATGCTATACCTACGTATATTTGGTTGCCTACGGTTAATACTCCATTTCCCTTAAGGGGGTAAGTGCCACGTCGAAAATCGATGCATTTTTGATGGTCAGCATATACATAATTCTGAAGTTAATATCAAATATTAAGAAATGATATTTTGCACATTTAGAGAGAAGGGTTAAACTATTCGATTTTTTTTAATCATCAGACAAACTATAATTTTTCCTGAAAATTACCAATATTGGATGGATACCTGGAGCTTTTCTCTGCAAAAAACTGAAAATGTAATACTACAGAAAAATCGTTTATACCTTTGAAAACAATATGTACGTAATAAAATTGTCATTAGTTATCAAATAAAGTCGCAAAAACGTAAGAGCTGCACCTCAACAAACACGAATTTGCTTCATTTTCGCCGTTGTAATGAACGCCACCTGTATGAAATATTTTGTATCAACCCTGGAGGCGTGTACAAACAAATTTTCGTACTCGGTAAAATTTCAGTTGATTATCATTTTCTATTAGCCCATTCTGGTGTAACTTTGGCGCGAGGCACTTAATCCAGATTTTACTTATGACGGGAATAATTTAGGCGCTACGTTTTCAAAATTGAATTTTTTCACCGCCACCCTTTATAATTATACGGTACAAAGTTGTTTTTAAAACATCGCCCATTCCGATCAATACAAATTCTAAGGCGTGCAATTGTGAATAATCGACAAAACTATGTGTCTACGCATAGTTCAGTTGATATCTTACAAATTCATTCATACGAAAAAAAAAAATCACAATTACTCACTTCCCGTGTACATGTGATTCAATTTTCACCATCGCTAGATATTTATAGCGTGACATCTCCCCTTTTTAGAAATACCCAATTTTATCACAAATACGCTGTAACCGGTCGGTTTTAATTAGAACGAATGAACCAATTGTTGCCGGTTAAAAACGGCGACGAACGACACAACCGTGACGACTTTCTCAATATTTACCGAACGTGCGAATTCCGGCACAAAGATAGCGAGAGTTCGGTGACTAATTCAATAATTGATAAGGAGCACTGGAAATAGTAAGGGTCAGTCGTTTCCGAGCCTCCGCTGATAACGAACTTAAATCGCGCGACGATCGTGAAAAGTGCGAATATATTGTGATAACGGTGGGATTAACGTATTGTGAAAGTTTTTTTTAATACCTTATACTTTGCTCGTTGTGAAAATGGACGATAGAAGGAAATACGTGCAGTCTTTTAACGCTTGCCAGGAATTGAATGATTTAGGTAAGATTGTGATTAAAAATTAAAACACGCGACCAGTCGAATGAAATTCTGCCTTCAAAAATATATTAATTATCTATGTTACGCAAACGAAATGTATCTTGAATATATAAATATTTAATCTGTTCGTGAAACTGAGGGTTCCCATTTTCTAGGTTTAAAAAAAAATCGGTTTAGGGGGAATTATGGCTGATATGGCATGTTGACCCAGCCAACGCGAGCCATTCAGCCACAACCGATTTGTATATATATAATTCATATTTCAAATGAAACGGACGACCACTAAACATCCATGCCCTTACCGGGATTCGAACTCAGGCCCCCTTGCATTGGTTCTGAGGCGCTGACGCACGCGGCATTTTCTAGCTTAAATACACATTTACCGGCAAATGTGCACTAGCAAATTGTAAATATAACGTCGATAAATCGGCTTTTACCAGTGAAGGTTCGCAGGGTGACGCAGGGTTCGGCAGAGGTGGCAATGCAGATAGGTAGGTTTGTATTACCATCTCTACTATCTCGGCCATGCCATGAGTCATCCCATGCCGAGGTAGCAGAGGTGGTAATACAGATATCTATATTGCTACTCATGGTACGGCCGACGTAGCAGAGGTGGTAATACAGATATCTGTATTGTCACCTCTGCTACCTCGGGTCACCCCGCGAGCCGTCACTGGCTTCTACACACTATATACTTCAATAAACAAAAATGCTTTTGCTGAAGTTGGAATGAGGCAAAAATTCGATACAGTAGTAAGAAAATTCTATTTAACGAAAGCGCTCGTAGAATTTGTTTTCTAAAGACGCTTTTTTTTCGAATTTTCTAGCATTAAATAGTGCATTTTCATGGGATTAGTACGGACTTTTTGCCTTCATAGGATAAAACCAAAATTCTGTTATGTTATCTTTCTGAAAAAGAAAATGTTTAATTAAATCGCATCTAGGGGTGTTTATGGAAATGAATAATCGATTATTGATTATTTTTAATAATCGATTAATCAAATAATTAAATGATTGATTAATGAATTAATCAAATTATCAAATGATAGATTTATGAAATTATCGGTTAATTGATTATTTTTCCAGTAATAATCAAACAATTGATTCATCGATTATTCATCGATTAATCATTATTTTGCACAGCTCTTTTAAAAATATTTTTATATTTTACCAGTCAAAAATAGCATACTTTAATGGTCAAAAATGGCATATTTTAAATAGTCAAAAATGACTTATATTAACAGTAAAAAAGTAGGATATTTTAATAGTCAAATGGCATATTTTACCAATCAAAACTGGCGTAGTTCAACTGTCAAAAATAGCATATTTTAACAGTCAAAAATGGCATATTTTAACAATAAAAAAATAGCATATTTTACAAGTCAAAAATAGCATATTTTACAAGTCAAAAATGGCATATTTTACAAATTAAAAATAGCATATTTTACCAATCAAAACTGGCGTAGTTTAACTGTCAGAACTGGCGTAGTTTGACTGTCAAAAATAGCATATTTTAACTGTCAAAAATAGCATATTTTACAAGTTAAAATGGCATATTTTACTAATCAAAACTGGCGTAGTTTAACTGTCAAAAATAGCATATTTTAACAATAAAAAAATGCATATTTTAATAGTAAAAAATAACATATTTTAACTGTCAAAAATAGCATATTTTGCAAGTCAAAAATAGCATATTTTAACTGTCAAAAATAGCATATTTTACAAGTCAAAATGCTATATTTTGACAGTCAAGAATGCCATATTTTACAAGTCAAAATAGCATATTTTAACAATAAAAAATAGCATATTTTAATGGTCAAAATAGCATATTTTAATAGTCAAAAATAGGATATTTTACAAGTCAAAAATGCCATATTTTAACAGTCAAAATGGCATATTTTAACAATAAAAAATAGCATATTATAATGGTCAAAATAGCATATTTTACAAGTTAAAAATAGCTTATTTTACCAATCAAAACTGTCGTAGTTTAACTGTCAGAACTGGCGTGGTTTGACTCTCAAAAATAGCATATTTTAACTGTCAAAAATGGCATATTTTACAAATCAAAAATAACATATTTTAATAGCCAAAAATAGCATATTTTACCAATCAAAACTGGCGTAGTTTAACTGTCAGAAATAGCATATTATAACTGTCAAAAATAGCATATTTTACAAATCAAAAATAACATACAAATTTTAAGTCAAAAATGGCATATTTTACAAGTCGAAAATAACATATTTTAATAGTCAAAAATTGCATATTTTACAAGTCAAAAATAACATATTTTAACAATCAAAAATAGCTTATTTTAATAGTCAAAAATAGGAAATTTAACAGGTCAAAAATAGCATATTTTAACAGTCAAAAATGGCATATTTTAGAAGTTAAAAATAGCATATTTTAACAACAAAAAAATAGCATAATTTAATAGTAAAAAATAGCGTATTTTAACTGTCAAAAATAGCATATTTTACAAGTCACAAATTGCATATTTTAATAGTCAAAAATAGCATATTTTAACAATCAAAAAATGGCATATTTTACAAGTTAAAATAGCATATTTTAACAATAAAAATTAGCATATTTTAATAGTAAAAAATAGCATATTTTAACTGTCAAAAATAGCATATTTTACAAGTCAAAAATTGCACATTTTAATAGTCAAAAATAGCATATTTTAACAATCAAAAAATGGCATATTTTACAAGTTAAAATAGCATATTTTAACAATAAAAAAATAGCATATTTTAATAGTGAAAAAATAGCATATTTTAATTGTCAAAAATAGCATATTTTACAAGTCAAAAATGCCATATTTTAACAGTCAAGAATGGCATATTTTACAAGTCAAAATAGCATATTTTAACAATAAAAAATAGCATATTTTAATGGTCAAAATAGCATATTTTACAAGTTAAAAATGGCATATTTTACCAATCAAAACTGGCGTAGTTTAACTGTCAGAACTGACGTAGTTTAATTGTCAAAAACAGCATATTTTACAAGTCAGAAATAGCATATTTTAATAATCAAAAATAGCATATTTTATCAATTAAAACTGGCGTAGTTTAACAGTCAAAAATAGCATATTTTACCAATCAAAACTGGCGTAACTTAACTGTCAAAAATAGCATATTTGAAATGTCAAAAATAGCATATTTTACAAGTCAAAAATGGCATATTTTACAAATCAAAAATAGCATACATATTTGAAGTCAAAAATGGCATATTTTATAGGTCAAAAATAGCATATTTCAACAATAAAAATAACATATTTTAACAGTTAATAGCATATTTTACCAGTAAAAAAATAGCGTATTTTACAAGTCAAAAATAACATATTTGAACCGTGAAAAATGGCAAATTTTACAAGTCAAAAATAGCATATTTTAACTGTCAAAAATAGCATATTTTAACTGTCAAAAATACCATATGTTACCAGTAAAAATAACATATTTGAACAGTCAAAAATGGCATATTTTACAAGTCAAAAATAGCATAATTTAACAATCAAAAATAGAATTAACTGTCAATAATAGTATATTTGACCAGTAAAAAATAGTGTATTTTACAAGTTAAAAATAGCATATTTGAATAGTCAAAAATGGTATATTTTACAAATCAAAAATGACATATATATTTGAAGTCAAAATGGCATATTTTATAAGTAAAAAATAGCATATTTTAACATTAAAAATTAATATGTTGTAACAGTCAATAATAACACGTTTTACCAGTAAAAAATAGCGTATTTTACAAGTCAAAAATGGCATATTTTAACAATAAAATAAAAAAATTAACAGTCAGAAAAAGCATATTTGATCAGTAAAAAATAGTGTATTTCACAAGTCAGAAATGGCATACTTTACAAGTCAAAAATAACGTATTTTAACAGTAAAAAAGTAGCATATTTTAACATTAAAAAAGGCATATTTTACCCGTAAAAATGCCATGTCTTTAACATGTTTTAACAGTAAGTCAAAACTGGCATAGTTTAATAGTCAAGAGTGGTATATTTTACAATCCAAAAGTGGCAGATTTTAAAAGTTAAAAAGGGATGTTTCAACTGAAAATGAACCCATTCACAAGTCAAAAATGGCATGTTTTGCCAATGTGAATTGGAATAAAAAAATTTGCAATTACGCAGCAATTGAAAGGATCTTTCTATTCCTTACCACCTGTATACAGTGTGTCCACATTTCCATGCTCACCATTGGTATCTCAATTATTAGAAGACCTAGAACAGCGGTTAAATGAAGGATGTTTTGTAGAATGCAATGCTTCCGACAAATCTTATTTCAAATTCACCCTAACTTTTTTTAATTTTTCAAGATACTTAAAAAAAACAAAATTAGCCAATTTAATCCTAAGCTAACTTCATCTATCATTTTTAAATGTTGTCACGTAATACACTGTTAAATGGTACCTCTGGCAGAAAGGACTATAGTTTCCTATGCCAAAAAAAAAATTCTCAATAATTCGTTCAGACAGATGGTAACATGTCAAAACTCGAATCGTGACTTCATGTACCGATTTAAAAATTTAACGAAAAACCTGTGACATCATTTATGGAAAGCGCCCTTATTGTTCTCAAAAACAGAAATCTCATCCGCCAGATTTGCGGCCGGAAATGTTTCGCGCTAGGTGTTCAATTATAATACCGACACGATTCATTTTAAATTTCAGATGCCCTCTTGGCCGACCTGCAGAACACTGTGTCACCGACAAGTGCCACTGTCGGTACCAGTTCACCGGGGTACGGCTCCCTGAAGTCCACGAAACACTCTCCTGTAATCGAGAGTCCCATTGTTGCCTCCACCGAGACGTACACTTCAAAAACGGTGAGTGCCATTCATTTTTACTTGAACATTCGGCGGCTTAACCGCCAAGTTGCTACTTAAAATAATGGTGCACTCTAGAGATGAGTCGATTCAAAGAGCCGACTCACAAAAATGAGTCGTTTCGCTCATTTCTAGTGTACACAAAATCGCCATTTTTAAATAATCCTGAGAATTTAAGAACGGCGGCTCGTGGATGTTCGGCGAGGAGGCTAGGGAAGAACATTTGACCAAAAGAAAGACTCCTCTATGGAAATCCACGAACCGCCGCTGGAATTTAAGGCTTTATTAATTTACAATATTAATTAGCGAGCACTCGAGACGTGTGAGGGTGAAGTTTGCGCATAGTGAGAAAGTATTGAGAGAACGCGACAATAAATCTCTGGAACCAATTGAATTTAGGATTGTCACTGCGCAACACGCCTCAAGAATTCGGTACAACTCATACATATATTATTATTTTGTGTCTACAATAGTTATTTGTATATCAAGGCCGCGAAATCATACTTTAGCGGCCGAGAGAAAAATTGTCGCCGAGGCCGCTTGCGGCCGAGGCAAAACAATCTCGAGGGCGCTAAAAGATTTCGCGGCCGAGGTGTACACACTATTTTTTGTGCAACCGCACGTGTTTTTCCCAAATATTTTGTACATTTTTAAATACATTATAAATCATAGGCGGCTTTTATGTGACATTGATTAGTTGTGTCAAAATGGCTGCAGCTTCAGATTCTGAAAGCGATAAAGATTTTTCCATCCAATGTACTCCGCCGGAGTTGAGAACTATTGTCAATTCAGCGCTTTCAAACTTGATACCGCAAAAATCAAAACGGCAATATGAAAAATGCTATAGTGATTTCAAAGACTGGAGCAGAAACAAAACTGTGAGTATGGTATCCGAAAATATTTTGTTGGCGTATTTCATGGAAAAGTCGGAAGTTTTAAAAAGTTCAAGTTTGTGGAGTGTATACTCGATGTTAAAGTGTATGCTTAATGTACGAGAAGGAATAGATATTAGAAAGTTTATAAAATTAATTCCATTTTTAAAGAAGAAATCTGTTGGTTATCGTGCAAAAAAATCGAGAGTACTGACACGAGATCAGATAAATATATTTATAGAAAACGCTACTGATGAAACTTATTTGTTATGGAAGGTAATTATTATATTATTCGCTTTATAATAAGTTGGTTCATGAAGTGATTTTTAGGTCGTCTTAATTATGGGAGTATCAGGAGCCATGCGCAGAGATGAGTTAGCCAAAATGACTACTTATGACATTTGTGATGAAAATTCTATGTTAATAGTTAACGTTCCAGATACAAAGACTGATATAAACCGTTCATTTACTGTCACAAATCCAGAATTTCTAAGGTTATATCGTAAATATGCAGCCCTTCGTCCTAGACATATTACTAACCCTCGCATATTTTTGAGATATCAAAATGGAAAATGTAACGCACAGGTTGTTGGAGTGCATAAAATTGGACAAATTCCCAGCTTAATCGCTCAACATTTAAAATTGCCATATCCTAAAGAATACACTGGCCACTGCTTTAGAAGAAGCTCAGCTACGCTCCTTGCCAACAGTGGTGCAGACATTTCGGTTCTTAAACGTCATGGTGGATGGAAATCCACTTCAGTTGCAGAGTCATATGTAGAAGATTCTATAGAAAATAAACAAAAAATTTCTAACTCAATTTCTGGCGTTGCAGTTGCAGCGAGTAGTTCGAATCCAAATGCTCGTGTGGTGTCGACTTCTAACATTTCATCAGTTTCAAAAACATTAGATTTTGTTAGTTCAACTTCTGGAATAAATATAAATAATAATACAAATTGTACTATTCATGTAAACATATATCCCAAATAAAAATGTTTCGTGTTTCGTTTGTGAATTCTGTAATTGTGAATACATTTCTAAATAAAAATGTCACTGTCATTGTCAAAATTGACATTTAGTTTAGCGGCCGTTGCTAAAGTAACGGCTGCGAAGTAATACTTCGCGGCCGCTACAGGAGCCGCGAAGTGTTCACTTCGCGCCCGGTTGCACAAAAAAATCTTTAAACGTTAAACATCAGGTAGAAATGAAAATGTTTAATTGAAAATGTTGCCTTAGAATTCAGTGGCAGTTGGCGAATTTTTTTGGTGTGGCCGAGGTAGCATTCAGGAAGGTAAAGTCGGTTGCACAAACCGCACCTATCTGTATTACCAGTCTAGTAAACTTTTTCACATGTTAGTTCCAATCTGTATAAAAAGAAGGTTCTCTGTAACGACGCCAAAAATATAGTTTTAGTATTCAAACACAGATGGCGAAATATTGAGGTAGTCGAAAGTAGCGTTCTATTTATATTACAGGTTTCTAATTTAGTTAGACATTATTTGCACAGATGGCGAGAGTTACATCTTCGGTATGTACTTAAACATGAAAATTGATGAGAAACTGAAATTTAAATAATATTAATGATTGTTGAAACCATTACTTTGTGATACATATTGAATTACTATGAATTAAAGACTTTACCACGAATTTTTTACTTTATTGTGAAATTCAAATAATAATAATAGTATTAGGTTTGAGTCTCGGCAGAACAAAATATTCTAATTATAAGGAATTTTTACAATCAACGTAATATTAAATAAGAAAATAAATCATTTCAATGCAATTAAAACTAAACAACTTACATAAACTAAATTAGAACATTATTCGTTGAAGATCTTGTCACTAAGCTTAAGTTGGATTTAAGTAGATTTATAAAAGATAAATCAAAATAAGCAAACCAAGTGTTAATTTTTATTTAACTATATTAAGAAAGAAATCAACATTGCGAAAATTTTCAACTTTTCCCGGTCTAAAGTCAACAATAGTTGCGCCAGACGATAGCGAATTCAGTGGATTTTTAAAAATTCCAAAAAAGCGTTTAAATCAAACCAACAAAAATTACCAAAAAACCCTCAAATTTTCCAAGACGAAACTCAACAAAACCCAGTCTTTGTTTTTTAAAGACTGGGTCGATCGCGTTTTTGGATTTTTGTCGTTAGTGCGTCAACATGTAGCGAATTTAGTAAATTCGCAAAAAAGTATAAAGATTTCAAGCCAAATCTTCGTAAAAACACCAAAATTACAAAAAAATTCAATGACAATCAGTGACGGTTCGCGGGTTTTTTCTGGTACGGCCGAGGAACAAGAGGTGGCAATACAGATAGGTGCGGTCACGCAGCCAGCCGTCTCTGCAACTGACCCTAACTATCTGTATTGCCATCTTTCTTACCTCGGCCGTACCAGAAAAAAAAAACCCGCGAACCGTCACTGATGACAATTGACAATGAGTCAATTACTCAACTTAAATATTTCTTTTATATTATACAGGATGTTGTTTTTTACTGCCACGAGATGGCACCGCAGTCCGAAACCGTTAATAGTTGTATTTGGGTCGTTGTCGGTGGGATTTCGTTAATTCGCGATTTATAATTAGATTACGAGAGTGCAGCATTACGAAATTTATTCGTGACACGGATTAATGGAGTTATCTTTAGTTCGAAGCGCGAAAATTCCGTTCGGAATAACAAAACTGTGCAGTCTCGAAAGCCACTACTCGTTTCTGGGCTCTACTGATCAGTATACGGGGTGTTTATAAAGTTTTGCTCGAAAACTAATATCGAGAATGAGTACTACTCCTATTAGGGCTCTATCGATCGGTATACAGGGCGTTTATAAAGTTTGTCTCGAAAATTTTTCAAATGTGCAAAATCATAAAAAATATGCAAATATAAAATTCCGCAATTAAATTGTGACATTTTGAAAGTCAACCCTCGGATTCTCGTTACCCGATATTCTGTAATTCTTGTTTACAAAAACCTTTTTTGAAAGATATTGATCTTAATCCACTCATTGCCAAATGATAAGTAATGCAAGTTTTTGATTATCTCCTGGATAAATTGCACTTCTTCATGAATGACCTCCGTGAGTTTTTTAAAAGCTCAGTTAAAATACCCCCCCCCCCATTATTTAAATTATAACATTGTATAATTTTTTCTTAAAAAAAAAACGCATTTTTCAGCCAAATATATTTCCCATCCGTCGAATTAGCGAGAAGACTAATCGAGTCCAATTTATTTTTAAGCGTTCCCGTGCGACTTTCGACAGTCGGGTGTTCGTTTTAAAAAATTATTTTCGATGGCGAATTAGCGAGGAAAGCCGATCTTTAGGCCAACGAACTGTTTATTTTAATAATAGGTCGCCCAAACAAAAAGGTGCCTTGTACTTGTAATTTCGCACAACCCGGAAACTCCGCTCGGACGCCAGAACGCGCTGTTTCCATTTATTTTACTTATCGAAATAGACAAGAGCACATTTTTCGAAAGCGAAATTTCAACAACTGCGCGCAATGGATAATTTTCGCAATTTTATTGGCCATTAGCTAATATTCATGTATGAAGCTGTTCTTGGACGTCTGCGTGTCGTTTTAATTATTTTTTCGCCTGCCTCTACCGAAACCATTTATTTCGGCCATAAAAATCGGGCCGAAACTACGATTTAGCGTATCTAGGACCGAAAAAATAAGCATAATATAGACTACCTTCCGCGGAATATGAGTAGGCTATGCAAAAATCTGACAGTGACAGTTCAATGGTGCGCGATATAAAATTTCCTGAAACACTGTTTTTACATAAGGCAGGCGAAAAAATATCGAGTGTCGAAATGCTTTAGCAACCCTTCACTTTTAGCAGCGGGTTGGTAAAGCCCTTGATACACTATATACTATGAAATTACTTTATCGCAGATGAACATGGATTAACCACAATTGATAAATTAATAGGGTGGTGCAAAATAATAAAAAAAATAAAGCATTGATTCTGATTATTATTGTAGAGGAGGGCCTAGGAAAATATTTGCGAGACACCCAAATGTGAAAACATCTCCCAACAAAATATCATTTGAGAGGCGTCTCCGAAACACTAGCTTCCTATATCTGACAATTGGAAGAGGTTTAAAGTGTGATTTCTGTGACGCGTCCGTCGCTGAGCGTTCGCGTCTTTAAGCAGTACGGATGGTATTGACGGTTGGTAGACGTGCATCCCCAGGGGCATCAGCTCCATAAGTACATCATTGTAGCAGTGCATCGCGACCGTCGCCTGCGTCCATCGCTCAGCGACAGACGCGTCATAGGAATCACACCTTTACAGCGATCGCGGGTTAACGCAGGTGCTCCGCAAGGTTTTAATATAGACCAGAGGCGGCTAGTTATATAGTAAGTAAGTAATTTTATTAATGAGAATGCCAAACAGCTTACACAGGTCAAAAAAATAAATAATTAGTAGTGATAAGAATTAAATATATAAACACCCTATAATACACAATACATTTAAAATTAAGGTAAAATATAATAAATATAATAAGTAAATTAAATAGAGCCAAGGAGCCATGGCACTACCTGTAGTTTCAAACTCAGCAAGAATTTTTAATTCATTCTTAAAACACATTTTCGCCAGTTACTTTAGTCTAGGAAGATAAATCTTTCTTCAAAGGGGGGTATATTGTATACGTGGCTCTACCATTAACACGTTTCACGAGCCGCCACTGATATGGACCCCTATTGTTTACGAATCGTTTTATTGAATCGAATTTTTTTAGATTATAAATATAAAATACATATCCAATCCACAAAATCTAACTAAATTTAGAGCGCGGCGGCGGTGTAACCATCGCCGCGATTGATTAATCGCCCTAAAAATAATATTTTTCGACCTCGCGCGAATTAAAATTTCCGCGCGATTCGAAAATAAAATCGGACCGGACCGAATGAAAACTAAAAAAAAAAATGTGTTACACCTATATCTGTTTAATTTCGCACTGTTTAACGTGTACGTGCGCGCGCGTTTTAAAATTGGAACTCGACCGTTACACGGTTCCAAAGAAAACATTTACCACTCGGTATTACTTAATTGGTTACTTTTGGACGCGCGTGGGTTTCCCTTTAATTTTTTTTTATTGTCGGCTCCGAGAGAAAATTTACGAGCGCGCCCGCGGTTCTGCGGTCCGTTATATTCCGCCGATGACACGTTTTTGCTGCCGCCGCCGCCGCCATGTGCACTGTTTACTCTGCGGCGGCGGGGCCGTGTGCAGCGATCCCCCCACGGCTCTCCGCCGCTGCTTTCCACGTGGGTCGCCGTGCCCATAAAGGGACACGTGCGTCGAACCGTTCGACTAATCCCTGTTCGGGAGTTTTGGGTCCGGTTCGAAGGACCACCTGTTGCTCGGCGCGAACAGGTGGTCGGCCATCTTTGAATCCGCGGCGGCCCGAAAACTATTTTCGGTGACGTCACTTTCAGTTTTTCGTATCTATCTCAAATCTAAGATTTCAAACAATGTCGCTTTTTCAGCTAACATTACTTGTAATTGTGAAATAACGGAAATACTGTTTTATTGTTTGTATATTTTTTGTTGAGACACCACTTGCATGTCTCATGGCCTGAATGGCATTTGTTATCAGTGGAGGCCGCGTGACTCGCAACAGATTTGTAATAAAAAAGTTGATTTTACTGAGTTTTTTAACCATTTCGATTTCTGCTCAAAACACTCTCGCAGATTAATCTTTAAATTTTCAATAATGCGAAGGCCACGGTTTGATGGCTAACAATAGGATCTTTAAAATGAGGTGTTAATTATTCAAATCGGTGGGTTATTTTTAAGAAAATAATTTTGAAACGTATTTTTTTTCGGGGTCAAAACCTTGAGAATTTTTTTTAACCCATTCGTGCGTACCCACTTTTGAAAATTGCAGTATTTTCTGATCTTTCGTATGCTGATTTCGCGAAAGTTATCCGTTACGCACTAAATCAAATACTTTTTGAGTAATTACCAAAAAAAAAAAAAAAATCAAAAATTTCAATAAAGCGTAACTTTTTTTTGAACAAAAATGGATTTCTTGCTTTTCTCTAATGCAATTTTATTGGTTGAGTAATAACGAAGTTGGTTTTTTCAAATTTTGGCGTTTTCGGTTTTTGTTTAACACAATTTCACGGATTATTTTTACTTTCTCCGTTACGAAGTACGAGAAAGTATTGTGATCGTGATTTTTTTTTCAAAAATTTTTTTTACGGAAAAATCCGTTTTGGGGTCCCTAGATGCCATTTCAACAATTTCTGGAAAAAAAAAATTGTGTGTGTGTGTGTCTGTGTGTGTGTGTATGTGTGTCTGTCTGTGCGCGCTGTATCTCAAAAACTAATAGAGCAATTGATATGAAACTTTGAACATACGTCTTATTTGATAATCTGAAGAACTGAAAAGCTTTTGGTAAAATTTCGTACACCGGAAGTGGGTGTTTCCCTTAACTGTTTTTTGTTTTTTGCCAATATTTTCTTAAATATAAAAAATATCACAAAAACATTTAAACAAACATCGAAGACAACAAAGAAATGAACATCTTTTGCTTGAAAATATTTTTCATAAAATCATTGCTATTCGAGAAAAAAGTTTATTTTTTTTTTTTAATTTTTGGTTTATAATTATGAAACGATAATAGTTACAGCAAATTTATGTGAATAATAATTGTAGAGAATGCCAAAATGAACAACTTCTAAAGAATAAGTTTTTTTCGAAATCTCGTTAGTTTTTGAGTAAACCGAGTTTTTGAATTTGAAGTATAATTTTTCCATCTTTCATGATTTTGACGTTTTAAACGTCAGTTTCATCCGAGTTTACGCAACGCTCGATGTACATTTAAAATATGATTTCAATTGAAAATAAACCCATGAAAACGTAAATATAAAGTCGGAGAAAGTAACATGATGGCCACATCACCATTTTTTATAATTGCAACAATACAAAGGTGATGGTTTGGTAGCTAACGATAAGATCTTTAAAATGAGATATTAGTTATCAAAATCTACAAAACATTTCTTTTCGAAAAAATAATTACTTTACACGGTTTTTCCCTCCATTACGAACAGTCATTATTTTTTTCAAAATTTTTCAGAGACCCTTCATTTTTTCATGCATTTTTTTTTTCTGAAAAAAGGCGAAAATCATGAAATGGCCAAAATATATTTTTTTTAATAATTGCTTTACACGCTTTTTCCCACCATTATGAACCGTCATGAATTTTTTCTAAATTTTCTGAAATTTTTGTCATGCATTTTTTTCTTGAAAAAAAAAGGGAAAAATCATCAAATGACCAAAAAACGTTTGTTCGAAAAATAATTACTTTTTCTGCAGCCGTCCCGAAAATAAAACTTTCGGTATGATTTATTAAATCGAAAGTACCACTTTACATAAATCGTACCGAAAGTAGTTATTTTCGGGACGATTTTGTTTCACTTTCGGAACGATTTCTATACTTTCGGGACGATTTTGCGTATATATGTAGGCAGCCTTGACAAAAACATGAACTTCGGATTTAATTATGACAGCCGCTTGTCATATAACATTCGTAAGTGTTTTTGCTGTTTTAACATAAAAAACGGCTGCGGAAAAAATATTGTACGTAACTCGTTCCAAAAGTGATTTTACGGGACTCGCAGTAGGAAACTTTCTACTCATCCCGTAAAATATCACTTTCGGAACTTGTTACGCAAATTACTATTACACGCCTTTTCCCGCCATTTAGAACCGTCATTAATTTTTTTCAAATTTTTCTGAGACCCTACATTTTTTCATCCACGTTGTCCTGAGTTTTCCTTCAGAAAAAATTCAAATTGTACGTCAAAAAACGTGTCAAGAATGTATTGAGCCGAAATCCTGACAAATCATTAATTCTAGATTATTCTTAATACTATCAATAAAACGCCATCTTTAGGTGCTGTTAACTATCAATTGAATGGCGGGAAATTTAAATAGTTCCACAAACGCGCTGCCAACTGTAAAAAATCGGGGGAATTTGGTGGCGGCAATAAAAATTTTGGTATTATATAATAAACAGATCCTTGAAGTGACCTTGAAACCGGTTGTGTGGAATTAGTAAGGAACAATCATTTCATTAAGTAAATAATGATTTTTGCTTATTAATTCCAATGTTTCGATGGAACCATGTTATCTTTTACCAGAAATAAAATAGTAGCAGTACTTTCTTAAACGCCATTTCTTCGAAAACAGCTGAATATCGACGTGGGGTATGCTACATGAAAAATACTCAGAATTTTACGTAAAATCCATAAATGCAACAAAAAATGGGGGTTCACATTTAAAAATTTTAACACCCTGTACATTTGAATTTTATCTCAAAAAATGCGCGTTAAAAAATAATAATACACGTGTCCGAGCATTTTTCTGAAAGAAAATGCCCTGAATTTTAATCGAATTTATTCCTTACTTTATGTACACAGTGTATAATAAATAGCTCCTTGAAGTGACCTCGAAACCGGAAGTGTAAACTGCAACACTATGCGCAAAGGTATTGCCAACCTAGAAAAATCTAGGAATGGAAAAACTGGGAATGGTTGCCAACTCTCAAAATTGGGGGGATTTTCAAAATACGTGCGTTAACCGACAGCTTTAACTAATCTGATTGGTGATATGGCTTTATTCATTGTTTGAATATTAAAGCTGTAAATTTACCGGCGAGAAATTTAAGTTCTTACTCAAAGGTGCTGCCAACTCTCAAAAATCAGGGGAATTATAATGGTGGCGGAAAATTAAAAAAATTAGGCCTGGGATTAAAAAAACAAAAATTATTAAAAAAATCGTTACTATACCTCATTTAATAACCAGGCGGACTAAAGGCGAAAGTCACATTTACACTATAAAAAGTAACCAGAACTGTTTTGGCGGGAAAATTCAAATTATTTAAAATATTCGTTTACCCATAACATTCATTCAATAATTTTAAGAATACATTAATAAATTTTAGGCAAACTTTCTTTCTAATTTTGCGACTACACTTACCTAATGAATCGACAATTTTGTGTACAACGACAATAGATTTTAAAGCCTCTTGTATTAAAAGTTTATATACGTTCATTTTGGATTGATTCTCCACAAGCGCTAATGCTCTCTAATCCAACCTTTTCCGTTTCTTGGGGGTCGAAAATGACTTCGAACTAGTGTTGGGTACATAACCATAGTTACAAATGAAATATCTATTTCCCAAAAGATCGCAGGATCTTCAACGGGAGGAATAACTGGCTAAAAACACAAACACTGACGCGAAACACGTGGAACCGGTGGGACACAAGTAAACGGTGACAGATCAGCTGATCATAACAGCGGCCATTGTCGTTTTAGGAATTTTGGCCTGTGTAAAAACGGCGCCCGTTTAGCCAATCACAACAACGTATTTTCGCGGCAATAATTTGATTTAGTCCGCCTGGTTATTAAATGAGGTATAGTTAATGTATTTTAAAGTTGATTAAAATTTTATCTTAATAATCGTTTTCGAGATTATGTTCGGATTCGGATCCCGATTTTACTCAAAAAAAAAAAACAGACAGCGGTGCTTTTAGCGGAGACAATTATAAATATGTTTCTGTTGTTATACATGTTCTGTCAGACGCTGATGTTTACGATGATGGAACAATTTCAAATATTTTGAAATACACGAAAATGCACTCCGCAACATTGTAATGCGCGAATGCGCGTGCCAATTTCTGGCGAATCCATAAATCCGTTTCCAGTTTGTAATGAATATTTGCCGACATGCAATAAACTGTTGCCAATATTGTCGTTTGCGTTCGCATACGCGTAAACATGGTCACTCGTTTAATTGCGACTAAATTATAGTAAATAATTAAACGGGTGAGAAAGTTGTTCACGAGTTTAATACTATACTTTTTCGCATCATATTAAATAATTACCTAAAGATTTTTCTGTTTGTATTAAATTATAATGAATAATTTTTCTATTTGGAAATTGCGGCAGTTCGCTGACAAAAAACGAATCGTAACCATAGTAACGACTAAACTGTTGAAACCGCTATCATTTGATTGGACGTCACCTGTTGGGCAATGAAATTGCTATCATTTGATTGGACGTCACCTGTGGAGAAAATGATTCGGCCGAATAATGGACAACTTTCTCAATCAAAAACGATTTAACAACGTTTATATTATTTAATAAAATGCGAAAAAATATTTTTATCTTATGTATAAAAAATGGTTACAAATTAACTAACATCACAGCAAATGGAAATACACTCATTCTATTCAAGAATTTGAACTTAAATATTTTTGTTACTACGCAAAACAAAGTTACCAAATTTTGTCGTGGCGCTGTTACCAAATAGAAGCATTGGTTGTACGAATTTCAGATTTGTACTGCGCACCCCACTGGATATGCAGCTTTATAAAAATACGAGTTTTGTTGAAACCGCCCAATTTCTCCACTGAAAAAAATTGGAGGCTTTAAATTAAAAAAAAAAACACTAGTTTTTTTTTGCCCCCGGTAAAATCTATTGTTACTTTAGTACTTGCAAATTAAATTTGGTCCAAGCGTATTGTTCCCCCTTCTCAGTGAAAAACAGGGTCGAAAAATGCAAAAATCAATGGCAAATTGAATTTAATAAAAAATAAATCGATCGATGAAACAAAGTTGAGCCAAAATAATCTGAGTAAAGCTATTTGAAAATTTGCTCATTTTGAATGAGCAAAATGTTTGTAATCACAAAAACGTACATGTTTCAAGCTTCATCTGGCACACGGTAAGGTTTTTTCTCTTTCTAAAATTGGTTTAGAACTCTATAAACATGTATAAATACCTGTGCGAAATTAAAAAAAAAATGGTGCGGCACAACCTTTTCTTGAAATAGTACGGAAAGACACCATCTATAATCTATTCAGGTTCAATTTGATTCAAATCAAATCCTCGTACATTTTCACTTGAAGAAACATCTTCAGTGTAAGACGTTGTTTTGTGTTATATTATTACAGGTGCGCGTGTTTGTTCCGACAATCTATTTTTGGGTGTTGACCTCCGACAGGTGGAAGTGAACAACGCCGAGAGAGCAGATTGCTTTTGGTCGCTAATGTCATCGATGCATCGTTAGTGTCTGCCGATAAATTCTAGACAAAAATGATTTATGAACTCATTTTCATCCTAACGAGATCGTTTACGGCGTAACATCGCTCATAAAAAAAAAAATTCCGAACACTAATTAGAAATGTAGTTTGCTTGTAGTTTCCAAAACTATCCCCTATTATTAGATATTACGAATTTCCTTCAAATTGCTAACAAAAAGGGATTTTCGAGTGGTGAGAGTAGTTACAATATCCAAATCTACGTATCGACGTAACAAATGTATTTTTATACTTTGGATTAATATTCTACTTTTGTTTCATAAAAAAAATGTATAACAATGACAAATATTGTTTAACGGTTTTTTGTTCGTTGTTAAACGATTTTTGGTGAAATTTTATTTGTCGCGATTCGAAACGTTGAACGTCTTTGAAAAAATCGTAAACTTCGAAACTTTGAGTCTTCGAAAAATTCGATACTTCAAATCTTTGGAACTTTGAGTCTTCGAAAAATTAAATACTTCAAATCTTTGAAACTTCGAGTCTTCGAAAAATTCGAAAACTTCGATATTTCAAATCTTTGAAACTTTGAGTCTTCGAAAAATTCGAATACTTCGATACTTCAAATCTTTGAAACTTTGAGTCTTTGAAAAATTCGAATACTTCGATACTTCAAATCTTTGAAACTTTGAGTCTTCGAAAAATTCGAAAAGTTCGATACTTCAAATCTTTGAAACTTTGAGTCTTCGAAAAATTTGAAAACTTCGATATACAAGATTTCTTCGGATTCTTCGAAGCTTCGAAGTTGCGAAGCTTAGAATTATTAGGACCCCCAACTCGCATCTTCTTAGACACGAATTTTCTCCGTTCTTTTGTAATGACTGGTGCGTTTGTTTCAGAGTACGTATGGCAGGACTCAGCCCTCCTCTGGCGGGCGCAGCCCCGTGGTGCCCCCGAAAAAGACCTTCAACAACAACCTATCGGAACTCGATACGTTACTCCAGGATCTGAGCAGCTCTGGAGAACTAAACGGATCTTCTGTGTATGCTAATACCGGAGGTAAGAAAAATATTTTACCATAAATTAATGTTCTTTCATGTGAATTTATTATCACGCACACTTTCTGCACATAGCACGGTCGAAAATCCAGTTGTGATTACGAAAAGTATTTATTGTTAATATTATTATTATTATAGTAGATTTTAATATTACTTTTTTGACATCTTGAGTGACGAAAATGTCAATGAAATAGGTTGCCGAACAAATCTCGTCACAAAAAGTAGTACTTACGAAACTTATAACTAATTTTGCTGACTAGTCGACTCATTCCCATATTTAGTTGGCAGCTATTTTGAGATGAAAATTCTACAGATTTAAATTTCCCGCCCAAAAATCCCCCAGATTTTTTACGTTGGAAACCCTTCTGCACTCAAATTTTTGAATAGTTGGGGATATTAGCGGGTTCTCCTTCGGTAATTCCCTCCCATAAATTTCTTCATAAGACGCCATGAACCCCCCCACGAAAATGCCGGCGCGCGGCAAATTCAAAATTTAAGCATTTCATGTGTGAAAATCTCCATAGGTATAATGAATATATAGGAACGCTGAATAAAACACTTACTATGTTTTTTACCACAATTTATTTGATGTATGTCGTAGTAACGTAGTAACGGTCGCAACCATCACCATGAAATATAGGATGTGCAAATAAATAAAATCGCGCGAACTTTAAAATAAAATTTGATATACAGGATGTTTATTCGAAATGATAAAATTTGATAAAGAAAAGCAAAGGAAAGGAAAGCGAAGGAAGGAACTCAAAATTTAAAAATGTTTTCAAATTATCAGAACAAAACGAGAACAAATAATGAATGATCATGGTATTACATTAGGAAATGTGAATATTTTCGTAACGGCTCATTTGATATCGGATTATTGCATTACAAATGAAAGAGCTCATCGAGTAGATTCAGAATTTTGGTCACTATTTTCATTGCAAATCAAATATTCTAAAATTAATTAGATGTTGGTTTCCTTTGAAAGGTTGAAATTTTATTATTTAATATCGGTATATAAATATTCGACATGTTTATTGTTGTTTTTACGTCCGTTGGCAGAGTAAAAGATGATAGTTGTTATTTATAATATTCCGCGTTCCGAGAGTAAATCGACTGCGATCATAAAGTAGACTGAATTCGAGGTTAATAAAGAGATTATATGAAGCGGAGAATGAACATAATAACACCGCGAAAATCCTGTTTTATAAATATTTTCGACGGTGCCCTCTGCCAAACCACTCGCGTATTCGATTACGACGCCGAAATAAAAACGAAATCAAATTTTATAAATAAAGAACATCAAAGAATCGAAAACGAAACGCCTGATGATTTAATCAAAATTAATGGGCAGCATTAGATTTGGATGAATTTCACCGAATAACGTAGTAAATTGTTCGATTTAATTTCTGAGCAACTCGTTCTATTTGCATTACAATTGTTTGAAATTGAAAAACCAAATTGTTGCAGAAGCATTATAGTACATTATTATACAAGTTTAATAAGAGGGTATATTGTGGCGCGAGTGCTCCAATGTAACGATGCCAATCGCAACAACTAAAATGTTACCACAATTAGTTTAATAATGAGCAAAACTGTAAAATAAGAAATCTCATTATTAAACTATTTTTGATATAACAAAAGGTCGATTGTTAAACCAAAGTAGAAAAAATATATCATTAATATATATTCACCTCTAAAATTCAGTCTTGCTAAGATTATAGTCTTAGTAATACTTCATTTTGCAGAGTTACGAACAAATCCTTCGAAAAACCTGAATAAAATCGAAGTTCTCGAATTTTTCCAAGTTTTGAAGTTTTCGAAGAACCGAAGTTGTTAAGTTATTTTGAAAAATGAATCATTTGCATTAGTTTTGAAATAATTTGATCCAAATTAACTTTTTCACTTGCTAATACTCGCGAAATGATATATTTTAAATAAAATAATTTCTTCAAACAAACCTATCGTTTAGTACAAATTTTTATAAAAACATTTTTGTTTGTATTTCACACTGTGAACCAACAATTCCGACATTATAAAATATAAAAAGCAAACATACTATCTGTCGGACACACCCATATTTGCCCACTCACTCATGTAAACACGCAATGAAATAAATTTTCTGCCATTACATTTTTTTTTTCTTATTAACGATTTTTCTTACCATCGTTATATTTCTTTCAAAAATTGCATTTTCTGATAAAACTTCGAAAATTCGAAAAAAGAAAAACCGATACTTCGAATCTTCGAAACTTCAATCTTCGAAAATTTTGTGTCTTCAAATCTTCGAATCTTCAAACCTTCAAATGTTCGAATCTTCAATCTTCGAAGATTTTCTGAGTCTTCAAATCTTCGAACCTTCAAATCTTTGAATCTTCGAAACTTCAAATCTTCTTAACTTCAAATCTTTAAATCTTCGAAACTTCGAATATTTTCTGAATTTTCGAATCTTCGAAACATGGAATCTTCGAATGTTCGAATATTTTTTCTTATTAACTATTTTTCTTACTATCGTTATATTTCTTTCAAAAATTGCATTTTCTGATAAAACTTCGAAAATTCGAAAATAAAAAAAAATCGATACTTCGAATCTTCGAAACTTCAATCTTCGAAGATTTTGTGTCTTCAAATCTTCGAATCTTCAAACCTTCAAATGTTCGAATCTTCAATCTTCGAAGATTTTCTGAGTCTTCGAATCTTCGAACCTTCAAATCTTTGAATCTTCTAAACTTCAAATCTTCGAAACTTCGAATATTTTCTGAGTTTTCGAATCTTCGAAACATGGAATCTTCGAATGATCGAATATTTTTTCTTATTAACTATTTTTCTTACTATCGTTATATTTCTTTCAAAAAATGCATTTTCTGATAAAACTTCGAAAATTCGAAAATAAAAAAATCGATACTTCGAATCTTCGAAACTTCAATCTTCGAAGATTTTGCGTCTTCGAATCTTCAAATCTCCGAAATTTCGAATCTTCAAACCATCAAATGTTCGAATCTTCAATCCTTAATCTCTTCAATCTCTGCCATTACATCTTTTTTTCTTGTTACCTATCTTTCTTACTATCGTTATATTTCTTTCAAAAATTGCATTTTCTGATAAAACTTCGAAAATTCGAAAATAAAAAAAAATCGGTACTTCGAATCTTCGAAACTTCAATCTTCGAAGATTTTGTGTCTTCAAATCTTCGAATCTTCAAACCTTAAAATGTTCGAATCTTCAATCTTCGAAGATTTTCTGAGTCTTCAAATCTTCGAACCTTCAAATCTTTGAATCTTCGAAACTTCAAATCTTTAAATCTTCGAAACTTCGAATATTTTCTGAGTTTTCGAATCTTCGAAACTTCGAATATTTTCTGAGTTTTCGAATCTTCGAAACATGGAATCTTCGAATGTTCGAATATTTTTTCTTATTAACTATTTTTCTTAGTATCGTTATATTTCTTTCAAAAATTGCATTTTCTGATAAAACTTCGAAAATTCGAAAATAAAAAAATCTATACTTCGAATCTTCGAAACTTCAATCTTCGAAGATTTTGCGTCTTCGAATCTTCAAATCTTCGAACCTTCAAATCTTTGGATCTTCGAAACCTCAAATCTTCGAAACTTCAAATCTTCGAAACTTCAAATCTTCGAAGATTTTCTTTCTGAGTCTTCGAACCTTCGAAATTGGAAATCTTCGACCAAAAATACCAGCCCTACTTGATACACAAATAACTATGAATGCATCGCTTTCCAATTTAATTTATTTTCGTTTTATTCCAGCTAACGGTATGAACGGCGGCTATTACGGAGGCTCTGGAGCCAACAGTCCGGCCTACAACAACTCCAGGCCAAGCTCGCAGACGACCAATCGACCGACCGTCGACAGCCTCTTGGACGAATTGAACGCCGGGTGAGTTTCCGCCACGACCAAATTTATTTATCCGCTGAAATACATGTTTTTTTTTTTTTTTTTTGTTGTAAATCTGAAAGATCCGTAGGCGGATTTCTTGGCGCGCGCGAATACAAGTTATTTTTACTATCATATCTCCGAATTCTATCGATAACTATGCTAACGACGTCATTTGCTCGGTGAAAATGGACGCCCAATAATGAACCGTCCTCCCGTTCCTCCGCAACTCCACGCGAACTATTTGACAATAACATCATTGATATTTTGAGAGGCGGCCTATTTTTAGCTGTGTCGCTATTTTTACAGTTGCCAAGAAAAACCAAAAACCGCCGTCCGCCGCGTCTCTTCCTCGAACGCGCACCAATTGCATAAGAATTGCAATTAAAATATTAAACGTAAACGTGCGATTTTGAGAATGAAATCGTTAAATATTGTAAAGCAAAAATAGATAAATCTTTGTTGAATTTTGTTCTCGTTATCGTTAAATATTGCAAAGCAAAAATAGATAAATCTTTGTTGAATTTGGTTCTCGTTTAACACTCGATGAAACATTTTTAACAATGTTGATAAATCTTTGCAATTTGAAATTAAAACAGTTTTAACCTTGTTATACCATTGTGACGTTCCGAACCTTTTCAATTGCGCTGGTTTGACGGTCGATGTGAAGCTATCAAAGACTTCACACTTTATGATTGTATTTCAAATATGTATTGTTTTTATAGTTCGTAGATTTAATTAGTTGTTCAAAAATTTATTTTAAAAGTTATGGATAAATTAGAAACAACCTTACTTGTTGCAGAAAGCATTAAATAATTTCAATAAAACGAAATGTAGCCTGAATATCGTTTTATTGAATTTATAAAAGTTATGGCCTTATTGTGCCCATCCTTGAATTTCTCACGTTTTTCACCACTGTCAAACCATTTATTCCGTGTAGAAATTAACATCCTCCGTCGGTTCGCATCTTCTTTGTCGTTCAACAAATTACCGCATTTGGCCAGAAATTATTGTTCCTTTGCCAAAAGATATTCGCGTGCTCTTAATTTTTTTTTTAAGTATGCACCATTTGTCAGTTTTTGGAAATTTCGGCACGCTTCCGACGATTATAAAAAAAAAACATAATGTGTAGTATCTCTTGTTGGTTTCGATATTTTTTTGGCGCGTCGTCGGTGGTGGTATCGCGTTTGGCGGAAATGAATGGACGGCAAAAGCGTCGTGCAGCTCTGCCAATTTCTAGTGTCGAAAAATGGCCACACACACAAATGGCGGCGACGTCACGGTGTATGATTTTTCCACATTATTATGTATGTACGCCGTCAATCAAATTTTAACTAGTTCACAGAGCACACGTTGATCATTTGTACCCATCGTAATTATTTCCAAAAATAAAACAAAATCGTATTATTCATGGCGAAAGCCAAAACTGCCGTGAAAATAATGTCGCTTCAGAAAATGTTCTTTCGCAAGAACAACTGTCGATTTGCATCCCGTGACACGTCAGCAAAGAAAAGTCGAAAATGGAAAAAATCGAAAAAATCAACTTTCTTAAAAATCATCGTAGACCTTTATGTTTTACCTATTTTTTCATCAGAAGAACGAGATAAAACGATTGGCGTTCAAAAATTTCATCTAGAAAAAATTGCAAAAAAGTTAGCAAGTCACCATGAACTTTATCGAGAAATTTTGAAAAAAGTCGATTTTTTCAAACTTTGAACGGCTGTAGCGGCCGAACGAAGAATCCAATTTGAACGCGGATTGCAAATCTGTGTTCCTCGTGTGTCAATTAGTCGGATTTGATTAAAATTGGCGATTTTTTATTTTTGACAAAAACCCGAAATTCTATCCAAGGGTCCCCCCTTCTTACTTTTTAACAAAAATTGCACTAAAAATGATTTCCTGACGAAACCACTGGTTGGATCCGAGGTTTCTTCACGTCACTCGAAAGATCGCTTCAAGACGCTTCAGAAAATGTACTTTCGCAGAAACAATTGTCAATTTGAAGCCCGTGAGACGTCAGCAAAAAAAGTCGAAAATGGAAAAAATCGAAAAAATCAACTTTCTTAAAAATCATCGTAGACCTTTATGTTTTACATATTTTTTCATCAGAAGAACGAGATAAAACGATTGGCGTTAAAAAATTTCATCTAGAAAAAATTGCAAAAAAGTTAGCAAGTCACCATGAACTTTATCGAGAAATTTCGAAAAAAGTCGATTTTTTCAAACTTTGAACGGCTGTAGCGGCCGAACGAAGAATCCAATTTGAACGCGGATTGCAAATCTGTGTTCCTTGTGTGTCAATTAGTCGGATTTGATTAAAATTGGCGATTTTTTTATTTTTGACGAAAACCTGAAAAATCATCCAAGGGTCCCCCCTTCTTACTTTTTCCCAAAATTTGCACTAAAAATGTTTTTCTGGAAAAATTACTGGTTCGATTCGGGGTTTCTATACATCACTAGAAAGATCCCTTCAAGACGCTTCAGAAAATGTACTTTCGCAAGAATAAATGTCAATTTGAAGCCCGTGACACGTCAGCAAAGAAAACTCGAAAATGGAAAAAATCGAAAAAATCAACTTTCTTAAAAATCATCGTGGACCTTTATGTTTTACCTATTTTTTCATCAGAAGAACGAGATAAAACGATTGGCGTTAAAAAATTTCATCTAGAAAAAATTGCAAAAAAGTTAGCAAGTCACCATGAACTTTATCGAGAAATTTCGAAAAAAGTAGATTTTTTCAAACTTTGAAGGGCTGTAGCGGCCGAACGAAGAATCCAATTTAAACGCGGATTGCAAATCTGTGTTCCTTGTGTGTCAATTAGTCGGATTTGATTAAAATTGGCGATTTTTTATTTTTGACAAAAAACTGAAATTCTATCCAAGGGTCCCCCCTTCTTACTTTTTCCCAAAAATTGCATTAAAAATGATTTCCTGCAAAAACCACTGGTTGGATCCGGGGTTTCTTCACGTCACTCGAAAGATCGCTTCAAGACGCTTCAGAAAATGTACTTTCGCAGAAACAATTGTCAATTTGCAGCGCGTGACACGTCAGCAAAAAAAGTCGAAAATGGAAAAAATCGAAAAAATCAACTTTCTTAAAAATCATCGTAGACCTTTATGTTTTACATATTTTTTCATCAGAAGAACGAGATAAAACGATTGGCGTTAAAAAATTTCATCTAGAAAAAATTGCAAAAAAGTTAGCAAGTCACCATGAACTTTATCGAGAAAGTTCGAAAAAAGTCGATTTTTTCAAAATTTGAAGGGCTGTAGCGGCCGAACGAAGAATCCAATTTGAACGCGGATTGCAAATCTGTGTTCCTCGTGTGTCAATTAGTCTGATTTGATTAAAATTGGCGATTTTTTATTTTTGACAAAAAACCGAAATTCTATCCAAGGGCCCCCCCTTCTAACTTTTTAACAAAAATTGCATTAGAAATGATTTCCTGAAGAAACCACTGGTTGGATCCGGGGTTTCTTGACGTCACTCGAAAGATCGCTTCAAGACGCTTCAGAAAATGTACTTTCGCAGAAACAAATGTCAATTTGCAGCGCGTGACACGCCAGCAAAGAAAACTCGAAAATGGAAAAAATAAAAAAAATCAACTTTCCTAATAATCATCGTAGGCCCTTATGTAATACCTGTTTTTTCATCAGAAGAAATTGATTGGAGTTAAAAAATTGTTAATAAAAGAAATTTTTAAAAATCTTATTTTAAGTTTGATAATGGTTTTATTTTCAGTGATGTTATCTACACCGGTCCTCGCAAGGTGACCATCACCGTGAAGGAGACGAAGACCGAAACTGGATACCCAGGCGAAACCGAGCTGATTTCCCAACACGTCACCCAAGCGCACGCTCCTCCAGCGGCCTCCACGGCCACCAGAGAGCTGGACGACCTTATGGACACCCTCTCCGAGATCAAGGTGAGCAGAACCGTGCCACATAACTTAATTATCGTAATAAAATGGGCCGGAGTGCGTAATAACCTAATAACGCACATACGTACCACCGCTCGTCACTGCCAAATAAATACGCCGCTTATAATTATTATTATTAGAATTTCAATTTTGAAATCCGGTTAATGGAGTTTTAATGTTTTTCTTATTGGAGATTATGGGTATATTATGTGAATGTTGGAAATGCACCAGGGAGTGAATTCCGAAAATAGCCCGGGGCGTCGGCGGCGTCGCGATGGAGGGGTCCTGGTGGGGATTTAAAGTTCCCCGATGGGAATTAGGTTAAACTGGTTCAGTTTCCAGCGGCAGGCGAGCACAGGTCCTCTTTCTGAACCATCCGGTGTTCTTGCAGGTGAGCAAGCAGACGGTCTCCGATTCGGTTTACGCACGACCGGAAAAGGCCAGCCAAAAGCAGAACTTGGATCGTATGCTAGGGAACCTACAGGCAGACATGAGTCGTCAGGGGATCAACACCAGCCAGAAGGGATGCTGCAACGCCTGCGAGAAGCCCATCGTCGGACAGGTCATCACCGCGCTGGGCAAGACCTGGCACCCGGAGCACTTCACCTGCGCCCACTGCACCCAGGAGCTGGGCACGAGGAACTTCTTCGAGCGCGACGGGAAGCCGTACTGCGAGACCGACTATCATAATCTGTTCAGCCCCAGGTGTGCGTACTGCAACGGGCCGATTTTGGATGTAAGCGCGGCGGCTGCGATAGGGGGTCGGAGGGCGGGGAATTTTTTGATGTTTTTCGTGCTTTCAGAAATGCGTGACCGCCCTGGAGAAGACGTGGCACATGGAGCACTTCTTCTGCGCGCAGTGCGGCAAGCAGTTCGGGGACGAGGGCTTCCACGAGCGCGAGGGCAAGCCCTACTGCCGCGACGACTACTTCGACATGTTCGCGCCCAAGTGCGGCGCCTGCAACCGCGCCATCATGGAGAACTACATTTCAGCCCTTAACGCGCAATGGCATCCCGATTGTTTCGTTTGCAGGGTAAGGAATACTAACAGTAAAACTGCCAAAATAACATAATAAGTGTTATTTCTATATATTGAAATTTTAGTATTAATTAACTTATTTCCAACCATAACGTTTTTGATGATTTACATTAACATGTTTGCATAATGAATTTACCCATTAATAATTAACGATTCAAACATTATTAATCCAGAGTGTCTATTAATAAAAATTTAATCTACTCAAATTAACACTCGAAAATGCTAAAATTAAATTTCAAAAATGAGAAGTTTAAAAGCAAAATTTCACTATCGACTCTACTTTTTATACAAATAAAAATAAAATTTAAGCCTTGAATTTATGTAACAAATCAGTAAATCAGAATTTGTTTTAGAAAAAATAATGGAAAATTTGTAGTAAAACGAAAAATCATTTCTGTGAAAAATTGAGTAAAAAAACCTTTTTGAAGGTTACAAATATCTTTAAAAAATGAAAACTATAGAAAAATGTAATTAAAAAAAAATGAAAAATTCGTAGTAACAACAAGTCATAAAAATAAAATGAAAAATTTGTAGTAAAACGAAAAATTATTTCTGTGAAAAATTCAGTAAAAAAAAAAGTTTTTGAAGGTATAAGTTACAAATATCTTTAAAAAATGAAAACTATAGAACAATTTAATTAAAAAAAAAAAAAAAAATTCGCAATAAGAACAAGTCATAAAAATAAAATTAAAAATTTGTAGAAAAACGAAAAATTATTTCTGTGACAAATTATGTAAAAACCAAGTTTTCAAAGGTATAAGTTACAAATATCTTTAAAAAATGCGGAAAATTCGCAATAAAAACAAGGCATAAAAATAAAATGAAAAATTTGTAATAAGACGAAAATTCATATATGGATTTTAAATTTTTTCAATGAAAAAAATTGTAGAAACAATTTTTTTAATCACGGAATTTACAAATATCGTAAGAGAATTAAAACAAGTATAATAATTGAATTTTAGAAGAAAATTGATCGTATATCAATTAGAAATTTTAAAAATTTCAATCAACAAATTTCGTAATAAAACTGAACACAGAAACAAAATTAAATTATTTGAAAAATTTCAATCGCAACAAATTTCGTAATAATACTGAAAACATAAGCAAAATTTAATTTAATAAAATTCAAAAAATGCATTCAAAAACCGTATATGGTTTGGAAAATGTGAAAACAGAAAACAAGCAAAATTAAATTATTTAAAAATTTCAATCACAACAAATTTTGTAATAACACTGAAAACGGTAAGGTAATTAAATTTAAAAAAAAAAAACAAAAAATGCATTCAAAAATCTAATATGAATCGAAAAATGTGATAACAGCAAACAGAAGCAAAATTAAATCAATTTAAATTTCAATCACAACAAATTTCTTAATAAAACTGAAGCAAAAATGAATTTAAAAAAAAACAAAAATGCACTAAAAAATCGGAAAATGTGGAATCAGAAAACAAAAGCAAAATTAAATTATTTAAAATTTTTAAATAATTTAATTGATTGTGATTGTAATTTACAATCACAATAAATTTCGTAATAAAACTGAAAACAGAAGCAAAATTAAATTTAAAAAAATGCATTAAAAAATCGGAAAATGTGGAAACAGAAAATAGAAGCAAAATTAAATTATTTAAAAAAAATTCAATTACAACAAATTTCGTAATAAAACTGAAAACAGCAGCTAAATTAAATTTAAAAAAAAGCCAAAAAATGCATTGAAAAATCGGAAAATGTGGAAACGGAAAACAGAAGCAAAATTAAATTATTTTAAAATTTCAATCACAACAAATTTCGTAATAAAACTGAAAACGGTAAGGAAATTAAATTTCAAAAAAATCCAAAAAATGCATTCAAAAATCACATATGAATCGAAAAATGTGAAAACAGGAGCAAAATTAAACTAATTTGAATTTCTTAATAAAGCTGAGCAAAAATGAATTTAAAAAAAAAATTAAAATGCACTCAAAAATCGAAAAATGTAGAATCAGAAAACAGAAGCAAAATTAAATTATTAACAAAATTCAATAACAACAAACTTCTTAATAAAACTGAAAACAGCAGCTAAATTCAATTTTTAAAAAAGCCAAAATATGCATTAAAAAATCGGAAAATGTGGAAACAGAAAACAGAAGCAAAATGCAATTATTTTAAAATTTCAATCACAACAAATTTCGCAATAAAACTGAAAACGGTAAGAAAATTAAATTTCAAAAAAATCCAAAAAATGCATTTAAAAATCACAAATGAATCGGAAAATGTGAAAATAGAAAACGGAAGCTAAATTAAATTAATTTAAATTTCTTAATAAAACTGAAGCAAAAATGAATTTAAAAAAAATCAAAACGCACTAAAAAATCGGAAAATGTAGAATCAGAAAACAGAAGCAAAATTAAATTATTTAAAAAAATCAATAATAACTGAAAATGGCAAGAAAATTAAATTTCAAAAAGATCCAAAAAAATGCATTCAAAAATCACAAATGAATCGGAAAATGTGAAAATAGAAAATGGAAGCAAAATAAAATTGTTTTAAAATTTCAATCAACAAATTCCGTAATAAAACTGAAAACGGAAGCAAAATTCAATTTAAAAAAATTCAAAAATGCATTCAAAAAAATCATAATGTGATTTTAATGTGAAAACAGTAAACAAAAGCAAAATTAAAATATTTTGAAATTTCAATCATAAGAAATATCGCAATGAAACTAAAAGCAGAAGCAAAATTGAATTTAAAAAAAATTCAAAAATGCATTCAAAAATCACATATGAATCGGAAATTGTGAAAACAGAAGCAAAATTAAATTTCAGAAAAATTCAAAAATCCCAAATGAATCGGAAAATGTGAAAACAGAAAAATAGGAAAATTAAATTTAAAAAAATAGGAATAATACTAATAATTCTTTATTGTCGCATATGCCACGAGATAAACAGAAAAAATATGTTACAATTTCATATGGATCGAAAAATGTAATCACAAATATCAGCAAAAAAATTGGTACGATCAAAATTTTCAGTTGCAATGAATAAAAAAAAAACGCAAACAAAATAAAAAATTTGAAAACATTAAAAATTGGTAGTAATGAGATATGTCATATGTCAATATATGGATTATAAATTTATTTGAATGTCAAAAATTGTTAAGTCACTTAACCTACTAGGCCACTGCTGCCCCCCCACTCGATTGGTTGATTTGGAAATTGCTATTAAAGTAAAATCTTTGCGTGCTCTTCCTCGTGAAGTTAGTCTCCTCAGATATCACGAGCGATGGATGTAGAATAGCCGTTTCAATAAGCTCAGCCTTTCTTAAACTGTAAGGGTGCAATCCCGGGGGCTGGGCGTGTAAAAAGGGGCATTACAACTCGACTCATAAACACACGCCTGTAGGTTGCGAAGGGTTACTTTTATTTTTCTCATATTTTGAGGGGCCGTGAAAATATGAGAAACGTTGATTAAGTTTTTTTTTGTTTTGAGTCTTTCTAAAATTCATATATGCAAACATCTTTATTTGAAAACTTATTTACAATTTTTAGTTTTGCTTTATGTTAAAATATAATATTTCAAAGGGCTATCGACCGAGATATCTTTCCGCATTCGTATTCTGTTTCCTCGCAAGACTTTTGTAGATTTACGAATTACGCAGAACGTGGCAGTTTCCAATTTCAAGGTTTAGTTAGTGGCTGAATGGTCAAACCTATGCCAAAAAACGAAACAAAAAAAAAATAGATAGATGGATCTCCCTATTGACTTCATTAATATGCATAACATTAAGGCGACAATTCTTAGTTGTTGCCAGTCGGTCTTTTTGCTCTGCCTTTTCTGTAGCAAAGACTAATTTTGTGAAGAAGATTCTCCATAAATAAATCTTATTGAAAAATTTAGTATGTTTTAACCACAACTAACAGTTGGTTATGGTTAAAACATGAATTTTTTTGTCAATACTTTTGTTTCATAATTTTGGGGAAAAAAATGCAAATAAAATAGAAAGCAACAAGTGACTCGAGATGTAATATTTATTACATTGAATGCACACATTTATTATTATTATTATTATGGTGCTGGATGCGTTGCAGGAAGTGGGGATGGGAAAGTATATATCCATCGACATGGATTATTAATATTATTAATCGCTAAATAGATCAGAAATTTTTCAAATGCTGACACAGTGGCTCCATCTATTAATTTACATGATGAATCCACTTTGGGGTGAAACAATTGTAGCAGTGTCTTAGCAAATATAAGTGAAATTTAATCAATATCAATAATGATTATTACCTTCCGACAACCTTAACAGATGATACGATTAGATCAAATTAATTTCAAAAGTTAATTATCACATAAACATAATATAAGGAAATGCTCTTTTCCAAGCAATTCCGTCCGTAATAATTATATAATGATTATAAATTAATAACATGAAAATCAATCAATCTTCTACAGAAAAAAAAACTGTCGTGTTAATATTTCACTTATTTTTATAAACACTGCTACAATTGTTTCAGCACACAGTGGCAAAAACAAATGTTTATCTACCACACTTCATCGTTAATATTAAATATGCATTTGAAGGATTTAACCGCTTCGATGTTGCGTATAACCAAAAAACGTTTACAGCAACAACTTTATTAATTCGAAACGGAATTATTAAATTAATTTGCGACATAATTGAAAAACTATTTACGACTTAATCGAAAAGCAATACGCCAGACCGAATATTCCTGGCCCGACTCCAGGACGCGTTTTCTCCTCCGACTAAATATAGGATGGCACTCCAGTCCTCTAAATTTATGGAACTTATGCCCGCAAAATTTATAAATACCCGTCCGCCGCCCTGTGGGGGCGAAAAAGAAACGGACGGGGGATTTATAAATTGCAGCGGGGAACTCTCCCGGGGGATCGCACCCGCCGCACCGCCTGCAGCGCCCCTCGAGGGTGTCTGGATCCGGTGCGGTCGATGCTACCCCCCGCTCAGGATCACCTTACTGTTCTTGATTGTTGGTAATGATCTCGCAGGATTGCAAACAAGCGGTCCAGGGGAAGTCGTTCTATGCCGTCGAAGGGAAACCCGTCTGTCCGAAGTGCATCGGCGCCGACGAGGAGGAGGAGGACGAATAAATGAAGCAACCGAAACCAATGCATGACCACTATGCCCCAATCTTTATTTCCACAGCCGCCCCCCCTCGAAAACCATGTCTTTATACGCTGTCTCCTATATTTATATTTTAAATTATTTTAACACTGAGAAAGATGAGCGAAATATATATTTGTATAATGAATATATTGAATAAAAAAATAATAAAAAAAAATTTAAAAAAAACAAAAATAAAAACGAAACAGTGTAGGCGCGCGGGGGAGCCCCGGCGCGCGTCGACCTTGACGCGTCGAAGGTCGGGTGCGCCCGCGCCGTTTCTTTTACCGTCGCGTTCTTTCGGGGGCGGCTTTAACAATTTCATTTTGACCGCGGAAATGACCTTCAATCCTTCATACTCGGTTCCTTGAAGCCGTCAGCAAATTATATTGCTGTACTCAATTTCTTCAGCCATTTTAGTCAATTACTGCGCTACTGCAGAGATTTCCAAACGGTGACGGTTCGCGGGGTTTTTTCTGGTACGGCCGAGGAACAAGAGATACAGATAGGTAGGGTCAGTTGCAGAGACGGCTGGCTACCTCTTGTTCCTCGGCCGTGCCAGAAAAAACCCCGCGAACCGTCACTGTTTCCAAACTCATTAAGTTTTGCACCACAACTTGAAATTTTAACAAGATCTTGAGGATATGTCAGTTTTACAAACATTCACGATCAACTTGTTAAAGGAAGTCTGATTTTTTTTATATTATGTTTGGAGTAAGAAATTTTGACAAACGTCAAAACTTTGACAAATATATTTTTAATTAAAACTCAAACATTCATGATCAACATGGTAAAACAGGCCGTGATATGTTTTTTTATTATGTTTGACGCAGGAAATTTTGACAAATGTCAAAATCCAGTTTGACAGATGTATTTTTAAAACATGAACCAATTTTTACAAACATTCATGATCAACATACACTGGTGGAATGAAAAAATGAAACAAACCGCCATAACTCGGCGTATTTTCAATCAAAAATAGAAAGACCTCTCAGCCTAAAATGTTAGATTTTGTAAGTTCTTTCGTGCCAACTTCATAAAAAAAGTCTCTCAATAAGAACTGTTACTGTCACGAGCTACAGATAATTTTTTCAATATATATATTGGCGGAAAAAAAATTCGTGAAATTTCGACCATTTTCAAACCGCCATAACTCGGCGTATTTTCAATCGATTTTGATGAATCTTTGAGGGCGAAAAACTTTGAAGTGTTTCTTTAAAGTCATGCATGCGGACTTAAGCGTAACCCCTTTCACCCCCCTCTAGCACCCCTGTGAAAAAAAAAGTTTTTTCATGTAACCATGTCCTTTGACGATGTCTACGGAGTTGGAAAAATTTGGTCGACTCGATCCTCTATAAAGGCATTAAAATTCGATCAATTCCCTATGCAGGACTCGAAGAACTAAGTTCCTACAACGATTTGGCACCAAGTTATGGGTGTTTGAAAAAAAGTGCATCCTACATCTGCAACTCGTTAACAGTTTCCTGTTTAAAGTGCTGCTATCTTACGAAATAAATAATTACTAAAATAAATGAAAAAGATTTGAAAACTGCAAGAGATCCTCAACAAAATTTATTCTTCGGTACTTTTTTAACAGGACTTTTTGTCTCAGCACTTTTATTGTTAGGCCTTTTTTCAGGACTGTTTAAAAAACTTTTTTCAGGACTTAAGTATTTGTTCATGACCTTTTTTCAAGACATTTCATGGACTTTTGTTTAGAACTATTTTTTAGGACAGTGTTTCAAGGCTTTTTTAGGACTTTTGTATCAAGATTTTTTTCACCACTTAATGACTTTCTAATTTTTTTCTTCATTTCTCAACTGGTAGAGCAAACATGATCTTTTGTGTGCGTGTTTTAAAGGTTGATAAATTTGCTAGAAGGTGTGCATACCAGACGCAGGCTACGTTGCCAATGCACTAATCACCGGATCTAATTGAATTATTCGACTTGTGCATCTATTAATTCTATCTGACCCGGGCCGAATGCCAAAAACACTAAATTTCACGCTAATAGCCGTTATGTAATAATAGCTCGAGAAAATTCCCGTGTACACGTACACTATTTTCAATCAATAATTTTAGAATTGAAGTTTCAAGCGCTGCCATTTTGTTTCCAGCTGAGATACGTCATTTGTTTTACAGTATGTTCCAAATACATAATTTCTGGATATATTTGGAAATTTTGAAGCTGATTCCACCGGTGATTATTTTTTTAGAATTTTTTCAATCATCGGGTGCAAATTGTATTTTCTCCAATTGTGGTTTCAAGTGCTGCCATTTTGTTTCCAGCTGAGATACGCCATTTGTTTTACAGTATGTTTCAAATACATAATTTCTGGATGTATTTGGAAATTTTGAAGCCGATTCCACTGGTGATTATTTTTTTAGAATTTTTTCAATCATCGGGTGCAAATTGTATTTTCTCCAATTGAAGTTTCAAGTGCTGCCATTTTGTTTCCAGCTGAGATACGCCATTTGTTTTACAGTATGTTTCAAATACATCATTTCTGGATGTATTTGGAAATTTTGAAGCCGATTCCACTGCTAATTATTTTTTTAGAAGTTTTTCAATCATCGGGTGCAAATTGTATTTTCTCCAATTGTAGTTTCAAGTGCTGTCATTTTGTTTCCAGTTGAGATACGTCATTTGTTTTACAGTATGTTTCAAATACATCATTTCTGGATGTATTTGGAAATTTTGAAGCCGATTCCACGGGTGATTATTTTTTTAGAATTTTTTCAATCATCGGGTGCAAATTGTATTTTCTCCAATTGTAGTTTCAAGTGCTACCATTTTGTTTCCAGCTGAGATACGTGATTTGTTTTATAGTATGTTTCAAATACATCATTTCTGGATGTATTTGTAAATTTTGAAGCCGATTCCACTGGTGATTATTTTTTTAGAATTTTTTCAATCATCGGGTGCAAATTGTATTTTCTCCAATTGAAGTTTCAAGCGCTGCCATTTTGTTTCCAGCTGAGATACGTCATTTGTTTTGCAGTATGTTCCAAATAGATAATTTCTGGATGTATTTGGAAATTTTGAAGCCGATTCCACTGGCGATTATTTTTTTAGAATTTTTTCAATCATCGGGTGCAAATTGTATTTTCTCCAATTGAAGTTTCAAGTACTGCCATTTTGTTTCCAGCTGAGATATATCATTTGTTTTATAGTATGTTCCAAATACATAATTTCTGGATGGATTGTGAAATTTTGAAACTGATTTTTTTAGCATTTTTGTAATTGCCAATATCCAAACCCCACTTTTCCAACTAGTTACACGAAATACCATCCTCAAATTATTCTCCCCAACTTTTAAACGTAAAAACTGTTCCTAATATTCTCAGTTTCAACCACGTTCCGCCTCGTTCAACACTTTCCTTCTCCACTCTCTGCGTTATCCAGTCGATCCAATCGACCAGGTCTTGCACATTCATCTTCCGGCAATTCCCGAAAACTCTTCCCGTCTCGTACATTCATCATTCCCGAAAACTTTCCTTTTCGATTGATAAAACCCTTTCTTCAAATCATCGGAATCCGTTTTACAGGATTGCAGACAACCCTTCGCCGGCGGTTCGTTCTTCGACCACGAGGGGCAGCCGTACTGCGAGACCCACTACCACCAGAAGCGCGGCTCTCTGTGCGCCGGCTGCCACAAGCCGATCGGGGGCCGGTGCATCACCGCCATGTTCCGAAAGTTCCACCCCGAGCACTTCGTCTGCGCCTTCTGCCTCAAGCAGCTCAACAAGGGCACCTTCAAAGAGCAGAACGACAAGCCCTACTGCCACCAATGTTTCGACAAGCTCTTCGGATAGCCGATTGAAAATTTATAAAAAAAATACAAGGCCATATTAATCTTTAAGTTTTATCACACTTTTTACGTATTAATTTGGAGCTTTCTAATCGACCGGGTTACGGGGCTGAATTTTATTTTTAATCATAACTAACGCGTTATCTATGTTGTCTTAAATAATTACACTCGTTACTTATGCATTTTCGGTTCAATTTTAATTCTGGTTAAGTGTAGCTTTTTAATCGTTAAACGCCAAAATCTGTTTAGAGGAGAGAGAGAAAGAGAGAGAGGGAGGTTTCTGTAAATGGAGAAGTGATATATACGTGTGTGTAATTTAGTGTAAAGAGAAATAAATAATACTTATGTTGTATATTAATAAAAAAAAAATATAGGTTTTGTTTAGCCATACGAACTTTTGACATTCAAACAGAATTTAACTAATGGTAAATTGGTAATTAAAGTTACTTGGAAATTGTAAAACAAGTAAAGTGACTAATTACTAATTTAATTATCATGTTTAGCCTACTGATGGTTCGCGGGGTGAGTCATGGTACGGCCGAGGTAGCAGAGGCGGTAATAAAGATCTCTGCAACCGACCCTACCTATCTGTACCTCTGCTACCTCGTGGTACGGTCGAAGTAGCTGAGGTGGCAATACAGATTGCAGAGATCTGTATTACCACCTGTACTACCTCGGCCGTATCATGAGTCACCACGAAAGCCTTCATTAGTTTAATCCTACGTTTATGTCATGGTTTTGACTCGCACTCCCGAAGAGGTTAAAATTTTCATGATGATGGTATGGAGGAGGTAAGCAATGAATCTCTGCTACCTCAGCCGTACCATGAGTCACCACGAGAGCCTTAATTAGTTTAACCCTACTTTTATGTCATTGTTTTGACTCGCACTCCAGAAGAGGTTAAAATTTTCATGATGATGGTATGGAGGAGGTAAGCAATGAACCTCTGCTACCTCGACCGTACCATGAGTCACCCCGCTAGCCGTCATTGGTTTAGCCCTACTTTTATATCATAGTTTTGACTCGTATTTCAGAAGTTAAAAATTTTATGATGGTATGGAGGAGGTAAGCATTGAAAAATTAATTGATGGAATGTGGAACTGCAGCCAGTCTTAATCTTAATTGGTGGAACAATAATGTGCAGATAA
Source organism: Ocypus olens (assembly GCA_910593695.2). Lineage (NCBI taxonomy): Eukaryota > Metazoa > Arthropoda > Insecta > Coleoptera > Staphylinidae > Ocypus > Ocypus olens. The sequence continues at coordinate 57,897,896 of OU343053.1, forward strand.
AGTACCCTAATTGCCTAGATCTCACATGTTGTACAACGCGCAGGCGCGAATCGCGATTCCAGCGGCTCTCAACGAGTTCCATTTTACCCACACGCAGGGTTTTGACGACTTTTGGGCCAATTAGTATTTTCTGCGGGCGCCTGTATGTATGTGTGAGTGAGTGACGGTTCGCGGTTTTTTTTCTGGTACGGCCGAGGAACAAGAGGTGGTAATACAGACAAGTAGGGTCAGTTGCAGAGACCGCACCTATCTATATTACCACCTCTTGTTCCTCGGCCGTACCAGAAAAAACCCCGCGAACCGTCACTGGTGTGTGGATAAAACAAAACTGGTTGCGTGCCACTGGAATCGCAAATTTCGCCCATGCGCATTTTCGAGTGGTACAACATGCGGGAATTTGTCCCCTAATTTTTACCCTTATTAGGAATGCATGAAATGAACTACAGATGGCATTAATTTAAAACAATTCATTTTTAATGTCATCAAAAATCACAGCCATCCCTGAGTGTACACAACAAGACGGTCAATCATTGTCGGATTCCTCGCTTTCGCTCCTCTTCTCGGTTTTGAAGTGCAATTCGAGCAACTCCAGCGTTTTCGCGTTGATTTTATCCGGGACGTCCTCCTCCATCTTCTCGGGCACCTTCTCCTTGCTCTCCGCCGCCGCCTTGGTTAGATTCAGCAGCTGCAAGAACTCGAATTCCGTTTTGTTGATTTCCTCGTCGGTCTTCTCCATGCACTTCGTCAGCGCCTCTTTCGCGGCCAGTAATTTGATAATTGCCATATTCGTATCACTCATTGTCGTTAATTATTTCTTAATATCACGGAAATGAATTGAAACGTTTAGACGTAAACAAGGAAGATAATTTTTTTTTGTTAACTAGAGGTTGGTACGCTTTTATAAAACGAAAAATATTCATTTTTAAACTATTTGTTTATATAGTCAAAGATATTAATGATTTTCAACTTTGATTTATGAAAGCTTATATTTATCCGCGTTTACGCTTAATATTACGTATTGAATTACAGATTCGCGAGCAAGGTTTTGGTTTATTAAATGTTAATGCTGAATATTTTTCCACGGTTGGGAACACTGCGTTGGCGAACGTCTCTGCGGTACATAACCTCAGACGCCGGTCCTCTAGCATCTGTTGATTATTTGTAGTCCAGAATCCAATTAAATAGAGTAAGTACTGTTTCTATTTTAATACTAAACGATTATCGTTAACTTGTGGAGAATGTTAACTTATGGGACATTTCTCGTTGATTATGTTATTACACCATTATTGAGACGATTGCTGTACCTTAATATTAATTGAAATTTAGAACAATGTCATAATAATCACTTTACATTTTTTGAAATCCGCTAAACCTTTTGTGGGGACAATACATAATGGGAGAGGGATGTCTACAAACATCAGACATCTTGGTGCAGTACTGGTGTGGGTTGGCTGGATGGAACCGGGGACAAATCTCAACAATTAGAATTATCAATTGAAAATGCGTGGATTGAGTGCAGCATCACCTTTGGTATCGCCTTCAATTGTTGGGGGTGAATTTTGATGAGTGCCTTGATTGGTCAAACTCCTTGAGATGCACCCCCATCGTTGCGCTGTAGCGTTATTTCAAAACACATTTTTTGTTTCCTGGAAAAACAGACTTTCCAAAATGTGTCGTCAAATGGCCTTGCACAGCAAATAATCTTACAGAGTTTTACTGTACCCAGCCCCTTATTTTTGGTAACCGGCTCGGAAAAGGTTACAATTTTTATGCACCAATTATGCACAAAGAAATTGCGTATTACCCTACCGAATATTTTCCCAACAATAATCATAAAATCATTCACTACGGGAATCGTCAATAAGCGACTTGGCAATTCTGCTTTTGTATTCAGCAGTCCTCAACAGAAGATTTAGTGTTTTAATTCAAAGAGAAAATATTACAAATTTTACAAATTTGCAAAATTTAAACCACATGAGGACGAAATGGCGGTTAAGAAAATATTTCAGTAAGTTAAATTTTGAACAAAAGTTGGCGTTGCAATCGTGTATAATTTTGCCCGTAGTTAACGGGTTAATATTAACATCGAAGTGCACAAAAAACATGATATATTACAACTAAAGTAAAAAACAGTCTTTGGCGCACTAATACTGGGGCTTTATGACTAAATATAACATCACATTGTAGGCTACTATTAATATAATTTTTTATTTGTTAAAGGAATGGTTGTACGCAGTTATAATGAAGAGATCAAGTACCTGGAGAAGATCAATCCGCACTGCTGGAGGATCAAGAAGGGGTTCCAGCCGAACATGAACGTCGAGGGCGTTTTCTACGTGAACGCCACCCTGGAGAAACTCATGCTGGACGAGCTGAGGAACGCCTGCAGGCCCGGAATGGTCGGTGGTTTCCTGCCCGGGGTGAAACAGATCGCGAACGTCGCCGCTCTGCCGGGGATCGTCGGGAAGTCCGTCGGCCTGCCCGACATCCACGCCGGCTACGGGTTCGCGATCGGAAACATGGCCGCCTTCGATATGGACAATCCCGATTCGGTTGTTTCTCCAGGTATTATTTTTTTATTATAAATTAAATATTTTCTTTCTCCGCGACCACTGTACAATTTTTATCGTAGAACATACATTACATTTTATGCATTTTGTTAGTAATTTATTCCATAACAAGTTATGGAATAAATATTCCTACACCGATTCCGAATAAATCAATTAGCCTTGGATTTCACAACTGTCAAAATACTATAAACATAACCACAAACGTAACAATAAAACATAAGTTCTTTGTGCTCATTACTTTATTAGTCTCTTTTATCTGGTCGTGGAGATAGTATAGTCTACTACTAGTAAGAATATATAACCTTGTTACAGAATATACTATTCTCCACGACCATTATAAAATTTAAGCATTCTGAAATCAATTTTGATCATAGAACACACACATTCTCACTCTTGTTATGGAACAAAACACTATGCGCTTATGCGTTTTGTATGTAATTCATTCCATAACAAGGGATAGAATGAATATTCTCACATCGTTCCGAATAAAACAATTAGCCTTGGATATCACAATTGTCAAAATACTATAAACATAACCACAAACGTGATAAAACGTAAGTTCTTTGTGTTCATTATTTTATTAGTCTATTTTATCTGGTCGAGGAGAAAGTATAGTCTGATACTCGGTAAGAATGGAAATTCAGATGCTCGTGGTTCCTCGCGCTCGCCTCACGGCTCGCGCTCGAAATATTCCACTCGCATCGAATTTCCATTCTAACCTTGTTACAGAATATACTATTCTGATTACTGTGAGATCAGAAAGTTGAAAATAGTTGGCAGCACATTTTCTGAAAATCCCTATAATCATTCAAGTAATGTTATATTGGCTGCCTTGAATTCTCCAGTGTCACAAAATGTCAAAACAAGCAAAATGCACTGCACTGGAGAATTTTAGACAGCCAACATAATTTTACTTATTTTCAAAAAAACTATTTTCTTACGGTATTTATGTGTGTGATTAAAGCAATTTCACTTAACATTATGACTTTTAGGTGGTGTGGGTTTCGATATTAATTGTGGCGTGCGATTATTAAGGACAAATTTATGGGAGAAGGACGTTTCGCCGGTTAAAGAACAACTGGCGCAGAGTTTGTTCGATCACATTCCAGTAGGGGTGGGCTCTAAAGGTGAGTGTTTTGTAAATGTGCACATTTTCTAGGTTAACCCTTTCGCGCCGACATTTTTCTCGTGATTTAACATTTTAAAATAAATTTTTATGTCAATGGGTTTCAAAATTTTCAGGTTTTTCATTTTACTTGTAAACAATTGCATAGCAATGCTGTTAAAATCGTGTGATCCTAGTGGAACATTTAGTAATACTTTTGTTACGTGTTTGCAACGTTTCAGTAGTTTTGGGAAATATTATAGGGTAACTATGTCCCATTAGGTGCGAAAGGATTAGGGCAATACCTACTGATTGGAGTTGCATTTTCTGTCGAATAATTATGGTCTGTAAAGACCCATTCCATTAGATGGCAAAATTGAGAATTGTATATCAATATGTGAAGAGTGCTCTCAGTAAAAACGAAAAAGAAGAGTGGTTGCAATAGTGCAAAATTTGAGAAAATTGGATGGACGATAGGTGAAGGTGCAAGCAGTGGATAGTGAAAGTTTGATAACAGTAGGTGCGTGGATTCAGTAGGAATCGTTTAACGTAAAACGACGGAATAAAGCGAGGAGAGTAAGACAATCGGTGGTTTGGCGGTGCAGCATGGTTTTTTGTGTACACGTACTTTTTGCCGATCGCGATAAACTCGACAGTAGACGGTGTTTTGATTTTTATGGTAATAAACATCTTTATGTGGCGGACGACTTGAATCAATTAATAAAATAAAATATTAGATGGCCTTGAAAATCAATTTACTATTTTTTTACATTTAATAGTTATTGCAATAAGATATGAACTTTCTTAACCCATATTTGCCCAAGATTTGAATTAAAGGAAAGTATATGATATGTTTCTCCAAATCAAGAAATGAATTATTTTTCGCTTCCCGTCGAATGCCAATGAATAATCACTGAATGTACTTATTGGAATAAAAAAATGATAGATGGCGCTGACGATATTCTAGATATAATTTTAAGAGGAACTTTAAAATAGTCTGAAGGCATATCTGGGTTAATATTATTCATGGTCTCATATTAACAGTAGTTAATTGAATTAATATTATATTGGCTACCTTCGTGTTGCAAGGTATGATCCCGATGAACGCCAAGGATTTAGAGGAGGCCCTGGAGATGGGAATGGACTGGTCGCTTCGGGAGGGATACGTGTGGGCCGAAGACAAGGAGCACTGCGAAGAATACGGCCGTATGTTGAACGCCGACCCTTCCAAAGTCAGCATGCGTGCCAAGAAACGAGGACTGCCACAAGTAAGTAGGAAACGTAGAACCGGAGCCGGAGTGTAAAGGGCTGACAAAAATTTACCTTTGCATTTTTATTGGCACAACTGAGCTTGTTGCTTTGGAATTTTACTGCCCAGTCCACATCACCCTTACGCCGCACAGTGTGTGGATGATGTGGGGAAGCCGAAAATAAAGTTGCTTGAAAAGTTGAAAACCTCTAAATCTAAATTCCTGAGTCATATTTCTAAACTATTTATAAAACATGTATTGACTCATCCATGAATGCTATTCTCTACTGGAAATAAAGAAATGATTATTATGTAATTGGGCTCTACAGTCAACTGTTTTTAACTGATGAATTTCAATCGAAAACTGCAGCACATTTAATAATTTATCGAGTGAATTCCAACAAAGCTATTCAAATCATTTTTAGACCTGATGAAATAGAATGAATATTTTGTTTATAATAAAATTATTAAGTTATTAATTTCAAAAAGTTCCACGCTGAAACCTTTACCAATTGATAGCCACAAGTACAAATAAAGTAGAATTTCATGTTATTGATTATTTTGAATTTCTAAGTATCGAGTGTCTGGCCACCCTGTCGGCATGCAAAATAGGTATATTCTAAAAAAAATTACAAACTCTATAATTTTCAACGGAATATATTGATTTTTGCACACATGCTACTTCATAACTTGATGAACATATATCATAATTTTTGGGAAAAAATATTTAAAAATGGCGGCTCTATAGGTGTCTCCGCGAAGGTCCTCTGCCGCACATGTGCGTACCTTGCAGGCAAGAAATCTCGAGAACGGGTCATCAAAAAAATAAAAAAACAGCAGCTTCTTCTTGAAGAGGTTGACTAAAATGTAGCGTAGGATTTTTTTTTTTGTTCTGATCACCACAAACATTTTTTTTTTTTAAATTTTTTGAGAAAAAAATTAATTAAAAAAAAATAGTCAACTCAGCGAAAATTTTGCCAAAAATTATAACAGATGTTCATCAAGTTATGAAGTAGCATGTGTGCAAAAATCAATAAATTACGTTGAAAATTACGGAGTTTGTAATTTTTTTTAGAATAAATCTATTTTGCATGCCGACAGGGTGGCCAGACCCCTTAACGATGTGCCTAATTTGTTTACTTTCCACAAACACTTTACTTCAACCAAGTCTTTGTATCCCATTAAACCAAAAAATTAGAAATATGTTGATTTGATTCTCACTGATCTTTCTTGACATTATTGATGCCGCCCTCTACAGTTAAAAATGTTCCCTACACTTTACTAAACTTTGACCCTTTTATTTTTTTTATCAGTTGGGAACATTGGGCTCGGGCAACCACTACGCCGAGATCCAGGTGGTGGACGAGATCTACGACAAGTGGGCCGCCTGCAAGATGGGCATCGAGGAGATCGGCCAGGTCTGCGTGATGATCCACTCCGGCAGCCGCGGGTTCGGGCACCAGGTGGCCACCGACGCCCTCGTGCAGATGGAGAAGGCCATGAAGCGCGACAACATCGACACGAACGATAGGCAGCTGGCGTGCGCCCGCATCCACTCGAAGGAGGGACAGGACTACCTGAAGTCGATGGCCGCGGCCGCCAACTTTGCTTGGGTCAACAGGAGCTCGATGACTTTCTTAACGCGACAGGTACTTAATAATACGCGTATTTTACAAGGAACGCGGCGATGATTATCGTTTTTTTTGCAGGCGTTTGCCAAACAATTCAACACCACCCCCGACGATCTGGACATGCACGTGATTTACGACGTGTCGCACAACATTGCCAAAATCGAAGATCATATAGTCGATGGACGTCCTAAGAAATTATTGGTACATCGTAAGGTTGGTGCATTTGTTTTTTTAATTACAATCAAGTTTATGCATTTAGTGTAGAGCTTGAATTACATTATATCTTTTCGCGTCTAGATTCTCGTTAGATTTTGCTTCGAGACAATCTAGTATGAATGTAATTCAGAAAATTCCATCCAATTTCCGTTCAAACGAAAAAAAAAAACAACAAGCATGAGTTGTTTGTGCAAGCAACATAACCTATACCGTATGTTCGATAAAAAACGCCCAACGCCATAACTCTGTTATTTATTGACCGATTTGAATGAACTAAAAAATAAAGTCAATGGCTGTTTAAATACTATAAAATGACGGTAATTATATATTTTTTGAAAATCAACTTCATTGCCAAATGATAGTCAACTTTTAATTTTTAAATGGCTGCATATACTTTTCTGATTTTATAATATTAGACATTGTTTTTCTGAATCCAATTATGCCCGTTATGTTGGTTTTAAGTTAATATTTATGCCAGTCATTTTCATGATGTTTTCAATTTTATTCTCTCACTTGGACTTGGACACCCGAACACAAATACTATTTATTTAATGGGTTGGTAATTACGTCGTAATTTATGAACTATAAATTGAACGAAAATCGAAAGGAAAACTTGAACGAGAATCTAGACGAAAAAAGACAAAAAAAAATGTAATTTTAGCTTAAGGTTAGCCCATATAATTTTTTTTTGGTACAGCCGTTTTTATACTTTCAAATTTTTCGAATTGCAACACGTACTTACTATTGCATCTTTCTGCCCGTCTATGTATTTATTTTCCGAAACAATTATTAGCTCAACCCTCTTTCAGGGATCAACACGAGCTTTTCCACCACACCATCCTCTCATCCCGGTGGATTACCAGTTGACCGGACAGCCTGTTTTAATTGGCGGCACCATGGGAACCTGCAGTTACGTCCTCACTGGAACCGAACAGGGAATGCTTGAAACGTACGGATCCACCTGCCACGGAGCTGTAAGTTGTCTTGGTCTAAACTAGTGATGCGAAATTACGGAGCAATTTTTTGTCATCGAAAATTGTTTTTTAAGCGCGGCCATTTTTCACACGGTGAAGTTTGGATCATTTTCTTTAGATGATTGTGAAGCCCAGTTCTTTAAGTTTATTCAGTCAAATTTTCAAGCATCCGTTGAAGTAAATATGGAATTTACGGAGCAATTTCTGGAAAAAATGCATTTTTTGTCATCGAAATTTATTTTTTAAGCGCGGCCATTTTTCACACGGTGAAGTTTGGATAATTTTCTTTGGATGATTGTGAAGACCAGTTCTTTAAGTTTATTCAGTCAAATTTTCAAGCATCCGTTGAAGTAAATGTGGAATTTATGGAGCAATTTCTGGAAAAAATGCATTTTTTGTCATCGAAATTTGTTTTTTAAGCGTGACCATTTTTCACACGGTGAAGTTTGGATAATTTTCTTTGGATGATTATGAAGACCAGTTCTTTAAGTTTATTCAGTCAAATTTTCAATCAGCTGTTGAAGTAAATGTGGAATTTACGGAGCAATTTCTGGAAAAAATGCATTTTTTGTCATCGAAATTTGTTTTTTAAGCGCGGCCATTTTTCACACGGTGAAGTTTGGATAATTTTCTTTAGATGATTGTGAAGACCAGTTCTTTGGGTTTATTCAGTCAAATTTTCAAGCATCCGTTGAAGTAAATGTGGAATTTACGGAGCAATTTCTGGAAAAAATGCATCGAAATTTGTTTTTAAGGGCGGCCATTTTTCACACGGTGAAGTTTCGATAATTTTCTTTAGATGATTGTGAAGACCAGTTCTTTAGGTTTATTCAGTCAAATTTTCAAGCATCCGTTGAAGTAAATATGGAATTTACGGAGCAATTTCTGGAAAAAATGCATTTTTGGTCATCAAAATTTGTTTTTTAAGCGCGGCCATTTTTCACACGGTGAAGTTTGGATAATTTTCTTTGGATGATTGTGAAGACCAGTTCTTTAAGTTTATTCAGTCAAATTTTTAAGCATCCGTTGAAGTAAATGTGGAATTTACGGAGCAATTTCTGGAAAAAATGCATCGAAATTTGTTTTTAAGCGCGGCCATTTTTCACACGGTGAAGTTTGGATAATTTTCTTTGGATGATTATGAAGACCAGTTCTTTAGGTTTATTCAGTCAAATTTTCAAGCATCCGTTGAAGTAAATGTGGAATTTACGGAGCAATTTCTGGAAAAAATGCATTTTTTGTCAAGCGCGGCCATTTTTCACACGGTAAAGTTTGGATAATTTTCTTTGGATGTTTGCGAAGACCAGTTCTTTAAGTTTATTCAGGTGCAAAAAAACAGCAATTTAAATTCGTTCCGTCGATGGACGAAGCGAGTTTGTGGTTTAACCCTTTGCACTCGTATTTACCTTTGTGAGTACAGTGGTAAAACGTTTTGTGGTGACTACGAGTTAATAACTGTCATTCATTCTTTGCCTATTTTTCAGGGTCGGGCTTTATCCAGAGCGAAATCGAGGAGGAACATCCAATACACGGACGTCCTGGAGAAATTGGAGGACATGGGCATCTCGATAAGGATCGCGTCGCCGAAGTTGGTCATGGAGGAGGCGCCTGAATCCTACAAGAACGTGACGGACGTGGTCAACACGTGCCACGCCGCCGGAATCAGCAAGAAGGCCATCAAGCTGAGACCGATTGCGGTTATTAAAGGATAGTGTCGGCCACTATCGCGTGTATCCTTTCTTAAGATTTAATTTATTCACCTTCGAATAATCCGACCGTAAATTGAGCATCATCAAGTGCTCAATTAATAATTTACAATGAAACTATTCTTAAGTGTTTGATAAGAGAAATAAACTTCTTGTGGATTCATTCTTTGATGATTTTTTTCGACCTTGAACGGGTGGAAAAAATTAATTCGTGAGACATCAGAAAATGCATTTTCGCAAGAAGAAATGTTGCGTACGTGAAGGAAACCGGAAAATCAACTTTTTTAATGATAAAACTAAACATTACATATTGTTCCCTCATCAGATTCCTCATTTAATGTTTACATTATTATTGTTATTGGCATATTCCTACAACTGTTGGTGGTTATGCCACTCAGATTGGGTTTAGTACAACATTTAGGGAATAGATTATTTTTATTGTTTCAACTCCTACTCCGGCTCAGATTCCTCAATTTTTTTGCTCCGACCCCTCAAATTTGCCGACTCCGACCCCCGAATGTTTACCGACTCCATCTCTCCCGACTCCGACTCCACACCCCTTGTTTTTAGTGGGCAACTTGTGTTTTAATAATATTTTGTTAGCTTGGAAAACTCGGTTTGCAGCCTTTATTTTCTCGTTTACTTCTATCCCTCTGTCGTCTCCATCATTTGGTAGCGTGTAGCGTGACTCCCAGGTATTTTATTTTATTCACTTCAAATGTGTATTCCAATTTCAATGCTTTTGTTTTCACTCTCTTTTCTAAATCCCATTATTTTCGTCTTCTGCCGATTTATTTATAATCCCATTTTTTTACCTTCTTTCACTATTTATCTACAGCTTCTTCATGATTCTAGATTGGAATAAAACACTTTAACTTTTTTATACCACTATATTTTATTTATGTGACTAGTTTCGACCATTCACTGGTCATAAATAAAATATAGTGGTATAAAAAAGTTAAAGTGTTTTATTCCAATCTACAATCAAGATGTACCACGAAGTAAACGCCGCCAACATTAAACATTTCTTCATGATTCTTCTATTATTTGAAACCATTGTTATATTGTCCCCATAGACTTGAAAGTAGTCCCTCCATATTATTTTGTATTGGGAGTCTTCTTTTATTTAATTAATTTATTTTTAGATAGAATGACCTTGTATTTCGATTTTTTGTTTCCTTTATTGCATTTTCCCTCTTCCCTCTTAGCTCTTCTTAGAAACGTCGATTTTTTTCATAATATTCTGTATTCTTCTTCATCAACTTCGTTCGTACTCATCCATTTAATCCACGCTTGTTTCTTCTTATTTATTAATGTCTGCGACTCCTAACCATTTTGTATTGATCCTAGTTTTCTTTTGCACTTATATTTATAAATTTTTCTATTGTGTATTTTTCCCTCTCCTGTACTCATTCCGTATTTCCGGATTGTTTAATCTTGTCTCATCCCGCTGCTACATTCCCGTCGTTTCTCTTTATTTTTTTTTGGTAAAAGCAATAAAGAAAATAATTAAATCAAATTTATTTATGAAATTCGTTAATATTTACACAATAATGTCTTTAAATCCCACCCTTCAAATTTCTAAATACAATGGAAGCGAACGTCGTCTCGTTTGTAAAATATGTTAAAATCTCTTATAAAATAACGAATCAGTCGGATCGGAGGAAAGTTCCACTATATCCTCATGCGGCCGCTGCCCCCTCCCGACTTGACGTCGAACAGCTTCCGCACGAAGTACACCTGCACGGCCGTGGTCGCGCAGATCACCAGGATCTGCGCGATCGACCACCTCATCACGTAAGCGTTGTTGTCGACGATCAGGTTGAAATCCCGGGCCTCCCTTCCCCTGGAATGGTGCTGGTACTGGAGCATCTCGTTGATGTTCTTCTCCACCGTGATCAATCCGCCCTGTAAAATTAATCACAATGACAAAAATTGTTTTTTTCGGATCTTATTAACCTGTTAACCGGGGAATTCTCTTTTTAATTACGCATCACATAACGGGCGCGAACTTTTTCACCGGGACGTGTCAATACGTCACGCCCGGAGGACGTAATTTCATATTATTATTTTTTTTATTTATGCATTAAAATAAATTAAGACTTAAGAAATATATTTTAAGGACCCGATATTGTTTACGTTTGACGTATTTACACGTCCCGCTCGGTTAACAGGCTAAATAATATAAACGTTGTTAAATCGTTTTTGATTGAGAAAGTTGTCCATTATTCGACCGAATCATTTTCTCCACAGGTGACATCCAATCAAATGATAGCGGTTTCATTGCCCAACAGTTTAGTTGTTACTATGGTTACGATTCGTTTTTTGTCAGCGAACTGCCGCAATTTCCAAATAGAAAAATTATTCGTTATAATTTAATACAAACAGAAAAATCTTTTTGATTATTTAATATGATGCGAAAAAGTATAGTATTAAACTATAACCCTTCAGTGCACTGTACTGTGTACTGTACTGTAGGGTTATATTGTATCGCAGGCTTCCCAATGTACCGTAAAGTTCTCCATGTTCATGTTGATCTCCTCGATTTCCTTGGTGTACTTTTCCCAGCGGTCATACCGGACCACGGTTATGTACAGGTTGACCAGCTTGTCCGCGAACCTGGAGAACTGGTTGTCGATGCAGATGGAGTAGTATCCGCCGGTGGAGCTCTGATCTTGGTACTCGCTGTGCGCCTTCCACTGGTACGGATGGACGATCTGGCCGGAGGGGTGTCTGACCGCGAATCCGGCCATGTTGTCGCCGCCTCTCAACACCTGAAATTAGGAAAATAACAGCAAATATAAAATTGGTCAAAAATGTGTTTACTGGTGCAGTCATTTTTTTTAAATTTCAAACAGACAGAACATCTCTAATATACAGTATGTTTTTTTTATCGTGGGCCATAGGATTTTACATGCTAAAAATTATGCCTTGTGTTAATATATATTTCAACATATAATTTTAAAGCAAATTTTAGTTAGTGATAAATCAATTACTTTTCCACATGATGCGCTTAATTAGATTAACTTAACCATGTTTTATTCCATTAAAAAATGAAATTAATTCACTAATCAATCTGACGTTTCGTAAATTCAAGGTACTCTGATTATTTTTGCTCAGTTATTTATTTTAAATAATTCCATTTTTTAATGAAACAAAACATGTTTAAATTATTCTGACTAAGCACATTATGTAGAAAAATAATAGATTTATTACTAACTAAAATTTCCTTCAAAATTTTATGATAAAATACACATTAACACAAGGTATAATTTTTAGCATGTAAAATCCTATGGCCCACGATAAAAAAAATACCCTATACCGGGTGTGGCACTTAAGACGCCTCGGACCATAGCTCCTTTACGATAAAAGCTATCGAAAAAAATCTAAGAACAAAGTGGTGCATAGTTACCGTCGCTATGTTTCAAAAATATTTCTAATCATCAGTGGCGTGCCGTACTCCAGTGGCGTACCAAACTTATGTTTTTTTAAATGGAATGCCCTATTTTTTATTGCAGATTTGGAAAGTGCTCGACGAGTACTTATTTTTTTATCTAACATGTTATACCCTTCACTTTAGCGGTTTCGCTGTTATAACCCCTTCTTTCAAAATTGCGCCCCATTTTTGAGATTTTTTTGTAGAGAAACTAATTGACGCCGGCGCCTAAATTTTGAATTGAGGTACGGGTTAAGACCTCGTATACCTTCACATTATTTTTTTTCGGGTAATTTATGGAAAAAAAATAATTTTTGATTGATCTTCGCATGTTGTCATTTTTTCCGAAAATTTCAAATGGCACCCCCCTAAAAAAATTACGGCGTTGTACAGCCAAAACTCTAAATTTTTCATTGGTGTAAAAAAAATTACACATTGCATAACAAAATTTCGGAGAAAAAAGGAATTTCATCGCAAATGTCGGGAAACGTTTTCCGTTCCCAAGTGTGCCATGAGAAAACAAAAGATTGGTAATTGTCAAAGTACCAAAACAAATACACAAATACGGTCAACATAATAGTATGTACCTATTTATTCAACATGATATGAAAAATGCAGATTAAGAAAATTTAACAACTTAAACTAAATGTTCGAAATGACGACCTTCCTGCTGGAGGCATAACCGCAACTTCTGGTGATATACCGCAGTTCATTATTTTCGGTAATAACTGCCTTCTTTCTAACTCTCCTTGGCCGTTTCACACTTCCCGTAGTAGTAAATCTCTCCAACACTTTTTGAAACGCACGTTCATTTGGATGTGCCCTGTGCGGATATCTCGCAGCGTACACTCGTGATGCCAAGAAACAATTCTTGTTACATTCTCCAAGAATAAATATCATGTCAACCATTTCCTCTTGAGTTCGGAACATTTTTAGAACGTTTATCAAAAATGACTTATGGCTGCTACTGACGTCTAATAATTTACTTTGACAATTACCAATCTTTTGTTTTCTCATGGCACACTTGGGAACGGAAAACGTTTCCCGACATTTGCGATGAAATTCCTTTTTTCTCCGAAATTTTGTTATGCAATGTTTATTTTTTTTTACACCAATGAAAAATTTAGAGTTTTGGCTGTACAACGCCGTAATTTTTTTAGGGGGGTGCCATTTGAAATTTTCGGAAAAAATGACAACATGCAAAGATCAATCAAAAATTATTTTTTTGCCATAAATTACCCGAAAAAAAATTATGTGAAGGTATACGAGGTCTTAACCTGTACCTCAATTCAAAATTTAGGCGCCGGCGTCAATTAGTTTCTCTATAAAAAAATCTCAAAAATGGGGCGCAATTTTGAAAGAAGGGGTTATAACAGCGAAACCGCTAAAGTGAAGGGTATAACATGTTAGATAAAAAAATAAGTACTCGTCGAGCACTTTCCAAATATGCAATAAAAAATAGGGCATTCCATTTAAAAAAACATAAGTTTGGTACGCCACTGGAGTACGGCACGCCACTGATGATTAGAAATATTTTTAAAATATAGCGACGGTAACTATGCACCAGTTTGTTCTTAGATTTTTTTCGATAGCTTTTATCGTAAAGGAGCTATGGTCCGAGGCGTCTTAAGTGCCACACCCGGTATAAACAAAGTGACAAAACTAAAATAATTATCTTAAACTACAGTAAATGTAATATGTATACAAATACACCAAAAAGTATAACACGTAAAATTGGTTTATTGTTAGGAAAATACTGGCAAATTAAAAATTGTTCAAAAATAAGTTTACTAGCGCCGTTATTTTTATTGGATTATAGTTTTTTTTAGGTGATTGTGTTGAAGGAAGATTATTGTTTAAGGATTTATCAAAATTTTAAAATAAATTTGGAATTTCTGGAAAAAGTTCATTTTTGAATATCAAAATTTGTATTCTAGTGTAACCATTTTGTTAACCACGGTCTATGGTATTAATTTTCAAAAACTTTTATTTATGTTATTTCTTTGCCTGAAGAAGCCACAGTGGCAAAACAAATTCAAGAATAAAAGTTTGAAAATTAAAAAAAGTGTTTTTACTTTAATATTTAACAAGTATTTAAAAAAAACCTTTTTTTTAAAGAGTGACATACTTATACATAAAGTGCACAGGCATGTCAGGCCGCATAGGACTTGTGAAGGGTTAATGTGAAGTTCAGATAATTTTTTTTTTTTGCACACATTAAATTATTCTTGAATGTGTGGAATTTTCAAAGCAATTTCTGCAAAAAATTCATTTTTGACCATTAAAATTTGTACTCGCAGCCAGTCCTGTTAATTTTGGCTAATTTTCTTTGTACAAGCCCCATAGGACTTGTGAAGGGTTCATGTGAGGTTCAGATAAATTTTTTTTTGGGCAATTTTGTAGACACATTAAATTATTCTTGAATATGTGGAATTTCCAAAGCAATTTCCAGACCATTAAAATTTGTACTCGCGGTCAGTCTTTTTAATTTTGGCTAATTTTCTTTGCACAGGCCCCATAGGATTTGTGAAGTGTTCATGTGAAGTTCAAATAATTTTTTTTGGGCAATTTTGTAAACACATTGGATTATTGGATATGTGAAATTCTCGAAGCAATTTCTGGAAAAAGTTAATTTTTGATAATCAAAATTTGTACTCGCAGCCAGTCCTGTTAATTTTGACTAATTTTCTTTGCACAGGCCCCATAGGATTTGTGAAGGGTTCACGTGAAGTTCAGATCATTTTTTTGGGCAATTTTGTAAACACATTAGATCAGCGTTTCCCAAACTTTACGAGGTTTCAACATTTTTCGCGACCCACCTTATGAAAAAAACCATTTATTTACAAAACAAATTTTATTTTTTAATAAAAATCAAGTTTTTTCGTTTGTTTATTTCATACACAAAATTTACATAATAATTATATAAGAAAAATATTAGTAATTAAAAAAATAACAACTATATTCATTTCAAACTTTTTTTGATTATTTACTTGTTTTATTACTGGAAGTTTACAGAGTGTACCTTTAAAGTTTGAAGATAATCCACTGAGGGACTTTCTTGGAAATTAAGAAAATCTAGTTGAATGCAAACTTTGCACTTTCAAAAATGTTTGAGTTGAAATTTCGGAAGAACAAGCACAAATTTTTTTTTTTTATTATTTACTTGTTTTATTACTACGAATCTATAGAATGCGCTTGAAAAATTTAAAGATATTCCACTAAGATGTTTTCTAGAATACTAAGAAAATCTAGGCGAATGCATGATTTTGCATTTTTTTTTTTGAGTAAATTTAAGTAAAAAAATGCTTTTTTATTGCACGTGTGATTATTTCAAAATTTGGGACTAGGATGTTTGCCTATTTTATTATAGAAATTATAGAAAACTTGAAGTCTGCATTTTTTTTCAATTGGTTTTTATTTTCAAAGCAACTTGGAAAATGTCCAACCTTAAAATTGATTTGACTGTTTAAGGGTAAATATTACAAAATGAATACCAAGATTTTAATAGAATCACGACACGCAATCTATTTTGATTAAATTGGAAAAGGTTCGAGAATGCTGCAACTGTTTTTGTGTGTTTTTTTTTTTGGGGCTTGTAAAATGTTCAACCTCAGAATTGAACAGGAGTGTGATTCGAAATCTAGGGTAGGAATGTTTGCCATTTTTTTATAGAAAAATTAAGTGCAATGCGTTTTTAGTGAATTTAAAAAAATATTTTTTTTTATATTTTTTGGCGATTTGGAAAATGCTCTTGGCTTCAGAAATTAAATGAGGGGCGTTCAAGTGTGATTATTTCGAAATCTAGCGTAGTAAGGTATGCATTTTTTGCAGAAAAAATATATTTTAAGTGAATTTGAAAAAATTGAGAAGTTGTTTCAATGATTTGTTTTTTCATTTTTTTGCGGCTTAGAAAATGTTCGACCTCAGAATTGAATCGGGGATGTTGAAATGTGATTAATTTAAAAACTAAGGTAGGAATGTTTCCAAAATTTAGTAGATATTTAAAGTGCAATCTATTTTAGAGGAATGTCAATAGTTCGAGTTTTGTTTGAATTGTTTTTTTTTTTGCGGTTTGTAAAAAAAATCATCAGAATTCAAGTGTGATTATTTTAAAATCTAAAGTAGGAATGTTTTCTGATTTTTATAGAATTATAGAATAAAATGCCCCTCGGTTTTTATGCTTGGAAAGCTTAGCTACTGAAGTAACAAAACAAACCATCGAATACAGCATAACGTGTTGCCTACACGGGCTACGTGTAATCTCAAATTACTCATTGAACGCAATTCAATAAAACCCAAACAATGTTTGAAAATAATAAAATCACGCACACTCCATCAACATCTGCAATTTTTAACAAATCCCGTACCTCCAAACACGATTTACTTTCGAAGCAAAAATACACCGCGCCGCAACCGAACATACACCAAACTCAAAAACACCGACTAATCGTTATCAGTTATTTTTTTCCGCAAACAATAATCGCCTATTACCGTTTACGATTTGCGTTACGAACGGCGCAATTTACAGACCTGGAAACTGACGAAGAATGTGGCGCCCGGGTTAACATATTGGAAGTAGCAGTCCTCCTTGCCGGGGTCGATGTGCACCTTGTAGTCCATCGCGACGGCCGGAAGATCTTCGTACCATGGCAGCGTCGGCTCGGTGGCGTAATTCGTCGCGATTATCACGAACAACAGTAATAAACACGAGTGTAAACTTCGTAACGTGGCAGCGGACATTTCGCGAGAGCCACCGGTTGCAGAACTGGCGAGCCCACTACACTCTCGATGGCGACTGGGGAACGGTGCGGACGGTGACTGGGTCACTGAACATGAGGAGGATTTTTCGACAACGCGTGGCGTTTCCCACTTGAAATAAGTAGAAAATCATGCATCGGCGATTAACCGGGACTTATTGTACTCGATTTTTTGGAGACGTGTTTACATTCGAATCCAGGAAGAGAAATGCAAGAAAAACGGAACGTAAATTAAAAATGCGCTCGCGTATTCAAACGACGCTAATTTACAATCGCGTTAATTGAGGGAATGTAGATAAGATTAAATAATTTACCATTATTATAATCAATGAACGTGCTATAATATAGGCAAACCTGTATACTTTCTTAACAATATGTTTACAGGATGTACCTGAAGTTGCATATAGTGCAATTAAGTAATTTATGTTAGCACGACGAGATTGAAGCAAGTGCAACAAAAGCGTAATTAATCAAGTTATATCCAGTTAATTAACAGAGTAAGTACTACACCATAAATCGGCCCTATTTCGTAAGCAACATGTTAATTGAATTTAACAGGTGAACGCTAATATTAGAGACGAATTTTAAGACGCCGTTAAATTTGAAAATTTGTTTACGAAATGGGGCTGTAATTAAGTTTTTTTTTGCAGCCGTCCCGAAAATAAAACTTTCGGTATGATTTATTAAATACTTTAGGTAAATCGTACCCAAAAGTTGTTATTTTCGGGACGATAATGTAACATAGGCAAACCTATATACGTTTTAAACCTGTACCTTAGGTTGCATACAGCATAATTAGTAAATTTTGTATGTGCTCGAGATTGGAGCGGGCGGCGGGTGCAACAAAAGTGTAGTTAATCAAGTTATATCCAGTTAAAGCTAATTAATTACACCAACAAACACACATAAAACAATAATCGTTAAATTTATCGGGTGAACGCTAGAATAAGACATTGCTCTGGAAAAAAGTGTCGAATTTGAAGACGCCGTTAAATTTAAAAATTTGTTTACACAATAGGCCTGGAATTAAGTTAATTAAGTTTAAAATATATACGGGTTTGCCATATTGATTCTAATGGTAAATTATTTAATCCTATTTACTTTGCTGCGGTTAACGTTGTTTGAAAATAGTAAAGTATGTTCGATTTTTGAAGAGTAAAATACCTCTTCTCGTTTCTGGTCTCCTGTTACAAATCTTGAAAATTTGTCGAAATTAAATTAGGGTACACATTCTGAACTGTAAATTTTCGATCGATTTTTGGAGAGTAAAATACCTCTTCTCGTTCCTGGTCTCCTGATACAAAACGTGAAAATTTTTCGGAATTATTTTAGGGTACACATTCTGAACTGTAAATTTTCGATCGATTTTTGGAGAGTAAAATACCTCTTCTCGTTTCTGGCCTCCTGTTACAAATCTTGAAAATTTTTCGGAATTATTTTAGGGTACACATTCTGAACTGTAAATTTTCGATCGATTTTTGGAGAGTAAAATACCTCTTCTCGTTTCTGGCCTCCTGTTACAAATCTTGAAAATTTTTCGGAATTATTTTAGGGTACACATTCTGAACTGTAAATTTTCGATCGATTTTTGGAGAGTAAAATACCTCTTCTCGTTTCTGGCCTCCTGTTACAAATCTTGAAAATTTGTCGAAATTAAATTAGGGTACACATTCTGAACTGTAAATTTTCGATCGATTTTTGGAGAGTAAAATACCTCTTCTCGTTTCTGGCCTCCTGTTACAAATCTTGAAAATTTTTCGGAATTATTTTAGGGTACACATTCTGAACTGTAAATTTTCGATCGATTTTTGGAGAGTAAAATACCTCTTCTCGTTTCTGGCCTCCTGTTACAAATCTTGAAAATTTTTCGGAATTATTTTAGGGTACATATTCTGAACTGTAAATTTTCGATCGATTTTTGGAGAGTAAAATACCTCTTCTCGTTTCTGGCCTCCTGTTACAAATCTTGAAAATTTGTCGAAATTAAATTAGGGTACACATTCTGAACTGTAAATTTTCGATCGATTTTTGGAGAGTAAAATACCTCTTCTCGTTTCTGGCCTCCTGTTACAAATCTTGAAAATTTGTCGAAATTATTTTAGGGTACACATTCTGAACTGTAAATTTTCGATCGATTTTTGGAGAGTAAAATACCTCTTCTCGTTTCTGGCCTCCTGTTACAAATCTTGAAAATTTGTCGAAATTAAATTAGGGTACACATTCTGAACTGTAAATTTTCGATCGATTTTTGGAGAGTAAAATACCTCTTCTCGTTTCTGGCCTCCTGTTACAAATCTTGAAAATTTGTCGAAATTATTTTAGGGTACACATTCTGAACTGTAAATTTTCGATCGATTTTTGTAGAGTAAAATACCTCGTTCCTGGTCTCCTGTTACAAATCTTGAAAATTTGTCGAAATTAAATTAGGGTACACATTCTGAACTGTAAATTTTCGATCGATTTTTGGAGAGTAAAATACCTCTTCTCGTTTCTGGTCTCCTGTTACAAATCTTGAAAATTTGTCGAAATTAAATTAGGGTACACATTCTGAACTGTAAATTTTCGATCGATTTTTGAAGAGTAAAATACCTCTTCTCGTTCCTGGTCTCCTGTTACAAATCTTGAAAATTTGTCGAAATTAAATTGTCG
This sequence comes from Ocypus olens, assembly GCA_910593695.2. NCBI lineage: Eukaryota > Metazoa > Arthropoda > Insecta > Coleoptera > Staphylinidae > Ocypus > Ocypus olens. The sequence continues at coordinate 57,918,189 of OU343053.1, forward strand.
AAATTTTCGATCGATTTTTGAAGAGTAATATACCTCTTCTCGTTCCTGGTCTCCTGTTACAAATCTTGAAAATTTGTCGAAATTAAATTAGGGTACACATTCTGAACTGTAAATTTTCGATCGATTTTTGTAGAGTAAAATACCTCTTCTCGTTCCTGGTCTCCTGTTACAAATCTTGAAAATTTGTCGAAATTAAATTGTCGAAATTTTCGATCGATTTTTGAAGAGTAATATACCTCTTCTCGTTCCTGGTCTCCTGTTACAAATCTTGAAAATTTGTCGAAATTAAATTAGGGTACACATTCTGAACTGTAAATTTTCGATCGATTTTTGTAGAGTAAAATACCTCGTTCCTGGTCTCCTGTTACAAATCTTGAAAATTTGTCGAAATTATTTTAGGGTACACATTCTGAACTGTAAATTTTCGATCGATTTTTGTAGAGTAAAATACCTCTTCTCGTTCCTGGTCTCCTGTTACAAATCTTGAAAATTTGTCGAAATTAAATTAGGGTACACATTCTGAACTGTAAATTTTCGATCGATTTTTGTAGAGTAAAATACCTCGTTCCTGGTCTCCTGTTACAAATCTTGAAAATTTGTCGAAATTATTTTAGGGTACACATTCTGAACTGTAAATTTTCGATCGATTTTTGTAGAGTAAAATACCTCTTCTCGTTCCTGGTCTCCTGTTACAAATCTTGAAAATTTGTCGAAATTAAATTGTCGAAATTTTCGATCGATTTTTGAAGAGTAATATACCTCTTCTCGTTCCTGGTCTCCTGTTACAAATCTTGAAAATTTGTCGAAATTATTTTAGGGTACACATTCTGAACTGTAAATTTTCGATCGATTTTTGTAGAGTAAAATACCTCTTCTCGTTCCTGGTCTCCTGTTACAAATCTTGAAAATTTGTCGAAATTAAATTGTCGAAATTTTCGATCGATTTTTGAAGAGTAATATACCTCTTCTCGTTCCTGGTCTCCTGTTACAAATCTTGAAAATTTGTCGAAATTAAATTAGGGTACACATTCTGAACTGTAAATTTTCGATCGATTTTTGTAGAGTAAAATACCTCTTCTCGTTCCTGGTCTCCTGTTACAAATCTTGAAAATTTGTCGAAATTAAATTGTCGAAATTTTCGATCGATTTTTGAAGAGTAATATACCTCTTCTCGTTCCTGGTCTCCTGTTACAAATCTTGAAAATTTGTCGAAATTAAATTGTCGAAATTTTCGATCGATTTTTGAAGAGTAATATACCTCTTCTCGTTCCTGGTCTCCTGTTACAAATCTTGAAAATTTGTCGAAATTATTTTAGGGTACACATTCTGAACTGTAAATTTTCGATCGATTTTTGTAGAGTAAAATACCTCTTCTCGTTCCTGGTCTCCTGTTACAAATCTTGAAAATTTGTCGAAATTAATTTAGGGTACACATTCTGAACTGTAAATTTTCGATCGATTTTTGTAGAGTAAAATACCTCTTCTCGTTCCTGGTCTCCTGTTACAAATCTTGAAAATTTGTCGAAATTAAATTGTCGAAATTTTCGATCGATTTTTGAAGAGTAATATACCTCTTCTCGTTCCTGGTCTCCTGTTACAAATCTTGAAAATTTGTCGAAATTAAATTGTCGAAATTTTCGATCGATTTTTGAAGAGTAATATACCTCTTCTCGTTCCTGGTCTCCTGTTACAAATCTTGAAAATTTGTCGAAATTAAATTGTCGAAATTTTCGATCGATTTTTGAAGAGTAATATACCTCTTCTCGTTCCTGGTCTCCTGTTACAAATCTTGAAAATTTGTCGAAATTATTTTAGGGTACACATTCTGAACTGTAAATTTTCGATCGATTTTTGTAGAGTAAAATACCTCTTCTCGTTCCTGGTCTCCTGTTACAAATCTTGAAAATTTGTCGAAATTAAATTAGGGTACACATTCTGAACTGTAAATTTTCGATCGATTTTTGTAGAGTAAAATACCTCTTCTCGTTCCTGGTCTCCTGTTACAAATCTTGAAAATTTGTCGAAATTAAATTGTCGAAATTTTCGATCGATTTTTGAAGAGTAATATACCTCTTCTCGTTCCTGGTCTCCTGTTACAAATCTTGAAAATTTGTCGAAATTAAATTAGGGTACACATTCTGAACTGTAAATTTTCGATCGATTTTTGTAGAGTAAAATACCTCTTCTCGTTCCTGGTCTCCTGTTACAAATCTTGAAAATTTGTCGAAATTAAATTGTCGAAATTTTCGATCGATTTTTGAAGAGTAATATACCTCTTCTCGTTCCTGGTCTCCTGTTACAAATCTTGAAAATTTGTCGAAATTAAATTAGGGTACACATTCTGAACTGTAAATTTTCGATCGATTTTTGGAGAGTAAAATACCTCTTCTCGTTCCTGGTCTCCTGTTACAAATCTTGAAAATTTGTCGAAATTAAATTGTCGAAATTTTCGATCGATTTTTGAAGAGTAATATACCTCTTCTCGTTCCTGGTCTCCTGTTACAAATCTTGAAAATTTGTCGAAATTAAATTAGGGTACACATTCTGAACTGTAAATTTTCGATCGATTTTTGGAGAGTAAAATACCTCTTCTCGTTCCTGGTCTCCTGTTACAAATCTTGAAAATTTGTCGAAATTAAATTGTCGAAATTTTCGATCGATTTTTGAAGAGTAATATACCTCTTCTCGTTCCTGGTCTCCTGTTACAAATCTTGAAAATTTGTCGAAATTATTTTAGGGTACACATTCTGAACTGTAAATTTTCGATCGATTTTTGTAGAGTAAAATACCTCTTCTCGTTCCTGGTCTCCTGTTACAAATCTTGAAAATTTGTCGAAATTAAATTAGGGTACACATTCTGAACTGTAAATTTTCGATCGATTTTTGTAGAGTAAAATACCTCTTCTCGTTCCTGGTCTCCTGTTACAAATCTTGAAAATTTGTCGAAATTAAATTGTCGAAATTTTCGATCGATTTTTGAAGAGTAATATACCTCTTCTCGTTCCTGGTCTCCTGTTACAAATCTTGAAAATTTGTCGAAATTAAATTAGGGTACACATTCTGAACTGTAAATTTTCGATCGATTTTTGTAGAGTAAAATACCTCTTCTCGTTCCTGGTCTCCTGTTACAAATCTTGAAAATTTGTCGAAATTAAATTGTCGAAATTTTCGATCGATTTTTGAAGAGTAATATACCTCTTCTCGTTCCTGGTCTCCTGTTACAAATCTTGAAAATTTGTCGAAATTAAATTAGGGTACACATTCTGAACTGTAAATTTTCGATCGATTTTTGTAGAGTAAAATACCTCTTCTCGTTCCTGGTCTCCTGTTACAAATCTTGAAAATTTGTCGAAATTAAATTGTCGAAATTTTCGATCGATTTTTGAAGAGTAATATACCTCTTCTCGTTCCTGGTCTCCTGTTACAAATCTTGAAAATTTGTCGAAATTAAATTAGGGTACACATTCTGAACTGTAAATTTTCGATCGATTTTTGGAGAGTAAAATACCTCTTCTCGTTCCTGGTCTCCTGTTACAAATCTTGAAAATTTGTCGAAATTAAATTGTCGAAATTTTCGATCGATTTTTGAAGAGTAATATACCTCTTCTCGTTCCTGGTCTCCTGTTACAAATCTTGAAAATTTGTCGAAATTAAATTGTCGAAATTTTCGATCGATTTTTGAAGAGTAATATACCTCTTCTCGTTCCTGGTCTCCTGTTACAAATCTTGAAAATTTGTCGAAATTAAATTAGGGTACACATTCTGAACTGTAAATTTTCGATCGATTTTTGGAGAGTAAAATACCTCTTCTCGTTTCTGGTCTCCTGTTACAAATCTTGAAAATTTGTCGAAATTAAATTAGGGTACACATTCTGAACTGTAAATTTTCGATCGATTTTTGGAGAGTAAAATACCTCTTCTCGTTTCTGGTCTCCTGTTACAAATCTTGAAAATTTGTCGAAATTAAATTGTCGAAATTTTCGATCGATTTTTGAAGAGTAATATACCTCTTCTCGTTCCTGGTCTCCTGTTACAAATCTTGAAAATTTGTCGAAATTAAATTAGGGTACACATTCTGAACTGTAAATTTTCGATCGATTTTTGGAGAGTAAAATACCTCTTCTCGTTCCTGGTCTCCTGTTACAAATCTTGAAAATTTGTCGAAATTAAATTTGGGTACACATTCTGAACTGTAAATTTTCGATCGATTTTTGGAGAGTAAAATACCTCTTCTCGTTCCTGGTCTCCTGTTACAAATCTTGAAAATTTGTCGAAATTAAATTTGGGTACACATTCTGAACTGTAAATTTTCGATCGATTTTTGGAGAGTAAAATACCTCTTCTCGTTTCTGGTCTCCTGTTACAAATCTTGAAAATTTGTCGAAATTAAATTGTCGAAATTTTCGATCGATTTTTGAAGAGTAATATACCTCTTCTCGTTCCTGGTCTCCTGTTACAAATCTTGAAAATTTGTCGAAATTAAATTAGGGTACACATTCTGAACTGTAAATTTTCGATCGATTTTTGGAGAGTAAAATACCTCTTCTCGTTTCTGGTCTCCTGTTACAAATCTTGAAAATTTGTCGAAATTAAATTGTCGAAATTTTCGATCGATTTTTGAAGAGTAATATACCTCTTCTCGTTCCTGGTCTCCTGTTACAAATCTTGAAAATTTGTCGAAATTAAATTAGGGTACACATTCTGAACTGTAAATTTTCGATCGATTTTTGTAGAGTAAAATACCTCTTCTCGTTTCTGGTCTCCTGTTACAAATCTTGAAAATTTGTCGAAATTAAATTAGGGTACACATTCTGAACTGTGAATTTTAGATCGATTTTTGGAGAGTAAAATACCTCTTCTCGTTTCTGGTCTCCTGTTACAAATCTTGAAAATTTGTCGAAATTAAATTAGGGTACACATTCTGAACTGTAAATTTTCGATCGATTTTTGGAGAGTAAAATACCTCTTCTCGTTTCTGGTCTCATGTTACAAATCTTGAAAATTTGTCGAAATTAAATTGTCGAAATTTTCGATCGATTTTTGAAGAGTAATATACCTCTTCTCGTTCCTGGTCTCCTGTTACAAATCTTGAAAATTTGTCGAAATTAAATTAGGGTACACATTCTGAACTGTAAATTTTCGATCGATTTTTGAAGAGTAAAATACCTCTTCTCGTTTCTGGTCTCCTGTTACAAATTTTGAAAATTTGTCGAAATTAAATTAGGGTACACATTCTGAACTGTAAATTTTAGATCGATTTTTGGAGAGTAAAATACCTCTTCTCGTTCCTGGTCTCCTGTTACAAATCTTGAAAATTTGTCGAAATTATTTTAGGGTACACATTCTGAACTGTAAATTTTCGATTGATTTTTGGAGAGTAAAATACCTCTTCTCGTTCCCGGTCTCCTGTTACAAATCTTGAAAATTTGTCGAAATTATTTTAGGGTACACATTCTGAACTGTAAATTTTCGATCGATTTTTGAAGAGTAAAATACCTCTTCTCGTTCCCGGTCTCGTTACAAATTTTGAAAATGTCGAAATTAAATTAGGGTACACATTCTGAACTGTAAATTTTCGATCGATTTTTGGAGAGTAAAATACCTCTTCTCGTTCCTGGTCTCCTGTTACAAATCTTGAAAATTTGTCGAAATTATTTTAGGGTACACATTCTGAACTTCTTCGTCGCTACCCAGGACAATGTTTTTTTTTTTATAAACTGAACATTTAAAAAAAAAATTATAATAAAACACTTTTAACTTTGTTTTGTATAACTTTTATATTTATTTTTGTGACTCAAATTTCGATAATACAATTACCATTTTCAAACAAAGTTAAGTGTTTTATATAATATTTAAAATGTATAACGAAGTAAAAGCCTCCAGTATAAACAATATTAAAAAAAAAACATTCTACATTCTTTTAGTTTATTCGTTCATTCTTTTTATTCAGAAAATATTCAATTTTTGTTCTACTGATTGGATTGTATCATCGATATTCGCATCTCCTCCTGATGAATGGGTATTTAAAAAAAACACATGAGCAACCATCAAATATATAATATATTTCAAACTTCTTCTTCTCGATTGACATAAATAAAATATAATACAAAAACTATTTTTTGGATAACAAATACAAGTCTATACAAAATGGATATTTACATTATTAATTAGCACCACTGCGGAATGTACAGGAGCGGCCACCGCCCGCCGACAATCATTTCGATTTGAGGTAGCTCTCGGAGAAAGCCAGAAGTCTATATCTCTGTTTAAGATTGCGCGCGCGCACGTGCGGGTTGGCCACCTCGACGGTGTAATTGGCCGGGAACCATCCCGTCTCTCCGTCTCTGATCCTCTCACCGTGAAACCATCCTGAAAATTGATTTTGCGTGATGCATGAGTACGGCCAGCGAAAGTAGAGATTGGTCAGGACCATGCTGCAGTTGCCGCATTATGATTTTTTTTTTGCCTGAATCAATGCCTGGTCATATTCCTTTTTTGTTGCTTTGTAGACGTTATTAAAAGAGTTATCAAATGGCTTTAATGCATTTAATAAATCTAGTTTTTCATTTAGTTTTAATACTTACCATCAGCCATTTTACGCGTTACATTTATAATGTCCCCTCGGGATAAAGCTAATTCATCGGGTTGATTGGCAGTGTAGGTGTGTACGGCCGTGACCTGCGGGCAGTCCCAGCACTCGTACAAAGTCTCGTCCGGGTTTTCCGATTTAGGCGGGGCGAGGGCTTCCATCCACCTTTCCTTATCTGTTTCACTGTTGCATGATAACAGCTAAAACATTTATTAGTGATAATAGACTAATTTCCCAACAGAAAAAAAAATCCCAAAAAATATACATTGGACATGTAAGTAAACTAAAATATGATGAGTGAATGGTAAAAATACAAGTGAAAACAACGTCATTACCAATTCGATTGTTTTCTCTTCGTGGTTCTCCAATATCGTCAGGAATATCAAGTGTCTGCCTTGTGTGTCCTTCAAAGGCAGGCAAGATAGCGTTTCGCTGTTGATCTCCAGGTAGCTCCGGTAGCAGTAATGCTGTATGACGTAGTTTTCGTCCCTGAAATCCAAAGTGTTTGATGATATGGTTGATGGTAGGAAGCCATTACTTTGGGATACATTTTGTTTTAGGAACTTTTCAATATCACACACATGTGTGATACCAACAAAGTATACCGCCATTTTGTTTATATGACGAATTTTGTCGTAATTTTGGTCTATTCTATTCTTGGGGATGTAACCTTTAGTAAAAAATAATTGAGTTGTTCCACCGTCGATTTCGGACCTATTAAAATGTTAATCGTTTTGGTTTCATGCTTCTAAGTGACGAATTGCGACCTCCAGGGTTCCCGCAGAAGAGCTTTATTTTTTAAACGTTTCCTGGAGCCGCCATTTTGGGCGCACAACTCAAAAAATTTTATTTTGTTGCAAAAAAGCGCAGATGGCCAAGTCATTTCAGTTGCTCAAAAAAAAATTGTCATACATCAGGTACGTTTGGCACAATTATAAAGGAACCTCTCCTTAACACAGATTAAAAAAAACAGGGTGACGTACCCTCGGCCCTTGGCCACAATCAGGATGTCGTTGAAGAGGAACAGATGCAGGGGGACCTTGCTGAACCGCTTCCCGAATGTGAGCTTGATGTCGTCGCCCCTGGCCTGCATCTGTATGAGAGGGCCGGACCTGACCAGCCAACGCGATCCCGTAACCAGAGATATCGGGGTGACGCCCCTGCCGAATTCCAGCTGGGAGGATATCGTCTGCATCTCGGTCACCCTTTCCATTCTCCTCGCGCCCTCGTTGCACTGATTCACGATCTGAAATTATGTTTATTTTTTACGCTTAAAATTGATGCTACTCCATAACCCATCGGACAGTTATCTGAAGATGCTCAAAAAAATCCGTAAGAAAGACATCGTGAAAGCGAGAAGCCAATTTTTTTTTTATTTATTTATTTATTTCACTTTTGCCACCATTTACAAAATACACATTACACTCGTTACAAAGTATACAGTATACAATATAATCGCAAATGGATGTGTGTTTTACTGTCCGTCTTCTCGCATCTTCGGATCTTCTCATTTCAAGCTTACAAAATTATAAATCCAAAGACGGCAAACCATGTCCGCCCAAAGTTTTGGAACTTTTAGATACACCTAGTAAAATCACTGTTGTTTGGAAAATAATAGAGCAACAATCGGAATCATGTCAGATTATCACTTTTATTAATTTAATGTACGCATTTGTGTGGCCATTTTGTTTTCCAATCCAAAATCTTCAAATTTTTGGGCTTTGCCAACTTCAAAAACCGAATTATGGGGTTTTTGAGGTCCCGAAAAGTTTTATCAAAATTTAATGACACCTTCAAATTGTTGGGCATTGGCGATCTCAAAAATTCCATAATCAAAAATTTCATCGAAATTTTGAACACCTTCAAATTATGGACTTTGGTGTTCTCAAAAACCCCGTAATCCAGAATTTCATCGAAATTTTGAACACCTTAAAATTTTTACACTTTGACGACCTCAATAACCCCATCATCGAAAATTTCATCAAATATGAATGGCACCTACAATTTTTTGACCTCAAAAACCCCACAATCTAAAATTTTAGCGAAATTGAACATCTTCAACTTTTTGGACTTTTGCGACCCCATAATCCAAAATTTCATCGCAATTGAACAAATCCCTCATTTTTTTGAATGAACTTAGAATTATGAGATTTTTGAGGGCACCAAAGTTTAATCGAAATATTTTGAACACCTTCACATTTTGGCCCGGTTTTTTTGGGCTTTGGACCACCGCCCAACGACGTGCGAATAATTTGGAACAATTCCACTTACCTTATTGAGTGTGGCCAAAGCGTATTGACAGGATAAGTACTCTTCGTCCTGGTGGGACAACCTCTTCAAAACGGCGTCCAGCAGAAGCGGCCATCTGGTGACTCTCTGCATGGGAAGCATGAGGAAGGAATGCAGGGTCAGCAGATGGCAGACGGTGCTCGATTCCAGCTGTTTTAGCGTCTCCACGAAACCGGGACGTTCCCTGAAAAGAGTGCAACATTTCAGAAATCGCGAGTTGTATTTATTTCCAGTTTGGGGATGTCAATTCTTTTACAGTATATCAAAAATATATTATTTCCGAGTGGATTTGGAAATTTTGGAGGCAATTCCGCAAGTTGGGATTTTTTTAGAATTTTAATAATCGCGAGGTGCATATTTCGTTTTTTTTCAATTCAAGTTTGGAGTGTCGCCATTTTGTTTCCAGTTTGGGGATGTCAATTTTTTTTACAGTATGTCAAAAATGTATTATTTCCGAGTGGATTTGGAAGTTTTGAAGGCAATTCCGCAAGTAGGATTTTTTTTAGAATTTTAATAATCGCGAGGTGCATATTTCGTTTTTTTTTCAATTCAAGTTTAGAGTGTCGCCATTTTGTTTCCAGTTTGGGGATGTCAATATTTTTGCAGTATGTCAAAAATGTATTATTTCCGAGTGGATTTGGAAATTTTGAAGGCAATTCCGCAAGTTGGGATTTTTTTAGAATTTTAATAATCGCGAGGTGCATATGTCGTTTTTTTTTCAATTCAAGTTTAGAGTGTCGCCATTTTGTTTCCAGTTTGGGGATGTCGATTTTTTTTACAGTATGTCAAAAATGTATTATTTCCGAGTGGATTTGGAAATTTTGAAGGCAATTCCGCAAGTTGGAATTTTTTTAGAATTTTAATAATCGCGAGGTGCACATTTCGTTTTTTTTTCAATTCAAGTTTCGAGTGTCGCCATTTTGTTTCCAGTTTGGGGATGTCAATTTTTTTTACAGTATGTCAAAAATGTATTATTTCCGAGTGGATTAGGAAGTTTTGGAGGCAATTCCGCAAGTTGGAATTTTTTTAGAATTTTAATAATCGCGAGGTGCATATTTCGTTTTTTTTTTCAATTCAAGTTTGGAGTGTCGCCATTTTGTTTCCAGTTTGGGGATGTCGATTTTTTTTACAGTATGTCAAAAATGTATTATTTCCGAGTGGATTTGGAAATTTTGAAGGCAATTCCGCAAGTTGGAATTTTTTTAGAATTTTAATAATCGCGAGGTGCACATTTCGTTTTTTTTTCAATTCAAGTTTCGAGTGTCGCCATTTTGTTTCCAGTTTGGGGATGTCAATTTTTTTGCAGTATGTCAAAAATGTATTATTTCCGAGTGGATTTGGAAGTTTTGAAGGCAATTTCGCAAGTTGGGATTTTTTTAGAATTTTAATAATCGCGAGGTGCATATTTCGTTTTTTTTTCAATTCAAGTTTAGAGTGTCGCCATTTTGTTTCCAGTTTGGGGATGTCAATTTTTTTGCAGTATGTCAAAAATGTATTATTTCCGAGTGGATTTGGAAGTTTTGAAGGCAAATCCGCAAGTTGGGACTTTTTTAGAATTTCAATAATCGCGAGATGCATATTTCGTTTTTTTTCAATTCAAGTTTGGAGTGTCGCCATTTTGTTTCCAGTTTGGGGATGTCAATTTTTTTGCAGTATGTCAAAAATGTATTATTTCCGAGTGGATTTGGAAATTTTGAAGGCAATTCCGCGAGTTGGAATTTTTTTAGAATTTTAATAATCGTGAGGTGCATATTTCGTTTTTTTTTCAATTCAAGTTTGGAATGTCGCCATTTTGTTTCCAGTGTGGGGATGTCAATTTTTTTACAGTATATCAAAAATGTATTATTTGCGCGTGGATTTGGAAGTTTTTAACAGCTGACATATCTACATCCACCCATCATTTTTGACATTTTGAGTGACAGAAATTCCATTTGTCGCTGCACAACTCTCGCCACAAAAAGTAATACTTGCGAAATTTTGCGGGAAAATGTAAAAATTCCCGAACGCGATATTCCGACAGTAACAACTTACTTTATTTTCCTGAGAGTCCGATCCAGCAGGATCTGGTTCTCGCAGTAGGAAACGTAGACGTAGAAGTTCTCCTCGGCGTGCTTCTTGACGATCTCGCAGATGCCGTGCAGGAGGATGTTCTCCTGCCAGCATTTCTCGAGCTCGAGCAGCAGCTTCTCCGAGCACTCCTTCACTGCAGAAATAAACATCGCGCGCGCGTTCAGTACAATTGTCTAGAGAAATACGAATCGAGGCAATTACCTGGCATGACCTTCCCGAAGAGGATGTCCCTCTCGTGCTGGTTGAGGAAATCGCTCGTCTCGAATTTTTTCACGAAATGATCGGCGAGGACGTTCAGCGAGTTCAGGTACGACGCCTCCGACGTGAGCATCTCGAACTTCGCCTCTTGTAGTTTCTTCTGGTGTAAACTTAAAGTACCTAAAAAAATTTGATTGTAACAAGTCGAAAAAAAAGGAATTTTATGTTCTAAGAATGAGAAATTTTATGAATGTTTGAGAGAATAATTGTAATTGATTGTAATTTACTCCTAAATTACTTACTAAGTACAGTGGACTGTATCACTTCAGGAATCTCGCACCACAGCGTCCTCGCCACCGAAACGTTATTCCGCTTCGGCGCCACCAGCTCCATGGCCGAAGGCCTGGTGGTGCTCGACCGCACCTCCGAGTTCTTCTTCCCCACCTCCTCGTACCCGTCGTACTCGAAGTCGGACGTGCCGTCCTTGCACACCGACTCCAGCACGGCGGCGTCGTAAAACTGGTACAGCGGCTCGTCCTGCAGCCTGAGCTGCAGGTCGCCCGGCAGGCTGTTGAAGGCCTCGTCCTTTTTGGTGTCGTAGCTGTCGGAGCTCTGTATGCTGCCGCTGTTGTAGCAATCGTTTTCGTTCTTGACGTTGTAGTAGTCGTCGTCGGGCGGTTTGATGATCACGTTCGTCAAACTACCGCTGTTCTCCGTGGAGCTCGTGCTCGGCGTGCTGTTGGCGGTGGACCGGTACAGGCCCACCTCAGCGTACCAGAAGGTGTTCGGGCGGCGCGGGAGGGTGGGTGGTGGTTCGGCGTTTTTGAAAACGCCGCACTCCGAGTACCAGGAGGTCGAGCGTTTCGAATTGCTTTTTTTTCTAATATCTGTTGAGGTTTAAAAATTTTACAAGTTTTTGGCAGTGTGAGAGAGCAAAATTTAATCGAAAGACTACCAGAGAATATAATCACTAATTTTACACTTACCCAATGTAGGTGAATTCAATTTAGGTGCTGGAGGTGGCGGCACCCTCGGCCTCGCCGGACTAGTCTTATTCTTTATGGTCAGATTGACGACGGGAACCGTCGTCGCCGCCTCCCTCTCCTCCTTCCCGTCCACGTCTATCGTCTCCGTTAAGTAGAAAGTGCTCTTCGCCTTGTTATCACCGTTCAAACTGAGCTCGGGAGTTTCTCCGCTGATGGACATGCTCCGCCTGAACTTGTTCAGGAAGCCCTTGCGTCCGAGACTCTTGGTCTTCTCGGAGGACTCCGTCGTTTGGTTCTCTTGACTAGTAAACTGCACGTTTTGGTAGGTCGACGGTTCCCTCGCCGCTTTCGCGTCTTGGTAGTCCGCGGAGGGTTCGTAATCGGGCGGCGGGAGGGACAGCAGCGGTGATTTTTCTTCCATTATTTTATCTGCCGGGCAAAAATGAGAACGTGCGGTCAATTCCGAATCAGACGGTGAAAAAATGGATAAAAAAATTCATAAACAAAATTCTGTGGCTCACACCTTACAGACAAAGTTAAAAAGTGTTTTATTGGCCATAGAAATATTTGAAATATTTCCAAACTAATTTGACCGTTTTGTGTGTGGGAAGAGTAAAATTTGAAATTTCGGCTTACCTATACCGTCTAAATCAGTCCTGGACTTTCTCTTGGTCATCCGGCCGAGGGTTTTCGTGATATCGTTCTTCGTTAGAGACCAGTTCCGCCATTTCTTCATGTGTTTCCCGGCCGTCGCGGCCAACCTGTGGACGTAGGTTTGTTGGTTCGGCGGTTCCGGGAGTTGCGTGTTTCCCATATCGACTCCACTGTCATTCTGGGGAGAAAATCGAAACGTCCGCGTCATTCTCTCAAGCAATTTTTTTTTGATAGACAAAAATAGTGCACGATTAAATTTAATTGAAAAGCCTGAAGTGAGGGAATGAAATGAAGAGGGTGATAAGGGCGGTACAAGCCCGAGGAGTCTGAAGTGAAGAGAGTCAAGAAAGTTGTATAATTCCAGGAATCTTTTTTGACTCGCCCATCATGGATGTTTTTTATTTTGTAAAAGTAAAGCGCACACATAACATACCAGAGCAAAAACAAGGACATAGTCATTCGTTGTAGCGGTATGTATAACAGAATCCACCTGAAATTGTTACAGTTTTACGGTAGTGAAATATCCTTACGGTTTAGTTTGTTTTGTAGGAATTTTCAAGTAAAATTTTATGAGTGGTTAATAATTCCGATCGCCCATCTCCTGACTATTACCGCATTGGTGAGACCTAATAGTCCGAAATCGGTCTGTAGTTGTGGGGAACGATAAGTAAGTAATGAAGGGTGTCTCAATAAGAACTTGGATTTTAAAAACTTATTAAAAACAACTTTACTTGTTGCAGAAAGCATTAGATAAATACAAGAAAACGAAATGTAACCTGAATATATGAATATTCAACCTGGGTTGAATATTCATATATTAATAATAATAATAATAATGTCTTTATTCACATATATACAATTTACTTATAATTAGAGAAACAAATTATAATACGTTTTCTTGTATTTAACTTATTAAAATGTATAAATTTAATGTTTCTTGATATGTACAGAGGTGGTAGTGACATTTACACATGAAACAAAATATCGGTTAAATGGCCTCCGTTGCTCTGTTGGCAAGAGTGTACTCTTTTGAGGAAATTTCGAAATACATTTTGCAGTGTGGGCTTCTGGGTTTCACGAATTTTCCGTGTAATTTCTTCTTTGAGTTCCTCAGTTGTCTCAGGATGGTCCGCATTGACCCTACTTTTCAAAAAACCCCAGAGAAAATAATCCAAACAAGTTAAATCGCAACTCTTTGACGGCAAGTTTTGGTCTCCAAAACGAGAAATGTTTTGTTTGCAACAACGTCATTGTTTCGCGTGCGGTGTGACAGGTGGCGCCATCCTGTTGAGATCACATCTCATTTAAGTCCATTCGATCCAATTCTTGCATAAAAAAGTCCGTCAACATTGCCATCGGCAGTCACTGTGGCTCCTTCACTATTTTCAAAAAAAAGTACGGTCATCCCTCCTGCCTATATGGCACAGCAAACTGCCACTTTTTGAGGATGTAATGGAAGTTCTTGAAAGACATGTGTATATTCATCTCCTCAAATCTGACAATTTTGCTTGTTAACGAAGCCGATAAGATGGATATGAGCACTTTGTCACTCTAAATATTATTTTTTCTGCAGCCGCCCCGAAAATAAAACTTTCGGTACGATTTATTAAATCGAAAGTACCACTTTACATAAATAACGATTTCGTTTCACTTTCGGAACGATTTCTATATTTTCGGGACGCTTTTTGTTATTTTCGGGACGATTTTGCGTGTATACAGGGTGCGTACCAAAATGGGATTATATGGAAGCTCGAATTAGAGTTGCAATAACAAACATTCCTCGGGCATATCTGCATAATACACCGGGCGATTTTCTTGATTGGCGAGAAGTGAACAGACAACAATTTGAGCACCTATTGTGATTTTATTAGGTTTCTTGTTGATTTCATTTTTGTTTTAAATTATTTATTTTCGACGTTATTTCAAAATAAACATGCTAATATTGTACCACGTTGTACTTCTAATTAAATAATCTTTCAAATAATACTAAAAAATGGTGATGTGGTCATCATGTTACTTTCTTCGACTTCATGGTATCATCATTTATATTTACACTTTCATGGTTTATTTTTAATTTAGATCATATTTTAAATGTTCATCGAGCGTTCTGGAAATTTTGGAAACACTGCAAAATCTAATAATCAGTTTACTACAAAAACTAAAAAGATTTCGAATAAAACTTATTCCTAATAAGTTGTTCATTTTGGCATTCACTACAATTATTATTAATATAAATTTGATGCAACTATTACCGTTTCCTAATTAGAAACCAAAAATCACAAAAAAGTTAAAAAACTTTCAAAATACAAACTTTTTATGAAAAAATATTTTCAAACGAAAGATGTCAATTTTTTTATTATCTTGAAGATTTGTCTAAAAATTTTTGTAAAATTTTTCATTTTTAAAAATTTATCTGAGAAAAACAAAAAACGGTTAAGGTAAACGCCCACTTCAGGTGTATGAAATTCTACCAAAAGCTTTTCAGTTCTTCAGATTATCAAATAAGACGGATGTTCAAAGTTTCATATCAATTGCTCTATTAGTTTTTGAGATACAGCGCGCACAGACAGACACACAGCAGACAGACAGAAAGATAGACAGACGAACAGATAGACACACAGACAGACAGGAATTGTGATCTACGGACCACAAAACGGATATTTCCGTAAAAAAAAATTTGAAAAATTTTTCACGATCACAATACTTTCTCGTACTTCGTAACGGAGAAAGTAAAAATTGATGCAAAATGTCTTTATTTGTTTACGAAATCTAGGCAAGGGATGTGTTCAGATTTTTATAGATTTGTAGTCAATTTTTAAAATTTGGCAACTGCTTTTAAATTTTTTTGAAATTATGTACACGAAAATCAAAGCAAACCATGTTTAAGTGTGATTGTTTTGAAAACTTGTGAAGTATAATGTGCAAATTTTTATAGGTTTATGAAGAATAATCTATTTTGTGTGAATTTTGAAAGTTTAAAGTTTGAGATAATTGTTTTTCAATTTTTTTGGGCCGACCTCAAAATTGTGTAACCTGTGAACTCCAAGCAAAGTGTGTTTACGTGTGAGAAATCCTTTGAAGAAATGTGTGCAGATTTTTGTAGATCTATAAAAAATATATATATTTTGAGTAATTTTGAACTTGTTTAATTAATTTTCCTCAGCCAACTTCACACAAGAACTTAACACAGAAATTAAAGTAAAGTGTGTTTACGTGTGAGAAATCCTTTGAAGAAATGTGTGCAGATTTTTGTAGATCCCAAAAAAAAAATATGAATAATTTTTTTTCTCGAATAACAATGATTTTATGAAAAATATTTTCAAGCATGTTTATCGATATTACAACAACTTAAGACAATACACATGTATGAATGATTAATACAACTGATAAACTAATGTAAGATGACAGTTAGTCGTTATAACAAATTTTGTTTTATTTTTATTTATGCCTACTTGTTTTAAACTTACAACAATTAATATTTCCATTATTTTTTTATTTTGACATAGGTTGTTGTACATCGTTGAAAAGAGAAAAGAAAAGTCTATTTATGCGTGTAAAAATCAAATATGGCGGCCACTTGAAATAAGAAAGTTGGTATTAATATCTCGGAAACCGCCATCTTGAATTTTATTTTGACTTGATTTCTATGTTTGCCTAATTAAACCAAGTAACTTTTATTTAAAACTTTTTTTTGCATCTTTAATAATTATTGAGATATTTGATTTTTTTGAAAATCGCGATTTTCAGTTTTTTTTTTAAATATTTTCTAAACTGCTCGGAATTTTGAAAATTTCTCAAGATAATCTGAATCAGCATAGAAAACTGCACAACATTGCCCATTTAACCAGATCTCTAGCTTTAAGAATAAGAAAGATACCCATGCAATCCTACTCTATTTAGGACACCCTGTATACACACACACATATCGATTATGTGCATGTGTTGGTGTTAGTTCAGGCCGCTAGTCACAGATGGCGCACAACATGCCTCGTCGCTTCCTGTTTTTCCTTGATGTCGTCTGTCCAGTGACGGTTCGCGGGGTTTTTTCTGGTACCGCCACAAGAGGTAGTAATACACGCAACCAGCCGTCTCTGCAACTGACCCTACCTATCTGTATTGCCACCGTTGTTACCTCGGCCGTAGCAGAGAAAACCCCGCGAACCATCATTGCTTCTGTCGGTCTTTGTGGCCCATCACGGATGACATTTCTTTCATCTTTCAAACATCCGCTCAAATTTCTTGATCAATTTTCAACTGGCAGGCCTCGTTGGTCGATTATGCACGCCCGAAATGATCACGTAACTTCACGCGAATCGTCACACTAAACATTTCTCCATGTTTCTAATGGGTTTTCGCTATTAACAAACGTTCTTCGTTTGTAAATGTCAATCTATTAATTAATAATGGCTGACTCGACAATTGACGCACGGAATTGGCGCGCAATTCGAAAAATTCAAGTTTTTGCCGAGACACCCTTTTACATATGAATGAGTTTAGATTTCGCAAATAATTGAATACTTTTGAAAGAGAGAGACACTACATTTATTGAGACACTTTTACAAATGACCTCAACAGGCAATTGACCAGAGGTCTTTCAGCCTTAATACTTTTGAATATCATAAATTTGTATTTTTGACGGCATCTTATAATTATTCAGAGGTTTATTTCATTCATAGCTATCGAAATCTTGACGTACCTTGGCGAACGAGTTGTCCGATTCGCTGTCGCTGTCGAAGGAATCGAATTCGTCATCCTGAATTTCGGTCGCGGTGGGATTCAGCGCGGAGAGCGTCTCGTAGTGATGATCCGAATCGCTGTCTCCTGCAATTATAATAAAGACAAAAATTGCGTTACTGATTTTAACAATTTTTTTTTAATTACTTTATTTTATTTCAAATTCAAGCCACTTTTCGTTTGATTTAATCTACCAAGTTAGTGATTAATTAATTGGCGTGATTCAAACGAAATTTCAAAGGTGCATTAATTATTGAATTCCAATTAGTTCTTAAAGATGTTCCCGATTGTAAATTAGGATAACTTAAAATTGCCAATTATACAATTATTTTTAATGAAGGTGTTACACCACTCTGGGATTTTTGAAAGCTCTTTTTTTTCCTAAAACAATATTTGATTGTCTTATAAACAATATCCAGTTGGTCCTCTAGTGAGAAAATTCCTTAGCAGTCTACCAAAACGATTTCTGGTATAACTTTAAACGCATTTTTCTCGAAACCACTTTTTCCAAACTGGGAGGACATTACTTGAACACCGTTGCATGGATCGATTTCCAATTTTGACGGTAGCTTCACATTCTCTATGGAAGTACTCAGTCGTTTTTTTTTTTATTGAATGTGTTTAATGTTTATTTTTTGGCCAAAAATCGATTTTTTTTTTCAAGCGTGTACCATTTCTACAAAATTTGTTTTAGAAAAAAGCCACTATGTACTTCCATAGCTAATGGTAACTAAATTATAAAAAAAAAAAAATTCTGTTTTGCGTCTAAAATGGATTCATTAACGCACTCATATGGGTTCGTTAAGGGCTCGCTCAGTGCGGTAATATCGCTCTCATTGAACTCGGTTTTTTAATATACTATTTTGTCCCAGGTTTTATACCTTACGAGAAATTCGTCCTCCCGTAGAAATTTAAAATGAAATTTAAAAAAATGGCGTTTTCAAAAATTGGCTCTCTCGGCGCCATTTCGCATTAAAATGACAACAAAAATGTTTTGATTGAATTGACACTGGAGGCGATGTTTTGTTTCATACCTCAATAAGTGTTAAATAAACCATCTAAAAAATTGAATCCATTCCTTTTTCCATACTCCCAAAATAAATTGTCAAAGTTAGGCTTGTTTTTCGACCTCTGGAGCGGTGTTGCCCCTTAAACCACTTTCATTATCACCGATAGAACATTATTTATACACTCAATAAATTTGTACATGAATAAATTCTATTTTTATTGCTGTTTTATTTATAAAAGTGATGATTCACCTTAGCGTAGAAAAATAATAATGATGTAGTCCTTGGAACCTGGAGCTGAAATGTATTCATGAATGCTGGTTTGGAATCCAGTTTAGTGTGTGTTGTACTTCCACGCTTTACTGGCTCCACGAAATGATCGAGTGGAAATAATAATAATACTCATGCGAACACATTTTTACTGTAAATAGTTCATTCAGAACTGTACTTATTGTTAGAACCGTGCAATGAAAATTAAACCGCGTTTTTATTATACAATTGTCTATTAGCAAAAAAAAAAATCTTTGCAGTATTTGTAGATCGAGCGTGATGAAAGCGACGTTTAAAACGTCAAAATTATGAATCATCTCATGATTTTCGCCATTATTTTCACCAGGGAAAAAATGCATGCAAAGAATGTTGGGTCTCAGAATTTTTTTAGAAAATTTATGACTGTTCTTAATGACGTGAAAGGGCGTGTATCGTAATTATTTTGCCGAAAAAAAAATGTTTTGGTCATTTCATGATTTTTGACATTTTTTCCATAGTATTACTCAGGAAAAATGCATGAAAAAATGATGGGTCTCAGAAAAATTTGAAAAAATTCATGACGGTTTTTAATGACGGGAAAAAGCGTGTAGAGTAATTATTTTACCGAAAAATTTTTTTTTGGGCATTTCATGATTTTCGCCATTTTTTCCATAATATTACTCAGGAAAAAATGCATGCAAAAAATGTTGGGTCTAACAAAAATTTGAAAAAATTCATGACGGTTCTTAATGGCGGGAAAAGGTGTGTAAAGTAATTATTTTTCCGAAAAAAATTTTTTTGGACATTTCATGATTTTTGCTATTTTTTTCATCAGGGAAAAATGCATGCAAAAAATGTTGGGTCTCAGAAAATTTGGAAAAAAATTCATGACGGTTCTTAATGACGGGTAAAAGCGTCTAAAGTAATTATTTTACCGAAAAAATTTTTTTTGGTCATTTCTAGATTTTCACAATTTTTTTCCATAAGGAAAAATGCATACAAAAAATGTTGGATCTTATAAAAATTTGAAAAAATTCAAGACGTGAAAAGGCGTGTAAAGTAATTATTTTTCCGAAAAAAAATTGTTTTGGTCATTTCATGATTTTCGCCATTTTTTTTCATCAGGGAAAAATACATGCAAAAAAATGTTGGGTCTCAGAAAATTTTGAAAAAATTCATGACAGTTCTTAATGAAGGGAAAAGGTGTGTAAAGTAATTATTTTACCGAAAAAAATTTTTTTGGTCATTTCATGATTTTCACCATTTTTTTTTTTCATAAGGGAAAAAATGCATATAAAAAATGTTGGGTCTCAGAAAAATTTGAAAAAATTCATGACGGTTCTTAATGACGGGAAAAGGTGTGTAAAGTAATTATTTTACCGAAAAAAATTTTTTTGGTCATTTCATGATTTTCACCATTTTTTTCATCAGGGAAAAAATGCATGCAAAAAATATTGGGTCTCGGAAACATTTGAAAAAATTCATGACGGTTCTTAATGACGGGAAATAGCGGGTAGAATAATAATTTTACCGGAAAAAAATTTTTTGGTCATTTCATGATTTTCACCATTTTTTTCATCAGGGAAAAAATGCATATAAAAAATGTTGGGTCTCGGAAAAATTTGAAAAAATTCATGATGGTTCTTAATGACGGGAAAAGGTGTGTAAAGTAATTATTTTACCGAAAAAAATTTTTTTGGTCATTTCATGATTTTCACCATTTTTTTTTTCAAAAGGGAAAAAATGCATATAAAAAATGTTGGGTCTCGGAAAAATTTGAAAAAATTTATGACAGTTCTTAATGACGGGAAAAGGTGTGTAAAGTAATTATTTTACCGAAAAAAATTTTTTTGGTCATTTCATGATTTTCACCATTTTTTTTTCAAAAGGGAAAAAATGCATATAAAAAATGTTGGGTCTCGGAAAAATTTGAAAAAATTCATGATGGTTCTTAATGACGGGAAAAGGTGTGTAAAGTAATTATTTTACCGAAAAAAATTTTTTTGGTCATTTCATGATTTTCACCATTTTTTTTTTCAAAAGGGAAAAAATGCATATAAAAAATGTTGGGTCTCGGAAAAATTTGAAAAAATTTATGACAGTTCTTAATGACGGGAAAAGGTGTGTAAAGTAATTATTTTACCGAAAAAAATTTTTTTGGTCATTTCATGATTTTCACCATTTTTTTTTTCAAAAGGGAAAAAATGCATATAAAAAATGTTGGGTCTCGGAAAAATTTGAAAAAATTTATGACAGTTCTTAATGACGGGAAAAGGTGTGTAAAGTAATTATTTTACCGAAAAAAATTTTTTTGGTCATTTCATGATTTTCACCATTTTTTTTTCATAAGGGAAAAAATGCATATAAAAAATGTTGGGTCTCGGAAAAATTTGAAAAAATTCATGACGGTTCTTAATAACGGGAAAAGGTGTGTAAAGTAATTATTTTACCGAAAAAAATTTTTTTGGTCATTTCATGATTTTCACCATTTTTTTCATCAGGGAAAAAATGCATGCAAAAAATGTTTGGTCTCGGAAAAATTTGAAAAAATTCATGACGGTTCTTAATGACGGGAAATAGCGGGTAGAATAATAATTTTACCGGAAAAAAATTTTTTGGTCATTTCATGATTTTCGCCATTTTTTTTTTCATAAGGGAAAAAATGCATATAAAAAATGTTGGGTCTCAGAAAAATTTGAAAAAATTCATGACGGTTCTTAATGACGGGAAAAGGTGCGTAAAGTAATTATTTTACCGAAAAAATTTTTTTTGGTCATTTCATGATTTTCACCATTTTTTTCATCAGGGAAAAAATGCATGCAAAAAATGTGGAAAAATTCATGACAGTTCTTAATGACGGGAAAAGGTGTAAAAAATAATTATTTTTCCGAAAAAGTTTTAATTTGTTGTTCACTTCAATAAAAAAAAAATAAAAAAAAATACTTATATGATTAAATAGCTCAAAATGTTTAATATATTTACAAAGATATCCACCTTTAAAATTTATTAAAAATTTTGAAAATGTGTCAATATTTCCGTGAGTTATGAATATTTGAAATCGAACACTTTAATAAAAAAAAAAAGAAAAAATAAATAAATACTCATATGATAAAATTGTCCAAAATGTTTAATATATTTAGAAGACATTTATCTTTGACATTAATTAAAATATTTGAAATTTGTGTCAATTTTTCTATGTTATGAATTTTTGAAAAATAACGTTTCAATTTGTCAACTTCGATAAAACAATCGAAGAAAATAAATACTCATGATAAAAATGTTTATTGTATTCACAAGATATTAATAATTTAAAATTAATTACAATTTTTGAAAATGTCTCAATTTTTCCGCGAGTTATGAATTTTTGAAAAATAACGTTTCAATTTGTCAACTTCGATAAAACAATCGAAGAAAATAAATACTCATGATAAAAATGTTTATTGTATTCACAAGATATTAATAATTTAAAATTAATTACAATTTTTGAAAATGTCTCAATTTTTCCGCGAGTTATGAATTTTTGAAAATTAACGTTTTAATTTGTCAACTTCGATAAAACAATCGAAGAAAATAAATACTCATGATAAAAATGTTTATTGTATTCACAAGATATTAATAATTTAAAATTAATTACAATTTTTGAAAATGTCTCAATTTTTCCGCGAGTTATGAATTTTTGAAAATTAACGTTTTAATTTGTCAACTTCGATAAAACAATCGAAGAAAATAAATACTCATGATAAAAATGTTTATTGTATTCACAAGATATTAATAATTTAAAATTAATTACAATTTTTGAAAATGTCTCAATTTTTCCGCGAGTTATGAATTTTTGAAAATTAACGTTTTAATTTGTCAACTTCGATAAAAAAATCGAAGAAAATAAATACTCATGATAAAAATGTTTATTGTATTCACAAGATATCTACCTTTAAAATTAATTGAAATTTTTGAAAATGTGTCAATTTTTCCGTGAGTTATAAATTTTTGAAAATTAACGTTTTAAATTTCGGCATTTTCTCTACATGTTTCTACCAACTGTGCTGATGAGACCCGTTGGGTCGAAACTGGTTAGTAGGTGTGCGCATACAATACTCAACATTAAACGTTCAGTTCAAGTAATAATTTTTTTGTTCTCCAAAGAAAATCAATAAAATGGATTGATTAATAACGCATCAATTTCTATGATTTCTCTCGCAATTATAAATATAAAAGAGGTTTCATTATCTCCGGATAGTAAAGGAGATTTTCCCATCGGTGCAAACGCGACGGCAATAATTAACGAATAAACAAGAGCGACTTTCTTTTCGAACGCAGACCGAGTGCGAAGATCCCCGTTCCCGATATAAAAGTAAAAACGGCGAAAAAATACTTTCGCAATTCGAAAACTGAGCGCGCGCTTGAAAAAAAATGGAACTGTCGCAATTTCCTGTAATGTCCACACTCGGAATTAAAAGAAAAATGAAATTTGATTAATTAAAACATGAGAATAAAAATTAAATGATGTATTTTTATTAATATATTGCGATTTATTTTCATTCGAATCATTTTTTTATATACTATATACATATCTTTATTTGGTTTGACAATTACAATAAATACAAACATGGAACAATTAGTATATTAGTTACTCTTCCAGGTTCCCAACTTGGCTATCGACCTGCGGTCTTTCGGCCCTCATTTTTTTATATTTTGCCGTTTCAGCACCCAAAACCGTATCGTAATGCTCATTTATTAAAGCAGTCGTCAAATAAAGTAACGTAGGGGCAATTTATTTTTTCAAGTTAGCAGCATTGAAATGTCGAATATAAATAATTTGTAACTTACATAACCTCAAAAATTCATGACATTGACACATTACGGTTACCAACTTCGACTATATTCGACTAAATTTCCTGAATTTTCAAATTCTATGTTTTTCTGTTAAAATGGGCAAAATATAAAAAACACTATGAATAACTCTTCTGTTGGTAGTTTTATCGCCCTTAGACCTAAATTTGGACGCGTACGATAAAACTCGTTCTTTAATATACCAAAATGTCCTGAAACTAGTTGAGAATTTTGTTCATTCTCACTCGAAATTGTATTTCTTTTGGGTAGCGTTACATTTCTATTGTATTGGTATTTTTCATAATATGAACTGCAAATACGTAAATATTAAATAATTGAATAAAAGATATGGATTTGATTGAAAAAATAAAATTCATTTTCGTGCGTTTAACAGTTTTTGTTTCGTAATACTATTATTAATAATATGGACTGCTAATACTTGAATGGATTTGAAGAAAAGTTTGTTTTTGTTTAAAATTGCTATTTCTCGTATTATTAACTCACGAAAAATAATAATTGATATTCTAGCATAATTTCTAACTAAATATTATTATACGATCAAAAATAAACGACAATTTAAATTATAATTGTCAATGTGCCTCCATTAACTTTTCACTATAAACGATTTAATTTCTAATTTCACTTTTACTCGGTGTGTGAAATGTATTTATTTCGTCTGCAATTGTAACCGAAGAATGCGCTTCACATTCAAACAATTCCCGATAATATGACGCAATTAATTCGAACAATTGACACCGTTGCGATTGTCTAATTGGGCGTTTATTAAACGGAGAAAGCTGCACCGAGTGTATTCCCCTGCGATTAACACACAAGAAGGGTATGTAGTAACTTGCCGGTAATGTTGCGATGTTGTTCTTTTTTTTTTTTTCTTTAAATTTGTAAGTATCAGCACGCGACGGATACACGCCGTTTCGCCACCATTGAAAAAATTTGGTAATACAATTGCGAATTACAATACCGATGTAAAAACTGATTTCCTGCAGCTCGGAGTCGCCGTCGTAGTTCCTGCTCTTCAGCGTGGGCACGCCGCGCGGGGTTGGCGGCGGCGGCGTTTCCTTCCTGCTGGTGGTTTTCGATTGGTCTTGATCGGTGGGACGGTTCTGGTTTTCATCGCTGTACTCCAGGTAGACCGTCGAGGATGAGGTGATGAAGACGATGTCGCCGATTTGTCGCCGGGGGCGGCGGAAGGTGTTGGGCGCGGAGCGCGGCGGCGGCAGCGGCGGCTCGCGCTTCTTGGAGCTGACCGACGACTTGGACCTCCGGTGCCCTCCGTCCAGGGGCATCTTTCACATTTTCTCCGCGCGCACGCGATTTTTTCGTGGCGGTTATCAGAGCACACTAGAAAGTTTTCTTCGCCGCACTTTTACGTTCCCGCGGGAGCGGAAAACTCGGACGGAATTAGATTGTTCGCTGCGTAATTAGAATGCTTATCAGATGCTCTGGAGGAAAAAAAAATGCAAATTTTTACCTAATGAGCGCGCAATCGCCCGATTTGCGCGAATCGCGCACGTGACTTTGTTTTATTCAAATGAAGCGATGGACGTCGGCGAAATTTGGGAAACTTTCTATTTGCGAAACTACAATGTAAGTAAATGATGATCTCAAATGCAGGACGTGTGGCCCAACAGTGAGCGAATCGTGTATAACGAGAATATAGGAAAATAATTATATCAAATACTGCTTGCGCAAAAGTGTAGAGG
This sequence comes from Ocypus olens, assembly GCA_910593695.2. Lineage (NCBI taxonomy): Eukaryota > Metazoa > Arthropoda > Insecta > Coleoptera > Staphylinidae > Ocypus > Ocypus olens. The sequence goes on from OU343053.1 coordinate 57,943,516, forward strand.
AATTTTTTTTTATGAAATACGAAGAGTATACAGCTTGAGCATGAAGTTGAACAACAGTGAGTAAATCGTGCATAAAGGGTATGTTGGATGTTTTTATCAAATGCATACAACTAGAACATGAAGTTGAGCAACAGTAAGAAATTTGTAGTTTGAAAATGATGTTTAAAAATTGAGCAAATTTTGAAAAAAAAAAAAATTGTAAGCAAACTTTAAATTCCGCTCCCACTAATTTATGGTACTCATTAAAACTAGCAAAAAACTTCTTAGTAGTTTTTAAATTCGAAACGTACTTTTTGAGTTATAGAAGTTTGAAAATTGAGCAAATTTTGAAGAAAAAAAATTGTAAGCAAACTTTAAATTCCGCTTCCACTAATTTATGGTACTCATTAAAACTAGCAAAAAACTTCGTAGCAGTTTTTAAAACCGATACGTACTTTTTGAGTTATAAAAGTTTGAAAATTGAGCAAATTTTGAAGAAAAAAAAAATGTAAGCAAACTTTAAATTCCGCTTCCACTAATTTACGGTACTCATTAAAACTAGCAAAAAACTTCTTAACAGTTTTTAAATTCGAAACGTACTTTTTGAGTTATAGAAGTTTGAAAATTGAGCAAATTTTGAAAAAAAATAAATTGTGAGCAAACTTCAAAATCCGCTTCCAATAATTTACGGTACTCGTTAAAACTAGCAAAAAACTTCTCATCAGTTTTTAAATTCGAAACGTACTTTTTGAGTTATAAGTGTTTGAAAATTGAACAAATTTCGAAAAAAAAAAATTACAAACAAACTTTAAATTTCGCTCCGACTAATTAATAGTACTCTTTAGAACCAAGAAAAACTGTTTTAACAGTTTTTAAATCCGATGCGTACTTTTTGAGTTATAGAAGTTTGAAAATAGAGCAAATTTTGAAGAAAAAAAAAATTGTAAGCAAACTTTAAATTCCGCTTCCACTAATTAATGCTACTCATTAAAACTAGCAAAAAACGTCTTAGCAGTTTTTAAATTCGAAACGTACTTTTTGAGTTATGAAAGTTTGAAAATTGAGCATAATTAAAAAAAAATTGTAAACAAACTTTAAATTCCGCTTTCACTAATTTATGGTACTCATTAAAACTAGCAAAAAACTTCTTAGCAGTTTTTAAATTCTAAACGTACTTTTTGAGTTATAGAAGTTTGAAAATTGAGCAAATTTTGAAAAAAAAAAATTGTAAGCAAACTTTAACTTCCGCTTCCACTAATTTATGGTACTCATTAAAACTGGCAAAAAACTTCGTAGCAGTTTTTAAATTCGAAACGTACTTTTTGACTTATAGAAGTTTGAAAATAGAGAAAATTTTGAAAAAAATTGTAAACAAACTTTAAATTCCGCTTCCACTAATTTATGGTACTCATTAAAACTAGCAAAAAAACTTATTAGCAGTTTTTAAATTCGAAACGTACTTTTTGAGTTATAGAAGTTTGAAAATTGAGCAAATTTTGAGGAAAAAAAAATTGTAAGCAAACTTTAAATTCCGCTTCCACTAATTTATGGTACTCATTAAAACTAGCAAAAAACTTCGTAGGTGTTTTTTAAAACTGATGCGTATTTTCTGAGTTATAAGAGTTTGAAAATTGAGCAAATTTTTTGAAAAAAAAATTATTTCAAATTCCGCTTTGACTTATTTATAGCACTCATTAAAACCAAGAAAAAACGTTACCAAGATTTAAATCTCATGCGTACTTTTTGAGTTATAAGTGTTTGGAGCCTAAAAAAATTTAATACGTGTATATCGAGAATAATATTATTAATGTGAAAAGATCAAGAGGTCAGAGTGTTACGAACATTCAATTTATACCGTGGATTTTAATTCGTATAAATTGGTGATGCCAATAGGGATTTAAATTAATGAATGTATTAGATAAAAAAAAATATGGCCTGACTAAATAAGAGCCTCGCGGGATACCAGAATATAGAAGTTGTAGACGTTATCAAAAATTGAAAACTTATTAGTCATAATCTTTGCTGATTTAAAAATTTGCGTTGTTGATAAATCGAAATACCAATAAAAAAAAATTACGTAAAGTAGCAACGAATTTATTGTCCGAGTAAAGCAAATTTTAAAACAAACATTACCGCGAATTTTTTTTAACAACTTCAGTTCAAGTCCGGTTGAGTGATTATGGAAATGCAATTATACGTCCTTGTGTTTCGTTTCGAGTTATCTTGGACTGCCATCGACCTTGCCATCGGAAATTGTTTTTTTGGGCGGTTCGGGCTTGTTTCTTGAGACGTTTTTCTCATCAATCTGAAAACACCAAATTATCGAATGCATCTGCATCCGCGCAAAAAGTCACTTTTTGGTTCGGTGCAGTGATGAAACTGGTAATGCTATTATTGTAAATCGATATCGAACAATGATTATTTTTCTGTGATCAATTGGAAAGCATGACAGTTCAGTACATGCGATTTCAACAAGACGTCGCATTTACCGGTACAATAGATTTTTCTTTCGTTTTTGTAGTTTCAACAAGACTGTGCCACATTGCATACATCGATACAATTGATTCTTTTTTCTGTTGTTTTTTGTAGTTTCAACAAAACGGTGCCACGTCGTACACATTGATGCAATTGATTGTTTCTGTCGTGTTTGTAATTTCAACAAGACGGTGCCACGTCGCATATTGATTTTTTTTTCGTTTTTGTAGTTTCAACAAGACGGTGCCACGTCGCATATTGATTTTTTTTTCGTTTTTGTAGTTTCAACAAGACGGTGCCACGTCGAATATTGAAATATTTTTTTCTATCGTTTTTGTAATCGATCATGCAATCTGACGCCAATAGATTTTCTTTGGAGTTATTTAAAGAAACAATCTACGCTAACAATCCGCAAAATAAGGAAAACATTTTAAATTAAATTAACGTAATTCAGACGTCGAAATCAGACACTTGTCGGATATAGTTTTTCATTATTATTAAACTTTCATTTTTAATCAAAATATTAGAATCTTCAAAGTAATTTATGTGTTTTAGCACGAATTAAAAAAATTAACCTCAAATTGTCATTTACACTCGCCCATCTGTAATCGATTACGCGCGCATGCCCAAATTTTGAACCAAATGAATGATTAAATAACGAGCAAAATTGTATACCGCGAAACCCAGTTATTAGCGCCGACGACGACAATGACAGGTGCGCATATTTTGTCCTTCCAATTACAGAAAACGCTCAATTATTCTTTAAAAAAAAAACTAATTCAGCATACTAATCACGTAGTGAACAACCAATGACGTAATTTACCCGAAAATAAAAAAAACACACACACACACTAGATCGCCCACTGGATTTGCAAAAACAAACTGTCCATTTCTTTGTTTCGGTCAATTTCGCGTAACACACTAAACACGTAAACAAGAACCGAAGGAAGCCGTACCGTGTAAGGTGGTGATGGTGCGCACTAGAACAAGGTGGTGTACGCGGTGGTGAAGGTGCGCGTTTCGCGAGGTGCCGTCACTGAATGCCTCGGCAACCTCAGCGAAACTTTCACTGGGCAGCCGCTGCCGATGGTGCGGTTACATGAACGCACTCGTTCGGCCATGTTCCGTCGTACCCGACAGCCTTGAACGTACCCGCCGGGCCACGGTATTTCATCCGACGCGAAGGAGGTATGCCTTCTCATTCCTCGGCAAATGTCACTGTTTTGCACGTAAAAATGTCACATCCAGACGATCAAATGTTTTCGAAATATTTTTCTCCGTAAAAAAAAAGAAATGCAAGATCAAGTTGCTTTTAAAATGGCTTTTATTTTGTTTTTATCCGATTTGTTTTTGTTAAAAGTTTGGACACATTTTGTCCATAAAAAAAAATTCAAGATGAAGTTGCTTTTAAAATATCTTCGAGTTTTTTTATTTATCTGATTAGTTTTTGTTAAAGTTTGCACGCGTCAGCAGCCTGCTTTTTCCAACACAATGGTAAACAGTAGACTCTTCTTCAATTGTTTTTTAGTGTTTTCGAGAATAACTCTTGAACGGATAATCGGATTATGAAAATTCTTCAAGCAACGAGTTCTACTTAAGGAATAAATGTTGATGGCATCAGAAAATAAAATTCGATTTTCAATTGTTTTCCGATTTTTCAACGATATTTCTTGAACGGATCATCGGATTTTGAAAATTCTTCAAGAAACGTGTTCAACTTATGAATTAGATATTGATGGTACCAAAAAATAAAATTCGATTTTCTATTGTTTTTCGTTTTTTCGGGGATAACTTTTGAACGGATAATCGGATTTTGAAAATTCTTCAAGCAACGTGTTCTACTTATAGAATAGATGGTGGTGGTATCAAAAAATAAAATTCGACCTTCAATTGTTTTCCGATTTTTTGAGGATAGCTCTTGTACGGATCATCAGATTTTGAAAATTCTTCAAGAAATGTGTTCAACTTATGAAGTAGATATTGGTGGTATCAAAAAATAAAATTCGATTTTCTATTGTTTTTCGTTTTTTCGGGGATAACTTTTGAACGGATAATCGGATTTTGAAAATTCTTCAAGCAACGTGTTCTACTTATAGAATAGATGTTGGTGGGATGGAAAATTAAATTTCTCCTTCAATTGTTTTCCGTTAACTCTTGAACGGACCATCAGATTTTGAAAATTCTTCAAGAAACGTGTTCAAATTATGAAATAGATATTGGTGGTATCAAAAAATAAAATTCGACCTTCAATTGTTTTCCGATTTTTTGAGGATAGCTCTTGTACGGATCATCAGATTTTGAAAATTCTTCAAGCAACGTGTTCTACTTCTTAAATAGAAGTTGGAGGGATAAAAAAATAAAATTGATTTTCAATTGTTTTCCGATTTTTCGAGGCTAACTCTTGTACGGATCATCAGATTTTGAAAATTCTTCAAGAAACGTGTTCAACTTATGAAATACATATTGGTGGTATCAAAAAATAAAATTCGATTTTCAATTGTTTTCCGATTTTTCGAGGCTAACTCTCGTGCGGATCATCAGATTTTGAAAATTCTCCAAGAAACGTGTTCAACTTATGAAATAGATATTGGTGGTACCAAAAAATAAAATTCGATTTTCTATTGTTTTTCGTTTTTTCGGGGATAACTTTTGAACGGATAACCGGATTTTGAAAATTCTTCAAGAAACGTGCTTTACGTATAGAATAGATGTTGGTGGGATTAAAAAAAATAAATTTCTCCTTCAATTGTTTTCCGTTAACTCTTGAACGGATAATCAGATTTTGAAAATTCTTCAAGAAACGTGTTCAAATTATGAAATAGATATTGATGGTATCAAAAAATAAAATTCGACCTTCAATTGTTTTCCGATTTTTCGAGGATAGCTCTTGTACGGATCATCAGATTTTGAAAATTCTTCAAGCAACGTGTTCTACTTCTTAAATAGAAGTTGGAGGGATAAAAAAATAAAATTGATTTTCAATTGTTTTCCGATTTTTCGAGGCTAACTCTTGTACGGATCATCAGATTTTGAAAATTCTTCAAGAAACGTGTTCAAATTATGAAATACATATTGGTGGTATCAAAAAATAAAATTCGATTTTCAATTGTTTTCCGATTTTTCGAGGCCAACTCTCGTACGGATCATCAAATTTTGAAAATTCTCCAAGAAACGTGTTCAACTTATGAAATAGATATTGGTGGTACTAAAAAATAAAATTCGATTTTCTATTGTTTTTCGTTTTTTCAGGGATAACTTTTGAACGGATAATCGGATTTTGAAAATTCTTCAAGCAACGTGCTCTACGTATAGAATAGATGTTGGTGGGGTGGAAAATTAAATTTCTCCTTCAATTGTTGAATTGAAAATTCTTCAAGAAACGTGTTAAGAAACTTATGCCATTCCATTTTTTTTACTTCCAAAAATTTTTTTAACCACAGATAATTGATTAATTTTAGGAAATCTGTCCGATTGTTCATGAAACTACACTGACGACCGAATTGTTCAAATTATTGGCTATCTAAAACCCCTTTTCAAATTTATCCTCCAATTGTATTTGCTCTTTGTAATTTTTATTTTTATATATAGTATTCGTAGGTACTGTATATTTGCATTTGTAAATTGACCGAATGTCGTCAATCTTTTTTTGTAGCTTATTGTACAAATGGCGTTAGCCGTAAATAAATATTATTATTATAATTATAATTTACTTCCAAAAACAAATAATTAATTTTAGGAAATTTCTTCGATTGTTAATGAAACTACACGGATGACCTTGAATCCACCGTGAGAAGGTGTAATTACGTAACTTGTTAACTTTTTGTATACAATGCAAAAGATTATCAAATTACAATGTTTTCAGCCATCACATAACAGCGGTAAAAAAAAGTTTCCTTCTTGAAATCTGTTCAATATTCATTATTTTTCGCACATAATTTACAAACAATTTATTATCTATTGTTGCGCGGACGTCCTCGACACCCAATAAAGGGTGTAAGAGAATGGCTGAAGTGGCTTCGTTGCCGTGGCCCAGAAAGAAAACTTATTAAAGAAAAGAGAAGGAAGAAAGTTGTGTGGATGTCATTTAAACCCTCTTGATATTGTCTATTGATAACATCGTCATATCTCGAAAACTAAATGTCGGATTAATTTTTTTTTATATAAATCTTCGGTTCGAATAAAATAGGTGATTTCATTTAATAAATTTTAAAAAATCGGAAAGCGGTCGTAACTCGTAAAAGTTGATATTTTGGAAAACTTTTTGTATGCCATTTTCTTTGGAGAGCGAAGGGCCACCGTTAAAAAATTGATATATAACACCATTCTTTGAATAACTTTAAAGTTACCCAAAAACAATTATAAATGGTCTTGAAGAAAAGAATAATATAAAAAATATTAAGGGGTGGACACCCTTAACATCTGAAGGGGTTGAAGCAGAAAGTTGAAATTTTAACAGTCGTTTTTTCGAATTATTTAGATTTTTGGTAAAAATTTCAATTCTGTAACTAAATCCATTTTCGAGATTTCGCCAATTGGAGTCAAGTATAAACATTGTAAAAATTCGTGTAGTAGTATATAAAATCAACGGATAAATAAATGTCCTGTTGACATAAAATGAAAACCTTCTAATTGAATAAAATTAGTGCTAATTTAATTTCTATATTTAGAATTACTTTGTTGGATATTCATCAAATACTAAAGTTTATAGAAGACAGTGTTGCACCGGTCATGTTTGTTATTATTTATTATTATTTCAAGAGAAATCTTAATTTTACATACGACCATGCACAAACAGCTTTAATTCCCTCTGAGTAAATTGTTTAACGTTACGGCCCGTGACCTTGGAATCGATTAAAACTAAATAGAATCAATTAAAAAACCTCTCTGGCGAATCGTGTCGGCCGTTAATTACCCGTATTAGCGCGATTCCAAATAGAGTGAGACCTGTTCGAAAGAACCGCCGACGACGTTATCTGTGTTCAGCCATTGTTACTATCGAGCGTGCACGAACACAAAAATAAACATTTAATTCAATTCCGAAGAACAAAGACGGCCGACCTTAATTTGTCGTTACGATTTTGTCATTACAGGGAAATTTGCACTTAAATTTGAAAGTTTACAAAAACATAATTTTAGAAAATATGTAGATTTCCAGTGGCGTGCAGGGCAGTAGTTTATAGGCGAGTTTACGATAACTTGACGTGAGAGAGCATTTTTCTCTCATCCTTCGCTCAGAATTCATTGGTGCGAGGTTTATCGAAAAATAATATTTTGCGACACAACTAATCATACTAACAATAATGTGTAAACATTAAATTTTTGTAATAAAATAAATAAATAAATAATATGTTATGTAAGTGCACTTGGATAAATATTTTTTTTTAATATCATGTTTTAAGGGCTGCAAACTATTTTCTACTTTCTGATCTCACTGTATATCCAATAAAAACTCATTATCAAATTATAGCCAGACTGGCGGCGCCCCCCTATACGCTACGCCACTGTACACTTAACACTAGTTATGTGTAATTTATTTTAACAATAACTCATGTTTTATTGAACAAGTCAAGTCGTCAAATGTTACGCAAAGAAAATAAATTTATGTGTGTGTGTGTGTGGGAGTAAAAGGAGCGAAAGAATTAAATCACTTTCTACGGAACACACAGTGGCGTCGATTCCGCGTGACTTTTTTTTCTCTCTTCGGCGAATGAATTATTTATAAAACGTCGAGCGGTCGGCGATTGTCGCGTGCATGCCAATCTGTACGATTTTCTCGCGTTCTTTTTAGAAATCTTGAGAAACATGCATGTGTGAGGACCTCGGAAATGAGGGGGGGGGGGGGGGGGCGAGGTTAACTGGCCCCGGTGCATTGTCTCCTCGGTGGAAGCCGACCGAAAACGATTAGAATTTTATGAAAATATAAACAGTGAATTGCATTTTTTTCATTTAAAAATTTTGATTTTGTAATTCTGTAATTGTAAAATCGTATTTTAATTTACTGTAAGTTTGATAATGGCACGTTGACGTTGCCGAAACTACAGTCACGGAAATAATAAATTTTCAAAAGTTATACAAATAAAGCAACAGTGTTTTATCTATTATTTTAAAAATAAATCCCACCTTACAAATTGTAATATTTTTAATCATACATAACTTGCTCACATCGCGTTTTCAACTGTATTGAAAGTTTGATTTTATACACTTCTACACGAATTTTTCAAGTGATTATACTAAACGCGTAACTCCAATTGGCGATATCTCCAGAATGGACATGGTTAAAACTCTGAAATTTTCATCAAAAATCTAGATAAATCAAAGAAAAAGACTGTTAAAATTTCAAACCTCTGCTTCAACCCCTTCACATGTTAAGGGTGTCCACCCCCTTCATATTTTTTTTATATCGCCAATTGTTTGACACAGTTCGACGGTCGCCAATCACTCGCGGGCGCTTGTTTGAACAACGATTTATTTATTAGTTGGTTTTATACACTTCTACACGAATTTCTTAAGTGATTGTACTAAACGCGTCAGTCCAATCGGTGATATCTCCACAATGGTCATAGTTACAAATCTGAAATTTTCTCCAAAAATCTAAATAATTCGAAGAAAAAGACTGTCAAAATTTCAACCCTCTGCTACAACCCCTTCGAATGGTAAGGGTGTCCCACCCCTTTAATTTTTTTTACATCGCCAAATTTTTGACAAGATCCGACGGCTGCCAATCACCTGCGTGCGCTTGTTTGAACACCGTTTTATTTATTTGTTGATTTTATACACTTCTAAACGAATTTTTACAGTGACTATACTAAACGCGTAACCCCAATCGGTGATATCTCGAGAATGGATAGAGTTACAAATCTGAAATTTTCACCAAAAATCGAAACAATTCGAAGAAAGCGACTCCCAAAATTCCAACCTTCAGCTACAACCCCTTCGAACGGAGTCCCATCCCTTTAATTTTTTTTTTACATCGCCAAATTTTTTACAAGATCTGACTGCCAATTCGAAGAGACTGTTAAAATTTCAACCTTCTACTTCAACCCCTTCGCATGTTAAGGGTGTCCACCCCCTTCATTTTTTTTACACCCCCAAATGTTTGACACATGATTACCATTAAAATAGTCTTCAATGAGCAGCAGTTTCACTAAATAAACTGCGAGTACAAGTGGAAGAACACTAAATTACGAATTCTGGCTTTGAATATTCATAAATTCAGGCTATTATTTCGTCTCTATTAAATTTACCTAGCTTTTCTATTATTTCAAAATTTCGACTTACCTTGATCCAAATTGGAATTCCTCGGTATTTTACTCCACTGGTCGCGCATCTGCTGGGACCATCCGGACACCCTTTTTCCGGCCTTCTGCCGTTCCTTCAAGCTGAAAATAAATTGTCTAAATTTAATGTTCAGCAATTGATGACAAAATCGTTTAGAATTTCATTGACGGATGAAATAGTTATAGTACGTACTAGAAAAGAATTTGAATGGAAAATAAATTGTCCGAATTTAATGTTCAACACTTGAAGATAAAATCGTTTAGAATTTATTAATAATTCATTCATTGACGTATGAAATAGTGATAGTAATGACTAGAAAAGAATTTGAATGGAAAATAGTGAGAGAGACAATACATTTATTGAGACACTTTTACAAATGACCTCAACAGGCAATTGACCAGAGGTCTTTCAGCCTAATGGAAAATAAATTGTCCAAATTTAATGTTCAACACTTAAAGATAAAATTTATTATTAATTCATTCATTGACGGATGAAAAAGTCATCTTAGTAACGGCTAGAAAAGAATTTAAATGGCAGTGGATAAAAACACGAAAAACAAATTATTTGCATAAAATTAAACCACAGCACATTAAATATGAAAAATATCAGATTGGGTTTAGTACAACATTCAGGCAATAGATTCCGCCACTTTGGCGTTTCTAACTGTAAGGGTATTTTTAATATTCATATTCCAATAGTAATTTCTGTTTCACCATCAGCAACTAACGGCACTGATGAGACCTGAAAGGTCGAAACCCGTCTGTAGGTGTTCTGGTGGGGAAACAATATTTAATGAATAATATCATCCGATGAAAATGCAATAAATTGAAAAAGTGTAGTCGCAATGTAGGCAACCAAACATACAAAATGTAAAGTGCTGCGTGCATTAAATATAAACAATACCATTTTGTAATAATTACAATTTGTTGGAAAATGTGTAGCAATAATAATGTAGACAACCGAACATACAAAATGCAAGCAGTGCTGCGTGAACAATTTAGAAATTGCAGTGTGTTAAACCATCCAAACCACAACAATTTTGTCATAACTGTTAAATATATTCATTAAATTATAAACACAGAATAATTGCAATTGAAAATCCTCACTTATTGCAGAACCAATGAATAAATTAAATAAAGACAAAAGGTAGCCTGAATATACAAATATTTAACTTGTACATAATTCTGCAAAATATGAACAGTGGGCCCTATTTTTCCCTCCAATTGTTTCCATGGACTTGGTTTAAGACATTTTTCACAAATTTCGATTAGTTATTTCCCCGATTTGATGTAAAAAAAGGTCTTTCCGATATTATTTTTTTGTCTCAAATGTTCAACAAATTTTCAAAAATTCGAAATTCGTTTGAAAATTGGCGAATTTAGAAAAAAAAACAAAAGTGGATTTTGAAGAGTGATATTTTAACAGTTAATTATAATTTTAGAATTTATTGTCCGCGGTACATGTTTTTTTATTATTTCTTTTTCTCAAATGTCCATCAAATGGAAAAATGAAATTTTCAAAAATTCGTTACTCGTTTGAAAATTGGCGATTTTTGATAAGTGACATTGTAAAAATTGAATGCAATTTTTTAGAATGTATCCTTCACTGTACATATTTTTTTGGTTTTTTTTTTTTCTTTAATGTTCAAAATTTTAAAAAATTAGTAACTCATTTGAATTAAAATTAAATTGTCGAATTAAAAAAAAAATGGATTTTGAAGAGTGTTATTTTAACAATTGAATATATTTTTTTTAGAATTAAATCTCCACGGTTCATATTTTTTTGGATTTCATTTTCTCTCTCTGTTCAACAAATGGAAAAATGGAATTTTCAAAAATTCGTAACTCGTTTGAAAATTTCCGAATTAAAAAAAAAACAAAAGTGGATTTTGAAGAGTGACAGTTTAACATTTTGAATATAATTTTTTAGAAGTTATTTTTCTCAATACACAATTTTTTTTCTCAAATATTCGGCAAATGGAAAAATGAAATTTTAAAAAATTCATTATTCGTTTGAAAATTTGTGAAATAAAAAAAAAACAAATGTGAATTTTAACAAATGTATGTCATTATTTTAGAATTCATTCTTCACGATACATATTTTTTTGGAATATTTTTTCTCAAATGGAAAAATGGAATTTTCAAAAATTCGTAACTCGTTTGAAAATTTCCGAATTAAAAAAAAAACAAAAGTGGATTTTGAAGAGTGACAGTTTAACATTTTGAATATAATTTTTTAGAAGTTATTTTTCTCAGTACAAATTTTTTTCTCAAATATTCGGCAAATGGAAAAATGAAATTTTCAAAAATTCATTTCATTCAATTCGTTTGAAAATTGGTGAATTAAAAAAAAAACAAATGTGAATTTTAACAAATGAATATCATTATTTTAGAATTCATTCTTTACGGTACATATTTTTTTGGAATATTTTTTCTCAAATGTTCAACGAATGGAAAAATAGAATTTTCAAAAATTCGTAACTCGTTTGAAAATTTCCGAATTAAAAAAAAACAAAAGTGGATTTTGAAGAGTGACAGTTTAACATTTTGAATATAATTTTTTAGAAGTTATTTTTCTCAGTACAAATTTTTTTCTCAAATATTCGGCAAAAGGAAAAATGAAATTTTAAAAAATTCATTATTCGTTTGAAAATTTGTGAAATAAAAAAAAAAAAAATGTGAATTTTAACAAATGTATGTCATTATTTTAGAATTCATTCTTCACGATACATATTTTTTTGGAATATTTTTTCTCAAATGGAAAAATGGAATTTTCAAAAATTCGTAACTCGTTTGAAAATTTCCGAATTAAAAAAAAACAAAAGTGGATTTTGAAGAGTGACAGTTTAACATTTTGAATATAATTTTTTAGAAGTTATTTTTCTCAGTACACATTTTTTTCTCAAATATTCGGCAAATGGAAAAATGAAATTTTCAAAAATTCATAATTCGTTTGAAAATTTGTGAATTAAAAAAAAAAACAAAAGCAATTTTGAAGAGTAATATTTTAACAATTTAATATATTCTTTTTATAATTATTTCTTCACGGTACATATTTTTTTCTTTTTTTTTTTCTTCAAATGTTCAATGAATAAAAAAATGAAACTTATAAAACCTCGTAACTCGTTTGAAAATTGGTGAATTAAAAAAAAAATAAAAGTTAATTTTGAAGAGTGATATTTTAACGGTTGAATATAACTTCGTTTTAGAATTCATTCGTCACGGTACATATTTTTTTGTCTCAAATGTTCGGCAAATGGAAAAATGTAATTTTCAAAAAAACGTAATTCGTTTGAAAATTGGCGAATTTAAAAAAAGACAAAATTGAATTGTAAAGAGTGATATTTTAACAATTGAATATATTTTTTTTTGAATTAATTCTCCACAGTACATATTTTTTTTCTCAAATCTTCAACAAATGGAAAAATTAAATTTTCAAAAATTCGTAACTCGTTTGAACACTGGTGAATTAAAAAAAATGAAGTGTTATTTTAACAATTAAGTAGTGTTTTTTAGAACTCATTCTCCACGGTACATATTTTTTGGATTTCTATTCCTCAAATGTTCAACAAATGAAAAAATTAAATTTTCAAAAATTCGCAATTCGTTTGAAAATTGGTGAATTAAAAAAAAAACAAAAATGAATTTTGAAGAGTCATATTTTAACAATTGAATATAATTTTTTTAGAATTTATTCTCCACGGTACATGTTTTTAAATTTCTTTTTCAAATGAACATAATGGACAAGTTAAATTTTCAAAAATTCGTAACTTGTTCGAAAATTGGTGAATTAACAAAAAAAAAACAAAAGTGCATTTTGAAGAGTGATATTTTAACAATTGAATATAATTTTTTAGAATTTATTCACCACGGTACATTTTTTTTAATTTCTTTTTCAAAAGAACATAACGAAAAAATTAAATTTTCAAAAATTCGTAACTTGTTCGAAAATTGGTGAATTAACAAAAAAAACAAAAGTGCATTTTGAAGAGTGATATTTTAACAATTGAATATAATTTTTTAGAATTTATTCTCCACGGTACATTTTTTTTAAATTTCTTTTTCAAAAGAACATAATGAAAAAATTAAATTTTCAAAACTTCGTAACTTGTTCGAAAATTGGTGAATTAACAAAAAAAAAACAAAAGTGCATTTTGAAGAGTGATATTTTAACAATTGAATATATTTTTTTAGAATTTATTCTCAAATGTTTCCCAACAAATGCAATTTTCAAAAATTCGTAACTCGTTTGAAAATTGGCGGATTTTAAAAAGACAAAAGTGAATTTTTTGATGAGTGATATTTTAACTGAATGCAATTTTTTTAGAATTTATCCTGCACGGTGCATATTTTTTAGTTTTTTTTTTCTGTTCAACGAATTTAAAAGTAAAATTTTCAAAAAATTCGTAATTCGTTTGAAAATTGATGAATTAAAAAAAAAACAAAAGTGGATTTTGAAGAGTGTTATTTTAACATTTTGAATATATTTTTTTTAGAATTAATTCAATATCCACAGTACATACAAATTCTCAAATGTTCGGCAAATGGAAAAATGTAATTTTCAAAAATTCGTAATTCGTTTAGAAATTGGTAAATAAAAAAAAAAAAACGAAAGTGACACTTGGAATTTGAAGAGTGATATTTTAACAATTGAGTATATATTTTTTTAAATCTATTCCCCACGGTACATATTTTTTTTAATTTTTTTTTCAATTGTTCAACAAAGATTGGAATTTAAAAAAATCGTAAATCGTTTGAAAATTGATGGATTTAAAAAAAAAAAACAAAAGTGGATTTTTTGAAGAGTGATATTTTAATATTTTGAATATAATGTTTTTAGAATTCATTCTTCACGATACATATTTTTTTAGAATATTTTTTTTCTCAAATGTTCAACGAATGAAAAAATGGAATTTTCAAAACTTCGTAACTCGTTTGAAAATTGGTGCAAGAGTGGATTTTGAAGAGTGATATTTTAACAATTGAATATATTTTTTTTATAATTTATTCTCCACGGTACATATTTTTTTTAGAATTTCTTTCTCAAATGTTCGGCAAATGAAAAAATCAAATTTTCAAAAATTCGTAACTCGTTTGAAAATTAGTGCATTAAAAAAAACAAAAGTGAGTGATATTTTGGTAGTTTAATACAATTTTTCTAGAATTTATTTATATTTTGGGTGAAAATAATTCGCACTGATACATCACAGAAGTTTCAACATTTTCAAAAAATTCGTAACTCGTTTGAAAATGTATGAATCTTAAAAAACAAAAGTTCCAGTGAAAGAGTGATATTTTAATAATTGAATATATTTCTTTTATAATTTATTCTCCATGGTACATATTTTTTTAGAATTTCTTTCTCTAATGTTTAACAAATGGAAAAATGAAATTTTCAAAAATTCATAATTCGTTTGAAAATTTGTGAATTAAAAAAAAAAACAAAAGTGAATTTTAACAAATGCATATCATTATTTTAGAATTCATTCTTCACGATACATATTTTTTTGGAATATTTTTCTCAAATGTTCAATGAATGGAAAAATAGAATTTTCAAAACTTCGTAACTAGTTTGAAAATTGGTGAATTAAAACAAAAACAAAAGCAATTTTAAAGAGTAATATTTTAACAATTTAATATATTCTTTTTATAATTATTTCTCCACGGTACATATTTTTTTGGAATATTTTTTCTCAAATGTTCAATGAATGGAAAAATAGAATTTTCAAAACTTCGTAACTAGTTTGAAAATTGGTGAATTAGAACAAAAACAAAAGCAATTTTGAAGAGTAATATTTTAACAATTTAATATATTCTTTTTATAATTATTTCTCCACGGTACATATTTTTTTGGAATATTTTTTCTCAAATGTTCAATGAATGGAAAAATAGAATTTTCAAAACTTCGTAACTCGTTTGAAAATTGGTGAATTAAAAAAAAACAAGAGTGGATTTTGAAGACTGATATTTTAACAATTGAATATAATTTTTTTATAATTTATTCTCCACGGTACATATTTTTTTTAGAATTTCTTTCTCAAATGTTCGGCAAATGAAAAAATGAAATTTTCAAAAATTCGTAACTCGTTTGAAAATTGATGCACTAAAAAAAAAACAAAAGTGAGTGATATTTTGGTAGTTTAATACAATTTTTCTAGAATTTATTTATATTTTGAGTGAAAATAATTCGCATTGATTAGTCACAGATGTTTCAACATTTTCAAAAAATTCGTAATTCGTTTGAAAATGTATGAATCTTAAAAAAACAAAAGTTCCTTTGAAAGAGTGTTATTTTAACAATCGAATATTTTTTTTTTAGAATTTATTCTCCACCGTGCATCATTTTTTTGGATTCTTTTTTTCTCAAATATTCAACAAATGGAAGAATGAAATTTTCAAAAATTTGTAACTCGCATTTTAGAAAACAAAAGTGACTTTTTAAGAGTGATATTTTAACAATTTAATATATTTTTCTTTTACAATTTATCCTCCACGGTACATATTTTTTTTAAATTTTTTTCTTAACCTCTTCACGCCCAGGTTTGCCACATATGGCAACAAGCGAAAACAAAAACATTGTACAAAAAAAAGCGCTATCTATGGAATATTTTTTCATATTTTTTTGCATAAATGGGAAAGTTTGTTATTTCGTAGAAAAAGTTAACAACAATAAAGAAGTAATTTTTAATCAAACCTGGGATTAAATCAAAGCAGCATGGGCGCGAAGTGGTTAAATGTCCAACGAATGGAAAGGTAACATTTTCTTTACTATTGCAACTCGTTTTTAAAAAATGGACTTTTAAAAATTTTGGTCGAAAGTATTCCTTACAATTCTTACTTCTTGTAAAAATTCACCAGTCGATAAATGAAGCCCCTTTTTTACCATTAACCTCTTCACGCCCAGGTTGCCACATGTGGCGACAATCGAAAGAAAAAAAAAACATTACAAAAAATACCACTTTAGCGTCATCTATGGAATATTTTTGCATATTTTTTTGCAAAAATGAGAAAGTTCATAATAGTGAAATTATATTTCGTAGAAAAACGGAACAACAAAAAAGTAATTTTTCAATAAACCTGGGATTATGCGAAGTGGTTAACTCAGAGAAAGTTACATCAACTTTTCTTTTTTTCTTCAAAAATTACTTACATGATGAATCCACTGTTCTTGATCCCCTCATCGTTATCCGACATGTCCACCCAATCATCGCTCCTATCGCTTCCGCTCAGCTCGCTCCCGTTCTTCCCCACGTAGCTGAAGACCTCTTCGGCCCAGCTCGTGATCGACCTGTTGTAGATGCTGTTGCTCTGCTGCTCCGAGATCAGCGAGTCCCTCTTCGACTTCCACTGGTCCAGCTCGATCTTGCACCCGTAGATCGACTCGTAAGTACTCTCGGCGTCCTCCTCCTCCCCCTCCCCTTCCTCTCCTTCTTTCCGGCTGTAGATCGACTCGTAAAAGTTGGACTCGTTCTCCCCGGTTTGCGTCATGTACGAGTTCCTCGAGGGAGGTCTCGGCGGCAGGGGTTCCTCCCTCCGTCGGGGAAGGAGCGGGGGGATTTTCGCGGGACTGGGGAGTGTTTCGTAGATGTTCTCTTCGCAGATTTCGTAACCGTCGTCTTCGTCGTCGACGTCGTCCGGGTGTTTCAGTTCTTCGTAAATTTTTTCCTCCTTGTTTCTGCGCGGAGGTACCGGCGGCTGGATGTTCACGTCGACGAAATCGTAAAGCTCTTCCCAATGCTGTACGAGGTCTGTAATTTCTGAGTAAGGTTTATCTTCGTCGGTGTTAATTTCTATCCTGCTAATGTGCGTTTTTGTGGCGGTGTTGGAATTTTCGGTACTTACAGATTCTTCTATAATGATGGTGTTTCTATGTTTACCTTCATCACGGATTTCTTTGGCTTTTTCCCCGATTTGGTGGTTCGTTGTCTTCTTCAGTTGCATGGTTTCGTAGCGCGAGTCGCATTTCTTCGGCGGCGCTAGTGGAATGTTGACGACCTGCACGATGAGGTCGTTGGCGTCAGTCTTCTCCTCCTCTACGTGTTTATTGCTCTCGTTATTGTTATTGTGTTTCAGTCGTTTTTCGAAGAGTTTCAAGCGCCTCTCGTGGTTCCTCGAGGCTATATCCTTCGCGTTGAAGGTTTTCTCGGGAACTTTCGGTTTGGGCGCGGGCTGCGGCGTTTTGATCTTCTCCTCGAAGATGGCGATCGCCGCCTTGACGCCGCCGCCGATCTCCAATTTCGAAATTTCTTTGTCGGGAACTTCGGGTATCCGCGCGCGCTCCGGCTTCCTCGTCCTCTCCACCGGCCGCTTCTTCAGGCTGGGCTTCCTCGCCACCTCCTCCACCTTCCTCATGCTGACCCTCTTCACCAGCCGCGCGATCCTCGGCTGTTCGCTCCTCTCCACCAGTTCGTTGTACTTCTTCGCCAGCTCCTGCACCGTGTTCACGCTGATCTTTTCCTTGCGCCTGTGCACCGACGACGTTTTCTTTATCTTGAAGCTGATCTTCTTCACCTGGTTGCGTTTCTCGTTCTCCTCGGGGAAGTTGAGGAACGCCTTGCGCGAATCCTCCAGGTTCTTCCTCAGCTGGAAACTCTTCTCGTACGGGCTCTCCTGCAGCGGCGTTCTTCCCCACGGAGGCCTCACTGATAACTGGGCCGCCATCCTCTCCTGCAACACAAACAACGTTATCATATCTTATCTATTGATGAGGCGCGCACGTAATCGCGAAAAAATTATTAGAGATTAATTCGTTCTCTTCACACACGCGTGGATGGAAAATGAAAGTGTTGCGTAACAGTCTGGGTTTTGTGTTAATTGTATATCCTGGGAAGTGTTTTTTTTTTAATCGTATGTTTGGCATTGTTTTAGGTGGATTGGTAGAAAGTGAAATTAAGATGTTACGTTTATCGAGTAATTAGGTTCTTGCATGCACTTAAGAAATTAAGCAGTTAGCGCTTGATTTTGTATTTTAAAATTCCATGAAGTTATGCACAATAATGACCAATCGATTTAGAGAATTCTATGGCTTCAGTGATGGCTCGCGTAATGACTAATAGTACGTTAGAGGTGGTAATACAGATCTCTGCAACCGACTCTACCTATCTGCATTACATTACCAGTTCTGCTACCTCGGCCGTATCATCAGTCACAACGAAAGCCATCACCTAAACATTAGTTTAAGGCAAATTAGAAACAACTTTACTTGTTGCAGAAAGCATTAGATAAATACAAGAAAACGAAATGTAGCCTGAATATATGAATATTCAACCTGTTCGTTAATATGCAAGCAAAAAATTAAGTCTTACTAAGACTATAAACAAATAAAATTGAATTTATTTATTAGTTTAGGGTTTTATTTATCTCCACTAATTTAGCAATTCCATAATTGTTATAAACATGATCTTATAGTTCAGGGAATTCTATGGTACTACTACGCAGTGACGGCTCGCTGTATGACTCATGGCACGGACGAGTTAGCACCTATCTGTATTACCCCCTGTGCTACCTCGGCCTCACCATCAGCCACCACGCGAGCCGTCACCTACTACTATAGATCCAACATTAGTTTGACTAATTTGAAATTAATCCTCTCCTCTAATTTAGCAATTTTCATGTGTTGTCTGTCTATACACTGCACACCTGGATAAATGGAATTTTAATCCAATCATTTGTGCTTTATGCTAAAACTTTTCACCGACGAGAAGTTAGCCACGGATTTTGGCGCCTCCACCAATCTCAATGAAACATTAATTACGGTCGTTAGGGTGTAATCCCAGTCCAAATGTTTGCACAAACGTATTAATGGATATCCAACTAACAATTAAAAATAATTTGTTTGAAATTTTCGTCAAAACTCGGGATGGAATGAATTTTTAAAATTAACCTTTATTTTCAACAATTACACACCGGAGTAAAAAAAAATTTAACATGCCGTTTGGCGCTACTTGCATAAACACATTTCTCATAAATATCACAAGCAACAACGACCGAAGAATTTACAATAATTTATTTATAGTGCCCTTCAAAAACAACTAAGTAATGATTTTTTTTTAATCGACCAAGAAATCGAGAAAAATAAAACCTCAAAAAATTATAAGTGCCGTCTGGCGCTACACACATTCGATTTTTAACATAAACACAATAAGCAACATCAATTAGGTAACTTAAAACAATTTAGTTGTGGATATCTTTAGAAATAATTGAGTAATTAATGTTTTGATCGGTCCTTGTCCACAGATGCGCGAGTATTAAAATTTCAAAAATTTTTAAAGTGCCGTTTGGCGCTGGATACGTTCGAATTTTTACCATAAATGTGTGAAGCAACATGTAATAAACAATCTAAAATAATTTGTTTATAGTGCCCTTTGGAAATAGAGAAGTTATACATTTTTTAATCGATCCATGTCCACAGATACGCGAGATTTAAAATTTCAAAAATTTTTAAAGTGCCGTTTGGCGCTGGATACGTTCGAATTTTTACCATAAATGTGTGAAGCAACATGTAATAAACAATCTAAAATAATTTGTTTATAGTGCCCTTTGGAAATAGAGAAGTTATACATTTTTTAATCGATCCATGTCCACAGATACGCGAGATTTAAAATTTCAAAAAATTTTAAAGTGCCGTTTGGCGCTGCATACGTTCGAATTTTTACCATAAATGTGTGAAGCAACATGTAATAAACAATCTAAAATAATTTGTTAATAGTGCCCTTTGGAAATAGAGAAGTTATACATTTTTTAATCGATCCATGTCCACAGATACGCGAGATTTAAAATTTCAAAAAATTTTAAAGTGCCGTTTGGCGCTGGATACGTTCGATTTTTTACCATAAATGTGTGAAGCAACATGTAATAAGCAATCAAAAATAATTTCTTAATACTGCCCTTTGGAAATAGAGAAGTTATACATTTTTTAATCGATCCATGTCCACGGATATGCGAGATTTAAATTTTCAAAAAATTTTAAAGTGCCGTTTGGCGCTGGATACGTTCGATTTTTTACCATAAATGTGTGAAGCAACATGTAATAAGCAATCTTAAATAATTTGTTTATAGTGCCCTTTGGAAATAGAGAAGTTATACATTTTTTAATCGATCCATGTCCACAGATACGCGAGATTTAAAATTTCAAAAAATTTTAAAGTGCCGTTTGGCGCTGCATACGTTCGAATTTTTACCATAAATGTGTGAAGCAACATGTAATAAACAATCTAAAATAATTTGTTAATAGTGCCCTTTGGAAATAGAGAAGTTATACATTTTTTAATCGATCCATGTCCACAGATACGCGAGATTTAAAATTTCAAAAATTTTTAAAGTGCCGTTTGGCGCTGGATACGCTCGAATTTTTACCATAAATGTGTGAAGCAACATGTAATAAACAATCTAAAATAATTTGTTTATAGTGCCCTTTGGAAATAGAGAAGTTATACATTTTTTAATCGATCCATGTCCACAGATACGCGGGATTTAAAATTTCAAAAAATTTTAAAGTGCCGTTTGGCGCTGGATACGCTCGAATTTTTACCATAAATGTGTGAAGCAACATGTAATAAACAATCTAAAATAATTTGTTTATAGTGCCCTTTGGAAATAGAGAAGTTATACATTTTTTAATCGATCCATGTCCACAGATACGCGAGATTTAAAATTTCAAAAAATTTTAAAGTGCCGTTTGGCGCTGGATACGTTCGAATTTTTACCATAAATGTGTGAAGCAACATGTAATAAACAATCTAAAATAATTTGTTTATAGTGCCCTTTGGAAATAGAGAAGTTATACATTTTTTAATCGATCCATGTCCACAGATACGCGAGATTTAAAATTTCAAAAATTTTTAAAGTGCCGTTTGGCGCTGGATACGCTCGAATTTTTACCATAAATGTGTGAAGCAACATGTAATAAACAATCTAAAATAATTTCTTAATAGTGCCCTTTAGAAATAGAGAAGTTATACATTTTTTAATCGATCCATGTCCACAGATACGCGAGATTTAAAATTTCAAAAAATTTTAAAGTGCCGTTTGGCGCTGGATACGTTCGAATTTTTACCTTAAATGTGTGAAGCAACATGTAATAAGCAATCTTAAATAATTTGTTTATAGTGCCCTTTGGAAATAGAGAAGTTATACATTTTTTAATCGATCCATGTCCACAGATACGCGAGATTTAAAATTTCAAAAATATGTAAAGTGCCGTTTGGTGCTAGATACACTCGAATTTTTATCATAAATATATTAAGCAACATGTAATAAACAATTTAAAATAATTGTATAATTGTTGAAAATAAAGATTAATTTTAAAAATTCATTCCTTCCCGAATTTTGACGAAAATTTCAAACGAATTATTTTTGATTGTTAGTAGGATATCCCTTAATACGTTTGTGTAAACATTTGGACTGGGATTACACCCTAACTGTAATTAATGTTTCATTGAGATTGGTCATAATTCGGGTGATGGTGGAGGTGCCAAAATCCGTGGCTGGAAAGTCGTGGTTAGCTTCTCGTCGGTAAACTTTTCCTCCATGCAACTCGACCGGAAACGCTTGTTGCAGCACTTTTCCTGTTCAAAGCGATTTGTTAATATTTTTTTTTTTTTATTTGCAACATTTAACACGGATTCCCGCCGTCCGCAGAGGCGTAACCGGGGCACGTCTCTCGTTATTTATTTGTGCATTTATTTAGCGGACGCGCCGCTTTCAAGAGGTGTTTTTCTTTCGGTTCTTTCATTACCTCCTGTTGCGACAACGGCGACGACGCGTGTAATTGATTCGGTCGCGCGTCTTGCGCAACAATTGCCCGACAATTAGAAAGACGCGAGGTGTGATGTTTGTAAATACCAGCCGGAATTTTCCGGCGCGGCGACGACGTGTCCGCACTAAAGTTTTCCCTCTAATTAGCTTTCTCGCGTCGATTTCGAGGATCACGTTCTTGACATTGGAAGATCGATCTAATTATGTTAGAAAAAACGCCATTAAGGCGACATCTACTGTCGTTTTTCAGACTTCATTTTTTAGACTTTAAACAGCTGTAGCGGCCGAACGAAGAATCCAATTTGAACGCGGATTGCAAATCAGTGTTCCTCGTGTGTCGGATTTGATTAAAATTGGCGATTTAAAATTTTTGACGAAAACGTGAAAAATCATCCAATCATCTTACTTTTGCTCAAAAATTGGCTTTGAAAATATTTCCTGAAGAAACCACAGGTTCGATTCGAGATTTCTATACATCACTGGAAAGATCCCTTCAAGACGCTTCAGAAAATGTACTTTCGCAAGAACAAATGTCAATTTGAAGCCCGCGGCACGTTCGCAAAGAAAACTCGAAAATGGAAAAAAAAACTTAATATCACGGGCATTTCAATGAATAATTTTAATCAACCAAAACTATTTTGACATTTGATCGACAGTCATTTTAAACTCCAATCTTATATATCCTATATACCCTTGCAACCAACAGCACGTTGTAAACGTAATTCAACTATGAAGTTATAAACCAACCAAGTAACCGCCAGGATGGAAACGCCATGAAGGCGACATCTACCGTCCAGAACGCTGCACTAAATATACTTGTCGGGGGTTTGTTTTGGATTCAAAAAATCTTTCTCTAATTTAAATAATTACTTTAAACATTTTACCGCCATCTCTTATTACTTACATTGCTTATATCTTCATTGTCCTGTAATTAGTGTGACTGTTGGCCAATAAAGTTTATTATTATCTTGTCTTTGCTGCAGTTTTCGGGTTTTTGGCGCGTTAAAATGTTTAATCGACGAAACAATTAATTTGAGCATTCAAAAAAATCGCCGATAAGAAATTATTGTCATTTAAAAAAAAAATGTAAATAGATGCTCTCGCTTTCATCGCAGATTCCTCCATCGATCGCACCCACAGGACACAATCGCGTCCAATTATTGCGCGTGAGAAAGTTTTTCTCGTAAAAGTGAAAACAATTGGGAACGTCTTTTTTTTTCTTTTTGTTGCGATCGGATGCGATTAATT
Source organism: Ocypus olens (assembly GCA_910593695.2). Lineage (NCBI taxonomy): Eukaryota > Metazoa > Arthropoda > Insecta > Coleoptera > Staphylinidae > Ocypus > Ocypus olens. The sequence goes on from OU343053.1 coordinate 57,967,251, forward strand.
AACTCATTATGCGCATCGGTGAAGGGTGACAGATTTAAACACCGTTTATACATTAGCATACCCATCCAGGTTGCGATCTGCAGATGTGCAGGATGCAGGTTTTCAGAATGGCGTGCAATCGGCGCCTCCTCAAAATTTTTATTTTTGTAATTGCTGTAGAATTGCAAGACAGACACCATTTTCAGAATGTGCATGCAGCACCGGATGCAAAGACGATTTCAGGGCCCCCTCCTAGTTTTGGGGTTACTTTTTAATTTTGCTATTGCAACTCGAATTCCTGCTTGAAGCGTAAAGTAAGATAGTGCAAGAATTTTTGAAATTTCTCTAATGGTTCGGAACTTATGGCGAAAAAACGGAAAAACAATCGCAACTCGCATTCACAATTTTCGCTCTTAATAACAGTGCTTGAACGAATTTTTGAAATTTCTTCAATGGTTCAGAATTTATGGCTGAAAAACTGAAAAACAATCGCAACTCAAATTCACTTGTTTCACTCCAATTTAAAAAGTTCGAACCACAGATTAAGATGGTTAAGGAATTTTTGACTTTTCTTGAATGGTTCGGAATTTATAGGTGAAAAACTGAAAAACAATTGCGACTCGAATTCATTTTTTTCGCTCTAATTAAAAGAGCTCGAAGCACAGATTAAGATGGTGAAGGAATTTTTTACTTTTCTTCAATAGTTCGGAACTTATAGCTGAAAAACTGAAAAACAATTGCGACTCGAATTCACTTTTTCGCTCTAATTTAAAGCGCTTGAAGTGTAGAGTGAGATGGATAAGAAATTTTTTACTTTTCTTTAATGGTTCGGAATTTATAGCTGAAAAACTGAAAAACAATTGCGACTCGAATTCATTTTTTTCGCTCTAGTTAAAAGAGCTTGAAGCACAGATTACGATGGTTAAGGAATTTTTTACTTTTCTTTAATGGTTCGTAATTTATAGCTGAAAAACGGAAAAACAATTGCGACTCGAATTCACTTTTTTCGCTCGAATTAAAAGAGCTGGAAGCACAGATTAAGATGGTTAAGGAATTTTTGACTTTTCTTTAATAGTTCGGAATTTATAGCTGAAAAACTGAAAAACAATTGCGACTCGAATTAATTTTTTTCGCTCTAATCAAAAAAGCTTGAAGTGTAGAGTAAGATGATGAATGATTTTTTGAATGTTCTTCAATGGTTCAGAATTTATGGCTGAAAAACTGAAAAACAATTGCGACTTGAATTCATTTTTTTCGCTCTAATTAAAAGAGCTTGAAGCACAGATTAAGGTGGCTAAGGAATTTCTGACTTTTCTTTAATGGTTCGGAATTTATGGCTGAAAAACTGAAAAACAATTGCGACTCGAATTCATTTTTTTCGCTCTAATTAAAAGAGTTTGAAGTGTAGGAGTAAGATGATGAATCAATTTTTGAAATTTCTTCGATGGTTCGGAACTTATTGCAGAAAAAACTGAAAAAGAGTTGCGACTCGAATTAGTTTTTTTGGTGGAACTACAAGAGCTTGAAGAGTTGAGTAAAATAGTGAACCAATTTTCAAAATTTCTTCAATGGTTCAAAATTTATAGCTGAAAAACTGAAAAACAATTGCGCGCTAATGAAAAGAAGAGAGCTAGTGTAGAGTAAGATGGTGAACAAATTTTTAAAATTTCTAGCTGAAAAACTGAAAAACAATTGCGATTCGAATCTCTAACAGTGGAAAAATTAAAAAAAAAATTCAAACAAAAGTTTCTTAGATGTAAACAAGCCATTGCTTAAATATATTTTAAATATACAGGGTGTTCAATTGATCGCGGAAATTTGGCAATTTTTCGTTTTTCAAATATTTTTACATTTTTCAATTTTAAGGTTGATTACGTTGATTAAAGATTTTTTGTAGGATTTTTTTTATAAATCGCGTCAAAATCACTGTTTTCCTATCACTATTTTAATTTTTCCAAATTACACAACTGTCGCACGCATTCTTGTTTTCAAAATTCAAACGTGAATATGTAGCCAATTTGGCATTTGTTGCGAGCGATTTATGATAGGTTTTTGTAAATTTACGTCAACGTCAAAATCACTGTTTTTCCAAGTCTTTGAACCTGGAAAATCACTATTTTTATTTTTCAAAATTATACAACTGTCAAACGCGTTGTTAGATTTTCAAAATTCAAACGTCAATATGCAGCCATTTTGGCATTTGTCGAGAACGATTTAAAATATTTTTCTGTAAATTTATGCCATCGTCAAAATCACTGTTTTTCAAGTCTTTGTACCTAGAAAATCACTATTTTAATTTTTCAAAATTACACAACTGTCGAACGCGTTCTTAGATTTTGAAAATTTAAACGTCAATATGGAGCCAATTTGGCATTTGTCAAGAACGATTTAAGATAATTTGCTGTAAATTTACGTCAACATCAAAATCACTGTTTTTCCAAGTCTTTGAATCTACAAAATCACTGTTTTTATTTTTTTTAATTACACAACTCACGAACGCGTTGTTGGATTTTTAAAATTTAAACGTTACTATGTAGCCAATTTAACATTTGTCAAGAACGATTTAAGATAATTTTCTGTAAATTGACGTCGACGTCAAAATCACTGTTTTTCCAAGTCCAGAACCTAGAAAATCACTATTTCAATTTTTCAAAATTACATAACTCACCAGCGCGTTGTTGGATTTTGAAAATTCAAACGTGAATGTGTAGCTAATTTGGCATTTGTTACGAGCGATGTGTGATATGTTTCTGTAATTTTAAGTCAACGTCAAAATCACTATTTTTCCAAGTCTTTGAACCTAAAAAATCACTATTTTAGTTTTTCAAAATTACACAACTGATGAACGCGTTATTGGATTTTGAAAATTCAAACGTCAACATGTAGCCAAGTGAACATTTGTCAAAAACGATTTGAGATATTTTCCTGTAAGTTTATGACAACGTTAAACTCACTGTTTTTCCAAGTATTAAATCAAGAAAATCACAATTTTTATTTTTCAAAATTACACAACTCACGAACACGTTGTTGGATTTTGAAAATTTGAACGTCAATATTACAGTAATCAAGAAGCAAAAAATCTTCACTTACATTCAAAATAAATCTTCATTTTCGAACCATTTACACTCTTTCGACAGAGATGTACTTATTAGCAAATGAACTTAAAAAACATAATTACTTATGCAATTTATGAAACCAATTATTTTTAGCTTAAAACCGATAGACATAGCGGATTTTTTTGCTGATCTGGCAACACTGTTAAAATTAGTTGCTGGGCTTTACATTTTGCTGATTGATGGGTATAATTGTTGCAATATTCGCGAGTGTTGTAATTTACAAAAGTTGCATTTAATGCGAATGCAGATTTGATTTCGTTATATCCGAATAAGCTTGTTATTCGACATTTATCTAATCATGAGAAGTTTCACTTTCCCAAATTTATTGCTTAGGCGTTGCATTAGTAATTAAATAAAGTGATTAAATACTTTATTGGTTGTAAATCTAAGAGAAACAAGATACATTTTCGATTTTCTAATATTTTACTAGTCACACCAGTTTACGACAAATAAAATAAAATTTAAACTGAATTGAAAAATTCAAAACTATTTAGTTGTGGTTGAAAAAGAAGCATTTGAAGCATTTATTCAAAATAATGATCACCCGAACCGGATTTGAACCCGCGACATTCAAGCCAAGAGGTAGCGGCAATTCTATCCACAATTATTTTTGAATATTTAGAATTACTTTACTGACCAAAATGTTTGTTAATACAAAATTTTAAACCGTTACGATTTCACCGAAATAATTTCTCTCGACAGGTTATTAGAGCCAATACAATCGATAGCCTAATTAAAGCCAAATATAATGCCTTTATAATTACGGCGCAAAAAACGGCTTTGAATGGAATAGAAACAAAAAACGAACGCGAAGAAACGCTAATTGTTTTTGGAAAGTGCGCAATTGTCGGTTTTTGTTTTGTTTTTAATTCAATATCGTGCCTACTGATAATAATTGCACAAAAAACACGATCTCGGTTTTTATCATCGGATTATAAATGTACATTCTTTGATTAATTAAAAATTTAGAACACGATTTTATTGCTACACTTTATAAAAAAAAAAAAAATTGTTGGAACTTTCTCCTGTTTGATGGTGCAAAAGGGCGCCAAAATTTGATTGTATCGTGCGAGCCACAAAATTTTGTTTCAAAATTGGCTGTGAGGTACGTCACATGTTATAGTCGGGCCGCTGAGAGCTGTTTGTGACTTATCGTTTAAAATCGCATGAATCAAGATTTAAGTAAACGTATGTCCGTAAGAAAATTTGGTGCCGCGCTGATTTTCATTGGCGGGATATTTAAAAATTCTAGCGCAAACTTTTTACGGTTATGTTATTTGACGTGGCGCTCGCGTGTTTTGTGTGTTTATATGAAGCGTGCCTAGAGTCATGCGTGTGCTTAGACCTACGTTTACGCTGCCCTATTCTTTAACACGTTTCGTCTTTTATTTCATACTGTTTCGTACATGATAGAAAAAGCAAAGCTTGAAAATGCATGAGTCACCGTCAGCTCTCGACGGATGAACTATATTACGATTAGTTCAATTGAATTGGATTTAAAAAAAATGAACGACTGCTATGTCATGGCCAACTCAGAAATAATAAAATTCTGTGGCTCACACCTTATAAAGACGATAACAAAACGTCAACCAAAATTTCTCTAAATAACAATTGCGAATTGTTTTTGTAAATATTTGGCATTTGATTAAGGTCATCAGGAAGCGGTGGCGGTGACTAACGGTCGTCATCTCATCACCATTCATTACGTCTTTTTTTTCGTCAAATGGTACTTATCTCTGGACAATAAGACGAGCCGTTTTTCGCGAAATTATCAACAATCCGCGATGATGAGACGGGCTTAATGTCGGTCGATTAGAGCGGGACGACAATGCAAAATAACAGGCCAGTTCTCTTCGTTTTGACTTCGTAATTTACGATCGAGGAAAATGTCGACCGTTACGGTCTTTTGTAATTAATTGTCGGGCATAACGGTAGCTGGAAAATGTTAACAGGTGACGTCCGGGTTACTGTTATTATCACTTGAATGCGTGCCAATTAGCATTCAGCGCTAAAAATTTTCTGCGCTTCTTCAGATTAACACTAAGCCGTTGAATACGCGATGGTCTACATGTAAATAGGTTATTACGGAAATGTGCAGGATGATCGTGGCCGTTAATTAGTAATGAATAATTCAATTGTGTTTTAAAAAAATCCCATTTTAAACATTTAGGACGCCAAGTTGTTGATTTACGGGTTTAGTATAAAAAAAACGGACATAACTCGGTAAATAATTTTTTTAGCAAAAAAAATTTCAACCTGAAACAGCATAGGATATCGTCTAGTATCCGTGTGGCGAGTTTGAAAAAAAAATGCTTCACGAATAACGAACATGGAGTGTGGAACGTGGAGTGTGGAGCGTGAAGCATGGAGTGTGGAGCGTGGAATGTCGAGTGTGGAGCGTGGAGTTTGGAGTGTGGAGGGTGGAAAATTGAGTGTATAGTACAATCGCGCAGAGGTGACAGTGACTCATCGCTCCATGTTGCCTGAATTAAGTTTCTAGTAAACGTATGTCCGTAAAATAATTCGATTCAGTCTAGGCGGGAAATTTAAAAATTCTCGAGCGTGCAAATATTTTCTCGACGAAACTTTGCGAGTGCATTTTTCGGCAATCGTTAAACACAACTGGAAATTGATCATTGAATTTAACCTTTTTATTAATGAAATGGTTACAATCATTTCTGTTCTTAACTAAATCGAAATCGGAGACGGTCAAAACCAGATACAAGCACGTGAATTTTGAGGTTAGAATGGGTAGAATGAGAAAACACATACGTTGCACTTAGCCCTTGAATTTACATATCGACATACGTTTCGTATTTCATTTCGTTTTTCTTAAGCATGCGAATGAGTATAGATATTTATCCAAACGCGATGATTAGATCGAAAAAACATGAGTCACTGTCACCTCTGCGTGATTGTACTATAGAGCGTGGAACGTGGAGTGTGGAATGTCGAGTGTGGATCGTGGAGTGTGGAGCGTGGAACGTGGAGTGTGGAATGTCGAGTGTAACGCGTGGAACGTGGAGGGGTCACATCGACGGTCTAGGACGTATAATAAAGAAGTTACATTTTTACACATTTAGTAAATCAAACTTAATACCAAATCAGTTTCTGTTTTAAACGCATTGCCTTTATCAATCCTAAAAATTAGGGACTATTATTAAACAGTAAGTTTCATCACCTTGTAAAATTTTGTCATAACTCTTTCTAGTATTAAAAATATGATTTTATCTAAAAAATATTTTGCGTACAATGCACCAAGCGGAGGAAACGAAGGCGCGCGCGTTATTTGGCACAGTTCCAAGAATGTGGATACCACAATATAGGTACGGTCAGTGCGACTTCTCTTTTTCCTGCGTTTTTCAATTGTTTCGTTCGCGGTGATGGGTTTATGGTCGATCCGGTCGCTTGATTACTGTTATCCAAAGCCGCGACAACTCCTCATGCATCTGCTTAACCGACAATTGCAACGGAATGCCGGGCATATAGCGGTTCGATCCAATTTCCGGAGATTGTTTGCGGAATAACATCGACTTATCAGTCATTTTAAGTTATCAAAAAAAATAGTTGCTACCGTTAGACTACTAAAATTAAAAAAGGTACTAAAGCTGTTCCAAAAATAGAGGTCATAACGTGTCTACCAGATTTTTGTAATTCTTGAGGTTACTGAGAAACCCTACAGTCATTTTAAGTTACAAAAAAAAAAGTTGCTACCGTTAGACTACTAAAGTTTAAAAAAGTTACTAAAGCCGTTTCAGAAATAATGGTCATAATGTGTGTATCAGATTTTTGTAACTCTTGAGGTTACTGAGAAACCCTACAGTCATTTTAAGTTACAAAAAAAAAATAGTTGCTACCGTTAGACTACTAAAGTTTAAAAAGTTACTAAAGCTGTTTCAGAAATAATGGTCATAATGTGTCTATCAGATTTTTGTAACTCTTGAGGTTAATGAGAAACCTTAGTCATTTTAAGTTACAAAAAAAATAGTTGCTACCGTTAAACTACTAAAGTTAAAAAGTTACTAAAGCTGTTCCAAAAATAGAGGTTATAACGTGTGTACCAGATTTTTGTAACTCTTGAGGTTACTGAGAAACCCTACAGTCATTTTAAGTTACAAAAAAAATTAGTTGCTACCGTTAGACTACTAAAGTTTAAAAAGTTACTAGAGCTGTTTCAGAAAAAGAGGTCATAACGTGTCTACCAGATTTTTTGTAACTCTTGAGGTTACTGAGAAACCCTACAGTCATTTTAAGTTACAAAAAAAAAATAGTTGCTACCGTTAGACTACTAAAGTTTAAAAAGTTACTAAAGCTGTTTCAGAAATAATGGTCATAATGTGTGTATCAGATTTTTGTATCTCTTGAGGTTACTGAGAAACCTTAGTCATTTTAAGTTACAAACAAATAGTTGCTACCGTTAAACTACTAAAGTTAAAAAGTTACTAAAGCTGTTTCAGAAATAGAGGTTATAACGTGTCTACCAGATTTTTTGTAACTTTTGAGGTTACTGAGAAACCCTACAGTCATTTTAAGTTACAAAAAAAATTAGTTGCTACCGTTAGACTACTAAAGTTTAAAAAGTTACTAAAGCTGTTTCAGAAATAATGGTCATAATGTGTGTATCAGATTTTTGTATCTCTTGAGGTTACTGAGAAACCTTAGTCATTTTAAGTTACAAACAAATAGTTGCTACCGTTAAACTACTAAAGTTAAAAAGTTACTAAAGCTGTTTCAGAAATAGAGGTTATAACGTGTGTACCAGATTTTTGTAACTCTTGAGGTTACTGAGAAACCCTACAGTCATTTTAAGTTACAAAAAAAATAGTTGCTACCGTTAGACTACTAAAGTTTAAAAAGTTACTAAAGCTGTTTCAGAAATAGAGGTTATAACGTGTGTACCAGATTTTTGTAACTCTTGAGGTTACTGAGAAACCCTACAGTCATTTTAAGTTACAAAAAAAATAGTTGCTACCGTTAAACTACTAAAGTTAAAAAGTTACTAAAGCTGTTCCAAAAATAGAGGTTATAACGTGTGTACCAGATTTTTGTAACTCTTGAGGTTACTGAGAAACCCTACAGTCATTTTAAGTTACAAAAAAAAATAGTTGCTACCGTTAGACTACTAAAGTTTAAAAAGTTACTAAAGCTGTTTCAGAAATAAAAGTCATAACGTGTGTATCAGATTTTTTGTGATCCTATAAAAACATCGAATTTGGGCCACCTGGTATACATAATAAAATTATACAAATCAGGAATAATTTTTGTAAATTTTTTGTTGAAACCTTTACACAAATCGTTTTGTTAATGCAGCCTCTCTCATTTAATATTCTGTCTTTTCACAAATTTAAGACGAAGAGTTGTTTCGCAGCAATGCTGATTACAGGTTTTGTCGAGGCTATGTTTTTTTTTATCTGACATGCATATAACTGTTCTCGACAATAAATTCTATTCTAGCGTTGTCCTTTGTTCTTTCGCAGCTGATTACAGATTGAGGTTATGTTTTTATCTGAAATGAGTAGAGTTGTACCAATCATCCATCTTAAATTGTCACTGTCACTGCTGTCGCGTTCTCTCGCATTTTCCGAATACTTTCTCACTCTGCGCAAACTTTACCACCACACGTCTCGAGTGTTCGGTAATACTGTACATGTATATAACTGAACTGATATAGTTATATACATGTACATTATTACCGTAAATAAAATAATTAAATAATTAAATAAATTCTATTCTATTCTAGTGTTGTCGTTTGTTCTTTCGCAGCAATGCCGAGAACAGATTTTTTGAGGTTATGTTTTTTATCTGACATGAGTAGAGTTGTACCAAGCATCTGTCATTGTTCTCGCGTTCTCTCGAATTTTTCGAATATTTTCCTACTCTGTGCAAACTTTATCTCCACACGTCTCGAGTTATTGGTAATACTGTACATGCATATAACTAAACAAGTTCTCGACAATAAATTCTATTCGATTCCAGTGTTGTCTTTTGTTCTCACGTAGCAATACAGATTTTTTTGAGGTTGTTTTTATCCGACAAGAGCCAGTTTCGGTTCTCCAAAATAAATTATCTTCCATTCTACCACAGTGTGCAGAATTCTTATTTTTTTTTTTTACTTGACATTTTGACATTTGACATCCCCAATCACGCTCCAAGAACCACTCGGGACAATGATCCAATAAATGCAAGGCCTACTGTTCGTAGACATTGTTCAGCATTGTTGCATCTTTTCTTTGTCCCGCCTGACTGGTCATTAAAACGTAGTTTCATCCACGTACGGTGTGATATCATCGTCGTCCCATAAATTACGGTTCGCATATCTTCCGGCCTTGATATTTCATTTTTATCACCTCTCCGCATTTCCCGGTTTTGCGTCGAAACCGATCGTTCGTGTCCGGTTGACGTCCAGTCGGAGGAAAAAGTATTCCATGTTCGAAAGCGCTCCAAGAATCCAATTACATCAAACCACCATTTATGGGCGATGACATCGATGTAATGATTGATTTACAATTTGTTTTCCTTTTTTTTTTAAAGATCAATATTGTATTCTTTATATATTCAGGCTATATTTTTTTATTAAATTTATTTAAATCTTTTTCTGCAACAAGTGAGTTTGCCTCTAATTTATTTATTGTATTTTTTTTTACGATTGCGTCAAAAAAGTTTTACAAAATTTGTTCCTGATTTTGTATTTCATCTGAAATTATGATGATTATTTTTATTATTGACCCACCCATGAATGTACATATTCTTACTGGAAATAAATAAATAGATGGAAGAACATTCCGAAGAATAATGTGGAATAATACGTAAATTTTGAAGAAAAAAAAAATTTTTCATTAATGCAAGGGTTTAATTATGATTTTTCTTTCCAACACTGACGGTGGATTTCACAAACATTTATTTAAGCCAGGTTTTTCGTAAGCCGGTATTACATTTTCAGCTGTGTAAACGTTCTGCCAGTCACTGTCTGTCACATTTTTTAATTGTTATTGAAATGGAGCCTCGAGAAGAGGATTTAAGGTAAAAATACATCGTAATAGAAAATAATTTGTTAATGAACATTGTGAATTAGAAATATAATACCGGTGTTATGGCAAATTATGCCTGTGTTACATTTATTACTACCTTTATGAAATCCACTGTGAGTACTATAAAAGACAGTAAGCCGTTTCATTTGTTTGATAGCGGGGATCTTTTACACAGCCGAAAATATAACACCAGTGCTATGTCAATTTAAACCGGAGTTAATTTTATTACCAACTTTGTGAAATCAACTGTGAGTACTATAAAAGATAGTAAGTCGCTTTATTTATTTGATAGCGGGATGTGGTTTGAGGTTAGAAATGTTTTCGGTTAAATTAAAATCCCAATTTGAGGGAAACAATAAAACGCCGATGAATTACGAAATGTATACGCGATTGTTTGCGTTTTCCCACAGGCATTATTTTCCGTGAAATCGCAATCTGTCGTGGCTAATCGCGGAATGCGACGACTAATTGTTGTCCGGATTGTCGGGCAGCCCTGACACTAATTTCACAATGCTTGCGCACATTTATCCACTCTTTCTTCAATACTTTTTTCTTTTCCAACGATCGCAGTTTAACGCTGCCAAAACATGGCGCTTCTTCTTCGGATCGGGCGGCTTTCTAACTGCACACCCTCACGGTGAGGTCCTGATGTCCAAGACAATATAACGCAAGTATTGTCTTCGACATTCGTGTGCAGGAAAATTGAGGAAATGTGTGATAATTTTTAATGGTATATTCCGGAAAAACTTTGTTGTTTTTTCTTTCGTTTTATGTCTACCACTTACAAGAGCATCGAAATTAGTGAATAAACTACAAGTGTTTAAGGGATTTAATTTATATTCTAAAAACTTAGTAGCTTTTAAGTCTTACTTGTTCACACTCGACCTGGTGCATATAGTCAAATAATGTTATATATTTTTAGATTAAGATTACTTTACTTCATAGAAATGTACATTTTAGTTATTTTGTATTTTTCAAGGGCGATGTCTCGTTAATAAATATTATTTGTCCTCAAAACTGATTCTACTGTATAACTCTGTAAAAATCTAAATACATCCCTTCACTAGATTCCGAATTATTTGCGCCAGAATGAAACTTAGTGCCATTTCAATGTTATCCATATTTTTCAGCGACTAAAAAAAAATATAAAAACAATTGCTCCCTTCAGTAAGTTTGAAGATAATCATCATACGAGAACATAGTTTATGGTAATGTTGAAGTTCCTCGATTTCCAGCGGTTTAGAAAAAATATAAAAACAATTGCTACAGACTTGAAATTTTCCAAATTTACTCTTAACAGATTCTGCTTTATAATTTAATCAAAATCCAGTAAAATCCATTCAGTAAATTTTGAGATAATCACACGAGAACGTTGTTTGTAGTCATGTTAAAATTGCTCAATTTTCAACGGTTAGAAAAAAATATAAAAACAATTGCTGCAGACTTGAAATTATTCAAATTTACTAAAAATATATTTTACTTCATAATTTAATCAAAATCTAGCAACATCCCTTCGGTAAGTTGAAAGATAAGCACACGAGAACGTTGTTTATATTTATGCTGAAATTGCTCAAATTTCAACTGTTAGAAAAAAAATATAAAAACAATTGCTACAAACTTGAAACTTTCCAAATTTCCTCAAAATGTATTTTACCATGCAACAATGTAAACATTTCAAAACATCCCCGCACTAGATTCCGAATTAATTGCGCAATTTTCGGACGCGCAGAAATGTTTCTTCTCTGTTAAAGAAGACCAGAATTTTTGTCGTAAATTACGCACTACGTCTTAGACTCGATCGGAATTTTTAGATAACCAAGTGTTACCACCGTTAAAGCGATCGCGGTCTTCGTCCCCGACGCGATCCGAATTCTGATTCGCAGTTCGGAATTCCGATCGAAGTTTTGGTATTCCGGAGCGGCGTGTATACTCGATTTTTGTCGTTGCGACACGCGATTATTGTCGAAAATTACAACTTCAATACGAGCGCACCTCTTGGTGACACCATTTTTTTTTTTCGAAATGTTTCGGTTGCGAAACGAGCGTGGGTTTCGCCATTATGCGGCAAGTTCAATGGCAACGGCCGTTCATAGAAGATTATTCAATCGATCGTGCAAAATTACGCAATGAGTTTTATAATGTAGACCAAACTAAAGCTAAAGAAATTTTTCAAAAAAATATACGCATACTATACAGGGTGTCTCGTTTTGAGTGTGCCAAACGACAACATGAGGTAGATAATGTTATTCTGAACAGATTAGTTTAAATAAAGTTATGTCCGATTTCTTACCGTTACGGAGATAAATAATCTTAAAAATTTTTTGATCGTAAAAAAAATTTCAGTATAAATTTAATAGAGAGCCACGAATTTAAACAATATTTGAACAAGTTAATATTTGACAGTTGTTTATACAAAAATAACAGAGCAATCTGTCAGTTACACCAAGTAAAATTACTGTCATTACTAAAGGAACGATTCGTTCTTGCTATTATGTCAGGATCATTTCTAATTTACTCAGCAGCGTTTGTTATCCGCAGACACGATCTTTTTCTACATCTTAAATATAAATTTCCATTTTGTGTCATATTTTGTGAAACAAAACCAAGTATTTTAATTAATGAAAATTAATAAATGTATATTACTATTTTTTTTTAATGTTTACTCTCTCTCGTATACAATTCCAGAGAACGTTTTGGTTCATTCATAAATTCGGTCCGTCCGTCTTCTACCTGACCTTTCAGTTATGGCGGCGGGTGCCCGCCCTTGCTGTCATCGTTCGGAAGTTTCCGATTGAGTGCAGATAGGTATGTCCGCCATTTCTGCCAGAATTTTGGACAAGACGACTACGACTCCCTCCTGAGCCCTACTCCTCAAGCCAATGTAAACTTCTTGTGAAGTCATCCGCTCTGGTAATTGTTCCTTTGTATTTACTGGAACGCTGTAAACTTTTTGTATCGTGTGTTCACAGGTGTAAGATCTGGAGATCGTGGTGGCCAGGGAAAAGATCCTGCTCGTCCAATCCATCCATCGGGAAATTGAATTTTAGCCATTTTCTGATATTTCTTGTATAATGGGGAGGTGCTCCATCGTGTTGGAACCACATCCTAAGCCGTTGTACCAGCGGAAAATCATCTAAAATTTCTTCAAGTGATTTTGAAGAAAATTGAGGTAGTCATTCGCATTAATAATTTTTTTTATAGAAACATCTTTAAAATAATTTATCTCGATAACGGTAAGAAATCGGACTTAAGTTTATTCGAACTTTTTTGTTCAGAATAACATTATCTACTTCCTGTTTTCGTTTGGCACACTCGAAACGAGACACCCTGTATATCGTGTGTGAGTCACAAAATTTTTATTCAGAGTTGGATGTGAGATAAATGAGGTATATCGCATATTAATTATTACGTCATGAGACTAGAATTAGATTAAAAAAAAATAAATGACTGCAATGTTTCTCTCTCTCTCTCTCTCTCTCTCTCAGGCATGGCCAACTCGGCAACAAAATTCAGTGGCACACACCTTACATTTAATGATTTATTTTCGGATGCACCATTTTTGTTTTAAATTCTTTACTTATTGCACGATTTGTCATCTCTGTTGTAAATTTATTACAGAAATAATTAATCTCGCCTAATTTTGTTTATGCTAATTCTCTTTTTTTTACATTTTTAGTTATACTCTTACATTTAAGTTTTTCCCTATAAATGGATTTTAATTTTCTGTTGGAAAATACATTTTCATTATTATCCATTCAGTCACGACAATTTTCTAATACATTGAATAACCAAATTTGAACTTGGCATTATTTTTTATAACTATTCAGCTCTTTAGATCTTAACAAATATTTTCAATAGAATATTTAACATTTGAGTAATAATAACTTTAGCAAATTTAACCTTTTTATGGCCTACAGCTGGCCACATGCAGATGTATCCCAGGCCAAAAAAAAAACCTTTTTTTATAAAATAGTAAAACAAACAGCGCAGAAAGACCTAAGGTCGATAGCCCAGACAGGTACAACATACTAACACCTTATTGTTAATTAATTGTATTGTTCTGTATTAAAGACGTTGTGTATGTAACGTAAATCCACTCCTGCCATGAATTTTAAGAGGCAGGTCATTTCTTAATTCGCACACATAAAATTAAACAAATTATCAAATGTCATTTTTAAGTAGCTGTCAGCAGTGAATATAAATTTTTATGTGTGTGAATTAAGAAATGACCTGCCTCTTCAAATTAATGGCAGGAGTGGATTCCAAGAGTTAGTAAAACAAAAACATTAAATAAAAATAATAATTGCTCTTAAATATCAACAACATTCACAAATTTTCTCTTTCTACAATTGCTGTAAACCAGTTTTTTTTTTTTGTATTTACATTCACCTCGCGGAATAACCATTTACCTGCAAATTTGGTACGATTTGGCGCACCCATCTTCATCATCATCGCCACCATCCTCTCGCTCTCTTCTGATCTTACATCTTTCTTGGCGGCGGCGGCGATGCTTTAATTTAATTACAACGTCCATCGCTGTCCGGGCAGCAGTCGTAAAAGAGGAAAAACAAATGCACGCGCACAGCTCTAGTTTCGAATTAATTAGCCTCGTTAAGGCTCATCAGGGCAATCAACAAGGGACGCCCTTGTTTTCCGCGAAACGCCAAGGGAAACGGCGTCGAAACAAGGGGTAAACGACCGCGGGAATGTCAACGGAATTAGTCTGGGGTGGATTTTAATCTTTTAATTGGATGTATTTAATTATAATCCATTTAAACGCTGTTATCCTATACGCGGGATTAAGTTGAAAACGTGTGCAATGTGTTCTTGTGTGATTATCTTGAAATTTAGCGAAGGGGTGTTTCTGGATTTTGATTAAATTATGAAGTAGAGTGTATTTAGAGTAAATTTGGAAAGTTTCAAGTCTGTAGCAATTGTTTTTATATTTTTTTCTAACCGTTGAAAATTGAGCAATTTTAGCATGACTATAAACTACGTTCTCGTGTGATTATCTTAAAATTTGCTGAATGAATATTTCTGGATTTTGATTAAATTATGAAGCAGAGAATATTTAGAGTAAATTTGGAAAGTTTCAAGTCTGTAGCAATTGTTTTTATATTTTTTTCTAACAGTTGAAAATTGAGCAATTTTAGCATGATCATAAACAACGTTCTCGTGTGATTATCTTAAAATTTACTGAATGAATGTTTCTGGATTTTGATTAAATTATGAAGCAGAGAATATTTAGAGTAAATTTGGAAAGTTTCAAGTTTGTAGCAATTGTTTTTATATTTTTTTCTAACAGTTGAAAATTGAGCAATTTTAGCATGATCATAAACAACGTTCTCGTGTGATTATTTTAAAATTTACTGAATGAATGTTTCTGGATTTTGATTAAATTATGAAGCAGAGAATATTTAGAGTAAATTTGGAAAGTTTCAAGTCTGTAGCAATTGTTTTTATATTTTTTTCTAACAGTTGAAAATTGAGCAATTTTAGCATGATCATAAACAACGTTCTCGTGTGATTATTTTAAAATTTACTGAATGAATGTTTCTGGATTTTGATTAAATTATGAAGCAGAGAATATTTAGAGTAAATTTGGAAAGTTTCAAGTCTGTAGCAATTGTTTTTATATTTTTTTCTAACCGTTGAAAATTGAGCAATTTTAGCATGATCATAAACAACGTTCTCGTGTGATTATTTTAAAATTTACTGAATGAATGTTTCTGGATTTTGATTAAATTATGAAGCAGAGAATATTTAGAGTAAATTTGGAAAGTTTCAAGTCTGTAGCAATTGTTTTTATATTTTTTTCTAACAGTTGAAAATTGAGCAATTTTAGCATGATCATAAACAACGTTCTCGTGTGATTATTTTAAAATTTACTGAATGAATGTTTCTGGATTTTGATTAAATTATGAAGCAGAGAATATTTAGAGTAAATTTGGAAAGTTTCAAGTCTGTAGCAATTGTTTTTATATTTTTTTCTAACCGTTGAAAATTGAGCAATTTTAGCATGATCATAAACAACGTTCTCGTGTGATTATTTTAAAATTTACTGAATGAATGTTTCTGGATTTTGATTAAATTATGAAGCAGAGAATATTTAGAGTAAATTTGGAAAGTTTCAAGTCTGTAGCAATTGTTTTTATATTTTTTTCTAACCGTTGAAAATTGAGCAATTTTAGCATGATCATAAACAACGTTCTCGTGTGATTATTTTAAAATTTACTGAATGAATGTTTCTGGATTTTGATTAAATTATGAAGCAGAGAATATTTAGAGTAAATTTGGAAAGTTTCAAGTCTGTAGCAATTGTTTTTATATTTTTTTCTAACAGTTGAAAATTGAGCAATTTTAGCATGATCATAAACAACGTTCTCGTGTGATTATTTTAAAATTTACTGAATGAATGTTTCTGGATTTTGATTAAATTATGAAGCAGAGAATATTTAGAGTAAATTTGGAAAGTTTCAAGTCTGTAGCAATTGTTTTTATATTTTTTTCTAACAGTTGAAAATTGAGCAATTTTAGCATGATCATAAACAACGTTCTCGTGTGATTATTTTAAAATTTACTGAATGAATGTTTCTGGATTTTGATTAAATTATGAAGCAGAGAATATTTAGAGTAAATTTGGAAAGTTTCAAGTCTGTAGCAATTGTTTTTATATTTTTTTCTAACCGTTGAAAATTGAGCAATTTTAGCATGATCATAAACAACGTTCTCGTGTGATTATTTTAAAATTTACTGAATGAATGTTTCTGGATTTTGATTAAATTATGAAGCAGAGAATATTTAGAGTAAATTTGGAAAGTTTCAAGTCTGTAGCAATTGTTTTTATATTTTTTTCTAACAGTTGAAAATTGAGCAATTTTAGCATGATCATAAACAACGTTCTCGTGTGATTATCTTAAAATTTACTGAATGAATGTTTCTGGATTTTGATTAAATTATGAAGCAGAGAATATTTAGAGTAAATTTGGAAAGTTTCAAGTTTGTAGCAATTGTTTTTATATTTTTTTCTAACAGTTGAAAATTGAGCAATTTTAGCATGATCATAAACAACGTTCTCGTGTGATTATCTTAAAATTTACTGAATGAATGTTTCTGGATTTTGATTAAATTATGAAGCAGAGAATATTTAGAGTAAATTTGGAAAGTTTCAAGTTTGTAGCAATTGTTTTTATATTTTTTTCTAACAGTTGAAAATTGAGCAATTTTAGCATGATCATAAACAACGTTCTCGTGTGATTATCTTAAAATTTACTGAATGAATGTTTCTGGATTTTGATTAAATTATGAAGCAGAGAATATTTAGAGTAAATTTGGAAAGTTTCAAGTATGTAGCAATTGTTTTTATATTTTTTTCTAACAGTTGAAAATTGAGCAATTTTAGCATGATCATAAACAACGTTCTCGTGTGATTATCTTAAAATTTACTGAATGAATGTTTCTGGATTTTGATTAAATTATGAAGCAGAGAATATTTAGAGTAAATTTGGAAAGTTTCAAGTCTGTAGCAATTGTTTTTATATTTTTTTCTAACAGTTGAAAATTGAGCAATTTTAGCATGATCATAAACAACGTTCTCGTGTGATTATCTTAAAATTTACTGAATGAATGTTTCTGGATTTTGATTAAATTATGAAGCAGAGAATATTTAGAGTAAATTTGGAAAGTTTCAAGTTTGTAGCAATTGTTTTTATATTTTTTTCTAACAGTTGAAAATTGAGCAATTTTAGCATGATCATAAACAACGTTCTCGTGTGATTATCTTAAAATTTACTGAATGAATGTTTCTGGATTTTGATTAAATTATGAAGCAGAGAATATTTAGAGTAAATTTGGAAAGTTTCAAGTCTGTAGCAATTGTTTTTATATTTTTTTCTAACAGTTGAAAATTGAGCAATTTTAGCATGATCATAAACAACGTTCTCGTGTGATTATCTTAAAATTTACTGAATGAATGTTTCTGGATTTTGATTAAATTATGAAGCAGAGAATATTTAGAGTAAATTTGGAAAGTTTCAAGTATGTAGCAATTGTTTTTATATTTTTTTCTAACAGTTGAAAATTGAGCAATTTTAGCATGATCATAAACAACGTTCTCGTGTGATTATTTTAAAATTTACTGAATGAATGTTTCTGGATTTTGATTAAATTATGAAGCAGAGAATATTTAGAGTAAATTTGGAAAGTTTCAAGTTTGTAGCAATTGTTTTTATATTTTTTTCTAACAGTTGAAAATTGAGCAATTTTAGCATGATCATAAACAACGTTCTCGTGTGATTATCTTAAAATTTACTGAATGAATGTTTCTGGATTTTGATTAAATTATGAAGCAGAGAATATTTAGAGTAAATTTGGAAAGTTTCAAGTTTGTAGCAATTGTTTTTATATTTTTTTCTAACAGTTGAAAATTGAGCAATTTTAGCATGATCATAAACAACGTTCTCGTGTGATTATCTTAAAATTTACTGAATGAATGTTTCTGGATTTTGATTAAATTATGAAGCAGAGAATATTTAGAGTAAATTTGGAAAGTTTCAAGTATGTAGCAATTGTTTTTATATTTTTTTCTAACAGTTGAAAATTGAGCAATTTTAGCATGATCATAAACAACGTTCTCGTGTGATTATCTTAAAATTTACTGAATGAATGTTTCTGGATTTTGATTAAATTATGAAGCAGAAAATATTTAGAGTAAATTTGGAAAGTTTCAAGTCTGTAGCAATTGTTTTTATATTTTTTTCTAACAGTTGAAAATTGAGCAATTTTAGCATGATCATAAACAACGTTCTCGTGTGATTATCTTAAAATTTACTGAATGAATGTTTCTGGATTTTGATTAAATTATGAAGCAGAGAATATTTAGAGTAAATTTGGAAAGTTTCAAGTTTGTAGCAATTGTTTTTATATTTTTTTCTAACAGTTGAAAATTGAGCAATTTTAGCATGATCATAAACAACGTTCTCGTGTGATTATCTTAAAATTTACTGAATGAATGTTTCTGGATTTTGATTAAATTATGAAGCAGAGAATATTTAGAGTAAATTTGGAAAGTTTCAAGTATGTAGCAATTGTTTTTATATTTTTTTCTAACCGTTGAAAATTGAGCAATTTCAGCATGACTATAAACAACGTTCTCGTGTGATTATTTTAAAATTTACTGAATTAATGTTTCTGGATTTTGATTAAATTATGAAGCAGAGTGTATTTAGAGTAAATTTGGAAAGTTTCAAGTCTGTAGCAATTGTTTTTATATTTTTTTCTAACCGTTGAAAATTGAGCAATTTTAGCATGACTATAAACTACGTTCTCGTGTGATTATCTTAAAATTTACTGAATGAATATTTTTGGATTTTGATTAAATTATGAAGCAGAGAATATTTAGAGTAAATTTTGGAAATTTCAAGTCTGTAGTAATTTTTTTTATATTTTTTTCAGCATTACCATAAAATATGTTCTCGTATGATTACCTTCAAACTTACTGAAGGGATGTTGCTAGATTTTGATTGAATTATGAAGCGGAAACTAATTTCAGTAAATTTGAAAAATTTCAAGTCTAAAGCAATTGTTTTTATATATTTTTTTAAACCGTTGGAAATTCTGGTTTAATTTATTTATTATTATTTGACGTATTTATGGAAAGAATCTTTTGTCGAAAATTAATTGACCAATTAAGACTTTTAAATAAATCGTATCTATCAAACGATCTCCGCCATTCACTAAACTCCATTTATGCGCCGCCGCCGCCGTTCGGTTCACGTCTCACCGCAATCATTTATTTGTTATTTCCCACGAGTGGACATATCGCGGCGATTGTATCGCCCCCATTTAAGAAGAAAGTAAAAGTAATGCGATCAGGAGAAATTCCCCTAGATGGCATTTAAAGAAAAAATAACGTTTACTTTATATTGCGACCGCTCGATGCGATAAGTGCGAAACCGAAGGTGAAATTATATCCAGAAGAAGAGGAAGAAGAAGAAAGTTGGTTTATATTTCAAGAAATATAGATATGGCGCGTGTGGAAGGTGCTTTATGCGTATAAATAATCTTTTTCTACGATCAGTCCTAATTTGCCAGAGCGTAAAGTAGAAAAAAATCTATGGACCAGCGGGCGGACTATAAAATGCAGAAGAAGAAGAAGGCTGGTTTATATTTCAAGAAATATAAAGATATAGTGTGTCTGAAATTTGAGTGATAGCTCTTTAAGGCGTGGCCAGATTTTGGAAATTCGTGCGATAATAAGGTCTTCTACTCGTTGAGTAAATACAAGATGGATTCGAGAAGAAATTTGACTATTGTTGATTTTTTTCGAATTCGAATTTCAACGGAAGTCCATTTTTAGGTCCCATGTAAGGATTCCGACCAATTTTGAAAAATGTGTCTGTGGGCGCTGCATCTCGAAAGCTAATAGATATTTAAAAATGTAAGTTCAAATTTAAGCTTTATTAGACAATCGAAAGGACTGAAAAGCTTTTGGTAACATTCTTGGTGTTTACTTTAAACGTTTTTTTTTATTTTTACGCGATATATTTTCGTCCCAATTTGCGAGAGCGTAAAGTGGAACTTTCCGACCTAGGGCGGAAAAAATCAATGGACTTGCGGGCGGACTATAAAATGCAGAAGAAAAACGCTGGTTTATATTTAAAAAAATATAGATATGGTGTGTGGAAGGTTGCTTTATGCGTATAAATAATCGTTTCCTAAAAAAAAAAAATCAATGGACTAGCGGGCGGACTATAAAATGCAGAAGAAGAAGAAGAAGGCTGGTTTATATTTAAAAAAAATTTAGATATGATGTGTGGAAGGTTGCTTTGTGCGTATAAATAATCGTTTTCTACGATCAGTCTTAATTTGCGAGAGAGTAAAGTGGAACTTTCCGACCTAGGGCGGAAAAAATCAATGGACCAGCGGGCGGACTATAACATGCAGAAGAAGGCTGGTTTATATTTAAAAAAAAATATAGATATGGTGTGTCGAAGGTTGCTTTACGCGTATAAATAATCGTTTTCTACAATCAGTCTTAACTTACGAGAGCGTAAAGTAGAACTTTCCACCCTAGGGCGGAAAAAATCAATGGACTTGCGGGCGGACTATAAAATGCAGAAGAAGAAGGCGGGTTTATATTTAAAAAAATATAGATATGGTGTGTGGAAGGTTGCTTTATGCGTATGAATATTTTTTTTCTTCGGGACAACTGTAAAATTTAAGGATTCACTAATTTTGATCATAGAACGTACACATTTTCATTCTTGTTATGGAACAAAAGAAGTTGAAGCGTTTTGCTTGTAATTGTAGTCATGGAATGAATATTCTCACACCGTCCCGAATAAAACAATTAACCTTGGATATCACAATTGTCAAAATACTATAAACATAACCACAAACTTAAGTTCTTTGTGTTCATTATTTTATTTGCACATTTTATCTGGTCGTGGAGAAAGTATAGTCTGCTACTCGGTAAGAATGGACATTCTGATGCTCTTGGTTATTCCACTCGCATCGAATTTCCATTCTAACTTTGTTACAGAATATACTATTCAACTATCGGTCCTAATTTGCTAGCGTAAAGTAGAACTTTCTGCCCTAGGATGGAAAAAAATCAATGGACTAACGGGCTGACTATAAAATGCAATGCTCTATTGTAGACTTAAAATAGAACTTTTCCGCCTTAGGGTGGAAAAAAAACAACGATCTAGCGGGCGGACTATAAAATGCAATGCTCTATTGTGGTTGTAATCATTAAAAACGTATATTTGT
Organism: Ocypus olens; assembly: GCA_910593695.2. Lineage (NCBI taxonomy): Eukaryota > Metazoa > Arthropoda > Insecta > Coleoptera > Staphylinidae > Ocypus > Ocypus olens. The sequence goes on from OU343053.1 coordinate 57,989,146, forward strand.
ACAACGAGAATGATTTTGAGCTTTTCCGCCCTAGGGCGGAAAAAACCAACGAACTAGCGGGCTGACTATGAAATGCAATGCTCTATTGTGGTTGTAATAATTAAAAACGTATATTTGTACAACGATAACGATTTTGAACTTTTTCACCCTAGGGCGGAAAAAAATTAACGATCTAACGGGCGGACTATAAACTGCAATGCTCTATTGTGGTTGTAATAATTAAAAAGGTATATTTGTACAACGATAAAGATTTTGAACTTTTCCACCCTAGGGCGGAAAAACTAACGAACTAGCGAGCGGACTATAAAATGCAATGCTCTACTGTGGTTGTAATAATTAAAAACGTATATTTGTACAACGATAATGATTTTGAACTTTTCCGCCCTAGGGCGGAAAAAACTAATGAACTAGCGAGCCGACTATAAAATGCAATGCTCTATAGTGGTTGTAATAATTAGAAACGTACGTTTGTACAACGATAACGATTTTGAACTTTTCCGCCCTAGGGCGGAAAAAACTAAAGAACTAGCGGGCGGACTATAAAATGCAATGCTCTATTGTGGTTTTGTAATAATTAGAAACGTACGTTCGTACAACGATAACGATTTTGCGCGTACCGAGAAATCGACTTGTTTACTTTGCCGCATTTTTCACGTTAAGTCCACCAACATCATCATCATCATCATCATTCAGGCCACCTTCGAATCGGACGTGCCAAAAGCCAACAACCCATCAGGCATTCCACCTTCGCGCCGATTCTCATTTCATCCTTTCGCGCGCCTCCTTTTCCGAAGATCACGTGGGCGAGTTGGTGTTGCGGTTCACCAGCCCGAATATTTTGTTTACACTCGAGTAAACAAAATGTAACAAAGGATGCTAATTTCGTAGCGTTTCCAATTGATACAGCAGTCAGCGACAGGAAGAACCGCAAATTGTCTAAAAGATGAGAGTTCTACACACCTGAATTATATTCATTACTATTTATTTATTTACGCAACAATTAGGAGCAATTTTACAGAGTGATATCGGCAATATACACTGCGCGCGCCTAAAGTATGTAATATATTCAGTAAAATGACTTGGTTCCAGCACTTGTAGCAATTCTTCCAAACAACAATGATCTTGACCTTCCACATAGTACAATATGGTTTCAGCAAGACGGCGCATCTCCACACTAGGCGCGTTATTATTAAATTATTTTTTAACATTTTGAATATTTTCCAGGCTAATTCTGCGTATTTATCTCTTTCGCGAGCTAGTCTATCGGTTATTGCCTGCCAATCCCCCTATTTGTGAAGCAATTGTCAAAAAAACTCGCAACTATGACTTCTATTTAAAAAAATACAAACAACTTTGTGTTGTATTATGTTTATTAATCAAGACATCAAAATTTTGTAAATCTCATTAAAAAAAGTACCTCAAGAACATGCAACTCTTATTTAAAAAAAAAAAATTAACTGAGATATTGATAAAAAAAAATAACGAAAATGGAAAATAATGAGCTACAACAAAAGACGTTGGCCGATTCAGTTTATTTCGAAAAAATGAAATTCGATTTTCTCTTCCTCTTCTGGTTAGGAACATCCAAATTTGTTCGCTCTGTACAAATCAAATTCGATTTTCTCTCCCTCTTCTAATTAGGAACATCCGAATTTAGTCGCTCTGTACATACAAAACTTTACTCGGTACTTTTCATAAACTCCTCGATTTTGAAAAATTTAAACAGTTATTGTTCAAATTAATATTACAAATCCATAATATTTAAAGCGTACCCGTTACGTGATGAGCTGTTTAAAGACAATGTTTATTATTTGGTAATGCTGTGGGAGATAGTTAGCGAAAAAAAAAAAGGCCAAAGAGTTTATTAAACCCGTCTGCATTTAAAAAATATGGGAATCTTCGTTCAATGGACAAACAAACTGCGTGGGCGAATGTTTGCGTTCCCAAGAAAGTGCGGCTTCCGTCTGTTTACATTCGGTGAAGAAATTGGCGCAAATGGTGCGGAATAGAAGAGTAAAACGTAATTTAAAAACTGTATGAGTTACAAATTTTACGTTTCTAGCTCTATCGTTTAATTAAAACAAAAACAAAATCAACACATCATTTCGGAATCATTTCAATAGACATAATTATACCCCAAAGTGCCATTAATAATATTAAATAATAATAAGAATACTGTTGATTAAACTTTTTTTTTTTCTTTGAACGAATATCCGAAGACGTGATCAATTTGAAAACATCAAAAGTTAGTTTTGACCGTATTTAGATATAATTTTATTGGCCACGAATATTCTTCATAGTCTTATCAACAATTTTAAACAATAATTAGAGGACCGTTTTTCTTCACTTTTGTTTAAACTATTTTTTCCTGAAACGCATAATATTCAAAGGCTTGATTTTTTTTTTGACTTAGGCATGAGCCATTCAGTCACATCGACTTATTAATTTTAGTATTTTTAATTTTGGGATGAGTAAATGAACAAATGAATAAATGAACAATGTCAGAAGTATACACAACAACCATGGACCCGAGCGAATACTTCTCGATCTCCGAAAAATCTTTCGGCCGTGCTGTGATTCGAACCCACACGGCACGCGGTGCAACAACGGGCCGCCCTCAAAGGCTTGAAAAAATGTCAAAAGTTAACGTTTAAAAAAATCGTTTAAACAAAATGGAAGAAAGACGGTCCTATAATTATTGTTTAAAATTGTTGATAAAACTATAAAGAACATTTGTAGCTATTAAAGTAATTTCTAAATAACTTTTTTTTTTTTAACTGACCATGTCTTAGAATATTATGTTATTAAACTGTTTTTTTTTTCTTTATTATAAAATACGATTAAAATAATTGCAACGATTGATTGGTTTAAGATATTATTATTGTGTACCACATTTCTTCCGATCATTAATAACGCCTCGACTGCAGATAACTAAAGCAGGATAAGGCTGACCCAGATGTACCACAAAAGAGTACTTTTATTAATCTTGACGATGGCATTCTTTTTTATGGCTTCTCTATTTTAAGTGCCGAGCCTTTACAGCACGATTATTATATTGATTCATTTCAATTTCGAATGTTTTCTAAATGAGCGTTTAACAAGTGTTGAACATTTAAAAAAAAATGACATCTGCATGAAGTGTCAAATATTAAAAATTTTGGACGAGTTTCGCCAGGTAAATAATATTAAAGTTTCGCTTTCGAATGTTATATGAATAAGGTGTCAAAATGGACTAGTTTCGCCAGGTAAATATTTAATTTTATTTAGCAAAAATAATAAAGTTGCTATTTAATACAAATTATAATTTTCGCGCCAAATTTAAATATAGAAATCTACATGCAATGCGCGTAGGAACAAGTAATTAATTTTTTCGCATCATATTAAATAATTACCTAAAGATTTTTCTGTTTGTATTAAATTATAACGAATAATTTTTCTATTTGGAAATTGCGGCAGTTCGCTGACAAAAAACGAATCGTAACCATAGTAACAACTAAACTGTTGGGCAATGAAAACGCTATCATTTGATTGGATGTCACCTGTTGGGCAATGAAATTGCTATCATTTGATTGGACGTCGCCTGTGGAGAAAATGATTCGGCCGAATAATGGACAACTTTCTCAATCAAAAACGATTTAACAACGTTTATATTATTTAATAAGATGCGAAAAAATATATTATTAAACGAGTGAGAAAGTTGGCCATTGCCACTCGGGTAAATTGCAGCTTCACCCTCGTGGCAATGGCCAACTTTCTCACTCGTTTAATAATATACTATTTTCCATTGTTATTATTCAATTTAAATAAGTGGTTAAAGTTGCGCATTTAATCACTAACATTTTTCAATGCAGGAATTCTAGCTATACTTTGATCAATGGATCACGCGTGCACGTCATAGATAACCGAACAAACAACATTCATGCGTTTACTCTCTCTACGATTAGACGCAATCATATGTGTACGTATGTCGTCCAAGGTGAGAAAACTCGGTCTTCGGTAATGACGCAAACGCAAAGATCCATTGATCAGACTATAACTGAATGAAAAAACTCAATATTTTAATCATCGTGTTATCTCTCACTTATGTAATTATTAGAGACGTGTTAAAACTACATTTTAATTTTTTTTTAAGGAAGGACGTGGATGCAACTGCGGTTACAAATTACTCCTCGGGAAGTGGCCGACAAGCTGCAACGCGTGACTTGCTGCCGCACAACTCAAGACATTTATGTGAACTCTTCAACACGATGCCTTCGCGGCTTGGATGAGGCGGAATAATAAATATTTAAATAAATTTGAGACCTCACTTGTTACAGAAGCATTAAATAAATTCTACTTTCATCTTTATCGAATTTACCACCAATTAACATTCTTTTTTTGTAGTAGCAATTCAAAAACACCTTGTATAAAAACTATTCTTTCTTTTTCTTTTTTTTTTTGTATATGATTTGCGGGTATTTTTAATCAAAGCTAATCGCATACCAAAAAAAGGTAAGTGTCTGCGATGGAATGAATGGAAGTACTAACATTTAAAAATAATTTCAAATAATAATAATATTTATTACGGTAAACACATTTGACAAGAAATTAAACAATTTATAATTAGTAACTAAAATATATGGGTTATACAAAAACATGTACGTCTTAATTATCCATAAATCGAGCGAGAGAATTTTGATGGCACGATTCCGTTTTAAATGTACCCACATGAAACACCAAATTAGGGCGCGTTCGTCTATGAGGGATTAAAACACGTACTTTTTACTTGAGAATACATCTCGAACTAGTTTGTTTGTAATTTGCGTCCATCCAGTTGGTAACTGTTTACGCACAACCTTCCAAGAAGCGGCCATGTCCCAGAATGTCCTTAATATCGTTCAGACGGACGTCACTGGCCACCACCACAGACCTCACATTGTCGCGCTTTCCGAATATTGATGAATCAACGCGTTCAATTAAATTTCACTCCGCACGTAACTTAATTGAACTTCGCGATTCGTACACTTGACAAAACGATTAATCCGACTTGAATGTCTTCGAATTTAGATCCAAAGCGTTCACTTTTACTAACATTCAACCCGCTTTGACTAAAATGTCACAGCACGGATGCCCGAATTGTATCCATAAATAGTCAGTGGCTCAAAAATTTGCGATCAATGTAGGAAGGAAATTTCTATATTCAAAATTTTTGAAAATGAGAATGAAACACGTTTTACAACAAATTCAGTCACCCTTAAACAGTTGGGTGTGTCTCCCATTGCTGAGAGAAAAATGAAATACAAAAAGTATGACACATTGAAAGTAAGAAACAATTCCTTAACTATGAAGCGTAAAATGTTTGTGGCTGCTGCTGAAAGTTCACCAGGAAATAAATTCAATATGATATAGCCACAATTTTAATTTTAATAATAGCAAAGGCAAAACGAAAAATAATAATAATCAAATATACGTTATTTAACCTCATCAATGGGTTTTTGTTCAAATTTTTACGCAACTATCAAACCCGGTACTTTATGAAGTTTAAACTAAAAAAAAAATTAAGTGATTGGTCTCGTGTTAGAGGAAACACTGCAAATATATTTAACAAAATGCCCGCACTTGATATATCGATTTCAAGATAACATCTAGCGTTCACGCCGATCGAAGTAGGCGTAGAGGCATCCTGAATTAAACGGCAAATCACGGCGTCCGATGCCAAAGGTCCTCACCTTGATACCATTGCGCAATATATACAACGCTCAGGTGAAAGTGTTACGGCAGCACATCACCATTAATTCAATAACATTCATGTAAACAACCAAGAATAGCAATATGAAATAGATACCAGTGACGGTTCGCGGGGTTTTTTCTGGTACGGCCGAGGAGATACAGATAGGTAGGGCCAGTTGCAGAGACGGCTGGCTGCGTGACCGAACCTCTTGTTCCTCAGCCGTACAAAAAAAAAATCCGCGAACCGTCACTGATAGATACACTATCCAGAAGTTATTTCCCGCAAAGTTGGCCTTGGAATTTTGTTTTTTTTTGGTTGGCCAAAATTGAAGATTTCCAAGACATATTGACTGCAGATGTCGAAAAAAAAATCTGTAGCTCGTATCGATTTTTATTCAAAGATTTTTTATGAAGTTGACAAGAAGAACTTGCAAAATCTAACATTTTAGGTTGGAAGACCTATACTGTCACGAGCTACAGATATTTTTTTTGACATCCGCAGTCAATATATACTGGAAAAAATATATGGTGGAAAAAAATTCAATTGGAATTCGTAAAATTTCGACCATTTTCAAACCGTCATAACTCGTCGGCGTATTTTCAATCAATTTTGATGAATTTCTGAGGGCGACAAACTTTGAAGTGTCTTCTTTAAAGTCATGCATGCGAACTTAAACGTAATCCCTTCCGCCTCCATGCATGACTTTAAAGAAGACACTTCAAAGTTTTTCGCCCTTAAAGATTCATCAAAATCCATTGAAGATACGCCGAGTTATGGTCAAAATTTCACGAATTTCAAGTGTTTCATTTTTTTCCACCTTCTTCAATTTTGGCCAACAAAAAAATTGCCATTAGTAAAAGTGTCTCAATAAATGTATTGTCTCTTTCTCGATCATTTACTGACGCTATCGCATCTTATAATCGATAACTAGTTGGCCTACAATACGTAAACATAATGCAATAATTAATAAACTAGTCGGAATTATTCTTGCAAATAAAAGCGCAATGGCCACTGTTAACTAGATTTTGCATGTTTTCTTAATAACACAGCATCTGCACTATTCTCGAGTTCCACGTGAAAACCATAAATAAATATGCGTGCACCTGTTTCTCGCACGGATTTGTCGGTGTTCTACAAGACTTTCTAAAAGCGGCCTGAAATACCTAAAACGGTCGATTTTTGCGAAATTCTAGAAGATGGTCGTCGTCGGCCAAGTTGCGCAACAAAACGAGCTGCTCCGTTCATCCGAGTCTTCATAATTTTTCGCTTTAGAAAGTGCCTTAAGGAATGCAATTTGCGTAATAACGAAGAAATTAGTTCACTCAAAAAAGTCATAAGAACATAATTTTATTTATATTGAATAATGAGGATTATTATGTAACAGGATGGTGGCGATTGTTACCATGTGGTACTTCGTTTTTGGGGATAAATGACACACACAATTTTCTGTGATAATTATTCTTAATAAAGGAGAAATAGGGGGCCGCAGTGGTGTAGTGGGTAGAGGTCCGGCCACTAGACCCCGTTGGTGCGGGTTCGAGTCCCGTCCGCGCGGTCACTTTTTCAACACGAAAAATGGCCGTGCGGGTCCCTGCATATATTTAGTCTTTGTCCTCATTTCACTTAAATGAATTATTAACTACTATACATCGGTTGTGGCCTAGCTGGCTAAGCCAATTCCCTATCATCCTCGATTCCCCAACCAATCATCTTTCCTTTAAAAAAAAAAAGGAGAAATAGTTGTCGGAAATAAAGATCAAATTTTTAAATATAATTTTTAAGTCAAAAAATATTTTAATGATGCATTTCTTGTGATAAGTAATAATTATATTTACAGTTGCATTTTTTTTGTGCAAATTTTATTTTGATGGAAACTTAATGACCACTGACCTCAAAATGGCCATTTTTTTGAAGATGCACAGACACGAACGGCAATAAAAGTGAACGGACGTTCGACACTGACGGCGCAGTGGAGGAAAGATGTAATTTATATTAATTTAACGGATGAAACGCGTGCTCGATTCAATAATATCTTCCTCGAGGCATGTAAATAAGTTAATGAAAAAAAAAAAAGATCCAATTACATTTCTTCTTTTATTTTCTTCTATTTCACGTATCCGCTTTCCTATATGTATTTGTGGTGTATTATCCTACTTATTATTACTTTTCTCCGTTGAGAAAAAATAATAGTTTTTATTATTATTATTATTTTCCCCGTTGAGAAATTAATGGTTATTATTATTATTATTATTATTACGCTAAAGATAGTGGAACAGTTAACAGTACGTACTGTGTTTTCACGTCTCCTGCGTTCCCTGCGACCAGGATATTATTGAAAGCACGTTATAACAGGCTGCATTTAAAATATACGTGAAGATATAACAAAAAAAATGTTGATATGACCATCATGTTACTTTCTCCGATTTGATGGTATCATTTACATTTACGTTTTCATGGTTTATTTTCGATTGAAATCATATTTTAAATGTACATCGAGAGGATGACACTGACGTTTAAAACGTCAAAAATTCAAAAACTCAGTTTACTCAAAAACTAAGGGGATTTCGAAAAAAACTTATTTTTTATAAGTTGTTCATTTTCGCATTCTCTGCAATTATTATTGACATAAATTTGCTGTAACTATTATCGTTTTATAATTATAAACCAAAAATTAAAGAAAAATAATACATTTTTTTTCTCGAATAAAAATGATTTTATGAAAAATGTTTTCAAGCAAAATATCTTTATTTCTTTGTTGTCTTCAAAGTTCGTTTAAATGTTTTTGTGATATTTTTCATATTTAAGAAAATATTGGCAAAAACAAAAAACAGTTAAGGTAAACGCCCACTTCCGGTGTACGAAATTTTACCAAAAGCTTTTCGGTTCTTCAGATTATCAAATAAGACTTATGTTCAAAGTTTCATATCAATTGCTTTATTAGTTTTTGAGATACAGCGCGCACAGACACAAAACATTTTTTTTTCCAGAAATTGTTGAAATGTCATCTAGGGACCCCAAAACGGATATTTCCGTAAAAAAATTTTTTGAAAAAAAAAATCACGATCACAATACTTTCTCGTACTTCGAACGGAGAAAGTAATAACTACTAATATAAAATAAAATAAAACATGGATTATTTAAAGCACTATAGATATAATATTAACGCAACTATAAACATGTTAACTAAATTTATTTATTTATTTATTCTCTCACAGATAAACCTTTTTGAAAGTAGAATATAAAACATAACATAACTAAATATAGTAGAAAATAACTACATGCTAAAAATTGAAAAATACACCGCACAACACTGTGAATTTTTCAATTTAGTTCGATTATGAAATTTTCACGTGGTAAGAACGGTCGCAACCAATCTCTTCATTGCGTAATTTACTAATATCATTGTTTATAATGTTAATGCATATTAATTAACTAATTTATATTATAAGGTGAGCCGCAGAATTTTGTTTCTGCGGTGACCATGCCCGAGAGAGAGAAACATAGCAGTCATTCATTTTTTTTAAATCCAATTCACTTGAATTCATGACGTAATAATATGTGACATACCTCATTTATCTCACGGCCAACTCTGAAACAACATTTTGTGGCTCACACGATATTATAATCATCAATTATAATATTAATGAATATTATAATCAATGATAGATTGATAGATATATTAATTGGTCCAAATTATAAATATAAAATATTAGGGCAGGTCAAATTGCATATTACAAATGAGTAACTTAAATAAATGCATTAAATTTAAAGATGTGAAAAGTTGTTTATTTGCGCCTCATCCACCGTCTCGAATTTCTACCGTGCGATGGTGCAAAACGTGATCTTTGGTCATGAGTCACTTCTTCGTACTTGTAAATTCCCTGCGTCTTGGGATCGTTCGAAATTCGGCCACAGGTGCTCTAAACTCGTTTGGCATTTCAAACGTCCGACGAGAAAATGGGAGTTGGTTGTATGGTGTTGATGATGGAGCCGATTGCTTTTTGATGGAGAAAGGTACGCGTAAATTGGTTTCTCCGAATGAAGGCTTTTCGTGTACACATACACACACACACACACACACACACACACACACACACACACACACACACACAGACACACACACACACACACACACACACACACACACACACACACACACACACCTGTATGCACGTTCAAGTCGAGTTAATAACAAACTCGATCACGAAATATTTCGCATATACAATTAATAAGAAATTGTTGTTTATACCGGAGGCTTGTACTTCGTTATACATTTTAAATAATAAATCTCGACATATACGGAGTAACTTCGATTGTTATTTATTTAATTAATTAATTAAACATTTACTTCAAAGTTATAAAGGGTTTTTCAATAAGAACTTGACAACTTTTTTTTTTAATTTCTCGCAAATAATTTAATAATAATAATAATAATATATTTATTTGCGTTAATGACAATAGTCTTACACACGTCAGGTACAGTAAGGAAGAAAAAATTTTTCAATAATATAAAATCACTATCTTAGGTCTAACACAGTAATGAAATAAATATAATAAATAAAAATTAGATACAGTGTAAATACAAATAGAATCAAGTATATTTCAGCTGAGTACATAATACAATGGGCACGCATTAAAGGTAAAAATGATTAGACAAACTTACACATTAAAATAAACCGTAATAAATAACGAAACCAAAACACACATATTAAAAACATATCATTTGCGATATATCAAAACTTTTATGATTGGCTTAAAGTGCAATCAATGCAATTATGAATGGAACTCGACTTCGGTCATATGTCCACCAAGGGCACGATTCGTTGAAGACAATTTTCGATGACTCGGCCACACAATTCGACGGAAATGGCCGCTATTTCTCGTTCGATGTTGGCCCTCAGGTCCTCTAACGCCGCCGGCTTGTTGGCATAGACCTTCGATTTAACGTAGCCCCACAGAAAAAAAGTCTAGAGGTGTTAAAACACAAGATCTCGGCGGCCAATCGACAGGACCTACACGTTCGCCGAACTTGGACTTCAATAAGTCGATTGTTTCTCCAGCTGTGCGGGATGTGACACCGTCTTGCTGAAACCACGCATCACTGATGTCCATCCCATGCAATTGATTGAAGAAATAACGCTGCAACATGTCTCTGTAGCGTTCACAATTGACTGTAACGCGACGGTCATTTTCATCAACGAAGAAATACGGCCGAATGACGCCACCGGCTTGGAAACCGCACCATACAGTCACTTTTTGTGGACGAAGTGATGTTTCATGAGGCACATGAGGGTTTTCAGCACTCCAATAACGCATGTTTTGTTTGTTGACGAAGCCATTCAACCAAAAAGGCGATGATTTTGCGATGAAAGTCGTTATTTTCGGCTAACATCTCTAGAGCCCATTCTGAGAACGTGCGTCGCTTCATATGGTCAAGTGGCTTTAGTTCTTGAGTTAACTTGATCTTGTAAGGGTGCAGGCCAAGATTCTTTCGCAAAATACGCCATAGTGTGGTCTGACTGATGCCAAATTCTTGAGATCGACTGATGGATCGTTTGCGATGGACGCTTCAACGGCAGCAATTTTCTCGCCGCTGCGACCGCTGCGTTGTCTCACTGGCACGAGAACATTCAACAGTTGACTCAAATTTTCTTACCAAATTGTGAACTGCTCGTCTACTCGGGAGAAAATGACGACCCAAAATTGGCGTAAGCGCTCTTAAAGTTGCAATCACTGACCCGGAATTTCCGTAGTAATTTTCAATTACTTGTAAACGTTCTTCGTTCGTGAGTCTTTGCATGATGAAAATGTTTGAGTTACCGCGTATTTTGACAGTGACAGCACACTAATTTGTTTAAGGGTGCGTTCACAATAAGAAAACAAAAGTGTCAAGTTGCTATTGAAAAACCCATTACAAACAAATCATTTATTAAAATGACTTAAAAGCCTAAAAATAAGGGTATTTTTAGCATTTTTGTGCGTAATGCAAACAATATACCCGTAATTAAGCATATCGGTAACGTTATCTATCGGCGAGTATTCTCTGCGGACGTGTGGATGTGCAATTTTCATACATTTACAATTCAAATGTATTGTTTTATCATTATAACTAGTTCGATATTATCAAATTGTGACCTTTGTAAACAACATAATTCGACCAAAAACCATATACAGTGCGTTTTTTATATATCAGCATTATTTTTGATAGATTTAAGTTTACCCCTTCCAGAAGAGCTTAGGGTAATTTTTTATGAGAAAAGAAGCAAAATAATTATGTATGTTACATTAAATTTAATTGATTGACACTGGAGGCGTTTACTTCGTGATACATTTTGAATTATAAATAAAACACTTTCTTTGTTAATATCACTCGATTTATGGCCATACCTTTGACGAAGATGTACTTCAGGTGATCCACTTTGCCGAAAAGGGGCCCAAAATGGATTTACTGGAATCTCTCGAGGTACATAAAGCAAAACGTAATCCTGGTATTTCCCTGCTTAACGAATAAACCGACCTAGTATATTCCCCACTGTTTCTCGCTGTATAAATGTATGTGTTTCTCGTTAGCTAAATTACTTTTAGTTTGATAATGATTAGAACGTGATCTAAACCTTAGTCGCTACTAATAAATCGAGTGATATTAACAAAGAAAGTGTTTTATTTATAATACATTAAATTTAACAATTAAATTCAATACAATTATCATTTTTTTCATCTTATAAAGGGAGGATCAGATGTGTGACCGATTTGATCCATCTTTGGCATACATGTAGGTCATGACTAGGAGTATAACAGGTGCAAGTAATAAGCCCGTTTCCGAGAAAAAACAGTATATTATTAACTGAGTGAGAAAGTTGGCCATTGCTGCTCGGGTGAATTGCAACACGAGCCGTAGGCGAGTGTTGCAAACTTCACCCTCGTGGCAGTGGCCAACTTTCTCACTAGTTTAATAATATACTTTTTCACATCATATTAAATAATTACCTAAAGATTTTTTTGTTTGTATTAAATTACAACAACGAATAATTTTTCTATTTGGAAATTGCGGCAGTTCGCTGACAAAAAACGAATCGTAACCATAGTAACAACTAAACTGTTGGGCAATGAAGCCGCTATAATTTGATTGGACGTCACCTGTGGAATAATGGACAACTTTCTCAATGAAAAACGATTTAACAACGTTTATATTATTTAATAAGATGCGAAAAAAATGTTTTTTTTTTATTTCCAGTGTGTTTATGCTTTTTACGTTAATGAAAAGATACCAAGCCCATGGCATATCGGTAAGACCTCCAATTCGTAATCGCGAGGTTGTGGATTATTTAGTTATTTTTCTTTTTTTTTATAGTTTTTATAAAATTTTAGAATCAATTATGTTAATTCCATTCTTTACGGTAAAAAAGGTATTATGAAATGCCGTTTCTTTATTACTACCACAGTAACGATTCCGTGTTATATATTCCATAAAACGATTACATAACGGGATGGCGTAATTTATGATAACCACAATCGCCAGTTTGAGTAAAAACAGGATTGTGATTTGGCTTCCTGCTGGCGCGTTCGGAGTAAACTCAACAAAACTGGGTTTCGGACGTTTCGGGCACGTGTTCTCGGCGTCCAGCACGCATTAGTCGGAAACACGAGAAGGCTAACGGCCAAAACATGACCCAAAACGAAAACATGTTGAATGTGTGTTTGTTGGGCACACGTTTATATTTACACCAGTTTTGGAGAAAAAAAATATTACGGGATAAATGTACGATGGTTTTGATTAAAATAACGTTATTTGTTGCTTCTATAAATTTATATTATTATTAATTGGAACGTTTTTTTTCTTTCTTAAATTAATTGGGCAATTAAAATATTAAAATTTTCATTTTGATACACCTTTTTTCTAATTTATAATCAAGGAATGTATTACATCTGCCCTTATTGAGAACGACCTGTACGGTTTCTCTTCTTGGTCAAAAATTACACACACACACACCTTTATCGTTCAATGTGGGAGAAAGTTGAAACGGCTGGTGATTAATATGTCACCCATCGTTGCACAATTCCGATTGTGGGAATTATTTAATGGTTATTCCATCCATCAAACTCTGCCCATTAGAATTATATGATAAAAAAAAATGATGTTGAGTGTGAAAAGGATGGTGTACTACAAGACTACTACGATCTTGATTTCTTTGTGTAGAATTTAGCGCGTTTAATTAATTTGGAGAAGAAAAAAATTTATTATTATATTAAATTTATTTAATGCTTTTGCAACAAGTGAGGTTGCCTCAATTTTTTTTATAATTATATTATTTGGTAGAGAAAACGAAATTAACAATAAATAAATACATTTAAACTATGCATTTTTTTAACTATTTCATATTAAATCAATGTCTAAGGGCAGAAAGACCGATGGTCGATAGCACAGACAGTGACTTACTAACCAAATAGTAATAACTGAAAAACTTAAATATGTAAAAGTTACTGAAATAAAGATGTTGTATATATATATATATATATATATATATATATATATATATATATATATATATATATATCAATGTCTATTTTCTAAAAGCGGACTTATCCCCATCGTCCAAACAATAGGGTTGTCGGTGAGAATGGCAGCCGTTTTTTTTTTTGTTTTTTTCTGGAGAATTACCATCATTAACAGTTACTGTAGGATTTATGTAAAAGTCATTTTGTACGCCTCACTTATTTTTTTAGTGTTCAGAATGAGCTCTTGGACTTAAAAAAAAATTAGAAAGTTTTTTTGATTTTTTTTTAATTCTTATTTCCAGTCGATTTAAAAGTCTCCGCCAAATAAACGATCATCATTATTATTATTATTATTATTATTACTAAAGAATTCCTGTCCGGTTTCGTTATGCGGCGATCCGTGTGACGCATAAATCGTTACGTAAATTATGACTAAAACAAAAAAAAAAAGAATGTGCAGAGTTGGACGATTGGAGTTTATCGCGAATCGCCGGACCGCGCGCGCGCTAGTGTCCAGTTTACAACGAGCATCCTTGTTTATCCAGCAGCAGCAACAGGAAACCCGATTCATCATCCTACTCACAACACATTTAATGATAACACGACGTACGCAACGTTCGATATAAATTTAATTTGTTATTTTCTGCAGATTTCGTCTTACTCATCTCATCATTGACACCATTAGTAAGTAATGCATGTGCAAAACATGAACAATAATTACTCGATTGAGTAAGCAGGAAGATTTGAACAGAATAAATGAACCATTTGAAGAAGTTATTTCTGAATATTGAAAAATCAACTTAGTACGCGTTCTGCTTTGCAATTGTTTTTGAATTATTTATTTGTTTATTAACAGATAACTCCATTTACACTGAACATTAATCTTATTTTAATTACAATGAAGGAACCAAGCAAATTTTAGAACTAAAGCAAGATCAAAGAGACTGCAATAGCGATACAGAAATAACAGTTAGGGATAATAATAATAATAATAATAATAATAAATTTATTTCCCAACAGAGTATTCCAATTACAGGGAAAAATTATGTAATATACAGTAAATACAGATTGTGAACTAATTTAAAAACAAGAACAACTTATATATAACAAAACAAAATTAAAATTAAATTTCATCAAATTCAATCACATATTGACAAGTCAATGCGTCTCAGTTGACATTTAAAAGAGGATAGTTGAGTGTTGAAAATAAGAATATGATTATATGATTCATTAAAGACTTGGGAATCACGTTTGATCAGTGGCGGTTCGTGGAACATGTTGATGGTGGAGCCAATTATACAATATACCCCCCCCCCTTCTTTTTTTTAAGAAAAACTCATCTTCCTAGACCAAAGTTACTGTGGCGAAAAAGTGTTTTAAGAATTATTTAAAAATTCTTGGTGAACTACAGGTAGTGCCATGGATCCTTGGCTCTATATAACGAGCCGCCCCTGCGTTTTATAACCAATTAATCTTTATATTCAAGAAGCAATCTTTGATTCTCACATTTTAAATGCGTGCAGTAAAGCGTTGAAAACGTGGAAAATTTGCGAGTGTTTAAATTTTAAGAATTTCAATTTTTTAGTCTATCTACAAATCTCGAAATCTGGTTATCTGTTTGAAAATTACCTTCAAATACGCGAAAAACAAATGAGCATCTTGATATTTTGACCATATCTGTAGTTATCCAACGTGTAGAAGCCATTTCCGCAAGGATTTCCAAAATATCACGAAACGCCGCAAAACAATTGAAGATAAAAATTCCATTTTTTTTACCATATTTGCACATATTCGAAAATTGTAATCCATTAGTGGAAAAATTTTCAAAATCCGATAATCCGATGAATAGTTATCGCGAAAAAACGTAAAACAATCGAACGCCGAATTTTATGTTTTCATCTTATCCGCATCTTCTCAACGAGTACAATACATTTCTTGAAGAATTTTCCAAATCCGGTCATCCGTTTAAGAGTTATCTTCAAAAAACTGAAAAACAATCGAGCGCCGAATTTTGTGTTTTCATCCTGTCTACATCTTTTGAACGAGTACAATATGTTTCTTGAAGAATTTCCCAAATCCGGTCACCCGTTTAAGAGTTATCTTCAAAAAACTGAAAAACAATTGAACACAGAATTTTGTTTTTTCATCCTATCTACATCTTTTGAACGAGTACGATATGTTTCTTGAAGAATTTCCCAAATCCGGTCATCCGTTTAAGAGTTATCTTCAAAAAACCGAAAAACAATCGAAGGTAGAATTTTTGTTTTTTTAGCTTATCGCTATATTTTTGACATCTGCAATCGATTAATGCAAACATTTTTCAAATTTAGTCGGCCGTTTAAGAGTTACCTTCAAATCCGAGTTAAAACAATTTCACATCAAGGATTTTTTTTACTCTACTTACAGTTACCCAGAGAGTAGAATACATTCCCGTAAGGATTTTAAAAATTTGTTCATCACCGAAAGAGTTTTATGGTAAAAATACTGCAAACAATTGACGATCAAATTTTCGTTTACAACTGCACCCTCACGAGTTCGATAATTGCAATGCATTCATGGAAGAATTTTCAAAAACCGATGATCCGATCAATAGTTATCGCGAAAAAACGAAAAACAATCGAGTGCCGAATTTTGTGTTTTCGTCTTATCCGTATTTTCTCAATGAGTACAATACATTTCTTGAAGAATTTCCCAAATCCGGTCATTCGTGTAAGAGTTATCTTCGAAAAACCGAAAAACAATCGAACGCCGAATTTTGTGTTTTCATCGTATCTAATCTTTTGAGCGAGTACAATATGTTTCTTGAAGAATTTCCCAAATCCGGTCATTCATTAAAGAGTTATCTTCAAAAAACCGAAAAACAATCGAACGCCGAATTTTGTGTTTTCATCCTATCGACATATTTTGAACGAGTACAATATATTTCTTGAAGAATTTCCCAAATCCGGTCATTCATTTAAGAGTTATCTTCAAAAAACCGAAAAACAATCGAACGCTGAATTTTGTGTTTTCATCCTATCGACATATTTTGAGCGAGTACAATATATTTCTTGAAAAATTTCCAAAATCCGGTCATCCGTTTAAGAGCTATCTTCAAAAAAACGAAAAACAATCGAAGGTCGAATTTTTGTTTTTTAGCTTATCGCTATATTTTCGACATCTACAATCGATTTGTGAAAACATTTTTCAAATTTAGTCAGTCGTTTAAGAGTTACCTCCAAATCCGGCTTAAGAAAAATTCACATGAAGGATTTTTTTGACTGTACTTGTAGTTACCCAGCGAGTAGAATACATTCCTCAAGAATTTCAAAAATCTGGTCATCACCCAAAAAGTTGTGGTAAAAATACTGCAAACAATTGAAGATCAAATTTTCGTTTACAACCCCACCCTCACGAGTTCGATAATTGTAATGCATTCATGGAAGAATTTTCAAAAACCGATGATCCGATCAATAGTTATCGCGAAAAAACGAAAAACAATCGAATGCCGAATTTTGGATTTTTATCTTATCTGCATCTATCGAACGAGCACAATATATTTCTGGCAGAATTTTCAAAATTTGGTAATCCGATCAATAATTATCGCGAAAAAACGAAAAACAATCGAATGCCGAATTTTGTGTTTTCGTCTTATCCGCATCTTCTCAACGAGTACAACACATTTCTTAAAGAATTTCCCAAATCCGGTCATCCGTTTAAGAGATATTTTCGAAAAACCGAAAAACAATCGAAGGTCGAATTTTTGTTTTTTAGCTTATCCATATATTTTCGATATATGCAATCGATTAAAGCAAACATTTTTCAAATTTAGTCGGCCGTTTAAGAGTTACCTTCAAATCCGAGTTAAGAGTTATCTTCAAAAAACCGAAAAACAATCGAACACCGAATTTTGTTTTTTCATCCTATCTGCATCTTTCGAACGAGTAGAATATATTTCTTGAAGAATTCCCCAAATCCGGTCATTCGTTTAAGAGCTATCTTCAAAAAAATGAAAAACAATCGAAGATAGAATTTTTGTTTTTTAGCTTATCGCTATATTTTCGACATCTGCAATCGATTAATGCAAACATTTTTCAAATTTAGTCGGCCGTTTAAGAGTTACCTTCAAATCCGAGTTAAAACAATTTCACATCAAGGATTTTTTTTACTCTACTTGCAGGTACCCAGCGAGTAGAATACATTACCGTAAGGATTTTCAAAATCTGGTCATCACCGAAAGAGTTATGGTAAAAATACTGCAAACAATTGAAGATCAAATTTTCGTTTACAACCCCACCCGCACGAATTCGATAATTGTAATTCATTCATGGAAGAATTTTCAAAATCCGATGACCCTATCAATAGTTATCGCAAAAAAACACGAAAACAATCGAGCGCCGAATTTTGTGTTTTCATCTTATCTGCATCTATCGAACAAGCACAATATATTTCTGGAAGAATTTTCAAAATTTGATGATCCGATTATTAGTTATCGCAAAAAAAACGAAAAACAATCGAGCGCCGAATTTTGGGTTTTCATCTTATCTGCATCTATCGAACGAGTACAATATATTTCTGGAAGAATTTTCAAAATTTGATGATCCGATCATTAGTTATCGCAAAAAACACGAAAAACAATAGAGCGCCGAATTTTTGATTTTCATCTTATC
The DNA here is from genome assembly GCA_910593695.2 of Ocypus olens. Taxonomy (NCBI): domain Eukaryota; kingdom Metazoa; phylum Arthropoda; class Insecta; order Coleoptera; family Staphylinidae; genus Ocypus; species Ocypus olens. Next base: position 58,008,001 of record OU343053.1, read on the forward strand.
CGCATCTATCAAACGAGTACAATATATTTCTGGAAGAATTTTCAAAATTTGATGATCCGATCAATAGTTATCGCGAAAAAACGAAAAACAGTCGAGCGCCGAATTTTGGGTTTTCATCTTATCTGCATCTATCGAACGAGTACAATATCTTTCTGGGAGAATTTTCAAAATTTGATGATCCGATCATTAGTTATAGCAAAAAACACGAAAAACAATCGAGCGCTGAATTTTGGATTTTCATCTCATCTGCATCTATCGAACGAGTACATTATATTTCTTGAAGAAAATCCCAAATCCGGTCATTCGTTTAAGAGATATCTTCAAAAAAAACAAAAAACAATTGAAGGTCGATTTTTTGTTTACAACCTCACCTGCACGAGAGTTCGATAATTGATGAACATGTTTTAAAAAATCTGATTGTTGTATGGTAAACATTTACAAAATATGTTAGTTAACACGTTGAATGCCATGCGGGTCACCGGTGACCTGTACCTAGATTGTTACGTATATTTTGCATTAGTTTTTGTAATTAAATTTCAGGTCTCAACACATTTTCCAGGAATCGGTTACGCAAACACACACCGCGTTTAAATCACTCTACAAGCATTGTTTTCTTATTTCTTACGTGTTAATCAAAACGATGGCACACGACAAGCGGTCTCCACAGGTGGACAGATCAGGCGGAACGACGACAGGATCTGCATGGCTCCGTTTTGTAATCCGACGGACGATCAATTTTTGAGCACTGTTTCACGATCTTTGAGTCGTGAAAGACACTTGAAGGGTCCGTTCGAGCACTGCGGTCGGTGGTGGGTTTCGCGCACAATTTTCGCGTTCGTAGAATTTTTGATAACAGCTCAAGGTGAAATGGAGAGACCTCGCACGTTCGCGTCTGGCAGTCGACTAAAGGAGCGATCGCGTCGTCGGTCGAACGGAGCGGCTCGTGAGGGTTCGTACGTCGGCGGCGCGCGGTACACCGGTTTTCTTTGTCAGCGATTAACATTCCTGAGATGGATTTTTCGACAAGGTACTAACAACTAGGTAAGAGATACTCGGTCATTCAATCAATTGCTTACTGTAACAGTTAACGCAATAAAACTACTAATTCATCATGAATATTCCAAATAATTATTAAACAAATTGAGCATTTTATAAACTTGCGGAATTACACGACAGCTTGCGTATATATCCGGGTGCCGCCCCTGATGCTAAATAACTATTCGATTGATTTATTTATTGGAAAATATTTATTGTATTATTGTTGTAACACTGCACATATGCAGAATATTTTTGCGCAACGCCGGAAACGATTACGCCACAATAGACCAATAAAAGCGCGGCATGCGCAAGCGAAGAAAAGTCGACTTGGCAAATAGCTGAACATTCCAGAGTGGGTCAGTGCAATTAGTTAATTAAATTTCCTAACACGGCACTTCGGGGCCCGCGGAATTCTTTCTCCAATCGGCCGATTGTCGATGGAATACAAATTCTCTGCGATTGCAAAAAAAAAAACCTCTTGCACAACCATTCCGCGTTTTCTATTTGAAAACGCGCGCTCTTATCGCCAACCACGTTAAACAAACAAAAACAAACAATTAAATGATATTCTCGTTTTAATGATGTTATAATGTACCCATTTCCGTTCAAGATCGTAAAATCTGTTGTTTGTTTGAGATTCCGATGTGTGCAAATACAGTTTCTACAAATAGATTAAAAAAAAAAATGTAGCCTCTCCCGATAATTATGACTCAGTTTGTGTTGAGTTTAAAGTTAAACAATTCATCTTTCGTTGCTTTGAATTTTCAACTTTCCTAATAATCATCGTAGACCTTTATGTAATCCCATTTTCTTCATCAGAAATACGAGATAAAACGATTGGCGTTAAAAAATTTTATCAAGAAAAAATTGCAAAAAAGTTAGCAAGTCACCATGAACTTTATCGAGAAATTTTGAAAAAAGTCGATTTTTTCAAGCTTCGAACGGCTGTAGCGGCCGAACGAAGAATCCAATTTGAACGCGGATTGCAAATCTGTGTTCCTCGTGTGTCAATTAATCGGATTTGATTAAAATTGGCGATTTTTTATTTTTGACGAAAACCCGAAATTCTATCCAAGGGTCCCCCCTTCTTACTTTTTATCAAAAATTGCACTAAAAATGATTTCCTGACGAAACCACTGGTTGGATCCGGGGTTTCTTGACGTCACTCGAAAGATCGCTTCAAGACGCTCCAGAAAATGTACTTTCGCAGAAACAAATGTCAATTTGAAGCCCGTGACACGTCAGCAAAAAAAGTCGAAAATGGAAAAAATCGAAAAAATCAACTTTCTTAAAAATCATCGTAGACCTTTATGTTTTACCTATTTTTTCATCAGAAGAACGAGATAAAACGATTGGCGTTAAAAAATTTCATCCAGAGAAAATTGCAAAAAAGTTAGCAAGTCACCATGAACTTTATGGTGAAATTTTGAATAAAGTCGATTTTTTCAAACTTTGAAAGGCTGTAGCGGCCGAACGAAGAATCCAATTTGAACGCGGATTGCAAATCTGTGTTCCTCGTGTGTCAATTAGTCGGATTTGATTAAAATTGGCGATTTTTTATTTTTGGACAAAAACCCGAAAATTTATCCAAGGGTCCCCCCTTCTTACTTTTTAACAAAAATTGCATTAAAAATGATTTCCTAAAGAAACCACTGGTTGGATCCGGGGTTTCTTGACGTCACTCGAAAGATCGCTTCAAGACGCTCCAGAAAATGTACTTTCGCAGAAACAAATGTCAATGTGAAGCCCGTGACACGTCAACAAAGAAAACTCGAAAATGGAAAAAATCGAAAAAATCAACTTTCTTAAAAATCATCGTAGACCTTTATGTTTTACCTATTTTTTCATCAGAAAAACGAGATAAAACGATTGGCGTTAAAAAATTTCATCTGGAAAAAATTGCAAAAAAGTTAGCAAGTCACCATGAACTTTATCGAGAAATTTTGAAAAAAGTCGATTTTTTCAAACTTTGAACGGCTGTAGCGGCCGAACGAAGAATCCAATTTGAACGCGGATTGCAAATCTGTGTTCCTCGTGTGTCAATTAGTCGGATTTGATTAAAATTGGCGATTTTTTATTTTTGACAAAAACCCGAAATTTTATCCAAGGGTCCCCCCTTCTTACTTTTTAACAAAAATTGCATTAAAAATGATTTCCTGAAGAAACCACTGGTTGGATCCGGGGTTTCTTGACGTCACTCGAAAGACCGCTTCAAGACGCTTCAGAAAATGTACTTTCGCAGAAACAAATGTCAATGTGAAGCCCGTGACACGTCAACAAAGAAAACTCGAAAATGGAAAAAATCGAAAAAATCAACTTTCTTAAAAATCATCGTAGACCTTTATGTTTTACCTATTTTTTCATCAGAAAAACGAGATAAAACGATTGGCGTTAAAAAATTTCATCTGGAAAAAATTGCAAAAAAGTTAGCAAGTCACCATGAACTTTATCGAGAAATTTTGAAAAAAGTCGATTTTTTCAAACTTTGAACGGCTGTAGCGGCCGAACGAAGAATCCAATTTGAACGCGGATTGCAAATCTGTGTTCTTCGTGTGTCAATTAGTCGGATTTGATTAAAATTGGCGATTTTTTATTTTTGACGAAAACCCGAAATTCTATCCAAGGGTCCCCCCTTCTTACTTTTTAACAAAAATTGCATTAAAAATGATTTCCTAAAGAAACCACTGGTTGGATCCGGGGTTTCTTGACGTCACTCGAAAGATCGCTTCAAGACGCTCCAGAAAATGTACTTTCGCAGAAACAAATGTCAATGTGAAGCCCGTGACACGTCAACAAAGAAAACTCGAAAATGGAAAAAATCGAAAAAATCAACTTTCTTAAAAATCATCGTAGACCTTTATGTTTTACCTATTTTTTCATCAGAAAAACGAGATAAAACGATTGGCGTTAAAAAATTTCATCTGGAAAAAATTGCAAAAAAGTTAGCAAGTCACCATGAACTTTATCGAGAAATTTTGAAAAAAGTCGATTTTTTCAAACATTGAACGGCTGTAGCGGCCGAACGAAGAATCCAATTTGAACGCGGATTGCAAATCTGTGTTCCTCGTGTGTCAATTAGTCGGATTTGATTAAAATTGGCGATTTTTTATTTTTGACAAAAACCCGAAATTTTATCCAAGGGTCCCCCCTTCTTACTTTTTAACAAAAATTGCATTAAAAATGATTTCCTGAAGAAACCACAGGTTGAATCCGGGGTTTCTTGACGTCACTCGAAAGATCGCTTCAAGACGCCCCAGAAAATGTACTTTCGCAGGAACGAATGTCAATGTGAAGCCCGTGAGACGTCAACAAAGAAAACTCGAAAATGGAAAAAATCGAAAAAATCAACTTTCTTAAAAATCAACGTAGACCTTTATGTTTTACCTATTTTTTCATCAGAAAAACGAGATAAAACGATTGGCGTTAAAAAATTTCATCTGGAAAAAATTGCAAAAAAGTTAGCAAGTCACCATGAACTTTATCGAGAAATTTTGAAAAAAGTCGATTTTTTCAAACTTTGAACGGCTGTACCGGCCGAACGAAGAATCCAATTTGAACGCGGATTGCAAATCTGTGTTCCTCGTGTGTCAATTAGTCGGATTTGATTAAAATTGGCGATTTTTTATTTTTGACAAAAACCCGAAATTTTATCCAAGGGTCCCCCCTTCTTACTTTTTAACAAAAATTGCATTAAAAATGATTTCCTGAAGAAACCACAGGTTGAATCCGGGGTTTCTTGACGTCACTCGAAAGATCGCTTCAAGACGCCCCAGAAAATGTACTTTCGCAGGAACGAATGTCAATGTGAAGCCCGTGAGACGTCAACAAAGAAAACTCGAAAATGGAAAAAATCGAAAAAATCAACTTTCTTAAAAATCAACGTAGACCTTTATGTTTTACCTATTTTTTCATCAGAAAAACGAGATAAAACGATTGGCGTTAAAAAATTTCATCTGGAAAAAATTGCAAAAAAGTTAGCAAGTCACCATGAACTTTATCGAGAAATTTTGAAAAAAGTCGATTTTTTCAAACTTTGAACGGCTGTAGCGGCCGAACGAAGAATCCAATTTGAACGCGGATTGCAAATTTGTGTTCCTCGTGTGTCAATTAGTCGGATTTGATTAAAATTGGCGATTTTTTATTTTTGACAAAAACCCGAAATTTTATCCAAGGGTCCCCCCTTCTTACTTTTTAACAAAAATTGCATTAAAAATGATTTCCTGAAGAAACCACTGGTTGAATCCGGGGTTTCTTGACGTCACTCGAAAGATCGCTTCAAGACGCTCCAGAAAATGTACTTTCGCAGGAACGAATGTCAATTTGAAGCCCGTGAGACGTCAGCAAAAAAACTCGAAAATGGAAAAAATCGAAAAAATCAATTTTCTTAAAAATCATCGTAGACCTTTATGTTTTACCTATTTTTTCATCAGAAGAACGAGATAAAACGATTGGCGTTAAAAAATTTCATCCAGAGAAAATTGCAAAAAAGTTAGCAAGTCACCATGAACTTTATGGAGAAATTTTGAAAAAAGTCGATTTTTTCAAACTTTGAACGGCTGTAGCGGCCGAACGAAGAATCCAATTTGAACGCGGATTGCAAATCTGTGTTCCTCGTGTGTCAATTAGTCGGATTTGATTAAAATTGGCGATTTTTTATTTTTGGACAAAAACCCGAAATTCTATCCAAGGGTCCCCCCTTCTTACTTTTTATCAAAAATTGCACTAAAAATGTTTTCCTGACGAAACCACTGGTTGGATCCGGGGTTTCTTGACGTCACTCGAAAGATCGCTTCAAGACGCTTCAGAAAATGTACTTTCGCAGGAACAAATGTCAATTTGAAGCCCGTGACACGTCAACAAAGAAAACTCGAAAATGGAAAAAATCGAAACAATCAACTTTCTTAAAAATCATCGTAGACCTTTATGTTTTACCTATTTTTTCATCACAAAAACGAGATAAAACGATTGGCGTTAAAAAATTTCATCTAGAAAAAATTGCAAAAAAGTTAGCAAGTCACCATGAACTTTGCGGAGAAATTTTGAAAAAAGTAGTTTTTTTCAAACTTTGAACGGCTGTAGCGGCCGAACGAAGAATCCAATTTGAACGCGGATTGCAAATCTGTGTTCCTCGTGTGTCAATTAGTCGGATTTGATTAAAATTGGCGATTTTTTATTTTTGACAAAAACCCGAAATTTTATCCAAGGGTCCCCCCTTCTTACTTTTTAACAAAAATTGCATTAAAAATGATTTCCTGCAGAAACCACCGGTTGGATCCGGGGTTTCTTGACGTCACTCGAAAGATCGCTTCAAGACGCTTCAGAAAATGTACTTTCGCAGAAACAAATGTCAATTTGAAGCCCGTGAGACGACAGCAAAAAAACTCGAAAATGGAAAAAATCGAAAAAATCAGTTTTCTTAAAAATCATCGTAGACCTTTATGTTTTACCTATTTTTTCATCAGAAGAACGAGATAAAACGATTGGCGTTAAAAAATTTCATCCAGAGAAAATTGCAAAAAAGTTAGCAAGTCACCATGAACTTTATGGAGAAATTTTGAAAAAAGTCGATTTTTTCAAACTTTGAACGGCTGTACCGGCCGAACGAAGAATCCAATTTGAACGCGGATTGCAAATCTGTGTTCCTCGTGTGTCAATTAGTCGGATTTGATTAAAATTGGCGATTTTTTATTTTTGACAAAAACCCGAAATTTTATCCAAGGGTCCCCCCTTCTTACTTTTTAACAAAAATTGCATTAAAAATGATTTCCTGCAGAAACCACCGGTTGGATCCGGGGTTTCTTGACGTCACTCGAAAGATCGCTTCAAGACGCTTCAGAAAATGTACTTTCGCAGGAACAAATGTCAATGTGAAGCCCGTGACACGTCAACAAAGAAAACTCGAAAATGGAAAAAATCGAAAAAATCAACTTTCTTAAAAATCATTGTAGACCTTTATGTTTTACCTATTTTTTCATCAGAAAAACGAGATAAAACGTTTGGCGTTAAAAAATTTCATCTGGAAAAAATTGCAAAAAAGTTAGCAAGTCACCATGAACTTTATCGAGAAATTTTGAAAAAAGTCGATTTTTTCAAACTTTGAACGGCTGTACCGGCCGAACGAAGAATCCAATTTGAACGCGGATTGCAAATCTGTGTTCCTCGTGTGTCAATTAGTCGGATTTGATTAAAATTGGCGATTTTTTATTTTTGACAAAAACCTAAATTCTGTCCAAGGGTCCCCCCTTCTTACTTTTTAACAAAAATTGCATTAAAAATGATTTCCTGAAGAAACCACTGGTTGAATCCGGGGTTTCTTGACGTCACTCGAAAGATCGCTTCAAGACGCTCCAGAAAATGTACTTTCGCAGGAACGAATGTCAATGTGAAGCCCGTGACACGTCAACAAAGAAAACTCGAAAATGGAAAAAATCGAAAAAATCAACTTTCTTAAAAATCAACGTAGACCTTTATGTTTTACCTATTTTTTCATCAGAAAAACGAGATAAAACGATTGGCGTTAAAAAATTTCATCTGGAAAAAATTGCAAAAAAGTTAGCAAGTCACCATGAACTTTATCGAGAAATTTTGAAAAAAGTCGATTTTTTCAAACTTTGAACGGCTGTAGCGGCCGAACGAAGAATCCAATTTGAACGCGGATTGCAAATCTGTGTTCCTCGTGTGTCAATTAGTCGGATTTGATTAAAATTGGCGATTTTTTATTTTTGACAAAAACCCGAAATTTTATCCAAGGGTCCCCCCTTCTTACTTTTTAACAAAAATTGCATTAAAAATGATTTCCTGAAGAAACCACTGGTTGAATCCGGGGTTTCTTGACGTCACTCGAAAGATCGCTTCAAGACGCTCCAGAAAATGTACTTTCGCAGGAACGAATGTCAATTTGAAGCCCGTGAGACGTCAGCAAAAAAACTCGAAAATGGAAAAAATCGAAAAAATCAATTTTCTTAAAAATCATCGTAGACCTTTATGTTTTACCTATTTTTTCATCAGAAGAACGAGATAAAACGATTGGCGTTAAAAAATTTCATCCAGAGAAAATTGCAAAAAAGTTAGCAAGTCACCATGAACTTTATGGAGAAATTTTGAAAAAAGTCGATTTTTTCAAACTTTGAACGGCTGTACCGGCCGAACGAAGAATCCAATTTGAACGCGGATTGCAAATCTGTGTTCCTCGTGTGTCAATTAGTCGGATTTGATTAAAATTGGCGATTTTTTATTTTTGGACAAAAACCCGAAATTCTATCCAAGGGTCCCCCCTTCCTACTTTTTATCAAAAATTGCACTAAAAATGATTTCCTGAAGAAACCACTGGTTGAATCCGGGGTTTCTTGACGTCACTCGAAAGATCGCTTCAAGACGCTCCAGAAAATGTACTTTCGCAGGAACGAATGTCAATGTGAAGCCCGTGACACGTCAACAAAGAAAACTCGAAAATGGAAAAAATCGAAAAAATCAACTTTCTTAAAAATCAACGTAGACCTTTATGTTTTACCTATTTTTTCATCAGAAAAACGAGATAAAACGATTGGCGTTAAAAAATTTCATCTGGAAAAAATTGCAAAAAAGTTAGCAAGTCACCATGAACTTTATCGAGAAATTTTGAAAAAAGTCGATTTTTTCAAACTTTGAACGGCTGTACCGGCCGAACGAAGAATCCAATTTGAACGCGGATTGCAAATCTGTGTTCCTCGTGTGTCAATTAGTCGGATTTGATTAAAATTGGCGATTTTTTATTTTTGGACAAAAACCCGAAATTCTATCCAAGGGTCCCCCCTTCCTACTTTTTATCAAAAATTGCACTAAAAATGATTTCCTGAAGAAACCACTGGTTGAATCCGGGGTTTCTTGACGTCACTCGAAAGATCGCTTCAAGACGCTCCAGAAAATGTACTTTCGCAGGAACGAATGTCAATGTGAAGCCCGTGACACGTCAACAAAGAAAACTCGAAAATGGAAAAAATCGAAAAAATCAACTTTCTTAAAAATCAACGTAGACCTTTATGTTTTACCTATTTTTTCATCAGAAAAACGAGATAAAACGATTGGCGTTAAAAAATTTCATCTGGAAAAAATTGCAAAAAAGTTAGCAAGTCACCATGAACTTTATCGAGAAATTTTGAAAAAAGTCGATTTTTTCAAACTTTGAACGGCTGTAGCGGCCGAACGAAGAATCCAATTTGAACGCGGATTGCAAATTTGTGTTCCTCGTGTGTCAATTAGTCGGATTTGATTAAAATTGGCGATTTTTTATTTTTGACAAAAACCCGAAATTTTATCCAAGGGTCCCCCCTTCTTACTTTTTAACAAAAATTGCATTAAAAATGATTTCCTGAAGAAACCACTGGTTGAATCCGGGGTTTCTTGACGTCACTCGAAAGATCGCTTCAAGACGCTCCAGAAAATGTACTTTCGCAGGAACGAATGTCAATTTGAAGCCCGTGAGACGTCAGCAAAAAAACTCGAAAATGGAAAAAATCGAAAAAATCAATTTTCTTAAAAATCATCGTAGACCTTTATGTTTTACCTATTTTTTCATCAGAAGAACGAGATAAAACGATTGGCGTTAAAAAATTTCATCCAGAGAAAATTGCAAAAAAGTTAGCAAGTCACCATGAACTTTATGGAGAAATTTTGAAAAAAGTCGATTTTTTCAAACTTTGAACGGCTGTAGCGGCCGAACGAAGAATCCAATTTGAACGCGGATTGCAAATCTGTGTTCCTCGTGTGTCAATTAGTCGGATTTGATTAAAATTGGCGATTTTTTATTTTTGGACAAAAACCCGAAATTCTATCCAAGGGTCCCCCCTTCTTACTTTTTATCAAAAATTGCACTAAAAATGTTTTCCTGACGAAACCACTGGTTGGATCCGGGGTTTCTTGACGTCACTCGAAAGATCGCTTCAAGACGCTTCAGAAAATGTACTTTCGCAGGAACAAATGTCAATTTGAAGCCCGTGACACGTCAACAAAGAAAACTCGAAAATGGAAAAAATCGAAACAATCAACTTTCTTAAAAATCATCGTAGACCTTTATGTTTTACCTATTTTTTCATCACAAAAACGAGATAAAACGATTGGCGTTAAAAAATTTCATCTAGAAAAAATTGCAAAAAAGTTAGCAAGTCACCATGAACTTTGCGGAGAAATTTTGAAAAAAGTAGTTTTTTTCAAACTTTGAACGGCTGTAGCGGCCGAACGAAGAATCCAATTTGAACGCGGATTGCAAATCTGTGTTCCTCGTGTGTCAATTAGTCGGATTTGATTAAAATTGGCGATTTTTTATTTTTGACAAAAACCCGAAATTTTATCCAAGGGTCCCCCCTTCTTACTTTTTAACAAAAATTGCATTAAAAATGATTTCCTGCAGAAACCACCGGTTGGATCCGGGGTTTCTTGACGTCACTCGAAAGATCGCTTCAAGACGCTTCAGAAAATGTACTTTCGCAGAAACAAATGTCAATTTGAAGCCCGTGAGACGACAGCAAAAAAACTCGAAAATGGAAAAAATCGAAAAAATCAGTTTTCTTAAAAATCATCGTAGACCTTTATGTTTTACCTATTTTTTCATCAGAAGAACGAGATAAAACGATTGGCGTTAAAAAATTTCATCCAGAGAAAATTGCAAAAAAGTTAGCAAGTCACCATGAACTTTATGGAGAAATTTTGAAAAAAGTCGATTTTTTCAAACTTTGAACGGCTGTACCGGCCGAACGAAGAATCCAATTTGAACGCGGATTGCAAATCTGTGTTCCTCGTGTGTCAATTAGTCGGATTTGATTAAAATTGGCGATTTTTTATTTTTGACAAAAACCCGAAATTTTATCCAAGGGTCCCCCCTTCTTACTTTTTAACAAAAATTGCATTAAAAATGATTTCCTGCAGAAACCACCGGTTGGATCCGGGGTTTCTTGACGTCACTCGAAAGATCGCTTCAAGACGCTTCAGAAAATGTACTTTCGCAGGAACAAATGTCAATGTGAAGCCCGTGACACGTCAACAAAGAAAACTCGAAAATGGAAAAAATCGAAAAAATCAACTTTCTTAAAAATCATTGTAGACCTTTATGTTTTACCTATTTTTTCATCAGAAAAACGAGATAAAACGTTTGGCGTTAAAAAATTTCATCTGGAAAAAATTGCAAAAAAGTTAGCAAGTCACCATGAACTTTATCGAGAAATTTTGAAAAAAGTCGATTTTTTCAAACTTTGAACGGCTGTACCGGCCGAACGAAGAATCCAATTTGAACGCGGATTGCAAATCTGTGTTCCTCGTGTGTCAATTAGTCGGATTTGATTAAAATTGGCGATTTTTTATTTTTGACAAAAACCTAAATTCTGTCCAAGGGTCCCCCCTTCTTACTTTTTAACAAAAATTGCATTAAAAATGATTTCCTGAAGAAACCACTGGTTGAATCCGGGGTTTCTTGACGTCACTCGAAAGATCGCTTCAAGACGCTCCAGAAAATGTACTTTCGCAGGAACGAATGTCAATGTGAAGCCCGTGACACGTCAACAAAGAAAACTCGAAAATGGAAAAAATCGAAAAAATCAACTTTCTTAAAAATCAACGTAGACCTTTATGTTTTACCTATTTTTTCATCAGAAAAACGAGATAAAACGATTGGCGTTAAAAAATTTCATCTGGAAAAAATTGCAAAAAAGTTAGCAAGTCACCATGAACTTTATCGAGAAATTTTGAAAAAAGTCGATTTTTTCAAACTTTGAACGGCTGTAGCGGCCGAACGAAGAATCCAATTTGAACGCGGATTGCAAATCTGTGTTCCTCGTGTGTCAATTAGTCGGATTTGATTAAAATTGGCGATTTTTTATTTTTGACAAAAACCTAAATTCTGTCCAAGGGTCCCCCCTTCTTACTTTTTAACAAAAATTGCATTAAAAATGATTTCCTGAAGAAACCACTGGTTGAATCCGGGGTTTCTTGACGTCACTCGAAAGATCGCTTCAAGACGCTCCAGAAAATGTACTTTCGCAGGAACGAATGTCAATGTGAAGCCCGTGACACGTCAACAAAGAAAACTCGAAAATGGAAAAAATCGAAAAAATCAACTTTCTTAAAAATCAACGTAGACCTTTATGTTTTACCTATTTTTTCATCAGAAAAACGAGATAAAACGATTGGCGTTAAAAAATTTCATCTGGAAAAAATTGCAAAAAAGTTAGCAAGTCACCATGAACTTTATCGAGAAATTTTGAAAAAAGTCGATTTTTTCAAACTTTGAACGGCTGTAGCGGCCGAACGAAGAATCCAATTTGAACGCGGATTGCAAATCTGTGTTCCTCGTGTGTCAATTAGTCGGATTTGATTAAAATTGGCGATTTTTTATTTTTGACAAAAACCCGAAATTTTATCCAAGGGTCCCCCCTTCTTACTTTTTAACAAAAATTGCATTAAAAATGATTTCCTGAAGAAACCACTGGTTGAATCCGGGGTTTCTTGACGTCACTCGAAAGATCGCTTCAAGACGCTCCAGAAAATGTACTTTCGCAGGAACGAATGTCAATTTGAAGCCCGTGAGACGTCAGCAAAAAAACTCGAAAATGGAAAAAATCGAAAAAATCAATTTTCTTAAAAATCATCGTAGACCTTTATGTTTTACCTATTTTTTCATCAGAAGAACGAGATAAAACGATTGGCGTTAAAAAATTTCATCCAGAGAAAATTGCAAAAAAGTTAGCAAGTCACCATGAACTTTATGGAGAAATTTTGAAAAAAGTCGATTTTTTCAAACTTTGAACGGCTGTACCGGCCGAACGAAGAATCCAATTTGAACGCGGATTGCAAATCTGTGTTCCTCGTGTGTCAATTAGTCGGATTTGATTAAAATTGGCGATTTTTTATTTTTGGACAAAAACCCGAAATTCTATCCAAGGGTCCCCCCTTCCTACTTTTTATCAAAAATTGCACTAAAAATGATTTCCTGAAGAAACCACTGGTTGAATCCGGGGTTTCTTGACGTCACTCGAAAGATCGCTTCAAGACGCTCCAGAAAATGTACTTTCGCAGGAACGAATGTCAATGTGAAGCCCGTGACACGTCAACAAAGAAAACTCGAAAATGGAAAAAATCGAAAAAATCAACTTTCTTAAAAATCAACGTAGACCTTTATGTTTTACCTATTTTTTCATCAGAAAAACGAGATAAAACGATTGGCGTTAAAAAATTTCTTCCAGAGAAAATTGCAAAAAAGTTAGCAAGTCACCATGAACTTTATGGAGAAATTTTGAAAAAAGTCGATTTTTTCAAACTTTGAACGGCTGTAGCGGCCGAACGAAGAATCCAATTTGAACGCGGATTGCAAATCTGTGTTCCTCGTGTGTCAATTAGTCGGATTTGATTAAAATTGGCGATTTTTTATTTTTGACAAAAACCCGAAATTTTATCCAAGGGTCCCCCCTTCTTACTTTTTAACAAAAATTGCATTAAAAATGATTTCCTGAAGAAACCACTGGTTGAATCCGGGGTTTCTTGACGTCACTCGAAAGATCGCTTCAAGACGCTTCAGAAAATGTACTTTCGCAGAAACAAATGTCAATTTGCAGCCCGTGAGACGACAGCAAAAAAACTCGAAAATGGAAAAAATCGAAAAAATCAATTTTCTTAAAAATCATCGTAGACCTTTATGTTTTACCTATTTTTTCATCAGAAGAACGAGATAAAACGATTGGCGTTAAAAAATTTCATCCAGAGAAAATTGCAAAAAAGTTAGCAAGTCACCATGGACTTTATGGAGAAATTTTGAAAAAAGTCGTTTTTTTCAAACTTTGAACGGCTGTAGCGGCCGAACGAAGAATCCAATTTGAACGCGAATTGCAAATTTGTGTTCCTCGTGTGTCAATTAGTCGGATTTGATTAAAATTGGCGATTTTTTATTTTTGACAAAAAACCGAAATTCTATCCAAGGGTCCCCCCTTCTTACTTTTTATCAAAAATTGCATTAAAAATGTTTTCCTGACGAAACCACTGGTTGGATCCGGGGTTTCTTGACGTCACTCGAAAGATCGCTTCAAGACGCTTCAGAAAATGTACTTTCGCAGGAACAAATGTCAATTTGAAGCCCGTGACACGTCAACAAAGAAAACTCGAAAATGGAAAAAATCGAAACAATCAACTTTCTTAAAAATCATCGTAGACCTTTATGTTTTACCTATTTTTTCATCAGAAAAACGAGATAAAACGATTGGCGTTAAAAAATTTCATCTAGAAAAAATTGCAAAAAAGTTAGCAAGTCACCATGAACTTTGCGGAGAAATTTTGAAAAAAGTAGTTTTTTTCAAACTTTGAACGGCTGTAGCGGCCGAACGAAGAATCCAATTTGAACGCGGATTGCAAATTTGTGTTCCTCGTGTGTCAATTAGTCGGATTTGATTAAAATTGGCGATTTTTTATTTTTGACAAAAAACCGAAAATCTATCCAAGGGTCCCCCCTTCTTACTTTTTATCAAAAATTGCACTAAAAATGTTTTCCTGACGAAACCACTGGTTGGATCCGGGGTTTCTTGACGTCACTCGAAAGATCGCTTCAAGACGCTTCAGAAAATGCACTTTCGCAGAAACAATTGTCAATTTGAAGCCCGTGACACGTCAGCAAAAAAACTCGAAAATGGAAAAAATCGAAAAAATCAACTTTCTTAAAAATCATCGTAGACCTTTATGTAATACCTTTTTTTTCATCAGAAGAACGAGATAAAACGATTGGCGTTAAAAAATTTCATCTGGAAAAAATTGCAAAAAAGTTAGCAAGTCACCATGAACTTTGCGGAGAAATTTTGAAAAAAGTCGTTTTTTTCAAACTTTGAATGGCTGTAGCGGCCGAACGAAGAATCCAATTTGAACGCGGATTGCAAATCTGTGTTCCTCGTGTGCCAATTAGTCGGATTTGATTAAAATTGGCGATTTTTTATTTTTGACAAAAACCCGAAATTCTATCCAAGGGTCCCCCCTTCTTACTTTTCAACAAAAATTGCATTAAAATCGATTTCCTGAAGAAATCACTGGTTGGATCCGGGGTTTCTTGACGTCACTCGAAAGATCGCTTCAAGACGCTTCAGAAAATGTACTTTCGCAGGAACAAATGTCAATTTGAAGCCCGTGACACGTCAACAAAGAAAACTCGAAAATGGAAAAAATCGAAAAAATCAACTTTCTTAAAAATCATCGTAGACCTTTATGTTTTACCTATTTTTTCATCAGAAGAACGAGATAAAACGATTGACGTTAAAAAATTTCATCTAGAAAAAATTGCAAAAAAGTTAGCAAGTCACCATGAACTTTATGGAGAAATTTTGGAAAAAGTCGTTTTTTTCAAACTTTGAACGGCTGTAGCGGCCGAACGAAGAATCCAATTTGAACGCGGATTGCAAATCTGTGTTCCTCGTGTGTCAATTAGTCGGATTTGATTAAAATTGGCGATTTTTTATTTTTTACGAAAACCCTTCTTACTTTTGCTCAAAAATTGGATTTGAAATGATTTCCTGAAGAAACCACTATTAGTTTTTGCCTGTCGTTTATATTGCAATTATAAGAAATAATTATTTAGAAAAGCATCCGAAAAGAAAAATCTCCTCGTCCTTAATAACCACAGACACACACTCATATTTCATCACATTGCACTTTCTTGTCACGCTCGAGAAGATTCTTTTTAGGCGGTATATCTGGTGTGTTTGTTTTGGTCCATCGGACGGCGATACTTTAACCGAAATTTCTTTTTTCTCTCTTGGGCCGGGCCCGCTTTTACTTTCATCTGCCATCAATTTCTCGTTTGCATACAAATAAAACAAACAGTGTGAGAAAAACGGGTGGCCTCCCGGTGCGGAAGGAAACACGCGCTTTTCATTAAACGAATAAGATGGAGAAGAGGAGAAGCACGCCATCGAGAGAAAGTGATAATAACAGGTAAATATGGTTAAATTGAGAAATGAATAAGAGTAGTTATTTGCGGTCGGCCGACATTCATTAATTCAATTGTGTTACAGCTACGACGATTATTAACACAAATGTACGAATGACCAGGCGACATGTGAAGTGAGTAAGAGAGATATCCATGGAGTGCTGCTCGCTTTCCATCCATCATCATATCTAATTTTAATGGGATTTTGCGTTGCTTTCTTTCATTAACCTGAAACGTAAGGTTCTCATCATTTTCACCACTTTTCTCTATATTGTGTAATAATGAAAATATCATTACAGATTTTTTTGCATCGGCCTGAGCCATGCAGATAATTAATTTCAATTATTGCCACAAATATCCTCAATCGATTAAACGGTAACTAACGCCCATGGCAACCGAATCCGAACACAAACAAACTGTTTATTATCAGAGCTCTTGATGGGAGAGCAATAATGTATTATTTTTATATAACCAGGTGCACTTATTAACGCCGTGTTGGGCCGATTGAACGAATAAAAACGAATCATGAGCAGAAGGTGAGTGAGTTTTTGCAATCGATCACGCATTTTGCAATTTGCCGCTGCCGCGAGAATTGTTGCGCAAGACGAAATTATCAAACGGTTGCACAACGGCACAAAATCGCATGTGTATACCGAACGTTAATTAAACAAGGATTAAGTATTACGCGCTAATAGATTGTAACGCTATTACCGAGTTTACCTGAAAAACCTTGACATTTCTTTGCGCAGATTTGTTTGTTAAATCCATTATTGAAAAATTTAATCACTTTAGTCATAATTTATTTACCCAAGAATTTTTCTCTTCATCATCTCTTCTCATTATTATTATTATTTGCATTGGAAACAAAAGCCAACATCATTAAGGTATTCCCCGCACGATTGTCTCGAGCGTTTATTTATAAATAAACAAGAGGCGAGTTTCCCATTGTGTGTGTGCTTCAATAGAGTTCCCTTGACATGTTTTAATGAGCCCGAAGATTTTCCCGCTCGGCGACAATTAAACAAATTATCTTGATAATAACAATAACGATGCGCTCACGTCTCCGATGTTATCGATTAGAGAAATTAAATCATTCGATTACTCATGTTGGATATTTTTTCAGCGATTTAAATATTTCGCGATGGTTGGAGGCGCACTCGGACAGGAGCGCCGGTTTGAAAGCGTTACCCAACAACGTCACGCTGGCCGACGTTGCCGGAGATGGAGACCACCGGCTGGTTATTGGAGATATAAAGCTTCAGGAGGACACCAGGTCAAGGCTGAAGGTGTACAAAGGCACCTTACTGACGGCCGATCAAACTGTTCCGGAAATACCGTCAGCCATCATCGCTTTTTATCCGGATAATTTAGAACCCAGAGTGCCAGGTGTGTACATGCACAAAACCAAATATTATTTTTTTGTTGAATTAGCATCCCGATAAGTCGAAGAATCCGAATTTGAAATCAATTTTTGATTATCTTCAACCGTTCGCAAGATATTCACCTATATGTCAAAAAACAAATGAAACCAAAAATGTTTTTTCTGTTGAATTAACATCTCGATAAGGCTAAGAATCTGAATTTAAAATCAATTTTTGATTATCTTCAACCGTTCGCGAGATATTCACCTATATGTCAAAAAACAAATGAAACCAAAAACTGTTTTTTTGTTGAATTAACATCTCGATAAGCTGCAGAATCCGAATTTGAAATCTTTTTTTGATTTTCTTCAACGGTTCACGAGATATTCACCTATATGTCAAAAAAACAAATGAAACCAAAAACTGTTTTAAGCTGATATAACCTCTCGCCAAGCCGCAGAATAAGAATTTGAAGTAATTTTTTGATTATCTTCAACGGTTCACTAGATATTTACCAATATGTCAAAAAACAAATGAAACCAAAAAAATGTGTTTGTTAAATTGCCATCTCGATAAGTCGAAGAATCTGAATTTTAAATCTGTTCTTGATTATCTTCAACCGTTCATGACATATTCACCTATATGCTAAAAAACAAATGAAACCAAATACTGTTTTTTTGCTAAGATGAGATCTCCATGAGTCGAGGAATAAGAATTTGCAATCAGTTCTTGATTATCTTCAACTCTTCACGAGATATTCACTTATATGTCAAAAACAAATGAAACCTAAAATTGTTTTATTGTTGAGTTTACACCGCAATCAGTCGAGGAATGAGAATTTGAAATCATTTTTTAATCATTTCCAACGGTTCACGAGATGTTTACTTATATGTCAAAAAACAAATGAAACCAAAAACTGTTTTTTGTTGAATTACCATCTCGCCAAACAGCGGAATAAGAATTTGAAATCATTTTTTGATTATCTTCAACCGTTCACGAGATATTCACCTATATGCTAAAAAACAAATGAAACCAAATATTGTTTTTTTGCCGAGATGACATCTCCATGAGTCGAGGAATGAGAATTTGCAATCAGTTTTTGATTATCTTCAACTCTTCACGAGAAATTCACCTGTATGTCAAAAACAAATTAAACCTAAAACCGTTTTATTGTTGAGTTTACATCGCGATCAGTTGAGGAATAAGAATTTAAAATAATTTTTTGATTATTTCCAACGGTTCACGAGATATTCACCTATATGTCAAAAAACAAATGAAACCAAAAACTGTTTTATGGTGATATAACATCTCGCCAAGCCGCGGAATAAGAATTTGAAATCATTTTTTGATTATCTTGAACCGTTCACGAGATATTCACCTATATGCCAAAAAACAAATGAAACCAAAAAAATATTTTTGTTGAATTAGCATCTCGACAAGTCGAAGAATCTGAATTTGAGATCATTTTTGTCATTATCTTCAACCATTCACGAGATATTCACGTATATGCTAACAAATCTGAAAATTCTACGATTTTCGGATAACCGAATACACGTGCGATTATTTCGGAAAATATCAAAGAAATGTTTGCGATTTCTCTTGAGCCATAAATTAGACTTCATTTTGAGTAATTTTGGAAATTTTCAAGTTCTTCGCAATTGTTTTTATATTTTTTTAAACGCTCGGAAAATTCTGCGATTTTTGGACAACCGAAACACAGTTTTCGTGCGATTATTTTGGAAAATATCAAAGGAGTGTTTGCGATTTCTCTTGAGCCATAAATTAGACTTCATTTTGAGTAATTTTTGAAATTTTCAAGTTCTTAGCAATTGTTTTTATATTTTTTTTAACGCTCGGAAAATTCCGCGATTTTTGGACAACCGAAACACAGTTTTCGTGCGATTATTTTGGAAAATATCAAAAGAATGTTTGCGATTTCTCTTGAGGCATAAATTAGACTTCATTTTGAGTATTTTTGGAAATTTTCAAGTTCTTCGCAATTGTTTTTATATTTTTTTTAACGCTCGGAAAATTCTGCGATTTTTGGACAACCGAAACATAGTTTACGTGCGATTATTTTGGAAAATATCAAAAGAATGTTCGCGATTTCTCTTGAGGCATAAATTAGACTTTATCTTGAATAATTTTGGAAATTTTCAAGTTCTTGGCAATTGTTTTTATATTTTTTTAAACGATCGGAAAATTCTGCGATTTTTGGACAAACGAAACACAGTTTACGTGCGATTATTTTGGAAAATATCAAAAGAATGTTTGCGATTTCTCTTGAGGCATAAATTAGACTTCATCTTGAGAATTTTTTGAAATTTTCAAGTTTTTAGCAATTGTTTTTATATTTTTTTAACGCTCGGAAAATTCTGCGATTTTCGGATAACCGAAACGCAGTTTTCGTGCGATTATTTTGGAAAATATCAAAAGAATGTTCGCGATTTCTCTTGAGGCATAAATTAGACTTCATCTTGAGTAATTTTGGAAATTTTCAAGTTCTTGGCAATTGTTTTTATATTTTTTTTAACGCTCGGAAAATTCTGCTATTTTTGGACAATCGAAACAGTTTTCGTGCGACTATTTTGGAAAATATCAAAGGAATGTTTGCGATTTCTCTTGAGCCATAAATAAGACCTCATTTTGAGTAATTTTTGAAATTTTCAAGTTCTTAGCAATTGTTTTTATATTTTTTTAAACGCTCCAAAAATTCTGCGATTTTTAGACAACCGAAACACGG
The DNA here is from genome assembly GCA_910593695.2 of Ocypus olens. Lineage (NCBI taxonomy): Eukaryota > Metazoa > Arthropoda > Insecta > Coleoptera > Staphylinidae > Ocypus > Ocypus olens. The sequence goes on from OU343053.1 coordinate 58,028,069, forward strand.
TTTACGTGCGATTATTTTGGAAAATATCAAAAGAATGTTTGCGATTTCTCTTGAGCCATAAATTAGTCTTCATTTTGAGTAATTTTTGAAATTTTCAAGTTTTTACGAATTGTTTTTATATTTTTTTAAACGCTCGGAAAATTCTGCGATTTTTGGACAATCGAAACACAGTTTACGTGCGATTATTTTGGAAAATATCAAAAGAATGTTCGCGATTTCTCTTGAGGCGTAAATTAGACTTCATTTTGAGTAATTTTGGAAATTTTCAAGTTCTTGGCAATTGTTTTTATATTTTTTTTAACGCTCGGAAAATTCTGCGATTTTTGGACAACCGAAACACAGTTTTCGTGCGATTATTTTGGAAAATATCAAAGGAATGTTTGCGATTTCTCTTGAGCCATAAATTAGACTTCATTTTGAGTAATTTTCGAAATTTTCAAGTTCTTAGCAATTGTTTTTATATTTTTTTAAACGCTCGGAACATTCTGCGATTTTTGGACAACCGAAACACAGTTTTCGTGCGATTATTTTGGAAAATATCAAAGGAATGTTTGCGATTTCTCTTGAGCCATAAATTAGACTTCATTTTGAGTAATTTTGGAAATTTTCAAGTTTTTAGCAATTGTTTTTATATTTTTTTAAACGCTCGGAACATTCTGCGATTTTTGGACAACCGAAACACAATTTACGTGCGATATTTTGGAAAATATCAAAGAAATGTTTGCGATTTCTCTTGATGCATAAATTAGACTTCATTTTGAGTAGTTTTGGAAATTTTCAAGTTCTTGGCAATTGTTTTTTATATTTTTTTAAACGCTCCAAAAATTCTGTGATTTTTGGACAATCGAAACACAGTTTACGTGCGATTATTTTGGAAAATATTAAAAGAATGTTCGCGATTTCTCTTGAGCCATAAATAAGACTTCATTTTGAGTAATTTTGGAAATTTTCAAGTTTTTAGCAATTGTTTTTATATTTGTTTTAACGCTCGGAAAATTCCGCGATTTTCGGATAACCGAAACACAGTTCACGTGTGAATATTTTGGAAAATATCGAAGGAGGAATAAGAATTTGTAATCATTTTTTAATTAACTTGAACCGTTCACCTATATGTCAAGAAACAAATGAAACCAAAAACTGTTTTTGCTGAAATAACATCTCGGTACGCCGGAGAATTAGACTTTGAAATAATTGTTTGATTATCTTCAACGGTTCACGAGATATTCACCTATATGTCAAAAAACAAATGAAAACAAAACTCTTTTTCTTGTTGAATTAGTATCTTGATAAGACGAAGAATCTTAATTTGTAATCATTTTTTGATTATCTTCAACCCTTCCCGAGATATTCACCTATATGCCGAAAAACAAATGAAACCAAAAATGTTTTTCTGTTGAATTAGCACCTTCATAAGTCGAAGAATCTGAATTTGTAATCATTTTTTGATTATCTTCAACCGTTCAGGAGATATTCACCTATATGTCAAAAAACAAATGAAACCAAAAATATTTTTCTGTTGAATTGGCATCTTGACAAGTCGAAGAATCTGAATTTGTAATCAATTTTTGATTATCTTCAACCATTTACGAGATATTCACCTATATGCCAAAAAACAATTGAAACCAAAAACTGTTTTTTGCTTAGATAACATCTCCAAGAGTCGGGGAATAAGAATTTGTAATCAGTTTTTGATTATCTTCAACTCTTCACGAGATATTCACCTATATGTCAAAAAACAAATGAAACTAAAAACTGTTTTTTGCTGAAATAGCATCTCGGCAAGCCGCGGAATAAGAATTTGAAATCATTTTTTGATTATCTTCAACCGTTCGCGAGATATTCACCTATATGCCAAAAAACAAATGAAACCAAAAACTGTTTTTTTGCTGAAATGGCATGTCGCCAAGCCGTAGAATAAGAATTTGAAATCATTTTTTGATTATCGGCAACCGTTCACGAAATATTCACCTATATGTCAAAAAACAAATGAAACCAAAAACTGTTTTTTTGCTGAAATAACATCTCGGTGAACCGAAGAATTCGAATATGAAATAATTTTTTTATTATCTTTAACGGTTCACGAGATATTCACCTATATGTCAAAAAACAAATGAAACCAAAAATTTTTGTTTGTTGAATTAGCATCTTGATAAGTCGAAGATTCTGAATTTAACCCTTTGCTCTCCATTGTCGCCGATAACGCGACATTTCAAATATAAACTGTCGCTGCTGTGGCGACTCCTTGTTTTGCTAACTTGAGCATTTTTGTAACTGATGCATCCTTTTATATTAACGTGTTTTTATTACGAAGAAAATTGTGAAATAAGTGATATAAAGGATGAATTTGATTTTGTTTTGGTGCACTTTATGAGCACAAGGCTGGAGTGCAAAGGGTTAAAATATTTTTTTGATTATCTTGAACCGTTCGCGAGATATTCACCTATATGCCAAAAAACAAATGAAACCAAAAACTATTTTTTTGCTGAAATGGAATCTGGCCAAGCCGCAGAATAATAATTTTAAATAATTTTTTGAATATCTTCAACCGTTCGCGAGATATTCACCTATATGCCAAAAAAACAAACGAAACCAAAAACTGTTTTTTGCTGAAATAACATCTCGCTAAGCCGTAGAATTAGAATTTGAAATCATTTTTTTATTATCTCCAACCGTTCGCAAGATATTCACCTATATGTCAAAAAAAACTGTCCCAAGCAATCGGAGTGGCTTGCGGACCGGATCTTCTCATCTACAAGAACAACAAACCGTATTTCAAATTCACGGTGCCTTCGCTTCCGGTGGTGCCCCTGGAGGAGGACGTCTGGAGGAGGTTTTCCGAGAATAAAAACTGCGACGTGCACCGTTTGCTCGTCGATCTGAAAGCGCTGTCTTTTCACTCTTTATCTCCCAGGTGAGTGTTTCGTGAGTAACGCCGCGGTTTCCAGGTAAAATCCGAGACCGGAGGAGAAACGCGGGCGTGAGTGCTCGTGGCGACCGTTGAGATTTATCTCGAGATTTCTACACGTTTTTGTTAATTGTTTGATAATTTTTTTTTTCTGATAGAAAATGTAAACAAAATTTTTAAAAAATGTTACATAATATTATTTCCAATGATTAATCGTGGTTGGACTCCAATTTTTAAGTTTTTGCATCTAGTTGCCTTGACATGTCATTTTAGATCGCAGTTGTTATGTTCGTTAAAGTCTGAAGATATCCCAGAATACGTGAACAGGTTCAAAGATAAGGAATTAAAGAAACACGTACCGATCACTTGTGCCACGACCATCAACAGGGAGAACCAGGAATGGAATTCGATTTCTTGTCCGGTTGTGGCGACAGAATCTGGACAGATTTACGTCCTGGATCCGCAAAACTTCACCATTCTGCAAGAAGTAAATATACGTGTAAATTAACTAGTACAAAGAGAAGAAGAAAAAAACATAATATTTTAGGCATCGGCATGCAGTAGTAAAACAACACCTTGCATTATAAAGTCCATCGGACTGTTTGACGTTGAATTTCGAATTTTGATCGCCACCAGAGAAGGCTACGTGTGTCTGATAAGAAGGGGATGGCTGGAGGGACGAAGTTTACTGCAGACGACCACGTTCATAGTGGACATGGCCATCATACCGGCGGACAACCACATAATCTTGGCGACGACTGACAAAATGTTAAGTTGCTACACCAAAAAGGTAAAGTCAGTTCAGGGGCACACGGACACCTTTTTGCGGAACTTTAGTTGGTACCCCTGTACACCCTTCCCACACCACAATAAACGAACAAATAAATGACAAATAAAAATTGAAATTATTATCGTAGATAATAAAAGACGTGTCAAGAATGCAAATGGTATTTTTTCTAATATCTACAGGATTTTAACATAGGCAACTTAATGTACATCGAAAGTTATTAATTGGTTTCTGCGATTTTAACGATTTTAATAATAATTTAAACTTGGGAAAACCTCACTTTTTGCAGATGCAATTATTTATTTATTTATTCTGCAATTTTGCCACTGGAACAGTTTTTATTCTTTCACAACTTTATTATTACTGGTAATTTTGAAAAATCAAGAGTACTTTCTTGCGACGCGACGTTTCGTTCTTTAGATACCCACATCAACTCTATTTTTTAAAATACAAACTTGCATTTTTTGTTTATTTTTTGAGTAGTAGCTTTTAACCTCCCAAAACTAATCAAGTGTCACACTTGCACAAAATTGTTTGCCAGAGGAGTTATTTGAAGTTTTATTAAGGTGATTTGTGACTTACGTGAAGATTTAATTACTAATAAAACACAGTTATACCTCTTCACAATTTATTTATTTAAATTTTGAAAAGGAATTTAACTGTGAAGTTTTATTGTTTAAATTGAAGAGTAGGCATTGACATTGGAACGTAACAAAAGATAATAGTGTTCCTTAGCGTTGACACAACTTAAATTAGATGATGTTTCTCTAAATGCTATGACCTTTAAAAAAAAAAATGACCAAACGAAATTCCTTGTTTTGGTTTACAAAATTTTACGTGAAACCTCGATTTTTTTTACTAATGCTATTTCGAAAAACAAAATTTTTAACCGTACACACAGACTTCACATATCCAAAATTTGATTTCTGCAGGATATTTAAAGAGTTAATAAAATTTGAATTTATTTAATACTTTCTGCAATAAGTAAGGTTGTTTCTATTTTAGTTAATAAAATATTTCGACTGTTATTTATAAAATAGTCGACATTTACCAAAATGAGACACCCAAAAAATTATCCTCCTCTTTGTTTCAGGAGATTTTTTTTAGGTGGAAAGTTTATTTTTTCAGGAAAATTTTTATGTCAGGAAAAAAAATTTGAGAAGAAATTTTTCATTTTTTCAATAATTTTTTTTTTGAACATTAAATATTGTTCCCCCATCAGAACACCTACAGACCGGTTTCGACTTTTCAGGTCTCATCAGTGTAGTTAGTTGCTTTTTTTTTCTTAAAAAAAAAAAAATTCTTGAAAAAAAGGTGGAGTAGTATTGTTTATAACAATTTTTGTGCGTTTTATTTTTTAGGGTAATAAACTGTGGTCTTCGGAGATGAAGAACCCCGTAACCTGCTTGTGTTTGATACCGCTGAAATATCTTAGCACGACTTTGGTGGCCGTCGGTATGACCGGTGGTATCGTTCACATTTTTCGAGGAAGGCAACTGGTCGATCACGTCTCCGCACCGGACACGCCTTCGGTACTGGTGTTCGGGCAAATGGGACAGGAAGAACACGTGCTGGTTACCATTACCACAGGTAAAGATAATAATAAATTTAATCAACTTCAAAAAATTGTTACAAAAATCAAGCAGATAATGGCAAGATCAAAAATGCAAATATCTAGAGGTTTGAGTGGTATAGTTTGATCAATGGATCTTTGCGTGTGCGTCATTACAGAAGAATGAGTTTTCTCGACACACTAATTTAACTTATCGTAGAGAGAATAAAGCCATGAAAATATTATCAGAGCGTATCTTATGACGTGCTGCTTGCAAAGATCCACTGATTAAAGTATAGACCCGCAGTGTTGTTTTAAACACGAAAGCTAAACTCCGCTTTTATCCTCAAAGTACACTTCTGTGTAATAAAATTAAGCACACAAAATATGTTATAGTTTAAAGCGGACTTTTGGTATTTGTAAATTTGTCAATTTCCTTAACGTCAAAATGCCACGTCATTTAGACAACAATTCAAAAATTAGAATTATAACTAAAATATAGTTTTTAGTCTTAGTTTTGGATTATTTTCAAGTTATGGTGTTTTATCATTGATTGAAATTGTTTGTATATGAATTTATATGTATTTGCAAATTATTTTATACGTATTTTGTAAGCAATGCTAACAAAGATAAATAAACTAAACTAAACTAAAATGTTGCAGACCCGAATTACACAACTAGAATATTGTAAAAAATATGAATAAGACTTGTGTTTAATTTTATTGCACAGAAGTGTACATGTATTCTAGTATTTTGTAACTGTTTTTATGAGGAAATGAAGGCAGTTATTATATATTTTATCTATTTTTAGGTGGGATTTTGGATTTTAAGATTTTGAAGAGGACGGCGGATTTTAATCTATCTCAACAAGACGCCAACGTTTCACCGGCTTTACAGAGCAAACCGCTTCCTCTGCCCAAAAGGAGTAAATTATTTTTGGAACAGAGCGCCAGGGAAAGGCAAAATGCTATGGGTGAGGATGTCACAATCCACCAGTGACGGTTCGCGGGGTTTTCCTGGTACGGCCGAGGTAACAAGAGGTGGTAATACAGATAGATAGGTACGGTCACTCTGCAACTGACCCTACCTATCTGTATTACCACCTCTTGTTCCTCGGCCGTACCAGAAAAAAACCCGCGAACCGTCACTGCAATCCATTTTAAAATCATTGTGTCCGTATTTACGTTTCTACAAACACGTGATTATTATTATACAGGGTGGTTGTTTTTTTCATTGCCCACCTTATATTACCTTAAGCGGTAGCACCACTTTAGTGGCCGAAAAACAAGCCAAACTTTGACCACTTATTTTGGGAGTATGGAAAAGGGAATGGAATTTCTATTTAGAGTGTTTATTTTTAACACTTTTTGAGGTATGAAGAAAAATATTTGTATTATCATTTTAATGCAAAATGGCGGTGACAGAGCCAATCTTTGAAATGGTTTTTTTAACTTCTAAATGGGAGGACGGATTTTTCATAAATTTAAAAACATTTTTTTTTATAATTTTGTCACCATTGGCTATGGAAGTACGTAGATTTTTTTTCTAAATCAAATTTTGGAGAAATGGTGCATCGATTTTTAGCCAAAAAATAAACAGTAAATAGTTTGTAATTTGGAATTACTGCCATGTAGGTTTTTAAATAAATTTAATTTAAAAAAAAACCTTTAAAAAAAAGTTGAAAAATCGATTTTTCGAAATGCCGCGGCATGATATAAATATGAATATTTTAGTAGATATTTACAGGGTAAAAATGATGCAAATGTCAAAAACTGGGTACAGGGGGTCTTCTGGGTGAAAAATTGATATAAAAAATTTTGGAATTTTTTTAAGAATCTAAATGACCTTGAATGCCCTTGGACAAAATTGGCCAAATAAGTACTTGGTTAGACTATTTGCATGATTTTTTTTCAGAATGTTTCATTCACACGTTCGTAAATAATGTTTAGAAAAAACATTTTTTAACCCCCAGAGAGGGCGGAGAGGGTTGTCGGTCTACTGACCAGAAGGACCTTATTTTTACACCCCACAACACCCTTTTATCGGGTAAATTAAAAAATCTAGGGATAGGGGCATTTTGACTATCCTAACCCTTAGCTACACCACTATTTTATAGTAACATAGCTGCACACTGGGGTCTTTCAGGACTCTTTTAAATCAGCACGTTAATTTTACGATATTTCAAAGTTTATAATGATTACTTTTGAAAAAGAGTGGGGTCCTCCAGGACCCCTAAGTGCAGCTAAGCGTTAACCAACCCAAGGTACCCCTTTAAATTTTTTTTTTTGATATTTTCAGAAATGCATCAGCACTTTCAGCAGGACCTGATCCGTCTAAGATTGCAAGCGGCAAGAGCGATGGTGCAAAGTTTGTCCGATCAATCCGGAATCGGAAACGAGAAGGAAATGGTAAAAATATCCGCACAGGTAAATGAAATACCATTGGGTTTAATTTAAAAAAAATCAAATTTTTGCGAAAACTATTAATACTGCGCATTTTTCACTCGGACATTATTAGAGCACATTTTAATAGAGGATCTAAATATGTAATTAGATTTACTGTAGCTTTTCAAGATGGCGGAGAAACAGTAGACAACTTTTGTTTTTCTTACGGCCGCCATACTGGATTTTTACATTTTCGAATGAAGGCATTAAATAAATTCGATAAAACGAAATTAACTAATTAATTTTTTTTTAAGTTATATAATTTTTATTATTGTTTCAGGTTTTGGGTTTGGGACCGAAATTCACGTTGATACTCAGCTTGGAAAATATGAGCTCCGATAAACCGATCATGGATATTTCGATCGTATTCCACTGCAGACCCACCGTTTACAAACTGTCAAGTCGTTACATTCAAGTCAGTATATTTGTTAGAAAAAATATTAATTTTCATCTTCATAAAAATCATAACTCCAATTCGGCGCAATTCATTTTTAATTTTGCTAATGGAGTGCCTTTCTGGAAGTATATTTAAGAAACATAAACTGCCACAAGTGCGTGAAAATGTTTTATAAGCTCTCAAGAATTTTTTCAAAATGTATTGAACATGGCATTGAAATATTGCTGCCATTAAAAAAAAATCATAACTCCAATTCAGAGTAAATTGGTTTTAATTTTATTAATGGAATGCCTTTCTGGAAGTATATTTAATGAATACAAACTGTCAAAAATGCGTGGAAATGTTTTATAAGATCTTGAGGAATTTTTCAAAAAATATTGAAATATTGGTGCCGTTAAAAAAAATCATAACTCCAATTCGGCGTAAATTATTTTAATTTTATTAATGGAATGTCTTTCTGGAAGTATATTTAACGAATGCAAACTGTCAAAAATGCGTGGAAATGTTTTATAAGATCTTGAGGAATTTTTCAAAAAATATTGAAATATTGGCGCCGTTAAAAAAAATCATAACTCCAATTCGGCGTAAATTATTTTTAATTTTATTAATGGAATGTCTTTCTGGAAGTATATTTAACGAATACAAACTATCAAAAATGCGTGGAAATGTTTTATAAGATCTTGAGGAATTTTTCAAAAAATATTGAAATATTGGTGCCGTTAAAAAAAATCATAACTCCAATTCGGCGTAAATTATTTTTAATTTTATTAATGGAATGTCTTTCCGGAAGTATATTTAACGAATACAAACTGTCAACAATGCGTGGAAATGTTTTATAAGATCTTGAGGAGTTTTTCAAAAAATATTGAAATATTGCTGCCGTTAAAAAAAAATTATAACTCCAATTCGGCGTAAATTATTTTTAATTTTATTAATGGAATGTCTTTCTGGAAGTATATTTAATGAATACAAACTGTCAAAAATGAAATATTGGTGTCGTTAAAAAAAAATCATTACTCCAATTCGGCGTAAATTATTTTTAATTTCATTAATGGAATGTCTTTCTGGAAGTATATTTAACGAATACAAACTGTCAAAAATGCGTGGAAATGTTTTATAAGATCTTGAGGAATTTTTCAAAAAATATTGAAATATTGCTGCCGTTAAAAAAAATCATAACTCCAATTCGGCGTAAATTATTTTTAATTTTATTAATGGAATGTCTTTCTGGAAGTATATTTAACGAATACAAACTGTCAAAAATGCGTGGAAATGTTTTATAAGATCTTGAGGAATTTTTCAAAAAATATTGAAATATTGGTGCCGTTAAAAAAAATCATAACTCCAATTCGGAGTAAATTGTTTTTAATTGTATTAATGGAATGCCTTTCTGGAAGTATATTTAACGAATACAAACTGTCAAATATGCGTGGAAATGTTTTATAAGATCTTGAGGAATTTTTCAAAAAATATTGAAATATTGCTGCCGTTAAAAAAAATCATAACTCCAATTCGGCGTAAATTATTTTTAATTTTATTAATGGAATGTCTTTCTGGAAGTATATTTAACGAATACAAACTGTCAAAAATGCGTGGAAATGTTTTATAAGATCTTGAGGAATTTTTCAAAAAATATTGAAATATTGGTGCCGTTAAAAAAAAATCATAACTCCAATTCGGCGTAAATTGTTTTTAATTGTATTAATGGAATGCCTTTCTGGAAGTATATTTAACGAATACAAACTGTCAAAAATGCGTGGAAATGTTTTATAAGATGTTGAGGAATTTTTCAAAAAATATTGAAATATTGGTGCCGTTAAAAAAAAATCATAACTCCAATTCGGCGTAAATTATTTTTAATTTTATTAATGGAATGTCTTTCTGGAAGTATATTTAACGAATACAAACTGTCAAAAATGCGTGGAAATGTTTTATAAGATCTTGAGGAATTTTTCAAAAAATATTGAAATATTGGTGCCGTTAAAAAAAATCATAACTCCAATTCGGCGTAAATTGTTTTTAATTTTATTAATGGAATGCTTTTCTGGAAGTATATGTAACGAATACAAACTGTCAAAAATGAAAATTTTCAAAAATTATTAAAACGTTGCTGCCATTAAAAAAATCAACTCCAATTCTGGGGAATTTTTTTTTTAATTTTACTAATGCAGTGCTTTAAAAAAATCATAATTCCAATTCTTTAAAATTTTAGGTACCATTGGTTCCGCCGGGATTGACCTACAAAGCGGAAACCAAGGTGGAAGAGGTGATTGATGAAGCGGAAGTCCAAGGTCTCGCGACGACCAACACGCAAAACATCAAAGTGTTCTGCATGAGGAAGGATCAAAGTCAACCGGTATTGGCGGCGACGATAAATATGCCACCAACAGATCTCACTATACCTCTTATGTAATTCTTCTAATCCAATAAAACGAATCCACAAATGATGACGCGTTGAAATTCTTTATTTAAAACTTAGAGAGCTTAACCCTTTCAGCCCTGGATTTTTAAATTTGAAAAAAACATTTTTTTGTTAATTGTTATTAATGGGGAGCTTCTTAAGACCATAAATACCAAATTTGAAATTTGCTTAATTAGTATAGGAATGAATTAGTGAGGCTTTGTTGAAGTGACATCTAGTGATAAACAGCAAAAGTATGGATTGTCATAGTAAGTAGAGACATGTGGCAATTGCTACCGCCAGTGCCGAAAGGGTTAATAATAATAATAATAATAGTGTTTATTGTGCTTAACTCAACTTTACATTTATTGGAATTCAACAAACACGGAATAACTATTATTATTTAATTTTCCAACAACAAATGATCAATCATTTTTTACACGGACATTCAAACATAAAAGAATACAATACAATACAATACAATTTATTTATTATGCTGGTTGCTGCATTTAAAACAGATACATTCGTCATATAACATATAATGAATAACTTATCGAAATCGAAACTTCTCTCTTGGGTATTTGGCAAAAGTTTTTATGCACGCGTTTAAATAATTAAACAGGCATTGCAAACGCTGTCAAAATCCTAAACGTGGACATTATGCTGTCATTCTGAATTACAAATTGAAAAGTTTTTCAGCGTTTCGAGTTTGCTGTTTGTTAAATAAAAAATAAGTGCGGAAAGGTACAAATCGACGACGTGGAGAGGCCGATGTTCAGTACGGCGGGATCGTTCAACCATGTCTGTAGATGAGGTAAGAAAAATCGTTAAACAATTTGTCTTAATAATGATGAAACTATTTAATTATAAAATCGGTTTTTCTCGTCCCAGACTCACGGAATACATTCAGGGTGTTGAATTGCAAAGCGGGCCATAGGGATTTACATGTAAAATTTTAAATGTGTTAATATTGGCTCCCCTAATTATTTGACAGCATCGGACTTATTTATTTTTAAAGTGTTTTAAGCTGAAGAGTATTTACCGAGATACTTGCAAAAGACTTTACAATTATTTTAAATTAACAAAAAAGGTTTGCCATGAAATCGTAATGGCGGATATCTCATTTTGTTGTTATTTGAAAAAAGTGACAGTTGCTGTCAGATTACGATTTACAACCGGCCGTGTATTCTACACAAGAAAAAGTATTTACAAGTAAATGGTTTTACTCGGGTACTATTTAATAAATGTAGGCGAGTGTTGAATTTCCGGAGAAGGAAAATACCCAGCGGAGGTGCTATTCTATGAGTATTAAAAATAATGTAAGTAGACCGATATTATAAATTAATTAAGGGAGCCAATTGTAACACATTTTAAATTGTACTTTTGCTGGATATTCACGTACAGTTCTTAAATAGTGCCCGAGTCAAACGTTTTAATCATAAATACTTTTTATTATGTAGAATACACGGCCGATTATAAATCGTAATGCGACATCTACTGTCACTTTTAAGAACAAAATTAAATGTCGGCCATTACGATTTCATGGCAAACCTTTCTTTTTGATTCAAAATAATTGTAAAGTTATTTGCAATTATCTCGGTAAATACTCTGCAGAAACTATTGAGAACGGTACCAAATAATTCAGTTTAAAAAGTTTTAAAAATAATGTACGAAGGCCGATACTGTCAAATGAATAGGGAAGCCAATAATAACACATTTAAAATTTTACATGTAAATCCTTATGGTCCGCTTTGCAATTCAACACCTTGTAGATCCTTCGTAAGATTTTTGAAATAATTCAAATTGACACCACGCAGGGGCGGCTCGTTGTGTAGAGCCAAGGAGCCATGGCACTACCTCTAATTTCAAGCTCAGCAAGGATATTTATATACTTCTAAAAACACCCGTCTTTGCTTGATTTATTTAATGCTTCTGTAAAGGTTTTCAATTTCAATTATCGTTCGTTTTTTTTCCATCAAAAACAAGGCATATATTTTAGGCCAAGTGGCTCTACCATCAAAATGTTCCACCAGCCGCCACTGACACCACGTACGTCAAAATTTCTTGTCAAACATTATTTCAATAATTTAATTTTATATTATACTCATGTGGAATTACTCATTAGTTCCTTTAGAAAATTAAACTTTTTACGTACATTCCACACTCGTATAATAAATAACTATTAAAATATTACTGCCAGGGCTGAAGGACTAGGTCGATGGCCCTTTCTAACAGATGTATATTTTGTATGTATGTTGGAATAAAGTTCATGTATATATATATATTACTGCCAAAAATTTAACATATCAACCATAATGGATGTGTAGCTTATGATAATAAAAAAAATAGATAAACAAGATAAGAATCGCTCCTCAAATATTGGGACGGATAGATATAACATTTTGCTAATCGTACAAATATTTATACAAGAAATTCAATTTATTGGATGGCGGTGTACCGCGGATTACTTTGCCTGTTTGCACACTACCGTGAAATATAATTGGTAATATGAAATAGATTATAAAATTAATGAACATTGCAAATGGAATAATTAGTACAATAAAGTTATTAATGTTTTCAGAAATTCATCAACGCTTGCGAGCGAGTCAAGAAATTTTCGAAACGTCCCAACGATGTGGAGCTGTTGGAAATATACAGCTTGTACAAACAGGCCACAGTAGGAGATGTGGATACCACGCGTAATTTATATTTATTTATTTATTTTAATGGTTTTCTATTTGTATAAAAATTTATTTTACAAAAAAAAATTGAAAAAAAATTACGATCACAATACTTTCTCGTACTTCGTAACGGAGAAAGTAAAAATATTTTCAGGCCAATCTGCAGCAATGTGCAGTAACGCCACGCCGGTCAGTCTGTAATGTAAAATGTAAAAGTGTGAAAGTGTGACCGGCGGCGCAGAATGATAGTTCTAAACTCAGTTTGCTGTGCCGGTCACCGGTGACCCCCACGGCCACATTGGAATAACTCGGTCACCGGTGACCCCCATGGCGGTTAATGTGTTAAATGGAACACCCTGTATATTTTTACATATTCAATTCTGCGTTGACCTAGGTTTTGTTTTAAAGATGTACGTCAATAGAAACACAATAGGAATCTAATTTATCGCTGAATGTAAGAGAAACACCCTGAAGAAATTTTTATCGCCACAAAAAAAAAATGTGTTCGTAACTGTTTTTATTAAAAATTTTAGAAAAAACTGGTGACGTTATGTCTAAAGCTAAATGGAACGCATGGAACGATATGAAAGGACTCAGTCCTGCAATCGCCAAGGAAAGATACATCAACAAAGTAGAGGAAATTGCCCATAAATATGAAGAATAATTTATTGAGAAAACGAACAAAAAATCATCTCTAATGTACAGGCATACAGGTTCTGCTCTTTATTTAACAAAAAAAAAAACCACGCTGATATTTTTCCCTCTTGCAAACACAAACTTGAAACAATAAAAACTACGTATTTCCAATTTTATTTTCCCTCCACGCTAATATTTTTCTATTGCAACAATACAACACTTCGCATGTATTTCTATTTTTATTTTCCCCAATGAAATCATACTGTTTTATTTTTACACAAGTCGAGAAACACCGCCGACTTCCTGTTCCCGTTTTGTCTGAAGTCTTTGCGAAAATGACTTTAAAAGCCCGAAGTGAAAACATCAGACGCAAAAAATCTAGCGGCGGGAAATTCAAATCTGAGGGAATCACGACTCAAAATTGCTGCCAACTGTCAAAATCTGAGGGATCTAACCGCCGGGAAATTCATATCAGAGGGAATCACGACTCAAAATTGCTGCCAATTGTCAAAATCTGAGCGATCTATCCGGCGGGAAATTAAAATCCTAGCGAATTACAACTCAAAATTGCTGCCAACTTTCAAAATCTGAGGGATTTAACCGGTGGGGAGTTCAAATCAGAGGGAGTCAACTACGAACTGTCAAAATCTTGAATTTTTTTTTTGTTGAAATTTCGTACACCGGAAGTGCAGCCGGTTTGTTTTATTCTGTTTTTTTTTTTTTATACGGAAAAATATAGAAAAATACGTGGTAAACCGAACCAAGCCAACTAAAATCTGAACATATTTTGTTAACAAATAAATTTCATGAACTCTGAGCGATATAACCGACGGGAAATTCAAATCCGAGGGAATCACAACTCAAAATTGCTGCCAACTAGCAAAATCTGAGGGATTTAACCGGCGGGGAATTCAAATCAGGGGGAGTCAACTGCCAACTGTAAAAATCTTGGATTTTTTTTTTGTTGAAATTTCGTACACCGGAAGTGCAGCCGTTTTTGTTTCATTCCGTCTTTTTTTTTTAATAAGGAAAAAGATAGAAAAATACTTAACCAAGTGGTAAACCGAGCCAAGCCAACTAAAAACGGAACATATTTTGTTAACAAATAAATTTCATGAACTCTGATCGATATAACCGGCGGGAAATTCAAATCCGAGGGAATCACAACTCAAAATTGCTGCCAACTGTCAAAATCTGAGGAATTTAACCGGCGGGGAATTCAAATCAACTGCCAACTGTTTTTTTTTTGTTGAAATTTCGTACACCGGAAGTGCAGCCGTTTTTGTTTTATTCCGTTTTTTTTTAATATGGAAAAAGATAGGAAAATACTTAGCCAAGTGGTAAACCGAGCCAAGCCAACTAAAATCTGAACATAATTTGTTAACAAATAAATTTCATGAACTCTTTGACGTTCGGAAAAAAAATTAGAAATAGAATTTTTTTCACATTTTTTGGTGTGTAATGATGAGTTATACAAGAAACTAATATAAACAAAAACTGCAGAAAATACCACTATGAGCAACTTACAAAGTATACGTTTTTTAACTCTAAATCCCAGTAGTTTTTGAAACAAAACAAAATATCCAAAATACCATAAAAATTCCCTTTATCCATCAAATCTGTGAAAAAAGTCAAATTAAATCAAATCATATTTTAAATAAAACAGTTTCTTTGTTAATATCACACTTTATTGTTTAGTGACTCGAGTCACTCATATAAATCATATTTATTTACGTTGCTACTGTTTAAAAGGTACATGTAACATTGTTAGTAGTTCAAAGGTGATCACATCAACATTTTTTAAGTTGGCAACACGATCGAGTTAGAATTTGAATTTCCCGCTACTAAATTCCACCAGATTCTAATTCTTGGCCGTGAAAATCCCCAGATTTGACATATCAAAAATTTTCAAGCTGGTAACACTTTTGAGTTTGATTTTTCGAGAAAAAATTAAAGATGGAAAATGTTTCCTTTTTTGCACTATAGTTATGAAATTATTATGGTTACGTCAAACTTACATAAATTCTCCCAGATTTTAATTTATAGCCGAGAAAATCCCCTATTTTAACATTTTAACTTGAAAAAAGCTGAACCCCGCCGCTTTCTTACTTTCTTGTTTGTCATTGTTTCACAATTGTAGCAATTGTTTATATATTTTTTTAATCAAGTTGAAGATTTTGAAATTTCAAAATAATACACAATCATTTCCGGGGATTATTCTCGAAATCCAGTGACAGTACGTTTTTGGATTTTGACAGTAATATAAAGCAGATTTAGTGTTTAGTGGATTTGGAACGTTTCGCAATTGTAGCAATTGTTTTTATATTTTTTTTAATCAAGTTAAAGATTTTGAAATTTTAAAAATAATACACAATCATTTTCGGGGGATTTTTTTCGAAATCCAGTGACAGTACGTTTTTGGATTTTGACAGTAACATAAAGTAGATTTGAAACGTTTCACAATTGTAGCAATTGTTTTTATATTTTTTTAATCAAGTTGAAGATTTTGAAATTTACAAATAATACACAATCATTTCCAGGGGATTTTTCTCAAAATCCAGTGACAGTACGTTTTTAGATTTTGACAGAAACATAAAGTAGATTTAGAACGTTTCACAATTGTAGCAATTGTTTCTATATTTTTTTAATCGAGTTGAAGATTTTGAAATTTCAAAATAATACACAATCATTTCCAGGTGATTTTTCTCGAAATCCAGTGACAGTACGTTTTTGGATTTTGACAGTAACATAAAGTAGATTTGGAACGTTTCACAATTGTAGCAATTGTTTTTATATTTTTTTAATCAAGTTGAAGATTTTGAAATTTCAAAATATTACACAATCATTTTCGGGGGATTTTTCTCGAAATCCAGTGACAGTACGTTTTTGGATTTTGACAGTAACATAAAGTGGATTTAGTTTTTAGTAGATTTGGAACGTTTCACAATTGTAGCAATTATTTTTATATTTTTTTAATCAAGTTGAAGATTTTGAAATTTTAAAAATTATACACAATTATTTTCGGGGGATTTTTCTCGAAATCCAGTGACAGTACGTTTTTGGATTTTGACAGTAACATAAAGTATATTTAGTTTTTAGTATATTTGGAGCGTTTCACAATTGTAGCAATTGTTTTTATATTTTTTTAATCAAGTTGAACATTTTGAAATTTCAAAATAATTATTTTCAAGGGATTTTCCTCGTAATCCAGTGAGAGTACGTTTTTGGATTTTGACAGTAACATAAAGTAGATTTAGTTTTTAGTAGATTTGGAACGTTTCACAATTCTAGCAATTGTTTTTATATTTTTTTAATCAAGTTGCAGATTTTGAAATTTCAAAATAATACACAATCATTTCCGGGGGAGTTTGCTCGAAATCCAGTGACAGTACGTTTTTGGATTTTGACAGTAACATAAAGTGGATTTAGTTTTTAGTATTTTTGGAACGTTTCACAATTGTAGCAATTGTTTTAATATTTTTTTTAACATGTTGAAGATTTTGAAATTTCAAAATAATTATTTTCAAGGGATTTTTCTCGAAATCCAGTGACAGTACGTTTTTGGATTTTGACAGTAACATAAAATAGATTTAGTTTTTAGTAGATTTGGAACGTTTCACAATTGTAGCAATTGTTTTTATATATTTTTTTTAATCAAGTTGAAGATTTTGAAATTTCAAAATAACACACAATCATTTTCGGGGGATTTTTCTCGAAATCCAGTGACAGTACGTTTTTGGATTTTGAAAGTAACATAAAGTGGATTTGGTTTTTAGTATATTTGGAACGTTTCACAATTCTAGCAATTGTTTTTATATTTTTTTAATCAAGTTGAAGATTTTGAAATTTTAAAAATAATACACAATCATTTTCGGGGGATTTTTTTCGAAATCCAGTGACAGTACGTTTTTGAATTTTGACAGTAACATAAAGTAGATTTAGTTTTTAATATTTTTGGAACGTTTCACAATTGTAGCAATTGTTTTTATATTTTTTTAATCAAGTTGAAGATTTTGAAATTTCAAAATATTACACAATTATTTTCGGGGGATTTTTCTCGAAATCCAGTGACAGTATGTTTTTGGATTTTGACAGTAACATAAAGTGGATTTAGTTTTTAGTAAATTTGGAACGTTTCACAATTGTAGCAATTGTTTCTATACTTTTTTAATCAAGTTGAAGATTTTGAAATTTCAAAATAACACACAATCATTTTCGGGGGATTTTTCTCGAAATCCAGTGACAGTACGTTTTTGAATTTTGACAGTAACATAAAGTGGATTTAGTTTTTAGTAAATTTGGAACGTTTCACAATTGTAGCAATTGTTTCTATATTTTTTTAATCAAGTTGAAGATTTTGAAATTTCAAAATAACACACAATCATTTTCGGGGGATTTTTCTCGAAATCCAGTGACAGTACGTTTTTGGATTTTGACAGTAACATAAAGTGGATTTAGTTTTTAGTAAATTTGGAACGTTTCACAATTGTAGCAATTGTTTCTATATTTTTTTAATCAAGTTGAAGATTTTGAAATTTCAAAATAACACACAATCATTTTCGGGGGATTTTTCTCGAAATCCAGTGACAGTACGTTTTTGAATTTTGACAGTAACATAAAGTGGATTTAGTTTTTAGTAAATTTGGAACGTTTCACAATTGTAGCAATTGTTTCTATATTTTTTTAATCAAGTTGAAGATTTTGAAATTTCAAAATAACACACAATCATTTTCGGGGGATTTTTCTCGAAATCCAGTGACAGTACGTTTTTGGATTTTGACAGTAACATAAAATAGATTTAGTTTTTAGTAGATTTGGAACGTTTCACAATTGTAGCAATTGTTTTTATATATTTTTTTTAATCAAGTTGAAGATTTTGAAATTTCAAAATAACACACAATCATTTTCGGGGGATTTTTCTCGAAATCCAGTGACAGTACGTTTTTGGATTTTGACAGTAACATAAAGTAGATTTAGTTTTTAGTAAATTTGGAGCGTTTCACAATTGTAGCAATTGTTTTTATATTTTTTTAATCAAGTTGAAGATTTTGAAATTTCAAAATATTACACAATCATTTTCGGGGGATTTTTCTCGAAATCCAGTGACAGTATGTTTTTGGATTTTGACAGTAACATAAAGTGGATTTAGTTTTTAGTAAATTTGGAACGTTTCACAATTGTAGCAATTGTTTCTATATTTTTTTAATCAAGTTGAAGATTTTGAAATTTCAAAATAACACACAATCATTTTCGGGGGATTTTTCTCGAAATCCAGTGACAGTACGTTTTTGAATTTTGACAGTAACATAAAGTGGATTTAGTTTTTAGTAAATTTGGAACGTTTCACAATTGTAGCAATTGTTTCTATATTTTTTTAATCAAGTTGAAGATTTTGAAATTTCAAAATAACACACAATCATTTTCGGGGGATTATTCTCGAAATCCAGTGACAGTATGTTTTTGGATTTTGACAGTAACATAAAGTAGACTTAGTTTTTAGTAGATTTGGAACGTTTCACAATTGTAGCAATTGTTTTTATATTTTTTTTAATCAAGTTGAAGATTTTGAAATTACAAAATAATAAACAATCATTTCCGGGGGATTTTGCTCGAAATCCAGTGACAGTACGTTTTTGGATTGTGACAGTAACATAAAGTGGATTTAGTTTTTAGTAAATTTGGAACGTTTCACAATTGTAGCAATTGTTTCTATATTTTTTTAATCAAGTTGAAGATTTTGAAATTTCAAAATAACACACAATCATTTTCGGGGGATTATTCTCGAAATCCAGTGACAGTATGTTTTTGGATTTTGACAGTAACATAAAGTAGACTTAGTTTTTAGTAGATTTGGAACGTTTCACAATTGTAGCAATTGTTTTTATATTTTTTTTAATCAAGTTGAAGATTTTGAAATTACAAAATAATAAACAATCATTTCCGGGGGATTTTGCTCGAAATCCAGTGACAGTACGTTTTTGGATTGTGACAGTAACATAAAGTGGATTTAGTTTTTAGTAGATTTGGAACGTTTCTCAATTGTAACAATTATTTTTATATTTTTTAATCAAGTTGAAGATTTTGAAATTTCTAAATAATACACAATCATTTCATGATGACATCAAACTTATTAAATAAACAAAAATTGTAACAAACTCAATATCAAAGAATAAGTTTTTTCGAAATCCCTTTCGTTAAAAAAAAATTAATAAACGTGAAAAATATTATAAAAATTCCTTTTACACGATCAAAACGGAGAAAGTTGCATGATGATCACATCAATTTTTCGTTGGTAACACTTTTGAGTTCTAACGTGAATTTCCCGCTTTGAAATTCAACACCCTGTATATTAATACATTTTCCTTGGATTTTATGTAGATACCACGAATGCTCAATAAATAAAGTGCTGTTGAATGTGGCGCGATTGCGTGCCACGCATGCGCCCGCTTGGATGTTGTTTGTGCAGTCGGGCGTTGTAATAGAAGGGGCCACGAGTCCCCCCATATTCCCGTTCTCTCTAATTGCTTCGACCGGCAACTGATGCCAACACGACGCTCAGTTTTTGGTGCGACTCACATCGAACGACATCACGCTTCTACATCACACGTAAGTGACGCCAACGAATTAGGTTAGGTTAAAACGAAACAATTTCCATCAATTAGACACATCGATTTATACAGCGTAATAATTCTAATGGCACGGATCCATCAATTAGATATATCCATATATAATGCTACGAAACAAATTAATACTTGGACCGTGGACCGCCAATTGACGTTACGACCGGCTTCTTAACGATCACTTCACAAAATGCGGTAGCGGTAGCTTGAGTTTCAGCAATGAAACATAAGTGGAGTCAAATAATAAGTGAATGTATCAGTGATAGCATTTGTAGGGCCGGTTTACAGTAACCCGACCTAGAATGCTGCAGGATGTACTGTAATTACTTTTACCAGTAACTGGTTTGCGTTTTAACAAGTGTCCCTTCTTTATTGAATTGTAAATGTGCAAAAACAAATTGCAGATTGAATACTAAACTAAATCTGTAAGTAAATGTAATAGAAACAAGATCAATTATATATGAATAATATTAAATTAGATACTAAATTTATTCTCTAATTTGAGTCTGGATGAGACTCATTTACAAATATATATTTTTCGTATTAAATTTTATGAATATTTATTACTTTAAGTAAATTCAAAATATTACCGCTATGCATATACGCATATCCATATTTGCTTGTCATTATGCAATATTATAAATTAAACAAGCACTTGTCTAAACAGTTGAGTAGTATCTTAACGACGTTTAAGTCTTAAAAAAAAAATCAATTTATTCAACATATAATAATAATTTTTCACCGGTTTTTTAATGTTAATTCTTGAACGGATGAAAAATGGATTCCACGTATCGAAAATATACAAATAAGCTGATAAACAGAAATTCGACCTTCAATTGTTTTTCGGTTTTTTAAGCATAACTCGCGCATGATTGATCAGATTTGGAAACTTCTTCAAGAATAGTGTTCTACTCGTCAATTAGATGCAGAGAAGACGAAAACATAAAATTCGATGGTCAATTGTTTTTCAATTTTTTGGGGATAACTCTTGAATGAATGATTGGATTTCGAAAATTCTTCAAGCATGGCGTTCTACTTGTCCAGTAGATGTGGATAAGCCGAAAACCCGAAATTCGACCTTCAATTGTTTTTCGTTTTTTAAGCATAAGTCGCGTATGAATGGTCGGATTTGGAAAATTCTTCAAGATTAGTGTTCTACTTGTCAATTAGGTGCAGGTAAGATGAAAAAATTAAAATTCGATGGTCAATTGTTTTTCATGTTTTGAGGGTAACTCATGAATGAATGATCGGATTTTGAAAATTCTTCAAGAATAGTGTTCTACTCGTCAATTAGATGCAGGGAAGATGAAAACACAAAATTCGATGTTCAATTGTTTTTCATTTTTTGAGGATAACTCTTGAATGAATGATCGGATTTTGAAAATTCTTTAAGCATAGCGTTCTACTTGCCCAATAGATGTGGATAAGCTGAAAACCCGAAATTCGACCTTCAATTGTTTTTCGGGTTTTTAAGCATAACTCGCGTATGAATGGTCGGATTTGGAAAATTCTTCAAGATTAATGTTCAACTTATCAATTAGGTGCAGGTAAGATGAAAAAAATAAAGAAAAAAATAAGATAACTCTTGAATGAATGATCGGATTTTGAAAATTCTTCAAGAATAGTGTTCTACTCGTCAATTGGATGCAGAAAAGATGAAAACACAAAATTCGATGGTCAATTGTTTTTCATTTTTTGAGGATAACTCTTGAATGAATGATCGGATTTCGAAAATTCTTCAAGCATAGCGTTCTACTTGTCCAATAGATGTGGATAAGCCGAAAACCCGAAATTCGACCATCAATTGTTTTTCGGATTTTTAAGCATAACTCGCGTATGAATGGTCGGATTTGGAAAATTCTTCAAGATTAGTGTTCTACTTGTCATTTGGGTGCAGGTAAGATGAAAAAACAAAATTCGATGGTCAATTGTTTTTCATGTTATGAGGATAACTCTTGAATTAATGATCGGATTTTGAAAATTCTTCAAGAATAGTGTTCTACTCTAAGATGCAGAGAAGATGAAAACACAAAATTCGATGGTCAATTGTTTTTCATTTTTTGATGATAATTCTTGAATGAATGGTCGGATTTTGAAAATTCTTTAAGCATAGCGTTCTACTTGCCCAATAGATGTGGATAAACTGAAAACCCGAAATTCGTTTTTCGGGTTTTTAAGCATAACTCGCGTATGACTGGTCGGATTTGAAAAATTCTTCAAGATTAGTGTTCTACTTGTCATTTGGGTGCAGGTAAAATGAAAAAACAAAATTCGATGGTCAATTGTTTTTCATTTTTTGAGGATAACTCTTGAATGAATGATTTTGAAAATTCTTCAAACATAGCGTTCTACTTGTCAAATAGATACAGAAAAGATGAAAAAACAAAATTTGATCGTCAGTTGTTTTTTAATTTTTGACGATAACTCTTGTACGGGTGATCGGATTTGGAAAATTCTTCGAGCATGATGTTCTATTTGTCTAATAGATACAGAAAAGATGAAAAAACACAATTCGATCCTCAATTGTTTTTCAATTTTTGACGATAACTCTTGTACGGGTGATCGGATTTGGAAAATTCTTCGAGCATGATGTTCTATTTGTCTAATAGATACAGAAAAGATGAAAAAACACAATTCGATCCTCAATTGTTTTTCAATTTTTGACGATAACTCTTGTACGGGTGATAGGATTTGGAAAATTCTTCGAGCGTGGTGTTCTACTTGTCAAATAGATACAGATAAGATGGAAACACAAAATTCTATGATCAATTGTTTTTAATTTTCCGAGGATAACTCTTGTATGAGTGATCAGATTTTGATAATTCTTGAAGCATAGTATTCTACTTGTCAAATAGATGCAGAGAAGACGAAAACACAAAATTCTATCTTCAATTGTTTTTCATTTTTTGGGAATAACTCTTGTATGCATGATCTGATTTGGAAAATTCTTCAAGCATTGTGTTCGTCTTATCAAATAGATGCAGATAAGACGAAAAAACGGAATTCGACCTTCAATTGTTATGGATTTTTTAAGCATAACTCGCGTATGAATGATCGGATTTGAAAAATTCTTCAAGCATTGTATTCTACTTGTCAAATAGGTCTACATAAGATGAAAACACAAAATTCAAAATTTCGCAATTCTTACGATAACTGTTATGATGATCAGATTTTGAAAATTCTTTCATCAATGAAAAATAAAAGTTATTACAATTATCGAATGTATGCAGGTAAGATGGTGAATGACAGCCACATCATCCTGTTTCTATTGTATCAATAAAAAAAGTACGACTTGGATCAAATAATTTGAGATCTGTACTTTCTACTGCGATTTCCACATAATCAAACTCCACGATCTTGCACGTAACGAGATGATTGTAAAAAAAACGATGGTAATTATCCTTTCGGATTCTAAGAAATTGTCGGATGGTTTATCGAAATTCCGGGATCCAATTAGATCACAATCAGTGGCGAGAATGGAATCTAATTAGAGCAGTAAAATATTGTTACCTAATTCTCTAAAAAAATCATCTCAGGAAAAAAGTTTCCATATTAACACAAATGAAATAATTTGTGATAAATTTTGAATGTACCGGGTGTAACTGAATTCTGGTAGATTCTAAATATCATTTTCATTTAAAGATATAACTTTATGAAATTTAGTGTGGTGTTTTTAGGGAATAAAGTGCGTCGATATGTCTACTTTTAGTAAAAATTCCACTTCCGGTTTAACCGGAAATGACTATAACTTTTCCGTTTCAAATGGAACACCCCATATATTTTTACGTAATTTAATTCGTCTCTAAATTCTGAGTTTAGAAATGTATCATAAGTGACCCTTTGGTTGTTAGTTTTTTGTTAAAATTTAAATTGAATTTTAACAAAAAACAAATTTAAATTGAATTTAAACAAAAAACTAATACCCAAAAGGTCACTGACACATCTCTGAATTCAGAATTTAGTGACGAATAAAATTATGTAAAAATATACAGGATGTTCCATTTGAAATAAAAAAGTTATGGTCGTTTCCAGTTAAACCGGAAGTTGATTTTTTTTAAAGTAGACATGTCGACGCACTTTATTTCCTAAAAACATTATAAGGTGTGAGCCACAGAATTTTCGGAGTTGGCCATGCCCGAGAGAGAGAAATGAGCCAGTCATGTCTGAGATTAATTCGTTTTTTTAAACCTAATTTTAAGTCTCATGACGTAATGATATGCGACATACGTCATTTATCTCAGAGCGAACTCTGAAACAAAATGTTATGGTTGATATTTTTGGTATATTAAAGATTATTATCATTGTTTTATATCAAGTTGATTTTTCCGTAAATAAATTAAATTAAATTAAAAAGACGATTGCCATATTAAACATATTATTATTATTATTAATTTCAATGGACTTTGTGAATAATTACAATAATGATGTTTATGAAGGAAAAATATTACTCAACAGAAAACATTATTGATTAAAGACAATTATACGATACCCGTGACGCTCAATCGATCAACCGTGTGTTTCATTTCGCAATGAATTTTTTATTTGTTTGTTTGTTTTATTCATTCGACATTGTTTTTCCTTTTCAGTCGACCAACTCCGAGAACCAATCGCCGACATGTCTTTAGACGAGGTAAACTCACTTTCATTTCCATATTTTAATCATTCACAGCATCTGATCGGCTAATTATTGCACCGTGCTCGGATTATATAGGGTGTTACAAATTCCATGCATCAGCATTGCCATCTCGGCAACTAAAAGAGATAGAGAGTTGGTTAAATTAAGGCAAAGTTGTGCTAAATAATTTGTTAAAAATAAATTCAAAATATTCCCATTACGTCCGGAGATATTCGAAAAAAAAAACCGAAAAAGCCAATTTTGGTTTTTATTTTTTTACGACAGTATTACTGGTTATTTTGAAAAACCGCGAGCACTTTTTAAGGCACTTAATTTTTTAAAGAGAAATTTAAAATATTCCGACTACTTCCGGAGATATTCGAAAAAAACCGAAAAATCCAATTTTGGTTTTTCCTTTTTTACGACTGGTATTACTGGTCATTTGGAAAAATCGAGAGCACTTTCTTAAGAAACTTTTGTAAGCTTTTCCAGAAAATAATTTTATTTTTCATTTTTATTGTACAGGGTGTTACAAATTCGATGCATTAGCATTGCTATCTCGGTAACTGTAAGAGATAGAGAGTTGATTAAACTAAGGCAAAGTTGCGCATTTTGATGCTGAATGATTTTTTAAAGAGAAATTTCAAATATTTCGAATACTTCCGGAAATATTCGAAAAAAAAAACCGAAAAAGCCAATTTTGGTTTTTCCTTTTTTATGACTGGTATTACTGGACATTTGGAAAAACCGAGAGCACTTTCTTAAGGCACTTTTCTGCCCTCTTCCATAAAATAGTTTTATTTTTAAAATACGACGTTTCGTTGTTTAGATATCATCATCAACTTTATTTTTTCAAATACAGACCTGGATTTTTTATTACATTTTTGAGTAGCTTTTCACCTCCCAAAACCAATGATGTGTTGCCACAAATTTTTTTGCTGTAGGAGTAATTTGATGATTTTTAAATCGCCTACAATTTAAAAAAAAAAAAACTTTCAAATAACTCCTATAGCAAACAATTTTGTGACAAGTGTGATACATCATTAGTTTTGGGAGGTGAAAAGCTACTCGAAAATTAAATAAAAAATCCAGGTCTGTATTTGAAAAAATAAAGTTGATGATGGTATCTGAATGACGAAACGTTGCATTTGAAAAATAAAATTATTTTCTGGAAGAGCGCACAAAAGTGTCTTAAGAAAGTGCTCTCGGTTTTTGAAAATAACCAGTAATACAGGCGTAAAAAAATAACCAAAATTGGCTTTTTCGGTTTTTTCGAATATCTCCGGAAGTATTCGGAATATTTTAAATTTCTCTTTAAAAAATTATTCAGCATTAAAATACGCAACTTTGCTCTAATTTAACCAACTCTCCATCTCTTACAGTTACCGAGATAGCAATGCTCATGCATCGAATTTGTAACACCCTGTATAATATAATTGAAAAATAAAATTATTTTCTGGAAGAGCTTACAAAAGTGTCTTAAAAAAGTGCTCTCGGTTTTTTAAATAACCGGTAATACTGTTGTAAAAATATAAAAACCAAAATTGGCGCTTTTTCGTTTTTTTTTTCGAATATCTCCGGAAGTAGTAGGAATATTTAAAATTTCTTTTTAACAAATTATTCAGCATTAAAATACGCAACTTTTCCTTGATTTAACCGACTCTCTATCTTTTACAGTTACCGAGATAGCAATGCTCATGCGTCGAATTTGTAACACCCTGTACAATATAATTGAAAAATAAAATTATGTTCTGGAAGAGCTTACAAAAGTGCCTTAAAAAAGTGCTCTCGGTTTTTCAAAATAACTGGTAATACAGTCGTAAAAAAAAGGAAAAACCAAAATTGATTTTTTCGGTTTTTTTTTCGAATAACTCCGGAAGTAGTAGGAATATTTTAAATTTCTTTTTAAACAATTATTCAGCATTAAAATACGCAACTTTGCCTTAATTTAAACAACTCTCTATCTCTTACAGTTACCGAGACAGCAATGCTCATGCATCGAATTTGTAACTCCCTGTACAATATAATTGAAAAATAAAATTATTTTCTGGAAGAGCTTACAAAAATGTATTCAAAAAGTGCTCTCAGTTTTTCAAAATCACCGGTAAAACAGTCGTAAAAAAAGGAAAAACCAAAATTGGCTTTTTCGTTTTTTTTTTCGAATATCTCCGGAAGTATTCGGAATATTTGAAATTTCTCTTTAAAAAATTATTCAGCATTAATATGCACAACTTTGCCGTAGTTTAACCAACTCTCTATCTCTTATAGTTACCGAGATAGCAATGCTAATGCATCGAATTTGTAACACCCTGTACAATATAATTTAAAAATACAATTATTTTCTGGAAGAGCTTATAAAAGTGTCTTCAGAAAGTGCTCTAGGTTTTTCCAAATGTCCAGTAATACAGTCTTAAAAAAGAAAAAAAACCAAAATTGCCTTTTTCGGTTTTTATCGAATATCTCCGGAAGTATTCGGAATATTTTAAATTTCTCTTTAAAAAATTATTCAGCATTAAAATGCGCAACTTTGCCCTAATTTAAACAACTCTCTATCTCCTACAGTTACCGAGATAGCAATGCTAATGCGTCGAATTTGTAACACCCTGTACATTACAAAACGGTCGCCAAAAAAGTATTAGCGAATTTACCAAAGTATGTTTTTACCGACAATCATTACTTTTTATGATTGAACAAGTTCAATATTAAATATTGATGCAACTGAAAACGACAATAGATAATGCAAAGTTGGGTCAGAGGTTTTCAAGGTCACGGCTCGCCCGATCAGGCGATAACGTCGTTCGTTTGTTATTCAAATTCTTAAGATTACATTAACAATATTTTTTTTTAATTAACACTTAGTCATTTTTAAATATTCCACTCTTTGCGAGACTTAATTTTTTTTTGTAGTTACGAACGGATCGAAAATTCATAAGTTGTTGTGTAAATAACCAAAAAAATGCCCCATCGTTTGAAATAATCTCACCTGTATACCAGTGGTGGCTCGTGCATATCAATACGGCATTGTAGCATATGCAACCCACTATGCATCTGTGATCGCATACATTACAGTAATAAAAAAAAAGTTACCAACGATTTAGTTATGTCATTGCATTTTTTTTTTTTTTGTTGTGTAGTGTAATGTTGCATTTTTCGCCGCAGTAGGCTTTGTTGGGGTGACATTTTTGTTGGTAGTAAAAAAGTTACCAACAATTCGCTTATGTCAGTGCATTTTTTTGGTTATGTTTAGTGCAATGTTGCATTTTATAATATCCCTCATTCATACGTTAAAATATTGTTCGACGATGTTTAATTGAAATTATAAGCTAACAACGTGCCTCAATCAGTACTATCAAAAATACAATATGCCAATATAAAAAAAAAAATATATGAACAGAGTTGTAAATAAGGTGTGAGCCACAGAATTTTGTTTCCGAGTTGGCCATGCCTGAGAGAGAGAGAGAGAGAAACATAGCAGTCATTTATTTATTTATTTATTTATTGTTCATTAACCCAACAGACTCAAAGTCCATTAACAGGGCTACAAGTATATATACAAATGTAGTACATGGTACAAATATAAATTACATTTAAAGAAACTTAAACCTAGGGTAAAGTTGACAATTTCAAGCATTCCATAAGATCTTTTTTAAATTCATTGAATGTCTGAAATTAATTCATTTTTTTAAATCTCATGGCTTAATAATATGCGACATACCTCATTTATCTCACAGCCAACTCTGAAACAAAATTTTGTGGCTCGCACGATATAATTCTTGTAATAAATGATCTTAGCTATCCATGCAAAATTCAGAAAAACACTCGCATGACACAAATTTGACAGATTTGCATTCGTCGACATTGTGTCAAAAAAGTTCCACTGATCGGAAGCAATGGTACAAGCCGAGGTCGTTTTTTGGGTGTGTGCGTGTGAAGTTAATCGAAAATTAATTTGCAGAAGTTCAACAAAGCCGCCGAGGAGGTCAAGAACCTGAAGACGTCTCCGTCGAACGACGATCTTTTGCAATTGTACGCCTTATACAAACAGGGATTAGTTGGCGACATCGACACCAGTAAGTCACGAGTTTTAATCAATTTTACACCGAGTTACATGTTTCATACGTACAGGTCCGAGTGGAGGAAACGTGACCATATATATTCTGAACTTGTCTGATGTTCCCGACACAAATATCCCGGTCTCGGGGTCCCCAGCCTTACAGGGGATGTATAAAAAAAAAATTCATTCATGCGAACGGTACAGTATGTTGTCAAGTCTCCTTATTTTAATGCGGGTTTTTTTTTTTGACACGCCTCCTGCAAGGCTGGGGACTCCGGGACCGGGATATTTGTGTCGGGGACATCAAGTATGTTTAGAATATATAGGGTGTTTCAAATTCGAGGCTCACCATGGGGATCTCGCTTATTCGAAGAGATAGAGGGTATGTGTAAATTTGGCACTTTTGCAGAATTTTATGCTGATTAATAATCCACTGCAAAAAATTACTTAAATTGTTTTGTTTTTGAGTTAAGTCCAAAAAACTGAAAGAATGATTTTCGTTTTTTCTTTATATCTTCGTTATTTGAGGTGATATTTAAAAACGGTAAATACGTTCTTATAGCACTTTTTTATTATCTAATAGATGACATAGGATTTTTTGTTGTAACATGTTTCGTTTCTTTTGAATCATCATCAACTTTCTTATTTCTTATGAACGCCATATTTAATTTTTATCGCATCTCAATGCTCATTTTTTTTTGATGAAAAAAAGTCCTATGTCATCTATCAGATAATAAAAAAGTGCTATAAGAATGTTTTTAAATATCACCTCAAATAACGAAAATATAAATAAAAAACGAAAATCAGTTATTTCAGTTTTTTGGACTCAATTAAAAATCAAAATAATTTAAGTAATTTTTTGCAGTTGATTATTAATCAGCACAAAATTCTGCAAAAGTGCCAAATTTAAACATACCCTCTATCTCTTCTAATAAGCGAGATCCCCATGGTGAGCCTCGAATTTGAAACACCCTGTATAATTGCTATGCATGGTCACGTTTACTCCACTCCCACCTACATACGTATGTACGTATGTAATGTACGTGTAGAGTTAGTTTAATTCGTTAGATGCCAAAACTTTATTGACCCTTCAACTACGGGGAACGCCAACTTTTTTTTCAAAATCAAACCCATTTCGTCCTCATTTTGCAAATTGGTGAAATACGTAATGATTTTTTTCTCTTTGAATTAAAAATCAAAATCGCCCATTGACGACTGCCGGAATACAAGATATATAATTGCTATGCATGGTCACGTTTACTCCACTCCCACCTACGTACGTACGTACGTAATGTACGTGTAGAGTTAGTTTAATTCGTTAGATGCCAAAACTTTATTGACCCTTCAACTACGGGCAACGCCAACTTTTTTTCAAAATCAAACCCATTTCGTCCTCATTATATTTTGCAAATTGGCGAAATACGTAATGATTTTTTTCTCTTTGAATTAAAAATCAAAATCGCCCATTGACGACTGCCGGAATACAAGATATATAATTGCTATGCATGGTCACGTTTACTCCACTCCCACCTACGTACGTACGTACGTAATGTACGTGTAGAGTTAGTTTAATTCGTTAGATGCCAAAACTTTATTGACCCTTCAACTACGGGCAACGCCAACTTTTTTTCAAAATCAAACCCATTTCGTCCTCATTATATTTTGCAAATTGGCGAAATACGTAATGATTTTTTTCTCTTTGAATTAAAAATCAAAATCGCCCATTGACGACTGCCGGAATACAAGATATATAATTGCTATGCATGGTCACGTTCACTCCACTCCCACCTACGTACGTACGTACGTAATGTACGTGTAGAGTTAGTTTAATCCGTTAGATGCCAAAACTTTATTAACCCTTCAACTACGGGCAATGCCAACTTTTTTTTCAAAATCAAACCCATTTCGTCCTCATTATATTTTGCAAATTGGTGAAATATGTAATGATTTTTTCTCTTTGAATTAAAAATCAAAATCGCCCATTAATGACTGCCGGAATACAAGACGGAATTACCAAATCGATAATTGACGACTACCGTAGAGAAACGATTGGAAAAATTAAATCATAAGTTTGATCGTAATTTAATCATTAATGATCTCGTGTATTACTCGTTTCAGACCGTCCGGGTATTTTGGACCTGAAGGGTAAGGCCAAATGGGACGCGTGGAACGAGAAGAAGGGCATGTCCCAGGACGACGCCAAGCAGAAGTACATCGAGAAGGCCGAGGCACTCATCAGCTCGATAGGACTGAAATAGGGCGCCGCGCGTTAAACACTGCTAATTTTAATCGGGGGAGATTGATTTTGTTTTCTATATAAGGGGCACAGTTCTATGATAATTTATTTTCTACTGTAGTTGAATGTTGAATTTTTTTTTCTTATTATTCAAAAAAAATTTTGAATCGATAATAATAAAGCCGCATATTTGATACCAAAATTTTTTACTTCATCTCGTTTGTTTTTATTATTAATCGTCAAGCTCCGAGTTTGAAGGAAAGCATTTGTTTTTATTATCAATTATTTTATTATTACTGCTCAACGCCCAATGACGTTGAATTGAATTGAATTGGTGTGCAAAATGTGTTCAGTCATAGTTAAAAAATTTGTGACGTGCAGTGTATGTAACAGTGATTATCATGCTAACTGTCTTCTAAAGAGACCAGGACAAATAACAATTGATAAACATGGTAACTTGGAATGCTGCGAAAACATAACCACAAACAGCCCAGGCGACAATTACCAATTATTTTATTGTTACTGCTAACGCCCAATGACATCGGTGACGAGTTCTAATTTATTTTGATAAAATAATTAAATATTATAATAAAACACTTTTAACTTTGTTTTGTATAACTTATATATTTATTTTTGTGACTTAAGTTTCGGTAATACAATTACCATTTTCACTTCTTGTTTGAAAATGGTAATTGTATTACCGAAACTAAAGTCACAAAAATAAATATATAAGTTATACAAAACAAAGTTAAAAGTGTTTCATCATAATATTTAAAATGTATAACGAAGTAGAAGCCTCCAGCATAAACAATAAAATAATTAAATGTCGAAAGTTAGTAAAATTCTACAAAATAAATTAATTTTTCCAGTTTTTACAAAAGTTTTCGTGGCTTTAAATCTAAATATCATCTCTTAGAATTTTTGGACTCAAAGTGTAAGTACAAATCTTGTTAGGAAAAGTAAACAATTTTTATTTTATCCTATAATGTTATCATGCCAATAACTCCTTAGCAACGAGTAACGTTAAGGTACCTTTAACAACACTAGTGTTGTTAAGAAATTCTTAACAACACTAGTGTTGTTATATGATCTTAACCCAACTCGTTGCTATGGAGATATTGGCAAACAAACATTTAGTTTTTTGATGTTTCCATTTAACATTTTATTAAAGTAGAAAAATATTAAATAGGATAAAATAAACCGTGTTACGACACACGTAACTTTATCTGCTTTTACATTACTCAAGAATTTTAACTTTTCTCTCGTAATGTAAAAACCTTCATAACGTTACTTGTATTGTAAATTACTATTAATATACAAAGTCCATTTAAAAAGAGTGATTTTTTTAAATATACAGGGTGTTTCAGAGCTCTGGGAACGGTCAATCACGTGCTTATTTGTCAAAATTTCGAAAAATGTTTTATACAAAAGTTGTGTATAATAGTGAGCTGCACGCCGTGAAAATATTTAAATTTATACAGGGTGTCTCATAACAAAGTTACAGACCAAAGTTATGTTTTTTTTAAATGGAACACCCTGTATTTTTTGTAATTTTTGAA
Source organism: Ocypus olens (assembly GCA_910593695.2). Lineage (NCBI taxonomy): Eukaryota > Metazoa > Arthropoda > Insecta > Coleoptera > Staphylinidae > Ocypus > Ocypus olens. The sequence goes on from OU343053.1 coordinate 58,060,956, forward strand.
TTATACGGAGCAAATAAAGGTGAGTTACTTCAATACTCCCTATACCTATTGTTTGCCGTTTTAGAAATATTTGAAGATTTGTTGAAATGCATGGTCCGGGTGAAATTTTATTTTTGCCCCAGTGATTGACGTTGAACGATTAAAATCATTTTAATTATTTGCTTGAAGGTTCGAACTATAGAGCCAACCATGATTTCATACAAAAAATTATACAGGGTGATGAAAAAAATGCGGTAGAAAAACCCAACTTATAAAGTTGAATAACTTCGTTTTTTCAAGTGGCACACCCTGTATTTAGTAACGTATTCTCAAGTAGAATCCAATTATCTTTCAGATTATAATAATTATTCCTGATGTGATAATAGCCGAATACAAGAAAACTATTGAGATTAGGAACAGGGAACCCTTATACAAGCTGAAAGATAATTGGATTCTACTTAGGAATACGTTACTAAATACAGGGTGTGCCATTTGAAAAAACGAAGTTATTCAACTGTATAAGTTGGGTTTTTCTACCACATTTTTTTTATCACCCTGTATAATTTTTTGCACGAAATCATGGTTGGCTCTATAGTTCGAACCTTCAACCAAATAATAGAAGTGATTTTAATCGTTCAACGTCAATCACTGGGGCAAAAATAAAATTTCACCCGGACCATGCATTTCAACAAATCTTCAAATATTTCGAAAACGGCATACAATAGTTATAGGGAGTATTGAAGTAACTCGCCTTTATTTGCTCCATATAATTCGAAAGTGACAAAAAATACAGGGTGTTCCATTTAACAAAACATAACTTTGTTATGAGACACCCTGTATAAATTTAAATATTTTTAGGGCGTGCAGCTCACTATTGTACACAACTTTTGTATAAAACATTTTTCGAAATTTTGAAAAATAAGCACGTGATTGACCGTTCCCAGAGCTCTGAAATACCCTGTACAATGTCCACTTGAAAAGTAAACATTTTTTAATATACAAGGTCCATTTGAAAAGTGAACATTTATAAATAGGTGTATTTGAAAAGTAGATATTAAATATACAAATTACTTGAAAAATAAACATTTTTTAATTTACTTTATTTAAAAAGTCAAAAAAAATTTAAGAGTTAATCCGAAATGCAAAAATTGTTACAATACGTTTGAAGACCGTCCCATTTTTGAAGAAAGGAATATAACTGTGTTTTATTGGTAATTAAATCTTTACGTAACTCACAAACCACATTAGTAAGAAAATATTCGGTCGGTTTGGAGGGAAAATTAATTATCGAAGAAAACTCATGGATTAATTGGTAAATAATAGTTAGAAAGTGAGGGAGTGGTTAGAGAGGGGGGTAAAGGTGGCAAAGTGGGTGAGCGAGAGGGCGAAGGAAGTGGATGTACAGGAGAGACAGGGAAGTATAGAAAAAAGTGAATATAATGACATGTATGGGAGTTGGCAGGTACATTGAAGGAGACCGAAGTATTTGGATGAGGACGGGTGGAACAGAGAAGAGAGGGTGACATTAGCTAGGGCTAGGTGTGGATCAGAAGAGAGAGGGAGGAAGAAGTGGATGGGTGAAGAGTATATGAGGTGTGTAATGTGTGAAAATGGGAGGGATATGTGGAGGCATCTGGCGGAGGAGTGTGAGGGAGTGAATGAAGGATGGATGGGGGGAAAAAAGGAACAAGAGGGTAGCGGAATGGATGAGAGAGGATGGTGCCGGGGTAAAGATACTGCTGGAAATGGTGAGGGAAAAAGAATGTAGGAGAGAGTTTTTGTATTTGTGATTTTAGTTTTTGGGTAGTTAGTATAGTTATTTGTTTAGAGATTAGGAATAGTTTGTAGTTTAGCTTAGTGTTAGATTAGGTGAATATGCCAATTAAGGTCTTTTTTTTTTTTAGTTACATCAGCCTCGGGTGCTGGAAATCTTATACAATGGGACGGTGGTAACGGTATTTTCAGGACTTACAGATACTCATCCAGGAGCGCACCCAGAAATTTGGCTTGTGGGGGGCTCACGAATATTAACTCACACGCAAACAAATGTGTAAACTGAAAATCCATTAATGTGACACTAAATAAAAGTGTAACGGCAACGGCATTATAATTTTAAAAATCGGTCAACACTGTATATAGTGACTACCATGATAAACAAAATCACGGTCTTAGATCACGGCTTTATGTCATATGAACAACTGGTGGCGAAGACATGATGCGACGTATCAAACCTGCATCGTACGTTCCGAAATACAAAGCCACCCTTTATCTAAATTATTTTTATACATATGGTATATATGTCTTGGGTGGCTTAAACCCCCCACCCCCTTCTTGGGGCGCGCCTTACTCTGTACTTATGGATAAAAACAAAAGTTGTTTACTTACAACAGGGCTTCCCGCTTCCGCCATTTTTCATACAATCAGAATGGCCCAGAGTGAGGTTAATTGATGAGGAAAAACGCCGGAAGTTATCCACTCCTTGTCTCCGGACTTCAGCATCACTTCCATGGTTTAAGGGGGCGCCGGCACCGCCAACGCACTTTGCACTACACGTCCACCGGGATGATCGGAAGCGGACTGCGGAAACAACGACCGCACTTGTTTCACCACGCCGAGGCCGCGTTTCCCGTCGCGTCGCCGGCCCTGCTGCAGTTCACCACCGATTTTGGGCGCTTTTAAGGGAAGCAAACTCAGTAAGGGGCGCGCACGTACGCACACCCTCGCGAACGAACCGTCGAAATTTGAGCCATCGAAAACGACTGCGCGTCATTTGTTGCGCACGCGCGTACGTCGGATGTTAAAAGGCTGCATTACATTGAGGTAATTTACTATCCGAGGTGGAACTGGTATACCAGCTGAACTGGTATAATTGAAATTTTTCCAATTATGATACAAGCGTTTACTAACCGACACCATTGAACTAAAATACGGAAACAACAAGTCCAAGTATCCAGTCCATTGTCGGACATTAAAAGGCTGTATTACATTAGGCTAATTTAGTATCCAACGGGCGATTTAAAATATAGAGCTATTCAGCAGAGATGGCGGTCGGGGTGTCTTGTCCGTCCGAATCAAGTAGTGCCCGTTGCAATTTTCCACCATAGGCTAAATCGCGCGCGCCTATGAAATAACTGGTAAGTAAGAGACGCCGTAAACTATTTCTTTCTCTTTCTACCGCTCGGTCTAGGACCGAGTTACGCAGGCCGCGTGTGTGTTTTCTAGATACGGCCGACGACGAAATCGTACGTCTTGGGAATATCCGCTCGGTTATCAGGTGGTAGAAAAGGATACCAATATTATTTGAATGTTCCGAACTTAGTTCGTAAACCGCCCTTATTCATGAATAGGTCTATAGGTAGAACTAATGTATGTACCAGTGGGGCTAGTAAAGTTTAAATACTATTCATGCATCATGCTCTAGTGAGGAGCTTGTTTACTAACGGGCGGATACGGCATTGGACATTAAAAGGCTGTATTACATTTAGCTAATTTACCAGCCAAAGGAAAATGTCAAATTGGTGGAAATAGTCTTTGCAAGATTATTATATTTCCAACAGTGACGGTTCTCGGGTTTTTTTCTGGTACGGCCGAGGAACAAGAGGTGGTAATACAGATAGGTGCGGTCACGCAACCAGCCGTCGCTACAACTGACCCTACCTATCCGTATTACCACCTCTTGTTCCTCGGCCGTACCAGAAGAAACCCCGCGAACCGTCACTGATTTCTAAAGAGCCTCTTCTAACAATACATCATGGTACAACAAAACCTCTACTTAATGAGTATCTGGATTGAAATCAACGGCAACGAAAGAAAATTTGACCGAAAAAGCAACGGAATATTTGCTTCTTCTATTAGAGTAAGCAGTGCAACACGAACGGGATCTTTGTCTTTGCCTCACCTACGGAAATCCACGAGCCACCGCTGATTGAAATTTTTCAATGAATTAAGATAACGATTAGTCAGTATTAAATCAATCAATTTAGGGATGCTCTGTATAATTTCACCACAAATTTTTTCTGTGTGTTTATTTAGATAATACATTCTTTAGTTTTCATGTGTTGCATGTGTTTATATTTACAATATTATTATGTATTTCCGTACATTTAATAAATCATTATTATTATTATTAGGCCGCTTCACAACGACCCGTGAATGGTAACGAGAACCAAAAGTTAAATGACACAACAATAAAATAATATTTATATAGTCAAAGAAATGATATGATTCACATGTTCACACACCAATTTCCGGTAACGGGAACGAGAAGCTCGGCATAATTTCGTTCCCTTTCCCGGGTCGTTGTGATGCAGGCTTTAGTATATCGATAATTAAAGTTGGTTACCTGTAACCGTAATCACCCGTTGGCCACACTGTCCGCAAACCATCAGTCGAATGTTTTGACGTTTCCGCGGCCTCCCTCACCTCGTACGTCTCGTCCGGTCGACGGAAGAAAACGCTGCCCCGAGCGGCGGCCCCCCCCGATCCGAGCGTGCCAGCGGCCAGGCGGCGGACGGCAAACTGAAGCTCCGCCGGCCATGTGATTCCGGTGACGGCGTTTTGACGGCGTCCGGCGCGGACCACCGACTAGGCGTTGCCTGGTTCCTCAAGAGGGCCGCCTGCCTGTTCCCCATGGACTTTATTATGCCCCCGCTAAAGAAGTCCACCAAGTGCATCGACGCAGCGCGGGACAACAACAACTTCATCAGCGCCAAGGGGGACGTCGACGCCGCCGCCAGGCCGGTCGCCTCGCCCGACTACCCCCTGAAGGTGCTCGGCAACCTCAACGGCCTACGCCTCGACGAGAGGTTCTGCGATGTCGAGATCATCGCGGAGGATAAAATCTTTAAGGTACGAAGTAAATTGCTTTTGTTTTCGCACGACAATTATAATTGCTAGGAGATTGCACTATTCATCAACCTTACGGGGAATGATGTTATGAACGTTATTATTGACCTAAACTTTACGTTGATACCCGGTGGTTAAAGTTACTTACCAATCCTAACCTGTCAATATTGTTAATTAAATTACACGTTAAGCATTTGTTTAGACACAACATTGGGCGCGTTCTTCAGAATTTTCAACTGTCAACATGTTTATTTTGATTTACGCTGAATGTTGGTATTTGATGAACGCTACTTTTGTAACCTCCATTTCGGCGGCAACTTCAAAACTTGATTCCAACAGCAATTAGTCTAATTTATACGATTGGTAAAATGGCGACCACTGGATGAACTTGTTCACGATCAACAGTGCGTTCATCAGAAAATACCCCAACGGTTGGTAGTAAACACCTTTTAAACACCCAGTTTAGACGAACGCGACCAATTATAATTCCTAGCAGATTACATTATTTATATACACGTTACGGGGAATGATGTTTATAGGTTATTCAAAAAAATTGTCGGAAACGTCATAGAAACAATTAACAATATTGACAGGTTAAGATTTTTAAAAAACCATTAATTACCGGATATTAACGTAACTTTAGGTTAATAATCATGTAACCGGGAAACATCATTATTAACCTATACTTACTGCAAATCACTTTAATATCCGGTAATTAATGGTTTTTAAAAAATTCTAACCTGTCAATGTTGTCAACTGTTTCTATGACGTTTTCGACAATTTTTGTGAATAACCTGTAAACATCATTCCCCGTAATGTACATATAAATTTTGTTAATTTATATGTACATTACGTAAGTGTAAATTACGTTGTTAATTGTTTTCGACAATTTTTGATTAACAGATAACGTTGATATCCAACTAAAACATACGGGTTTACTTGCTAATCCATAATTAATTACTGTGAATATTTTTTTTTTAGGCGCACCGGGCCGTGCTGGCGTCGAGCAGTCCCTACTTCTACGCGATGTTCACGGGCGGCATGTGCGAGAAGGACCAGACCTCCGTGGAGCTGCACGCGATCCCGCCCTACGTCCTCGAGACGCTCATCAATTTCATTTATTCGGGCGAGGTGGAAATCAACCAGAACAACGTTCAGGAGCTGATCATCGCCGCCGACATGCTCGAGCTGCACGAGGTCGTCACCGCCTGCACCGACTTCCTCATCAAGGAATTGCATCCGATCAACGCCGTCGGAATTTACAGGTAACGTTTTCTGTTGTAACGAAACGACGACGCTCGGTTGTTCTACGATAAATAAATTTTAGACAACCTCGCTTGTTGCAGATGCGTTAAATATGCTCCGTTCGCAACTTATTCTCGCCGCGGTAGGCTTTGTTAGAGTCAGTAGTAAAAAAGTTGCTAACAATTTGGTTGTCGTTGCATTTTTTTTTTGGTTATTTTTGTTGGTAGTAAAAAGGTTACCAACAATTTGGTTGTCATTGCATTTTTTTTGGTTATTTTTGTTGGTAGTAAAAAAGTTGTCTGCATTTTTTTGGTTATTTTTGTCTGTAGTAAAAAAGTTACCAACAATTTGGTTATGCGATTGCATTTTTTTTGTTATTTTTGTCGGTAGTAAAAAAGTTACCAACATTTTGGTTATGACATTGCATTTTTTTTTAGTTATTTTTGTTGGTAGTGAAAAAGTTACCAACAATTTGGTTATGTCATTGCATTTTTTTGATTATTTTTGTTGGTAGTAAAAAAGTTACCAACATTTTGGTTATGACATTGCATTTTTTTTTAGTTATTTTTGTTGGTAGTGAAAAAGTTACCAACATTTTGGTTATGTCATTGAATTTTTTTGGTTATTTTTGTTGGTAGTAAAAAGGTTACCAACAATTTGGTTTTGTCATTTCATTTTTTTTGTTATTTTTGTCGGTAGTAAAAAAGTTATCAACAATTTGGTTCTGACATTGCATTTTTTTTGGTTATTTTTGTTGGTAGTAATAAAGTTGCCTTTACATTTTTTTGGTTATTTTTGTTGGTAGTAAAAAGGTTACCAACAATTTGGTTATGTCATTGCATTTTATTGGTTATTTTTGTTGGTAATAAAAAAGTTACCAACAATTTGGTTATGACATTACATTTTTTTTGGTTATTTTTGTTGGTAGCAAAAAAGTTGTCTTCGCATTTTTTTTGTACTTTTGTTGGTAGTAAAAAGGTTACCAACAATTTGGTTATGTCATTGCATTATATTGGTTATTTTTGTTGGTAGCAAAAAAGTTGTCTTCGCATTTTTTTTGTACTTTTGTTGGTAGTAAAAAGGTTACCAACAATTTGGTTATGTCATTGCATTATATTGGTTATTTTTGTTGGTAGCAAAAAAGTTGTCTGCATTTTTTTGGTTATTTTTGTTGGTAGTAAAAAGGTTACCAACAATTTCGTTATGACATTGTATTTTTATTTTGGTTATTTTTGTTGGTAGTAAAAAGGTTACCAACAATTTGGTTATGTCATTGCATTTTATTGGTTATTTTTGTTGGTAATAAAAAAGTTACCAACAATTTGGTTTTGTCATTTCATTTTTTTTGTTATTTTTGTCGGTAGTAAAAAAGTTATCAACAATTTGGTTCTGACATTGCATTTTTTTGATTATTTTTGTTGGTAGTAATAAAGTTGCCTTTACATTTTTTTGGTTATTTTTGTTGGTAGTAAAAAGGTTACCAACAATTTGGTTATGTCATTGCATTTTATTGGTTATTTTTGTTGGTAATAAAAAAGTTACCAACAATTTGGTTATGACATTACATTTTTTTTGGTTATTTTTGTTGGTAGCAAAAAAGTTGTCTTCGCATTTTTTTTGTACTTTTGTTGGTAGTAAAAAGGTTACCAACAATTTGGTTATGTCATTGCATTATATTGGTTATTTTTGTTGGTAGCAAAAAAGTTGTCTGCATTTTTTTGGTTATTTTTGTTGGTAGTAAAAAGGTTACCAACAATTTCGTTATGACATTGTATTTTTATTTTGGTTATTTTTGTTGGTAGTAAAAAGGTTACCAACAATTTGGTTATGTCATTGCATTTTATTGGTTATTTTTGTTGGTAATAAAAAAGTTACCAACAATTTGGTTATGACATTACATTTTTTTTGGTTATTTTTGTTGGTAGCAAAAAAGTTGTCTTTGCATTTTTTTGTTATTTTTTGTTGGTAGTAAAAAGGTTACCAACAATTTGGTTATGTCATTGCATTTTTTTGGTTATTTTTGTTGGTAGTAAAAAAGTTACCAACATTTTGGTTATGACATTGCATTTTTTTTTAGTTATTTTTGTTGGTAGTGAAAAAGTTACCAACATTTTGGTTATGTCATTGAATTTTTTTGGTTATTTTTGTTGGTAGTAAAAAGGTTACCAACAATTTGGTTATGTCATTTCATTTTTTTGGTTATTTTTGTTGGTAATAAAAAAGTTATCAACAATTTGGTTCTGACATTGCATTTTTTTTGGTTATTTTTGTTGGTAGCAAAAAAGTTGTCTTCGCATTTTTTTTGTACTTTTGTTGGTAGTAAAAAGGTTACCAACAATTTGGTTATGTCATTGCATTATATTGGTTATTTTTGTTGGTAGCAAAAAGTTGTCTGCATTTTTTTGGTTATTTTTGTTGGTAGTAAAAAGGTTACCAACAATTTGGTTATGACATTGTATTTTTTTTTTGGTTATTTTTGTTGGTAGTAAAAAGGTTACCAACAATTTGGTTATGTCATGGCATTTTATTGGTTATTTTTGTTGGTAATAAAAAAGTTACCAACAATTTGGTTATGACATTACATTTTTTTTTGGTTATTTTTGTTGGTAGCAAAAAAGTTGTCTGCATTTTATTGGTTATTTTTGTCGGTAGTAAAAAAGTTACCAACAATTTGGTTATGGCATTCCATTTTTTTTTGGTTATTTTTGTTGGTAGCAAAAAAGTTGTCTTTGCATTTTTTTGGTTATTTTTGTTGGTAGTAAAAAATTGTCTTTCCATTTTTTGGTTATTTTAGTTGGTAGTAAAAAGGTTACCAACAATTTGGTTATGTCATTGCATTTTATTGGTTATTTTTGTCGGTAGTAAAAAAGTTACCAACAATTTGGTTATGACATTGCATTTTTTTGGTTATTTTTGTTGGTAGTAAAAAGGTTACCAACAATTTGGTAATGTCATTGCATTTTTTGGTTATTTTTATTGGTAATAAAAAATTATTTATTATATTATTACTTGTTTATAATAGTCGATGTGAAATTATCGCTAATTTCTTTTTTTGCAGATTTGCCGAGGCGCACAACTGCGGCTCCCTGACCAACGCCTCGGTCCAGTACATCGAGGAGCACTTTGTGAAGGTGGGCAACGAGAAGGAGATCTACGAGCTTCCGAAGGAGCAGGTCGCCAAGTTCCTGGGCTCGGAGTACCTGCGCGTCGACTCCGAGTACCAGGTGTTCCAGACGGCGGTGCGGTGGATAACGGCCGACGTCGTGCAGAGGAAGAGATACGTGTTCGAGATACTGAAGCACGTCAGGTTGTCACTGCTTTCGTTAGGTGAGCGTTACGATGTTTAAACGATTCTAAATTATGTAATTGCGGAAAAAAATTATAAATTGGTGACCCGAAGTTAATTTGGTATTTAGCCTAAAGTTTAGCAGATAAATTGGTGATCCCGAGTTAACTCTTAATATGGTATTTTGGCCTAAAGTTTAGCAGATGATGTTGTCTGGGGACATTTTTTTTTACTACAGAGGGCAGCACTGACGATGTAAAGAAAGACCAATTGAAGTTTTTTTTTACTATTATTATTGTGAGGGATTTTTTTCATGTATTTAGTTATAATCTATTTCTTATAAATTCTTGACAAATTGGCTGCCAAGAAGTTTTTTTTTTTTGTAAAATGTCAAAAAAGTCTTCTTTGTTTTTAAGTTTTATTTTATAAAATAAGTAATAATATGCTTATTTAATTCATTTTGATGCATTTTTTTAGACGAAATTACGGGTTTTTTTATGTACTCACTGTCAGTCACAGGTGACTGACGTGGCCCCATTGGAATATTTCAGTGTATTTTTATACATGAGTTCAATGTACCAAAAGCTTCGATATAAAATACAAACCGCTATTTAATATAGATACATCATTACGGCGACATCTATTGTTTTGAACGTTCAAATTTCCCCAATCCGCTGACAATTAAAACGAACAGCCAACAAGCGACAGTTGTACTAATAATAATGTTTGGCTTTCCATCACTGACAACTGCTCTGCAATTAGTGCAACGTTCAAGACAATAGATGTCGGCGCAATGGTGTTACTATCTTGATGGTAGTTTTGAGGTTTATAACTTAATAGTAATAATTCGTGTCCATGAACGACACAGTGACTGACTAAGCGGTCAACGTGTTAACTGGAGAGGTATAAATGGACAAAATTAAAATGTACAAAGTGCATAACCTCAAAAAAACCATAGAATGTTAAAATAAAGTGCACAAGCGCCACGCTGGCTAATTTAATGTGTCCATTATAATATTTGAATTATTTCTGGGGATTTAAAGAAACCTAACCTACTTTCTTTTTTTTGTTAGGTTTATTAGAACGTTCCATCGTGACCTGTTCGGATGGAAGCCTGAAGGTGGCCCTGAAGTCCATACACGAGGATCTGATGAACAGGAAGGGCTGCCTGGTGCCCCTGAACGTGAAGCCCAGGCTGTGCGCGAAGAAGGACATCTACGTCATCGGCGGTTCGAAGAGGGAGCCCCAGCCGAACTTCCACAGGGGTTCGGAGAGCACGTACGTGTCGGTGGAGAGGTTCGACACGTTCAAAAGGTGAGTGCGTCACGTTTCATCACAATCCCGAAAAGAAATATTCGTATGTGTGTTTGAAAACCCTCAACGAAAACTAACATGTTTAGTTTGGCAATCCTGAAGCGGAATAGTTGTATGAATTTGTGTTTTCATAGAAATAACACCGATATTTAATTCAAGGGGTGGTTTCACCCCGTAAACCTCGAGATAAGCACACGGGTCTCTTATTTTTTGATGCTCTACGACGTGTACAAGGTGCGTCGCAATCGGTGAGGGACGCCCCCGACCAACAGTGGCGTCTCTTTAATATTTCTGCAAAGGGTTTGAATTTTTAAAAATAAAAATCATGGCACTTGAGATTTTTTTTTAACGACATACTTTACTGCGTCGTTCAAGGATATATAATTTGACATTCGCTCGCACGAGGGTTAACCACCCTACCTTTTTTTTTTACTTTCTACGTTACGAAGTACGAGAAAGTATTTTTTTTTACGGAAATATCCGTTTTGGGGTCCCTAGATGCCATTTCCACAATTTCTGGAAGAAAAAATGTTACTTTCTCCGATTTGATAGTATCATTTACATTTACGTTTTCGTGGTTTATTTTCAATTTAAATCATATTTTAAATGTACATCGAGCGTGATGAAACTGACGTTTAAAACGTCAAAATTATGAAAGATGGAAAAATTACACTTCAAATTCAAAAACTCAGTTTACTCAAAAACTAAAGGGATTTCGAAAAAAACTTATTCTTTATAAGTTGTTCATTTTGGCATTCTGTACAATTATTATTAACATAAATTTGCTGTAACTATTACCGTTTCATAATTATAAATCGAAAATGAAAAAAAAAAATATTTTTTTCTCGAATAAAAATTTTCAAACGCAAGATGTTTATTGCTGCTGATTTAAATGGTGAGAAGGTTCGAATACGCCCCGGGTTACTTTGCAGGATTGCCTAATATAAAAAGACTTCACGCGTCCACACGAATTAAAACATTTCAGTTCGAGTGCATTGCCGTTGATTAATTCAAGGATTATCCTCGAACCGATTGCGTGACGTGGGCACGCACTTGCACTTGCGTAAACGATCGATCAACCTTGCACATATACCCAAAAATTATTAAATCAATTACGTGGACCGGTGGGTGAGGACAGAAAAAGTTCGAACCGAACGAAAAAATTAGGCTTAGCCAATGCATAGTTGAATTTTAATTAGTAGAATGCAGTGACGGTTCGTGAGGTAACAAGGGTGGCAATACAGATAGGTAGGGTCAGTTGCGTGACCGCACCTATCTGTATTGCCACCGTACCAGAAAAAAACCCAGCGAACCGTCACTGGTAAAATGATTTGAATCTTTGCACACTGACAACGAGTGTGATATTAACACGTTAGCTGCCACTACAACTGGGATTGCACATGCGCAAGTATAAAGTTGGACGCACTAGCGCGTTGGTGGCCTTTTCAAGAATTAATTCAATTCATTGTAGTTTTTGTGAGATTACAAAACGTTTCGTATTATTTTTTTTATTATTACTTAAAAATATTACACTCCTAATGAAATCAGTTTCTTGTAGATTACGAAAACTTTCGTATTTTATTATCATTATTATTTCTTTAAAATCCGAGTTTCAAAACAGGGAGAATTTCTCTCTGGCCGTTTCACACTGTCGCCTTAAATGAATCAGCGTTGCGACTTCCTACAGAAAAACCAAACGCACGACCCTGAGCCCGCACTTTGCAATTAAACCAATTTACCTTTTACATTAGAAAAACACACTCACACCGGATAATTGGGCGTTAATTAAGCGAGCGCGCGTACGCGTACCATCTTACAAATTGCAAACACACAACAAAAACAAGGTTTTTTTTCTTTAAATATTCACTTGGGTACTGCAATCGCGGGATAAAAGCGCCACCGCTTATTTAAACTTAATTGTATGCAATTGTAATTGAACTATCGGAGCCCGCAGGGGGGACGCGATTTTGTGAATGAATTCGCGAAATCCTCGACCTTCGGAAGACCTTTCCAATGTTTTAGTATCGCGTTCGTTCGAATTTGGACAGATCTATTCGACGTCTGGAGCGCGCACGCGGGCGGGTCCCTCCGAAATTTCGAAAAATGACGCTCTACGGGAAACTGGTGCAAATTTTGATGAATTGTAAACACGGGAAGAAGTGATCCGCAATGTAAGTACTACAGTTAATATCGAAACGTTATTCGATTAATTTAAGCAGGGTGTTGGACAGCGACGGTGGTGACCCTACCTATCTATATTGCCACCCTTGTTACCTCAGCCGTACCAGAAAAAAACCCCGCGAACCGTCACTGGTGTTGAATTGAGAAGCGGGCCATAGGGATTTACATGTAAAATTTGAAATGTGTTAATATTGGCTCTCCTAATTATTTCACAACATCGGTCTTCTTACATTATTTTTAAAGCTTTTTAAGCTGAATAATTTGGTACCGTATTCAATAGTTTCCGCAGAGTATTTACCGAGATATTTGCAAAAAACTTTACTATTATTTTGAATTGAAAACAAAGGTTTGCCATGAAATCGTAATGGCGGATATTTCATTTTGTTGTTGTTTGAAAAAAGTGATAGTTGCTGTCAGATTACGATCTACAACCGGCCGTGTATTCTACACAAGAAAAAGTAAATGGTTTCACTCGGGTACTATTTAAGAAGTGAAGTGATTTGTGTTGCATTTCCGGAGAAGACAATACCAGCAAACAGACTATTCAATGAGTATTAAAAATAATGTAAGTAGACCGACTTTATGAAATAATTAAGGGAGCCGATTGTAACACATTTTAAATTTAGAAAGTAAAGTAGTAATTATTCATTAAATTGTACTTTTGCTGGATATTCACGTACAGTTCTTAAATAGTATCTGAGTAAACCCATTTACTTATAAATACTTTTTCTTGCGTAGAATACACGGCCGATTGTAAATCGTAATGTGACATCTACCGTCACTTTTAAGAACTAAATTAAATATCGGCCATTACGATTTCATGGCAAACCTTTGTTTTTAATTCAAAATAATTGTAAAGTTTTTTACAAATATCTTGGTAAATCCTCCGCAGAAATCATTGAGTAAGGTACCAAATCATTCAGCTTAAAAAGCTTTAAAAATAACGTACGAAGACAAATGCCGTCAAATAATATCCGACAGAAAATTGTGATTTTGATTTTTTTGTAATAAAGTTAATTTAAAAGCGTTAATCCGATATCGCGCGGTGCACATTTTTAAAATGCCATTCTTTCATCCAGGATGTCGTTTCCGTGATTGAATTAGTCGTTTATGCTAAATAACATCATTGAATTCAGCATTTACGATGCAGAATTCGCCTTTTTGGAGATATTCAACCGTTCGTTTTATTATCTCGTAAAACGTTTGATCGACAGCAGAATAATTTCGCGCGTCGAGGATCAAGAAACTTACCGTCCTTCGGTGGCGGATTTAGAAAAAAAACTCAAGAGAGCACGGGCGTCCGCGGAAATTTTTCCAGGGCGGGGCAAAACTACAGAAATTTCCAATAAATAAATAAAAAATGACAATAATGCTGCATTTTTGTCACCGCAAACGGCACATAAAGAAATTAACAGCTGTTAAAAATTGTGAATTTTTACAATAAAAAACGGCATTTTTTAGTTTTTAAAAAAGAGAAAATTTCAACTGCCAAAAATGACAATTTCGAACTGTCAAATATCGCACATATCTACCATCACGGATGGCACGCTGGCAGACAAGGAAAAAATGAACATCTTTTATTTGAAAATATTTTTTATAAAATCATTTTTATTCGAGAAAAAAAATTATTGTTTTTTTTTTTATTTTTGGTTTATAATTATGAAACGATAACAGTTACAGCAATTTTATGTTAATAATAATTGCAGAGAATGGCTGTCAAAAATTGTGGATTTTTACCATAAAAAAACGGCATTTTTTCATATTTAAAAAAAGAAGAAAATGACAATTTCGAATTATCAAAAATTCTACACTTCTGCAACTATAAACGGCACGATTCAACGGTAAATAAAGAAATTAGCAGCTGTCAATAATTGTGGATTTTTACAATAAAAAAACGGCTTTATTTTGTTTTTGAAAAAGAGAAAATTTCAACTGCCAAAAATGACAATTTCGAACTGTCAAATATCGCACATATCTACCATCACGGATGGCACGCTGGCAGACAACGAAAAAATGAACATCTTTTATTTGAAAATATTTTTTATAAAATATTTTTATTCGAGAAAAAAAATTATTGTTTTTTTTTTATTTTTGGTTTATAATTATGAAACGATAACAGTTACAGCAAATTTATGTTAATAATAATTGTCAAAAATTGAGGATTTTTACCATCAAAAACGGCATTTTTTGATATTAAAAAAAAAGAAAATGACAATTTCGAATTATCGAAAATTCTGCACTTCTGCAACTATAAACGGCACGATTCGACGGTAAATAAAGAAATTAGCAGCTGTCAAAAATTGTGGATTTTTACAATCAAAAAACGGCATTTCTTTGTTTTTGAAAAAGAGAAAATTTCAACTGCCAAAAATGACAATTTCGAACTGTCAAAAATCGCACATATCTACCATCACGGATGGCGCGCTGGCAGACAACGAAAAAATGAACATCTTTTATTTGAAAATATTTTTTATAAAATATTTTTATTCGAGAAAAAAAATTATTGTTTTTTATTTTTTTATTTTTGGTTTATAATTATGAAACGATAACAGTTACAGCAAATTTATGTTAATAATAATTGTCAAAAATTGAGGATTTTTACCATCAAAACCGGCATTTTTTGATATTAAAAAAAAAAAGAAAATGACAATTTCGAATTATCGAAAATTCTGCACTTCTGCAACTATAAATGGCACGATTCGACGGTAAATAAAGAAATTAGCAGCTGTCAAAAATTGTGGATTTTTACAATCAAAAAACGGCATTTTTAGGTTTTTGAAAAAAAGAAAATTTCAACTGCTAAAAATAACAATTTCGAACTGTCAAATAACGCACATATATACCATCACGGATGGCACGCTGGTAGACAACGAAAAAATGAACATCTTTTATTTGAAAATATTTTTTATAAAATCATTTTTATTCGAGAAAAAGATTATTATTATTTTTTTTTATTTTTGGTTTATAATTATGAAACGATAACAGTTACAGCAAATTTATGTTAATAATAATTATCAAAAATTGTGGATTTTTACCATCAAAAATGGCATTTTTTGATATAAAAAAAAAAGAAAATGACAATTTCGAATTATCAAAAATTCTCCACTTCTGCAACTATAAACGATTTCACGGTAAATAAAGAAATTAGCAGCTGTCAAAAATTGTGGATTTTTACTATCAAAAAACGGCATTTTTTTGTTTTTGAAAAAGAGAAAATTTCAACTGCCAAAAATGACAATTTCGAACTGTCAAATATCGCACATATCTACCATCGCGGATGGCACGCCGGCAGACAATGAAAGAATGAACATGTTTTATTTGAAAATATTTTTTATAAAATCATTTTTATTCGAGAAAAAAAATTATTGTTTTTTTTTTATTATTTTTGGTTTATAATTATGAAACGATAACAGTTACAGCAAATTTATGTTGGTAATAATTGTAGAGAATGGCGAAATGAACAACTTATAAAGAATAAGTTTTTTCGAAATCTCTTTAGTTTTTTGAGTAAACTGAGTTTTTGAATTTGAAGTATAATTTTTCCATGTGTCATAATTTTGACGTTTTAAACGTCAGTTTTATCCGAGTCTACAAACCATTTAAAACATGATTTCAATTGAAAATAAAGTATGGAAGCGTAAATATAAATGATTCCATCAAGTCGGAGAAAGTAACATGATGGCCACATCGCCATTTTTTTTTCTTTTTGTCCAGTTTAAACAGAAGACTGGGGGGGGGGGGAAACAATGCTGCAACTAATCCCGCGGGAGGAAAAGTTTGCATTTTTTAGAATGTGCATTCACACGCACGTTCCACCGATTGCGCGATCGAATTGATTGACTTTACGATATTTCACACATTTAAATCTTAAAGGGTGTGGTGTGAAGCACCGGACATGTCGATAAACCGCATAGTGCCCGGCGTCGCGTCGCTGAACGGCCAGATCTACGTCGTCGGGGGCGAGCAGGAGTCCAACAGTCTGGCGTGCGGCGAGTGTTTCGACCCCGAGGACAACGGCTGGACGGTCATCGCGAGCATGATCGTGCCCCGCTGCGAGTTCGGCATGTGCGCCCTCAACGGCTTCCTCTACGCCATGGGAGGCTGGGTCGGCGAGGACATCGGCGGCTCGATAGAGCGCTACGACCCCAAACTGGACGAGTGGAGGCTGGTCGGCAGCCTGCCGGAGCCCAGGTTCAGCATGGGCGTCGTCAGCTACGAAGGTAAACATCCAGAAATTCCCACATCCTCTCCACGAATAAACGCGCTAAATTTGAATGGAGTACCGCCATTGGTCGACTAATCAAGCGGTGTTCGCCATTGCGGAAAAATGAACGCGCTAAATTTGAATAGAGTGTTTCTATTGGTCAAGTAACCAAGCTGATTCGGAGTAGGTTTGGTGTCAGTTACGCCCAAAACACGGGGGCGCAAGTGTCCCGGGCACAACTGCTTCAACACCCTTCTGGGCGCAAGTTTCCCGATTTTTGATGGAGGCGTAAGTATTTTGGGCGCAACTGAGCCTTCACCTTCGGTGTACGGTAAACTGAGTTACTTCTCAACAGTTGCGTTTAACCGTCTGAGTTCCAAGCAGCGCGACCGCGCTGTTGAGATTTTGTATCGAAAAATCTAAGTACTTTACGAACTGTATGGAATTGCGATTCAATTACCCCTGGAACTCAAACGGTTATCATTATGATATTTGCAGATATTCGGCCCGTCGCTAAAATAAAGTTTAAACTGTCAGCGGTGACAGATGTCGGTACTGACGCACTTGATGTGAATGTTTAGGCCTTATTTACATGGTCGGCGGTTGTTCGCGGAACGAGCGGTACCTGCAGGACCTGCTCTGCTACAACCCCATGACCGGCGAGTGGAAGTCCCTGCCCCAGATGACGATAGCGCGCTCCCAGATGGGAGTGGTCGTCCTGAACGACCATCTGTACGTCGTCGGAGGCGATAACAGGCATCAGGTGCTGAACAGCGTCGAGAGGTACTCCTTCAAGAAAGTAAGTACCGCCGTAAATTTGCCGAAAACTTTCGCGTCGAATTTGCGAAATTTTTCCAGAACAAGTGGAACACGGTGCCGAAAATGCTGGTGGCCCGCAGCCGTCCGGCGGTGGCGGCGGTCGACGGCCTCCTCTACGTGATCGGCGGCTCCAAGACCAACGAGCACTTTTACAGGTCCCAGTATACGATATCCTCCGTGGAATGTTTCGACCCGGTGATGAACATGTGGTCGGAGTGCCCCGAGCTGCCCGAGAGCAGGGCGGAAGCCGGCGCCGTCGTCATCTAAGCGCCGCAAAAAGAGAGAGATGGAGAGAGAGAGAGATACCCGGTCCATTAGCCTAATTAAAATTTTTAACAGATTTTTACACCGAACAACCACACGACAAGAATTGAGCCGGCATCAATGTTTATAAAAAAAAAATAATACATAACATATAGAATCGGAGAGTGTAGAAGCATGTTTATAATTAGCGATTCGACGTGGGAGCTCCCGACAGAATACATCACATTCGACGAAAACGCTAAAAGTACAAACGTTCAAATTGGTGAGATTCAGTTTCGGGTTATGATTTCATGTGCCTTTATTTGAGGGTGATGTATTTGTGGACTCCGTAGGTGTTTATTATATATAAGTGTAAAAAGGGGCATTACGTGTGTTTTCCGTTTTTTCGATTACGGCGACGGCGGGGCGCGTCTTCATTCCCGGGGCGCACTTCTGCTGTCGCACATCCGGTTTATCTTCGAGGAAGCATGTGCGAGTCTGTTTTAACCAACCATTCTGTCCTGCATATAACATTGTTATACAAAACTTTAAATAAACATATATATACAAGTTTATTATTGCGATTATTTTCGACGCCCCCTGTGAGGGGGGAAACCCATCGGCGCGCTAGTGATGTTCTTTTTCGTTCCGCGTAACGGATGATGAGAGGAAACTAGTTGGAAGGGGAACGCCTTGGAATACGATCCTGATATTTAGTTGAAGGAAGACGGCAATACAAACTGGATAAGGAGAGAAGATCGAGTGGACACTCCTACTTTGGTTACCCTCCGTAACCGATCCCCTTCTGTTCTAAATTTGGAGCGAGACACTTCTCCCTAGAAGTTTTATTACAGTTTTATATAATGGGCGTCTCTATCTGGAGAAATATTTACATTTTAACGTAAAATAGTGCTATAACAAAGTTGAAAGTCTAAATTTAAATTTTAACACAAATCACGTTAGGCAACCCAATGCACAAGCTTATCAAAATTTTAAACGTTTCACTGATAAGTTCTTTCATAAATAAACAACCAATCAGATTCGTCCATTTTTGTCGAACACCGCACGCTACAGAAACTTAGAACGTCAATGTCACTGAGAAACGGTAAGACCCCGCGCGTCAGGGCGATTTGTTAAACTTAGGCTGATAAGACCCCCGCTGTCGGTGTCGATGTTCAGATTTATATCATATTCATAGATACCCTTGAATAAAAAATTACGATCGATCTGTCAACGTATAAACATGTCTGAATCACGCTTCGGGACAGAATGCGATGAAGCAATTAATAATTTAATTACAACACCAAAAAACACGGTCAAAAGTAAAAAATACGTATAGAAACTGTTCCAGCATTTTTGTGAGGTAAGAAAATACGAATTGAAAATTGTACTTTTAATAAATAGCTTTTTAAGTTTTGTACATAATTCAAGAACTTATCTTACCGAATGTACCTCGGGCAATGATAAATTCGAGATAATTTTGACTAGTTCCCTCAAGTGTGTTGCTTTAAGTAATTGCCCTCCGCCTGACGGCGTCGGGCAATTACTAAGCAACACACTTTCGGGGTTTAGTCAAAATTATCGCGAAATTATCAGTGCCCTTGGGACATTATAGCTGATAATTTGTTTGACACTGCTCGCTAATCAAAATTGACGATGAAGTTGCGAGGTTTTATTACAGTTTCCTATTTTGTTATCAAATTAATCAAGATAAATAGTTAATTAAGGGTGGGTTTACAGTACATTTTTTAATTTGAAATTAAGTTAATCGCGCAATCAATTTAATAGCGTCATCAAATTAATCGCGGTTTAGAAATACTCTTTTGTCGGAATTAACAACGCTATTAGTTAATTTCAATTAAGGCGATTTTGATCGCGGTTGGTATGGCGCGAGACGTCAGCAGCTAACTTCACGCCTATTAACATAACCTATAAATTAAATAGCCTGTCACCTATGTGTCGTCACGAATAAGTGCGCATGTGTTGATTGTATGGCGGTCGATGGTGTTTAAACGATCTGCTGTTCTCTGCTGGCGCGTTTGCTTTTGTAAAAGATTATATAAAATAATACAAATGAATCAAGAGGATGTTCTTTAATGCGGGAAAATGTTTATACATATGGGAACAATATGTTCCTATGTAGTTTTTTTGGTAGTAATTATTAATATAATTAACTGAAGCTTATCATTGTCCAAGAACGTTTGTTCAGAGATATGCTGTGCCATGACGTATGTATTAAATGCATGTTGCACTGGTCATATACTATAGTATAGTATAGTATTGCACAGTTTTAGATTAATTTGTTTGATTTTGACGATATCATTAGAATTTTCTCTAATTACCTTCTCCGCTGTTTAATAAATTTGAATTTGAACATCTTGTGATGCCATGAAATAGGTTCCTCTACTTTTTTTATTTTTACACAAGAATGTTTTGGCTTGCCTTATACATATGTACATAAATTTATGACGCCTGTACTAACATTATTCGGATAACAAATACGTGTTTCATCAATTACTTACCTTTTATTAATTGATAACTTGCCAAATTTTTATTGTTTATAAGTTTTTCTTTTCACTTTCACTTTAATCAGGGACTTAATTGAGGTAGCGCCGTCAATTAAGTTAACGTCAAATTAAACAAAAAGTTAATCGCAATCAAATGCTAATCGAGCTTCTGTAAACCGATTTTTTGTTTAATCGCAATCAAATCGGACTTAACAACGCTGTTAACTTAATCGCGATTAACTATTTGATTTCATGTTGATTGATATTAGTTGGCAAGGCAACGCGAATTTTAATCGCAATCAAATAGTTAATTGCAATCAAATATTTGATTTGCTTTCTGTAAACCCACCCTTAGTGTATTTTTTTCACTGACATATGTCAAACTTTATAGTTCTGGCGTTAATAAACGTTATTATTATTATAACGAACATCTCTATTTGGAGATATATTTACATTTTAACGTAAAATTGTTTATCCAAAATCGGGTCTAGTTAGCAAATTACTGCGGTCATTTGAAGCATGAATTTTTATTCAAAATCGAGTGAAATAAGCAAATTACTGCGGTCATTTGAAGCATGTAATGTTGTTCATTACCCCCTGGTGAGAGGATAACTCGGACTCACAGAATACGTAGGATTTTTGAAATATTTCAAACCGACACCACTTCCGCCAAAATTTTATTATATAAGATTATTTCAATATTTAATGCAACCACTGACGATTTTGGATATAATGTTATATTACACTCATGTGTAATTACTCATTAGTCCCTTTAGAAAATTACCCGTTAACTTTTTCTTGCGGTGCTAATTACGTACATTCCATATTCCTATACACAAATTACGTTAGGCAACCCAATGCACAACGCCATTCGAGTAAGAATCAAGTCGTGCGCGTCTTGAAATTTTGCCGGTCGCGAAAAACAACGTTTGTTTGGTGCATGGATGGCCGTACGCGGTGGGAAACGATTGCCGGTGAGTTTTACTTTCGCAATACCTCATTAAATCGTCGCGTGTCGTCTAATCATTTGCTTAAATTCGGTTAGCATCAGCACGCTGTGTATTCCAATTCGCGCGGGGGACTCCTCTTCGTGCCGCGACGTGCGCAAGCAAGCGGCCATTTATGCCAATTCAACGAACCGACTGATTCGATAATTTCGCAAAGGATTGGTAAATCTCGCGTGTATTTATACATTTGTTGTGCGCGCTTGGATTTCATATCGTATACAACGCAGGGAGGTTCAAGTCCTCGCACGTTGGGCAATCCAACGTACAATCGACGCCATTATTCGAGTAGTGATGATCCAGTCGTGCTCGTCTTGAAATTTTGCCGATCGCGAAAAACAACGTTTGTTTGGTGCATCGATGGCCGTACGCGGTGGGAAAAGATTGCCGGTGAGTTTTACGTTCGCAATACCTCAATAAAACATCGCGTGTCGTCTAATCAATTGCTTAAATTCGGTTAGAATCAGCACGCTCTGTATTTCAATTCGCGCGGGGACTCTTGCCCGTGCCGCGACGTGCGCAAGCAAGCAGCCATTTTTGCCAATTCAACGAACCGACTGATTCGATAATTTCGCAAAGTATTGGTAAATCTCGCGTGTATTTATACATTTGTTGTGCACGCTTGGATTTCATATCGTATACATAGGAAACAAATTGGGGATAACCTTACTTGTTGCAGAAAGCATGTATACACAGGATTTATATTACAACGCAGGGAGGTTCAAGTTCTCGCACGTTGGGCAACCCAACGTACAACCGACGCCATTCGAGTAGTGAGAATCAAGTCGTGCGCGTCTTGAAATTTTGCCGATCGCGAAAAACAACGTTTGTTTGGTGCATCGATGGCCGTACGCTGTGGGAAAAGATTGCCGGTGAGTTTTACTTTCGCAATAGCTCATTAAATCGTCGCGTGTCATCGAATCGTTTGCTTGAATTCGGTTAGCATCAGTATGCTTTGTATTCCAATTCGCGCGGGGACTCTTCTCGCCCGTGCCGCGACGTGCGCAAGCAAGCGGCCATTTTTGCCAATTCAACGAACCGACTGATTCGATAATTTCGCAAAGGATTGGTAAATCTCGCATGTATTTATACATTTGTTGTGCACGCTTGGATTTCATATCATACACACAGGATTTCAATTACAACGCAGGGAGGTTTAAGCCCTCGCACGTTGGGCAACCCAACGTATAAACGTGTCGTGGGCGTCTTGAAATTTTGCCGATCGCGAAAAACAACGTTTGTTTGGTGCATCGATGGCCGAAAACGTTGGGAAAAGATCGCCGGTGAGTTTTACTTTCGTAATACCCCATTAAGTCGACCGCATATCATCTAAATATTTGCTTAAATTCGGTTAGCGTAGGCCACGAGCGCTTTAGAAAGGTGTTTAATATTTGAAGTCCGTGACACGCCAGCAAAGAAAACTCGAAAAAATCAACTTTCTTAATAATCATCGTAGACCTGTAAGTGGCTCTACCAATAAAATGCGAACACAGTAAACGAGTAGAAAAAGCAATAAATCGAGTTGGAAAATATTTTCACATTTAATATAAATCAATCAATTACGTTATGAAAAGGCAAGAACATCCTGTGATCCGACCATTCCGTGTTCTCGATCATCCTGTACAGCGAGAGGACGAAATGCGGAAAGGCGTTCAGGATAAAGCCGCTGATGGACTGTCTGCAATCCTCTGGCATCACCATGTTGTTGTCCTTGACGTACTTTATAAACTTGAGGAGGCCCGAGGGCGTGTCCTTGCAGTCGACGAAGGCCGCCTGGGGGTAGTGCTTCTTGGCCGTCAGTATCCAGCAGTTTCCGATGATGTTCTCCTTGAGGGCGATCTTATCCAGGGAGGCGTGCAGCATCTCCACGTCCAGGGAGATGTTGGTCTTCTGGCTCAGGCCGGCGCACGCCAGGATGTAGGTCCATTTCTTCGCGTTCGACCAGAAGTATATGTGTCTAAATTTAATAAAAAGCATTTCCAATAAAACGAATAACTTTGTTGGTTATTTGAATTATTCAAAATGTATCACGAAGTGAAAGCCTCCACAATTACTTATTTAAAAAGCATTTCTTGAACCAAAAAAAAAAAGCGGAAAGCACGCACTTACGATAAGACCTGGTGCGTCGTCGGCCTCTCGCTCGGCTCCCCCATCAGCATCCAGGTGAGCAGGTCGTACAGTTCCATGTCCTTCGAGTAGATCTGCGGCGTGGCCTTCTCCAGATTCTTCAGGATCTCCATCACCTCGTTGCCGAACGCGTGTCCGCCGAAATTGGCGGCGAAGTGCACCAGCATGCCGGCGACCTGTATGTCCGACGCGCACGTGCACTTCACCGACTTGTTCTGCTTGTACTGTCTGTAGGACTCGGTCGCGAACCATATGATCGTCGATTCCGGCAAATTCTTGAACGTGGACAGCGCCTGAAATACAGTGAGATCAGAAAGTCGTCCGCGAACAAAGTTCATTCATACATCAGATAGTCGACAAATTTTGTTAGTTGCATTAAAGTTGATACCGAGGGTGGCGGGTGGGATTTTTTACAATTTTTCTAATCGCTGAAGGAAATTTTCTTTTCTGCACTTTAAGTTTTGAGTGCTGTCAATTTCTTTTCCAGATGTAATATGTCAATTGTTTTAACACTATCTCAAAAATGGGTTTATTGCGAAAGGATTTTGAAATTTTGAGGCTAATTCCGGCAGAGATTAATTTTTTACAATTTTTTTAATCGCCGAAGGAAATTTTCTTTTCTGCACTTTAAGTTTTGAGTGCTGTCAATTTCTTTTCCAGATGGAATATGTCAAATGTTTTAACACTATGTCAAAAATGGGTTGATTACGAATGTATTTTGAAATTTTGAGGCTAATTCCGGCAGAGATTAATTTTTTACAATTTTTTTAATCGCCGAAGGAAATTTTCTTTTCTGCACTTTAAGTTTTGAATGCTGACAATTTCTTTTCCAGATGGAATATGTCAATTGTTTTAACACTATGTCAAAAATGGGTTAATTCCGAATGGATTTTGAAATTTTGAGGCTAATTCCGGCAGAGATTAATTTTTTACAATTTTTTTAATCGCCGAAGGAAATTTTCTTTTCTGCACTTTAAGTTTTGAATGCTGACAATTTCTTTTCCAGATGGAATATGTCAATTGTTTTAACACTATGTCAAAAATGGGTTTATTCCGAATGGATTTTGAAATTTTGAGGCTAATTCCGGCAGAGATTAATTTTTTACAATTTTTTTAATCGCCGAAGGAAATTTTCTTTTCTGCACTTTAAGTTTTGAGTGCTGTCAATTTCTTTTCCAGATGGAATATGTCAAATGTTTTAACACTATGTCAAAAATGGGTTAATTCCGAATGGATTTTGAAATTTTGAGGCTAATTCCGGCAGAGATTAATTTTTTACAATTTTTTTAATCGCCGAAGGAAATTTTCTTTTCTGCACTTTAAGTTTTGAATGCTGACAATTTCTTTTCCAGATGGAATATGTCAATTGTTTTAACACTATGTCAAAAATGGG
This sequence comes from Ocypus olens, assembly GCA_910593695.2. Taxonomy (NCBI): domain Eukaryota; kingdom Metazoa; phylum Arthropoda; class Insecta; order Coleoptera; family Staphylinidae; genus Ocypus; species Ocypus olens. The sequence continues at coordinate 58,086,103 of OU343053.1, forward strand.
TTAATTCCGAATGTATTTTGAAATTTTGAGGCTAATTCCGGCAGAGATTAATTTTTTACAATTTTTTTAATCGCCGAAGGAAATTTTCTTTTCTGCACTTTAAGTTTTGAATGCTGACAATTTCTTTTCCAGATGGAATATGTCAATTGTTTTAACACTATGTCAAAAATGGGTTAATTCCGAATGGATTTTGAAATTTTGAGGCTAATTCCGGCAGAGATTAATTTTTTACAATTTTTTTAATCGCCGAAGGAAATTTTCTTTTCTGCACTTTAAGTTTTGAATGCTGACAATTTCTTTTCCAGATGGAATATGTCAATTGTTTTAACACTATGTCAAAAATGGGTTTATTCCGAATGGATTTTGAAATTTTGAGGCTAATTCCGGCAGAGATTAATTTTTTACAATTTTTTTAATCGCCGAAGGAAATTTTCTTTTCTGCACTTTAAGTTTTGAGTGCTGTCAATTTCTTTTCCAGATGGAATATGTCAAATGTTTTAACACTATGTCAAAAATGGGTTAATTCCGAATGGATTTTGAAATTTTGAGGCTAATTCCGGCAGAGATTAATTTTTTACAATTTTTTTAATCGCCGAAGGAAATTTTCTTTTCTGCACTTTAAGTTTTGAATGCTGACAATTTCTTTTCCAGATGGAATATGTCAATTGTTTTAACACTATGTCAAAAATGGGTTAATTCCGAATGGATTTTGAAATTTTGAGGCTAATTCCGGCAGAGATTAATTTTTTACAATTTTTTTAATCGCCGAAGGAAATTTTCTTTTCTGCACTTTAAGTTTTGAGTGCTGTCAATTTCTTTTCCAGATGGAATATGTCAAATGTTTTAACACTATGTCAAAAATGGGTTGATTACGAATGTATTTTGAAATTTTGAGGCTAATTCCGGCAGAAAATAATTTTTTACAATTTTTTTAATCGCCGAAGGAAATTTTTTTTTCTGCACTTCATGTTTTGAGTGCTGTCAATTTCTTTTCCAGATGTAATATGTCGAATGTTTTAACACTATGTCAAAAATGGGTTTATTCCGAATGGATTTTGAAATTTTGAGGCTAATTCGGGCAGAGATTAATTTTTTACAATTTTTTTAATCGCCGAAGGAAATTTTCTTTTCTGCACTTTAAGTTTTGAGTGCTGTCAATTTCTTTTCCGGATGGAATATGTCAATTGTTTTAACACTATGTCAAAAATGGGTTAATTCCGAATGGATTTTGAAATTTTGAGGCTAATTCCGGCAGAGATTAATTTTTTACAATTTCTGTAATCGCCGATGGAAATTTTCTTTTCTGCACTTTAAGTTTTGAGTGCTGTCAATTTCTTTTCCAGATGGAGTATGTCAATTGTTTTAACACTATGTCAAAATGGGTTTATTTCGAATGGATTTTGAAATTTTGAGGCTAATTCCGGCAGAGATTAATTTTTTACAATTTTTTTAATCGCCGAAGGAAATTTTCTTTTCTGCACTTTAAGTTTTGAGTGCTGTCAATTTCTTTTCCGGATGGAATGTCAATTGTTTTAACACTATGTCAAAAATGGGTTAATTCCGAATGGATTTTGAAATTTTGAGGCTAATTCCGGCAGAGATTAATTTTTTACAATTTTTTTAATCGCCGAAGGAAATTTTCTTTTCTGCACTTTAAGTTTTGAGTGCTGTCAATTTCTTTTCCGGATGGAATGTCAATTGTTTTAACACTATGTCAAAAATGGGTTAATTCCGAATGGATTTTGAAATTTTGAGGCTAATTCCGGCAGAGATTAATTTTTTACAATTTTTTTAATCGCCGAAGGAAATTTTCTTTTCTGCACTTTAAGTTTTGAGTGCTGTCAATTTCTTTTCCGGATGGAATGTCAATTGTTTTAACACTATGTCAAAAATGGGTTAATTCCGAATGGATTTTGAAATTTTGAGGCTAATTCCGGCAGAGATTAATTTTTTACAATTTTTTTAATCGCCGAAGGAAATTTTCTTTTCTGCACTTTAAGTTTTGAGTGCTGTCAATTTCTTTTCCAGATGGAATATGTCAAATGTTTTAACACTATGTCAAAAATGGGTTGATTACGAATGTATTTTGAAATTTTGAGGCTAATTCCGGCAGAGATTAATTTTTTACAATTTTTTTAATCGCCGAAGGAAATTTTCTTTTCTGCACTTTAAGTTTTGAATGCTGACAATTTCTTTTCCAGATGGAATATGTCAATTGTTTTAACACTATGTCAAAAATGGGTTAATTCCGAATGGATTTTGAAATTTTGAGGCTAATTCCGGCAGAGATTAATTTTTTACAATTTTTTTAATCGCCGAAGGAAATTTTCTTTTCTGCACTTTAAGTTTTGAATGCTGACAATTTCTTTTCCGGATGGAATGTCAATTGTTTTAACACTATGTCAAAAATGGGTTAATTCCGAATGGATTTTGAAATTTTGAGGCTAATTCCGGCAGAGATTAATTTTTTACAATTTCTGTAATCGCCGATGGAAATTTTCTTTTCTGCACTTTAAGTTTTGAGTGCTGTCAATTTCTTTTCCAGATGGAGTATGTCAATTGTTTTAACACTATGTCAAAATGGGTTTATTTCGAATGGATTTTGAAATTTTGAGGCTAATTCCGGCAGAGATTAATTTTTTACAATTTTTTTAATCGCCGAAGGAAATTTTCTTTTCTGCACTTTAAGTTTTGAGTGCTGTCAATTTCTTTTCCGGATGGAATATGTCAATTGTTTTAACACTATGTCAAAAATGGGTTAATTCCGAATGGATTTTGAAATTTTGAGGCTAATTCCGGCAGAAAATAATTTTTTACAATTTTTTTAATCGCCGAAGGAAATTTTTTTTTCTGCACTTCATGTTTTGAGTGCTGTCAATTTCTTTTCCAGATGTAATATGTCGAATGTTTTAACACTATGTCAAAAATGGGTTTATTCCGAATGGATTTTGAAATTTTGAGGCTAATTCGGGCAGAGATTAATTTTTTACAATTTTTTTAATCGCCGAAGGAAATTTTCTTTTCCGCACTTTAAGTTTTGAGTGCTGTCAATTTCTTTTCCAGATGGAATATGTCAATTGTTTTAACACTATGTCAAAAATGGGTTAATTCCGAATGGATTTTGAAATTTTGAGGCTAATTCCGGCAGAAAATAATTTTTTACAATTTTTTTAATCGCCGAAGGAAATTTTTTTTTCTGCACTTCATGTTTTGAGTGCTGTCAATTTCTTTTCCAGATGTAATATGTCGAATGTTTTAACACTATGTCAAAAATGGGTTAATTCCGAATGGATTTTGAAATTTTGAGGCTAATTCGGGCAGAGATTAATTTTTTACAATTTTTTTAATCGCCGAAGGAAATTTTCTTTTCCGCACTTTAAGTTTTGAGTGCTGTCAATTTCTTTTCCGGATGGAATATGTCAATTGTTTTAACACTATGTCAAAAATGGGTTAATTCCGAATGGATTTTGAAATTTTGAGGCTAATTCCGGCAGAGATTAATTTTTTACAATTTTTTTAATCGCCGAAGGAAATTTTCTTTTCCGCACTTTAAGTTTTGAGTGCTGTCAATTTCTTTTCCAGATGGAAAATGTCAATTGTTTTAACACTATCTCAAAAATGGGTTTATTGCGAATGGATTTTGAAATTTTGAGGCTAATTCCGGCAGAAAATAATTTTTTACAATTTTTTTAATCGCCGAAGGAAATTTTTTTTTCTGCACTTCATGTTTTGAGTGCTGTCAATTTCTTTTCCAGATGTAATATGTCGAATGTTTTAACACTATGTCAAAAATGGGTTTATTCCGAATGGATTTTGAAATTTTGAGGCTAATTCGGGCAGAGATTAATTTTTTACAATTTTTCTAATCGCCGAAGGAAATTTTCTTTTCTGCACTTTAAGTTTTGAGTGCTGTCAATTTCTTTTCCAGATGTAATATGTCGAATGTTTTAACACTATGTCAAAAATGGGTTTATTCCGAATGGATTTTGAAATTTTGAGGCTAATTCGGGCAGAGATTAATTTTTTACAATTTTTCTAATCGCCGAAGGAAATTTTCTTTTCTGCACTTTAAGTTTTGAGTGCTGTCAATTTCTTTTCCAGATGGAATATGTCAATTGTTTTAACGCTATGTCAAAAATGGGTTAATTCCGAATGGATTTTGAAATTTTGAGGCTAATTCCGGCAGAGATGAATTTTTTACAATTTTTTTAATCGCTGAAGGAAATTTTCTTTTCTGCACTTTAAGTTTTGAGTGCTGTCAATTTCTTTTCCGGATGGAATATGTCAATTGTTTTAACACTATATCAAAAATGGGTTAATTCCGAATGGATTTTGAAATTTTGAGGCTAATTCCGGCAGAGATTAATTTTTTACAATTTTTTTAAATCGCTGAAGGAATTTTTTTTTCCGGCACTTTAAGTTTTGAGTGCTGTCAATTTCCGTTTCTGCAGCTGATGATTAATTCAGGTTGGAAGGTGGGATAGGGCCCACCCACCACCATTCGTTTTTAACTTTAACCTAACCTAGAAAACATTATTTTTTTTATCAGATCACTAGAGATGTAATGGTTTCAAAATTATAAAGAAACACGTTAGTGGGTGTAATTGAAATGAAACGGAGCGTGGTGGGTGGGCCCTATCCTATCCTCCAATGTTGGGTGGGTGGGCCCTATCATACCCTCCAACCTACACTCCAATGCTTTGATCGCGCCCCAGAATTCCCGTAACCACTGAATTAATTCACTCACCTTATGAATTCCGAATTCGGCCAGCTTCAAATTCCCGTACACGTCCACCAGAACGTTGCTCGGCTTGAGGCTGCCGTGCACGATGGGTTCGTCGCAGTCGTGCAGGAACATCAGTCCGGTCAGGATCTGCCGGATGATGTCCACCTTGCACACCTTCATCTGCGTCTGCTTGATCTTGTGCACGTACTCGCCCAAGTTGTACTCGCAGAGGGGCGTCGCGATCACCAGAAAGTTGACGTCGCACGCGCACAAATAGAAATGCAAAATGTTGCGGTGCTTCAGCTCGAGGATGGGATCGATCTGCGACTTCAGCAGCGGAGCGCAGATGTCGTTCTTGGGCACGAAGCGAACCGCCAGCGGAAGCTTGTCGACGCCCAGGCCGATCTCCAGCGGGCCGAAGTTCCCGCTCGGCGACAGCTCGTGGTTCTTGCGCTTCTCCGGATTGCTGATGCGTATCTTCCCGCCGAAGAAGATCTGCGAGTCCTCCATCATCTCCAGCGAGCGCATCAGCGAACACCAGCGCGAGTCGTCCGGCTCGGACTTGCTCAGCGCCTTCACGCACCCTTTGTTGCAACAGCCCGTACCCGACACGTCTTCCCCGTCCTCGCAGATGTTTAAAATCGAACTCGTTAGATGGTAGTAGTCGTGCTTGCTGCTGGACGTGCTGGTGCACTCGCATCTCTTCATCAACAATCCCGCGATTTCGTTCAAGTACACGTAATCACCCATACTGTTATGATCGGGTTTCTTCGCGGCCGTTAAATGCTCGACGATTTCTATGTTAACGTCGCCCCTCTCCGCGATCCTCTCATTCAAAACGTCCTCCATGTACCTCCTCAGATCCACCTCGCAATCGACCGGAACGTTCGCGCTCACCTTCACCGCCTCCATCGCCGCGATCTCCTCCAGCACGGTCTCGCCCCTAATCCCGTGATTCAGCAGCAGCTTCTCCAAAGTCTTCAGCACCCTCTCGCACCCGCTCGGATCCACCTCGTACGTCCTCCGCACGTTCCCCGTGAGATTATAGAATTCCCGATGCAGAATCAACAAGTTATCCTTCTCCTCGTTCTGCAGGTACTCAATCTCCATGATCGGAGCGTTAACGTCGTCGTTGTCCGAATCCTCGAACGGGCACTCCAGCTCCCATATCGCCTTGTACTTGTTGACGATCAGGCCGAGCAAATTTTCCAGGTAGCGGATGCTGACGTCGACGTCGTACTCCTCGGCGACGATTAGATTCAGGCGGTTCTTGAAGGGGAAATGGAGGATCGTCGACTTCCAGTCGTTCGCGTAGTAACTGGCGCCGTGCTGCTTCGCCGCCTCCGGTTTCCGCGCGGCGGCGGGGTCCTCCTGCAGGAGCACGATGGCGGATTTTATGGCGTTGACGCACGCGTTGTCCTCGTCGTTGTCCTCCTGCCGTCTCTCCGTCTCGAGCCGCTTCCTCGCGTTCGCCTTCGTCTTCAGCAGTTTGGTGCGGCGTTTGTTCTTCTTCGAGTACGAGGAGGTCTTGTGGTCGTCCGATTTCTCCGGATTGCTGACGCCGCTGTCGGTGTCCTCGATGGCGGTCGCGTTGCACTTCAGCGCCAGCTTCGAGCGCAAGTCGAGCGCCTTTTCCTGAAACTTAAGATGAAGATTCTCAAGGTGAAAATTACACAATTATGCACAAGAAGAAGCGGAAGCATATTTTACGCAACAAAACAATTCTCATCATGGTGATGGTTGCGACCGTTACTACGTGGTAATTCATTATAGAAACACTCAATAAAACACTTACTAAGTTTTTTTACCACAATTTATTTATTGGATTGATGAGGCTGTTAGTGAAATTCCATAATGTATGTGGTAAGTAAAACACGTGTGTTTGAGAATTTTCACAAATTTTTAATGTCGAACACTGCGACATATGTTTCGCCACACAGTGGCTTCATCAGGCAGATGACATCAGGCAGTGTTCGACATTAAAAATTTGTGAAAATTCTTAAACACACGTGTTTTACTTACCACATACACAATTTATTTGATGTATGTACAAATATTACGTATACATACATATCACGACTTAAGTTTCGACGTGTTACTGTCATTATCAATCGATTCTCATCGCACACGGCTCCTTTTTTAGGCCGCTTAAAGCCTTTACACATAATAACTGGACTACATTAAATCCTGGACAAGTAGTGACAGAACACCACGTCGCTGGATACTCAAGTAGGCCTATGAAAAAACGGCTATTATCGAAAAAGCCGTTAACGGGCATTCCCTCTAGAGTGTAGGTCGCGACCCGGCACCGGGTCGCAGAATAATTTTGCCGGGTCGCGAAAAAATATTGTAAAAACACAAAAAAAATTTTTTTTTACATATTCGTTTTATAACAGTTAGTCACTAGGAACGGTGGCAAAGTGTGTATTTGTAGTTCGTATAGCAGACTTTTTACCAAATTATGTGATCATAAACACCTCCTTTTGTATTGTAATTCACGATGGATTTCAACGAGAAACGTTTTCAAATGTCTGAGCTAGATATAGATGGGACTTGAACAACCCCTCTGGTTCAATTGTGATGAACTTTTTACCAACCGCAAGAAAACAATTGAAACAAACCTTAAACTTTCGACATTCCTCTAAATATCTACTTAATTTTGGAAACATTCAAAATAATGACATTTCAACATTCTGAGGTTTTTTCGAAACCGCCAAAAAATGAAAAAAAAATCATTGAAACAACCTCTCAATTGTTTTTAAATTCACTTAAAATATATTGCACTTATTTTTTCCGCAGAAAAATGCATACGTTACTAGGATTCGAAATAATGACACTTGAACACTCTGAAGTCAAGAATTTTCTAAATCGCAAAAAATATAAAACCAATTGAAATTTTTAAATTCGCTGAAAATGCATTGCAACTTCACTTTTCTATAAGAAATTTGCAAACAGTCCTACTCTAGATTTCTAAATAATCACACTCCTGTTCAATTCTGAGGTCGAACATTTTACAAGCCACAAAAAAAAACACACACAAAAACAGCAGCATTATCGAACCTTTTCAAATTTAATCAAAAATGGATTCTATTAAAATCTATTAGCCACAATTTTGAAATATTTACCCTTAAACACTGAATTCAATTTTATGGTTGGACATTTCCAAGTTGCCCTGAAAATAAAAACCAATTGCAAAAAATAAGTATCTTATTTTAAATTATAATTTAATTGTATGTATTTTATTTTGTAAAAAGGTTATACCGTGAAATAAATATTATTATTATTATAAAATTCCGGACTTTCAAATTTACTCAAAACGGATTAATTTTCATTTCTATAATAAAATCGGCAAACATCCCAAATTTTAAAATAATCACACGTACATTGAAAAAGCATTTTTTTACTTAAATTTACTCAAAACATATGAATTTTTGGTTTCAACTTTTTCCGAAATTTCAACTCAAACATTTTTGAGGGGCGCTCCGTGGCGGAGCGGTTTGGCTCCCGCTTTATTTATTTATTTATTTACTATATTTTTGTTCTCCTTTCTTACAAAATAAAATTCACAGTATGACTAAAGATCAAAAAACATACTCAAAATTTCAAACGAAAGGAGCACGGGCGGAGTTCACTTCACAAAATGATCTTCCACTCAAACCCAATTCACGTGGACAAGATTCAAATCAACGTTAGTGGCCGAACAGCTGAAACGCTTACGCCAATTCCCTTAATCATTCACTTTCCTTAACCCACTATACCGTCAAACATCCTTCATTTAAAAAAAAAAAACATTTTTGAAAACGCAAAATCGCCCAGATTTTCTTAATTTCCTAGAAAACAACTTAGTGAATTCTCTTCAAATTTTACAAGCACATTCTATAGATTCGTAGTAATAAAACAAGTAAATTATAAAAAAAATAATGAGCGCTGGTTTTTCCGAAATTTCAACTGAAATATTTTTGGAAGCGCAAAATTATGCATCCACCTAGATGTTCTTAATTTCCTAGAAAATCCTTTAATAGATTATCTTCAAATTGTAAAAGTACACTCTGTAGACTTCTAGGAATAAAGCAAGTAAATAATCCCAAAGTAGTTTAAGCTAATTTTTCCAAAATTTCAACTCAAACATTTTTGAAAGTGAAAAATATGCATTTGGCTAGATTTTCTTAATTTCCTAGAAAATCCTTTAATAGATTATCTTCAAATTGTAAAAGCACACTCTGTAGACTTCTGGGAATAAAGCAAGTAAATAATCCCAAAGTAGTTTAAGCTAATTTTTCCAAAATTTCAACTCAAACATTTTTGAAAGTGAAAAATTTTCATGTGGCTAGATTTTCTTAATTTCCTAGAAAATCCTTTAATAGATTATCTTCAAATTGTAAAAGCACACTCTGTAGACTTCTAGGAATAAAGCAAGTAAATAATCCCAAAGTAGTTTAAGCTAATTTTTCCAAAATTTCAACTCAAACATTTTTGAAAGTGAAAAATTTTCATGTGGCTAGATTTTCTTAATTTCCTAGAAAATCCTTTAATAGATTATCTTCAAATTGTAAAAGCACACTCTGTAGACTTCTAGGAATAAAGCAAGTAAATAATCCCAAAGTAGTTTAAGCTAATTTTTCCAAAATTTCAACTCAAACATTTTTGAAAGTGAAAAATATACATTTGGCTAGATTTTCTTAATTTCCTAGAAAATCCTTTAATAGATTATCTTCAAATTGTAAAAGCACACTCTGTAGACTTCTGGGAATAAAGCAAGTAAATAATCCCAAAGTAGTTTAAGCTAATTTTTCCAAAATTTCAACTCAAACATTTTTGAAAGTGAAAAATATGCATTTGGCTAGATTTTCTTAATTTCCTAGAAAATCCTTTAATAGATTATCTTCAAATTGTAAAAGCACACTCTGTAGACTTCTGGGAATAAAGCAAGTAAATAATCCCAAAGTAGTTTAAGCTAATTTTTCCAAAATTTCAACTCAAACATTTTTGAAAGTGAAAAATTTTCATGTGGCTAGATTTTCTTAATTTCCTAGAAAATCCTTTAATAGATTATCTTCAAATTGTAAAAGCACACTCTGTAGACTTCTAGGAATAAAGCAAGTAAATAATCCCAAAGTAGTTTAAGCTAATTTTTCCAAAATTTCAACTCAAACATTTTTGAAAGTGAAAAATTTTCATGTGGCTAGATTTTCTTAATTTCCTAGAAAATCCTTTAATAGATTATCTTCAAATTGTAAAAGCACACTCTGTAGACTTCTGGGAATAAAGCAAGTAAATAATCCCAAAGTAGTTTAAGCTAATTTTTCCAAAATTTCAACTCAAACATTTTTGAAAGTGAAAAATATGCATTTGGCTAGATTTTCTTAATTTCCTAGAAAATCATTTAATAGATTATCTTCAAATTGTAAAAGTACACTCTGTAGACTTCTAGGAATAAAGCAAGTAAATAATCCCAAAGTAGTTTAAGCTAATTTTTCCAAAATTTCAACTCAAACATTTTTGAAAGTGAAAAATATGCATTTGGCTAGATTTTCTTAATTTCCTAGAAAATCCTTTAATAGATTATCTTCAAATTGTAAAAGCACACTCTGTAGACTTCTGGGAATAAAGCAAGTAAATAATCCCAAAGTAGTTTAAGCTAATTTTTCCAAAATTTCAACTCAAACATTTTTGAAAGTGAAAAATTTTCATGTGGCTAGATTTTTTTAATTTCCTAGAAAATCCTTTAATAGATTATCTTCAAATTGTAAAAGCACACTCTGTAGACTTCTAGGAATAAAGCAAGTAAATAATCCCAAAGTAGTTTAAGCTAATTTTTCCAAAATTTCAACTCAAACATTTTTGAAAGTGAAAAATTTTCATGTGGCTAGATTTTCTTAATTTCCTAGAAAATCCTTTAATAGATTATCTTCAAATTGTAAAAGCACACTCTGTAGACTTCTGGGAATAAAGCAAGTAAATAATCCCAAAGTAGTTTAAGCTAATTTTTCCAAAATTTCAACTCAAACATTTTTGAAAGTGAAAAATATGCATTTGGCTAGATTTTCTTAATTTCCTAGAAAATCATTTAATAGATTATCTTCAAATTGTAAAAGTACACTCTGTAGACTTCTAGGAATAAAGCAAGTAAATAATCCCAAAGTAGTTTAAGCTAATTTTTCCAAAATTTCAACTCAAACATTTTTGAAAGTGAAAAATTTTCATTTGGCTAGATTTTCTTAATTTCCTAGAAAATCCTTTAATAGATTATCTTCAAATTGTAAAAGCACACTCTGTAGACTTCTAGGAATAAAGCAAGTAAATAATCCCAAAGTAGTTTAAGCTAATTTTTCCAAAATTTCAACTCAAACATTTTTGAAAGTGAAAAATTTTCATTTGGCTAGATTTTCTTAATTTCCTAGAAAATCCTTTAATAGATTATCTTCAAATTGTAAAAGCACACTCTGTAGACTTCTAGGAATAAAGCAAGTAAATAATCCCAAAGTAGTTTAAGCTAATTTTTCCAAAATTTCAACTCAAACATTTTTGAAAGTGAAAAATTTTCATTTGGCTAGATTTTCTTAATTTCCTAGAAAATCCTTTAATAGATTATCTTCAAATTGTAAAAGCACACTCTGTAGACTTCTAGGAATAAAGCAAGTAAATAATCCCAAAGTAGTTTAAGCTAATTTTTCCAAAATTTCAACTCAAACATTTTTGAAAGTGAAAAATATGCATTTGGCTAGATTTTCTTAATTTCCTAGAAAATCATTTAATAGATTATCTTCAAATTGTAAAAGCACACTCTGCAGACTTCTGGGAATAAAGCAAGTAAATAATCCCAAAGTAGTTTAAGCTAATTTTTCCAAAATTTCAACTCAAACATTTTTGAAAGTGAAAAATTTTCATTTGGCCAGATTTTCTTAATTTCCTAGAAAATCCTTTAATAGATTATCTTCAAATTGTAAAAGCACACTCTGTAGACTTCTGGGAATAAAGCAAGTAAATAATCCCAAAGTAGTTTAAGCTAATTTTTCCAAAATTTCAACTCAAACATTTTTGAAAGTGAAAAATTTTCATTTGGCTAGATTTTCTTAATTTCCTAGAAAATCCTTTAATAGATTATCTTCAAATTGTAAAAGCACACTCTGTAGACTTCTAGGAATAAAGCAAGTAAATAATCCCAAAGTAGTTTAAGCTAATTTTTCCAAAATTTCAACTCAAACATTTTTGAAAGTGAAAAATATGCATTTGGCTAGATTTTCTTAATTTCCTAGAAAATCATTTAATAGATTATCTTCAAATTGTAAAAGTACACTCTGTAGACTTCTAGGAATAAAGCAAGTAAATAATCCCAAAGTAGTTTAAGCTAATTTTTCCAAAATTTCAACTCAAACATTTTTGAAAGTGAAAAATTTTCATTTGGCTAGATTTTCTTAATTTCCTAGAAAATCCTTTAATAGATTATCTTCAAATTGTAAAAGCACACTCTGTAGACTTCTAGGAATAAAGCAAGTAAATAATCCCAAAGTAGTTTAAGCTAATTTTTCCAAAATTTCAACTCAAACATTTTTGAAAGTGAAAAATATGCATTTGGCTAGATTTTCTTAATTTCCTAGAAAATCCTTTAATAGATTATCTTTAAACTTTTAAAGCACACTCTGTACACTTCTAGCAATAAAACAAGTAAATAATCAAAAAATAATTTGGGCTGGTTTTTCCAAAATTTTTGAAAATTCAAAATTCATTCGCCTAGATTTTCTTAGTTTTCTAAAAAAAAACCTTAGTGGAATATCTTTAAATTTTACAACCACATTCTATAGATTCGTAGTAATAAAACAAGTAAATAATTTGAGCTAGTTTTTTCCGAAATTTCAACTCAAACATTTTTTAAAGTGTAAAATTATGCATTCACCTAGATTTTTTTATTTCCAAGAAAGTCCCTTAGTGAATTATCTTCAAACTTTAAAGGTACACTCTGTAGACTTCCAGTACTAAAATTAAACTTAAAATACAAAGTAGGGCTGGAGTTTTTTCTTACAGAAAATTTAGCATCGATGGTCATTCCAAGGTAATTGCAGGATGGTTTGGATATGCTGTAGGGAATTTGTGGGATTTTATGATGTGGGATTAGTAGTTGTTACTAGGGAGGTAGGATTGAGAACCATTTTTCGTGTGGATCGGAGTAGAGTTTGGAGTGGTTTTGGGGTTTTTGGGATGGACGTGGAGCGCGTAATCAGGGCAACGTGAGGATTATTTAGGGTTGGGATGATACATATCATGGCAAAATATGTTTTAACGGATTAATAATAAAGGAACGCCTTGAGATACGAAGGTGCGACTTGTTCAGGGAGAGGGAAAATATTTCACGTATTTTGACTTTGAGACTTCCGCCGAAAAGGAATTTATAGATGAGGATTATTAGATGTTTTGGGAAATTGCATTTGTATTGCAGACGGCACACCTTGATCATCAAAAAGGCGTTTGATTCCAGAAATCACGTACATACCCACAACTCGTATTAATTTTATTTTTTCTAAAGCCGAAACGGTTTTCTACGGGCGAGAATTGTCAGCGCTATTCTTGGCTCTCTAACGGACCGACTTTTTTGACACTTACCATCTCGTAATCAACGAAAGGCAGGTCGACGCCGGCCAAATTCTCCAGGTACTTCTCGTTGCACTTGCAGAGATCCTCCTGGCGGCTTTCCAGCCACTTTTCCGCGCTCTCCTGCATAAAACTGCCGAAGATGATCGTGGAATGCGCCATGAATATTATGTTATTATCGTCGCTGTATCTAAAACGTAATCAAAATCAGAAATACAGTGGCGACCGTGAGAGGTGCGTATTATGATTCATAAATATATTATTCGCTAAACTATAATCGTATCTATCTATACCAGTTATTCCCAAAGTGGGCGCCACCGCCCCCTAGTGGGCGCTGCAGCGATTCTGGGAAGCGCTGATGGCCACAGATGCATTTGGGAGGCGATGGATAACTGTAAGGGGGCGGTGATAGTATAATGGAAAGAACAGAAGATTTAGTGGAACGTGGGTTCAGTGCGGTAATCAATTTATTAACAAAAAAAAAGAAACGAATTACAAATAGTCAATCTTGGTGATTTAAGATTACTGCTGACGAAAATAGGGGGCGCTAAGTAATATTTTTTCTGGAAAGGGGGCGGTAGGACAAAAAAGTTTGGGAACCACTGCTCTATACCATTAGTGAAGCTTGAATGAAGAGAGGGAGAGAGAGAGAGAGAGAGTAAACTTTAAAATACGTCCGCGTTGCGTTTCAAATGGATCTGGTTTATCCACGTAGTTCCGTCAGAGTGACATTTGGTTAACCTAAAATTGACTCGTAGTGAAATTAACGAAGTTGTTTCACTACGAGTGACATTAATTAATAATCCCATTGCAACGCAATATCCATATTTTTTTCATGAAACTCTATCGAAATGGATGTAGTGGTAATACATTGAACTCCTGTTTGAGTAAGAAAGTTTAATTTAAGCGCATATATTCTGCTTTTTATAAAATGGCCGAAGCGGCGTTCATCAAATACCAACTTTCCGCGTAAAAAAAAATAAACATGTTGACAGTTGGAAATTCTAATGAACGTGGAAAGGGTCCCCCCGGATAAGATAGGTGAAATGCCCCCAGATTCGGAATTCCTAATTAACCAAATAATGTTTGAGGTAATAATTATCGGCGGACATGGTTTATATGGACCCGTGGGGACGGGTCAAAGGCGGTTATTTTTTGTATTAATTTTTTATCTGACCACGTGTTTAATTCAAAATTCTGAAAAAAATCATCAAGGTAGGTTACCAAGAGACCTATCAATAGCTTTTTTTCATCCAAGTTCATTTGGTTTCTTAAAAAAAATTAAAAAAACAAATTTTTCATTTTTTGAGGCAGAAATCGTTGAGGTGCACGCCGTTTTTTTTACTATTTAGTCGACTAATTTTACCTCCGACAGGAACTTTTAACACATTTCGAGTGGTGCGTCATTTCTAAAAATCTGATTTTCCTCTTTTGTTTCGATTTTTTCAAATTTACAGGTAAAGGTTGAGGTTTAGCCAAAAAACTAATTAAAACTTTTTTGTAGCATTTTGTAAGACAGAAATTTTGGTTTTTTCATTTTTTTCTATCTCTAATAGTAAACAAGTTATAACTAATTTAATTTTTTTTCCTACTTGATTTTTAATTTTTGTCGATATTTACCAATTATAAGCGCACAGGTGAATATTTAGCAGAAAAACTTATAACACATGTTTTGTAGCATTTATCAAGACGAAAATTTTAGTTCATATTTTTAGCCTTAATACAAAAAAATTATGTGTAAATTTATTTATAAGTTTCTAAAAATTACAGAGTTACTAATGCAGAAAAATGTTTTTCTTCATTTGTGATTATAGTAAAGTGAATTATAATAATATATAATATATACTGGGTGTTTCAGACCATCCGTACACCCCCAATAATATCGCGAAATATAAATCGGATTGACATACAAAAAAATATATCCAAATTTTTTTTGAGCTCTATTATGTAGTGTGAAATTTAAACCACCACTCCTCCCCTCTGGGGCGGGGTGGGTGTAATTTTGAAATCTTAAATAGGTACCCCTATTTTTTATAGCAGATTTGGCTTCTACTCTAAAATATATTAGGTTTTTATTCGAAACATTTTTTTCGATTAGCAAAAAAAATTTTTTTTTATTATTATGTTTTCTTATTAAAAAAATCCTGTTTGTCGTTGCAAACATTCATACATTACCACAATAGAAAAGAATAGGATGGAATTTGATAATCAAATTGATTTTTATTCGTTCCTACGATTTTTTTTTACAAATAATTTTTTTTTGCTTATTTCTGACATAAAATTACGAATGACTTCAATCAACGCCTTATTTAAAAGATGACTACGTAAAAAATGTCGTAATCTATCATTTGATGCGAGAAATAAATATAATTCAATAAATGTTTTTGCCGAATATAGCGCCATCTGTCGCTCATCGAAAAATTTTTTTCGGATAAAAACCCACTAATTTTTAGCATAGAATCCAAATCCAATAAAAAGTAGGGGTTCCCATTTAAGATTTCAAAGTTACCCCCTTCCCCGACATAGGGGGGAGGGAGGGGCGGTTCACATTTCACACCACATGATAGGGCTGAAAAAACATTTTTGGATATATATTTTTTATCTCTAATCCGATTCGTATTTCAGGAGATATTTAGGGTGAACTGGTAGTCTGAAAAACCCTTTATATGTAATCTACATTTTTAATCAATAAAAATTGAAAAATCAAGTAGTAAAAAAAATTTAAATTGGTTATAACTTTTTTACTATTAAAGATAGAAAAAAAAATTAAAAAACTAAAAATTTTGTATTGCAAAATGCTACAAAAAAGTATTTGTTAGTGTTTTGGCTAAAGCTCAACCCTTACCTGTAAAATTGAAAAAATCGAAAAAATAGCGGAAAATTGGATTTTTAGGGATGACGCACCACTCGAAATGTATTTAAAGTTCCTGTCAGAGGTAACATTAATCAACTTTTATGAAATAGTGAAAAAAACGGCGTGCACCTCAACGATTTCTACCTCAAAAAATGAGAAATTTGTTTTTTTTAATTTTTTTAAGACACCAAATGACCTTGGATGACCTTGAAAAATCAATTCTATTGATAGGTCTTTTGATAACCTATCTTGATGAGAATTTTGCATTAAACACATTGTCAGATAAAAAATTAAAACAAAAAATAACGCTTTTTGACCCCAGAGGTGTGAGGGGAAGGGTGGGGACCATATAAAGTATGTCCGCGGATAATTCTTATCTCAAGATACAACATTATTTGGTTAATTAGGAATTCCGAATCTGGGGGCATTTTGCTTATCTTAATCGGGGGGCCCCTTTGAACCGTAAGTGAATTATAAGACATATCGGTAATCTTCCAGTGACTGTTACTAAACAACACGCATGCGCGAAAATCATGCGGACGATATGGTAGGTTGTCACGGCTCCTTATTTTCAGTCAAATAATTTGCAACTATTGGTGCTTATACTAAGGTTAGGGTTAAGCTAAGCCCCCCCGCGCACACGCAGTACTTTAATTATTTTATATTTTATTTTACGTCATTATAGTGAGACAAGAAATCCGGCAATATCGCAAATATTGGTCTGAAGTTGTTGGGTTTACTTCAGTCCATTCATTAGTATCAGTAACTGGAAGATAACCGACATCTCAATTGATAAATTGATGAAAGAACCTTTTGCAAACGCCGATGCACACGTCGTAACATCCGGTGGTGATCAGCGCGTCCTCGATGGACAGTTCGCGCTCCAAAAATTTCGGATTAAACGGAAGATTCCTCATTATGGCCATCAGCGTGACCAAACAAATTTTCACTTGCTCCTTATTGTCCATGTGTTTCTCCAGAGCCTAGAAAATGTTTAGTGCATGAATTATTATTGTTATTATCGTTACGACCGAGGTAGCAGATCTCTGTATTGCCACCTCTACCACCTCGGCCGTACTGTTATCATTACCTCCTTGACGACTTGGAGCACGTTGAGCTCTCCCAAGACGATGTCGAAACCCTCCTGGGTGTTGCAGAGCACGAACGAAAAGATATGCTGCAGCATTTGTTCGGCGCTGGGCTGATCGGTGGCGTTGGTCGTCTTCGAAGGTGTGGCGATTATCCTTAAACGGTCCTAAAAATTATCAACGATCGGTGCACTTGTGTTCGGTTAGATGAATTGCCAAATTTGTGACGTCACTATCTCACTACCTCAACTTCACATACCACTTATCGCAGTGGTGTATTGGAGGGGGAACGTGGAGGAACGACGTTCCGGCACTTTTTTTCAGAAACGGAACGCGTTTGTGTTTGTTAATATTTTGTATAGTAAGAATTACCAAAAAATAAAAAGCTTACAAGGAAAACAATAGTTTGCTTAAGATAAGATGATCTCCGAAAGACTTTCAGCAAGCTGCTTGTGGAAAGTCGCGGAGTATTTTCTTGCTCTCAACATGCGTTCCCTTACTTCTTATTTTACCAATACACCACTGACTTATCGTCCTGTATAGAATCATCAATCACAGCATCAATCTTAGGTACCGCGCGAGATAAAAAATCAGGTACTAGATTGTCTTTATCTTTCCGATTAACTTTCAACTTTAGAGGAACAAAAGAAATACCTTAACGTAATCTATTAGGTAGACATTATGCTTCGCCAGTTCCCCCCTGAGTTTATCGATCAGCAGAAACGGTGGCGACAGACATTTCGTGATGGCCGCGGAAAAGGCGTAGCAGAGCGCGGTGAAACCGTCGCAGTTCCTCCTCTTGACGCTCGCGCCTTTCGAGATCAACCTCGAAGCTATGCCGTAGTCGTTCCTGTAGCTGGCCAACATCAGAGGGGTGACGCCGTTGGGGTTGGACACATTTATATTCACCTGAAATCAGAAAGTGAAGGTTGGACAGAGGAGGCTACGAAAGAAAAAAACAGTGGTCATGGTCACGTCAGTGACGGCTCTCGGCGGGGTGACTCATGTTACGGCCGAGGTAGCAGAGATGGTAATACAGATCTCTGCAACCGACCCTACCTCTCAGGACTCATGGTGCCGAGGCCGAGGTAGCAGATAGGTAGGATCGGTTGCAGAAATCACCGGACTCAAGGTAATGTTTAGGTGGCAATACAGATATATTGTTGGTGTTGTAATCCATGATTACTGGGTAATGTTTAAATGGTAATAAAATGATGTACGTCCCAGTGTTTAGTTGAAATTTTATTTTTCTGTACTAGTTTCGGATATTATCCATCTTTGTAGTTTTTCTGCTGAAGATGAATAATATCCGAAACTAGTACAGAAAAATAAAATTTCAACTAAATACTGGGACGTACGTCATTTTATTACCATTTAATACAGATATAGTTTGATCAACGGATGTTGCCGAAAACAAACTATTCTCGCCTTGGACGACATACGTAAGCACATTGTTGCATATAATTTAACGTATCATAATGAGCTACAAAAGATCTACAAAAATAAGCGTAATGGTAGCAGTGATAGCCAAACGGTTGATAAATTGATTGCTAGTGACATCTACAAGTCCAAAATAAGCCAATTTCAAAAACAACTACACAAAGACGGAACTCTGCAATTAAAAACAATAATATCGTAGAGGGAGTGAGCGCATGAAAATACTGTCGGAACTAAGGTTCAGTAGTTTATGACGTACACGCATTGATCGAAGTAATTATCGGTTGCAGAGCTCTGTATTACCATCTCTGCTACCACGGCCGCCTGTATTCTTCAAAATTTGCGATGATAATGACTCTCACATACATCACAATTAATTAGTACGTCCACCAAAATATTCCACTCCCTCCTCACGGCCAGGTGCAGCATGCTCAGGCCGTTCTTGCTGATCGAATTCACCTCGCAGTGGCCCACGTTCTTCAGGTAGTTCCAGAGGAGCATGAACGATTCCTCGTCCCAGGCGCCGCTTCCGAGGGCCATGAAGATCACGTCGTCGCCGCTGTTGGGCTTGATGCTCGGATCCGCCTTGTTCGCCAGAAGGGCGTCCACCATCTCGAGGAACTTCAGCTTCACGGCCCAGCACAGCGGGGTCATGTTGTTCTTTACAAAATAAGCGAGATCTGGTTATCAATTATGAAAGTATATTACATGAAATTTATCACGTAGAGATTACCAAAATTAATAACAATTTTCTTTTCTGTGTGTCTGTCTGTATGTCTGACTGTGTGTCCGTCCATGTGTCTGTCTGTATGTCTATGTCTGTCCTGTGAGTCTGTCCTACGAGTCTGTCTGTATATCTGGCTGTGTGTCCGTCTATGTGTCTGTTTGTATGTCTATGTCTGTCCTGTGTGTCTGTCTGTCTGTATGTCTGGCTGTGTGTCCGTCTATGTGTCTGTCTGTATGTCATGTATGTGAAGTTGGCAATATTTCTAGCAATATCCCGGCGCATTCACCATGTAGAAAAATAAATAATTTTCCTTGGTATCACCTACAAAAAGTACAGTAGTTTATGGACATGGTTGGTATTGTTATAACAAAATAAAAATTATTCATTTGGGATATGTACCTTTGGCTGATTTGGTCCTTTATTTAAATTTTTCGATGCCGATGTGATAAAAAAGTTTATTGCTGGGTGGTTTCCAGATGGAAATCCCAGATTTTGTCGACAGGAGATAATACCCCTGGTTGCTATTGTTATAAAAAAATATAAATTATTCATTTGGGATATGTACCTTTAGCTGTTTTGGAATCCTGATAGTGCCGTAAAATGTTATATGACATGTGCTGTAATAATTAAATACGAAGTTGATGGTTTTGTCAAGGCCGCCTACATATACAGGGTGCCCGGATTTCGTAGGGGCAACATGGACAACTTCTGCATTTGAAGAGATAGAAAAATGGTCAAATTAGCAAAAAGGTGCAGGTTCGAGGGCTCGTTGAGAATCCACCCCCCAATCCCACTTATCATGGCTCACTTGTTTAAAATAAAAATTAAAACAAAATTTCCCAATTTCTTCAATTTCAGATTTTCTTTTAATTTTTATTGTGGAGGCCATGACAAGAGGGATTTGGGGATGGATTCTCAATGAGCTCTCGAACCCGCACCTTTTTGCTCATTTGACCATCTCTTTATCTCTTCAAAAGCAGAAGTTGCCCATGTTGTCCCTACGAAATCTGGGCACCCTGTGTACGCCCAAATTAATAATTTATAATTTTTTATAACAATAGCAACCAGGGCTATTATCTCCTGTCGACAAAATCTGGGATTTCCATCTGGAAACCACCCAGCTATAAACTTTTTTATCACATCGGCATCGAAAAATTTAAATAAAGGACCAAATCGGCCAAAGGTACATATCCCAAATTAATAATTTATATTTTTTTATAACAATACCAACCATTTCCATAAACTACTGTACTTTTTGTAGGTGATACCAAGGAAAATTATTTATTTTTCTACATGGTGGACGCGCCGGGATATTGATAGAAATATTGCCAACTTCACATACATCTATATGTCTATGTCTGTCCTGTGAGTCTGGCTGTGTGTCCGTCTATGTGTCTGTCTGTATGTCTATGTCTGTCCTGTGTGTCTGTCTGTCTGTATGCCTGTCTGTATGTCTGGCTGTATGTCCGTCTATATGTCTGTCCTGTGAGTCTCTGTATGTCTGGCTGTGTGTCCGTCTATGTGTCTCTGTATGTCTATGTCTGTCCTGTGTGTCTGTCTGTCCGTCTATGTCTGCCTGTATGTCCCTCTATGTGTCTCTGTATGTCTATGTCTGTCCTGTGTGTCTGTCTCTCTGTCGTGTCTGTCTGTCTGTATGTCTATGTCTGTCTGTATGTCTGTCTGTATGCCTGTCTGTATGTCTGTGTTTGTATGTCTGTCTGTATGCCTGTCTGTATGTCAGTTTGTGGGTCCGTCTGTACGTCTGTCTGTACGTCTGTCTATATGTCTGTCTGTACGTCTGTCTGTATGTCTGTTTGTATGTCTGTCTTATGTCTGTCTGTACGTCTGTCTGTCTGTATGTCTGTCTGTATGTCTGTCTGTATGTCTGTTTGTATGTCTGTCTGTATGTCTGTCTGTACGTCTGTCTGTTTGTATGTCTGTCTGTATGTCTGTCTGTACGTCTGTCTGTCTGTATGTCTGTCTGTATGTCTGTATGTATGTATGTCTGTATGTCTGTCTGTATGTATGTCTATCTGTGTGTCTATCTGTAAATTTGTCTGTCTGTATGTACCTGTGTCAATCTGTCTGTTTGTGTATCTGGCTGTACGCCTATGAGTCTGCGAGCGCAGGCATCTAAAAAGTTAATAGAAATTTTCAGAAAAAAAATCTTTCAAGTTGAGGTTTTTTTTTTCTTTTACAAAACAATATCTGTTCAGTCGAACGACTCACCTTGTCAGGTTCGTTAATGTTGTATCCGTGCTTCATCAGGTTCAAGACGAGCTCTTTGTGGTTGAGTACCGAAGCTCCTATCAATAAAGGAACTCCGCTCTGGAAATAAAACCGTTGCGTTATGTTGGTATTAAACTTTTCCCTTTTTTTCTTATTTTATCCTGTTTTTTTTTTAAATTATTTAAGCATACAGTTGTGATGTACTTTTGAATGCATGAAAGTGTCCTCCATCCGAATTGAACAAAAAATAGGTATTGTACTTAATCCTTTTTTGTGATGAATATTCGGATTTAGGAAAGCGCCCTCTGTCCGAATTGAACAAAAAATAGGTATGGTACTTAATACTTTTTTGTGATGGATATTCGGATTTAGGAAAGCGCCCTCTGTCCGAATTGAACAAAAAATGCGTTTTGACATTTTACAAAACCCGGCTAGAAACAAAATTGCGACACTCGAAGCTGAAATTGGAGGAAGCGAAATTTGCGTTTTGTCTAAAAAATGTATCACTCGCCCGATTAGCTTCAAAATTTCAGATTCCACTTAAAAATAATGCTTCAGTTGACATTTTAAAAACACTTGACGTCATCCAGCTGGATACAAGATGGCGACGGTCGTAACCGGAAGTGGAGGAAGCGAAATTTGCTTCGGGCGATTAAAAAAAAAATCGTCACAAAATGTTTAAATCCACCTATAAATAATGTATTTTTGATATATTCGAAAACAATTGACATCCACTAGCCGGAAACAAAATAGCGACACTCAAAACCTTAATTCGACGAAGCAAAATTTATAAAAAAAAATTTAATAGATTGATTATCACTCCCAGAGATTTGTTTTCAAAATTTTCAAAATAATATACTTTTTGACATACTTCATAACAATCGACATCTCCCGGCTGGAAACAAAATGGCGACGACACTCGAAACTTTGATGTGGAGGAAGCGAAATTTGCAACACATAATTATAGAGAAGATTTACCACTTGCGGAATTTTTTTCAAAATTTCCAAATTCACTTAGAAATAATGTTTCTTTTCGATACGCAAAAAACAATTGACATCCCCCAACTAGAAGGAAAATTGCGTCACTCACTGGTGACTAGAAATATTCCAGAAAATTTGCCACTGCCAGAATTGCCAAGAATTGTCAAAATTTCTAAATCCACTTAAAAATAGTTATTCTTAACATATTAAAAAAAAACAATTGACATTTTCTAGGTAAAAGCAAAATCCCAACACTGGGAAGTTGATTTGAAGGAAACGAAATTTTCATCTCGTGATAAGAAAAGTTCTGGAAAATTTACAACTCGCAGTATTGTTTTCGAAATTTCCAAATTTACTGAGAAATAATGTATATTTGACTTACAAAAAAAAAACAATTGACATTCCATGGCTAAAAATAAAAATGCGGCGTTCGAAATTTGAATTCGAAGAAGCTAAATTTGTTTGGAAAAATTGTGAAAAATTCACCGCCGGCAGAATTATCTTCAAAATTTCCAAATTTAATTAGAAATAATGTTTTGTTTCGACATGCTAAAAACAATCGACATCTCCCACCTAGAGAGAAAATTGCGTCACTAGTGACTAGAAATATTCCAAAAAATTTACCTCTGCCAGAATTGTCTTCAAAATTTCTAAATCCACGTAAAAATAGTTTATTTTTAATATGTTAAAAAAAACAATTGACATTTTATAAACAAAATGCCAACACTTGCAACTTGATTTTGAGGA
The DNA here is from genome assembly GCA_910593695.2 of Ocypus olens. NCBI lineage: Eukaryota > Metazoa > Arthropoda > Insecta > Coleoptera > Staphylinidae > Ocypus > Ocypus olens. The sequence goes on from OU343053.1 coordinate 58,109,478, forward strand.
AGCGAAATTTTTAACTCGTGATTAAAAGAGTTCTGGAAAATTTATCACTCGCAGTATTGTTTTCAAAATTTCCAAAATTACTTAGAAATAACTTATATTTGTCTTACTAAAAAAGCAATTGACATTTTCAAGGTAAAAACCCTGGAAACTTGATTTGAAGGAAACGAAATTTTCATCTCGTGATAAGAAAATTTCTGGAAAATTTACAACTCGCAGTATTGTTTTCAAAATTTCCAAATTTACTAAGAAATAATGTGTATTTGACTTACTAAAAAAAGAAAAAACAATTGACATTCCATGGCTGAAAATATAATTGCGACGTTCCAAACTTGAATTCGAAGAAGCTAAATTTTCAGCTCATGATTAGAAAAATTCAGAAAAATTCACCACCGGCAGAATTGTCCTCAAAATCTCTAAATCCACTTAAAAATAGTTTTTTAACACATTAAAAAACAATTGACATTTCCAAGGTGCCAACAATCGAAATTTGCAGCTCGTGATTAGAAAAGTCCTGGAAAATTTACCACTCGCGGTTTTCAAATTTATTTGAAAAGAAGAAAAGTTGACTATCGTGTTTTTTTTTTAATATTTACAATATGTATAACGAAGTAGAAGCCTCCACCATAAACAATATTAATTATTTTTATTTTTCATGGAATTCAGAGTATACATTACGAACGCCACTGAGGCGATCTGTCAAATATAACAGCCTCTACCGGTAGGAGTGTGTGTCCGCCCATCTGACCGTAAATGTATCACGGTATAACGCACAGACTGTACACAAAAATTTGTTTTCAGAGATTATTTTAATTTTCAAGTAAATTATTTTGATTATTATTTTTTAAATTTGATTTTATTTGATTGAATATTTGACTCACCAGATCTTTACACTTGATGATGTTCCTGACCTCCTCCAGTTCCTCGCCTTTGAAGTGAAACTCCCAATTCTCGACGCTGTTCCTGGTGTGTTCGTACACGTTGCTGTTTCCGCCCTTCTTCTCCTTCTTGCCGTTTCCGTTCGCCACCGTTTTGCTGTTGTAAATCGTCACGGTTTTATTCTGCTGCCGGGCACGTTTGGGTGCCATCGTTAACTTTTTTCTGGGACCCTTTCGAACACGGCGAATGAACGATGACAATTAATTTTGAAACCTACAGCCTTGACTCAACGCAAACGTCAGAGTTGACGTTCGCCAGGAAAAAGAAACGTTGGTAGGAATGCGGAACGATTGACAACACAAACGTCAAAGTTGACGTTCACCAAGAAAATAAACGTTGGTAGCGATGCGGAACGATTGATTTAACACAAACGTCAAAGTTGACGTTCACCAAGAAAAAAGAAACGTTGGTAGCAATGCGGAACGATTGATTTCACACGAACGTCAAAGTTGACGTTTACCAAGAAAAGAAACGTTGGTAGCAATGCTGAACGATTGATTTAACACAAATGTTAAAGTTGACGTTCACCAAGAAAAAAAAACGTTGGTAGCGATGCGGAATGATTGATTTAACACAAACGTTAAAGTTGACGTTCACCAAAAAAAATAAACGTTGGTAGCAATGCTGAATGATTGACAACACAAACGTCAAAGTTGACATTTACCGAAAAAATAAACGTTGGTAGCAATGTTGAACGATTGACAACACAAACGTCAAAGTTGATATTCTTCAAAAAAAAAAAAAAAAAAAAACACGTCGGTAGTAATGCGGAACGATTAGAAAAAATTAAATTCGGAAAACGTGCACGAAATTGCGTAATGAGATCAATCGCTCGTTGGAAACATTAAATTAATATAATAACCGCACTTCAGTAAATCCGAATGCTAAACTCTAATTTTCTTGTGTTTTGCGTGAAACGTGTTGTTCCGATAAATGTAGCAATAGACGCAGAAATAATGTTCATTAAAAAAAACCTCAAGTGTGCCACGATTTTTAAAAATAACTTTTTTTTCTTAGTTTTCGAGATGTGGCACAGTTGGAGTTAAAAAATTAGAAAAAAAAAATGTTTCTGTAAAGATGAAATTATAAAAAACCTCAAAACAATTGTGCAATGACATTTCTTACAAAATAAGTGCAGTTTTCAAAAATAACAATTTTCTAGTCAATTTTAAGAACGCGAAATTTCAGAAAATGGCTGTTCGGTTCGTATGAAATTATTTCAAAATCTAGAGATGGGGCGTTTCAAAATTTTTACGCTATTTTGAAGATTGATCTATTTTTAGTAAATTTTGAAAGTTTCAAAGTCGCAACAATTGTTTTTCAATTTTTTTCCTTAACATGAAAAAACGCGAAATTTTAAAAATTGACTCTTTTCGGTTCAAATGGAATTATCTCAAAATCTAGAGATGGAGCGTTTCGAGATTTTTACGCTACCTTGAAGATTGATCTATTTTAAGTAAATTTGGAAAGTTTTAAAGTCGCAACAATTGTTTTTTTAATTTTTTTCCGCAACTTGAAGAAAAAAACGCGAAATTTTATAAATTGACTCTTTTCGGTTCAAATGGAATTATCTCAAAATCTAGAGACGGGGTGTTTCGGGATTTTTCCGCCATCTTGAAGATTGATCTATTTTAAGTAAATTTGGAAAGTTTTAAAGTTGCAACAATTGTTTTTCATTTTTTTCCTCAACTTGAAAAAACGCGAAATTTTAAAAATTGACTCTTTTCGGTTCAAATGGAATTATCTCAAAATCTAGAGATGGGGTGTTTCGGGAGTTTTACGCCATCTTGAAGATTGATCTATTTTAAGTAAATTTGGAAAGTTTTAAAGTCGCAACAATTGTTTTTCAATTTTTTTCCTCAACTTGAAAAAAACGCGAAATTTTAAAAATTGACTCTTTTCGGTTCAAATGGAATTATCTCAAAATCTAGAGATGGAGCGTTTCGAGATTTTTACGCTATCTTGAAGATTGATCTATTATAACTAAATTTTAAAAGTTTTAAAATCGCAACAATTGTTTTTCAATATTTTTCCTTAACTTGAAAAAACGCGAAATTTTAAAAATTGACTCTTCGGTTAAAATGGAATTATCTCAAAATCTAGAGATGGGGTGTTTCGGGATTTTTCCACCATCTTGAAGATTGATCTATTTTAAGTAAATTTGGAAAGTTTTAAAGTTGCAACAATTGTTTTTCAATTTTTTTCCTCAACTTGAAAAAAACGCGAGATTTTAAAAATTGACTCTTCGGTTTAAATGGAATTATTTCAAAATCTAGAGATGGAGTGTTTCGAGATTTTTACGCTATCTTGAAGAGTGATCTATTTTAAGTAAATTTTGAAAGTTTCAAAGTCGCAACAATTGTTTTTCAACTTTTTTCCTCAACTTGAAAAAAAACGCGAAATTTTATAAATTGACTCTTTTCGGTTCAAATGGAATTATCTCAAAATCTAGAGATGGGGTGTTTCGAGATTTTTACTCTAAGATTGATCTATTTTAAGTAAATTTTGAAAATTTTAAAATCGTGACAATTGTTTTTCAATTTTGCAACTTCACAGTGGAATATGAATGTGGGTTTCACAGGTGGACATTTTTATATAAACCATTTGTGCTCAGAAATTTTTAGGTGTTAAAAGTTTACACACGCGAAATTTGAACACCAAACCCGGACCAACTTATACATAAATAATAGAGATCAATGCAAAGTTAATGCAGAATTAAAAAAAAATAAACTTCCCTCCATTCCTAATAACTGCCTATCAAATGTCAGAATTGAAATGTTAATTGTACTTAAGACGCTAACGAATTTAGCTGGAGATACGCATTGAATCCAAAAATGTTGATTTTACAAATACATCCGCTCAGGACTACAATAATTGTTGGACACGCGTTACTTAACCCTTGGAGGCACGAAAAACGCCAAACAGCGAACAGCGCTTGTCTTTATCTATTGCGAAGAGACCCGCTGCTTGGGATTCAAATGGTCAACTTTTTGCTGCACGAGATTTTACACATTTTAAAGGGCCCAAGTGCTCTTGAAGTGTAAACATGAGTCGAGGATAGGTGCTGCGACGGTTCGCGGGATTTTTTCTGGTACGGCCGAGGTAACAAGGGTGGCAAAACAGATGGGTAAGGTCAGTTGCAGAGACGGCTGGACCCATCTGTATTACCACCTCTTGTTCCTCGTACCAGAAAAAAACCCTGGGTGGGTGGTTCATAATTTAGCTTTTTGTTCGTACGGATTTGTAAGTGGTCTATTTTGTGGACCGATATGTCACAACTTGCTGGTTCAAATGTAGCGGCGGCTCGTGGATGTTCGGCGGAAGGGATACGGAAGAAAATTTGACCGAAAAAGCAAGGGGAATATTTGCTTCCTCTATTAGAGTAAGTGGTGCAGCCCGAGCGGCATCTTTGTCTTTGCCTCACCTACGTAAATCCACGAGCCGCCGCTGTAATCCCATATGCAGTTAAACTTCTAACTACGCTATAAAGTTATCTGTTAATTTAAGTAATAATACTGAAAGGTAAACTCTCCATGTCCCACTATTCCGAGATCCTCACACGAAAACAAAAAAAAAACAGTCTACGGCGCGTCCTTGTGCGGAGGAAACACGTAACTGTGCTCCAGCTTGTTGAAATCAACGTAGATGTCCCTCTTATCGTCCAGAGTTCTCACGATCTCCTCGAAACTGGGCCGCTCGTCGGGGTCCCGCTTCCAGCACTGCGCCATCAGCACGTACAGCTCGTCGGTGCACACCTCCGGCCTTTCGAGCCGGTGGCCCGTGAGCAGCATGTGGAGGAGCATGTTGTTGCCGACGTCCGCGTAAGGCACGCCGCCCAGGGTGCCGATCTCCCACAGGACCACGCCGTACGACCAGACGTCGCTCTTGGTGTTGGTGAAGCGGTCCTGGATGGCCTCGATGGCCATCCAGCGCAGGGGTTCGAGTTTCTGTTTGTTGTTCACGTAGGGGCCCTTGCGCGACATTCCGAAGTCCGTGATCTTCAGGTGCCTGTCGGCGCCGACTAGAACGTTACGTGCCGCTAAATCCCTGAAAATAAATAAACATGAAATTATTGTAGATGACGAGTCGAGTAAGGGAATTTTACTTTAAAAAATGGTGATGTGGCCATCATGTTACTTTCTCCGACTTGATGGTATCATTTATATTTACGTTTTCATGGTTTATTTTTAATTTAAATCATATTTTAAATGTACATCGAGAGGATGAAAGATGGAAAAATTATACTTCAAATTCAAAAACTCGGTTTATTCAAAAACTAAAGGGATTTCGAAAAAAACTTATTCTTTATAAGTTGTTCATTTGGGCATTCTCTGCAATTATTATTCACATCAATTTGCTGTAGCTATTATCGTTTTATAATTATAAACCAAAAATAAATAAAAAATAAAAAAAAAATTTCTCGAATAAAAATGATTTTATGAAAAATGTTTTCAAGCAAAAGATGTTCATTTCTTTGTTGTCTTCAAAGTTTGTTCAAATGTTTTGTGATATTTTTCATATTTAAGAAAATATAGGCAAAAAACAAAAAACAGTTTAGGTAAACACCCACTTCCGATGTACGAAATTTTACCAAACGCTTTTCAGTTCTTCAGATTATCAAATAAGACGTATGTTGAAAGTTTCATATCAATTGCTGTATTAATTTTTGAGATACAGCGCGCACAGACAGACACACAGCCAGGCAGACACACACGCACGCACTCACACACACAGGCACACACACACACACAAAATTTGTTTTTCCAGAAATTGTTGAAATGGCATCTAGTGACCCCAAAACGGATATTTCCGTAAAAAAAAATTTTTTGAAAAAAAAAACACGATCACAATACTTTCTCGTACTTCGTAACGGAGAAAGTAAAAAAAGTCTAATTAATTTACCGGTGAGTAATTTGTATCGATTCCAGGTAGGCCATTCCTTTGGCTATCTGCAAGGCGAAACGGCGCAGTTCCTTGTTGTCCAAAATTTGGTCCAATTTTGGATCTTGTAGCAGGCACTCTTCCTCCGTTAGGTTCGTCAGTTGCGCTTGAAAAAAAAATGTTAATATACACAATGTGCGTCCGATACCAAACAGCAGAGGTAAAATTTCTTAACCTCTTCACGCCCACATGTGGCGACAAGCAAAACAAAAGGAAACAAAAATATTTCGTAGAAGAAAAACAAATTACCTTTTTTGCGCTATCTATGGATTATTTTTTTAAAATATATTTTTGCAAAAAATGGGTAAGATTGTGGCAGTGGAATATTTTGTAGAAAGGTCCCAACAACAAAAAAGTAAAAGCAGCATGGGCGCGAAGTGGTTAACGATGTAAATAGCAGTGGCGGCTCGTGGTACATGTTGATGGTAGAGCCACTTATACAATATATCCCCCTTCCCTTTTTCAATTGCTTGTTTTTCCCGGATAACCCTTAAACCAGCCGGCTCGTGGATGTTCGGCAAGGAGGCTGCAGAAGAAAATTTTAGCAAAACAGCAGCGACATATTTTCTTCCTCTATAAGAGAAAGTAGTACAGCACGAGAGGCATCTCTGTGTAGCCTCCTCTACAGATCCACGAGCCACCGCTGCCTTGAACGAATGAGAATAAAGTCTAGTATTGTACTTGGCAAATAAATTTAGATCAGAGACGAAAAACTTAATTTAGACATTTAATTGTTTGATGCAAAAAATCCTAAATTCCTACAAATATTTGTTGTTAAATAATTCCTTAAACATCCCGCAGACTATATTTTCCAGATAAATATCAAAATAAATTAATTTTATCTAAAAATAAACCCCATATTTAAATTAAAACCCACGAAACCAAACAACATAAAATTAAATAAATAACCTGAAATTAAAACAAAAACCCTTGAAAAAAATTGAAAAATTTAGGTTGCAAAATCAAAAACTTACACCAAAAAAAAAATATATATTAAAAAAATTAAAAAATCTCGCGTAAAAATCAATCATTCAGGTTAAAAAGTCTAAAATGTAGGATAAAAAAAATAAAAATTTGACCAAAACGTTGTAACAAACTAATAAAAAATGTAGGCCAAAATTAAGAATTATTTTAATTGATTTTATTTATATTTGTTGACGTATTACATCTGTATTTAGCAGCAACGTGAATAAAACTGTATAATAATAATTATTATTATTATTATTGATGTATATGCGAGAAGTTCGTTGAAAATTATATTTCTTTTGCCTGTATTTTCAAGTTTTTTGGTATGCATTTTTATTTTTGACCGACATTTTAGATCTTCGGCTATTTTGTTCCAAATTTTTTATTTTTTTGGCCAAAATATTCGATTTGTTTGTTGAAATTTTGGATATTTTAGTCTGCATTTTTCACCTTCTGGCCCGAGTTTTCGATATTTTGTCTAAATTTAGGCCGAAAGATTGAAAACTCAGGCAAAAAAAAAAAAGGAAACCAAGAAATCCAAAATTTCAAGAAACGAATCAAGTATTTTGACCAAAAAAATAAAAAAATTGGAACAAAACAGCCGAAGATCTAAAATATCGGCCAAAAATATCAAAAATCCTGGTCTAAAAATAAAAATGCATACCAAAAAACTTGAAAATACAGGCAAAAGAAAAATAATTTTTAATAAAAATAAAAATTAAAAATTCTGGTCTAAAGTAAGAAAGATGTTTTTGTGATTTACTTATTTATTGGTGGAAATATCGTAGCGTGGGCAACAGGTTGGATTGTAGGATAGTGCCCACCCACCACCCGCCGTATCAACTTTATTTCAACCTACAAATCCCGTTGGGTTTAAGGAACTTCTTTCGCAAATAATTGGAAAAGTTGAAAGTTTACAAAACGCGATTTTGTGGTTTAAATCCAGGTGGAACGAGGGGCGGGTGGGTGGCCCCTGTCCCACCCTCCAATTTACGGATTATAAACAAGAGTTTACATGCTGAAATTAATCAATAACACAAGAATGAGAATGACATTTAAGACTTTATGTTCTTGTGATTCACTTATTTATTGGTGGAAATATCGGAGCGTGGGCAACAGGTTGGATTGTAGGATAGTGCCCACCCACCACCCGCCGTATCAACTTTATTTTAACCTAAAAATCCTGTTGGGTTCAAGGAACTTCTTTCGCAAATAATTGGAAAAAAGTTGAAAGTTTACAAAACGCGATTTTGTAGTTTAAATCCAGATGTAACGAGAGGCGGGAGGGTGGGCCCTGTCCCACCCTTCAATTTACGGATTATAAACAAGAGTTTGCATCCTGAAATTAATCAATAACACAGGAATAAGAATGACATTTAAGACTTTGTGTTTTTGTGATTCACCTATTTATTGGTGGAAATATCGTAGCGTGGGCAACAGGTTGGATTGTAGGATAGTGCCCACCCACCACCCGCCGTATCAACTGTATTTCAACCTACAAATCCTGTTGGGTTAAAGGAACTTCTTTCGCAAATAATTGGAAAAGTTTAAAGTTTACAAAAGGGCGATTTTGTGGTTTAAATCCAGGTGGAACGAGGGGAGGGTGGGTGGGCCCTGTCCCACCCTCCAATTTACGGATGATAAACAAGAGTTTACATGCTGAAATTAATCAATAACACAAGAATAAGAATGACCTTTAAGACTTTATGTTTTTGTGATTCACTTATTTATTGGTGGAAATATCGGCGCGTGGGCAACAGGTTGGATTGTAGGATAGGGCCCACCCACCACCCGCCGTATCAACTTTATTTCAACCTACAAATCCTGTTGGGTTAAAGGAACTTCTTTTGCAAATAATTGAAAAAGTTGAAAGTTTACAAAACGCGATTTTGTAGTTTAAATCCAGGTGGAACGTCCCACCTTCCAATTGACAGATGATAAACATAATTTCCTCTTGTTACTCACTTGTGACAGATTCCCTTAAAATGTCTTCCTCCTCCGCCGAGTCACGCTTGAAAGGGCCCGATATGTACGCGCAGTCTTCGCTGTAACATGAGTAACACGAAAATGATAAAAATGGTTTCATTTGTAAACTCTGTCCAATTTTTATTTTTAACCAAGTTGGCTCTGTCAGGGTGACAGCTTTGTTGGCCAATGTAAAAAGTCACTAAATATTAAAAAAAATGAGGTTATATTTCATGGCAGTGGGCAATGTTGATTTAATTAATTTTTTGCCTGATCGGTCATTTTCTTTAATTTAGTTTTACTCTCCGGGCGGTTCTATCAAGTTACGTTGACTCCGTTGTAAAGTATGTTCGTTAAAAAAAAACTGGTGTGCCATGATTTTTCATTTTTTTAAATTTAAGTTGGTAACACATATTGAGGTTATATTTACCGATAAATTCATTTGATGTGATAAATCAAATCACGCGGAGAGTCCCTCACCATATCGTAGGTTCATCTTCCAAAATTCCTTGGACTGTGTTAATAGCATCCTAAGTACGTTTAACTAGTCTACCACTTTTTTACGGTTTACGGAGATCATGATAAGGTATTTTTAAATTCATCATAAATAATGGGAACGTTAGGAAATTCTTCCTGAAACTCAGACAAAGATGCGTCCAATGAATACACCCAATTTCGTCCCATTTCGGAATGAATTTTCAACTATAGTCTGTCCACGGTACACATAGAGTTTTAGAAACGCCCACACTCGCCATTTGTTCTGAGCAAAAGTCTGATTTACACCATGTAAATTTATTTAAACAGAGCTAGTAATTTTCCTGACACACCTTAGAAATATTAAGTATAGATTCCTTGGTGAACACTGAAAAATGTTTCGCATGGCGTCGTTTTGATAAAGATAGAGTCATTATAATGAAACAAGCAGATCGTAACAGCTAACACGATACAATGAGGCAATCAGCTGACGATCACGTCAACCATTTGCATTCGTACTGCGTGATTTGGACGTGCGGATTTCCCGCAATTTTTCTAATCGGCCAGTAAGAATGATGCGTTGGCGATTGTGTGCGTTTTTACAACTCTATCTGTACCGTGGACAGACTATAGAAAGCTTTTTTTGCTGGTTGCGTAAGCCTTTGTGACCACGGAATAATTGTAACTTTTAGAAAGATCTGACGTTTTGTATGGCAATGCCTGACATGTGTGCCAACTTAAATTTTTAAAAATAAAAAATCATGGCACATCAGAGCGCATTAGCCAACTTGACAGAATTCAAATTTTCGGAGTGTCATTTAAAAAAAGATTTTAATTAATTAATTAATCACAGCCTTCTCAGTTAAGAATCAAAATGGAACAGATTGTACTGATGCAGACTCTTGATAACCAGAGCCGGACTTAAAATACTTTTAAATATTTAAAAATCTCATAGCGAATAGAATTCACCTTGTGAAGACGGAATCGTCCTTGAGCCGTTCCCACGCCCCTCTCAGGTTAACCAGGTAGTTCTTGAGGCTGCCGTGGGGCACGTACTCCATGATGATGGCGAACGGGGGCGAGCGAGTGCAATATCCGTACAGCTCCACCACGTTCGGGTGCTTTCCGATTTTGATCATCAGCCGGATTTCCGCCAGGAAATCGTCCACGTCGTCCTCCGAGGAAAGTTCTGAAACAACAGCGGGATAACATTTAAATGATCAAACTTACAAAATGGGTACCTCTTAGATTCTTGACGGCGACTATCTTATAACCGGAAATGTCGTTCATGTTCTTGATGACGGCCTTGAAAACCACACCGAAGGATCCGCGGCCGATTTCGCAGAGGTAACGGATCGCCTCTTTGCGTACTTCACCTGCAACCTTCACGAGATGTGTGTGTTTGGAAAATCTTGATTTACAAAAAAAAAGAAAAAACTTACCATGTCAACTTCGTGCGGAACGTAGAATACATTGGTAGCAATTTGTCGCCTCACACTGTAAACAGAATAAAATTAAATTATGCTGTCTACTCGGTGACTCGTGGTGCGGCCGAGGTAGCAGAGGTGGTAATACAGATCTTTGCAACCATGAGTTACGCCGCGAGCAGAGATGGTAATACAGATATCTACCTCGGCCGTACCAATGGTCGCGTTCGTCAGACTAAACAGTAGGGTGTGTATTGCCAACCGTTGGGGTATTTTCTGATGAACGCGCTGCTGATCGTGAACAAGTTCGTCCAACGGTCGCCATTTTACCAATCGTACAAATTAGACTGATTGCTGTTGGAATCAATTTGCCGCCGAAATTTAGGTTACAAAAGTAGCATTCATCAAATACCAACATTCAGCGTAAATCAAAATAAACACGTTGACGGTTGAAAACTCTGATGAGTTATCCCGCGAGCCGTCGCTGATGTCTGCTAATATTTAACTAACCCCTTCCGCATGTTTCTTCTGATCACCGCGAAGACACCCAAGACGCATCCGAAGACGATCAAGAGGATCGCCCCGAAAATCGTTGCCGAGGTCATGTCGAAGTCGTCCTTCGGAACCGCCTCGAATGTGACGGCCTGCATGACGGTGCAGCCGTTCTCTATGACGAAGATCGCTTCGAACGTCACGTTCTGCCTCAGGGTCAGGTCTTCGAGAGTCGGGATGACGGCGTAGCCCTGGGAACTTCGGTAAGACTCCGCGGAAATATTTGCAGCGAGCATCGTGAAGTTGACGTGGTTGTGAAGATGCCTGGAAGGACGCTCAAAGTATACATGGCATACAGTCACAAGCGCCAAGCTAAGTGACAAAAATTGCATATCTAAATCTTGTTCGCAAATTGGAAAAACTAATAGGACTTGATGGGCGCCAAGCTAAGAGGGCTGGTAGCATCGATGCTTCGGGCTAATGACCGGCGCCTCTTAAGTCGTGCCGCCCGGGTGTTGGGCGCCCCTAACATCCCTGCTTGGCGCGGCCCTGCTCATGGTACGGCCGAAGTTGTAAAGGTGGCGTACGTATAGCCGTACCATACAATTCACAAAAAAAAATACCTGAACGTAACATTATTCATAACGTGCTTCCCCAAAGACCACGAGAAATTATATCCGGCGCCGATCTGCCCGATCTCCAGCTGCGGGTCGTGGTGGTCCTTCTTGCAGTTGCACTCTTTCTCGACGCAATCTGTAAATTGGAAAATTGTTTAAATCGTTCGGGTTTGCCGTTCTGATTTTACCGGGAAGTGTGATGTTGGATTCGCAGGTCGTATCGCTGGTGCTCACCGAGTAACTGCATCCCGATTCAATGTCAAAATGGGAGTTGGCGTGCGGGAGGATGAAGACATTCGCATCCTCGTCCTAAAAAAAATTGTATCAATTTTGTCAGCTCGTAAAAAATATTGAAAAAATTGCCATCAAAGTGAAACTTTTGGAATTTACTCAAAACACATGGCAAGTTATGATCCTGTAAAAACTGCAATAATCCAAACCCTGGGTTTACGGATAAATTTATTTGGAAAAAATTAAAGTCGTGAAAATTGGATTAATTTTGGCAGCTCGAAAAAAATATTAAAAAAATTGCCATCAACGTGAAATTTTGGAAATTTACTCAAAACACATGGTAAGTTATGATCATGTAAAAACTGCAATAATCCAAACCCTGGGATTACGGATAAATTTATTTGGTAAAAATTAAATTCGTGAAAATTGGATTAATTTTGGCAGCTCGAAAAAAATATTAAAAAATTGCCATTAACGTGAAACTTTGGAAATTTACTCAAAACACATGGCAAGTTATGATCCTGTAAAAATTGCAATAATCCAAATCCTGGGTTTACGGATAAATTTATTTGGAAAAAATTAAAGTCATGAAAATTGGATTAATTTTGACAGCTAGAAAAAAATATTAAAAAAATTGCCATCAACGTGAAACTATGGAAATTTACTCAAAACACATGGCAAGTTATGCTCCTGTAAAAACTGCAATAATCTAAACCCTGGGTTTACGGATAAATTTATTTGGAAAAAATTAAAGTCGTGAAAATTGGATTAATTTTGGCAGCTCGAAAAAAATATTAAAAAAATTGCCATCAACGTGAAACTTTGGAAATTTACTCAAAACACATGCCAAATTATGATCCTGTAAAAACTGCAATAATCCAAACCCTAGGTTTACGGATAAATTTATTTGGAAAAATTAAAGTCTTGAAAATTGGATTAATTTTGGCAGCTCGAAAAAAATATTAAAAAAATTGCCATCAACGTGAAACTTTGGAAATTTACTCAAAACACATGCCAAGTTATGATCCTGTAAAAACAGCAATAATCCAAACCCTGGGTTTACGGATAAATTTATTTGGAAAAAATTAAAGTAGTGAAAATTGGATTAATTTCGGCAGCTCGAAGAAAATATTAAAAAAATTGCCATCAACGTGAAACTTTGGAAATTTACTCAAAACACATGGCAAGTTATGATCCTGTAAAAACTGCAATAATCCAAACCCTGGGTTTACGGATAAATTTATTTTGGAAAAAATTAAAGTCTTGAAAATTGGATTAATTTTAGCAGCTCGAAAAAAATATTAAAAAAATTGCCATCAACGTGAAACTTTGGAAATTTACTCAAAACACATGGCAAGTTATGATCCTGTAAAAACAGCAATAATCCAAACCCTGGGTTTACGGATAAATTTATTTGGAAAAAATTAAAGTAGTGAAAATTGGATTAATTTCGGCAGCTCGAAGCAAATATTAAAAAAATTGCCATCAACGTGAAACTTTGGAAATTTACTCAAAACACATGGCAAGTTATGATCCTGTAAAAACTGCAATAATCCAAACCCTAGGTTTACGGATAAATTTATTTGGAAAAATTAAAGTCTTGAAAATTGGATTAATTTTGACAGCTCGAAAAAAATATTAAAAAAATTGCCATCAACGTGAAACTTTGGAAATTTACTCAAAACACATGCCAAATTATGATCCTGTAAAAACTGCAATAATCCAAACCCTGGGTTTACGGATAAATTTATTTGGAAAAAATTAAAGTCTTGAAAATTGGATTAATTTTGACAGCTCGAAAAAAATATTAAAAAAATTGCCATCAACGTGAAACTTTGGAAATTTACTCAAAACACATGGCAAGTTATGATCCTGTAAAAACAGCAATAATCCAAACCCTGGGTTTACGGATAAATTTATTTGGAAAAAATTAAAGTAGTGAAAATTGGATTAATTTCGGCAGCTCGAAGAAAATATTAAAAAAATTGCCATCAACGTGAAACTTTGGAAATTTACTCAAAACACATGGCAAGTTATGATCCTGTAAAAACTGCAATAATCCAAACCCTGGGTTTACGGATAAATTTATTTTGGAAAAAATTAAAGTCTTGAAAATTGGATTAATTTTAGCAGCTCGAAAAAAATATTAAAAAAATTGCCATCAACGTGAAACTTTGGAAATTTACTCAAAACACATGGCAAGTTATGATCCTGTAAAAACAGCAATAATCCAAACCCTGGGTTTACGGATAAATTTATTTGGAAAAAATTAAAGTAGTGAAAATTGGATTAATTTCGGCAGCTCGAAGCAAATATTAAAAAAATTGCCATCAACGTGAAACTTTGGAAATTTACTCAAAACACATGGCAAGTTATGATCCTGTAAAAACTGCAATAATCCAAACCCTAGGTTTACGGATAAATTTATTTGGAAAAATTAAAGTCTTGAAAATTGGATTAATTTTGACAGCTCGAAAAAAATATTAAAAAAATTGCCATCAACGTGAAACTTTGGAAATTTACTCAAAACACATGCCAAATTATGATCCTGTAAAAACTGCAATAATCCAAACCCTGGGTTTACGGATAAATTTATTTGGAAAAAATTAAAGTCTTGAAAATTGGATTAATTTTGACAGCTCGAAAAAAATATTAAAAAAATTGCCATCAACGTGAAACTTTGGAAATTTACTCAAAACACATGGCAAGTTATGATCCTGCAAAAACTGCAATAATCCAAACCCTGGGTTTACGGATAAATTTATTTTGGAAAAAATTAAAGTCTTGAAAATTGGATTAATTTTAGCAGCTCGAAAAAAATATTAAAAAAATTGCCATCAACGTGAAACTTTGGAAATTTACTCAAAACACATGGCAAGTTATGATCCTGTAAAAACTGCAATAATCCAAACCCTGGGTTTACGGATAAATTTATTTTGGAAAAAATTAAAGTCTTGAAAATTGGATTAATTTTAGCAGCTCGAAAAAAATATTAAAAAAATTGCCATCAACGTGAAACTTTGGAAATTTACTCAAAACACATGGCAAGTTATGATCCTGTAAAAACAGCAATAATCCAAACCCTGGGTTTACGGATAAATTTATTTGGAAAAAATTAAAGTAGTGAAAATTGGATTAATTTCGGCAGCTCGAAGCAAATATTAAAAAAATTGCCATCAACGTGAAACTTTGGAAATTTACTCAAAACACATGGCAAGTTATGATCCTGTAAAAACTGCAATAATCCAAACCCTGGGTTTACGGATAAATTTATTTTGGAAAAAATTAAAGTCTTGAAAATTGGATTAATTTTAGCAGCTCGAAAAAAATATTAAAAAAATTGCCATCAACGTGAAACTTTGGAAATTTACTCAAAACACATGGCAAGTTATGATCCTGTAAAAACTGCAATAATCCAAACCCTGGGTTTACGGATAAATTTATTTTGGAAAAAATTAAAGTCTTGAAAATTGGATTAATTTTAGCAGCTCGAAAAAAATATTAAAAAAATTGCCATCAACGTGAAACTTTGGAAATTTACTCAAAACACATGGCAAGTTATGATCCTGTAAAAACAGCAATAATCCAAACCCTGGGTTTACGGATAAATTTATTTGGAAAAAATTAAAGTAGTGAAAATTGGATTAATTTCGGCAGCTCGAAGCAAATATTAAAAAAATTGCCATCAACGTGAAACTTTGGAAATTTACTCAAAACACATGGCAAGTTATGATCCTGTAAAAACTGCAATAATCCAAACCCTAGGTTTACGGATAAATTTATTTGGAAAAATTAAAGTCTTGAAAATTGGATTAATTTTGACAGCTCGAAAAAAATATTAAAAAAATTGCCATCAACGTGAAACTTTGGAAATTTACTCAAAACACATGCCAAATTATGATCCTGTAAAAACTGCAATAATCCAAACCCTGGGTTTACGGATAAATTTATTTGGAAAAAATTAAAGTCTTGAAAATTGGATTAATTTTGACAGCTCGAAAAAAATATTAAAAAAATTGCCATCAACGTGAAACTTTGGAAATTTACTCAAAACACATGCCAAATTATGATCCTGTAAAAACTGCAATAATCCAAACCCTGGGTTTACGGATAAATTTATTTGGAAAAATTGAAGTCTTGAAAATTGGATTAATTTTGACAGCTCGAAAAAAATATTAAAAACATTGCCATCAACGTGAAACTTTGGAAATTTACTCAAAACACATGGCAAATTATGATCCTGTAAAAACTGCAATAATCCAAACCCTGGGTTTACGGATAAATTTATTTGGAAAAATTAAAGTCTTGAAAATTGGATTAATTTTGGCAGCTCGAAAAAAATATTAAAAAAATTGCCATCAACGTGAAACTTTGGAAATTTACTCAAAACACACGGCAAATTATGATCCTGTAAAAACTGCAATAATCCAAACCCTGGGTTTACGGATAAATTTATTTGGAAAAAATTAAAGTCTTGAAAATTGGGTTAATTTTGCCAGCTCGAAAAAAATATTAAAAAAATTGCCATCAACGTGAAACTTTGGAAATTTACTCAAAACACATGGCAAGTTATGATCCTGCAAAAACTGCAATAATCCAAACCCTAGGTTTACGGATAAATTTATTTGGAAAAAATTAAAGTCGTGAAAATTGGATTAATTTTGGCATCTCGAAAAAAATATTAAAAAAATTGCCATCAACGTGAAACTTTGGAAATTTACTCAAAACACATGGCAAGTTATGATCCTGTAAAAACTACAATCATCCAAACCCTGGGTTTACGGATAAATTTATTTGGAAAAAATTAAAGTCTTGAAAATTGGATTAATTTCGGCAGTTCGAAAAAAATATTAAAAAAATTGCCATCAACGTGAAACTTTGGAAATTTACTCAAAACACACGCCAAATTATGATCCTGTAAAAACTGCAATAATCCAAACCCTAGGTTTTAGATAAATTCATTTGAAAAGAATGTAAAGTCACAATTTATTTCGATCGTTAATTTTTCAAATTAATCGATTAATATAATTAGGCCACCATTTACCAAGTTAATGATTGGAGACAAATACTCCTTCGCGTTGTTTTTACACCACTTTTGCTTGTGGGATTCCCTGACGGTTATCTGGAAGATTGGATAATATCCTGCAACAAAAAAAAAACAAACACATTTTAAAAATAACACCCGGCCACCGTCCAGCACTTACTGTACGCTTCAGACCATGAAATGTTCAACTGGATCATCTTCAGTACTGGATTGTAGAACTCCATCACCGACAGATTGCAAGATTTTTTTTCTACAAAGAAAAAACTTTAAACTAAACCGCGCGGTCGGCGGCGATCTGAGTGAACCTACGTGTTTCATCGTTTTGAAGATTCTTCGAATTGTTGTCAACGGTTACGTGACTCTGTAAGAAAATTTGATTACATGTTCAATTCGACCATTTTTGTAGTGAATTTTCGTAATTTTACTGCAAGTATCTTTTTATTTTCGTTGACCGCACAGTTTTTGCCACTTAAGTATCAAAAAATGACGGCTCTAACTCTGACAGGTGAGAAATAGCACGGAATACTTGCATTACTTTACAACACAATTTTAGATAAACGTAACCTGAATGTAAATAAGATTTTTATTTACTTCAATCGGTGTTACGCAACTTATTATACACGCAGAAATGTTCGTGCCTCCTTGATAAATAATATTTGTATTTACCTGATTCTGCGTTAGGCAAGTTATTATACACGCAGAAAGTATCCTGCCTCCTTGATACTTATAAATTAAGTTTTTATTTACCTGATTCTGCGTTAGGCAACTTGTTATACACGCAGAAAGTATCCTGCCTCCTTGATTCTTATAAATTAAGTTTTTATTTACCTGATTCTGCGTTAGGCAAGTTATTATACACGCAGAAAGTATCCTGCCTCCTTGATTCTTATAAATTAAGTTTTTATTTACCTGATTCTGCGTTAGGCAATTTGTTATACATGCAAAAAATATCCTGCTTACTTGCACGTCATCTATGAATGCTCATAAAGGTTATTACAATTTGTTACTTACAGCTAAGAAATCTCTTAAGCTCCATTTAAAAAGTAACTCTCAGTAAAATCGATGTCGCAATTTATATGCAACCACTACTTTTTTTTTTAAATAAACGTCATTACAATTTGCTACTTCGTTGGTAATTTCTCTGTTGACAGTATTTGTGATTTGTTTGCGGGAGGACGTCGGTGCAAACATCCTATTAGGCGTGGCCTATGCAAATACCTTTTACCGATCGTGATTCAAGGTTCGTTCGCCATGTGTTCCGTTTCATAAACATCCATTAGATTCACCGAATTCCTCATTGATGCCACACACAAAACAATTACATTTCGAAAATATTTACGCTACGCGATTAATTTTAAACGGCGTGCTAAAAATGGCCGCCTGAAACAAACGAGGAATCGTAGGCGTGCGTATCCGCAACAAACGTTCGGATGTTTCCTGATGAAATTAATCAAAAGTTCGAATTCATTATTCATTGCACGTCGTTTTGTTTTCAGCTAGAATTTGACAGTTATTGCGGAAAATGATTTTTTTCAAAGAGCTTGAGCTTTTAAACAAAATTCCTTGATTGATTCATTTTTCAAGAAATTTTCAAATCGTTGAATGCATTTTTCATTTTTCCAGGTTAAGTTTGGATTGTTGCCATTTTGTATTCAGCTAGGATATGGCAATTGTTTTGGTGGGAAATTCGAACTGCATTATTTTTTCATTAATCTTGAGCTTTTCAAGCAAATTCCTTGATTGGTTAATTTTTTACAAATTTTAAAATCGCCGAGTGTAATAATCGTTATTTCTAGATTAAGTTTGAAATGTCGCCATTTTCTTTCCAGCTGGAATATGGCAATTGTTTTTGCGGGAAATTCGAACTGCATTCTTTTTTCAATAAATCTTGAGCTTTTCAAGCAAATTCCTCGATTGGTTAATTTTTTACAAATTTTAAAATCGTCGTGTGTAATAATCGTTATTTCTAGATTAAGTTTGAAATGTTGCCATTTTCTTTCCAGCTGGAATATGGCAATTGTTTTTGCGGGAAATTCAAACTGCATTCTTTTTTTATTAATCTTGAGCTTTTCAAGCAAATTCCTTGATTGGTTAATTTTTTACAAATTTTAAAATCGTCGAGTGTAATAATCGTTATTTCTAGATTAAGTTTGAACTGTCGCCATTTTCTTTCCAGCTGGAATATGGCAATTGTTTTTGCGGGAAATTCAAACTGCATTCTTTTTTTATTAATCTTGAGCTTTTCAAGCAAATTCCTTGATTGGTTAATTTTTTACAAATTTTCAAATCGTCGAGTGTAATAATCGTTATTTCTAGATTAAGTTTGGAATGTCGCCATTTTCTTTCCAGCTGGAATATGGCAATTGTTTTTGCGGGAAATTCAAACTGCATTCTTTTTTTATTAATCTTGAGCTTTCCAAGCAAATTCCTTGATTGGTTAATTTTTTACAAATTTTAAAATCGTCGAGTGTAATAATCGTTATTTCTAGATTAAGTTTGAAATGTCGCCATTTTCTTTCCAGCTGGGATATGGCAATTGTTTTGGCGGGAAATTCAAACTGCATTCTTTTTTTATTAATCTTGAGCTTTTCAGGCAAATTCCTTGATTGGTTAATTTTTTACGAATTTTAAAATCGTCGAGTGTAATAATCGTTATTTCTAGATTAAGTTTGAAATGTCGCCATTTTCTTTCCAGCTGGAATATGGCAATTGTTTTGGCGGGAAATTCAAACTGCATTCTTTTTTTATTAATCTTGAGCTTTTCAAGCAAATTCCTTGATTGGTTAATTTTTTACGAATTTTAAAATCGTCGAGTGTAATAATCGTTATTTCTAGATTAAGTTTGAACTGTCGCCATTTTCTTTCCAGCTGGAATATGGCAATTGTTTTGGCGGAAAATTCAAACTGCATTCTTTTTTTATTAATCTTGAGCTTTTCAAGCAAATTCCTTGATTGGTTAATTTTTTACAAATTTTAAAATCGTCGAGTGTAATAATTGTTATTTCTAGATTAAGTTTGCAATGTTGCCGTTTCTTTTTTCAGCTGGAATATGGCAATTATTTTTGCGGGAAATTCAAACTCCATTCTTTTTTTATTAATCTTGAGCTTTTCAGGCAAATTCCTTGATTGGTTAATTTTTTACAAATTTTAAAATCGTCGAGTGTAATAATCGTTATTTCTAGATTAAGTTTGCAATGTTGCCGTTTTCTTTCCAGCTGGATTATGGCAATTGTTTTTGCGGGAAATTCGAACTGCATTCTTTTTTTATTAATCTTGAGCTTTTCAAGCAAATTCCTTGATTGGTTAATTTTTTACAAATTTTAAAATCGTCGAGTGTAATAATCGTTATTTCTAGATTAAGTTTGAACTGTCGCCATTTTCTTTCCAGCTGGAAGATGGCAATTGTTTTGGCGGAAAATTCAAACTGCATTATTTTTTTATTAATCTTGAGCTTTTCAAGCAAATTCCTTGATTGGTTAATTTTTTACGAATTTTAAAATCGTCGAGTGTAATAATCGTTATTTCTAGATTAAGTTTGAACTGTCGCCATTTTCTTTCCAGCTGGAATATGGCAATTGTTTTGGCGGAAAATTCAAACTGCATTCTTTTTTTATTAATCTTGAGCTTTTCAAGCAAATTCCTTGATTGGTTAATTTTTTACAAATTTTTGAAAATCGTTGAGTGTAATTCAATCAAATTCAATTGTTTAATATATTAAAAAACTGAAACAAAAGAAGCAATCTCCGATTGTTAAAATTTACTGGTCGAGAATTGCGTATTAGGATGCATTGTTGTTTTTTGGTGATGCAGAAGCCAGAAAATAAATGACGATAACGAGATTAACCGTCTCAACGAAAGTGCCACTCCTGAATCAGTTTTATCAGTTGATCATCCACATCATAATCGATTTGCGATAAACCGATAAATATTTGCACGATGATTACAAATTGAATAAATACGAATGTATCATGAAAACGAGAATTCAATAACCGCACCAACAATCGAATCCGGCAGATGTGGAAAACTGTCCCGAATTGGACCCCCGGGGAATACCTGATAACCGTTCTACGTCACTTGAATTAAATATAGTGTAGAACTGTACTGGTGGAAAAAAAAATGAAACTCTTGAAGTGCACTTTTTTCAAACACCCACAACTTGGTGTAAAATCGTCGTAGGAACTACTATACTGGTGGAAAAAAATGAAACTTTTTTTCAAACACCCATAACTTCGTGCCGAATCGTTATAGGAATTTCGTTATTTGAGTTCTGCGAAGGGAATTGATCAAATTTTAATGCCTTTATGGAGGATCGAGTCGACAAATTTCTTCCAACTCTGTATACATCGTCAAAGTTGGACATGGTTTCTTGAAAAAATTTTTTCACAGGGGTGCTAGAGGGGGGCGGTAGGGGTTACGCTTGAGTTCGCATGCATGACTTTGAAGAAGACACTTCAAAGTTTTTCGTCCTCAAAGATTCATCAAAATCGATTGAAAATACGCCGAGTTATGGCGGTTTGAAAATGGTGGAAATTTTGACGAATTTCAAGTGTTTAATTTTTTTTCCACCAGTGTATCAGAATTACCAAAATCCTCATGAAAACGAGAATTCAATAACCACACAGTG
Organism: Ocypus olens; assembly: GCA_910593695.2. NCBI lineage: Eukaryota > Metazoa > Arthropoda > Insecta > Coleoptera > Staphylinidae > Ocypus > Ocypus olens. The sequence goes on from OU343053.1 coordinate 58,131,195, forward strand.
GCAATCTGGCAGATGCGAAAAACCGTCCTGAATCGGACCCCCGGGGAACACCAGATAAATTAAATTACATTTAATGTAGAGCTATCGGCTGAATTGGACCCCCGGGGAACACCTGATGAATTGAATTACATTTATTGTAGAACTATCGGTATTGGCAAAATACTCATTATAAACAAATCGCAGTTTAATGGTTTTTGGAAGCAGAACGGATTTTTAAAATTTGATTAAGACTTTCGCCAGGTCAATAGTATTACATTTGCTAGCATAAAAAGATCAAATTACGTTTATAAAACTTTTAAATACATTCTGTTTACCGATTGTAATAATTTCCGGTAGTTGTTTGAAATTTCGGGCGTCGCAACGAAAATGTTTACCGATAAAGATAAATCATCGCCGGGGCGCTTTTTATTTAGCTCGAACTGACCCATAAAAAAAAAATACCGAAATACATTTATTTACCTGTGGGGCGGAGATTGCCATTACCGCGAAAAGGCACCAAAGCAGTCGCGACCAGAAACGGCACATTTCCGCGACTTTCGAAACATTCCACCGAAATTTCGCACGTACGTACCGACGTTTCAACGTGAACTGGAGGAATTTTCTCTCTCGGTTGAAGTGCGAAACGGTTTACTTATCTCGGTTTATCTACGCGCGGCGTGGAGAGGAGCGTCGCGACGCCGCCGCCGCCGGTGCCTTGGGTAAACACCGCGAGTGATACATACCCCGTGAAGGTAAACAGGAAAAACTGCAGTGCGTGGGTGGAAGAATAACTTTAATTAGTTAATTGATTGAGTGCTGATGGAATTAAAATTAATTTACTTTCTCGGAACAGACGCGTGATATTAAATATATAAAAATATGTGTGAAAAAAATTCTCATTTTGATGTGTCAAAATTATCGAAATAAATGTGACAGTCATCAACTTTTGTTTTTTAGCACAACCAGCAAAGTTTCTGCAGCGCCCCCTGCTACCAATGATATGAACTACAAATTCGTAAATATCAAACTTAAACATTGTTTCCCCATCAGAATCTCAGGTCTCATCAGTGTAGTTAGTTGCTGATGGGGAAAAATATTTAATGTTCACGTTAATATTGTTATATTTGCCGCCGCTGGCATTTCCATATCTTGTCGGTGGTTAAGCCACTCGGATTTGGTTCAGTACAATAGATTCCGCCATCAAACTTAAAGTTTCTACAGCGCCCCCTGCATATGATACGAACTACAAATACGTAAATATCAAAATTACAAATTGACATTGACATTTGAATAATTTCATCTATTAATTCGTTAAACTACCAATTTTGCGATTTGTATAAATAACTCACTTTCCGACGGTTAGAAAAAACATATAAACTTTTTTTCAAATAAATTTATCTGTTTGGATTATTGCAGTTTTTACAGGATCACAATTAGGCATGTGTTTTGAGTAAATTTCCAAAGTTTCACATCGATGGCAATTTTTTTTAATATTTTTTTCGAGCTGCCAAAATGAATCCAATTTTCATGACTTTAATTTTTTCAAAATAAATTTATCTGTAAACCTAGGGTTTGGATTATTGCAGTTTTTACAGGATCATAACTTGCCATGTATTTTGAGTAAATTTCCAAAGTTTCACGTCGATGGCAATTTTTTTAATATTTTTTTCGAGCTGCCAAAATGAATCCAATTTTCATGACTTTAATTTTTTCAAAATAAATTTATCTGTAAACCTAGGGTTTGGATTATTGCAGTTTTTACAGGATCATAACTTGCCATGTATTTTGAGTAAATTTCCAAAGTTTCACGTCGATGGCAATTTTTTTAATATTTTTTTCGAGCTGCCAAAATGAATCCAATTTTCATGACTTTAATTTTTTCAAAATAAATTTATCTGTAAACCTAGGGTTTGGATTATTGCAGTTTTTACAGGATCATAACTTGCCATGTATTTTGAGTAAATTTCCAAAGTTTCACGTCGATGGCAATTTTTTTAATATTTTTTTCGAGCTGCCAAAATGAATCCAATTTTCATGACTTTAATTTTTTCAAAATAAATTTATCTGTAAACCTAGGGTTTGGATTATTGCAGTTTTTACAGGATCATAACTTGCCATGTATTTTGAGTAAATTTCCAAAGTTTCACGTCGATGGCAATTTTTTTAATATTTTTTTCGAGCTGCCAAAATGAATCCAATTTTCATGACTTTAATTTTTTCAAAATAAATTTATCTGTAAACCTAGGGTTTGGATTATTGCAGTTTTTACAGGATCATAACTTGCCATGTGTTTTGAGTAAATTTCCAAAGTTTCACATCGATGGCAATTTTTTTTAATAATTTTTTCGAGCTGCCAAAATTAATCCAATTTTCAAGACTTTAATTTTCTCCAAAATAAATTTATCTGTAAACCTAGGGTTTGGATTATTGCAGTTTTTACAGAATCATAACTTGGCATGTGTTTTGAGTAAATTTCCAAAGTTAACTTAAAACTTTCCAAATTTGTTCAAAATATATTTTACTTCATAATCCAATCAAAATCGAAAAAATTTCCAGATAATCACACGAGAACATAGCTCGTAGTCGTGCCGACTAATTTTGCGATTTGTATAAATTACCAACCGTTCCAATGGTTAGAAAAAATATATAAACAATTAACACGGACTTAAAACTTTCCAAATTTCTTCAAAATATATTTTACTTCATAATTCAATCAAAATCGAAAAAACACGGCTGAAGTTTTTTAAAGGTTTAAAAAATATATAAACAACCGCCACAGGCTTGAAATTTTAAAAAATAATTTATTCATCGAAATCGTTCGAAATTCACATACACTACTTGTTCCTCCTGTGCCTTCTTTCATCCCGCTCCGAGGAAGAACCGGAGGCGTCCCGGCGCCTCCTCGAACGACCCGACTTTTTATAATCCCCGCTCGACGACCGACTCCCGTGTTTACTCCTCTTCTTCACCTTTCCCCCCTCGCTCGAGTGATCGTCCTTCTTGTGCGACTTCCGCGACCTGCTCCTGCTCTTCTTCTGCTTTTTCCTTTTCTTATCCCTGCGAGCGCGATCCCTGCTCTCGTCCGAGCTCGAATCCCCCCTGTGTCGGCTTTTCTTAACCTTCGAGTTCGATTCATCCGAATCTATATTTTTTCTGCCGTGTCTATTTTTCGATTGTTTACTGGAAGTTTTCGCATCGGGGCTCCTGCTCCGGTGGTATTTATCTTCTCCTTCCTTGTTGTTGCGTTGGGATTGTTTATTCTTGTGGCGTTCCTCGCTGCTGCTGCTCCTGACTTCTTCTTGGGCCGGAGAGGTTTTCGTCGGATTTTCGAATTTCGTTCTCCCGTTCTGCAGCTGCTCGTCCGACTTCTCCTTGAACTCTTCGTATCTCGCGTTATCTGCAAAACGGTCGAACTGATCTTACTTAAAATGATTCCGTAGATCGTCTATTGATTACACTTAGTTGGTTTTAATATTGGCGGCACTGACCCCTCATTATACTGAGTATAAAGTAACAGACAAAATTCATAAAACTTAAAAAAAAAACTATTAAGAAAAGCAATAAAACTGTTAAATAAATAATATTCTATCAGAGTTTGTTTAAACCAGTTCCAACAACAAATTTATAAAAAAAATCTATTAAAAAACAGCAATAAAAATGGTTAAATTAATAACATTGTTGGCCGATGTCACTTGAGATTTAAAAAAAATGTCAAAGATATGTCATCAATTTTTTTGGTTATATAGTTGATAGATGTCACTTGACATTTAAAAAAAAGTTTGGTTATATTGTTGACAGATGTCACTTGAAATTTAAAAAAAATTCAAAGATTTGTCATAATTTTTTTTGGTTATATTGTTGACAGATGTCACTTGACATTAAAACAAATTTGGTTATATTGTTGACAGATGTCAATTGAAATTAAAAAAAAAACATGTTGATGGCACTGACCCCTGACTGAGTATAAAGTAACAGCCAAAATTCATAAAACTCAAAAAAAATCTATCAAGAAAAGCAATAAAACTGTTAAATAAATAATATTCTATCAGAGTTTGTTTAAACTAGTTCCACCAACAAAATTTATAAAAAATCTATTAAAAAATGGCAATAAAACTGTTAAATTAATAACATTGTTGACAGATGTCACTTGAGATTCAAAAAAAAAAGTCAAAGATATGTCATCAATTTTTTTTTATTATATTGTTGATTGATGTCACTTGCAATTTAAAAAAATTGTCAAAGATATGGTACCAATTTTTTAGTTATATTGTTGATAGATGTCACTTGACATTAAAAAAAATTTGGTTATACTGTTGACAAAAGTTAATTGAAATTAGGAAATAAATTGGTTATATTGTTGACAGATGTCACTTAAAATTAAAAATGTCAAAGATATATCATCAATTTTTTTTTTGGTTATATTGTTGACAGATGTCACTTGATATTAAAACAAATTTGGTTATATTGTTGACAGATATCACGTGAAATTTAAAAAAAATGTAAAAGATTTGTCATCAATTTTTTTTTGGTTATATTGTTGACAGATATCACTTGAAATTTAAAAAAAAATGTCAAAGATATAGCATACATTTTTTTGGTTATATAGTTAATAGATGTCACTTGACATTAAAAAAAAATTGGTTATACTGTTGACGGATATCAATTGAAATTAGGAAATAAATTGTTTATATTGTTGACAAATGTCACTTGAAATTTAAAAAAAAATTGTCAAAGATGTCATCAATTTTTTTGGTTATATCATTGATGGATATCACTCGACATTAAAAAAATTGCCAAGGATATATCAATAGTTTTTCTTGGTTATATTGTTAACAGATGTGACTTGACATTTAAAAAAATGTCAAAGATATCTCATCATTTTTTTTGTTATATCATTTAAAAAAAATTGTCAAAGATATGTCATCAATTTTTTTTGGTTATATTGAACATTAAAACAAATTTGGTTATATTGTTGACAGATATCACTTGAAATTAAAAAAAAAATGTCAAAGATATGTCATCAATTTTTTTTGGTTATATTGTCGACAGATATCACTTGAAATTAAAAAAAAAATTCAAAGATATAGCACCAATTTTTTTGGTTATATTGTTGATAGATGTCACTTGACATTAAAAAAAAATTGGTTATACTGTTGACAGATATCAATTGAAATTAGGAAATAAATTGTTTATATTGTTGACAAATGTCACTTGAAATTTAAAAAAAAAATGTCAAAGATGACATCAATTTTTTTGGTTATATCATTGATGGATATCACCTGACATTAAAAAAAATTGCCAAGGATATGACATTAGTTTTTGTTGGTTATATTGTTAACAGATGTGACTTGACATTAAAAAAAATGTCAAAGGTATCTCATCAATTTTTTTGGTTATATATCATTGACAGATGACACTTGACATTCAAAAATTCCCTAGGATGTCATCATTTATTTTCGATATATTGTTGACAGATGTCACTTGATATTTAAAAAAATTGTCAAAGATATGTCACCAATTTTTTTCTTGTTATTGTTGACAGATATCACTGACATTATTTTTTTTAAAGATATGTTGTCTTTTTTTTTGGTTATATTGTGGACAGATGTCACATAATTTAAAATAACATAGCCAAAGATGTCATAATTTTTTTTTGGTTATATTGTTGACAGATATCACTTGATATTAAAAAAAAGTCAAAGATGTCATCAATTTTTCTTGGTTATACTGTTGAAGATATCACTTGACATTTAAAAAAAATGTCAAAGATGTCATCAATTTGTTTTGTTATATTGTTGACAGATGTCACTTGCTATTAAAAAAAATTGTCAGAGATGTCATTAATTTTTTTTAGTTATTTATTTATTTATTTGGTATTTATTGTTGACAAATGTAAATTGAAATTAAAAAAAAATTGTCAAAGATGTCATCAATTTTTTTGGTTAAATCATTGATGGATACCACCTGACATTAAAAAAAAAATTCCAAGGATATGACATTAGTTTTTGTTGGTTATATTGTTAACAGATATGACTCGACATTAAAAAAAATGTCAAAGATATCTCATCAATTTTTTTGGTTATATCATTGACAGATGTCACTTGACATTAAAAAATTCCCTAGGGTGTCATCATTTATTTTCGATATATTGTTGACATATGTCACTTGATTTTTAAAAAAATTGTCAAAGAAATGTCATCCATTTTTTTTTAAATTATATTGTTGACAGATGTCACTGATATTAATTTTTTTTAAACACATATTGTACATGTCGTGACTGAATGGCATACGCCTAAGTCAAAAAAAAAACATATTGTCATTTTGTTTGGTTATATTGTGGACAGATGTCACTTCAAATTAAAATAACATTGCCAGAAATACGTCATCTTTTTTTGGTTATATTGTTGACAGATGATGTCACTGGACATTAAAACAAAGTCAAAGATGTCATCAATTTTTCTTGGTTATATTATTGACAGATATCACTTGACATTTTAAAAAAATTGTCAAAAATATGTCACCAATTTTTTTTTGTTATATTGTTAACAGATGTCACTTGACATTAAAAAAAAATTGTCAGAGATATGTCATCAATTTGTTTTAGTTATTTTATTGACAGATGTTACTTCGCATCAAAAAGATTGGACAGATGTTACTTGATATTGATAGTCAATTTTTTTGTTATATTGTCGACAGTTGTCACTTTAAAAAATGTCAAAGATATGCCATCAATTTCTTTGGTGATGTCACTTGACATTAAAAAAATGTTTGGTTATGTTGTTGACAGATGTCACTTGAAATTAAAAAAATTGTCAAAGATATGTCTTCAATTTTTTTTAGTTATTTTATTGACAGATGTCCGACATTAATTTTTTTTAAAGACATATTGTCATTTTTTTTTGGTTATATTGTGGACAGATGTCACTTAAAATTAAAATAACATTGCCAGAAATATGTTATCTTTTTTTTTTGCTATATTGTTGACATATGATGTCACTGGATATTAAAACAAAGTCTAAGATGTCATCGATTTTTCTTGGTTATATTATTGACAGATATCACTTGACATTTAAAAAAAAATTGTCACCAAAAAAAAATCTATTGAAAAACAGCAATAAAACTGTAAAATTAATAACATTGTTGACAGATGTCACTTGACTTTAAAACAAATTTGATTATATTGTTGACAGATGTCACTTGAAATTTAAAAAAAATTCAAAGATGTCATTTTTTTTGGTATATTGTTGACAGATATCACTTGACATTCAAAAAAATTGTTGGAGATATGTCATTAATTTTTTTTAGTTATTTTATTGACAGATGTTACTTCACATTAAAAAGATTGGACAGATGTTACTTGATATTGATTGTCAATTTTTTGGTTATATTGTTGACAGTTGTCACTTAAAAAAATGTCAAAGATATGCCATCAATTTCTTTGGTTATATTGTTGATTGATGTTACTTGACATTAAAAAAATGTTTGGTTATGTTGTTGACAGATGTCACTTGCAATTTAAAAAAAATTGTCAAAGATATGTCATCAATTTTTTTGGTTATATTGTCACTTGACACTACAAAAAATTTTCAAAGACATGTCATTAATTTTTTGGTTATATTGACAGATGTCATTTGACATTAAAAACAAATAAGTCAAAAATATGTCATTACTCTTTTTTGTTATATTGACAGATGCCATTTGACATTAAAAATAAAATAGTCAAAAATATGTCATTATTCTTTTTTGTTATATTGACAGATGTCATTTGACATTAAAAACAAAATAGTCAGAAATATGTCATTATTTTTTTTGTTATATTGACAGATGTCATTTGACATTAAAAACAAAATTGTCAAAAATATGTCATCAATATTTTTTGTTTTTAAATAAATATTTTGAGCGTTACTTTACACCCAACGGTGTATTTAATTTTCGGTCATCCTTTATACTCACTTAAAACTTTCGAGCACTTTCCAAACTCGTCGGGGGTGACCGGCACGAGGAGGAATTCGTTCAGCGACAAGACGTCTCCCTTCAGGGCCATCTTGACGATGACTCGACCGGCCTCGTCGTCCAGTCCTTGGACCTGCGTTAAAATTTTTAAACGATTATAAACACGTAAAAAGGGGGAGCGATCGCGTTAACGTACGGTGCAGTAATTTCCCTTGTCCTTTCCTGCAATCACTTTGGCGTGCACACCGGTTTTTAAAGACAGTTCCTTTCCATCCTTGTCGGTGGCGGGTTTCTCCTGTTTTTCTCCGGTTACCATTTTGTTCGCTCCCAGGCCCATGCCTTTGGGTCGGAGGTCCGGAGCGACGACCGGAGTAACTCTGAATAAATTTAAATGTAAATGTAATAAATTAATAAAATTGCAAATATTAATATTTGAGCATAAATTATTATTTCCCATTCTATGATAGTTATCGGTATTACCTTGTGGTTTTTCCAATTCCCTGCCCGTCTTTCCATCCCATGCCACGCAGCATCGCCAGTCCGTATTCGCTTATGGGCACATTCTCGTAATCATCTACGGTCGGCTCAACGCTCCCTTCCAGCAACAGTTTATCCTCAATCGCGGGCAAACTGTAGACCTTTATGGGTTTTTTGACGCCATCGTAATTTTTCGCCTCTAAATTAGAGAAGAAAATTTGTTTGTATATTCTGTTCACATTTTATTCTCTACCGCAGTAGGCTTTGTTAGGGTGACATTTTTGTTGGTAGTAAAAAGTTACTAACAATTTGGTTATGTGATAGGCTTTCAAAAATCAAATCTAACCTCTTAAAAGCTGTCTCGCAGCCAATTCGTCCAGACTGAGTTCGGAATCCGGCCTTGCGTCTTCCTCCTCCCCGTCCTCGGCCCTCTCGTACTTTTTCCGGCTGTGATCCTTCAATTCGTTGGCCTCGCGCACCCGGTCCAATAAATTCTTATCGCTGCCCTGTATGGGAATAATCAGGGGCCCTTCGACGACTTCCACGACACTGAAATTCAAACATTGCTTAATTTTGCTAACCAAACAAACGATGCAGAAAAATCTTACTCCTTAATCTTAATCGACTGTCCCTCGAGGCAGTCGATCAGCTCGACCCTTTTCTTCTCGTCGAGGACCGGCTTCGCGATTAAATTCGTCCTCTTCTTGCTGAACCCAAACGAAATCTTCTTTGGCTCGGACATTTTCAACGCACACAAAACACGAAAACATAACCTGCAATTGATCCGACTGACGGACGCCACTTTCTCCCGGGGTGGTAAACTTGAGAAAAATAAATTCGATTTTAAAAATCAATTTACAAACATATTTCTAACTTATTTCAACGCAAATAATTTATATTTAAAATGTTTAATTTATCGTTCTTTATTTAGTGTAGATTTAGGTATTTCAATGTTTGTTTTGAATGTTGCGTTTTGTTATGTTGAGCAGTTGGTAACGTCTTGTTGCTGACTTCGGACCGTTGCGAATGCGAGAGGAAGTCGCGAAGTGTCAAATGTCACGAAATGCGGAGTTGACGTATTTTCGCGATTTCTTACCGTAAAACTCGATCAATTAGCGGGAAAATGCGTGCAATCAACTGTGATCTATTCTTATTAATCTTTATTGTGATAGCGGAGTGCGGCCGGGCCTACAAAAACTGTGAGTAACCTTTCCAAGAAAAAAAATTCCTCACCGCTTTTATTTGTCATAACAGTTATAAATCACGAAGAATTTGATTCCTGATTTCGCAATAACAATAATTGTTATTCAGGTCGGTGGCTGTTTATTTGTTTTTGTGCTTTTACAATCTTTCTTTGTTGTTGTAAATTCTTCGATGGTCTTGACTGAAGAAAATGTTTACTGCAGAGAAGGGAATATCGGGAAAGATCAAGTGCAGGATTTTTGCTTTTGTACCTTTACCATCTTTCTTTGTTGTCGTAAATTCTTGGCTTAAGTTTACCAGACCAGAGAAATGTTTACTGCAGAGCGGGGACAATGTCGGGAAAGATCAAGTACAAGATTTTTGCTTTTGTACTTTTACAGTCTTTTTTTGTTGTCGTCAATTCTTGGCTTAACTTTACCAGACCAGAGAAAATGTTTACCGGAGAGCGGGGACTATGTCGGGAAATATCGGTGGCAATCGAACGCTGGATTTAATTAACCGGTCACTGATGATCGACAGTGAAGACAATCTGCTAAAGTCTTACCGACAAAAATTGAATTTTTCTTTCAGCTATGTGAATTGTGTTTTTCAGTTGTCAAAATTGATATTTTTCAGCTGTCAAAATGGGTATTTTTTGTTCTCAAAAATTGATTTTTTTCGTTGTCAAAAATTTAATTTTTTTATTGTCAAAAATTGTATTTTTTTAGTTGCCAATAACGGTGTGTTTCAGCTGTCTGTAATAGTGTTTTTAAGCTGTCAAAAATGGTATTTTTCGGCTGTCAAAAATGGTGTATTTTAGCTGTGAAGAGTAATATTCCTCAGCTCTTGAAAATGTCATTTTTCAGCTATCAGGAATAAGATTTTCTATCTGTAGAAAATTGTTTTCTTCGGTTAACAAATATGGCATGTTTCGGCTGAAAAATGGCATTTTTCAGCTAATGAAAATAGTGTTTCTTCGACATTTTTTAAATTGTTTAAAATGGTATTTATCAGTTGCCAAAAACCGAATTTTTGCTGTCAAAAATAGAATTTTTTGACTGTCAAAAATGGTATGTTTAAGCTGTCAAAAATTACATTTCACAATTGCCAAGAGTTTTATTTTTCAACCGCCAAAAATGGTATTGTTCAGCTGCCAAAAATAGCATTTTTCAACTGTCAAAAAAAGTATTTTTCAGTTGTCAAAAATGGTATGTTTTGCATTTCTCAACTGCCAAGAGTTTTATTTTTAAACCGTCAAAAATAGTATTTTTCAACTGTCAACAATAGTATTTTTTAACTCAAAAATGGTATGTTTCAGCTGTCAAAAATTATTTTTCACAATTGCCAAGAGTTTTATTTTTCAACTGTCATAAATGGTATTTTTCAGCTGTCAAAAATAGCATTTTTCAACTGTCAAAAAAAGTATTTTTCAGCTGTCAAAAATGGTACGTTTTGCATTTCTCAACTGCCAAGAGTTTTATTTTTAAACTGTCAAAAATAGTACTTTTCATCTGTCAAAAATAGTATTTTTTAACTCAAAAATGGTATGTTTCAGCTGTCAAAAATTATATTTCACAATTGCCAAGAGTTTTATTTTTCAACTGTCAAAAATGGTATTTTTCAGCTGTCAAAAATAGTATTTTTCAACTGTCAAAAATAGTATTTTTCAACTGTCAAAACTGGTATGTTAAGCATTTCTCAACCGCCATGAGTTTTATTTTTAAACCGTCAAAAATAGTATTTTTCAACTGTCAAAAATAGTAAATTATAGATTAAAAATGGTATGTTTCAGCTGTCAAAAACTGTTTTTATCAACAGCTAAGAATTTTATTTTTCATCTGCAAAAATGTTGTCATTCAGCAGTCAAAAGTAGTATTTTTTTAACTGTCAAAAATGGTATGTTTTAGCTGTCAAAAATTATATTTCACAATTGCCAAGAGTTTTATTTTTCAACAGTGAAAAATGGTATTTTTCAGCTGTCAAAAATAGCTTTTTTCAACTGTCAAAAAAAGTATTTTTCAGCTGTCAAAAATGGTATGTTTTGCATTTCTCAACTGCCAAGAGTTTTATTTTTAGGCCGTCAAAAATAGTATTTTTCAACTGTCAAAAATAGTATTTTTTAACTCAAAAATGGTATGTTTCAGCTGTCAAAAACTGTATTTATCAGCAGCTAAGAATTTTATTTTTCATCTGCAAAAAATGGTTTTTTTCAGCTGTCAAAAGTAGTATTTTTTTAACTGTCAAAAATGGTTTGTTTTAGCTGTCAAAAATTATATTTTACAATTGCCAAGAGTTTTATTTTTCAACCGTCAAAAATGGTATTTTTCAGCTGTCAAAAATAGCATTTTTCAATTGTCAAAAAAGTATTTTTCAGCTGTCAAAAATGGTATGTCTTGCATTTCTCAACTGCCACGAGTTTTATTTTTAAACCGTCAAAAATAGTATTTTTCAACTGTCAAAAATAGTAACTCAAAAATGGTACGTTTCAGCTGTCAAAAACTGTATTTATCAGCAGCTAAGAATTTTATTTTTCATCTGCAAAAAATGTTTTTTTTCAGCTGTCAAAAGTAGTATTTTTTTAACTGTCAAAAATGGTATGTTTCAGCAGTCAAGAATTGTATTTCTCAACAGTCGAGAGTTTTCTTTTTCGGCCGTCAAAAATGGCACTTTTCAGCTCTTTTCAAAAAGAGTATTTTTTTTATTTCAAAAATTGTACTTTTTAGCTGTCAAAAAGAGTATTTTTTTAATTTTAAAAATAGTATTTTTCAGGTGTCAACAATGGTATGTTTTTCAGCTGATAAAAATGGTTTATTGAGTTGTAAAAATGGTATTTTTCAGCTGTAACAAAATAGTATTGTTCAGCTGTCAAATATGGTATATTTTAGCTGTCAAATATGTTATATTTTAGCTGTCAAAAATGGCACTTTTCAGCTAATAAAAGTAGTATTTTTCGATATTTTTTTTTGTCAAAGATGGTAATTATCATTTGTCAAAAATTGTACGTTTTGCTGTCAAAAATTGTACTTTTTTGTGTCAAAAATTGTAATTTTCAACTGTCATAAATGGCTTTTCAAAAATTGTATTTCTTAACTGCCAGCGTTTTTATTTTATAGTTGTCAATATAGCTGTCAAAAATATTTTTTTTTTAGCCATGAAAAATGGCACTTTTCAGCTAATAAAAGTAGTATTTTTCGATATTTTTTTTGTCAAAGATGGTAATTATCATCTGTCAAAAATTGTACGTTATGCTGTAAAAAATTGTATTTTTTGCTGTCAAAAATTGTAATTTTCAACTGTCAAAAATGGCTTTTCAAAAATTGTATTTCTTAACTGCCAGGTTTTTATTTTATAGTTGTCAACATAGCTGTCAAAAATAGTATTTTTCAGCTAATAAAAATGGTTTTTTCTTCGACCATTTTGAATTGTCAAAAATGACATGCACGCACTACCAAATATGCCGTGTGTAAGCTGTTAGAAATAGTATTTTTCAGCTAATTTTATTTTATAGTTGTCAATATAGCTGTCAAAAAATAGTTTTTTTCATTCATGAAAAATGGTGTTCCTCAGCTATTCAAAATGTTTGTTTTGAGTCATAAAAAAAGTATTCCTCTGCTACCAAATACGGCATGTTTCAGCTGTCAAAAATAGTACTTTTCAGCTAATAAAAATGGTTTTTTTTTCGACATTTTTGAATTGTCAAAAATGACGTGCACGCAAAGATTCATTGGTCAAAGTATGCCAATTGTACCTTCATGGCGATTAGGTACCTGGAGGTCTATTTCACTCACTGTCTCGTCGCCGGTGACTTTTCCTAAAGCTTAAATTATTGTTTCCTATTATTGACAACTGCAGACCAGTTTCTGACTTGCGAGCTTCATCAATGGCTAGAAAAAAACACGAAAATTATTTCCAGATTCGTTGGATAGTTCGGACGTGTGCTCGCCAAACACGAAGCGCCGCCTGAAGCTCGGCACCTACGCCAAGTCGGCGATGATCGTCTCCCAGAAACAGCTGGGGCACCACGTGCTCGAGTGGAAGGTGGACTCGAGGTGCAAGTTCGAGGTGAAGGTGGACCAGGGCTCGCAGCGCGACGCCGGCATCCTCGTGGTCGTGCAGCGCCTCGACCTGCGCGTCGACCAGGAGACGGGCGACTGTGTCGACTACCTGCAGTTCAAGCGCCGCGACGGCACCACCAGCAGGAAGATGTGCGGCCGGATCGACGCCTTCACCAGCATGCGGCTGCCCGGCGGCGAGGAGTTCGCGATGGGCCTGTACGGCCACGACGCGCCCAACACCTTCGTCGATCCCGAGGGCGAGGTCGACGTCTACGTGGTCGTCGACAAGAGGGCGCTGATGAGCCACGAGAGGACCGACATCGTCATCGTGTTCACGAAATATAAACGTAAATATGAGAATGATGATTTTTTGTTTTTGCAATTATTATTAAACGTTTTGACAGCCTGTTCCAGGGCGTCGGCGACCGACCGGCCGTGCGACATCGAATCCCGCGACACCTGCATCCACCTGGGTTTCTTCGGCGACGACGTCGTCAACTGTCCCCAGTACAATTGCCTGGACGAGGACGGCTGCTGGCACTTCGACGAGCCGAAGAGCCCGGGGCGGGAGTCGCTCGGGAACAAGGTGCTCATCGGCTCGGTGACGTCGCTCCTCATCATGTTCGCGCTGTTCATCTGCTGCATATACATGTGCAGAAAGTACGGCGCCCTCTGTTGGTCGGATGAGTTCTCGAGGCCGGCGGTGAGGGCGTCCGTCACCGTCGAACCCCCCGCGAGCGCCGCGAGGGTCCAGCCGGAAACGCAACCGGCGCCCGTTCCCGAGGCCGCGCCGACGGCGCCCCCCAGCGAGGACAAGGATCTGCCCCCCTCCTACGATAGCCTGTTTCCCTCCAGGTGAATCATGAGCGCGCGCGCGCGCGTGCGTCAATTTCAATCATTCCTTAAGTACAACACACCTTAGGAACCGGGTTTATAAATTATTTATTTATCGTAACTGCATAATACTTTAAGTTGATACATGTTTAATTCCTCAATTGCAGCTTTAAAATCTATTTATTTATATGTGGTAACAAATTTTCGAAGAAAAATCTCACATCGGTTAATTATCTGTTTATCGTGAACCAAGCTTTCGTCGAAAATTTGAGGTTATGTTAACACGTACTGGGGGCTGAGAGTTATTACTTACGTGCAGGATTAAAAATAAACTGTTGCACATGAACTATCTCTCAAAATCAAGAATAAAAATAGGGGGTTGCCAGTTAAAAACAAAATGGCTGACGTCATTACTCAAAAACAAATGACGATTGAAAATCGACTTTCATAAAATAAAAGAAAATCGAAGTGTTGAGGATTTTTTCCAAAAATATTTTATTTCGATTTTACTAACTATATTTCCATACTATAGGCGCGCACAGTATATATAATTTAAAAAAACACATGTATGCCCGACAATAATTAATCAAATTGTTGATTAATTGTAACTTTTTCCTGATGAGGCAAATAAAGATTTGGTTCACGATAAATGGAAGATGAATTAGCGGCCCTTTATGGTCAGATTCCCCGATGCGGGAATTTTTCTTCGAAAATTTAGTACGACCGTTACTTCCCTCCAGCATTTATTTATATAGTTATTCGGTCGGAAGCACAATTATTATTTTGTAATCGTAATAACCTCACCACCAAACACAGCAATTATTCACTAGTTAAACGAGAAAAGCACGATTAGTTAACGACGGACTGAGGAGAGAAGTAAAAAAAAGTTGGAAATTATTTTATCGTTTGCGGCCTAAAGTTTATGATTAGCCGGGGCGAGCCGAAAGATGGATAGTCTGTTAGGTACCCCCCGATGATGATGATGATGATGATGATGGTTTGTGGAGGGCGACCAAACGGTCGCAGCACTTGGACCATTCGTTGTTCCTTTGTGCCACCGTTGGTCCTTTTTAAATTAATTTCAGGATTTAATATGTAAAGTCTGTTAGTTTTTTCTTTGCATTACAATTTGCCTCTTCTTTCCGGTCGTCAACTGGGCGATCCTTCAATCGCTGGGATTTTAAGTTTTTTTTTTGCGGGAGGTTTTGTTTTTTTTAACCCACATTTGCCCTGATTTAAATTAAGGAAAGTAAATGATACGTTTCCCTGCATCAGAGGTTATTTTTTGCTTCCTGTCAAATGTCAATGAATAATCAATTATTGGACTAAAAAATGATAGATGGCGCTGACGATATTCCAGATATAATTTCAAGAGGAACTTTACAGGACGGCAAATGTAACTTGCAGTGGCAAAATAGTGGGTGCTCTCGATAGATTTCATGAAGAGTTCGGGCGCCTGGTACATACGCCTAGTCATGAAAATACCCCTCTTCAAAACACATTTTTTTAGTAACTACTCGTACACTTATAATCCGTCAACCTCAAGTAGACCAGTTTCGCGCAGTGGCAAATGGATGGGCGTAGGACGGGAGAGGCCATCGGTGTAACACGGGGTGCGTTCGTTCAGGACGTTATCATAATCTGTTGAAAACGGTGTGCGTTCCCTGCGGGAGGCCGCACCTGTCTGGCAGCAAGCGTACGAGCCGAATGACGACCTTCTCTAGACTGATAATAAACTGCCCAATTTTTGTCTCCGAATATACTCGGGGAATTGTTTGTGAATGCACGGTGCGCGGCCCGTCTCCCCACTAGTCAGTTTGAAGCTGACGGATAGTAATGTGTCACTGTGGAAACTTGATTCGTAACTGTCAGCTATTAAAATTACGACATTCCGAAAGTTTGGTGTTTTTTTTTGTCTCGTACAACATGAATAAGATAGAAAGAGAAAACATTTTACCTGGGGTATTTCCACGACTATATTTATTGTTTGTGGATCCGTTTTTTTTTGTTTAACCCAGATATGCCTACAGTTCTAAATGTGAAGTTCCTCTTAAAATTATATCCGGAATATCGTCGGCGCCATCTATCATTTTTTAATCCAATAATTGATTATTCATTGACATTCGACAGGAAGCGAAAAATAACCTCAGATTTAGGGAAACATCATTTATGCTGGGTTTGTACGACGTTTAATGTTTAAGGATTAGTGTTTAACCCTTTGGCTACTAAAAAGTTTTCAAGAAACTGGCTGCCTGAACGCAAAATAACAAAGACTGAAAATTTGATAAATTTTATTCCATTTGAACCAACGTAACATGTTACAAGTGGTCGTCAATAAGCGATTCACGGCAAAAAATATGTGAATCGCTTATCGACGACAGCCATAGTTACGGTAAAGTTTACCCGAGTCGCTTATTGACGACAGCCGCAGTTAAAGGGTTAAGCAAAGTAGAACTGACGTATTAGTGCTTATGCGTTCATACGAAGTTTTAATTTCATGTTTAAGGGTAGGCTACTTTCTACTTTTCCTTTAAAATCGTTAAATGTTCACAAGCCGTACATAGGAGGTTATGTTCACGGCTTGTGTTTGTAAACAATCAAAGATTAAAAACTGACAGTTTTGATGACATTGTGGCATCTATCCATATTGTGAGCATTCAATCAGTGCACATAAATTGTGGTAAATTAATCGTTTCCACAAACACAGCTGATAAGTACAATGATGCCAGATTTACATATTCATCCTAAATAATTTGATAAAACGTGCGATTTAAGTAATTTGACGGAATTTTTAGAGATAAAAATGAAGAATTGAATATTGTAAACAACACCTTTATTGTTTTTTTATGTTCATTAGAAGAATTAGTTGCAAAACAGTATTTTCCTAAAATTTGCGATAAAAGATCTGGCAACACATCGACGCGCAAGCGCATTATCTAAAATTCTTGATTCTTAATTTTCGTGTGAACGGCATCTTTCCCTTAACCTCTTGAGGGACAGAAACACACTTGTGTACGTTTTAAAAAATGACGAACACATTTCAAACAAATTTGATTTAGCTCAATACTGCCATCTCATGTGAAGCTCTGAAAGCTGCTACAGTTGCACATTTCCACGCAGATACCTCCTGCCCGGTTCTACTGGCGAGATATCAATTGTTTCTTAAAGGATTTGACACTTCAAAATTAATTTGTCCCCGAAAAGGTTAAACGTTAATCCTTACACCTTAAACGTTAAATGTCGTATAAACCCACCATTACTTTCCTTAATTTAAATCAGGGCAAGTGTGGGTAAAAAAAAAACGTCTGCAAAAAAACACTTAAAATCCTAACGATCGAAGGATCGCACAGTTGACGACCGGAAAGAAGAGGCAAACTGTAATGCAAAGGAAAAACCGACTGACTTTACATATTAAATCCTGAAATTAATTTAAACCATCTTTTAAAACTGAAGAAAAACGAAACCTGAAATAGGAAGGTGACTTTCACTGTTGGTGTTTCGCCGTGCCTAGAATACCGCGAGATCAGAAAGTTGGAAACAGTTGGCAGGCACATTTTCTGGAAATCCCTGTAGGCATCGTTGGCCACCCTGAATTCTCCGGGGCGGTGCACGTTTGCGTTTCGTTCATTTTGACATCTTTTGTTTTTTTTTAGGTTACCTGTCTTACATATTGACGGACACACAAAACTCGCAATGTTCAATTGCTGGCTCGGCATGGTTGCAGTTCTTTTATAACCATTCTGTGACATATGTAGATAGTGCCATCTATGAAAAAAACTTACTGTCACTGTTGGTGTTTCGCCTTGCCTGGAATACCGCGAGATCAGAAAGTCGAAAACAGTTGGCAAGCACATTTTCTGAAAATCCCTGTAGGCATCGTTGGGCGCCTTGAATTCTCCGGTGCGGTGCACGTTTGCGTTTCGTTCATTTTGACATCTTGTGGGTTTTTTGAGGTTACCTGCCTTACATATTGACGGACACACAAAACTCGTAATGTTCAATTGCTGGCTCGCCATAATTGCAGTTCTTTTATAACCATTCTGTGACATATACCGGGTGAATATTTCAAAACCGAACAAGACAATAAAACGTGGAAAAACCACGCTTAATAACTTCGAAGATATCTGGAACTCCCCCATTTCGACGGCCCTTATTACCTGATTTTAAATTCCTGTATAAATACCAGTCGATGTTAATTTTGTACATATCTCCTTGAGAATGACCTAAGGTCGAAACTAGTCGGAGAGAAAAATAAAATCAGTGAAACAAAACCAAGTGTTTTAATTCATCAAAATGGGCATTTAATATGGGAAACATGTTTTTTGCAGATTCCTGCTCCCCATTTCAACTAAGAGGATTGAAGGAATCTGCAAAAAACATGTTTCCCATGTTAAATGCCCATTTTGATTAATTAAAACACTTGGTTTTGTTTCACTGATTAACAAGAGAATTCCAGACAGCCAACATACTATTACTCGAATTATCATCCCTATTTTCAAAAATGTGCTGCCAACTATTTTTGACTTTTCGATCTCTCACGGTCCAGCAACAAAAATAAGACTAATACAACCCCCCCTGATGATTGTTATTGGTACCGCTGCTTTTTGCGACTTTCAACTTTCTATTATTTCCTTATTTCCCATAGTTTTTGCGACTTTTAATGTGCATTTTTATTATTATTATTATTTCCTTATTTCTCGTAGTTTTTGCGACTTTTAATGTGCATTTTTATTATTATTATTATTTCCTTATTTCCCGTAGTTTTTGCGACTTTTAATGTGCATTTTTATTATTATTATTATTTCCTTATCTTCCCTATAGTCCCTATATACTGACTGTGTGTGGTGGAGCAATCGTACTCTTACTAATTTTATTGTATTAATTGTTAACAAGTGTTATTATTTGGTTATTAATATTATTAATTTTTATCGTCGTTTAGTATTTAGGAGGACGGAATGTACTGGACCAAAAGATTTAATCGGTTTTGATATTTATATATATACATATACGTAGGGTATTTCGTGGTCGTGAGTCCCGGGGGAGAGATCTGTATATTTTTGTGATGAGAAATTTTGTAAATATTTTTATATCTGTATATACATATACACTGCTCGAATGGAATAAAAAAAAATTTAAGAATTTATCGGGGTTTTCCTTTTAAATTCTTGCGCGTACACATTAATCGTTATAAAATGTTCGTTCAATCGGCAAATTGTGAATTAGAAATTTTTAAGTAATCGTCAAGTGTGCTTATAAATAATAGTGCGGTTATTTTTTGCTCGAATGGTATAAATTTTTTTTAAGAATCCATCAGGGTTTTTCTTTTAAATTCTTGCGCGTACACATTAATCGTTATAAAATGTTCGTTCCATCGGCAAATTGTGAATTAGAAATTTTTAAGTAATCATCAAGTGTGCTTATAAATAATAGTGCGGTTATTTTTTGCTCGAATGGTATAAAAAATTTTAAAGAATTTATCAGGGTTTTCCTTTTAAATTCTCGCGCATGCACATTAATCGTTATAAAATGTTCGTTCCGTTGGCAAATTGTGAATTAGAAATTTTTAAGCAATCATCAAGTTCGTAAATAATAGTGCGGTTATTTTTGTGTAATTAGTCAATCCGTGGAGCGCAGAAGATCTGAACTCACACTACATGTTGCTAAAACGAATTTCTTTAGGCCCGGGTGCACCGCGCTCTGCGACTATGTAACGGGCCTAAGCGAGTAATTAATTTTAGAATTTTTAATGTCGATTTAAACTTGCCAGTATTGCATACAAGGTTAGAAATAATACTTACAACACGTATCACGAGTCGACGGGCAAAGTTCGCTGTGTATGTTTTTCCGCTCGGACCCATTGCTCTCCTTCACTGCACCAAGACTCGCCCGCGGCAATTCAGGACACATATTTTACCCTATTTGTCTTGATTGTAAAAAAACAAATTATTGATCAACAAAAAAACATCCAAAGGAACAAAATTGACAATTTGCAAAAGCCATGGCAAACCGGATCCAGTCTGAATAGTTCATTTGCACCGCAATTATAAACCGTAAAGATTGTAAATCAGCTCAATGGATTGAGGAATAGGGCCCACCCATAATTTTTACATGGCGCGTGTTGCTGTTAACTTTACGTGAAAGGGTTTAAAAGTGCACGCAAACATTTCAGTAATTGTCAAAGTTGTTTCATCTAGTAACACTAAATAAGTTTAGCGCTGTGTGCACCCGGTTTTATCATTTTAATAACATTTACCAGTGACGGTTCGCGGGGTTTTTCCTGGTACGGCCGAGGTACGCAGCCAGCCATCTCTGCAACTGACCCTACCTATCCGTATTACCACCTCTTGTTCCTCGGCCATACCAGAAAAAACCCCGCGAACCGTCACTGACATTTACAGTTTAAAGTTTCACATTTAATTTTAGAATAATTTTATGAACTTAAACCAATGTTATTTATTTAGTAATACTAGTAATAACATGCAAATTTCTTTTGTATCATTCAATATCCTTGCCGAGTGGCACTAGCCAGGGAAGTAATTCTTAGTAAGACAATGTTGCAGAGTCACAAACAGGTTGAATATTCATACAGGGTGTCCCAGAAGTCGACGTCAAGCCGAAATCTTTTAACAAACCAAGTCATGAGAGTTATCAGAAAAATATAAAACAAAATCCAAATAATGTATTTAAAAAATTATGGCCATTTAAAAAAAAACGAGAAAATCTACAGCCTGTGACGGTCTTTTCACTCCTGTTACTACAAATATCATCTTTTTTTAATAATTTTTTTTGTAACGTAATCTCGAACACTTCGTCTTTAAACTCTAGCCCACAATGTATGGTCAACTGCTCCAGCTAAGAAGTAAATGTAATTTATTGCCCATCCAAAGATTCAAAATTAATACTTTGTCCAGTTTCAACTGACCATGCTGAAAAAAAAATGTACTACTCGATCCTTTTTAAATACATTATTTGGATTTTTTAAAATATTTTTCTGATAACTCTCATGACTTGGTCTGTTAAAAGATTTCGGCTTGACGTCGACTTCTGGGATACCCTGTATATTTAGGCTATTTTTCGTCTTTATTATTTGTGCAATAAAACCATCATTGCAATCATAAGGCTTTGCGTTTAATTATTTAAGGATGGCGCTAGAACTGGGTATTTATTGTAACGCAATAATTAGTTCACGGTTTGCGAATTTGAATTTGGCGCGCGGGCAAGATGGCGTCGTGCGGAATTATTATTTTTTCAGCGCAAATGAAGCCATCCCTGCAATCATAACGCCTTGCACTTGATTGTTTTAAAATAACGCTAGATCTAGGTATTTATTGTAATCCAAAAATTTGTTGACGGAGAAGATGGCGTCTTTTTTTCAGCAAAATTAATCCATAACATCCCATCAGTGACGGTTCGCGGGGTTTTTTCAGGTACGGCTGAGGAACAAGAGGTGGTAATACAGATATACTTTGATCAATGAATCTTTGCGTGTACGTCATTGCCGAAGACCGAGTTTTCTCGCCTTCAACGATATACGTTCACATATGATTGAGTCTAATTTAACTTATCGTAGAGAGAGTAAACGCATGAAAATTTTGTCAGCTATGGTTTGATCAACGGATCTTTGCGTGTGCGTCATTACCGAAGACCTAGTTTTCCCGCCTTGGTCGACGTACGTACAAACATGATTGCGTCTAATTCAACTTAACACAGAGAAAGTGAACGTATGAGTCAAGTCGGAACTAGATTCAGATATCTATGACGTGCACGCAAAGATCCATTGATCAAAGTATATCTATGACGTGCACGCAAAGATCCATTGATCAAAGTATAGGTGCGGTCATGCAGCCAGCCGACCCTACCTCTCTGGATTACCACCCTTGTTACCTCGGCCGTACCAGAAAAAAACCCCGCGAACCGTCACTGCATCCCATGATGTACATTTCTTTAAATTCTTAGATATCTGTTAAAAATCAATTTAAAAAACCGAACAGAAGCACTTCTAAATATTGTTCTATCATTAATTAAGAAGAATTTGTATTACAGATATCTTATCTAAAGTAAATAACATTGCCACTAGGTGTCACTAAAGCTCGTGATCTTTGTTCTACTCGCTTGAGTACAATGGGTTAAAGTGCAATAAAGCCATCCCTGCAATCATTCATTATTTGAGAATAACGCCAGAAGTAGGTATTTATTGCAACGCAATAATTAGTCCACGGTTTACAAAATTGAATTTCGCGCGCGGGCAAGATGGCGCCGCGCGCCCGCACGGTGGCGCCAAGCGTGTCACAACAAGAAGCGGCGCTGCTCGGAACCAGCAGGCGTCCCAGAGTCGGCTGTTTATTTGCGAGAGAGCACACGCACACCGCCGATGGTATCCAGTTCGCCCGTAGATCAACAACAACAAATCGACCGCCGGCGGGAGCGAGAGAGCGCCGGCCCCCTCGTGCCCCCATCGGACCATTACATAAGGTGAGCGCACCGTGCCCCGCTTCCTGTTCCCTCCCCCGGCAAAACAAGCCTATCCTACAATTTGTTTTGCTCCTCGCGCGGACCGAACCGACGGGTTCCTTTTTTTTCTCTCGCCAGAACTCTCTTTCCACCTGTGTTTTGCCCATTTTATTACGTTCCGATGAAACGGTGCAGCGGCTGCGGCGTCCGGGGTCATTATTCCCGCTGCACTCGCCGTCCGCCGAACATCGATACGATATAAACGTGCATTTCCGTGTGTGTGTGTGTAAGTGCGTGTGACTCAACCCGCTCGACCCGTGAGTCACTCCGGTGTGCTGTGTTTAGGGGTGTTTTGTTTTATTGACACACACCATCCCCGGCTAATCAATTCGTACGGAGAGTTTAACTGCAAGCGGGAACCTGATATGCCAAGCGGGGAATGCAGCCGGCTTAAATTTCAATTGTTCGGTTTCTATTTATATGGCAGGTAATTTTATAGTTTTGTTTCGCTCGCGCAATCACAATCATCCCCAACTAGCCCCTTCGCACAGAGCAGCAGAGGGTTAACACGTTCGCTGCCGCCAACGCGCTAGTGCGTCCGACTTTATACTTGCGTAAATGCAATCCCAATTGCGGCGGCAGCGATCGTGTTAAACTGCAAGTGTGCACCTGATAAGTTAAGCCGGCTTAAATTTCAATTGTTGGGTTTCTATTTATATGGCAGGTAATTTTGTTTGTGAATCTATTTGTAATCGTACGTGGGTAATGAAGCAGCGGGGAAAGAAATTGTTTTAATAGTTGCGTTTCTCGTTATCCTTGCTGGTGGCAGCTCGTGAACGTTCGGCGGAGAAGAAAAGATTTGGGAAAACGTAAAAGTGGTGCATCCCGAGCGGTTGCCATGGAGATGCATTAACATCTTTTTGCCGGCCTGCTCTGTGAAAGTTCACGAACTGTCGCACTCTAAATTCAATGGAGAGAGAGAGAGAACGTTGATGCACTTAATTTGTTTAGTCAAACGGTGGTATTTTATTTGCTTTCTTTAATTGAAATTTGGGTAGAAATCTGATCACGAAAAGCTTAATTTTTTTGGTATGATGATACTTCCCTCCATTTATTTTTCTATGAAAATTTTGTATTTCAATCATTTATAATATGCGTTGCGTAGGTTTATTATTGTGCAACAAATGTTTTGCTACATCGTAGTGCAAGAAAACAATAGTGTTTCGGTTGTTTAACCCTCCCGAGCAGAGTGATCGTGCTGTTGAGATTTTGCTTCAAAAAATCCCAGTACATTTTGAACGGCATGGACAACTGACGGGTGTTTCAGTTGTTTAACCCTCCCAAGCGGAGTGATCGCGCTGTTGAGATTTTGCTTCAAAAAATCCCAGTACGGCGCAGTCACCTAAGCTAAGTTATGACAAGCACCGATGGGCATTTTTTTTGACACAAAGTAAGACAGCCGATAAATACAAGCGCTATTGCGTTTTTGAACATGCTTTTGCAATGACCCCTGAAACTTGAAGGGTTAATGCAGGCAATTGTATTTTAATGGAGTTTTTTTACCCAAAAAATACAGTGTTTTAGCACTATGCAACAGTAAACCAGTAAAAAAAAAAAAAAACTTTATTGGCATCTTACTTTCTACATTTTCTCTTAATACTATACTTCCCCCCTATCCCCCCTTCCTCCCCTCCCCTCCCGCCCTCTACCCTCCTCCCAACCCACCTTCTCCAGTGTCTTCATTCCTGCCTCATCCTCTCTTTCTATTCCCTCCCACTCCTACCCATTCTTCTTTTAACCCCTCGCATTCCTCTGCCAGATGTTTCCACGTATCCTTCCCCCACTCACACAGCCCACATCTCACACACTCCTCCCCCATCCATCTCTTCCTCCCTTTCTCTTTCTCAGTAAACTAGTATAATGCAGACGATTGTGTTTTAACAGAGTTTTTTTTGTTTTTGTAATTTATCGCTGTCGATCCTATGAAAAGGACAGGGCGAACGGCCAAAATTATTAAAGCCGTAAGCATCTAACCTCTGCCGGTTTTTTTAATTCAACGGGGGGATAGGTCTACCATTTTTGCCAATTATTTTTTTCAATATTTGTTGCTGAAAGTAATTGAAATTGCAGCAAAACAAAAATGGTCGAAATTTCAAGAATTTCAAGTGTTTGATTTTTTTTTTAAGAATATTTTGCCCTTCCTTCCTTATTAATACAGGGTGACTCAGAGGAGATTTCAGTGTTTAACACGTTATAATAACAGCATAAAAAGTGTTAGAATAATTTTAATATTAAATTAAGAAAGTACGGAGATGCGGATTTCATTTTTTAAACACATTGTTGTCCAAATGTCGGCCATCCTTCTCACAGCGCTCCTCCAATGCTTTTCTTAAAAGTTTAAATACCCGCCGACACATTTCAATAGGAATGTTGTTGATGGCCTCTCGAATGTTGTCTTTTAACTGCTCCGTAGTGGCTGGAGGATCGTTGTAGACGATACTCTTTAACTCATTACTTCCCATTGCACTCAAGCGAGTAACAAAGATTATAGGCTTCAGTGACAATTACTGGCAATATTACTTTAAAGAAGTTTGTTGAAACCAAAAAAAAAAAAACGTTCTGTTTTAATGGGATAACAGTGCTTCTATTTGGTTTTACGATTTAAAGTTTTAGAAGACATCTAAAAATTTGAAATTTATTTAAACACTTACATATTATGGGCAGTTAAATATCCCCACAAAAAGTTGTCAAGGAGAGTAAGATCTGGTGATCTTGAGAAATACACTGACCTTTTCGTACAAGACACCAAAATCGCTTCACCACGCTAACTCGCCTGTAATAAAAATGACTCGTACTTACCATCAAATTCAATACGAGGCGGACATTTTCTCTTCTTTTACCTTGTACAAGTCAAGGGTCTTGGATTGCTTGATTGCTCTCTGTTGGTCATTTTTTTTTTTTTCATGTTTTATGCTTTATGCTTTCATGTCTCTTTTTTTGTTTTTAGTTTTTTAGTTTTTAGTTTTTGCATTGTGTTTTATTTTATATTTTTAAAACTGATTGTATATTAACCTAAATTTGTTTGGAAATTTATGTTTTGCTTATACAGTGTGTCCTCGGATGGAGTTGACGAAAGGAAAAAAAAACTATATTATTAATTTTACGGCAAAAAATCATTCTTTATAAAAAATTCTGCTTGTCGAAAAAAATTGTTTGTAATCAAAAATATTGAGATCAGATGTACAGGGTGTTAATAAATTTAAAAAACCACAAAATGCTGGTTTAAATAAACCATAAAATATGGTCCAATGATTCTATCAAAGATAATTCCACACCATACGTTAACTTTTTTGTAACTTTGACTTCTTCTATTGATGACGTAATTAGGATTCTCGAAAGCCCAGTGCCGACTATTTTAGGTAGATACGTGCCCGTTGGTGCAAAATGTAGATTTGTCGGTGAAACAAATTAATCTGGGAAACCTGTTTTCGATTTCGAATTTTCATTTCCTTAAAAATAACTTGTAATGTACTTTTGCTTACATCCAGCATTCTTGCACGCTTCCTTAAAGATAATTTAGGATTGTCTACAACTGACGCTAATGCTAATAATGTAGATGTGTCATCTTCATCGTAATATTTCTTCGTTTTCTTCACATTCATTACTGAGTTTTAGTGAATTTTTTTATTAGTTTTTGTAGTGCTTCCTTGGACACATCCGTATTTGGAATTTTTTTTCGTGGAAAAGATCAATTGCGTATTGATAAGATACATTTCCAATTCCGTAGCACTGTACTAAATAAACACGCTCTTCTTTAGCTAACATTTCTGAATACTGTCAGACGTAACATTGACGTTTACGGAATCGGATAACTTGATTTTTTGTTAAATTCTCCAAATAATCGTATAAAATCACTAATTATTGTAAATAGTAAAAATTATAATTTTTATTTGAAAATTTGTATTTATGCTACATTTTAACTTATAAACAACTTTGTTTAATAAACATTTTGTATAAAATAAAAAATAATGGTTCTTATCTCTTGAAGCATTTTCTTGTTTTCTTAATTATTAACACCCTGTACATCTGATCTCATTTTTTTTTATGACAAACAATTTTTTTCGACAAGCAGAATTTTTTATAAAGAATGACTTTTTGCCGTAAAATTAATAATAAAGTTTTTTTTCCTCTCGTCAACTCCATCCGTGGACACACTGTATATGTATATATACTATTTTGTAATATATCTACGAAAATTCCATTTTTAGGCTGTAATTGTCTGTTGGGAATAAATTGATATTATTATTATTATTATTATCTTGGCGGGCAAGAGATATCCCCAAATCTTGAAATAACAGTTCCTGGAAACAACTCACGTACAGTGTCCATTGATGCTGCTGCTGTGTGTGCCGTCGCCCCATCCTGTTGAAACCAGGTCCAGTTTGGGTCATAACCGGGAACGTTTTTTGAAGAGCTGGTGTCAAAAATTGGTGGAGCATTGCAGTGTACCGTTGGCTTGTCACAGTAACAGAGCGGCCACGGGCATCCTCAAAAAAGTAGGGCCCGATTATTCCGGAAGACGACATGGCACACCAAACTGTTACCTTCTTGGAATGCAATTGTTTTTGGTGCTTTTCTTCTGGGTTCTTGGGGACCCAATGCCGACAGTTTTGTTTGTTTACGTGGCCCTCATCACTGAATAAAATGTTGTCCAAGCCTCCTTCATCCCAAAACATATTCATCATGGTCTCACAATATGTTTTTCTAATTTCGTGGTCTGTAGGCTTCGGGAACTGTACCAATTGAATTTTGTTGGGATGGAAGTGTAAGTCTTTGTTTAAAATCCGTTGCACGCTTGAGCGATGAATATTCGGGGCCTGGCTATGTTTTCGAATTGACCGCCTTGGATTTCCAGTCGCAGCACCGTCGCACAATCTCGATGCTCTCAGGCGTTCTGTTGACCTGGGTGCTTCCGATTTGCCACGGAATCTTTGAACCCACGATTTCACTAAATTTGTCGACGGAGCATCACGTACACGCCGGATATTGTAATGGTTGCAAAAACGTCGAATAGCCACTACATAGGAATCGTTCGCTTTAAAAAACGCCTCTACCATTCGACCACTGCTCCATGTTTACTGACAATCCGCACGTATTCGCCGCAAATTGCCAGCGCTACCCCCCCACAACTTTTAAAGCGGTTGCACAGGGTACGTTCGAAAACTGAAATGTACTCTGAGTCACCCTGTAGATATAACAGTTATGTGAGTATTTGCAGATGTGTTCCTCAAGACATTTATGGTGTTCTTCTGAACAAATGTTATTAACATTGCAATGTTATGAGAAATTGAACAGCGCTGTTAAAAACTGTATTCTGAACAGCCCGATGTACACAAATTGGCAACAGTGCAACGTCTACAGAGCGACCAACTTCATGTATATTATAGTAGATGATTAATAATACGTTTTTGAGGATATTTTTAGAAAGAAAATGAGTGTTTCATAAAGCATGCACATAAATATTGGAATACTACTATCTATTTGAGTTTTTTTGTTGAAGAAAAACACAAACTACGAAATAACCTCAAAATATCACCATTAACAATCTCGTAATGTCGACCGTTTTGACAAGTGTTGTTTAACATCGAAAATGTTAATTTACATCGATGTTAGTTGACAGACAGTGTACAGAATAGTATATTCATAACATCTGTCGATGTTAGCAAATAACACCGCTGTTAACGCTAACATTTTTGTTCAGAATAACACCATTAAAGTGCTCGTTGGACGGGTTAGGATCCTCATTACCACACTTGCGAAATTCCTTGTAATAATAACGCAAGCGTGTGTCAGTTTTCAGAGACAGCAACATGGACACCGACGAACCGGAATCATCCAGTAGCGGCCCCATATCCAGCCTGAACAGCCTGTTCTCGTTCACCAGCCCCGCCGTCAAGAAGCTCCTGGGCTGGAAGCAGGGCGACGAGGAGGAGAAGTGGGCGGAGAAGGCCGTCGACAGCCTCGTCAAGAAACTGAAGAAACGCAAGGGCGCGATCGAGGAGCTCGAGCGCGCCCTCTCCTGCCCCGGCACCCCCAGCAAGTGCGTCACGATCCCCCGCTCGCTGGACGGCCGCCTCCAGGTCTCGCACCGCAAGGGCCTCCCGCACGTGATCTACTGCCGGGTGTGGAGGTGGCCCGACCTCCAGAGCCACCACGAGCTCAAGCCCCTCGAGCACTGCCAATACCCGTTCTCCGCCAAACAGAAGGAGGTGTGCATCAATCCCTACCACTATAAGCGCGTCGAGAGCCCGGTGCTGCCGCCGGTGCTCGTCCCCCGGCACAACGATTTCGTGCCCGGGCACTCGCTGCTCCCCTTCCAGCAGCTCGTCGACTCGAACATGCCGCACAACGTGTCGTTCTCCTCGCCGGGGTTCAACAGCCTGGGGCCGAGCTCGCCGCTGTCGAGCGTGTCGAGCCCCGGCAGCGTCAGCAGCTCGAATAACCCGCAATCTCCCTACACGAATCTGGCGGAGACGCCGCCGCCCGCGTACAGTCCGACGGACGAGACCCCCTCGAATAACAACACGAACACCGAGCCCAACCTCGCCGACGTGC
This sequence comes from Ocypus olens, assembly GCA_910593695.2. Lineage (NCBI taxonomy): Eukaryota > Metazoa > Arthropoda > Insecta > Coleoptera > Staphylinidae > Ocypus > Ocypus olens. The sequence goes on from OU343053.1 coordinate 58,160,741, forward strand.
AGCCCGTCGCCTACCAGGAGCAGCCGTTCTGGGCGTCCATCGCGTACTACGAGCTCAACTGCCGGGTCGGCGAGGTGTTCCACTGCCAGGCGACGTCCGTGATCGTGGACGGCTTCACCAATCCCAGCAACAACAGCGACAGGTTCTGCCTGGGGCAGCTCAGCAACGTCAACAGGAATTCGACGATCGAGAACACGAGACGGCACATCGGGAAGGGCGTGCACCTTTACTACGTGAACGGGGAGGTGTACGCGGAGTGTCTGTCCGACTCGGCGATCTTCGTGCAGTCGAGGAACTGCAACCACCACCACGGGTTTCACCCGTCGACGGTCTGCAAGATCCCGGCGGGGTGCTCGCTGAGGATATTCAACAACGCCGAGTTCGCCCAGCTGCTGTCGCAGTGCGTCAACCACGGCTTCGAGGCGGTGTACGAGCTGACGAAGATGTGCACGATACGGATGAGCTTCGTGAAGGGTTGGGGCGCCGAGTACCACAGGCAGGACGTGACCAGCACGCCGTGCTGGATCGAGGTGCACCTGCACGGGCCGCTGCAGTGGCTGGACAAGGTGCTCACGCAGATGGGGGCGCCGCACAACGCCATCAGTTCGGTGTCGTAAGGACGGGCGTCTCGGATTTTAACTTGAACGTAAGGGCCACATAAACACACACACGCGGACACTCTACTGGTGGTTTTTTTTTTTCATTCAAATTTTACTCGACGATAAGTTGACAAAGTTCAATATTGGATGCACCCGGTTTAATAATGCCCGTGGACACGAACGCACCAGTGAAAACGTTCGCGTTTTGTCGGGCGCGTTCGGGTCCACCGGTAGACAACAAAATTCGACAATAAATTAAAAACTGCGTTGCTGTGATAACTTACAATGGCGGAAGACAATAATTGGTAAAATTTGAGAATACTGTCCTGCGCGGCAACGTCAATATAGCGAAAGAGAGGTGGCAACCAGCAGCGTCTCGTGGGTGTTCGGCGAGGAGGCTATAGAAGAAAATTTGACCAAAACAGCAGCAAAATATTTGCTTCTTCTATCAGAGTAAGTAATGCAGCACGAGCGGCATCTCTGTCTTGGCCTGCTGTACGGAAGTCCACGAGCCGCCGCTGGTGGCAACCAAACGTAAATGAAGACTTGGGGGGGGAAGAACAGTACATGTCCATGAAAGCTAATTCTGAGAAAAACGAATTTAAATGTTTGAGAACTTTCAGGAGCAAGTATAGATGGTCCATCTTCAGAGTCTGTCTAATAACTCTCAGGGAGAACCGATTTTCCATGTTAATGATTCCTCAATGTTTAGTAATCCTAAAAATAAAAAATACAACAGATGGCGTTCCAATCGCCATTTTGGTGACAAATGGACATAAACCGTTCTTCCCCCGTGATCTTCAAATGAAAACAACCAGTAAATGATTAATTTAACGATAATCTGATGGTTATAAAAGTAAATGTAACCTAAACAGACTACACGTTTGTAGTACAAGCAACTGTAACCCAAGAAAAAGCCGTTTGACGACTACTGGAATTTTAGTTCGGAATTCCGCTGTAAGGGGCGCCTCGGTCGCAAGACGGTATTCTCAATTTCACATCGAAATTCTGCCGCTAGGGGCGTCTCGATCACAAGATGGTGTACTCAATTTTAGTTCGAAATTTCGTGACTATGGGAGCCTCGGTGACAAGACGGTATACTCAATTTTAATTCGAAATTCCGTGGCTAAGGGCGTCTCTCAGTCACAAGACAGCGTACTCAATTTTACCTCGAAATTCTGCCGCCAGGGGCGTCTCAATCACAAGATGGTGTACTCAATTTTAGTTCGAAATTTTGTGGCTAGGGGAGCCTCGGTCACAAGACGGTATACTCAATTTTAGTTCGAAATAACAACTCTAGTGGCACCTCGGTCACAAGACGGTATACTCAATTTTAGTTCGAATTTCTGCCGGTAGGGGCGCCTAGGCCACAAGACGGTATACCTAATTTTAGTTCGAAATAACAACTCTGGTGGCGCCTCGGTCACAAGACGGTATACTCAATTTTACTTCGAATTTCTGCCGCTACGGGCGCCTTGGCCACAAGACGGTATACTTAAATTTAGTTTATAGTAACAACTCTAGTGGCGCTTCAGTCACAAGACGGTATTCTCAATTTTAGTTCGAAATAACAACTCTAGTGGCACCTCAGTCACCAGACGGTACACTCAATTTTAGTTCGTAATTTTGTCGTTAGGAATGTCTCGGGCACAAGACGATATACCTAATTTTAGTTCGAAATAACGACTCTAGTGGCGCCTCGATCACAAAACGGTGTACTCAAGTTTAGCCCGTTTTTTTTTTTGTTATTTTTATTAAACAAATTTGGCGTTTAATGATTGAAATGGTGAAATTACATAGTTATGAATTATCAACAGAAAAAAAGGGCTGTGCGGTTTTTGCAGGGGTTTGGAAACAATTGAATATATACAGTGTGGACCAAAAAAGGTAGCAACCTGAGAGTTTTATCTCTATTGTAGGTATTTTGTGCTGTTTTCATTTAATTTGACTTAAACTTATTTTCACTTCAATTATTTTTCAGTTGTTTTCGGATGGCGATTATGGCAGAGAAGGAGAGAACATACAGTTCATTAAATTCAATTGGGCACTTGCTCGAGGTCTTCCAGCCCGTTACGGCATAATTTGCCGGTTTCTCGTAAGTTTTTCAAACTCTTATTCTCTTTTCGAGCAACCGACATAAAATTTTTTCCATTGGAATTCGTTCGGTTCGATTAATTAATAAAGCGAATCGATTCAGCTGATTGTTTTATGGGAAATGCCGTCGGCCTAATGTTCATCATCTCGACTCTTTTCGGCAGGACACTGTACGCTTAGCGAACTTTTTGTATTAATTGTCTCGCCTGTATCGTGGCGTGTCGCTCGACACGGTACGTTTGGCGAACATTTTTAATGGTATCTTCGTATAAAACCTACATTGCGGCGTGTCGCTCAGTCTTGTTGTAACCACACGTCATCGGTTTTCATAACATCGAGTCCGAGTCTACATTGTGGCGTGTCGCTCGGTCTTGCCGAAACCACACGCATCCGCTTTCATAACATCGAGGCCGAATCTCTGTTCATCTCCGCAGGCCCTGTTTTTATGACAATATGGCCGGTCAAATTGTGGCCGAGGGGATGTAACGGTTATTTTTTAATTTATTTTCGGCGCCTCAAATGCGACTTGTTAGCTAATCTGCCGCATTACTTGACACGATTTTCTTGTAAACGTTGCCGTCAACAATTTCATTCCACAAAAACCCTTTCTGTCCTCTCAGAAATACGTACCGTACTTGGTCTTCCATTACTGACAGAAATGACGGCTAATGTCCGAGATTCTTTAGAAAACAAACGAATCATGGCCAACTCATATTGATACCCTACAAATGTGACACGGCTGTGACAGCTAATGTCCGAGATTCATTAGAAAACAAAAAAAATTATGGCCAACTCATTTTGATATCTACAAATGTGACACGGCGGTGACATCTAATGTCCGAGATTCATTAGAAAACAAAAAAATCATGGCCAACTCATTTTGATACCTACAAATGTGACACGGTGGTGACATCTAATGTCCGAGATTCATTAGAAAACAAACAAAAATCATGGCCAACTCATTTTGATTCCTACAAATGTGACACGGCGGTGACAGCTAATGTCCGAGATTCATTAGAAAACAAACAAAAAATCATGGCCAACTCATTTTGATACCTACAAACGTGACACGGCGGAGCATTATAAACTCCCGTCTTTGCAGCGCCTTCATTAATGTGAAATATCCTCGATGGAAAAACTTTAAAAAAAATGCAATTAATCATTTTTGCAATCTACAAAGTGTAAACATTTTGTTTTTCAAGGCAATATTTAATGCGTTAATTATTTTTGAAAATATGAGTATTTCTAATTTGTACCGTTTTTTTTTGGCCCACTGTGTATATGCATTTTGCAAGAATTTTAATATGTACGAGGATTTAACCAGCTCAGAAAAGTCGTAAACCCATTTTGTAATTTTTTTTTAACTGTATTTCTACCATATGTCTACTAGATGGCGTAGCAAACCATTCCGCTATCTTTAACAACCGTTTCTGCGAATTTTCCCCATTTTGATGATGAGTTTTTACGGTAATAAAAAAGTTGCTCAACAGTGCAGTGTTCCACAAATAAAATGATTAGTGTGTAGTAGATGACAGCTGTCAGATATTATCACATTTTTGATTCGGGAACTTTAAAAAGAAATTTTTTTTGTCCTGCAAACTAAACGCAAAAAAAATTGTGAAGTTCCTGAATCAAAACGCATTTAACTCGGGAATGCCATCTTTTATATATACAGGGTGCCTGGATTTCGTAGGGACAACATGGGCAACTTCTGCATGTGAAGAGATAGAGAGATGGTCAAATTAGCAAAAAGGTGCGGGTTCGAGGGCTCATTAAAAATCCACCTCCAAATCCCACTTGTCATGGCCCACTTGTTCGAAATAAAATAAAAACAAAATCTCCCCATTTCTTTCATTTGCCGTAACTTCTCTGTTACCGAAGATACCGAGACGCGGCTTGAACCAATTTGCATGACAATTTAAACACTTTCATTGGCACTTCATAAAACCAATGTTATCTGTGCAAATTTTTAGTAATCTAACAAAAGTTGTCCCTACGAAATCTGGGCACCCTGTATATAAAAAAAAACACTTAAGTTGCCACATTTAAGTCAACATTTCAAACGAACGACAAGTAAAATTTGAAGGAAAAAGAAAACTCACAAACGAACTACAGAGTGACCTTGAATATAAAAAAAAGTGAATATTTTAATACTCAAAATTCGAGTTGGAGGACGCCGGTGGTCTTGATCTCTTTTTTACGTGAACGAACCCAAATTTAATTTTACACACACACACACACACACGTATCAACGTGACGCGTGCGCACGGTGCATCGAACCCGAGAGTTGCCATAACTGAAGTGTAGCAGCGCATCATCCGATTCATCATTATTAAGGTCGGCGTAACCGTCTCCCATCTGCCGAAACTAAATATCGTGTCTCCGAAGGTTTAGGGGACTTCCGTTTACTACAACGTCGAGAAACCTAACGTTACGATCCGTGACAACGTTGAAACATTGTTGCCATTGTTTAAAGGATTACGGTGTGGTGCATAATCGCATCCCGGGGCAAACGTCAAAACACTATTAAAAAGGTTTGACAAAGTTGATGGGTGATCACATCACAGTAGAGCCGTACCAAGCACTCGAGACATGTTGCGCAGTCTTAAATTCATTATATTTGTTGTCGCGTTCTACAAATACTTAATTGTTGTCTAGTTTTCTCGCGTTTTTCAAATTCAAATTGGAATAATTTATTTCTTGATGAATACAAACATTCATGTGAAATATGTCAATACAATTGTAAAATGTATTTCAAATACTTTCTCACTCTCGCGAACTCTCGAGTGCTCGGAACAGATGTCAAAGATTGACACATTGTTGCTACGGTTAACAGGATTACCACATAGTGTAACGCATCGCAGGACTTCTGTAAATATGTGTCGAAACATTGTTGCAAAGGCTCGACGATCTAAATTTAAAACCGTAGGATTCCTGTGTAAATGTCGTAATTGTCGCAATTTCCATCCACTAGATGGTGCGGTTTAAAGCTACAAGTGCATCCGGCTAACTTTGATGGTGATGAAGGTGCTGCTATAGTATTAGGTGGAGGAATGAAGAAGGAACGGAAAAAGTAAAAAAAAGAAGAAACTGTGGCCTTTCTGTCGTTTCTATTGTTCGATTGTTTGTCACGATGTGCAGTTTTATTTATAGACTTAAAACGCTGGGGTGATACAGATTGGCTTCAATCTTTTGTCAAAAGAAAAAAAAAACAATTTTTTATAATGTAAATTTGAATCGACTCAAGTACAAAATTTGTAAATTAAAAATGACATAATAATAGGTTGCCGTTACTCATCAATTGTCTTTTTCAAGGAGCTGCTTGTTTGATTATTTTTTTTCAAAAATAATGGGAACTAGAAACTCGGAATAGTATATTCTGTAACAAGGTTAGAATGGAAATTCGATGCGAGTGGAATATTTCGAGCGCGAGCCGCGAGGCGAGCGCGAGGAACCACGAGCATCTGAATTTCCATTCTTACCGAGTATCAGACTATACTTTCTCCTCGACCAGATAAAATAGACTAATTAAATAATGAACACAAAGAACTTACGTTTTATTATCACGTTTGTGGTTATGTTTATAGTATTTTGACAATTGTGATATCCAAGGCTAATTGTTTTATTCGAAATGATGTGAGAATATTCATTCTATCCCTTGTTATGGAATGAATTACATGCAAAATACATAAGCGCATAGTGTTTTGTTCCATAACAAGAGTGAGAATGTGTACGTTCTGTAATCAAAATTGATTTCAGAATGCTTAAATTCTATGGTGGTCGTGGAGAAACAAAATTCTGTGGCTCACACCTTATATACTTTTTTTTTAATTAATACGTTCATTAGAAAAAAATAATCCGTTTGATCATCACAAGAAGAACGAATGTGTATCGCCCCGGTATTTCGAACAAAACTTTAAAAGAAAAGCAAACGAATATATTTATAAAAGGTAAAATGTTTACGCGAGCGGATGGATGACAATTTTTCAGTGCTGTGCGGTGAATGGGTTACACATGTTTTTGTTTTATTTTTAATTTTTACTCTTACTCCCCCCCTCTCTCGATTTTTTGACAGAGCGTCGGTTTTGCCCGTCGCCTTTCTCCCTCTCTCCGTGCCTCCCCCGCCCGCACTCTCTTTTGTTTCTCTCCCCGCACAGGAGGGAGGGGAAAGCGTCGTCGATCGATTCTGCAATATGTTAATTTTTATTGATTATATGCAATATTTGTTACGATTTTAATGTTTTATATATAGTTTACGAAAGTATCTTTAATAAAATATACCCCATATATATATAATATATACGTGTATGCTCGTTTTTTTTTTTGTTTTGTAAAAATGTTGACGACCAAATTTTACAGCCCAAATTTATTTCTTGTTTTTTTTTACAGCCACCCTCCTTACAACCACCCTGCTTACAACCATCCTCCCTACAACCACCCTCATTTCATCCTACGTGAAGATGTCGACCAAACGTAAGTTTTACAATTTATTATATTTTTAGTTTTTAAGACATTTCACCTCAAAGTTGATTTTTCCACCGAAAATGACGATTGTGTTAAAAAAAATAAAAATTGGCGAAACCCCTCGACGGATTTTCTTGAAATTTTGCAAATTTGTTTAGGATTACATGTTTTATAAATCCATGCAAAAAACCGGAAATACGTCATTTTTACTTTTACTTTTTAAGATATTTCACCTCAAAGTTGATTTTTCCACCTAAAATGACGATTGTGTTAAAAAAATAAAAATTGGCGAAACTCCTCGACGGATTTTCTTGAAATTTTGCAAATTTGTTTAGGATTACATGTTTTATAAATCCACGTAAAAAAACGGAAATACGTCATTTTTAGTTTTTAAGATATTTCACCTCAAAGTTGATTTTTCCACCGAAAATGACGATTGTGTTAAAAAAAATAAAAATTGGCGAAACCCCTCGACGGATTTTCTTGAAATTTTGCAAATTTGTTTAGGATTACATGTTTTATAAATCCATGTAAAAAACCGGAAATACGTCATTTTTAGTTTTTAGGATATTTCACGTCAAAGTTGATTTTTCCACCAAAAATGACGATTGTGTTAAAAAAAATAAAAATTGGCGAAACCCCTCGACGGATTTTCTTGAAATTTTGCAAATTTGTTTAGGATTACATGTTTTACAAATCCATGTAAAAAACCGGAAATATGTCATTTTTAGTTTTTAAGATATTTCACCTCAAAGTTGATTTTTCCACCGAAAATGACGATTGTGTTAAAAAAAATAAAAATCGGCGAAACCCCTTGACGCATTTTCTTGAAATTTTGCAAATTTGTTTAGGATTACATGTTTTATAAATTCATGTAAAAAACCGGAAATACGTCATTTTTAGTTTTTAAGATATTTCACCTCAAAGTTGATTTTTCCACCGAAAATGACGATTGTGTTAAAAAAAATAAAAATCGGCGAAACCCCTTGACGCATTTTCTTGAAATTTTGCAAATTTGTTTAGGATTACATGTTTTATAAATCCAAGCAAAAAACCGGAAATACGTCATTTTTAGTTTTTAAGATATTTCACCTCAAAGTTGATTTTTCCACCGAAAATCACGATTGTGTTAAAAAAAATAAAAATCGGCGAAACCCCTTGACGGATTTTCTTGAAATTTTGCAAATTTGTTTAGGATTACATGTTTTATAAATCCATGCAAAAAACCGGAAATACGTCATTTTTAGTTTTTAAGATATTTCACCCTAAAGTTGATTTTTCCACCGAAAATCACGATTGTGTTAAAAAAAATAAAAATTGGCGAAACCCCTTGACGGATTTTCTTGAAATTTTGCAAATTTGTTTAGGATTGCATGTTTTATAAATTCATGTAAAAAACCGGAAATTCGTCATTTTTAATTTTTTAAGATATTTCACCTCAAAGTTGATTTTTCTACCGAAAACACATTTGTCGTTTTTTTTTCTTCTTGAATGTAATGATGAAACTCAATTGGTGCAATTAATTATTGTATTATGCAAGACTGGATGATGGAATACAAAAAAAAAAAGCAAATGATTGCCGTTATATTTAGCATTCCGAGTAATTATCGCGTTTAGCATATATCGATTTATTTTATAACAGGGCTCGCGTGCGTGTCACGGTGTCGTTGAACGCGCCGCGCGCCGGATTTCCACGGGAGCGTCGCCCTTTCGCCCGATTTTTCGAGCGCGCTTCACTAATTTTCCGACAGGTGGCGCGCCGACATCCCTGCATTACCGGCCGAACGCCGGCAGAGCAGGCGGCGTGCGAGGCGCGCGCGCGCGTACATTACGAACGGGAACGGACCCGCCGACACCGAAACAGTATTGATCCATCCGTCTCTTCGCTTATCTATTGTGTTCAACGATTCCCAACATATTCGCGAGTCGGTGTGTTACGATTGTTTGTTTCTGTGCGCGGACGTGCTGGGTGTGTGATTTGTGCAGCAAGGGGGAACACGATGTCGGTGGTGAGTGCACTACAATTTTTTTTTTCATTCAAATTTTCGTATGTTGTTTTTTGCGTAAAACCATGCGGTTGTTTTTTAAAGTCCTTTAATGATATCCGATAGCGCTATTGTTTGCTCGCAATGTCCTCGGGGGCGTGATCGATTCTCTCAACGTGTGTGTGAGAATTCCGACGTTGAGGAATCCCGTGAAATGCCGGTGGAGAACAATTGAATGCGGCGTAATGACATAACGTAACGTCGCCGAGGGCGAGCCGTCGAAACCTGTCAAATGGGAAGCGTCCCGTTTTTCGTTTATCTTTATCCAGGTGTATCGATTAATCGGTTTTCATTCAAACGCCAGTGGATGCAGGTGCGGGTAATTATAAAATGGTGTAAACAAAAGCTGGCGCCGGTGTTCATCGCAATGCGTATGTTGTCAGATGACTTGATTTTATTTTATCATTTTGTATTCATCCAATAATATGTAATATAAATTACTGTTACGTTTTAACTTAACAAAAATGATTTCGATTTGATTTCACGGATGATGATAAATTTTATTCTGCATCATTTTTCAAGCTTAAAAAAAATGGGACTCGATTTTGATATTATTCTTCATGATTTTCCCAACAATATATAATATAAATTATTGTTACATTTACACAAAAAAATAATAATAAAGGGACTTGATTTTGATATCTTTCTCCATGATTTTCCGGAGCATAAATTACTGTTAGATAATAATAATAAATATAGATAAGAATTAATGCGATTTTATTTTTCATCGATAATTATATTTTTTCTACGCAGAAAGACGTCTGGTCGATAGCCATTTGATAAAATAACAAACTAAAATCGTTTTATCCAATGTCTGATTTTCCATTTTTTTCTACAGCAAACTTGATGCACGTAAGTGTGTAAATATCATTGGGTATTCTGCTTTCGAAAATTGATATTTAAATGTATTCTTTTTTTTTTTTCTTTAAAGAAAGTTCTAGAGGAAATGCTGATTATGGAATGTAAATGATGTGGGGAAATTTGCGTTCAATACTGCGATCGGTTTTGTAATTGTAAATTTATAATTTTTGCACTTTCGCTGAGGTTTCCTTGATTTTCCCGAGAATCCCTCGTTGAATTTCAACCAAATTTTTAGCGCATGTTCCAGGCGTATCTGGCTGTGAAACAAGAGAAAAATCCAAAAATGGGTTATCGTTGGTTTTTCCGGAATTTTCCACGCAAATTCTGCTTTTGCAAAATTTGCACTTTCGCTGAGTTTTCCTTAATTTTCCCGAGAATCCTTCGTTGAATTCCAATAAAATTTTCAGCACATGTTCCAGTCGTATCTGGCTGTGAAACAAAAGAAAAATCCGAAAATGGGTTATCGTTGGTTTTTCCGGAATGTTCCACGCAAATTCTGCTTTTGCAAAATTTGCACTTTCGCTGAGTTTTCCTTAATTTTCCCGAGAATCCTTCGTTGAATTCCAATAAAATTTTCAGCACATGTTCCAGTCGTATCTGGCTGTGAAACAAAAGAAAAATCCGAAAATGGGTTATCGTTGGTTTTTCCGGAATGTTCCACGCAAATTCTGCTTTTGCAAAATTTGCACTTTCGCTGAGTTTTCCTTAATTTTCCCGAGAATCCTTCGTTGAATTCCAATAAAATTTTCAGCACATGTTCCAGACGTATCCGGCTGTGAAACAAAAGAAAAATCCGAAAATGGGTTATCATCCGTTGTTTTTTTTTGTTTTCGCGTAAGAGAATTAAATTGGCGCACCCACTGCGTCAATATTGGCGAAAAATATCGCATTTCCATTATCTAAATTACGCCTGGAAGTTCTTTTCTTTTTGACTACGAGAACGCGAAGAGTTGGATGCAGGTGCGGTGCGCGCATTGCCAAACATTCACCGATTTGTTTCTTTTTTTTTACGTAACCAAAACGCGCGCCGCCGCCGCCGTAAAAGTTCATTAATTTTTTTTTTTGTGTACAAATGTTTCCAATTTACGCAATCCACAGCGCGACCGACCGGCCTGCTAGAGTAAAGATAAAGAGTTTTATCTTTTGATTGGGTAAACAAATTGCGGGCGATAAACTCGCGAACGCGAATTGATTGATTATTTTCAGATAACCCCGTTGCGGGTTTTTAGAGTGTCGGTGTTTATTTTGCGCTAATATTATGTACCCTCTTGGGTCAGGAATCAATTATTTTCTGCTGATGTTTCGAATGTTTATCATACGATATTTTTAATTCACTTTAATTAAATGTCATCTTTTTGAGAATCTCGGAAAAACGAAAATGCAATTTGGTTTCAAATTAGCACCATTTTTCCGAGACGTACAAAACGATGACTACGATAAAACACTGCAAACATTTAATTCCATAAATTACCATACAATTGTTAAAAGTCCACGTTGCCATGGAATTGAAAACAATAAAAAATTTGAATAACTCAAATTATGTGATAATCGACGAACATATTACCATTTCTATCGAAAAAATAGTGTTTCCTTGATAAACGAAATACCTCAAACAGCGCAATTAACCAGACTGTAGTCCCGGAACGGATAACACTAAACAAAATCTAATCGTTTCGAAAATGATAACGAAAAAACATTTCCGCGGCCGACCTTCAGGTCGTCGCGTCGGGCAAACACGAGAATTGAAAATGTTGATAAATAGTAAAATATCTCGGCCACGTATGTTACCTTTCATTTGCAACGAAGTCGCGTCGCGAAACATAAAAAAAACATGCGACGAACGAAACAAAAAGTGAACCGAACGTATCCGGTTTGTTGGGGGATTTCGCGAAATGCCGTATTTTTGAAATGTCGTCGCGGAAGTGCGCCGTTTCAGTAATCGGGAAATTGTGAATTACGGCTGTCAACTGTGTGGATAATGCGGTGTTCAATACGGGATGACAGATGAGCCGAAACATGGAGAAACAGTTGATGATCAGAAATTTAGTTGGTACATTTTATATTATTTCCTTTGGACGGTATTACAGGTTTAGGAGGGTCAACGGAATTCTGACAGTGCGTGTTCCTAAAACAATTGATAGTGTGACACCTTGTGACGTGAGAGGGGGGTTAAAATTTATCCCAGAAAACCTGTCGCAGCCGCCTTGGTAGTTTTGATTAAGTGCGTTTTACTAAAAAAATTAGTCGAAAGTTCACATTTTGAAAAGCAACAATTTAATTGGAGAATTCCGGAAAAACTAGTGATAACCTATTTTTGATTTTTCTTTCATTTTATAGCAAGAGATGTATAGAATATTTCGTAAAAATTTGATTCAAATTTATAAAAAGGTTTTCGGGAGAATTACAAAAATCTAGTCGAAATAATTATGTCTTCAAAAATTCTAGAATTTGAAAGTGATAGATCACGTCGGTAGTCACAGAACTATGTATATGAGTTTTCACACGCGACCGTTGGTAGTGGAATTCGCACACTACCACCGGCGGCGGCGCTTCCAATTGTTTCTAGTAATCGCGTGTGTCGGGATTCGAGTTTTCGCGTTTTCTCGCCACGGTTTTCCAGGCGACGCGGCACGCGATTTCCTCATTAAGTTCACCAACTAACGCGACTTAATCAAGTGGAAAATTACCGTTTCTGGAACACCGTTTTCACCGGAATCCATCCGCGCGGGGGGTGTCGTCGTCCTGGAAAAAGTCTCGTCACGTTCTTAAATTAAATTAAACCTCTTCATTCATATTCTTAACCGGACGCCTTACTTTTTTTATTGTTGAATTAGCATCTTGATAAGCTGCAGAATAAGAATTTTAAATCAGTTTTTGATTAACTCAAACCGTTCACGAAATATTCACCTATATGTCAAAAAACAAAAAAGACAAATATATTTGTTTTGCTGAACCTGCATCTTGCCAAGTCGGAGAATCATACTTTTAAATCAGTTTTTGATTATCTTCAACCGTTCACGAGATACTCACCTATATGTCAAAAAACAAAAGAAACCAAAAACCATTTTTTTGCTGAATTCGCATCTCTATAAGGCGGAGAATAATTATTTGAAATCATTTTTTGATTAACTCGAACCGTTCACGAGATATTCACCTATATGCCAAAAAACAAAAGAAACCAAATATCATTTTTTTGTTAATTTCGCATCTCGATTAGGCAAAGAATAAGAATTTAAAATAATATTTTGATTATCTTCAACCGTTCACGAGATATTCACCTATATGTCAAAAAGCAATTGAAGCCAAATATTGTTTTATTGTTGAATTCGCATCTCGCTAAGCCGGAAAATACGAATTTGATATCAGTTTTTTATTATCGTTAACCGTTCACGAGATATTCGCCTATATGTCAAAAAAACAAAAGGAACCAAAAACTGTTTTTTTGCTGGATTCGCATCTTGATTAGGCGGTGAAAACGAATTTTAAATCATTTTTTGATTATCTTCAACCGTTCACGAGATACTCACCTATATGTCAAAAAACAAAAGAAACCAAAAATTGTTTTTTTTGTTGGATTCGCATCTTGATTAGGCGGAGAAAACGAATTTGATATCAGTTTTTGATTGTTATCAACCGTTCACGAGATACTCACCTATATGTTAAAAAACAAAAGAAACCAAAAACTGTTTTTTTGTTGGATTCGCATCTTTATTAGGTGGAGAAAACGAATTTAATACCAGTTTTTGATTATCTTCAACCGTTCACGAGATACTCACCTATATGCCAAAAAACAAAAAAAAACAAAAACTGTTTTTTTTTGTTGAATTCGCATCTTGGCAAGCCGGAGAATACGAATTTGATATCAGTTTTTTATTATCTTTAACCGTTCACGAGATACTCACCTATATGTCAAAAAACAAAAGAAACCAAAAATTGTTTTTTTGTTGGATTCGCATCTTGATTAGGCGGTGAAAACGAATTTGATATCAGTTTTTTATTATCTCTAACCGTTCACGAGATACTCACCTATATGTCAAAAAACAAAAGAAACCAAAAACTATTTTTTTTCTGGATTCGCATCTTGATTAGGCGGTGAAAACGAATTTGATATCAGTTTTCGATTATCTTCAACCGTTCACGAGATATTCACCTATATGTCAAAAAACAAAAGAAAACAAAAACTGTTTTTTGTTGGATTCGCATCTTGATTAGGCGGTGAGAACGAATTTGATATCAGTTTTTGATTATCTTCAACCGTTCGCGAGATATTCACCTATATGTCAAAAAACAAAAGAAACCAAACACTGTTTTTTTGTTGGATTCGCATCTTGATTAGGCGGAGAAAACGAATTTGTTATCAGTTTTTGATTATCTTCAACCGTTCACGAGATACTCACCTATATGTCAAAAAACAAAAGAAACCAAAAACTGTTTTTTTGTTAAATTCGCATCTCGGCAAGCCGGAGGAGAATAGTTTGAAATATTTTTTTAATTATCTTCAACCGTTCACGATATATTTAATAATTACAGCACATTTTTTTTTATATTACACCATTCGCGCTGTATTCACTCAACGATGCAATCCCGTAATTTGCGAATCGTGACAATTGCTAATTCACGGACGCGCGCGACTTGCAAATTTTGACATTTCGCGTGCGCACAGTTACATACCTAATAACCCGTTGGGCCTTTAAAAAAAAAAGTTTTTTTGATAATTTATTAAAATACAAGTGTACGTTATTAGAAAGTCGACGAAAGATGCCGGCGGGTTGTAAACATTAAAACGGTGCCCGCAGATTGTGCAATTCGAGTTTTACAACTACTCATGACATGTTGGGTCCGATAGGTCGAGGAGAGTTACATAAAAAAAAATGAATTGGTAATCGGTGCGATTCAAAGATTGGTATATAAACTAGTCGTTTTTATCAGCGCCGGTTTATTTACGGGGGGCGTGGCTACGAGTCGTAAATTAATTATTTGGAGCACTATAATAAAAGTAGCTATGTGTTTCAGTGGCGGCTTTCGGCGGGGTGACTCGTGGTACGGCCGAGGTAGCAGAGTTAGTAATACAGATATCGGTATTACCGGCTCTGCTGCCTCGGCTGAGGTAGCAGAGTTAGTAATACAGATATCTGTATTACCGCCTCTGCTGCCTCGGCCGAGGTAGCAGAGTTAGTAATACAGTTATCTGTATTACCGCCTCTGCTACCTCGGCCGTACCATGAGTCGCCTCCCGAGCTCTCACTGATGTGTTTCAATGATTTACCAAACAGTTGAACGCGAACAAAGGTTTTCCACTTGTGATTCTTTCCGGAAAGAATCACAAGTGGAAATGTTCGACAACTATTGTTCAGCCGTTCCGTACTCTATTGCAATTCGGAAAATCGAGACGCCGAGAAAAAACAACGAGCGCGCGGAGTAACAAGAAATCTTGTTGCCATATGGCAATAATCACTCGAGTATGAATAAAACTGAAAATATTAGATTTGTCTTTGCTTGATTTATAAAAACCCCGCGTTGTAATAAACAGGTTGGATTTGTAAGATACGGCCCACCCATCACTAAGATAAGGACCACCCACTACCCTCGGTATGGTTTGACCCCATTACGAATTTTTCAATCCAGTTTAAACACAAATTACCAAGTGGTAATTGTCGTAGCCGTCCTCTTTTGTTAACACATTTCCTTTTTATTTCGAAATTGCTTTCGTTTTTACGTCGAATTAAATATTTACACAAAAAAAAGTAAAGATTTGTTTTCTTACGAGCGTTAATCGATACGAGAGACGACTGGAAATAACACATCGGGGTCAGAAATATGCCACTCTGTCGCTATTTCTGCGTTCGCGCTGTTGGCCCCATTGCGTCTTTCTATTTTCTCCACTTCTGCGAGATCTTTCGCTAGGTGGTTCGGTTCGCTCGACGAGGAGATTTGTCCCATATTTTTTTTTATACATTCATCCATTAGAGCCAGATAAATATAGCCGAACCTTAGTCAAAATTAAAACGGCAATTAACAACCACTATCTCATCAACAGTTGAAGATTACCAAAAAATGATTGTAAATTCATATTCTCCGACTAATCGAGATGATAATTCAACAAAAAAACGGTACTTGGTTTCTTTTGTTTTTCGACATATAGGTGAATATCTCGTGAACGGTTGAAGGTAATCAAAAAATGATTTCAAATTCTTATTCTTCGACTAATCGACATGCTAATTCGACAAGAAAATGGTATTTGGTTTCTTTTGTTTTTCGACATATAGGTGAATATCTCGTGAACGGTTGAAGGTAATCAAAAAATTATTTCAAATTCTTATTGTTCGACTAATCGACATGCTAATTCGACAAGAAAATGATGTTTGGTTTCTTTTGTTTTTTGTCATATAGGTGAATATCTCATGAGCGGTTGAAGATAATCAAAAAATGATTTCAAATTCTTATTCTCCGGCTAATGGAGATGCCCATTCGACAAAAAAACGGTATTTGGTTTCTTTTGTTTTTCGACATATAGGTGAATATCTCGTGAACGGTTGGAAGTAATTAAAAACTGATTTCAAATTCTAATTCTCCGGCTAATGAAGATTCCCATTCGACAAAAAACGGTATTTGGTTTCTTTTGTTTTTCGGCATATAGGTGAATATCTCGTGAACGGTTGAAGATATTCGAAAAATGATTTCAAATTCTTATTCTCCGGCTAATGGAGTTGCCCATTCGACAAAAAAATGGTATTTGGTTTCTTTTGTTTTTCGACATATAGGTGAATATCTCGTGAACGGTTGAAGATAATAAAAAAAATATTTAAAATTCTTATTCTCTAGCTAATCGAGATGCTAATTCCACAATAAAACGACAATTGGTTCCTTTTGTTTTTTGACATATAGGTGAATATCTCGTGAACGGTTGAAGGTAATAAAAAAATGATTTCAAATTCTTATTCTCCGGCTAATGGAGATGCCCATTCGACAAAAAACGGTATTTGGCTTCTTTTGTTTTTCGACATATAGGTGGATATCTCGTGAACGGTTGAAGGTAATCAAAAAATGTTTTCAAATTCTTATTGTTCGACCAATCGACATGCTAATTCGACAAGAAAATTATATTTGGATGTTTTGTTTTTTGTCATAGGTGAATATCTCGTGAACGGTTGGAGGTAATCAAAAAATGATTTCAAATTCTTATTCTCCGGCTAATGGAGATGCCAATTCAATAAAAAAAACAGTACTAGATTTCTTTTGTTTTTTGACATATAGGTGAATACCTCGTGAACGGTTGAAAGTAATAAAAAATGATTTCAAATTCTTATTGTTCGATTAATCGACATGCTAATTCGACAAGAAAATTTTATTTGGTTTCTTTTGTTTTTGTCATATAGGTGAATATCTCGTGAACGGTTGAAGATATTAGAAAAATGATTGCATTTTCTTATTCTCCGACTAATCGAGATGCCAATTCAATAAAAAACAGTACTCGATTTCTTTTGTTTTTTAACATATAGGTGAATATCTCGTGAACGGTTGAAGGTAATCAAAAAATGATTTCAAATTCTTATTGTTCGACTAATCGACATGCTAATTCGGCCAGAAAATTATATTTGGAGTTTTTGTTTTTTGTCATATAGGTGAATATCTCGTGAACAGTTGAAAATAATCAAAAAATTGTTGCGAATTCTTATTCCCCGGCTTATCGAGATACCAACTCAACAAGAAAAACATTTTCCAAATCTGTATTTTAATAGTTAGAATATCGTTCCGTATAATTATATGAATTAAAATCTAGCTTGCTGCACGATACAAAATTATGCTGCAGGCGAAATTCTTTGGATTCACACTCCAACACCTTGGTTTTTTATTTAATAAAAAAATAGTTAAATGCCAATCGTAATTAAATTTATCTTAATCATTAAGATAGGTGTGCGATCATTAGAAATATTTTTTTTTTGCTGGAAGCAAAAATGCCAAATATTTTGTATTTAATTTATTTCCCATAATTTCATACATACCTTCCACACGCCGAAGAGAAATATTCCAAGCACGTATCAAGTGCGCTTCCTGCTGTTTCACTCATTAATCAATATCCGCCGTGCAATCACTATTAAAGTTGATCGAAAAAAAATTTAAAAAAAAAACAAAATGGAGAACCGTGGCACGTTGCGGTGTAATCGCGCTCGTGAATCTCGGGTTCTTCGAGCGAAGGTGAGGCCCCGGCGTTTTCGGGAGCGGGGATTCCTCAAGGTTCGTCGTTTCGTGCGCTCGATGGTAATGATGAGGCGGTATCCTTCCTTCGGCGTGGTGTCTTCATCGCTTCCCGTTCCCACAAAACGCAATCTTGCATTTTAAATTTTGTATCGAACAAAGTCGACGTACATGTGTGCACACAAATTATCCTTCATTACCGGTAATAACACGAGTGTCAACACGCCATGGTAAAAAGTGGTAAAATGTGTAGTCACTGCGATTTGGATTTTGGTAAAGCGATAACGTAATTATGAGAAAATAAGTATATAGTATGTATAACAGTGGCGTAGCGTGAGTTAGAGGGCGCTGGTATATACAAGACATTTTTTTTCATAATTTCTTGTCATTTTCCTTACATTTTCATTTCGGAAACAAATAAATTCGAGGTTGTTATACTTTTTTAGTTATTACTCCCGCGTTTTCCACATTTAATTAAAAGCGACTCTGAGTGTGAATGAATGTGGGCCTTGGTCAAGCTTGTTTCTCATCAGCGAGGACGTTTCCAAATTTCACATCCGCCCCATCATCCTCGTAAGTAATTTCCGGAGGAATTGTTGATTTAATACTCAGTTAAATATTAATATTCAACCTGTTCGTATCTCTGCGAATTAAATCTCATAACAAAACAAATAACTCAATTTCAGATTCGGATTCTAGTAAAACTGCCAATTACATAATAAAACAGTTTTTGGTTTCATTTGTTTTTGACATATAGGTGAATATCTCGTGAACAGTTGAAGATAATTGAAAATTTCAGTCAAATTCGTATTCTACATATTAACAAGATGTCGATTCTACAATAAAAAAATTGGCGTTTCAATTGTTTATAGCATATAGGTGAATATCTTGGGAACGGTTACGGATAAGTGGAAATTTCGGTCAGATTTCGATTCTGTGGGTCCTCCAGATGTAGATTCTACAAAAAAAAAAAATTGTCGTTCATTTGTTTTTTGCATATAAGTGAACATCTCGTGAACGGTTGGAGATAATTGTAAATTTCAATCAAATTTATATTCTAGAAATTATCGAGATGTCGATTCTACAATAAAAAAATGTAGTGTTTCAATTGTTTTTAGCATATAGGTGAATATCACGGGACCAGTGGGGGATAAGTGGAAATTTCGGTGAGATTTGGATTCTGTAAATCATCTAGATGTAGATTCTACAATAAAACAAATTGTCGTTCAATTGTTTTTTTTTGCATATAGGTGAATATCTCGTGAACGGTTTGGGACATGTAGAAATTTCAATCAGATTTCGATTCTGTAGGTCATCCAGATGTAGATTCTGCAATAAAAAAAATTGTCGTTCAATTGTTTTTTTGCATATAGGTGAATATCTTGGGAACGGTTAGGGATATCTAGAAATTACAATCAGATTTAGATTCTGTGGGTCATTCAGATGTAGATTCTACAATAAGAAAAATTGTCGTTCAATTGTATTTTACATATAGGTGAAAATCTCGCGAACGGTTGGAGATAAGTGGATTTTTTACTCAGATTTTAAATCGGCAATTAATCGAGATCTTGATTCCGCAATAAAAAAAATTGTCGTTTCAATTGTCCTTAGCATATAGGTGAATATGTCGCGAACGGTTCGGGTTAGGTGGAAATTTTGGTCAGATTTGGATTCTGTAAGTCGTCCAGATGTATATTCTGCAATAAAAAGAAATTATCGTTCAATTGTTTTTAGCATATAGGTGAATATCTCGCGAACGGTGGGGGTTAGGTGAAAATTTTCGTCAGATTTGGATTCTGTAAATTGTCCAGATGTAGATTCTGCTATAAAAAATTGTCGTTCAATTGTTTTTTTTTTGCATATAGGTGAATATCTCGTGAACGGTTGGAGATAATTAGATTTTTTAAGCGGATTTTAAATCAGCAAGTAATCCAAATCTAGATTCCGCAATAAAAAAAAATTGTCGTCTCAATTGTCTTTAGCATATAGGTGAATATATCGCGAACGGTTGGGGTTGGTTGGAAATTTTGGTCAGATTTGGATTCTGCAAGTCGTCCAGATGTAGAATTTTTTTCTATAAATGTTCAACAAATGGAAAACATTAAAAAAAAATCGTAATTCGTTCAAAAATTAGAAGATTTTAAAATTAAAAAGTAATTTTAAAACAGTGATATTTTGGTAATGTAATACAATTTTTCTAGAATTTATTCTTCGCGGTTTATATTTTTTGAAATTTTTTTTCTTCAGTGCTTTCAAAATAATTTTTTTTTAAATTGCAACTCTCGAATATTGGTGTATTTTTCAAAACAAAAGTGGCTTTAAAAGAGTTACATTTTCACAATTTGAATATATTTGTTTTTTTTTCGAATTTGTTCTCCGCGGTTCATATTATTTCAATTTTTTTTCACCGCTGCATCAGAAATATTCAACAAATTTTCAATTAAAGGCAACTCCTTGGAAAATTGGCGCACTAAGAAAAAAAACAAAAGTGTGATAAAAGAGTGATATTTTGACAATTTAATGTAATGTTTTTTTTTGTAAATTATTCTCCAGGGAACATGTTTTTTTTTCGAATTTTTTTCTCCTGTGCTTAACAAAGTTTTGGGTTATTGTTTGCTTGCAATATTTTTATTTCACCATAGAAATCTGCAACTTTGCTGTTAATTTTTTTTTACTTTGGCAGGTGCCCTTCAGTCACATCAGTTTTGTATTTGTAATTCGTCGAACGCTTTAATAAAAAAAAATACCAATATAATTAAATTGTTAAAAATGTTTAGTACATTTACAAGACACCCACCTTTACAATGAATTAAAAATTTTGAAAATGTGTCAATTTTTAAGTGAGTTATGAATTTTTGAAAATTAACATTTTAATTTGTCGAACACTTCAATAAAAAAAAATCGAAAAAAATACTTTTATGATTAAATTAAATTGCTCAAAATGTTTAATATATTCACAAGATGTCCACCTTTAAAATTGATTAAAATTTTTGAAAATATGTCAATTTTTACGTGAGTTATGAATTTTTGAAAATTAACGTTTTAATTTGTCGAACACTTCAATAAAAAAAAATTCGAAAAAAATACATTTATGATTAAATTAAATTGCTCAAAATGTTTAATATATTCACAAGATGTCCACCTTTAAAATTAATTAAAATTTTTGAAAATATGTCAATTTTTACGTGAGATGAATTTTTGAAAATTAACGTTTTAATTTGTCGAACACTTCAATAAAAAAAAAATCGAAAAAAATACATTTATGATTAAATTAAATTGCTCAAAATGTTTAATATATTCACAAGATGTCCACCTTTAAAATTAATTAAAATTTTTGAAAATATGTCAATTTTTACGTGAGTTATGAATTTTTGAAAATTAACGTTTTAATTTGTCGAACACTTCAATAAAAAAAAATTCGAAAAAAATACATTTATGATTAAATTAAATTGCTCAAAATGTTTAATATATTCACAAGATGTCCACCTTTAAAATTAATTAAAATTTTTGAAAATATGTCAATTTTTACGTGAGTTATGAATTTTTGAAAATTAACGTTTTAATTTGTCGAACACTTCAATAAAAAAAAATTCGAAAAAAATACATTTATGATTAAATTAAATTGCTCAAAATGTTTAATATATTCACAAGATATCCACCTTTAAAATTAATTAAAATTTTTGAAAATATGTCAATTTTTACGTGAGTTATGAATTTTTGAAAATTAACGTTTTAATTTGTCGAACACTTCAATAAAAAAAAATTCGAAAAAAATACATTTATGATTAAATTAAATTGCTCAAAATGTTTAATATATTCACAAGATGTCCACCTTTAAAATTAATTAAAATTTTTGAAAATATGTCAATTTTTACGTGAGTTATGAATTTTTGAAAATTAACGTTTTAATTTGTCGAACACTTCAATAAAAAAAAATCGAAAAAAAATACTTTTATGATTAACTTAAATTGCTCAAAATGTTTAATATATTCACAAGATGTCCACCTTTAAAATTAATTAAAATTTTTGAAAATATGTCAATTTTTACGTGAGTTATGAATTTTTGAAAATTAACGTTTTAATTTGTCGAACACTTCAATAAAAAAAAAAAATCGAAAAAAAAAACTTTTATGATTAACTTAAATTGCTCAAAATGTTTAATATATTCACAAGATGTCCACCTTTAAAATTAATTAAAATTTTTGAAAATATGTCAATTTTTACGTGAGTTATGAATTTTTGAAAATTAACGTTTTAATTTGTCGAACACTTCAATAAAAAAAAATTCGAAAAAAATACATTTATGATTAAATTAAATTGCTCAAAATGTTTAATATATTCACAAGATATCCACCTTTAAAATTAATTAAAATTTTTGAAAATATGTCAATTTTTCCGCGAGTTATGAATTTTTGAAAATTAACGTTTTAATTTGTCGAACACTTCAATAAAAAAAAATTCGAAAAAAATACATTTATGATTAAATTAAATTGCTCAAAATGTTTAATATATTCACAAGATGTCCACCTTTAAAATTAATTAAAATTTTTGAAAATGTGTCAATTTTTCCGCGAGTTATGAATTTTTGAAAATTAACGTTTTAATTTGTCGAACACTTCAATAAAAAAAAATTCGAAAAAAATACATTTATGATTAAATTAAATTGCTCAAAATGTTTAATATATTCACAAGATGTCCACCTTTAAAATTAATTAAAATTTTTGAAAATATGTCAATTTTTACGTGAGTTATGAATTTTTGAAAATTAACGTTTTAATTTGTCGAACACTTCAATAAAAAAAAAATCGAAAAAAATACATTTATGATTAAATTAAATTGCTCAAAATGTTTAATATATTCACAAGATGTCCACCTTTAAAATTAATTAAAATTTTTGAAAATATGTCAATTTTTACGTGAGTTATGAATTTTTGAAAATTAACGTTTTAATTTGTCGAACACTTCAATAAAAAAAAATTCGAAAAAAATACATTTATGATTAAATTAAATTGCTCAAAATGTTTAATATATTCACAAGATATCCACCTTTAAAATTAATTAAAATTTTTGAAAATATGTCAATTTTTACGTGAGTTATGAATTTTTGAAAATTAACGTTTTAATTTGTCGAACACTTCAATAAAAAAAAATTCGAAAAAAATACATTTATGATTAAATTAAATTGCTCAAAATGTTTAATATATTCACAAGATGTCCACCTTTAAAATTAATTAAAATTTTTGAAAATATGTCAATTTTTACGTGAGTTATGAATTTTTGAAAATTAACGTTTTAATTTGTCGAACACTTCAATAAAAAAAAATCGAAAAAAAATACTTTTATGATTAACTTAAATTGCTCAAAATGTTTAATATATTCACAAGATGTCCACCTTTAAAATTAATTAAAATTTTTGAAAATATGTCAATTTTTACGTGAGTTATGAATTTTTGAAAATTAACGTTTTAATTTGTCGAACACTTCAATAAAAAAAAAAAATCGAAAAAAAAAACTTTTATGATTAACTTAAATTGCTCAAAATGTTTAATATATTCACAAGATGTCCACCTTTAAAATTAATTAAAATTTTTGAAAATATGTCAATTTTTACGTGAGTTATGAATTTTTGAAAATTAACGTTTTAATTTGTCGAACACTTCAATAAAAAAAAATTCGAAAAAAATACATTTATGATTAAATTAAATTGCTCAAAATGTTTAATATATTCACAAGATATCCACCTTTAAAATTAATTAAAATTTTTGAAAATATGTCAATTTTTCCGCGAGTTATGAATTTTTGAAAATTAACGTTTTAATTTGTCGAACACTTCAATAAAAAAAAATTCGAAAAAAATACATTTATGATTAAATTAAATTGCTCAAAATGTTTAATATATTCACAAGATGTCCACCTTTAAAATTAATTAAAATTTTTGAAAATGTGTCAATTTTTCCGCGAGTTATGAATTTTTGAAAATTAACGTTTTAATTTGTCGAACACTTCAATAAAAAAAAATTCGAAAAAAATACATTTATGATTAAATTAAATTGCTCAAAATGTTTAATATATTCACAAGATGTCCACCTTTAAAATTAATTAAAATTTTTGAAAATATGTCAATTTTTACGTGAGTTATGAATTTTTGAAAATTAACGTTTTAATTTGTCGAACACTTCAATAAAAAAAAAATCGAAAAAAATACATTTATGATTAAATTAAATTGCTCAAAATGTTTAATATATTCACAAGATATCCACCTTTAAAATTAATTAAAATTTTTGAAAATATGTCAATTTTTACGTGAGTTATGAATTTTTGAAAATTAACGGTATAATTTGGCGAACACTTCAGAAAAAATAAATTTAAAAAAATACTTTTACGATTAAATTAAATTGCTCAAAATGTTTAATATATTCACAAGATATCCACCTTTAAAATTAATTAAAATTTTTGAAAATATGTCAATTTTTCCGCGAGTTATGAATTTTTGAAAATTAACGTTTTAATTTGTCGAACACTTCAATAAAAAAAAATCGAAAAAAAATACTTTTATGATTAAATTAAATTGCTCAAAATGTTTAATATATTCACAAGATGTCCACCTTTAAAATTAATTAAAATTTTTGAAAATTGTCAATTTTTACGTGAGTTATGAATTTTTGAAAATTAACGTTTTAATTTGTCGAACACTTCAATAAAAAAAAAATCGAAAAAAAATACTTTTATGATTAACTTAAATTGCTCAAAATGTTTTAATTAACATACGTTTTAATTTGTCGAACACTTCAATAAAAAAAAATTAAAAAAAAATACTTTTATGATTAAATTAAATTGCTCAAAATGTTTAATATATTCACAAGGGCCATGACAGCCACTAAGGGTGGCCAAACCGTACAATGTTTCTCCTTTCTCAGTAGAAAATGCTTTTTCTTTTTTCGTTGCATTATGTTTGCACCTACGGTGTGACATTTATTTTTATGGAAAACGGGAAAATGTTTTTTTTTTCTTTTTTTTTGTTACATTTCGTTTGTAGCTATGGTATGACATTGATTTGTATGGGAAACCAAAAATGCATTATGTTTTTATCGATTTTGAGCTTTTAAAGAGGTTGTTTTTTTTTACAATTTTTCAAATCCCTGATTGCAATTTGCTGTGTTGTTATTTTCACCAGGGATGCAGCAATTGTTTTTTTATGGGAAACACCCCATGTGCATTGTTTTTTTTTTTGTAATCTAGGATTTTTGAAGAATGATATTTTTTTTATAATTCTTTAAATCGTGCAATGTTTACTTTCCTAATCTAAATTTGCGTCGTGCGTTTCGTTGCATTTTTTCGTCGACGTCGGCGCTAATGCACGAAACAATTGAACCGCGGGCAAAATTGCTGTTAAATCGCTTCCTTTTTTTTGCGCGCAATTCGCAATGAATGAATGACCGCACATCCATCCCTTCCCAACGCCAGAGACAATTGTCGCGGCGCGACGGCAATTATTCGGATTGCGTAACGCGCTCGATTCAAAGTCGGCGGTGAATCTGGAGCGTGTCTCCTCTTCCTGCGACGGCGCGTGCGCCTCCCGCCCGCTTCGACCCAGCCGCCTTCGATCCGCCGATTTTCCGCCCGCATTCGCGCCAACCGCGACGTGCGACGCGGTCCGTTCTTTAGAAACAAACGAAAAAAAAAAAATGTGGCGCGCGCGCGCTCTTTAAATTTTCTCCCGTTTTTCGCCATCGTCCATTTTCCCGGCGTTTCGCGCGAACGAGTGCACGGACGCCGTTAACCGAGTGACACGGAAACGGAAAAGAAAACAACCGACGCGACGCTGACGCTCTCTCTCCGGAACAATTGCAAATTGCGATTCACCGCGGGCAGCGCGATGAAGTGGTACGCGTGTTTATAAACAAATATCGATCGTGCGTTTGTTTTCATCGCGGAAGGACTGTTTTTTTTGTGTTTGTACACGTTGTAACTGTTTTTTTACCATCGTAATTTTTTTTTGTGTTTGTATGTACACGTTTTAAACTGTTTTTTTCACCGCCGTAAAAATGTTATTATTGATTATTTGTTGAATTTGGTTGAATTGTGAAACCAACCAAGTGGCTAATTTCAACAACCAAAATTTTGAATAATTACGATCTGCTATTATTTTTTATTTAATTTCATTATCATCGAGTCGTGATTTTTTGTATAGATTAATTTTTTAATTTAAGTATTGCATAAAAAAATTTTATTACATTTTGAATAATTACGATAACTGTTGATTTAATTTAATTTCATTATCATCGAGTTGTGATTGTTTGTAAACATTAATATAGCTATCTTTTGGTATTACACAATAATTTTTTTATTGAATTATCAATCGTTTCACCGCCATCTCGTTTCCAGCACTTATAATTAATATTTTTTTTTTTTAATTAATCTTTTATAATAGTGAAGTTTTCAATTCAATTCAATTACGTAATCATCTTCATGATTGATACTTTTTTTTTATTAAATAATATTTATCGGCGTACACGGATGTAGACTTCCCCTAATTGCTTCCAAGACCCTCATTTATTAAATTTAAAATTCTTCGTGAGACATAGCACCCTCTAATTGTTTCCGAATACCTCAGTTAGACCGTCATTTTTGAAATTCCTTGTATATTAAAGTTTATTTGTTGTGCCTTCCACAGTGACAACTGTAATTATATTTCACAATCACAATGGAAATTTTTTTTTCTCGAAAAATTTCCACTATAAAAACTAAAATTTTAGTTCAGACAAATTTATAACTCAACCTATGATACGAAAGTAATGTTGTAAACATGTATTGTCCAGTTTGTTTAAAATGTCAAAGTGAAATAATTCGAATTCGAATTTGAATATTTTTTTTTATTTTCACTTTTACACTATTTTTTTTTTCTCAATGTTATTCGTTCTGCCGTGATGACGACCGATAATTATCGTGTAATACCTTGACGGTAAATAAACAGAAATTTATAACGTGCTACATAATTTAATTACAGTGTCTGGATTGGAAATGAATATTAAAAAAAAATAATAATATGACGTTTCAAAACCATCGCACGTCAGCGTTAATATTTGTGTTGATCGCATAAAAAAAAGGAAACGGTGTGTGTGTGGGTGTTAATTGCTTACGGTATTAACAATCGAAGTGGCGTCATGGTGTACCGGCGAAAACAATCGATCGTTGATTTTGGTTTTGTTTTATTTTTGCTCGGCTGCGCCTTGGATTATTTACAATTTTACAATCTCTGAGGTGAGTTATTATATTTTAAACGTATACTTTTTTTTTTATCGTACTTACGACATAGTTTTATGATTTTCAACAAATTCCACTGTTGCAATTTTCGTTTTTCCAGTTCAAGTTTGGACTGTTGTCGTCTCGTTTTAACTCATGCGATGGCAATTGTTTTCGCGAGAAATCAAACATGTATTGTTTTTAAATGATTTTTGAACTTTTGAAGGGAAGTCCTCCGTTGATTATTTTTTTGCAATTTTTCAAAACATCGGACGCATTTTTAATTTTTCCAATTTAAGTTTGTGCTGTTGTCGTCTTGTTTTAACTCATGAGATGGCAATTGTTTTCGCGAGAAATCAAACATGTATTGTTTTTAAATGATTTTTGAGCTTTTGAAGGTAATCCCTCCGTTGATTATTTTTTTGCAATTTTTCAAAACATCGGACGCATTTTTCATTTTTCCAATTTAAGTTTGTGCTGTTGTCGTCTTGTTTTAACTTATGGGATGGCAATTGTTTTCGCGAGAAATCAAACATGTATTGTTTTTAAATGATTTTTGAACTTTTGAAGGTAATTCCTCCGTTGATTATTTTTTTGCAATTTTTCAAAACATCGGACGCATTTTTCATTTTTCCAATTTAAGTTTGTGCTGTTGTCGTCTTGTTTTAACTTATGGGATGGCAATTGTTTTCGCGAGAAATCAAACACATATTGTTTTTAAATGATTTTTGAACTTTTGAAGGTAATCCCTCCGTTGATTATTTTTTTGCAATTTTTCAAATCATCGAATGCATTTTTCATTTTTCCAATTTAAGTTTGGACTGTTGTCGTCTTGTTTTAACTTATGCGATGGCAATTGTTTTCGCGAGAAATCAAACATATATTGTTTTTAAATGATTTTTGAGCTTTTGAAGGGAATCCCTCCGTTGATTATTTTTTTGCAATTTTTCAAAACATCGGACGCATTTTTAATTTTTCCAATTTAAGTTTGTGCTGTTGTCGTCTTGTTTTAACTTATGGGATGGCAATTGTTTTCGCGAGAAATCAAACACATATTGTTTTTAAATGATTTTTGAACTTTTGAAGGGAATTCCTCCGTTGATTATTTTTTTGCAATTTTTCAAATCATCGAACGCATTTTTCATTTTTCCAATTTAAGTTTGTGCTGTTGTCGTCTCGTTTTAACTTATGGGATGGCAATTTTTTTCGCGGGAAATCAAACATGTATTGTTTTTAAATGATTTTTGAACTTTTGAAGGTAATTCCTCCGTTGATTATTTTTTTGCAATTTTTCAAATCATCGAATGCATTTTTAATTTTTCCAATTTAACTTTGGACTGTTGTCGTCTTGTTTTAACTTACGGAATGGCAATTGTTTTCGCGAGAAATCAAACATGTATTGTTTTAAAATGATTTTTGAACTTTTGAAGGTAATTCCTCCTTTGATTATTTTTTGCAATTTTTCAAAGCATCGTATAATGTTGTAGCGACCGTTACTGTGTGACAATCCACAATTAAACAATGAATAAAATTATAATAATGTGTTTTAAGTTAGACAAAATTGCAAATTAGCAGAGGTCACGCTCAATAAAAAATTGGACAAACGGCGTGTGGGCGCGCCGTCGAAGCAAATTAAATATTATATTACTGCACTTCACGGGAAAATAAACATCCAGCACGATTGTGACACACATTCGCGAGATCTGCAATCACCGCTAGCGAACCTTTCATCATCATCGTCATCAAACAATCGACTGGGAACGATTACATCTGATTCGGAACCGCGAGGATCGACAATTGGGACGATTGATTATCTCAATTTAGGACGGCGTAATTTGTACGTTTCTTACGAATACAACGATTGCATTGAGAGAGAGTGTGTGTGTGCGCGTGATTCGTCGCGACCGTGGTAGCGCTCTAGTCTAGCAAGCTGGAGCTTGCAGTTTCGATCCTTGCGGGAAGAATCATGTTACACTTTTAAACGAATTTATACGATTCAGACAGTTGGTGGTTGATCTGGCGGGAGCGAAATTGTGCGGCTTCTGCAGCGTCCCCAGCCTAACAAGCTGGAGCTTGCAGTTTTGATCTCTGTCGGAAGCATGATGTTATACTTTTAAACGATTCAGTTCGAAATATTTGCATCTGCAAATTATTTAAAATTACATTTACACTCCGCAAACAGTGGGAATCATTCTTATCTAAAAAAAAAAAAAAAACAGATTATTAACCGCCCGGTATCGAAACGCCTACGCGATAAATTTCCATAACCGAATACCTCGAAGGAATGTTGTTTTTGTTCGTTTAAAGGCATTTAAAATTGCCTCAACATCACGTTTGGAACATACGAAAATGCAAATTGCAAAACTAGTTTTTTTTTATTTTTTTTTTTTTATCAAAATGTATATGTAAATTTATTCAGAGAGCCGATCGACCTTCTCCGCCGTAAATATCGGGCCGTAAATTATAATAATTTAATTAATTACGTAGCGAAAATGTAACGGCTCTATTGCATTCGAAACAATGGAAGGAATGGTACATTCTGCGCACGTTTTTGTTTTGTAGTTATAAACAAAACTGCACGTCGCATATATTTATAAATCAAGTGTGCCGAGCGGTGGCAATTTTTGTATGAAAATGGGAGCGTTTTGTTATTTTATAGCTTTCGATAATGAATTTTATTTCGGTTTGTTTTTTTTTTTACTCCAGCTTTGCATATTTAAATCTAATCTTCGCATAGAATCGACATTGTCGGGTTTGTGTTTTTTTATTTTGACAGTGATCTCATCGCCATTAAAATCCCAAATATTCTCGCAGTCGAGAATTTCAGTATTTTTTTCCAAATAAATTGCCATTTTGGACCAAGCCACACAATTCGTCAATCTTTGTTTTGTTTTGATTTTCATATTTTTCTTCCATGGCAACGTTTTGCGGTTCTTCGTTGCAATTGTTTATTGCAACAACAAACAATTACTGGTGACCCTTTGATATCGTTTTTTTTTCATAACCTCTGTTTCGGTTTTCTTTTATTCTTTTTTCTTCATCCACGGCAACGTTTTGCGGTTCTTTGTTGTTCGTTCACTCCGAGGCGCGCAATTGTTTATTTATAGCAATGCGATCATATACATTAGATCCTCGATCCTCGTTCTGCGTTAAATGTTAAATGGGAAAGGAATGGCCCCGCATTTCTCATCAACCGTTTTTTTTCTCTCTCTCTCCGTCTTTCTTCTTTGCACGGTTGCCTCACCGTTTCCCACCAATAATAAAGCGCGAAAACGGATCAGCCTTGAACGCCCGCCGCGAAGAGGAAATTGTACAATTAATTAATTATTAATAAATAAAATTCAGTTCTCGGATTAACTCAAACTTTAAACTTTCAAAATTGATCATTCTTCATGAATCTATAAAAATCTGAAAACATTTCTTCAGAAGATTTCAAAATAATTACACTTTGCTTGAGTTCGCAGAATACAAAATTTTGAAGTCGTAAAAAAATGAAAAACGTTTATCTAAAACTTTAAACTTGCAAAATTCACTCAAAATACATCATTCTTCATTAATCTATAAAAATCTGAAGACATTTCTTCACGAGATTTCGAAATAATTACACTTTGCTTGAGTTCGCAGAATACAAAATTTTGAAGTCGCCGTAAAAAAATGTAAAACGTTGATTTGAAACTCTAAACTTGCAAAATCTACTCAAAATAAGTCATTCTTCATGAATCTATAAAAATCTGATAACATTTCTTCAGAAGATTTAAAAATAATTACACTGCTTGAGTTCGCAGAATACAAAATTTTGAAGTCGTCTTAAAAAAATGTAAAAACGTTTATCTGAAACTTTAAACTTGCAAAATCCACTCAAAATAAGTCATTCTTCATGAATCTATAAAAATCTGAACACATTTCTTCACGAGATTTCGAAACAATTACACTTTGCTTGAGTTCAAAAAATACAAAATTTGAAAGTCGTCGTAAAAAAATGTAAAACGTTTATCTGAAACTTTAAACTTGCAAAATCCACTCAAAATACGCCATTCTTCATTAATCTATAAAAATCTGAAGACATTTCTTCAGAATATTTAAAAATAATTACACTTTGCTTGAATTCGCAGAATACAAAATTTTGAAATCGTCGTAAAAAATGTAAAACGTTTATGTGAAACTTTAAACTTGCAAAATCCACTCAAAATAGGCAATTCTTCATAAATCTATAAAAATCTGAAGACATTTCTTCACAAGATTTTAAAATAATTACACTTTGCTTGAGTTCGCAGAATACAAAATTTTGAAGTCGTCTTAAAAAAATGTGAAACGTTTATTTGAAACTTTAAACTTGCAAAAATCACTCAAAATACGCCATTCTTTATGAATCTATAAAAAGCTGAAGACATTTCTTCAGAAGATTTCGAAATAATTACACTTTTCTTGAGTTTGCAGAATACAAAATTTTGAAGTCGCCTTAAAAGAATGTAAAACGTTTATCTGAAACTTTAAACTTTCAAAAATCACTCAAAATACGTCATTCTTCATGAATCTATAAAAATCTGAAGACATTTCTTCAGAAGATTTCAAAATAATTACACTTTGCTTGAGTTTAAAGAATACAAAATTTTTAACACGTTTATTTGAAACTTTAAACTTGCAAAATTCACTTAAAATACGTCTTTCTTCATGAATCTATAAAAATCTGAAGACATTTCTTCAGAAGATTTCACAATAATTACACTTTGCTTAAGTTCAAAGAATAGAAAATTTTGAAGTCGTCGTAAAAAAATGTAAAACGTTTATCGGAAACTTTAAACTTGCAAAAATCACTCAAAATAAGTAATTCTTCATAAATCTATAAAAATCTGAAGACGTTTCTTCACGAGATTTCAAAATAATTACACTTTGATTTCGCAGAATACAAAATTTTGAAGTCGCCGTAAAAAAAATGTAAAACGTGAATTTGAAACTTTAAACTTGCAAAATTCACTCAAAATAAGTCATTCTTCATAAATCTACAAAAATCTGGAGACATTTCTTTGCGAGATTTCAAAATA
The DNA here is from genome assembly GCA_910593695.2 of Ocypus olens. Lineage (NCBI taxonomy): Eukaryota > Metazoa > Arthropoda > Insecta > Coleoptera > Staphylinidae > Ocypus > Ocypus olens. The sequence continues at coordinate 58,193,285 of OU343053.1, forward strand.
ATTACACTTTGCTTGAGTTCGCAGAATACAAAAATTTCAAGTCGTCTTAAAAAAATGTAAAACGTTTATTTGAAACTTCAAACTTGCAAAATCTACTCAAAATACGTCATTCTTCATGAATCTATAAAAATCTGCAAACATTTCTTCAGAAGATTTCAAAATAATTACACTTTGCTCGAGTTAAAAAAATACGAAATTTTGAAGTCGTCGTAAAAAAATGTAAAACGTTTATTTGAAACTTTAAACTTGCAAAATCTACTCAAAATAGGTCGTTCTTCATGAATCTATAAAAATCTGAAAACATTTCTTCAGAAGATTTCAAAATAATTACACTTTGCTTGAGTTCAAAGAATACAAAATTTTGAAGTCGTCGTAAAAAAATGTAAAACGTTTATCTGAAACTTTAAACTTGCAAAATTTACTCAAAATACGTCATTCTTCATGAATATATAAAAATCTGAAGACATTTCTTCACGAGATTTCAAAATAATTACACTTTGCTTGAGCTCGCAGAATACAAAATTTTGATGTCGTCTTAAAAAAATGTAAAACGTTTATCTGAAACTTTAAACTTGCATAAATCACTCAAAATACGTCATTCTTCATAAATCTATAAAAATCTGAAGACATTTCTTCAGAAGATTTCAAAATAATTACACTTTGCTTGAGTTCGTAGAATACAAAATTTTCAAGTCGTCTTAAAAAAATGTAAAACGTTTATTTGAAACTTTAAACTTCCAAAATCCACTCAAAATACGTCATTCTTCATGAATCTATAAAAATCTGAAAACATTTCTTCAGAAGATTTCAAAATAATGCAATAAAATCGTCGTATTGTAACGTGGCGTGTCTAATATTGTTGCAACAATGAAAATTCTTATTCTTATAATGCGTTGGGCATCTCCTAATGCTAATTGCGGTGTACCCCAAGTATCGACGATGGGTTCTCGGAAAGTGTGTAAGTGTGTATCGATGTTAAGTCGACGGCAAACAATAAAAGGCGGGAAACGCGCGCGCGCCATATTTCCACTCAAGTGCCACTTTCTGTTCACTCGATGATTTTCTCTCTCCTCCTTACGTTTAACGCATCAATTAGGAAGACAAACGCACTCGACACTGATTTAAATGCATAAATTAATCGCGAACGGACGAAACTGTTTATTGAATACCGAAGCGATTCGAATTAATTATTGGAACGCAGGTGCATACGTTCATATAACGGTGAAGATGTGGATTTGCGGAATCAGATAAGTAGTTTGGGATTAATAAGTGTGCTGCGTAAACAAAGTTTAAAATTTAAAAAAATTGTCTAATTGCCGAGGATAACATTATATTAATACCGTAAATACCGAATAAAAATTGGTTAGATTGCGCTTTCGTTATAGAAATTTTACGAAAGAAATTGTTGCTGTATACAAGTATAAATTTAGTATTATTATTATTATTATTATTAATATTATTATTATTATACATAATCAATCATGGTTGGTGTGAAAAACCTTACCTATAGATATTAAATTAAGTGCAAAGTGCAATATCTTTGATTTGAAAATTGCCGGTGCAAACGTCGTACCTTGGGGAACACCCAACTTATGAATTTCGGGATTAAATATTCTTAGATTGTTACGTTTCGAGGTGAGCGGTTTTGTGTGTTGCCGAGTTGAATATCGTCGGTGCATCGTTAACGGTTCAGGGAGCAAGGATAAAGATGGCGATTCGTTCTGCTCGTGATGCCGCTCGCGGGCCATCGTCATGACGACCGGGGCCCTTCTTACATGTGTGTGTATGCTTCGTCACGCTACGACTAATTCGAACAAACACAGTCGAATCGACGAACGAGATGAATAAAATCAATGAGATCATTAGCAATCGAGGATATTCCTTTAAAATCCAAATAAAATAAGTGTGTGTTTCAAGTCGATAGCAATTGTTTTTATATTAATTTCGTATCACCAAAATTATTACAATTTTTTTTTCTAAAACTGAAGAAAGTAATCTCAACAACTTCTCACAGAATCATAATTCCTAATGCATTTGTTATAATTCTGGAAAGTTTCAAGTCGCTAGCAATTGTTTCTATATTTATTTCTCATCACCAAAATTATTACAATTTTTTTATAATTTTTTCCCTTTGAAATAATTTTTTTCTAAAACTGGAGAAAATAATCTCATCAACTTCTCACAGAATCATAATTCCTAATGCATTTGTAATAATTCTGGAAAATTTCAAGTCGATAGCAATTGTTTCTATATTTATTTCGTATCACCAAAATTATTACAATTGTTTTATAATTTTTTTTCTAAAACTGAAGAAAATAATCTCAACAACTTCTCACAGAATCATAATTCCTAATGCATTTTTAATAATTCTGGAAAGTTTCAAGTCGATAGCAACCGTTTCTATATTTATTTCTCATCACCAAAATTATTACAGTTTTTTTATAATTTTTTCCCCTTGAAATATTTTTTTTTCTAAAACTGAAGAAAATAATCTCATCAACTTCTCACAGAATCATAATTCTAAATGCATTTGTAATAATTCTGGAAAGTTTCAAGTCGCTAGCAATTGTTTCTATATTTATTTCTCATCACCAAAATTATTACAATTTTTTTATAATTTTTTCCCCTTGAAATAATTTTTTTTCTAAAACTGAAGAAAATAATCTCATCAACTTCTCACAGAATCATAATTCTAAATGCATTTGTAATAATTCTGGAAAGTTTCAAGTCGCTAGCAATTGTTTCTATATTTATTTCTCATCACCAAAATTATTACAATTTTTTTATAATTTTTTCCCCTTGAAATAATTTTTTTTCTAAAACTGAAGAAAATAATCTCATCAACTTCTCACAGAATCATAATTCTAAATGCATTTGTAATAATTCTGGAAAGTTTCAAGTCGCTAGCAATTGTTTCTATATTTATTTCTCATCACCAAAATTATTACAATTTTTTTATAATTTTTTCCCCTTCAAATAATTTTTTTCTAAAACTCAAGAAAATAATCTCAACAACTTCTCACAGAATCATAATTCCTAACGCATTTGTAATAATTCTGGAAAGTTTCAAGTCGCTAGCAATTGTTTATTTATTTCGCATCACCAAAATTATTACAATTTTTTTATAATTTTTTCCCCTTCAAATAATTTTTTTTCTAAAACTGAAGAAAATAATCTCAACAACTTCTCACAGAATCATAATTCCTAATGCATTTGTAATAATTCTGGAAAGTTTCAAGTCTATAGCAATTGTTTCTATATTTATTTCTCATCACCAAAATTATTACAATTTTTTTATAATTTTTTCCCCTTCAAATATTTTTTTTCTAAAACTGAAGAAAATAATCTCAACAACTTCTCACAGAATCATAATTCCTAATGCATTTGTAATAATTCTGGAAAGTTTCAAGTCTATAGCAATTGTTTCTATATTTATTTCTCATCACCAAAATTATTACAATTTTTTTATAATTTTTTCCCCTTCAAATATTTTTTTTCTAAAACTGAAGAAAATAATCTCAACAACTTCTCACAGAATCATAATTCCTAATGCATTTGTAATAATTCTGGAAAGTTTCAAGTCGATAGCAATTGTTTCTATATTTATTTCGCATCACCAAAATTATTACAATTTTTTTATAATTTTTTCCCCTTCAAATATTTTTTTCCTAAAACTGAAGAAAACAATCTCAACAACTTCTCACAGAATCATAATTCCTAATGCATTTGTAATAATTCTGCAAAGTTTCATGTCGATAGCAACTGTTTCTATATTTATTTCTCATCACCAAAATTATTACAATTTTTTTATAATTTTTTCCCCTTCAAATATTTTTTTCCTAAAACTGAAGAAAACAATCTCAACAACTTCTCACAGAATCATAATTCCTAATGCATTTGTAATAATTCTGCAAAGTTTCATGTCGATAGCAACTGTTTCTATATTTATTTCTCATCACCAAAATTATTACAATTTTTTTATAATTTTTTCCCCTTGAAATAATTTTTTTTCTAAAACTGAAGAAAATAATCTTAACAACTTCTCACAGAATCATAATTCCTAACGCATTTGTAATAATTCTGGAAAGTTTCAAGTCGCTAGCAATTGTTTCTATATTTATTTCGTATCACCAAAATTATTACAATTTTTTTTTTATAATAAACTTTATATTTTATTTAAAAAAAGTAATAGTTGGCCATGAAACAATGACAATAAAAAACAATTGCAAATGTTTGTAATTTACCACAACAACAACAACCATATCTTAGGTGGAAACAAAACGGCAAGAGATCAAACTTGAATTGGGAAAACGAAAAATGCAAAAAAAACAGGAGGAATTAGCCTCGAAGGCTCAAAAATCATTAATTTCCAATGTCGAATTGAACGTATTCAACAGATTTACATTCAATCTCCATTTTCCAAAATACCTATAGCCCTTGAGAAAATATGCTTCCAACAAAACAAAAATCACCAAATATTGTTTTAAATTTTAATATTTTCGAAAACACGCTTTTAATAATTCCAATATTTTTTAACTAAACATTGTTTTAAATTGTAAATAAACATTAGACAAGTGACTGTATTTACCGTTTGACAGTTATTTAAATTTCCCGCGGCTAGCCCACTAGCGTCAGCGCGCCAGTACTAATGCGAAGGGTCCCGGGTTCGAATCCCGCTTAGGGCATGGGTGTTTGTGGATGTCTATTTCATTTAATATGAACAATGCATTACCGATGTGACTGAAGGGCACCTGCAAAAGTAAAAAAAGAAAAAACCCGCGTTTTCGATCATCGCGACCTCTACGAGCCTGGAGACCATTTTATAAATCAAAAATGTACATTTTTTTGCAGAAATCTGTGGATTATTCTAAATGTACTTGCTAGGTGAACATTATATTTTTAAACAAACATATTTGGTTCGAAAGAACTTCAAAGAAAACGGTTTACAACAATGTTTTCGTTGAATTATTAAAGGTTTATTTGGTTAATTATTAAGATCTTGATTGTGATAACTAAAGTTTATATGAAAAGTTATGTGAAAAAAAAATTCTGTAACCACTGAATGATTTTGATTTCTTGTGACATCAACAATAATTATTTATAGATATAAATTATACAAGAATAATCTAAACAAGTTTTTTAAATTAAAGTAAGGCATTTGAAATAGGCAACTTAACTTACACCTCGATGTAAATTTGTTTGCCGGTAAACGTTTGCGATGCGAATCGAGTTGCATACAACACACCCACTTTATAAAACTATTGTCAGCTTTGACACACATTTTTGAAAATATGCACACAGTTTCATTTCTCCGGTCAAAATTCGTTCCCGACACACTTTGACGCCTTTCTTGGGGATAAATTCAGTAAGTGTTGTGTCTTTAAAATTGCCTTCGTACGTTACGCAAAAAATACAATGTAAAAATTGTTTTAATATTTCCCACCCCCCAAAAGAATATTGCCGTAACTTCCAAAAAATAGATCACATCATTTGTCATTGTTTTTCTTCTTCTATTTTCAACTAGAATATTGTCATAACTGCATTCCGTTAAAATAAACATTATAACGTTAATAAATTCGCAACAGTGTTTGAAAATGTCGATGTTGATTTGGGAGTTAAGACAGTATTCTTCTGTGGGTTCAATTTACGATAGTTCATATTATTAAGAAAAGTAATTTGAAATAAAAACTCAGTTACAAAATATAACTACTAATATATAAGAATATGCGAATACATTGTAGATAATAAGACGACGAATCAAGGGCGTTTCCAACCAACTAGTCTAGGGGGGGGGGGGTAATTAAAAAAAAGATAAATGAACTGGTGCTTCTGCTCTCTACATCTGTTCCGTGAAATCCCCCTATCATTTTCCAACGTTTTAAAGCGTTGGAAAAATTTACCGGTTGTATTATTTGTTTGGATTATGGAATATCGGTAATTTTTAACAATAAAAATTGTTAAGCGGAAAATTCTTAGGGGGGGTAATTACCCGATTACCCCCCCTTTGAAACCGCCACTGCGACGAATACTATAAAAAAGAAGAAGAAGAGGGCTACATAACACTGTAAAATATAATAATTTTATACACGCATGCATGCTATATTTTGTTGTGTAATATATAAAAATGGTGTTTCCGTAATAAATAAATAAATAAAATTGTGTCCACTTTTGCTCAACACGATTGGAACGCTACGTTCCAATGTTTGGAACGCGCGAAAGAGTGTATGTGTGAACGTATCTATTCAATAACCTCGCGTGAATATACGATTGGAACGCCACGTTCCCGTTCTGAGTTAGGAACGCGCGTAAGAGTGCACGTGTGAACGTACCTATTGATTACATTTCTGCTTAAGTGTGAGAATACCATTGTTATTAACACCGCTTTTGTGTGTTTTGCAGAGAAAGGGTCCAACCAGGATACCGACGTTCGGTTCGCGGATACCCCTGCCCGGACAGCAGCACTCGAACGCCTCCTCGACGACGACGACGCCCTCCAACGAGACGGTCAGGCTGTTGGACCGCTCGCCGGTACGCGACGGACCGAACAGGGCGCTCTGCAAGTCCGACGTGGGACGCAAGGTGCGCGTCAACGACAAGGAGGGCGCGCTGCGGTACGTGGGCCCGGTGCACTTCGCCGCCGGGACCTGGTGCGGCGTGGAGGTGTCCAAGGGACTGGGCAAGAACGACGGCTCCGTCCGCGGAGTGAGGTACTTCGCCTGCCCGAAAACATGCGGACTGATGGCGCCCCTGTCCAAGGTCACCGCGGCCGAGGACCCCTCCGACGATAGATCCTCCGGACCGTACAGCATGCTCTTCGGCATCGGCGACACGACGACGATAATCAGGTCGAGGACCTTCGATAAAATAGAGTCCCCGCCGCCCGATCCGAACAGCACCTACGACAAGATCAACGATGCGACGTACGAGAAACTCGATCCGAACGACGTCACCGTGGTTAAGGACGTCGACTTGAACGACACTTACGTGCCGAAGAGGAATTTGATTTTGGAGAATTTGATCGATTACAATTCGCCCACGGCCGCCGGTTTCGTCCAGGGGAAGATCAATAATTACTCGACGCCGAATAACAAATTGGCGACCCAATCGCCGCTGGCGCATATTGTCGACGAGGAGATTAACAAGCGCGACTCCTTGGAGTTCGAGGAGTCTCTGGGGATACTCACGCCGGATCAGATGATCGATGTGACCACCGGTTTGGTAGGGTCGCGCACTCCCAGCTCGGAGAACATCAGGTTTGTTTGTAAAGATTTTGGTTGATACGCAGGTGTTAATTGATTCGGTTGTTGCAGATTGTTCCCGCAAGACGAGCTCTCGCCGAAACTGGAGTCGAGCATCAAGGAGTTCTCCTTGGGATTGATCGACGAGCACATCATCTCCGCGCTGACGATGCGCACCGACGCCATGAACCTGCCGCTGGATTGTAAAGTCCTCGCTAGGATAGAGCACACCCCCAGTCCCGAAGAGCTTCCCCTGGATCCGACCCCTGTCGCCGATGGCAAGGCGGATAACAAGAAACCTCCGAGCAGTTTCATCACTAGCATCACCAGCATCACGAGCTTGGACACGGGTTACCAAGGCGACGGGGAGATGTCGCGACCCGCAAGCCGCGGCGCGGATAATTCCCCGTTAACCAGGAGGCCGCAACCCAGACCACCGCCGCGGCGCCCGGACCCCATGACGGACTCCGATTTTTACACCGAGAGCGACGCCGACAACCACGAGGACCACCCGCTGCGCGGCGACCGAAAAGCGCAGGTGATCGACGGCACCCTCTACGGCGTCGATCCCCAGGCCGCCGCGGACATCTACGCCAACAACCGCGAGAACATGGACTCGAGCGGCATCTTCACCGACATCGAGCGCGCCGACGATCTCTCCTCCGCCGACAACAATCCCGAGGAGCTCTCCCCCTCCGACTCCTCCACGAAGACCATCTCCGACGACAGCCAGAACAACATCAACATGCTCACGACGAAAACGCCCACCAACGAACCGAAAAAGACGGAAACGCCGCCGCCGCCGATAACCCCCTCCCCGAACTCGACCGTGGCCTCGAGTCCAGCGAGCGCGAGGTCACCGCGTCACCTTCCGAAAACCAAGGAGGATCCGAAAAAGTACAAGATGCCCAAGAGGAACGTCGCCTCGAAGGTCAAAGCGATGATCGAACCGTGTAATAAGGAGAACGAGAAGAAACCGACGCTGGCGGTGAAGAAGAACGTCGGACGGTGGGACGCGGTCATGAACAAGATCTCCAAGGGTCCGCAGGAGATCAAGAATCTGAAGGAGGTCAAGTCGAAGGTGTTCACCACCATCGGGACCAATATACAGAGGAACGACAGCGGGAACAAGCTCAATAGTCCCAGTCAGAAGTCTCCCAGTAATAAATTGTGAGTACACTCATTTTTTAGGATGACGTTTCTGTTGGCAGTAAAAAAGTTACCAACAATTTGTTTATGTCATCGCATTTTTTAGGTTATGCGTAGTGCAATGTTGCACACGTAAAAATATTGTTTGACAACGTTTTATTGATATTATAGGTTAACAACATACTTCAATCATACCTATCAAAAATACAACGTATCAACATAAGAAAAAAAAAATCCCTACTGCGCAATGCCGAAAATATAAATGCGTTATCTGAATTGTACGAAAATTAGTATTTCGAGTTCTTGGAGGTCGCTGATTAAAAATCTCAAATTGCGAATTTGAATAACAAAATGGCGGACAGAAATTTTTTAAATTGTCTAATTTCCATGAAAATTCTGATATGGGGTATTTCGTGGTCGTTGATTAGGAATCTAAAATTACAAATTTAGAAAACAAAATGGCGAGTCCAATATGGCGGACAGAAATTATAGAAATTGCCATATTTTCATGAACATTTGGATAGAGGGGTTTTCGTGGTCGTTGATTGGGAATGGAAATTAGAAATTTGAATAACAAAATGGCAGATCCAATATGGCGGACAAGAGTGATAAAAATTGTCTTATTTTTATGAAAATTCGGATATAGGGTTTTTCGTGGTTGCTGATTATGAATCTGAAATTACAAATTTAAAAAACAAAATGGCGAGTCCAATATGGCGGACAGAAATTATAGAAATTGTCATATTTTCATGAAAATTTGGATAGAGGGGTTTTCACGGTCGCTGATTGGGAATTGGAAATTATAAATTTGAATAACAAAATGGCGGATCCAATATGGCGGACAAAAGTGATAAAACTTGTCATATTTCATGACCATTTCGTGGTCGCTGATTATGAATCTGAAATTAGAAATTTAAAAAAAAATGGCGGATCCAATGTGGCGGACAGAGATTATAGAAATAGTTATATTTTCATGAAAATTTGGATAGAGGGTTTTTTGTAGTCGCTCATTATGAATCTGAAATTACAAATTTCAAAAACAAAATGGCGAGTCCAATATGGCGAACATGAATTATAGAAATTGTCATATTTTCATGAAAATTCGGATAGAGGGGTTTTCGTGGTCGCTGATTGGGAATTGGAATTTATAAATTTGAATAACAAAATGGCGGATCCAATATGGCAGACAAGAGTGATAAAAATTGTCATATTTTTATTGAAAATTCGGATATAGGGTTTTTCGTGGTCGCTGATTATGAATATGAAATTACAAATTTCAAAAACAAAATGGCGAGTCCAATATGGCGGACATAAATTATAGAAATTGTCATATTTTCATGAAAATTTGGATAGGGGGTTTTACGTGGTCGCTGATTGGGAATTGAAAATTAGAAATTTGAATAACAAAATGGCGAATCCAATATGGCGGACAGAAATTATAAAAATTGTTTTATTGTCATGAAAATTCGGATACAGGATTTTTCGTGGTCGCTGATTATGAATCTGAAATTACAAATTAAAAAAAAACAAAATGGCGGATCCAATATGGCAAACAAAAATGATGAAATTTGCCATATTTTCTTGAATTATTTTCTTTTGGGTATAGGGTTTTTCGTGGTCGCTGATTGGGAATCCGAAATTACAAATTTGAAAAACGGAATGGCGGATCCAATATGGCGGACAAAACTTATAAAAATTGTCATATTTTCATAAAACTTCGGATATGGGTTTTTTCGTGGTCGCTGATTAGAAATCTGAAATCACAAATTTGCAAAACAAAATGGCGGATCCAATATGGCGGGCAGAAATTATAGAAATTGTCATATTTTCATGAAAGTTCGGATATAGGGTATTTCGTGGTCGCTGATTATAAATCTGAAATTACAAATTTGCAAAACAAAATGGCGGATCCAATATGGCGGGCAGAAATTATAGAAATTGTCATATTTTCATTAAAACTTGTGTGGAGGGTTTTTCGTGGTCGCTGTTTGGGAATTTTAAATTGGAAATTTAAATAAAATGGCGGATGCAATATGGCGGACAAAGGTAATAAAAATGGTCATATTTTCATAGAAATTCGGATGTAGGGTTTTTCGTGGTCGATGATTATGAATCTGAAATTACAAATTAAAAAAACAAAATGGCGGATCCAATATGGCGGACAAAAATTATGAAAAATGTCATATTTTCATGAAATTTTGGATATAGGGTTTTTCGTGGTCGCTGATTATGAATCTGAAATTACAAATTTGCAAAACAAAATGGCGGATCTAAAATGGCGGATATAAATTATAAAAATTGATTATGAATCTGAAATTACACATTTAAAAAAATACGACGGATCCAATATGGCGGACAAAAATGATAAAAATTATCATATTTTCAGGAAAATTCGAACAAAGGGATTTTCAAAGTCGCTGATTAAAAATATGTAATTACAGGTTTGAAAAACAAAATGGCGGACAAGAGTGATAAAAATTGTCATATTTTCAATTGTTCTTTTTTGCATATTGGTAAATATCTCGTGAACTTTTGGAGATAATTGGAAATTTCAATCAGATTTGAATTCTGTAAATCATCCAGCTGTAGATTCTACAATAAAACAATTTGTTGTTTCAATTGTTTTTTTTGCATATAGGTGAATATCTCGTGAACGGTTGGAGATATGTGAAAATTTCAATCAGATTCGGTTTATGTAGGTTATCCAGATGAAGATTCTGCAATGAAACAATTTGTCGTTTCAATTGTTTTTTTGCTTATAGGTGGATATCTCGTGAGCAGTTGGAGATAAGTGAAAATTTCAATCAGATTTAGTTTATGAAGGTTATCCAGATAAAGATTCTGCAATAAAACAATTTGTCGTTTCAATTGTTTTTTTGCATATAGGTGGCATATAGGTGGATATCTCGTGAACGGTTGGAGATAGGTGGAAATTTTAAACAGATTTGGTTTATGTAGGTTATCCAGATAAAGATTCTGCAATAAAACAATTTGTGGTTTCAATTGTTTTTTGCATATAGATGAATATATCTTGAACGGTTGGAGATAAATGGAAATTTCTTTCAAATTCGGATTCTCTAGGTCACCATGATGTAGATTCTGCAATAAAAATATTTGCTGTTTCAATTGTTTTTTGCATATAGGTGAATATCTCGTGAACGGTTGGAGATAAGTGAAACTTTCAATCAGATTTGGTTTATGTTGGTTATTCAGATGAAGATTCTGCAATAAAACAATTTGTCGTTTCAATTGTTTTTTTGCATATAGGTGGCATATAGGTGGATATCTCGTGAACGGTTGGAGATAGGGGGAAATTTTAATCAGATTTGAATTCTGTAAATCATCCAGATGCAGATTCTACAATAAAACAATTTGTCGTTTCACTTGTTTTTTTGCATATTGGTGATTATCTCGGGAACGGTTGGAGATAATTGGAAAATTCAATCAAATTTGAATTTTTCAAGTCATCCAGATCCAGATAATACAATAAAACAATTTTTGGTTTCAATTGTTTTTTTGCATATAGGTTGGAGATAAATGGAAATTTCTTTCAAATTCGGATTATCCAGGTCATCATGATGTAGATTCTGCAATAAAAATATTTGCTGTTTCAATTGTTTTTTTGCATGTAGGTGAATATCTCGGGAACGGTTGGAGATAAGTGAATTTTTTTTTCAAACTCGGATTCTCTAGGTCACCATGATGTACACGCAGGTGTTTAACGTATTTACTTATTTAAAAAAGAAACTTAAGATTTTTCTTTTCGGCGCCATATTGGATTTTCACATTTATGAATTCAGCACTTTCTCTTGATTACAAAAGAAAAATTTCTAGAGATTTTAGGTGTGTGTGATTAATTTCCCAAGCCTACATATTTTTAAAGAATAATCTCTCAACCATATTGCACTTGCAGTTTTGTTTAAATAACTTCTTTTTTTGCAGGAGGAGGGTGAGGACGAGGGCCGCCAACAACACGACTCCAAACAAAAACACGGGCAGCATCAACAGCTCCCTAAGCGACCTGAGTGGAGCATCGCCCGCTAAGATTAACGGTGAGTGTTTTTTTTTTGCTATTGTTTCAAAGAGTGGCGTAACCAGAGATTATGCGAGATTAGGGTGTTCCTCGGGCCGAATTATAGGACCCCTTGTCAATCCACTGCCCAACACCTCTCATCAAAATTTCTTTACGCGGGGGCTAAGAAAAAAAGAAAAATAAGGCGAGAATACATTTGCAGGGGGGAAGGGGGATTGTAAGTTGCGCCACTGGTTCGATTGTTTTATGTATTGCTCATTTTGTATCGTCGGAATATAGACCGATAATAATAATTATAATTATAATAAAACACTTTCAACTTTGTTTTGTATAACTTATATATTTATTTTTGTGACTCAAGTTTCGGTAATACAATTACCATTTTCAAACAAGAAGTCTTGTTTGAAAATGGTAATTGTATTACCGAAACTAAAGTCACAAAAATAAATATATAAGTTATACAAAACAAAGTTGAAAGTGTTTTATTATAATATTTAAAATGTATAACGAAGTAGAAGCCTCCAGCATAAACAATAATAATAATAATAGGCCTTTATTTTCATAACCGACATATAAAATATAAATAAACCAAAATTCAAAAATTATACATAAATAAAACAGGAACTTCCAAGTTTTTTTTTTTTTACTGTAGAAATAAAATTAAAAAATAACAACAAAAAATTAAGAAATATCGTAAGAGCTTAAATATGTAGACAATGTTTACTAGTTTTAGTAAATCCATTAATAATATTAGGTTGTCATTATCGAAGAGTCCTGTAGACAAATATTGTTTCCGTTCGGTATATTTTGAAGCTTGCGCCTGTCTAGTATGGAAATGAACCATCAAACATTTCCAGAACGTAATGATCACTCCGTATAAACTGCTTGACCATTCGGTACGTGTACACAATGAAGAAAAGAGACGAATAACGAGCGCATCGTTATTTCATGCCGAATGAAATAAAGTGGTGCACTTATTTCCAATTTTGTTTCTGTCACGCGTGTGACACACACAGAAGACGTTTATGGTGTGTAGTTTTAATGGAATTATATCAACGAAATAAAAAAGAGCCGTCGAACCGTTGCACCGTAGTCTATACCAGACAGTTATCAAGAGTCCCCATAACTCCGACTTCCGGTCACATCCGCGCTACCAAGAAGTCCATCCATCCATCCTTAAAAAGATCAAAACGTGCGATGCATTTTACACGGATAAAAGAGTAACAAAACAAAAAAAACACGTGTGTGTGTACGTACAGCAGGAAACGGGCAAGTTTTGAAGTTTACACGAGATTTTGAAGCGTCACGTTTTGTCATTTTTGTTCATGAAACGATGAATTTAATTAAAATGTTGCGTGCGGAGAATTTACGATCTTTTTCGAATATTTATAATAATAATAATAATAATAATATATATACATTTATTCAGAAAATAATGGTACATTGCATAAATTAATCGAAAAGCTAATTTTGTAATAAGTTTTAGCAAGGAATGTTTTAGTAGGTTTTTTAAAGAAGTATCAAGCAACGGATTTAAAGGTATTATTAAAAGAAATAAAGAAGGAGAGATGAGAAACTGACGATGGCTTTAAAGAAAATGTTAAATCTGTTCGTAAATCTGCAAAATTAATTATCGCAGTAAGCGCGGGTTTCGATTTTCAGTTGAAAAATTAAAAAAAAAGTAAATGTTTTTATCTTCCGAAATAAATTGTTAAAACAAGTAACGCGATTTAAATTTCACCGCCTGTTCGATTTCAAACCGAACAATTTAAATTATTTTACAATTGTCAATATGAAAGTCGTTAAAAAACCGAAACCGAATTACCAATTAAAAGGACCCGCACGATAATAATTCGATTTCTTTTATATCGGCCCGTGAGTCCACGCCAAAAGCTATACAGGCGATCGTATCAATAACCTTTGTCTAGCCGACTATCGATCGCCCGGTCCCGCGGCCGCATGACTCGAAATTATTTAAAGTTTAATTCTTGCGACACGCTCGATTCGAATGGGGTTTCAACATAAAAAAAATGTACAAGATAGGTTAAAACTGAAACCGGAAACACGTTCGTCTCGATTTTCTAATGATTTTTCATGTACTGCTCGTTAATCTGCGATCGCGAATAAAAAAGTTGATTTTTTCGATTTTTGGCGTTTTCGAATTTGACTTCTGCGGGCTTTCACTGATCCAATTTTGAAGTTTAAACATTGGAATTGTACAAGGTTGATAGATTTCAACGAGATCTTTAATTTGATGTATAAATTATTCAAATGGGTAAGCTAGTTTTTACTTTCTCCGTTACGAAGTACGAGAAAGTATTGTGATCGTGATTTTTTTTTCAAAATTTTTTTTTACGGAAATATCCGTTTTGGGGTCCCTAGATGCCATTTCAACAATTTCTGGAAAAAAAAAAATTGTGTCTGTGTGTGTGTGTGTCTGTGTGTGTGTGTGTCTGTGTGTGTGTGTGTGTGTCTGTCTGTGCGCGCTGTATCTCAAAAACTAATAGAGCAATTGATATGAAACTTTGAACATCCATCTTATTTGATAATCTGAAGAACTGAAAAGCTTTTGGTAAAATTTCGTACACCGGAAGTGAGCGTTTACCTTAACTGTTTTTTGTTTTTTGTCAATATTTTCTTAAATATGAAAAATATCAAAAAAACATTTAAACAAACTTTGAAGACCACAAAGAAATGAAAATCTTTTGCTTGAAAAAATTTTTCATAAAATAATTTTTATTCGAGAAAAAAATTAATTATTTTTTTTTAATTTTTGGTTTATAATTATTAAACGATAATAGTTACAGCAAATTTGTATCAATAACAATTGTAGAGAATACTAAAATGAACTACTTATAAAGAATAAGTTTTTTTCGAAATCCCTTTAGTTTTTGAGTAAACTGAGTTTTTGAATTTGAAGTATAATTTATCCATCTTTCATGATTTTGACGTTTTAAACGTCAGTTTCATCCGAGTTTACACAACGCTCGATGTACATTTAAAATATGATTTCAATTGAAAATAAACCCATGAAAACGTTAATATAAAGTCGGAGAAAGTAACATGATGGCCACATCACCATTTTTTGAGTAAATTATTATAATTGGAGAATTTTTTTTTACCATTTTTGCTCAACTTTTAAAACTCTTTATTTTCAAACGCCCATCATATGTATTTTGTCATGCTAAGTCCGCACAAGCTTTCCGTTATCCTCTAACGACAATATTTTTCGAGTTATTGAGGAATTAACAAAAAAATATTTGGAAATTTTCGAAAAATCAACTTCATCCGTACACAAGCCAGCTCAAAACTGAAAACTTTTACACGTTCCTCTTGCTGTTCTGATGAATTTTTATGTACGGTTCGTTAACCTACGATCGATAATAAGAAAGTTATTTTTTTCGATTTTTAACGTTTTGAATTTGCATTCCGCGAGCTCTCACCGATCAAATTTTAAAGTTTTAACATTAAAATTGTAACAGGTGGATAGATTTCAACGAGACCTTTAACTTGACGCATAAACCATTCAAATCTGTAGGCTAGTTTTTGAATAAAATATTATTAAGTGCGTTTTTTTTGGGGTTCTATCTAACGTTAAGAATTTTTTTCACCGTTTTTGCTCAACTGTCGTAAATCTCTATTTTCTAACGCTTATCGTATGCATTTTGTCACGCTGATTCCGTACAAGCTTTCCGTTCTCCTCTAACGGCAATATTTTTCGAGTTATTGCAGAATTAACAAAAAAATATTTTTAAATTTTCAAAAAATTAACTTCGTTCGTATACAAACTAGCTCAAAAATTAAAACTTTTACACGTTCGTCTCGGTGTTCTGATGAATTTTTATGTACGGTTTTTTAACCTACGATCGATTATAAGAAAGTTAGTTTTTTCAATTTTTAACGTTTTGAATTTGCATTCCGCGAGCTCTCACCGATCGAATTTTGAAGTTTTAACATTAAAATTGTAAAAGGTGGATAGATTATAATGAGACCTTTAACTTGACGCATAAACCATTCAAATCTGTAGGCTAGTTTTTGAATAAAATATTATTAAGTGCGTTTTTTGAGGGTTCTAACGTTAAGAATTTTTTTCGCCGTTTTTGCTCAACTGTCGTAAATCTCTATTTTCTAACGCTTATCGTATGCATTTTGTCATGTTGAATCCGCACAAGCTTTCCGTTCATCTGTAACGGCAATATTTTTCGAGTTATTGAGGAATTAACAAAAAAATATTTGGAAATTTTCGAAAAATCAACTTCGTATGTATACAGGCTAGGCCTAAACTGAAAACTTTTACACAATCGTATGGATTTTGTCATGCTGATTCTGCACAAGCTTTCCATCCACCTCTAACGACAATATTTTTCTAGTTATTGCAGAATTAACAAAAAAATATTTGGAAATTTTCGAAAAATCGACTTTCAAAAATTTCTATTTTCAAACACTTATCATGTGGATTTTGTCATGCTGATTATGCCCAAGCTTTCCGTTCTTCTCTAACGATAATATTTTTCGAGTTATTGAGGAATTAACAAAAAAATATTTGGAAATTTTCGAAAAATCAACTTCGTATGTATACAGGCTAGGCCTAAACTGAAAACTTTTACACGTTCGTATGGATTTTGTAATGCTGATTCCGCACAAGCTTGCCGTTCCTCTCTAACGATATTATTTTTCGAGTTATTGCAGAATTAACAAAAAAATATTTGGAAATTTTCGAAAAATCAACTTCGTCCGTATACAAGTTAGGCTAAAACTGAAAATGTTTACACATATTTATAGATTTTGTCATGCTGATTCCGCACACACTTTCAGTTCCTCTCTAACAATAATATTTTTCGAGTTATTGCAGAATTAACAAAAAAATATTTGGAAATTTTCGAAAAATTAACTTTGTCCGTATACAAGCTAGGCCAAAACTGAAAACTTTTACACGTATGTATAGATTTTGTCATGCTGATTCCGCACATACTTTCCGTTCACCTCTAACGACAATATTTTTCTAGTTATTGAGGAATTAACAAAAAAATATTTGCAAATTTTCGAAAAATCCACTTTCATAAATTTCTATTTTGAAACACATCCCATATGGATTTTGTCATGCCAAGTCCGCACAAGCTTTCCGTTTTCCTCTAACGGTAATATTTTTCGAGTTATTGCAGAATTAACAGAAAAATATTTGCAAATTTTCAAAAAATCAACTTCGTATGTATACAGGCTAGGCCAAAACTGAAAACTTTTACACGTTCGTATGGATTTTGTCATGCTGATTATGCTCAAGCTTTCCGTTCTTCTCTAACGATAATATTTTTCGAGTTATTGCGGAATTAACAAAAAAATATTTGGAAATTTTCCAAAAATCAAATTCGTCCGTATACAAGCTACGCTAAAACTAAAAACTTTTACACGTTCGTATGGATTTTGTCATGCTGATTATGCTCAAGCTTTCCGTTCATCTCTAACGACAATATTTTTCCAGTTATTGAGAAATTAACAAAAAAATATTTGGAAATTTGCGAAAAATCAACTTTCAAAAATTTCTATTTTCAAATACTTATCATATGGATTTTGTCATGCTGATTGCGCCCAAGCTATCCATTTCTCTCTAGTCACAATATTTTTCGAGTTATTAATGAAAAAAATAATAATTTGCACATTTTTTTTCTTAAATATTTCTTCGCACGTTTTATAACTGTATTGTATTAGTAATTGGCTGACGATTGATTAGAGACTAATTTGGTGACTACTTAGCGTTCCTCTAATGAATATTTAACTCGTTTAAGCGCAATCGACTCTAAAACGACTTTTGCTTAATTGAATTTGCCGTATTAGCACACCGTTCGCAACAAATACATTACGCACGGCTTTTACAACCGCGAATCCTCAAAGTGGGACATGGCTAAAACAATTGACACACACTGGGTAAACCAGCTGGGCATACAGGGTGCTCCAAATCCATAACATTTACGAGACATTTGCTATTGCAAAAAACACAAAGTGGGGAATTTGATTATTAAGCAAATTTGATAATCAAATTCAATCCTCACTGTGTGGCTCTTGCAGCAAGAAATATCCTATGGTTAGAAATATCATGTATATACGTTTTTATAATAATAATAATAATCAATTTATTTCAGGACAATAATAAGTAACTAAAATTTAAAATAAAAAAAATGTACAAATTTAAAATAGTCCATAAGCACCTGAAAATCGTTAAAACAAATATAAGTTAATAATTTAAAAAATATTGTGGCTAGAGAGAAATATATATAATTTTTTTTATTATTCAGTCCTGACTCTGCGACTCTCAAATATAAATATATTGTAAATATAATGTATTTGTGACACCCTGTATCTACAGCCTAATGGAAATACTTATAATTTTTTCATTTTCATTCAGCAAGAGTAGTTTCAAATTTAATATTTGTTATTTCTTACGAAATACTCGAGTACGTCTAGTGAAAATGTGAATCAGAAAACAAAAGCGACTTTCCATGAACTGGGCGATGTACGGATGGAAATAATTGAATAATTGGTGAATGCGAATGGAAAACGAGAACGTGTGGAGATTCTCGTGAGAGATTATCCATAAAATATAAATCGATGGATCGCGTCGATGATACACACCGCTCGTAATTTGCAATTTCCAATGACGTTCTCCGGCAATTGTTCTCTCGCCGACGGTCGTGCCACTTACTTTGCGAATACGGTTCAAGCTAAAAAAAAGGTTTCCATCCTGTGGCAATTGTTTTTCTAACTTTGAAATGCTGAAATAATCCGCGTTCTCGTGTGATTATTTCAAAATTTTGTAAAGTGATGTTGTCGGGTTTTGATTTAATTATAAAGCAGAATCTATTCTGAGCATATTTGGAAAGTTTCAATCCTGTGGCAATTGTTTTTCTATTTTTTTCCTGACTTTCGAAAAGTGAGTAATTTTTGCTGAAATAATCTGCGTTCTCGCGTGATTATCTCAAAATTTTGTGAAGTGATGTTGTCGGGTTTTGATTTAATTATAAAGCGGAATCTATTTTGAGCACATTTGGAAAGTTTCAATTCTGTGGCAATTGTTTTTCTATTTTTTTTTCTAACTTTGAAAAGTGAGTAAATTTTTGCTGAAATAATCTGCGTACTCGTGTGATTATCTCAAAATTTTGTGAAGTGATGTTGTCGGGTTTTGATTTAATTATAAAGCGGAATCTATTCCGAGCACATTTGCAAAGTTTCAATTCTGTGGCAATTGTTTTTCTATTTTTTTTTTCTAACTTTGAAAAGTGAGTAAATTTTTGCTGAAATAATCTGCGTTCTCGTGTGATTATCTCAAAATTTTGTGCAGTGATGTTGTTGGGTTTTGGTTTAATTATAAAGCAGAATCTATTCTGAGCGTATTTAGAAAGTTTCAATCCTGTGGCAATTGTTTTTCTATTTTTTTCCTGACTTTCGAAAAGTGAGTAATTTTTGCTGAAATAATCTGCGTTCTCGTGTGATTATCTCAAAATTTTGTGAAGTGATGTTGTCGGGTTTTCATTTAATTATAAAGCAGAATCTATTCTGAGCACATTTGTAAAGTTTCAATCCTGTGGCAATTGTTTTTCTATTTTTTTCCTAACTTTCGAAAAGTGTGTAAATCTTTGCTGAAATAATCTGCGTTCTCGTGTGATTATCTTAAAATTTTGTGAAGTGATGTTGTCGGGTTTTGATTTAATTATAAAGCAGAATCTATTCTGAGCATATTTGGAAAGTTTCAATCCTGTGGCAATTGTTTTTCTATTTTTTTCCTGACTTTCGAAAAGTGAGTAATTTTTGCTGAAATAATCTGCGTTCTCGTGTGATTATCTCAAAATTTTGTGAAGTGATGTTGTCGGGTTTTGATTTAATTATAAAGCAGAATCTATTCTGAGCATATTTGGAAAGTTTCAATCCTGTGGCAATTGTTTTTCTATTTTTTTCCTGACTTTCGAAAAGTGAGTAATTTTTGCTGAAATAATCTGCGTTCTCGCGTGATTATCTCAAAATTTTGTGAAGTGATGTTGTCGGGTTTTGATCTAATTGTAAAGCGGAATCTATTTTGAGCGTATTTGGAAAGTTTCAATCCTATGGCAATTGTTTTTTTATTTTTTTTTTTCTAACTTTCGAAAAGTGTGTAAATCTTTGCTGAAATAATCTGCGTTCTCGTGTGATTATCTTAAAATTTTGTGAAGTGATGTTGTCGGGTTTTGATCTAATTGTAAAGCGGAATCTATTTTGAGCGTATTTGGAAAGTTTCAATCCTATGGCAATTGTTTTTTTATTTTTTTTTCTAACTTTCGAAAAGTGTGTAAATCTTTGCTGAAATAATCTGCGTTCTCGTGTGATTATCTTAAAATTTTGTGAAGTGATGTTGTCGGGTTTTGATCTAATTGTAAAGCGGAATCTATTTTGAGCGTATTTGGAAAGTTTCAATCCTATGGCAATTGTTTTTTTATTTTTTTTTTCTAACTTTCGAAAAGTGTGTAAATCTTTGCTGAAATAATCTGCGTTCTCGTGTGATTATCTTAAAATTTTGTGAAGTGATGTTGTGGGGTTTTGATTTAATTGTAAAGCGGAATCTATTTTGAGCGTATTTGGAAAGTTTCAATTCTGTGGCAATTGTTTTTCTATTTTTTTTTTCTAACTTTGAAAAGTGTGTAATTTTTGCTGAAATAATCTGCGTTCTCGTGTGATTATCTCAAAATTTTGTGAAGTGATGTTGTCGGGTTTTGATTTAATTGTAAAGCGGAATCTATTTTGAGCGTATTTGGAAAGTTTCAATCCTATGGCAATTGTTTTTTTATTTTTTTTTTCTAACTTTCGAAAAGTGTGTAAATCTTTGCTGAAATAATCTGCGTTCTCGTGTGATTATCTTAAAATTTTGTGAAGTGATGTTGTGGGGTTTTGATTTAATTGTAAAGCGGAATCTATTTTGAGCGTATTTGGAAAGTTTCAATCCTATGGCAATTGTTTTTTTATTTTTTTTTTCTAACTTTCGAAAAGTGTGTAAATCTTTGCTGAAATAATCTGCGTTCTCGTGTGATTATCTCAAAATTTTGTAAAGTGATGTTGTCGGGTTTTGATTTAATTATAAAGCGGAATCTATTCTGAGCACATTTGGAAAGTTTCAATCCAGTGGCAATTGTTTTTCTATTTTTTTTCCTCAACTTTCGAAAAGTGAGTAAATTTATGCTGAAATAATCTGCGTTTTCGTGTGATTATCTCAAAATTTTGTAAAGTGATGTTGTCGGGTTTTGATTTAATTATAAAGCGGAATCTATTCCGAGCGTATTTGGAAAGTTTCAATTCTGTGGCAATTGTTTTTCTATTTTTTTTTTCTAACTTTGAAAAGTGTGTAATTTTTGCTGAAATAATCTGCGTTCTCGTGTGATTATCTCAAAATTTTGTTAAGTGATGTTGTTTGGTTTTGATTTAATTATAAAGCAGAATCTATTCCGAGCACATTTGGAAGGTTTCAATCCTGTGGCAATTGTTTTTCTAACTTTGAGAAGTGAGTAACTTTACGATGAAATAATCTGCGTTCTCGTGTGATTATCTCAAAATTTTGTGAAGTGATGTTGTCGGGTTTTGATTTAATTATAAAGCGGAATCTATTCTGAGCACATTTGGAAAGTTTCAATCCAGTGGCAATTGTTTTTCTATTTTTTTTTCTAACTTTGAAAAGTGAGTAAATTTTTGCTGAAATAATCTGCGTTTTCGTGTGATTATCTCAAAATTTTGTAAAGTGATGTTGTCGGGTTTTGATTTAATTATAAAGCGGAATCTATTCCGAGCACATTTGGAAAGTTTCAATTCTGTGGCAATTGTTTTTCTATTTTTTTTTTCTAACTTTGAAAAGTGAGTAAATTTTTGCTGAAATAATCTGCGTTCTCGTGTGATTATCTCAAAATTTTGTGCAGTGATGTTGTTGGGTTTTGGTTTAATTATAAAGCAGAATCTATTCTGAGCGTATTTAGAAAGTTTCAATCCTGTGGCAATTGTTTTTCTATTTTTTTCCTGACTTTCGAAAAGTGAGTAATTTTTGCTGAAATAATCTGCGTTCTCGTGTGATTATCTCAAAATTTTGTGAAGTGATGTTGTCGGGTTTTGATTTAATTATAAAGCAGAATCTATTCTGAGCACATTTGTAAAGTTTCAATCCTGTGGCAATTGTTTTTCTATTTTTTTTTTCTAACTTTCGAAAAGTGAGTAAATTTTTGCTGAAATAATCCGCGTTCTCGTGTGATTATCTCAAAATTTTGTGAAGTGATGTTGTCGGGTTTTGGTTTAATTATAAAGCAGAATCTATTCTGAGCACATTTGGAAGGTTTCAATCCTGTGGCAATTGTTTTTCTAACTTTAAAAAGTGAGTAACTTTACGCTGAAATTATCTGCGTTCTCGCGTGATTATCTCAAAATTTTGTGAAGTGATGTTGTCGGGTTTTGATTTAATTATAAAGCGGAATCTATTTTGAGCACGTTTGGAAAGTTTCAATTCTGTGGCAATTGTTTTTCTATTTTTTTTTCTAACTTTGAAAAGTGAGTAAATTTTTGCTGAAATAATCTGCGTACTCGTGTGATTATCTCAAAATTTTGTGAAGTGATGTTGTCGGGTTTTGATTTAATTATAAAGCGGAATCTATTCCGAGCACATTTGGAAAGTTTCAATTCTGTGGCAATTGTTTTTCTATTTTTTTTTTCTAACTTTGAAAAGTGAGTAAATTTTTGCTGAAATAATCTGCGTTCTCGTGTGATTATCTCAAAATTTTGTGCAGTGATGTTGTTGGGTTTTGGTTTAATTATAAAGCAGAATCTATTCTGAGCGTATTTAGAAAGTTTCAATCCTGTGGCAATTGTTTTTCTATTTTTTTCCTGACTTTCGAAAAGTCAGTAATTTTTGCTGAAATAATCTGCGTTCTCGTGTGATTATCTCAAAATTTTGTGAAGTGATGTTGTCGGGTTTTGATTTAATTATAAAGCAGAATCTATTCTGAGCACATTTGTAAAGTTTCAATCCTGTGGCAATTGTTTTTCTATTTTTTTTTTCTAACTTTCGAAAAGTGAGTAAATTTTTGCTGAAATAATCCGCGTTCTCGTGTGATTATCTCAAAATTTTGTGAAGTGATGTTGTCGGGTTTTGGTTTAATTATAAAGCAGAATCTATTCTGAGCACATTTGGAAAGTTTCAATCCTGTGGCAATTGTTTTTCTATTTTTTTTTTCTAACTTTCGAAAAGTGAGTAAATTTTTGCTGAAATAATCCGCGTTCTCGTGTGATTATCTCAAAATTTTGTGAAGTGATGTTGTCGGGTTTTGGTTTAATTATAAAGCAGAATCTATTCTGAGCATATTTGGAAGGTTTCCATCCTGTGGCAATTGTTTTTCTAACTTTGAAAAGTGAGTAACTTTATGCTGAAATAATCCGCGTTCTCGTGTGATTATCTCAAAATTTTGTGAAGTGATGTTGTCGGGTTTTGATTTAATTATAAAGCGGAATCTATTTCGAGCACATTTGGAAAGTTTCAATCCTGTGGCAATTGTTTTTCTATTTTTTTTCCTTACTTTCGAAAAGTGAGTAAATTTTTGTTGAAATAATCTGCGTTCTCGTGTGATTATCTCAAAATTTTATGAAGTGATGTTGTCGGGTTTTGATTTAATTATAAAGCCGAATCTATTCCAAGCGTATTTGGAAAGTTTCAATCCTGCGCCAAATGTTTTTCTATTTTTTTTCCCAACTTTCGAAAAGTGAGTAAATTTTTGCTGAAATAATTTGCGTTCTCGTGTGATTATCTCAAAATTTTGTGAAGTGATGTTGTCGGGTTTTGATTTAATTATAAAGCGGAATCTATTCTGAGCACATTTGGAAAGTTTCAATCCTGTGGCAATTGTTTTTCTATTTTTTTCCTAACTTTGAAAAGTGAGTAATTTATGCTGAAATAATCTGCGTTCTCGTGTGATTATTTCAAAATTTTGTGAAGTGATATTGTCGGGTTTTGATTTAATTATAAAGCGGAATCTATTCTGAGCACATTTGGAAAGTTTCAATCCTGTGGCAATTGTTTTTCTATTTTTTTTTTCTAACTTTGGAAAAGTGAGTAAATTTTTGCTGAAATAATCTGCGTTCTCGTGTGATTATCTCAAAATTTTGTAAAGTGATGTTGTCGGGTTTTGATTTAATTATAAAGCGGAATCTATTCTGAGCACATTTGGAAAGTTTCAATCCTGTGGCAATTGTTTTTCTATTTTTTTTCCTCAACTTTCGAAAAGTGAGTAAATTTATGCTGAAATAATCTGCGTTTTCGTGTGATTATCTCAAAATTTTGTAAAGTGATGTTGTCGGGTTTTGATTTAATTATAAAGCGGAATCTATTCTGAGCACATTTGGAAAGTTTCAATCCTGTGGCAATTGTTTTTCTATTTTTTTCCTGACTTTCAAAAAGTGAGTAAATTTTTGCTGAAATAATTTGCGTTCTCGTGTGATTATCTCAAAATTTTGTAAAGTGATGTTGTCTGGTTTTGATTTAATTATAAAGCGGAATCTATTCTGAGCACATTTGGAAAGTTTCAATCCTGTGGCAATTGTTTTTCTATTTTTATTCCTCAACTTTCGAAAAGTGAGTAAATTTATGCTGAAATAATCTGCGTTTTCGTGTGATTATCTCAAAATTTTGTAAAGTGATGTTGTCGGGTTTTGATTTAATTATAAAGCGGAATCTATTCTGAGCACATTTGGAAAGTTTCAATCCTGTGGCAATTGTTTTTCTATTTTTATTCCTCAACTTTCGAAAAGTGAGTAAATTTATGCTGAAATAATCTGCGTTTTCGTGTGATTATCTCAAAATTTTGTAAAGTGATGTTGTCGGGTTTTGATTTAATTATAAAGCGGAATCTATTCTGAGCACATTTGGAAAGTTTCAATCCTGTGGCAATTGTTTTTCTATTTTTTTCCTGACTTTCAAAAAGTGAGTAAATTTTTGCTGAAATAATTTGCGTTCTCGTGTGATTATCTCAAAATTTTGTAAAGTGATGTTGTCTGGTTTTGATTTAATTATAAAGCGGAATCTATTCTGAGCACATTTGGAAAGTTTCAATCCTGTGGCAATTGTTTTTCTATTTTTATTCCTCAACTTTCGAAAAGTGAGTAAATTTATGCTGAAATAATCTGCGTTTTCGTGTGATTATCTCAAAATTTTGTAAAGTGATGTTGTTGGGTTTTGATTTAATTATAAAGCGGAATCTATTCCGAGCGTATTTGGAAAGTTTCATTCTGTGGCAATTGTTTTTCTATTTTTTTTTTCTAACTTTGAAAAGTGTGTAATTTTTGCTGAAATAATCTGCGTTCTCGTGTGATTATCTCAAAATTTTGTTAAGTGATGTTGTTTGGTTTTGATTTAATTATAAAGCAGAATCTATTCCGAGCACATTTGGAAGGTTTCAATCCTGTGGCAATTGTTTTTCTAACTTTGAGAAGTGAGTAACTTTACGATGAAATAATCTGCGTTCTCGTGTGATTATCTCAAAATTTTGTGAAGTGATGTTGTCGGGTTTTGATATAATTATAAAGCGGAATATATTGTGAGCGTATTTGGAAAGTTTCAATCCTGTGGCAATTGTTTTTCTATTTTTTTCTAACCATCGGAAAAAGAGTGACTTTATTTGTGAATATGTGTGAATGTAATTTTTTACTCTCTGTGGAAGTTTAAAAAAAATCCAGCGGTTAGAAAATAGTTGAATGGGAAAATAAATGAATGTGGAAAAACAATTGAATGGCGCCCCCGGTGGTTTTTTTTTCCGGCAGGGACGTCGGAGCGCCGGCGTTGCGCCTCTCTTTCCCATCACCGCCACCACGGGCAGACGCACCATCAGTTGTGTGGTTCGCGCGGTGGCCCTCGCTTCGTCGTCATCGCCGCCGGTACTTCGATCCTCCGATTCAGTTCCTCCTCTTCGTCTTCCCCGTTTTTATTAGTGCGGAATTATCGAACGTCGTCGCGAAGTGCCTTATTTACGAGTGCGCGGCCGGGCCACAGCCCCTAACATCATCATCATCATCGTCATCCCCGCACCTTCGGAGTATTTTCGCATTAAATCAAAAGAGTGTGTGAGAGCAGCCAGTGGTGGCGGTGGTGGTGTCATCCCTAGGCGCACGCACCAAACCCACGTCCGTCCGGTAAATTGATTACGATTGCGATTACGCCGTCCCATGGGATTTACAAATGTTTCGCCGATGCAAAAAAAAAAAAAAAAAACGCAACAATTAATTTGACAGGAAGTACGTTATTACGGCGCGCACAGGATGCGCGCGATAATTATCCAGAAGGCGAAAATTTTAATTTTAAGAAATCAAAACAAGTGATTAGCAGCAGCGCCGAATTAGACGGGAATCCTCGGCGATCCGAGTCCATTAAAGTTAATTAGGCAAATTGAAAAAGTGATGCGCAGTATTACATTAGAGGTTAATGGTGATTGTATCATGGGATTTTCTCATGACGGCATTTGATGGTATGGTAAAATATGTAACAACTCGTTAGGGTTAATATGTCTACAAACTACAAATTCCTACAGATTAATATTCGCGAATTTGTTAGATGATTAGATTTTCAAACAATTGCACACCAGAACAAAAGATTTGATTTATTTAAATTTTCGTAACGTAATTAATCAATTAACGTTATCTCTGGGGTCGAAACAACGCGAAACAATGGCCGTCTACGAAGACAATACAATCTTCATCGAATCTATCCTTGCAAACAAATGACAGCTCACGTCGATTGTTTTCTCTTCGATGCGTCCGAAACATGTTACATTGGCCGGTAAACAAATGATAATGCATTTTGTTTTTGTTGCCTTTGGAGAACGAAGTGTTTACGCGCAACGCGTTATTTGTTCAGTAATTAGTAATTTCAGTTCAGATTTCATTCGATAATGTATTCTGTTGTTTGAAATTAAGCTCAGAGTCTTATTTATTTTCATCGATAACACATCGTGTAACGTCATTTGTTTTTATTAGATATTAAGAGTAGTTTCATCCTAAAAGGATTTTGGAGTTTTGAAGCAGATTCTGCTGAAGATGATTTTTTTACGAATTTTCAAATTTTTTTTCGTATAATTTCATGTTTTCAAACGGTGCCATCTCGTACCCAGAAGTGGAATGTCATTTGTTTTTGAAGGGTGTTGAAAGTGGTTTCATTCTGAACGCATTTTGAACTTTTGACTCCGATTCTGCTGGAGATGAATTTTTTACGAATTTTCAAATCACCAAATGCAGTTTTTTTTTCATATAATTTCAAGTTTTCATCGATTTTATCTCGTTTGTAAAAGTGGGATGTCTTTTGTTTTTATTAGGTGTTGAAAGTAGTTTCATTCTTAAACGGATTTTGAAGTTTTGACTCCGATTCTGCTGAAAATGAATTTTTTACGAATTTTCAAATCACCAAATGCAGTTTTTTTTTCATATAATTTCAAGTTTTCATCGATTTCATCTCGTTTGCAGAAGTGGGATGTCTTTTGTTTTTATTAGGTGTTGAAAGTAGTTTCATTCTTAAACGGATTTTGAAGTTTTGACTCCGATTCTGCTGAAAATGAATTTTTTACGAATTTTCAAATCACCAAATGCAGTTTTTTTTTCATATAATTTCAAGTTTTCATCGATTTTATCTCGTTTGTAGGAGTGGGATGTCTTTTGTTTTTATTAGGTGTTGAAAGTAGTTTCATTCTTAAACGGATTTTGAAGTTTTGACTCCGATTCTGCTGAAAATGAATTTTTTACGAATTTTCAAATCACCAAATGCAGTTTTTTTTCATATAATTTCACGTTTTCATCGATTTCATCTCGTTTGAAGAAGTGGGATGTCATTTATTTTTATAGGGTATTGAAAGTGGTTTCATCCTAAAAATATTTTGTAGTTTTGAAGCCGATTCTGCTTAAGATGAATTTTTTACGAATTTTTAAATCACCAAATGCATTTTTTTTTAATATCAAAATTTCTCGACAATAATTACTTTTCAATGTTTCTACATCTAGATATCAGTCGATGGGCATTTGTTGTTGAAGATTTTGATTTTTGCACGTTAGATAATCACTCGAGTATATGTATACAGGTTACGTGCACACTGGCACAGGTGGTGTACCTTGAGGAAATGACCGTAAGTTAAGTTGGCTGCCTGTCGGGGTCGAGATTTATAAGGTCAAACAGAACGAACGAACGGACGGAATGAACAATCTCTTGCTCTCCCATGCTGCTGTAGCTGTTGCTGCCACCCGAACAAGCCGTGTAATCGGTGTTAATAAACCGACCGACCAAACGACTGACTGACCTGGACACCTTTAAGTACTTGCACGCGCGTTTAATGTCCGAAGCATTTCTTCCAAGAGCACAGGAAATGCATTCACAAATGAAAAATTAAACGGACGTATGTGTTAATCGGATTTTGAGATATATCTCGTTTTTTTTTTGCATATAGGTGAATATCTCATCAACGGTTAGAGATAGGTGGAAATTTCAGTCAAATTTGGATTCTGTGGTTTATCTAGATGTTAATTCTGCAATAAAAAAATTTGACGTTTCAATTGTTTTTTGCATATAAGTGAATATCTCGTGAACGGTTAGAGATAAATGGAAATTTTAATCGGATTTGAAGTCTGTGGTTCATCAAGATGTTGATTCTGCAATAAAAAAAAATTGACGTTTCAATTGTTTTTTGCATATAGGTGCATATCTCGTGAACGGTTGGAGATAAATGAAAATTTTAATCAGATTTGGATTCTGTAATTCATCAAGATGTTGATTCTGCAATAAAAAAAATTGGCGATTCAATTGTTTTTTGCATATAGGTGCATATCTCGTGAACGGTTGGAGATAAATGGAAATTTTAATTAGATTTGGATGCTGTGGTTCATCAAGGTGTTGATTCTGGAATAAAAAATTTTGGCGATTCAATTGTTTTTTGCATATAGGTGCATATCTCGTGAAGGGTTGGAGATAAATGGAAATTTCAATCAGATTTGGATGTTGTGGTTCATCAAGGTGTTGATTCTGCAATAAAAAATTTGACGTTTCAATTGTTTTTTTGCATATAGGTGCATATCTCGTGAACGGTTAGAGATAGGTGGAAATTTCAGTCAAATTTGGATTCTGTGAATTATCAAGATGTTAATTCTGCAATAAAAAATTTGGCGATTCAATTGTTTTTTGCATATAGGTGCATATCTCGTGAACTGTTGGAGATAAACGGAAATTTTAATCAGATTTGGATTCTGTGGATCATCAAGATGTTTATTCTATAATAAAAAAATTTAGCGATTCAATTGTTTTTTGCATGTAGGTGCATATCTCGTGAACGGTTGGAGATGAATGGAAATTTTAATCAAATTTGGGTTCAGTAGTTCATCAAGATGTTGATTCTGTAATAAAAAAAATTGCGATTCAATTGTTTTTTGCATAAAAGTGAATATCTCGTGAATGGTAAGGGATAAATGGAAATTTTAATCAGATTTGGATTCTGTTGTTCATTAAGATGTTGATTCTGCAATAAAAAAATTGTCGATTCAATAATTTTTTTTGCACATGGGTGGCATATAAGTTATTATTTCGTTAACGGTTAGAGATAAGTGGAAATTTTAATCAGATTTGGATTCTGTGGTGCATCAAGATGTTGATTCTGCAATAAAAAAATTTGACGTTTCAATTGTTTTTTACATATAGGTGGCATATAAGTGAATATCTCGCGAACGGTTGAAGATAAGTGGAAAATTTAATTAGATTTGGATTCTGCGGTTCATCAAGATGTTGATTCTGCAATAAAAAACTTTGGCGATTCAATTGTTTTTTGCATATAAGTGAATATCTCGTAAATGGTTGGAGATAAGTGGAAAATTTACTTTGATTTGGATTCTGCGGTTCATCAAGATGTTGATTCTGCAATAAAAAATTTGACGATTCAATTGTTTTTTTGCATATGAGTGAATATCTCGTGAGCGGTTGGAGATAAATGGAAATTTTAATCAGATTTGGAATCTGTGGTTCATCAAGATGTTGATTCTGCAATTTAAAAAAAATGTCGATTAAATTGTTTTTTTTGCACATGGGTGGCATATAAGTTATTATTTCGTTAACGGTTAGAGATAAGTGGAAATTTTAATCAGATTTGGATTCTGTGGTGCATCAAGATGTTGATTCTGCAATAAAAAAATTTGACGTTTCAATTGTTTTTTGCATATAGGTGGCATATAAGTGAATATCTCGCGAACGGTTGAAGATAAGTGGAAAATTTAATTCGATTTGGATTCTGCGGTTCATCAAGATGTTGATTCTGCAATAAAAAAACTTTGGCGATTTAATTGTTTTTTGCATATAAGTGCATATCTCGTGAACGGTTGGAGATACGTGGAAATTTTAATTAGATTTCAATTCTGTAATTCATCAAGATGTTGATTCTGAAATAAAAAAAATTGGCGATTTAATTGTTTTTTGCAAATAAGTGCATATCTCGTGAACGGTTGGATATAAGTGGAAACTTTATTCAGATTTGGATTCTGTAATTCATCAAGATGTTGATTCTGAAATAAAAAATAATTGGCGATTCAATTGTTTTTTGCATATAAGTGCATATCTCGTGAACGGTTGGAGATAAGTGAAAAATTTAATTAGATTTGGTTTCTGTGGTTCATCAAGATGTTGATTCTGCAATAAAAAAAAATGGCGATTCATTTGTTTTTTGCATATAAATGAATATCTCGTGAATAGTTGAAGATAATTGGAAAATTTAATCAGATTTGGATTCTGTAGTTCATCAAGATGTTGATTCTGCAATAAAAAAAAATTGTCGATTCAATTGTTTTTTGCATATAGGTGGCATATAAGTGAATATCTCATAAACGGTTAAAGATAAGTGGAAAATTTAATCAAATTTGGATTCTGTGGTTCGTCAAGGTGTTGATTCTGCAATAAAATAATTTTTCGATTAAATTGTTTTTTGCATATAAGTGAATATCTCGAGAACGGTTGAAGATAAATGGAAATTTTAATTAGATTTGGATTCTGCGGTTCATCAAGATGTTGATTCTGCAATAAATAAAATTGCCGATTCAATTGTTTTTTGCATATAAGTGCATATCTCGTAAACAGTTGGATATAAGTGGAAATTTTAATCAGATTTGAATTCTGTAGTTCATCAAGATGTTGATTCTACAATAAAATAATTTTTCGATTCAATTGTTTTTCGGCATATAGGCAAATATCTCGTGAACGGTTAGAGATTTTAAAAAAATTCTTTCAAATTCTAATCCTGGAATCTATTAAGTCGACCTCAACAATATAATAATTTCTTTATTTCATTGTTTTATAAGATTCAAATGGATATCTCTCGTGACTAGAAGAAGATATGCGGACATTTCAGTCTGATTCGGATTCTACAATTCGCCTAGCGTGTAACAATTTGCATTTTCGATTGTTTTTTTGCATTTAAGTAAATATCACGTGAATGATCGTAGTCAAGTGTGAATTTTATAAGTAATTGTGGATACATTTTGAATAATTCAAATAAAACGAATAACTTTGTTGGTATCACTTTATTAACTTGGAGTTTTCCAAGTTAATAAAGTTATTCGTTTCATTTGAATTGTGAATTTTAGTTAAATTTGGATTTTACAATTCTTGAAAATATCAATACTTCAGTAAAATAAATGTACGTTTCAATTTCCATCCTCGCTAACACTCTGTATCATAAGTAACGAGCACTTTCACGTGATCAACTGCGATACTCAAAAAGCAGATTTTTTTATTTTTTTTTTTATTATGTCGACAACGGAGAGGTGTAAATATGAATAAGATTGAATAAAATTAGTCGGCGGTGTTTCGGTTTTCGCGTATTTTCCTATGACGTCATCGTCCAGGAGTAATCCTCCCTCGAGTGCGGTAATAATATCCTCTCTTTCTCCGTGCAGAGCGAAAATAGCCCCGTTTTTATTTGCACTTCTCTCTTTGCACACACACACACACACACAAACAGGGTGCGTCATCTAGTTCTATGACTCAATGAGCATTTTTTTTTAAACAGTTTGTGTGTGTGTATGTACTGCACTTGGCAACCCTCACCCTTTTTTGTTTCGTGCACACGCACACCGAGACCCCCCATTATAATAATTTTTGAATTTCAAATCGGCCCTTCGTGAAAAGCACCCACTATACAATTTCCTTCCGATAATGTTAGGTTAATTGTTAAATTTCCCTGTTCTGTTGGGGAAATAATCCTGTTATTATTATTATTATTATCATTATAGTGCATTGGAAATTAATTTGAAAATTGTTTTATCAGTTAAATCATTTTTTTTAATGTAAAAGCGGCTCTAAACTGAATTATTAATAATAATAATATAATAATAATATTAATAGTTAATTGATTTCCAAGCAGAAAAAATAATATCCATTTTTACAGGGGAAAAACTAAATTAAATAAAACACACTTTTACTCAGTTAATATATATCACTGTTTATTTATAGTGAACTAAGTAAAAGTGTGTTTTATTTAATTAAAAATGTATCACGAAGTAAGTGCCGCCAACCTCAATCCGGAAAAACTAAAAATAAATTCGCCATGTTTCAATCACGGACTTTATCGACACTTTCATAAAATGTATTTGTGGTTGAAATTATAGAGCATTTATGAATTCTGTTTAAATATGGATTACCAACCAATGAATATTGATAATTTGCTATTTATTTTTTCCAAGCACGAAATAAGAGTTCGTCTAAATTAGAACCTTGGGGGATACCATAGAGGAAGATTTTATTTACAATTCTACATGAGTTTTCTTAAAGCAACAACCATCGCCATGCAAAAAATAGAAACAAGCACGCAACACATTCATTTCGGTCTTCGGGTGCGGTAAAACAAAAGAATGCAAACGACGGCGCGACGACGACGACGACGTTCACTTTTTTTCGAACGGGCGATTGTTTTGCAATTTTCGTTTTCTTCGCCGATGGGAAAGTGGAACGGACAAATAGACATCGGCGGCGGTTCGTTCCCTTTCTGTCGGCGCCGCTGATGGATTTAAGAGATTTCGCCGGGACTTTTCCCCGCTTTGCGATGCGCGTTTGTTTATTGCGTTTACGCGCACGTCCGGCTAATAATAAATCAGAAAAATCGGAACGAATTTCGTAATTGAGTGCTGCACCCACTCGTGTAGATCTGTACAGATATTGTAATGGTTACGACCGAGAGAGTAAAATCGTGCGTTTGTAAGGCTTGCGTAACGAAAAAACAAATTTTTTTGGTCATTTGAATTCATCGAATTGCAAAATCGTGCGTTTGCAGAAGAGTTGTGTCGAAAAATTTATTTTTGGTATTTTCAATTCAACGAAAGTAATATTTTCGTCCGAATTTTGAGAGTGCTGTTAATTTAAATTGCATTTTCCTTATAGTTCTGAATGTGCTTTCGAAACTGATTTTTTTTTTTGGCAAACACCGCCACCTCCTCTTTTCGAAATCCGCATTTCTAGCGATGATCGCAGAAAACCCACTTTTCCCGCGTTCCGTTGCGAAAAATCGAGCGCTCGCGCCGCGCCGGAAATAAAACAAACGAAAAACGGAACGATTTTGAAATTTCGATGCACACATAACTAGCCGAGTTATGCAACGGCGGGGGGTAATAAAACTGGTGCGCCGACATAGTTGTCGCAATCATCCCATCCTTTCGTCATAACGTTAAAATCGTACCGTCGGTCGTTAAAATGCCAATAAAACACGAACGGCCGTTCTTCGGATGTTTTCAATTGATTGCGCAACGACGAGAAAAAATTGTGCATTTCGACCTTTTGAGATAAATTATGTTTTCAAATCGAATATTCAGACATTCAGACTGCGTTTCGTCTTTAATTTAATTTATAATTCGTTTAATCCCCACAAGATGATTAGATTTTAACCTTTCCGCGTTACGACGACAAATTTGCATAAACAGTTGACTGTCGGCGAAGACAAAAAAAATAACTCATTAGTGTTTTATTTTTAAGCGCATTCGCTGTGAATTAATTGACTATAATTAGTTACGTAATAACCAACGTTCATTCGATTCCTCGTTTAATTTTCCGCTGATTTTTTTTCCTCTCTTCTCACGGTAGGCCAATTAAAAATTACAAAAAAAATGATGCTTTCATTGCACAAAATGTTGTCGTTAATTACCACCGGATTTTTAGATTGATTCTGGAAACGGAAACACAAAAAAAATCTTCACAATTGCTATAAACCAATCAAGTAACCGTTAGGATAGAAAAAAACAATTAGGGCGACATCTATCGTCGAAAATGTTAACGTTCTAAAATTATTTATATACATCGGCGATAGATGTCGCACAAAATTTCGAAAAAAAAAGTTCTAATTTCTTCAAGCTATTAAAAAAAATATAAAAACAATTGCCAGAAACATGAAACTTTCAAAATTCACTCATCACACATTCTACTCAATAATCCCGCAAAGAAAAACAAAATCACCGTTTCTGTAAGTGCCGCAATAACGACGCAAGAACACAACTGTTTCATCCCGAAATTCGAATTTCTTCAAGCGGTTGAAAAAAATATAAAAACAATTGCCAGAAACATGAAACTTTCCAAATTCACTCATCACACATTCTACTCGATAATCCCGCAAAAAAAACAAAATCACCGTTTCTGTAAGTGCCGCAATACCGACGCAAGAACACAACTGTTTCATCCCGAAATTCGAATTTCTTCAAGCGGTTAAAAAAAATATAAAAACAATTGCCAGAAACGTGAAACTTTCAAAATTTACTCATCACACATTCTACTCGATAATCCCGCAAAGAAAAACAAAATCACCGTTTCTGTGAGTGCCGCAATAATGACGCAAGAACACGACTGTTTCATCCCGAAGTTCGAATTTTTCAAGCGGTTGAAAAAAATATAAAAACAATTGCCACAAACATCAAATTTTCCAAATTTACTCATCAAACATTCTACTCGATAATCCCGCAAAGAAAAACAAAATCACCTTTCTGTAAGTGCCGCAATAACGACGCAAGAACACAACTGTTTCATCCTGAAGTTCGAATTTTTCAAGCGGTTGAAAAAAATATAAAAACTATTGCCAGAAACATGAAACTTTCCAAATTCACTCATCACACATTCTACTCGATAATCTAGCAAAAAAAAAATCACCGTGTCTGTAAGTGCCGCAATAACGACGCAAGAACACGACTGTTTCATCTCGAAGTTCTAATTTTTCAAGCGGTTAAAAAAATATATAAAAATAATTGCCAGAAACGTGAAAATTTCCAAATTCACTCATCACACATTCCACTCGATAATCCCGCAAAGAAAAACAAAATCACCGTTTCTGTGAGTGCCGCAATAACGACGCAAGAACACAACTGTTTCATCCCGAAGTTCGAATTTTTCAAGCGGTTGAAAAAAATATAAAAACAATTGCCACGAACATGAAACTTTCCAAATTCACTCATCACACATTCCACTCGATAATCCCGCAAAGAAAAACAAAATCATCGTTTCTGTGAGTGCCGCAATAACGACGCAAGAACACGACTGTTTCATCTCGAAGTTAGAATTTTTCAAGCGGTTGAAAAAAATATAAAAACAATTGCCAGAAACGTGAAACTTTCAAAATTTACTCATCACACATTCTACTCGATAATCCCGCAAAGAAAAACAAAATCACCGTTTCTGTGAGTGCCGCAATAATGACGCAAGAACACGACTGTTTCATCCCGAAGTTCGAATTTTTCAAGCGGTTGAAAAAAATATAAAAACAATTGCCACAAACATCAAATTTTCCAAATTTACTCATCAAACATTCTACTCGATAATCCCGCAAAGAAAAACAAAATCACCTTTCTGTAAGTGCCGCAATAACGACGCAAGAACACAACTGTTTCATCTTAAAGTTCGAATTTCTTCAATCGGTTGAAAAAAATATAAAAACAATTGCCACGAACATGAAACTTTCCAAATTCACTCATCACACATTCCACTCGATAATCCCGCAAAGAAAAACAAAATCATCGTTTCTGTGAGTGCCGCAATAACGACGCAAGAACACAACTGTTTCATCTCGAAGTTCGAATTTTTCAAGCGGTTGAAAAAAATATAAAAACAATTGCCATAAACGTGAAACTTTCAAAATTTACTCATCACACATTCCACTCGATAATCCCGCAAAGAAAAACAAAATCATCGTTTCTGTAAGTGCCGCAATAACGACGCAAGAGCACAACTGTTTCATCCCGAAATTCGAATTTCTTCAAGCGGTTGAAAAAAATATAAAAACAATTGCCATAAACGTGAAACTTTCAAAATTTACTCATCACACATTCTACTCGATAATCCCGCAAAGAAAAACAAAATCACCGTTTCTGTAAGTGCCGCAATAACGACGCAAGAACACAACTGTTTCATCTTAAAGTTCGAATTTCTTCAATCGGTTAAAAAAATATAAAAACAATTGCCAGAAACATGAAACTTTCCAAATTCACTCATCACACATTCCACTCGATAATCCCGCAAAGAAAAACAAAATCACCGTTTCTGTAAGTGCCGCAATAACGACGCAAGAGCACAACTGTTTCATCCCGAAATTCGAATTTCTTCAAGCGGTTGAAAAAAATATAAAAACAATTGCCATAAACGTGAAACTTTCAAAATTTACTCATCACACATTCTACTCGATAATCCCGCAAAGAAAAACAAAATCACCGTTTCTGTAAGTGCCGCAATAACGACGCAAGAACATAACTGTTTCATCTCGAAGTTCAAATTTTTCAAGCGGTTGAAAAAAATATAAAAACAATTGCCAGAAACGTGAAACTTTCAAAATTCACTCATCACACATTCTACGCGATACTCCCGCAAAGAAAAACAAAATCACCGTTTCTGTAAGTGCCGCAATAACGACGCAAGAACACAACTGTTTCATCTTAAAGTTCGAATTTCTTCAATCGGTTAAAAAAATATAAAAACAATTGCCAGAAACATGAAACTTTCCAAATTCACTCATCACACATTCCACTCGATAATCCCGCAAAGAAAAACAAAATCACCGTTTCTGTAAGTGCCGCAATAACGACGCAAGAGCACAACTATTTCATCTTAAAGTTCGAATTTCTTCAATCGGTTAAAAAAATATAAAAACAATTGCCAGAAACATGAAACTTTCCAAATTCACTCATCACACATTCCACTCGATAATCCCGCAAAGAAAAACAAAATCACCGTTTCTGTAAGTGCCGCAATAACGACGCAAGAGCACAACTATTTCATCTTAAAGTTCGAATTTCTTCAATCGGTTAAAAAAATATAAAAACAATTGCCAGAAACGTGAAACTTTCAAAATTCACTCATCACACATTCTACGCGATACTCCCGCAAAGAAAAACAAAATCATCGTTTCTGTAAGTGCCGCAATAACGACGCAAGAGCACAACTGTTTCATCCCGAAATTCGAATTTCTTCAAGCGGTTGAAAAAAATATAAAAACAATTGCCATAAACGTGAAACTTTCAAAATTTACTCATCACACATTCTACTCGATAATCCCGCAAAGAAAAACAAAATCACCGTTTCTGTAAGTGCCGCAATAACGACGCAAGAACACAACTATTTCATCTTAAAGTTCGAATTTCTTCAATCGGTTAAAAAAATATAAAAACAATTGCCAGAAACATGAAACTTTCCAAATTCACTCATCACACATTCCACTCGATAATCCCGCAAAGAAAAACAAAATCACCGTTTCTGTAAGTGCCGCAATAACGACGCAAGAGCACAACTGTTTCATCCCGAAATTCGAATTTCTTCAAGCGGTTGAAAAAAATATAAAAACAATTGCCATAAACGTGAAACTTTCAAAATTTACTCATCACACATTCTACTCGATAATCCCGCAAAGAAAAACAAAATCACCGTTTCTGTAAGTGCCGCAATAACGACGCAAGAACATAACTGTTTCATCTCGAAGTTCAAATTTTTCAAGCGGTTGAAAAAAATATAAAAACAATTGCCAGAAACGTGAAACTTTCAAAATTCACTCATCACACATTCTACGCGATACTCCCGCAAAGAAAAACAAAATCACCGTTTCTGTAAGTGCCGCAATAACGACGCAAGAACACAACTGTTTCATCTTAAAGTTCGAATTTCTTCAATCGGTTAAAAAAATATAAAAACAATTGCCAGAAACATGAAACTTTCCAAATTCACTCATCACACATTCCACTCGATAATCCCGCAAAGAAAAACAAAATCACCGTTTCTGTAAGTGCCGCAATAACGACGCAAGAGCACAACTGTTTCATCCCGAAATTCGAATTTCTTCAAGCGGTTGAAAAAAATATAAAAACAATTGCCATAAACGTGAAACTTTCAAAATTTACTCATCACACATTCTACTCGATAATCCCGCAAAGAAAAACAAAATCACCGTTTCTGTAAGTGCCGCAATAACGACGCAAGAACACAACTGTCTCATCTCGAAGTTCGAATTTCTTCAAGCGGTTAAAAAAAATATAAAAATAATTGCTACTCAAAACAGATTCTGCTTCATGATCCGTCCGAAATTTGAAACTTTCTCAATATCGATTCTGCATTAAAATTAAAATTACACCCCTTCACTAGATTTCGAGATAATCGCACGCGAACAGAGAGAGAGAGAGTCTCGTTAACCGTTTCGATTAACGAACGAAAAAAAAAAACACGTTATGGTATCCCGCAGGGCTCCGCACTTTCGCCGCGGAAATTCTCGCGCTGTTGTATCCACTTACGCGCTCGCTTTATTCGCTCGATGGAAAGTCGCGGGCGTGCATTATAATTCTCTCCCTTTTACAATCGCATAAAACCTAATCAGCTGACGGACGACGATGACGCGACACGCAATCCCAAACGCGTCGTTTTGATTGGTCCTAATTTTACGATCCGCGCTCTCTCGGGGCCTTTCGACGACGCAATTCCGCCTTTTCTCCAGTAGTCCAACTTTGACGGCGCGTCGCGGCGCATTCTTTTCGACGCCGCCATCTAAATCCGTGATCGTCCTCATCGGATTTTCGTTTTTTTCCCCGATCGCGCCCAAGATTTTTTCCGTTCCGCGGATTGTTGTTCCCCGGCTAAAATTACCGTTGAGCCGTTGAACTTGCCACCGCACGGTGAAGTGCGAGCGTCGTCGGCCCAAAAACACTGGCGCCCACCCAAATATCCACTGCGATCGCGACAATCAAAATAATAAAATGTGTGCCTTTAAATAGGCGAAAATTTGATTTAAAGTAGAGATCCTCGTGGGATACCCAACACTTTTCACCATTAACCCTAAATACGCTCACTGAATCGTGTGCATCGAGGGTAACTATTGCGGAACCTCGTGGTACACGTCCTTGCCCGCGCGTTCGCGTGCCGCAATAATAATAATAACAACAATAACTTCTCTGTTCATTCGGATTACTACGCATGGCCATAAACAACACAACACCTGTGGGACGGCGCGGCGGCGCTCTCGTTCGTTCTTTTAGTAATGTTCGCGCTCTCGATGGTACGCGTCGTGTGTTTAGGTTCTTCTCGGGAACGAACATGTTCGGCCCGCACAAGTCAAAGGAGGCTGTGATCGTGTTGTAACGAATGTGATTATCGCTCGTGGATTATAAATTGAATACCAAATGAGTGCCGGTGGTGCGTAAATAAGGAACGACGACGGCTTGCTCCGAGACGTGGTGGCGGTGGTGGAGGAGCACCATGGGACAGAATCCGTCCAAGGATAAATTGGGGCGCTCCTCGTCCGCCAGGCTGCCCGACCAGAAGGAGCGCTTCGCCGGCTTCAACAAAAGAGGTATTTGCGGTGTAATGGGAACTAGTTAAAAAAAATTATATTTAAATTGCAACACTTTTGCGAAATCTGCAAAATAATTCTTAAAATTAACAAATTATTAAAAACTGGCTAATTCCACAATTATATTTAAATTGCAACACTTTTATGGAATCTGCAAAATAATTCTTAAAATTAACAAATTATTAAAACTGGCTAATTCCACAATTATATTTAAATTGCAAAACGTTTGTAGAATTTGCAAAATAATTCTTAGAACGACTATAAAACAAATAACTTATTAAAACTGTCGAATTCCACGACGAATATTGAATTATACGAAAGGAATTTGTGTGTTTAAAATAGTACAATAAAAAAGTTTTCAATTTTTTTTATTCCAAATTCGTTACTCGCACATAACTCAAAAATAACTCATCGGATTTAAAAATTGTTCACGTGTTTTTTTTTTAAGTTTTAATGAGTACTATAAATTGGCCGAAGTGGAATTTAAAATTAAAATGTTTTGAAAATTTGCTCAATTTTCAAACACTTGTAATTCAAAAAGTACGCATCGGATTTAAAATTTGTTCACGTGTTTTTTTTATTAGTTTTAATTAGTACTGTAAATAAGTCGAAGTGGAATTTAAAGTAAAAAAGTTTTGAAAATTTGCTCAATTTTCAAACGCTTATTTATAACTCAAAAAGTACTCATCGAATTTAAAAATTGTTTACGTGTTTTTTTTTTAGTTTTAATTAGTACTATAAATAAATAAAAAGTGGAATTTAAAATAAAAAAGTTCAAAATTTGCTCAATTTTCAAACGCTTATTTATAACTCAAAAAGTACTCATCGAATTTAAAAATTGTTCACGTGTTTTTTTTAGTTTTAATTAGTACTATAAATAAATAAAAAGTGGAATTTAAAATAAAAAAGTTTTCAAAATTTGCTCAATTTTCAAATACTTGTAATTCAATAAGTACGCATCGGATTTAAAAATTGTTCACGTGTTTTTTCTTGGTTTTAATGAGTACTATAAATTAGTCGAAGTGGAATTTAAAATAAGAAAGTTTTGAAAATTTGCTCAATTTTCAAACGCTTATTTATAACTCAAAAAGTACTCATCGAATTTAAAAATTGTTCACGTGTTCAGTACTGTAAATAAATTAGTGGAATTAAAAATAAAAAAAGTTTTAAAAATTTGCTTAATTTTCAAACAAGCATAATTCAAAAACTACGCATCGGAATTAAAAATTGTTCAGATGTTTTTTTTTTTCGTTTTAATTAGTACTATAAATTAGTCGAAGTATAATTAATTTTTTTTTCAAAATTTGTTTAAGCACGTATTACTCGAAAAGTTCGCATCGAATTTAAAAATTGTTCAATTGTTTTTACGTAGTTGTAATAAGTACTATAAATTAATCTACGTGAAATTTAAAATAAAAAAAAAAGTTTTCAAAATTTGTTCAATTTTGTAACACGTATTACTCGAAAAGTTCGCATCGGATTTAAAAATTGTTCACATGTTTTTTTCTTAGTTTTAATGAGTACTATGAATTAGTTGAAGTGAAATTTAAAATTGAAAAAAAGTTTTCAAAATTTGCTCAATTTTCAAACACTTATAATTCAAAAAGTACGCATCATATTCAAAAACTGCTACAAGGTTTTTTCTTAGTACTAATGATTACTACAAATTAGTCGGAGTGGAATTTAAAGTTCTCTTAAATTTTTTCTTACAAAATTGGCATAATGTTCAAACACTTACAACTAAAAAAGTACGAATCGGATTTAAAAATTGTTCACATGTTTTTTATGAATTAGCGAAGTGAAATTTAAAAAAAAAGTTTTCAAAATTTGCTCAATTTTCAAACACTTATAATTCAAGAAGTACGCATCATATTCAAAAACTGCTACAAGGTTTTTTCTTAGTACTGATGAGTACTATAAATTAGTCGGAGTTGTAATTCAAAAAGTACGCATAAAAATTGTTCACATGTTTTTGTTAGTTCTAAAAAATATTATAAATTAGTCGATGTGGAAATTTTTTTTTTCTTCAAAATTTGCTCAATTTTCAAGCACGTATTACCTACTCGAAAAGTTCGCATCGGATTTAAAAAGTGTTCACATGTTTTTTCTTAGTTTTAATTAGTACTATAAATTAGTCAAAGTAAAATTTAAAATAAAAAAGAGTTTTCAAAATTTGCTCAACACTTATAATTCAAAAAGTACGCATCAGATTTCAAAATTGTTCACGTGTTTTTTTTTTAGTTCTAACGAATACTATAAATTAGTCGAAGTGGAATTAAAAATAATTTTTTTTTTCAAAATTTGCTCAATTTTCAAGCACGTATTAATCAAAAAGTTCGCACCAGATTTAAAAATTGTTCACATGTTTTTTTAGTTTTAATGAGTACTATAAATTAGTCGAAGTGAAGCATTAAAAAAAAAATCAAAATTTGCTCAATTTTCAAATACTTATAACCCAAAAAGTAGGCATTCGATTTAAAAATACTTCACATGTTTTCTTTTGTTAGTCTTAATTAGTA
This sequence comes from Ocypus olens, assembly GCA_910593695.2. Lineage (NCBI taxonomy): Eukaryota > Metazoa > Arthropoda > Insecta > Coleoptera > Staphylinidae > Ocypus > Ocypus olens. Next base: position 58,236,066 of record OU343053.1, read on the forward strand.
CTATAAATTAGTTGAAGTGGTATTTTAAATAAAAAAAATTCAAAATGTCCCCAATTTTCAAACACCCATAACTCGAAAAGTACGCATCGGATTTAAAAATTGTTCACATATTTTTTCTTAGTTTTAGTGAGTACTACAAACAAGTCCAAGTAAAATTTAAAATAAAATAAAAGTTTTAAAAATTTGCTCAATTTTCAAACATTTATAACCCAAAAAGTACTAATCGGATTTAAAAATTGTTCGCGTGTTTTTTTCTTTTTTTAGTTTTAATCAGTACTATAAATAAGTCCAAGTGGGATTTAAAATGAAAAAGAAATTTCAAAATTTGCTCAATTTTCAAAAAGTACGTATCAGATTTAAAAATTGTTCACATGTTTTTGTCAGTACTATAAATTAGTCGAAGTGGAATTTAAAATAAAATAAAAAAGTTTTTAAAATTTACTCAATTTTTAAACTCTTATAACTCGAGAAGTACGCATCAATTTTAAAAACTGTTTCAACGTTTTTTTCTTGGTTTTGATGAGTACTACAAATTAGTCGGAGCTGAAATTTAAGTTTGCTTTAAAAAAAATATCTCAAAATTTGCTCAATTTCCAAACACTTATAGCTCAAAAAGTAGGCAAAGGATTTAAAAGCTGCCAAGATGTTTTTTCTTAGTACTCAACGAGTACTATAAATTAGTTAAAGCGGAATTTAAAGTTTGCTTAAAATAAACAAAAAGTATTCAAAATTTACTCATTTTTTTTTTGCAGTTATAAACAAAATTACAATTTAAGAGTCTCTAAGGGACTACAATTAACACATCATCCACCGAAACAACTACTTTCCTGGGTAGTACCACGACGAATATTTAATATTGAAAATTATATTGTTTCTCATTTTTTTGAATTCAATTTTTCAAATCGTCGATTGCATTTTCTGTTTGAATTTTTGCTGTTTTGTTGCAATCTAGTTGCGAATAGGTTAAATGCAGCGGCGGCTCGTGAATTTCCGCAGGGAGAGCAAAGACAAAGATGTCGCTCGTGCCGCACTACTTACTCTTGCAGAGGAAGCAAATGTTTCAATTCAATTTTCTTCTGTTGCCCCACCGCCGAACGTCCACGAGCCGCCTCTGGATAAATGCGCATTTACGACTGGTTTTATTTATTTTTTAACTATAAAGGGCGCGCGCGCATTTGGCCGATTTGCGCACATTAGGATAACGATTTCAGAGAACGCTATCGCTGGGACTGCAACAGCAAAGTTAAAGGCTTGAAATTAGCACGCTTTCAATATCGAACGTTTAAGATCTAGAACATATATTTTCATGGTATCCCACGAGTTTCGGAAATTGGTCCCCTTTCTTTCCTCCCGTCAAAATCGACTCTCTTCCCAGCGGTGTTTTAAACGTTTAAGATCTAGAACACATGTTTTCACGGTATCCCACAAGTTTCGGAAATTGGCCCCTTTTATTCCTTCCATCAAAATCGTCTCTTTTCGCAACGTTGTTTTAAACGTTAAAGATCTAGAACGCATGTTTTCATGATATCCCATAAGTTTCGGAAATTTGTCCCTTTTCGTTCCTTCCGTCAAAATTGACTCTCTTTTCTCAGCGTTGTTTTAAACGTTTAAGATCTAGGACGCATATTTTCACGGTATATCCCACAAGTTTCGGAAATTGGTACCGTCAAAATCGACTCTCTTCGCGTGCGCACAGACCCGACTTGACATAATCCGGTGATGTGTGTTTCACTTTTAAAATTCCAATTAGCGGTCGTTTTCACTCGGTGTGTCCGGGCGATTGTTGTTTGATTGACTTTTTGAAATCGCCCGACATTTTCCACGCGAAACTCTTTCACTCGCGGTGTGTTATCATCATTATTAATCCGTACACTTAGCCGATTAATTTTTTTAATTAACCGCGGACGGACGCACCCATTCGCCTCTCTTAATTATTTACCAACAAACGTTCCGTCTGATTTATCCTCCTCGCCCATTATCCTCGTATTATTTATAGAGAACAGCGCACGGATTAGTTGTTGCGTTGGTTATTTATTTTTTTTTTTTTACATGGGCGATTCATCTGTGTGTGTGTGTGTGTGTGTGTTATTGAATAGTTATGGTTGTGCTTACGTATTTCTTTACTTATTTATATCGGCATCTTGTTGGATTTCTGTCTGTATCTGTCTCTGTGCGTGTGTGTAATTTTATTGTTGATTGTTGTGGCTGTGCTTATTTATTTATTTATTTATTTATATGGGCGTCTTGAGAGATTTTTGACTGTGCCTGTGTGTGTGTGTGTGTGTGTGTGTAATTTTATTGTTGTGCCGCAAGGTTGCGCCCAAAAAATTCCGCAACCCACGCGCAAATTTCGTCGCTTATTATTATCATCATCATTACCATAATAAGTAATAAATTATCGTTGCCCCAATAACAGAACTAATAAATTATAGCGCAACTGATTCGTTTCGAGCGGGCCCGACCCAGTTTCCTTCCGTTTCCGTGAATAATGTTGACCGCTTTCGCAAGATCCCGTCCGAAAAGTTAATAAAGTTTATAAATAGTCGGTGCAAATGGAACGCGATTGCACTTTGATGGATCGGTTTATTTATTATCCGCGCTCGAACGTAAACGCGTAAAAATAAAATCAGCGCTGTACGTTTGTTGCGGGATAATAAATAAACACCAATCATCGGAAAGATTTTTCAGAATAGTGAAAACAATTCTTTAAATTATGTCCGAGTTGAACGGGTTAAAAATCTACCCGGTAAGGTATCCCACGAGGAATGGTGATTGGTACTTGTTTTTTACTTTCTCCGTTACGAAGTACGAGAAAGTATTGTGATCGTGATTTTTTTTTCAAAAATTTTTTTTGCGGAAATATCCGTTTTGGGGTCCCTAGATGCCATTTCAACAATTTCTGGAAAAAATTTTTTTGTGTCTGTGTGTGTGTGTGTGTGTGTGTGTGTGTGTGTGTGTGTCTGTGTGTGTGTGTGTGTGTCTGTCTGTGTGCGCTGTATCTCAAAAACTCATAGAGCGATTGATATGAAACTTCCAACATACGTCTTATTTGATAATCTGAAGAACTGAAAAGCTTTTGGTAAAATTTCGTACACCGGAAGTGGGTGTTTACCTTAACTGTTTTTTGTTTTTTGCCAATATTTTCTTAAATATGAAAAATATCACAAAAACATTTAAACAAACATCAAAGACAACAAAGAAATGAACATCTTTTGCTTGAAAATATTTTTCATAAAATCATTGCTATTCGAGAAAAAAAAATTATTAATTTTTTTAAATTTTTGGTTTATAATTATGAAATATAATAGTTACAGCAAATTTATGTGAATAATAATTGTAGAGAATGCCAAAATGAACAACTTTTAAAGAATAAGTTTTTTTCGAAATCTCGTTACTTTTTGAGTAAACAGAGTTTTTGAATTTGAAGTATAATTTTTCCATATTTCATGATTTTGACGTTTTAAACGTCAGTTTCATCCGAGTTTACGCAACGCTCCATGTACATTTAAAATATGATTTTAATTGAAAATAAACCCATGAAAACGTAAATATAAAGTCGGAGAAAGTAACATGATGGTCACATCACCATTTTTTAATTTAATAATTACGCCAGTTTATCAATTAGATTGAGTAAAAATTAAAAATTCGCCTGATAAGGTATCCCACGAGGGATCGTGATTGGTACCCTTTTTGTTTAATTTAGTAATTACGCCACTTTATGCACGAATTATTAATTGTATTCCGTAAAATGATGCTCTAGTTAAAAATTTAAGATGCGCCCGACAAGGTATCCCACGAGGAATCATGATTGGTACCCTTTTTGTTTATTTTAATAATTACGCCAGTTTATGTACGAATTATCTATTGGTAGGTTGGTGTATTTATTTTTTTACATTTTTTTACAACACCTTTAATAACCGAAAAAACAAAAAAAACATTTTTCTGCAGTATTCAACTATTTTCCTGTTCGAACTAGATCTACAAAAGGAATCGAATACTTCATGTTCTCACCAATAATTTTCATCTAAAGTTTTATAATGTGCGACCAATAATAAACAAGTTTTTTTTTTAATTCTTCAACTCTTTTTATGCGTTTTCGTTCATTCAAGCACTATTTACGAAAAAAAAAAGTAATTTTGCGTATCTCGGTTCCTGGAAGTCCCACAAAACAATTTGTATAGACAAATTGTGTTCAGAATAAGCTCTTAGATTTGAAAAGAAGTAAAAAAAAAATTTAAGAAAAAATTAAATTTAATCGTTTTTTTATTTTTTTACAGTAGATTTAAGCACTTTTTGCGAAAAAACGTCATTTTGTTTATCTGGGTTCCTGGAAGTCCCACAAAAAAATTTTAGAGACAAATTGTACCTCAGAATAAACTCTTGGATTTGAAAAAAAAGTAAAAAAAAAATTTAAGAAAAATTTAATTTAATCGTTTTTTTTTCCAATAGATTTAAGCACTATTTACGAAAAGAGTAATTTTGCGTATCTCGGTTCCTGGAAGTCCCACAAAAAAAATTGTATAGACAAATTGTGCTTCCGAATAAGCTCTTTGATTTGAAAAAGAAGTAAAAAAAAATTTAAGAAAAATTTAATTTAATGTTTTTTTTAATTTTTTTTTACCGTAGATTTAAGCACTTTTTGCGAAAAAAAGTAATTTTGTTTATCTCGGTTCCTGGAAGTCCCACAAAAAAATTTTATAGACAAATTGTGCCTCAGAATAAGCTCTTGGATTTGAAAAAAAGTAAAAAAATTGAATTTAATCGTTTTTTATTCTTTTCCAGTAGATTTAAGCACTATTTACAAAAAAAGTAATTTTGCGTATCTCGGTTCCTGGAAGTCCCACAAATAATTTGTATAGACAAATTGTGCTCAGAATAAGCTCTTGGATTTGAAAAAAAGTAAAAAAAAAAATTTAAGAAAAATTTAATTTAACCGTTTTTTATTCTTTTCCAGTAGATTTAAGCACTATTTATGAAAAAAGTAATTTTGCGTATCTCGGTTCCTGGAAGTCCCACAAAAAAAATTGTATAGACAAATTGTGCTCAGAATAAGCTCCTAGATTTGAAAAAAAGTAAAAAAAAAAATTTAAGAAAAATTTAATTTAATCGTTTTTTATTCTTTTCCAGTAGATTAAAGCACTATTTACGAAAAAAGTCCCACAAATAATTTGTATAGACAAATTGTGCTCAGAATAAACTCTTAGATTTGAAAAAAAAAGTAAAAAAATTTTTTGAAGAAAAATGTAATTTAATCGTTTTTTTATTCTTTTCCAGTAGATTTAAGCACTATTTACGAAAAAAATAATTTTGCGTATCTCGGTTCCTGGAAGTCCCACAAAAAAAATTGTATAGACAAATTGTGCTCAGAATAAGCTCTTGGATTTGAAAAAAAGTAAAAAAAAAAAATTAAAGAAAAATTTCATTTAATCGTTTTTTTTTCTTTTTCAGTAGATTATTTAAGCACTATTTACGAATTTTTTTTTTTTGTGTATCTCGCTTCCTGGAAATCCACAAAAAAAATTATATAGTTATTTTTATTAATTTAGCGATCTTCAAATAATTGTTTCTGTTTGTAAAGAAATGTAGATAATCTTGATGATGGTTGCGACTGGTACTACGGGTAATCCATAATATAGATTTACCATGTTTTCAACCTCAAGTATTATGCAGATAAGTTGGAAAGTTGTATTTTTTTTGCGGATGATAAAATTTAAACGGATGGTCAAATTCTAAAAATGTACTCGTCGGAACAACTTTCGATGTTCAATCGAATACGTACACCGCATTACTTTATTTTTGTTTTTTACTTTCTCCGTTACGAAGTACGAGAAGTACTTTGGGGTCCCTAGACGCCATTTCAACAATTTTTGGAAGAAAAAAAATTGTGTGTGTCTGTGCGCGCTGTATCTCAAAAACTATTAGAGAAATTGATATGAAACTTTGAACATACGTCTTATTTGATAATCCGAAGAACTGAAAAGCTTTTGGTAAAATTTCGTACACCGGAAGTGGGCGTTTACCTTAACCGTTTTTGTTTTTTTCCAATATTTTTTTAAATATGAAAAATATCACAGAAATAATTAAACAAATATTGAAGACATCAAAGAAATGAAAATAATTTTCATAAAATCATTGTAATTTGAGAAAAAAATTATTATTATTTTTTTCATTTTTGGTTTATAATTATGAAACGATAATAAAGTTAGTTACAGCAAATTTACGTTAATAATAATTGTAGAGAATTCCAAAATGAACAACTTATAAAGAATAAGTTTTTTTCGAAATTGCTTTAGTTTTTGAGTAAAGTGAGTTTTTGAATTTGAAGTATAATTTTTCCATCTTTCATAATTTTGACGTTTTAAACGTCAGTTTCATCCTCTCGATGTACATTTAAAATATGATTTCAATTAAAAATAAACCATGGAAGCGTAAAAATAAATGATACCATTAAGTCGGAGAAAGTAACATGATGGCCACATGACCTTTTTTTTTAGGTTTTAATTTTTTTCTTGGTGAATTGGTTAATTAAATGTAATCATTTTTTTCTTTCTTTCAGGATCTGCGAAGAAACAGCGCGATGTGGTGCGTGTCACTCAGGTCCTCACCGCGGCCAAACTCTCGCCCAAGGCCAACAACCATTCCGTCAACAGCACCGAAGGTGAGCCGACCTTTATTTACTTGCGATTTAATTAATAAAATGTAATATACCAATCATGCATAATTCATACTTGTACGCCAACCGTAGAAATAACGAGGAGAGCGAAAAAAAAATACAAATGAACAACGCAACAAACAAGCGCAAACGACGATAACAAAACACACTCACGCGAATCTCTATTTAATATTGTTATTATCCGGTACAATAACAAATGTTTATAACTCTCAGCACGTTAATAAATTTTAAAGTAACAACAGCATCAGTAACTATGTTTTGTATTATTTTTAAATAAGATTTCAATATTTTTTTTTTATTAAGAATTCTAAGCACAGCTGTTAACGTTAAACAAATTTTGCTCAATGGTAAAAAGGGGTGTAGTTATTGGTCACTCATGCTGAATTTCACAAACATTGATTTAAGCCAGGTTTTTCGTAAGCTGGTATTATGTTTTCAGCTGTGTAAACGTACTTTATGCGCCACTGACTGTCACTATCAGTCACCGAATACATTTTTGAATCGTTACTGTTCCTCAGCCTCGAAACAGCATTTAAGGTAAAATAGATATCAAAATAGAAAATAATGTGTTAATAAACATCGTGAAAGAGGAAATATCAAACAAAATATGGGGGAACAATATTTAATGTTTATATTATTATTGTTATATTTGCCGCCGCTGGCACTTCCATATCTTATCGGTGTTAAAGCCATCCGGATTTGGTTCAGTACAACATTCAGGCAATAGATTCCGCCACTTTGGCGTTTCTACCAAAATATGTGTAATGTAATCGCAGAACCTAACCTCAAATTATGTATTTCGTTTACCATTTGATAGATCGTTTACACAGCCGAAAATATAATACCAGTGTTGTGTCAATTTAAGCCGAAGTTATATTTATTACCACTGTCGGTGTTTTAAAGGTTTAAACAATATATTCGATTTGATTCGAGATGGTTGACAAACGAATCTGGTAGACTAGTTTTGGACTTATTATTTATTCAAGAATGCATGTCTGTTTATTATGAATTTACGCAACGACGACGGTGCCACGCGCACTCGTTGCGTAAACGCGACCACATCTCGGCATCGCATTAGCGGGAGGGGGTGACTCCGTTATAAATTGGTCCTTCGAACCGGACCCGCTCTTCTCTCGCGCCGAAGAGATCTAAAACGGGGATTTCTCCTCCGCTCTTCCGCATTTCCAGCGGAGAAGAACACGAACGTCCTCGATTCTCTCGCTTTTCTCACACACACACACAAGTCATCTCAAAGAGATTTCCTGTTCTCAGCGGCCGGAGTACAGCCGCTTACAGGTTGGCCGGAACGGCCCACGATCGCAGTGGAAAACAGGTGGAAGAATGTGGGCTAAAATTCTCGAAGCAACGTGTTGCACTCATTACGAAGTTTTAGATCGGATTAAAAAATTAAAATCGATTTTCAATTGTTTTTTTTTTTTGAGGGTAACTCCTGAACAGATGATCAGATTTCAAAAATTCTTTCACCCGTAGATTGCAGTTATCAAATACATGCGGATAAGGTGAAAAACTCAAATTTGGACTTCAATTGTTTTCCCCGTTTTTGGCCATAACTTTTAAATGGATGGCCAGATTTGGAAAATTCTCGAAGCAACGGGCTGGGCAGATCAAGTAGATGCGGATGGGATGAAAAAATTAAATTCGATTTTCAATTGTTTTTCGTTTTTTTCCAAATAACTCCCGAACGGATGACCCAAATCTGAAAATTTTTGCATCTATGGATCGCATTTATCGAATATACGCGGACCGGGCGAAAAACCGAAATTCGATGTTCAATTGTTTCGCAGTATTTCTTCCGCAGAAATTTAATGGACGACCGGATTTTAAAAATCACCGCGTAATCGCCTTCTACTCGTCGGGTGGATACGGATAGGGCTGAAAAAATGACTCGAATGTTTTTCTTACTGGTTGTGGCGCAGCGTGTAGTAAAGTAATTTTTTCTACGTCCGTTACAAAATTTACAGTTAATTTGGGTTCATAAAATATGTGATTCCTGAACCCTACAAACGGCGTGAAAAAAAGTGCCATAACCGTTCATTTTTTCACTCTTTTGCGTGAAAAAAAGTGCCGTAGCGGTTCATTTTTTAACGCTACTATAAAATTGTTTGCGCAAAGTGTGTCATGAACGCTTCGCAACACGCCGCGAGTTCCGCCGATAAATGTCAAACATTCGTTTCCGATCAAGAAAACTTGATGATTATTATTTTCTTTATTAAAAAAAAGTATTATTACTTATTAAAAATGATTAAGGTTTTATCGAATTTATTTAAATTTACGGACGTAGAAAAAAATTGTATGAAACTCGAGAGTAAAGCAACTTTTTTTCACTTGTAGGAATTGCCGCACTCGTCTTCGGCTCGTGCGGCAATCTTTCCTACTCGTGAAAAAAGTACTACTTTACTCACTTGTTGCAATAACTAGTTTTGCACAAACGAGAGGGAAATTTTCGAGTTCTCTCGAAATCGCGAGAGAAATTACATTTCTCGCCAAAGGGAGAGATACGATTACTTCTCTTCCTAGAGTGGGAAGTAATCATTTCTCTCCCTCCGAGGTTCCATTATTTATCATAACTACGACGGCCGACTGAGTTTTTTTTTTTGCTAAAGTTTTGAAAACGTTTTACTCTTAAAATATTTATTGTTTGTGAAAAAAATTGTATATGTATACAGTTTATCAAGGGTGAGAATGATATTTTTCCTCAGTGCATTGTATGAATACAATGATTATAATCCCTTGATATTATAATATACTATTGTGGCTTTCTCCTTATAAAAATTCGTGAAAATTTGAATTCTCACGAAAATAAAAAATTGAATTTTAACGGAAAAATTTGAATTTTAACGAAAAAAAAGAAAAATAATTTTAACGGAAAAAATTGAATTTTAACGAAAACAAAAAAATAAATTTTAACGGAAAAATTTGAATTTTAACGAAAATAAAATAATTAATTTTAACGGAAAAATTTGAATTTAAACGAAAATAAAAAAATGAATTTTAACGAAAAATTTGAGTTTTAATGAAAACAAAAAAATGCATTTTAACGGAAAAAATTTGAATTTTGACGAAAACAAAAAATTGAATTTTAACTGAAAAATTTGAATTTTGACGAAAACAAAAAATTGAATTTTAACGGAAAAATTTGAATTTCAACGAAGAAAAATTGAATTTTAACCGAAAAATTTGTATTTTAACAAAAATATACTTTTACGGCGGTCCACGTGAAGATTTAGATCATTTTAAGCGATATTGAGAAGTTAATGAATACCATGATCCCATTTTTTTTTAATTTTAATTTGTTGTTTGCATGTTGAATGAATTTACGCGCACGTTTTATTTTGTGTATAATGGGTTGTCTGACGGCACTTACACCCATTGCGTATAGATGGCGACTATAACCTGTATCAGTGTTGCTCGATACCACTTACAACAGATTTCTATAGATGGCGACCGGGTTCTCGCACATTGGGTTGCCTATAATACAACACAACCTTGTTGAAGAATTCAAATTAAATTTCACGCGGTAGCTTTTACATCTTGGCTGACTTAATAATAACTATTCAAAAATAATCTTCACAAATTCATTGATTTAATTGCCAATAGTTGGAGCTAGTAATAATAATAATAATAATAATGTTTATTGATCACACAACGTACATGGTACATAAAATATAGCTATTATTACAACTAGGGAAATGTATTCATATTTCCCGTCATATTCGTGTGTGTTTTTAATTTTTTACCATAAAAAAACGGCTGCAGAAAAAATATTGTACGTAACGCGTTCCAAAAGTGATTTTACGGGACTCGCAGGATTCCACTTCCTACTCATCCCGTAAAATATCACTTTCGGAACTTGTTACGAAAATTACTATAATGATGGATATAATACCTGAACCAAAAAATAATTAATTCGCAAATATGTCGTGACTGAATGGCGAAAATAAATTATTGATTTTTTTTTAATTTCAGTTTACGTGTGTTCCGTTGTTTATTTTTTGTTTTTTATTTCGAAAATGGCGAGTTCTTGATCGAAATGATTTTAATTATTTTAAGCTGCGATTGAAATTTAATTTACTTAGAGTTCGAGAATGATCGAAACTGTACCAAAGAAAATGTTTTTTTTTTCATTTCGATTTTATTTTTGTTTTTCCATCGAGAATGATCGAAACCTTACCAAAGAAAATGTTTTTTTTTTTTTTTTCGATTTTATTTTTGTTATTCCTTGGGTTCGTCCCATGCGGATTAGACGGTGATGATATTGACGTGTCGTGTGTCTGGTGTGTTTCAGCAGCCAAAAACAAGTCAAACGCCGGCCATATCAATCACGACGCAAAGTCCATCAATAGGAATCTGTTTAACGGGAAGGACAAGAAAAAGGATCCCTCCAAAGGTAGGCTTTTTTTTATTTTATCAATTGATTTTTTATTTCTTCGCCTTATTACAACAGCGGCAACATTTTGTATATTTGTGATTGGTACCTTGAATTTCTCATTTATTTTATTTTCATTTCTAACATACTGTAAAATTAATAAACGAAATGAAAGCACTAGAAATTAGAAATGAAAAAAAAAACGAAATTTAGGTCCGACGATTACAAAAATTTTAAAAGATTTAATTCGTAAAAGCGTTGCTTCAAAATTTAGAAATCCAACCAGAAATAATACAACGGATTTTAATGATCGAAGTGAGAACATGGAGCTTCAATTGTTTTTTGAGGATACTTGAATGGAAGGCTAGATTTCAGTGATGGTTCGCGGGTTTTTTTCTGGTACGGCCGAGGAACAAGAGGTGGTAATACAGATAAGTATAGGCAATTGACCTTACCTATGTATTACCACCTCTTGTTCCTCGGCCGTACCAGAAAAAAAACCGCGCGAACCGTCACTACTTGATTTAGAAAATCAAAATCGAATTTGAAATTAAAAATTATGTATTATAAAGGGGTTTCCCGTTAATAAATAATAAACAAAAAATAATGAAATGTGCCTTAATTTTTGCGGCAAAATCACAGTGGACATTTTGGTTTGTTGTCATCAGTCATCAGTAAACGTTGAGGTGAAATTTTGGATAACCAACACAGTCATAATAATTGTGAAAGTTCTGTCAAAAAAAAAATTGCAAACATTTTGCAGAGACCGTTCGCAAATGCCGCACGTTTTTTGGCCATCGTAACGTACCTTCTCGTCACGCCGTGGTGAATTTAATCAGTAAGTTTGAGTGAACTGGTTCAGCCCGAAACAAAAAAGCGGCGGCCGTCACCGTACCGTTCGTTTGAATGAAATCAAAGCCGGTGCAAGTGAAAGTGTTGGAAAAAAATTCTTCCACATCAACAATCGAGCATTTCTAGAAGACGAATCCTTTGCAAAATATTATTATTTCTTTGGTTAAAACCACAAGATCATGCCAACAGTCAGTCGGGAATTCGTAAATTGTGTTTAGGGCAGTGACGGTTCGCGGGGTTTTTTCTGGTACGGCCGAGGAACAAGAGGCCAGTGACGGTTCGCGGGTTTTTTCTGGTATGGCCGAGGTAGCAGAGGTGGTATTACATATCTCTGCAACTGACTCTACCTATCTGTATTACCACCTCTTGTTCCTCGGCCGTACCAGAAAAAACCCCGCGAATCGTCACTGGTTGTGGGAATTTAACAAAAGGTGCACTTTTTCATTTATCTAAAAGTGATTGAATAACTTCCTATGCATCCCCGCCGTGACCCGTAGGTGCGGATTTTGGATTTTGGACTGAGGGATCACTTGGATAGATAGATAGATACTTTATTATTTACATAGATACATACATATTGTATAGATAGATAGATAGATAGATTTTATTACGCACATAAGCCATTTACAACAAAAATAGATGTGAGACGTCAGATAAGTTACATAAAAGTTACAACCTAAAGTAATATACCAAATTCGGAAAAATCGATATGTGACATTTGTTAACTAAAATAACTCATTAACTGTTATATGGAATATTTTACGTACATAAATTAGTACAATCGATGTTCAGAATAATAATATAATAATAATAATAACATTTCGATTAAATAATAAAAATTAAACTATATGCTGATATATCGCAATTGATTCAGATATTAAATTAATTAACAATTTAGCAACAGAAAAAGCAAGTTCCTATTAAAATAAACTTACAAATTTTCATGGGCAATGATCTGTTTAACTATTACAATGATGACCTAGACTGAGTTAAATGTTTCTGGTATTGAATAATAATATAAAATAAATGTTCAATTACATACATATAAATATAAACTTACTTCTTCCAAAATGAAACTAAAAATGCTGTTACCTTCGATGGAATTCGATAACAGGAGATGATCACCAACTTTATATGTTTGTAAATGATGATATGTGGAAGACAAGTGGTCTTCCACATCCATATCACTATTTTCATACACAAGCGAGCACATTTGAACCTTGTGGGATACCAGACACGCATTTTCTGTTATGTTCTGGTATCCCCCGAGGTTCGGAAACATTCGCGAACTATTGTATTATTTCACTTTTTTTTTAACATTAATGTTCTGGCTCACGTTCGTGAATTATTTCACTTCTACATGAATTATTTCGTGGGGATGTAATCAATATTTTTATTACGAAACACCAGCAAGGAAGTAGTTGCTTCAATAAGTTATTTGTTTATAGTCTTAGTAAAGACTTAATTTGCTTGCAGAGTTACGAACAGGTTGAATATTCATTTATTCAGGCTATATTTCGTTGTATTGAATTTATTTTTATTACGACCAAAGTATGGAAAGAGTCAATTTTTTTAAGATGCGTTTTGTAATCGTGCGATTTTCTAAATATCTCGCTTTCATCGTTCGGGCATAAATTTTCCGCCTTTTCGCCTCCGTCAACGCGTGCGGAAAGTGAAATTTTCTTCGCCGGAGAAAACGCATCGAATGACGCGAAAAAGAAGAAGAAGAAGGACGTTTTCTAATCGGGTTTCCATCGGCGGAGAGTGCGGCCCAAAATGAGCGAAAGAAAAAGTATTAATTTTCGGGACGCACACATTAATAATGCGCATAATGGCGCTCGGAGGCACTTTCAAAACGATTATCTAATTAATTGTCCGCGCGCTCTCGGAGGCAACCTTGCGCAACCGGTGCGCGCTGCTCTTTCTTCGCTAATTAAGTAACGACCATCGTCTTCGGCGGCGGCGCATTCAAACGGTCCTCCTCTCTCGTCCATTTCCTCCATCCGCGATTTCCGGATTGCCGAGATGCTGTGGGAAAGCGGAGATAATGAACGGTAATAATGACGAGCGGACGAAATTAGAGCGTCTCCGATTGGAATTAAGCGGCGGCGTTACTTTCTCCGGGGATTCTATGTGTGTGTGTGTGTGTGTGTGTTGCGCGCAGGGAAACAATCGAAGCACGACGTGAAAACTTCAACGAAAAGTGTGTAATTCGTAGGCAAATGTATGCGGGAACGGCGATTGTTGCGAAAAAATTGCATGCGGTAAGCGGCTGTGGAGGCCATCGACCCAACAGCCAAGACTTTAATTTTGCCCCCGGAGAGGATCATCGCACCCGGTGAAAGCAACTTAATTAGCCAAATGAAACGGAGCGAATTGGATTAATAAGTACGGAGTGCTGCGGACACGCACGGCGCGGCGAGAAAGGTCGCAGCGGTGAACCTCGTGGTATACCAGAGGCAATTATCGATCGCTGAATTTTGTACGTAATTAAAGCGTCGTTGAAAATTAAAAGAAAAAACCAACTTCATACTACACTGTTATGACCACAAACACGCTCCAATTACTTCTTGGGATGGTTTATTTTTCCTACACACGCACTTCCCCCAACCTCCCTGGATCGGCTGATTAACAACGAACGCGAATAAGTGATTAATTAACGTTAAGAATCGTCTCCCGGCAACGCTATTTAACGATTCAAGCCGCCGCGGGTGTTCCTCAGTTATCGATGTTGGGGCCGCTCGCGCGCCCTTCGCGTTTTTTCGCAAATTCTGCCACCCGTATCCAAGGGCGTTTCCTGTTAACTTGTCTAGGGGGGGTAATTAAAAAAAAAAGATAAATAAACTGGTGCTTCCGCTCTCATACACCTGTTCCGTGAAATCTCCCTATCCTTTTCCAACGTTTGAAAGCGTTAGAAAAATTTACCGTTTATATTATTTGTTTGGAATATGGAATATCGGTAATTTTTAACAATGAAAATTGATAAGCGAAAAATTCTTTGGGGGGGTAATTACCCGATTACCCCCCCCCCCCCCCTTGAAACCGCCACTGCCCGTATCGCTCGGTAATGTTATTTATCAATTCAAGTCGCTCCCACTAATCACGGGGTGTTCCTCAGTTATCGCTGTTGGGGCCGCTCGCGCGTTTTTTCGCGAATTCTGCCACCCGTATCGCTCCGGTAATGTCATTACTTATCGATTCAAGTCGATCCCACTAATCGCGGGGGTGTTCCTCGGTTATCGCTGCTGGGGCCGCTCGCGTTTT
This sequence comes from Ocypus olens, assembly GCA_910593695.2. Taxonomy (NCBI): domain Eukaryota; kingdom Metazoa; phylum Arthropoda; class Insecta; order Coleoptera; family Staphylinidae; genus Ocypus; species Ocypus olens. The sequence goes on from OU343053.1 coordinate 58,251,242, forward strand.
TCGCCCGCATCGCGCTCTGAATGTGCCCGCCGCCGCCGAGTTGATTTTCTCGCGACCGCTAATTGCGCGCCCATTGCACATTCTAAAGGCAATTAGCATTAATGCCGATTGAGCGTTTCTACGTGCTAAAAACCATTTGGTGCGCCGTCGCCGCCGCTTTCCCCACGACCGATTCAAATGACAAACGATCAAATCGAACGACCCATTTGGAGTACCATCACCAAGAAAATGAGAGTTGTGTCGCTAAAAAATGTTCATAAATTATGAATCAAATTGTGTTACTAAAAATTTACGTGTTATAAATCAAATCGGCTAGAAAACAAATGAACAAAATCAACGGCGGCTCATGGATCTTCGCGATCTTACTAATAATAATAATAATAATACGTTTATTTCCCAACAGATCTGTAAATAAATCTAGTTACAGGCAAAAATCAAACAAAATATCAAGTTTTGAGTTCTGTCATTTTTTATGTCATTTGTTTTTCAGTACGTTGGAACTACATTATTTTGATTTGGAAAATTTCAAGCTAATTCCGCTTGCGATAATTTTTTATCAGTTGCAAATTTCGTTCCCTCCAATTCAAGTTTCAAGCGCTGTCATTTTGTCAACAGCTGAGTTATGTCAATTGTTTTTTCAATATGTTGTAACCTCGCTATTTCTGGTTGGATTTCGAAAATTTCAAGCTAATTCCGCTTGTGATAATTTTTTTAGAATTTTTTAATCACTTGCAAATTTCGTTCCCTCCAATTCAAGTTTCAAGCGCTGTCATTTTGTCCACAGCTGAGTTACGTCAATTGTTTTTTAGTATATTCTAACCTCGCTATTTCTGTATGGATTTGGAAAATTTCAAGCTAATTCCGCTTGCGATAATTTTTTTTTTTAATTTTTTATCAGTTGCAAATTTCGTTCCCTCCAATTCAAGTTTCGAGCGCTGTCATTTTGTCAACAGCTGAGTTACGTCAATTGTTTTTTAGTATATTCTAACCTCGCTATTTCTGTATGGATTTGGAAAATTTCAAGCTAATTCCGCTTGCGATAATTTTTTTTTAGAATTTTTTATCAGTTGCAAATTTCGTTCCCTCCAATTCAAGTTTCAAGCGCTGTCATTTTGTCCACAGCTGAGTTACGTCAATTGTTTTTTAGTATATTCTAACCTCGCTATTTCTGTATGGATTTGGAAAATTTCAAGCTAATTCCGCTTGCGATAATTTTTTTTTTTAATTTTTTATCAGTTGCAAATTTCGTTCTCTTCACTTCAAGTTTCAAGCGCTGTCATTTTGTCCACAGCTAAGGTACGTCAATTATATTTCAGTATATTCTAACCTCATTATTTCCGGTTGGATTTGGAAAATTTCAAGCTAATTCCGATAATTTTTTTAGAATTTTTTATCAGTTGCAAATTTAGTTCCCCCCAATTCGAGTTTCAAGCGCAGTCGTTTTGTCCACAGCTGAGTTACGTCAATTGTTTTTCAGTATGTTATAACCTCAATATTTCTGTTAGGATTTTGAAAATTTCAAGCTAATTCCGCTTGCGATAATTTTTTTTTTGAATTTTTTATCAGTTGCAAATTTCGTTCCCTGCAATTCAAGTTTCAAGCGCTGTCATTTTGTCCACAGCCGAAGTTACGTCAGTTGTTTTTTCAGTATGTTGTAACCTCATTATTTCCGGTTGGATTTGGAAAATTTCAAGCTAATTCCGATAATTTTTTTAGAATTTTTTATCAGTTGCAAATTTCGCTCTCTCCAATTCAAGTTTCAAGCGCTGTCATTTTGTCCACAGCTAAGGTACGTCAATTATTTTTCAGTATATTCTAACCTCATTATTTCCGGTTGGATTTGGAAAATTTCAAGCTAATTCCGATAATTTTTTTAGAATTTTTTATCAGTTGCAAATTTCGTTCTCTCCAATTCGAGTTTCAAGCACTGTCATTTTGTCCACAGCTGAGTTACGTCAATTGTTTTTCAGTATGTTGTAACCTCATTATTTCTGGCTGAATTTGGAAAATTTCAAGCTAATTCTGCTAGCGATAATTTTTTTTTAGAATTTTTTAGCAGTTGCAAATTTCGTTCTCTCTCCAATTCAAGTTTTAAGCGCTGTCATTTTGTCCACAGCTAAGGTACGTCAATTGTTTTCAGTATATTCTAACCCCATTATTTCCGGTTGGATTTGGAAAATTTCATGCTAATTCCGCTTGCGATAATTTTTTTTTACAATTTTTTATCAGTTGCAAATTTCGTTCCCTCCAATTCAAGTTTCAAGCGCTGTCATTTTGTCCACAGCCGAGTTACGTCAATTGTTTTTCAGTATGTTGTAACCTCATTATTTCTGTTTGGATTTGGAAAATTTCAAGCGAATTCCGCTTGCGATCATTTTTTTTTTAGAATTTTTATCAGTTGCAAATTTCGTTTTCTCAAATTCAAGTTTCAACCGCTGTCATTCTGTCCACAGCTGAGGTACGTCAATTGTTTTTTAGTATATTGTAACCTCATTATTTCTGGTTGGATTTGGAAAATTTGAAGCTAATTCCGCTTGCGATAATTTTTTTACAATTTTTTTTATCAGTTGCAAATTTTGTTCTCTCCCATTAAAGTTTCAAGCGCTGTCATTTTGTCCACAGCTGAGTTACGTCAATTGTTTTTTAGTATATTTTAACCTCGCTATTTCTGGTTGGATTTGGAAAATTTCAAGCTAATTCCGCTTGCGATAATTTTTTTACAATTTTTTTTATCAGTTGCAAATTTTGTTCTCTCCCATTAAAGTTTCAAGCGCTGTCATTTTGTCCACAGCTGAGTTACGTCAATTGTTTTTTAGTATATTTTAACCTCGCTATTTCTGGTTGGATTTGGAAAATTTCAAGCTAATTCCGCTTGCGATAATTTTTTTCTAGAATTTTTTATCAGTTGCAAATTTCGTTATCTCTCCAATTCAAGTTTCAAGCGCTGTCATTTCGTCCACAGCTGAGTTACGTCAATTGTTTTTCAGTATGTTGAAACCTAATTATTTCCGGTTAGATTTGAAAAATTTCAAGCTAATTCTGCTAGCGATAATTTTTTTTTAGAATTTTTTATCAGTTGCAAATTTCGTTCTCCCCAATTCAAGTTTCAAGCGCTGTCATTTTGTTCACAGCTGAGTTTCGTCAATTGTTTTTCCGTATGTTGTAACCTCATTATTTCTGATTGGATTTGGAAAATTTCAAGGGAATTCCGCTAGCGATCATTTTTTTTTTTTTAGAATTTTTTTATCAGTTGCAAATTTCGTTCTCTCCAATGCAAGTTTCAAGCGCTGTCATTTTGTTACAGCTGAGGTACGTCATTTGTTTTGCAATATGTTTCAAATACATGATTTCTTGATATATTTGGAAATTTTAAAGCTCATCCCACTGGTGATTATTTTTTTAAAATGTATTTAATCCTCGAATGCAAATTTCTATTTCTCCAATTTACCGCCATTTTGTTTACTGCTGAAATACATCATTTGTTTTGCATTATTTCTGATTGAGATTGAAAAATTTGATGCTGATTCAAAAAAAAATGTTGTAATTGCGTTTAACGTAAGATCTACCCTAACGCTGTATATGGTATCTCACGAGGTTCAGTTATCGGATCCTCGATATCTATCGTTTCGTAATTTTGAATTATTTCTGTTTGGGATTGAACATTTTGAAGCCGTTTAAAAAATATGTGGTAATTGCGTTTAACGTTAAATCTACCCTAACGCTGTATGTGGTATCCCACGAGGTTCAGTTATCGGATCCTCGCTGTCTATCGTTTCGTAACGGGATTGGAATTGAAAATTTTGAAGCTGCTTCAAAAAAAAAATTGTGGTAATTGCGTTTAACGTTAGATCTACCCTAACGCTGTGTATGGTATCCCACGAGGTTTGGTTATCGGACCCGCACCGTCTATAATTTCGTAACGAAAAAAAATCGCACGCGTGGGTGTTACGTGCCGCGCCGTTTTCTCCCGTTTCCCACACACATACACACGCAGCGCCGCCTCCGATTTGCATAATAATAACAACAACAATGGGTGGCAAAACGATTCGATCGCCGTATTTCTTTCTTTTTCGGTTTTGCGAAACAACGACGACGCGACGTGAGAATCAAGCGCGCCGGAACGTAGAAAGTGGGCAAGAAAGTTTTTTTTTTTTTTTTCGTGTCGCTGAACACATGTAGAGCGCGGTATTCGCGGCGGCGGCGGCGGTGATTGTTACCCGCAGAAAGGTAATAATTAGTCCGCGGCACCGCCGTCGTCGCCGGGAGGAACGGAAGGAGGAGTTGGACGAGCGCTGCGCCGAACAGCAGTCGCGAAGAGGCCTCTCACCTGGCCGCACTTTAAAAAAAAACACACAATTGATCAAAATACAAAAAAAAAAATTAAATAAAAAAAATTACGAAAGCGATTTATCAGTTTATTCGAACAATTTGCCGCGTGTGCGTGCGTGTGGTGGTTTACAGTTGAGTGTCGTTTGCTTTTCGTGAAATTAAAAAAAAATATTGGTGTATTTTTTTGGTGTTTTGTAAATTTTTGGACTTTTATAAAAAAAAATTTTTGATTATTCAACTCTTAAACTTTTGTATTGGTTTATAAATACATTGCGATTTCTTTCAACATGTTAAAGAAAGTAAACTGTTCAGGGTCTTAACTGTGAGCTTAAAGAGGAGATACGAATTTTAGAGTTGAATCCTGTAAACGTAGTTTTCAACCAATTCTGTCCAATATTCAAATTACAGTTAATTGTTCAAATTACAGGCGATATCTTAAGTAAACAATTATAAAACCAAAGTACCGGATTTGCAAAAATTATTCAGGTATAATTCGTTTCTATTATACGAAGCCAATTTTCAATCATTTTCAATTTACGGTCGACTGTTACTTAGCCGTTAGATCTACACACACACACATTCAATTGTTGATTGAAAACAGTTACCTGCGGACCGTACTCTCGTTTTAAGTTCTTGTCGTGCCTTTATAAACTATTGCCGCGAAAGCAGTGTACGAAATAATGGGCGTCAAGGGCAAGAAGCACAAGTTTTCCGCCAGCGATCTGGACATCTTCGCCAAGGAAACGGAACGGATTAAAAACAAGACGTACATCTGGACCTCGATCAAGTTGCCGAACAAGAAAAACAACAAAGGTAATCGAGGGTTCAATGTGTTTTACGCCGCTGTGTATGAATGATTTTTTCGCGTCTGGTGTTCCCCAAGGATCGAAAAATATTATTCTATTAAAATTGGCGATTTAATTTTTTGTTGTTGAAAACCTAAAAAACTAGCCGAAGACTCAAAATCGAACGCACTTTGCAAATCCGCGCTCCTTGGGTGTAAATTAGTCAGATTCAATTAAAATTGGCGATTTTTTATTTTTGACGAAAATCTGAAAAACCACCCAAGGGTCCCCCCTTCTTACTTTTTCCCAAAATTTGCACTAAAAATGATTTTCTGGAAAAACCACTGGTTCGGTCCGGGGTTTCTTGACGTCACTGGAAAGATCTCTTCAAGACGCTTCAGAAAATGTACTTTCGCAGAAACAAATGTCAATTTGAAGCCTGTGACGCGTTCGCAAAGAAAACTCGAAAATCGAAAAAATCAACTTTCTTAATAATCATCGTAGACCTTTATGTTATACCTCTTTTTTCATCAGAAGAACGAGATAAAACGATTGGCGTTAACAAATTTCATCCAGAGAAAATTACAAAAAAGTTAGCAAGTCACCATGAACTTTATGGAGAAATTTTGAAAAAAGTCGATTTTTTTCAAACTTTGAAAGGCTGTAGCGGCCGAACGAAAAATCCAATTTGAACGCGGATTGCAAATCTGTGTTCCTCGTGTGTCAGTTAGTCGGATTTGATTAAAATGGGGGATTTTTTTATTTTTGACGAAAAAGCCGAAATTTTATCCAAGGGTCCCCCCTTCTTACTTTTTAACAAAAATTGCATTAAAAATGATTTCCTGAAGAAACCACTGGTTGGATCCGGGGTTTCTTGACGTCACTCGAAAGATCGCTTCAAGACGCTTCAGAAAATGTACTTTCGCAGAAACAAATGTCAATTTGAAGCCCGTGACGCGTCAGCAAAGAAAACTCGAAAATGGAAAAAATCGAAAAAATCAACTTTCTTCATAATCATCGTAGACTATTGAATTTAACTTTTTTTTCATCCGAAAGACGAGAGAAATCGATTTTCGTTAATAAATTTTATCTAAAAAAAAATGCAAAAAAAGTTGGCCATGAACTTTGGAAAATTTTGGAAAAAAAATCGACTATTCAGACTTTGAACGGCTAAACGAAGAATCCAAACCGCGCTCCTTATGTGCAAATTGGTCGGATTCGATCAAAATTGGCGATTTTAAAATTTTGACCAAAAAAAATTTTTTCTAATTTTTTTTTTTTTCTGAAAGGATTACTAGTACTAAAATTTCGAACTTTTTCCTTTCGCTTTCTTGTAATAAAATTTCGTTCGAACATAACGGTAATCATTTAATTGGTTGCGATTACCCAAAAATCTCAACAATGACGTTAAAAGGCGAAGAGAAAAAAAAATAATAATAGGAAACGGTGATGTAACGAAAACGACGTCGCAGTACGCGCGACGACCCACGTTCGGGCGAAATGTCGAGAAAGAAAGTTGTTTAGCTTCCTTTTCCGTGCACCAATTATTATTATTTTTTTTTTTTGTTTCTTTTATTGTCTCCTATTCACGAGTTGTATTTCTTGTGTGTTCAAAAAAAAATGTATTGCGTTACATTCCGAGTCGCTTCAAGACTCGAACTAGTGATGGTAAAGAAAATCGATAATGAATTTGAATTGGAAATTTAACCAAATTTCAACCAAAAATATTTTTTTTTATTTATTGTTTTTATTCATTCATTTTCACAAATCAATCGTATTACAACGTAAATACACATAGTAAATAATAAATAAAAGAAAATCGATCATTCATTTGAATTGGAAATTTAACCAAATTTCAACCAAAAACATTTTTATTTTTTTTTATTTTATTTTTTTATTAATTCATTTTCACAAATAAATTGTATTACAACGTAAATACACATAGTAAATAATAAATAAAAGAAAATCATCATTCATTTGAATTGGAAATTTTACAAAATTTCAACCAAAAATATTTTTATTTGTTTTTATTAATTCATTTTCACAAATCAATTGTATTACAACGTAAATACACATAGTAAATAATAAATAAAAGAAAATCATCATTCATTTGAATTGGAAATTTAACCAAATTTCAACCAAAAATATATTTTTTTTTCATTTAATTTTTTTATTCATTAATTTTCACAAATCAATTGTACTACAAATTAAATACACATAGTAAACAACAAATAAAAGAAAATCAATAATAATAAACATAATTCAATTACAAAATAAATACAAATCAATAGAATGCAGTAACTTTTTCAACTTAGAATTTTTTTTTTTTTATTTCTTATGGTAACCAATTTATTACGTTATTATTACATTCTAAGTCGCTTAAAGATTTCTAGTGGTAATAAAGAGGATTCGTAATTAATTTAAATTGAAAAATTGACCAAATTTCAACCAGATATTTCGATAGATAGTCCAAAAATAATTATCTCTGGCTCGAATTTTTTAATCTAGTTTAAGACTTTTTTTTTATTACTCAGGAAAAAATGCATGCAAAAAATGCATGTTGGGTCTCGGAAAAATTTGAAAAAATTCATGATCATTCTTATTGACAGGAAAACGCGTGTAAAGTAATTATTTTTTCGAAAAAAAAATGTTTTGGTCATTTGATGGTTTTCGCCATTTTTAATAATGTTTATTGTTGTTAGATACCATAAAGGTTTATTATTTTTGCTATAGTTGGGAAAAAAATGCATGAAAAAAATGTTGGGTCTCAGAAAAATTTGAAAAAATTCATGATCATTCTTATTGACAGGAAACGCGCGTAAAGTAATAATTTTTTCGAAAAAATTTTTTCGGTCATTTGATGATTTTCGCCATTTTTGCTATACTCGGGAAAAAAATGCATGAAAAAAATGTTGGGTCTCAGAAAATTTTGAAAAAATTCATGATCATTCTTGACAGGAAAACGAGTGTAATTTTTTCGAAAAAAAATGTTTTGGTCATTTGATGATTTTCGCCATTTTTGCTATACTCGGGAAAAAAATGTTGGGTCTCAGAAAAATTTGAAAAAATTCATGATCATTCTTATTGACAGGAAAACGCGTGTAAAGTAATTATTTTTTCGAAAAAAAAATGTTTTGGTCATTTGATGGTTTTCGCCATTTTTAATAATGTTTATTGTTGTTAGATACCATAAAGGTTTATTATTTTTGCTATAGTTGGGAAAAAAATGCATGAAAAAAATGTTGGGTCTCAGAAAAATTTGAAAAAATTCATGATCATTCTTATTGACAGGAAACGCGCGTAAAGTAATAATTTTTTCGAAAAAATTTTTTCGGTCATTTGATGATTTTCGCCATTTTTGCTATACTCGGGAAAAAAATGCATGAAAAAAATGTTGGGTCTCAGAAAAATTTGAAAAAATTCATGACGGTTTCTAATGACGGAAAGAAGCGTGTAAAGTGATTATTAAAAAAAAAAATTTTTGGTCATTTGATGATTTTCGCCATTTTTGCTATAATATTACTCAGGAAAAAACGCATGAAAAAAATGTTGGGTCTCGGAAAACTTTAAAAAACTTCATGACGGTTCTTAATGACAGGAAAAAGCGTGTAAAGCAATTATTTTTTGTGAAAAAAAAAAATTCTCCATGGTATTAATTATTCGCTGAGGAAACTAAGGTATTTTACTTGATCGAAATTTGATCGAAAATTTGTGGTTCCGAGTGTCTACCCAAAATTATTTTCGAAAAACTTTACGATTTTTATGAGGAAACTAAGAACGAATTTTTTTTTTCTTCAAAAATGCATGAAAGAAATGTTGGTTCTCAGAAAAATTTGAAAAAACTCATGACGGTTCTTAATGACGTGAAGAAGCCTGTTGAGTAATTATTTTTAATTTTTTTTTCCTGAATAATGTCCCCTGAAAAATGTTTTTTCGTGATTTCAACGTTTTTCGATTTTGGCGATTTTTCCGTAGCATTAGGAAAAAAAAATGCATGAAAAGAATGTCGGGTCTCGGAAAAATTTGAAAACATTCATGACGGTTCTTAATGACGGGAGAAAAGCGTGTAAAGTAATTATTTTTCCGAAAAAAAAATTTTTTTGGTCATTTGATGATTTTCGCAAATCTAACCAGACTTTATTTTCGGTTGAAATTTTGGTTAATTTTTCAATTCAAATTTTATTAAGGATTATCTTTATTATCGTCAAGAGTAACAGACATAACTATTTTTAGACTAGATTGAAACATTATAAACTGACATAACTATTAAAAAAAGAAATCTAAACAAACAAAATTTTTTTGGTTAAAATTTGGACAATTTTTAAACTCGAAATTTTATTATTTATTCGTTTTATTATCACCAGGAGTAACTGACATAACGATTTTAGGACTAGATTGAACAATTCTAGGCGGATTAAAAAAAAATTGAACAAACATATTTTTTTTAGTTAAAATTTGGACAATTTTTCAACTCGAAATTTTATTATGGGTTAGTTTTATTATCACCAGGAGTAACTATTTTATGACTAGATTGAAACATTTTAACCCGACATTATTATGTTTTGGTTGAAATTTAGTCAATTTTTCCAATTCAAATTTGATTAAGGATTATCTTTATAAATTGGAATAAAACACTTTAACTTTTTTTCTGTTTATTATCACCAGGAATAACAGACATAACTATTTTAGGAGTAAATTGAAAAATTCCAGCCGAACGTATCTATAAAAAAAAATTCTAACCAGACATTATTATTTTTTGGGTTGAAATTTGGCCAATTTTTCCAATTCAAATTAATTACACGGTTGTTTCGCGTGGGTGAACTCGCGTCATCTGGCACGGCACACCGCGACCGAACGATTATGCGGGCGAAAATTTCTTTTTTTCTTTTTTCGAGTTTCTAGGTAATCGGAAGGAATATATGGGTTAATCGAATGGAATGTGTACGTGTGTGTGTGTTTTGATCTCGATTCGAAATTTTTCGCATTTGCATATTTCACATCGCGATCGATTATGAACGCGAGAGGATTTACGGAACGGTTGGTCCCCGTTACTCGGAACGATTCCGAGCGGCGCGTAACGCTAACAGAGATCTTGAGTCGTTGCACCCGCCGATATCTAGATCTCGTAAAGTGGCGGTGGCAGTAGCACTGGTATCGCGAATTGGTGCGATTTTTGCGATCGTGCGTATTCGATGTATTCGCCGATTTTTGGTCTTGCGTAAAGTACCGCGGGTATTGCGAATGGGTCCTCTGCGAATTTTTTTTTGGTGGAATTTAGATTTACACGAATTGGTGAAGTCTGACTTACGAAAGAATTGTTGCAATGTTCGGTAACATTGATGTAAGATTCGTCTGCAGGCACGTATGTGAGGTACAGTAAGGAGGTTTGATGAATTTAGTATTTTCTGATACAAACAAAATTTTTGTATTCTAGCTCAGCCATTGTTGTTACGGCAAGGTACAGATCATTTTCTTTAGGTAGTTGTAAAGGCACGTTACGCGAGATTCATTCATTAAAATTTCAATTCTCTGTCAAAATAAATGTGGAATTTTCATAGCAAATTCTGAACAAAACATTTTTTTTTTTGGTCATCAATATTCGTCTTCTGGCTCTCCCGTTTTTGCTATTTCGAAGCGCGAATAATTTTCTTTGTGTAATTCTAAAGGCACGTTATCCGAGATTAATCTGTCAAAATTTCAACCATTTGTTAAAATAATTGTGGAATTTCTGAAGCAATTTCTGGAAGAAGATAATTTTTGGTCGTCTAACTTTGTCTCCTGGTGAAGCCAATTTTGTGACTGCAAGGTTCGGATAATATTTTTTGGGAAAGTTATGAAGGCACATTATTCAAGGATAATCTGTCAAAATTTCAACTCTTTGTCGGAATAGATGTGGAATTCCAATAGTAATTTCTGAAAAATGTGAAATTTTTTTAACGTACTGTTTTATTTAACGTCAGTTTTATTTGCATTTTATTCGTAAATAGACGATTTCGTGTAATAAATATTATTATTATTATTTCTATGGATAATAATAATAATAATAATATATTTAACGAGATTCACCCCGTACATTTAAGAACTAATTAGAATAGAAAATTACATATAAAAATACAAAAGTTAAAATTACAATTTAATAGGATACCCTGCGTATTACAGACATCTTCGACGACTCGTCCAATCCTGTCAAATTTCTTAGAAATATTAGACATTTCTAAAATCAAGTAATCCATGCAGATAATCCTCTCGAACGAACCAAACTAATTACCTTTTCAGGATTTAATCTCTTTTAACCCTCCGGTATAATATCGTTCGACAGGTGTATTCTCTCGGCCTAATCGTTTTCTCAAAAATTCGAAAATTCTGCATCCTTTACTCGCCTAAAAAAACTTTTTTTTTAAGACAAATAAAAAAATTGTAATTTTTTTAATCGTTTTTTTTTGCGTTTCCAGCCGATCTAAGCTCTATTTACGACTAAAGTAATTTTTCGTATCTGGACGTCCCACAATTTTTTTTATGCATAAATAGTGTTCGGAATGAGCTCGTAGACTTGAAAAAAAAATGCAAAAATGTTTTGAAGAAATTTGTTTTTTATCATTTTCTGGCGTTTCCAGTCGATTTAAGCTTCTATTTGCGTATCTGGACGTCCTACATTTTTTTTATGCACAAATAGTGTTCGGAATGAGTTCTTAGACTTGAAAAAGAAATGCAAAAAAATTTTGAATTTTTTTTTTTATCCTTTTTTGTCGTTTTCGGTCGATTTAAGCTATATTGACGACTAAAGTCATTTTGCGTATCTGGACGTCCCACAATTTTTCTTTTGCACAAATAGTGCTCGGAATGAGTTCTTGGACTTGAAAAAAAAAATGCAAAAATGTTTTGAAGAAAAAAATTTCTTAATCGTTTTTTGGCGTATTCGGTCGTTTTAAGCTCTATTTACGACTAAAGTCATTTTGCGTATCTGGACGTCCAACAATTTTTTTTTATGCACAAATAGTATTCAGTATGAGCTTTTAGACTTGAAACATAATGCAAAAAATTTTTGAAGAAAACATTTTTTAATCGTTTTTTAGCGTTTCCAATCGATTTAAGTTTAAGCTGTATTTACGACTAAAGTCATTTTGCGTATCTGGACGTCCCACAATTTTTTTATGCACAAATAGTGTGCGGAATGAGCTCTTAGAGTTGAAAAAAAAAAATTTTAATCGTTTTTTGGTGTTTTCGGTCGATTTAAGCTCTATTTACTACAAAAGTCATTTTCCGTATCTAGACGTCCCACAATTTTTTTTTATGCACAAATAGTGTTCGGAATGAGTTCTTAGACTTGGAAAAAAAATGCAAAAATTATTTGAAGAAAAAAATTTTTTAATCGTTTTTTGGCTTTTCCAGTCGTTTTACGCTCTATTTACGACTAAAGTCATTTTGCGTATCTGGACTTCCCACAATTTTTTTTATGCACATATAGTGTTCAGAATGGTCTCTTGGACTTGAAAAAATAAATGCAAAAATTTTTCTTGAAAAACTTTTTTTTATCGTTTTTTTGGTGTTTTCGGTCGATTTAAGCTGTATTTACTACAAAAATCATTTTGCTTATCTGGACGTTCCACAATTTTTTTATGCGCAAATAGTGTTCGGAATGTGCTCTTTGATTTGAAAAAAATGCAAAAATGTTTTGAAGAAAAAATTTGATCAATCGCTTTTTGGCGTTTTCGGTCGATTTAAGCACTATTTACGACTAAGGTAATTTTACGTATCTTCGTTCCTGGATGTCCCACAAAAAAAAATTATAGACAAATAGTGTTCGGAATGACCTCGAAACTTGAAATAAAATAGAAATCATTTTTTGAATTTTTTTTTCTTTGCCCTTGTTCGATTTTTAATATATTTTACAATTAATTTTTGTAATAAATGAAGGTAAAATTGTCTTAATTGTTTGTAAATAATAATGAAAAATACGATGTTAATTATTGTATAGTCTCGAAGTCGATTTGTAAATATTCCACAGGTATCGATAATTGGTCCGTTCTAAAATAATTCGGGAGTGCGAATGCTACTGTTTAGTCGTTATTTTTATCTTCTTCTGATGGCGTCGTTCCCGTTCCAATTTTAGTAAATTATTATTTATTTTGTAAATGATGAAAGTAACTTCTAGACTTGAAAAAAAAAATTCGGAAGAAAAATGTCATATTTTAGACATTTACTAAGCACTACATATTTACGACAAAAGTCATTTTGCGTATCTCCGTTCCTGGAAATCCCACAATTTTCTTTATAGACAAATAGTGTTCAGAATGAAAAAAAAAAAATGTTTGAAGAAAAATTTTTCTAATCGTAATTTGGGCGTTTCCAGTCGAGTTAAGCACTATTTACGAAAAAAGTTATTTGGTGTATCTCCGTTCCTGGAACGGGCACCTGCCCAATCTGTTTTGTACCGCTTGTAACAATTGAAATTGATCATCTTAAATTTAGCTGAACTGATTTTTGAAAATCCATTTTGAGGTCTTCCAAAACGATTACGACGATATTTTAAATAAATATTTGTGTATTGTTTATGGTGGAGGCTTCTACTTCGTTATACATGTTGTAAATATAACGAAAACACTTTTACTTTGTTGGTATAACACAAATTTGTGTTATACCAACAAAGTAAAAGTGTTTTATTAAATATTTGTGTATCTGTCTGTCTAAAAATACGCTTTCAAAACGTAAAAAGTCATTTTTTTAAATCACGTGTACCTGTCTTGAAATACGACTTTTAAAACATAGATGGCCGTATCAACTTTTTTTTTAATGTTTGTGCAGGGATAGCACTCGAAAGAATTGGGTTGCGAAAAAAAAAATGTATGCCTCCTCATGCGTAATTTAATTTTTATGCAACTGGGTTACGCGATTGTTCGCGTTCTTTTTTTTTTTTCGTAATGGATTCATTCGCTCGCAACGAAACTGCGAAAGAAAGAGAAAAAGGACGACACAATAAAGCGATTGTGCGAAAAGCGGATTTTTTTTTTTTTTGGTATGTGGGTCAGCTGTCGCAAGATAGCGCATCAAACGTTCAGATAGTATTAATCGCGTAATTAGCCTTAATTTTATTATGGAAAAATGAGCAAAAGAAGAAAAAAAAATTGCTGATTAAGTAAGGATTATATGTAGACAATAAAGAAAATTGAACTTTTTTTACACATATTACCAAAATGATGCAAAAATTAGTAACAATAATATTAATAGGACGATGAAAATTCATAACTTTGTTGAGGAGGTATTGCATTAAGCTGGTTTACTCGCTGCATATTATAAATAGTATTGGGTCTAAAATAGAACCCTGTGGGATACCATACTTCATGTTTTTATATCGGCTGACTTTGTACTATTGAAACAAACACGCTGAAATTTATTAGAAATAGTATTAGGTCTAAAATAGAGCCCTGTGGCATACCATACTTCATGTTTTTATATCGGCTGACCTGGTACTATTGAGATAAACACGCTGAAATTTATTATAAATAGTATTGGGTCTAAAATAGAGCCCTGTGGGATACCATACTTTATGTTTTTAAATCGGCTGACTTTGTACTATTGAAATAAACACGATGAAATTTATTATAAATAGTATTGGATGTAAAATAGAGCCCTGTGGGATACCATACTTCATGTTTTTATATCGGCTGATTTGGTACTATTGAAATTAACACGCTGAATTTATACTGAAATTTATTATAAATAGTATTGGATATAAAATAGAGCCCTGTGAGATACCATATTTTTTGTTTGTATCGGCATATGAAGGTGCATCAGTTTTTTTTTCTTGTACATGGATTCATGTATAGATGGTGACGATCAAAGATTTGAAAGACGGAGAACGTTCTTCGGATTATGTATCCAGTGCATGAGGATTTAGATGACGATCTGACGTTGTTTTTTTTTTGGCGATTTATCTAACCGTTGAGATCTGTCTGTAACAACACAAGCAAAACAATTTTAGATTCGATCAAAAAATAAAAACAATCACCTTCCACATTTCCCATCATCATCCGATGCAAATAATTACTTTAATTATTAATTTCGACATTATCGTAAAAGAATCAAGTTGGCGAAACCGCCCGTAAGAAAAATCGGACAATCGGCAATAATTAACGAACGTCGAATGAGTTCGCGCTTGAAACGTGATGCACTTCCGTTGTTAATTGGATCTCGAAGAAATTTAAAGAAAAAAAAAGAAAGAAACAACAAAAGAAAGTCGATTAAAATAAAACACTCGGGACGTCGTCGTTGATTGCTTGTTTTGTTTTTATCGCGCACATAAAACACCGATCCGTGTCGGGTGACTAACGCTAACGAATTACTAGAAACTAATTGGCACGTTTTTATCTAATAGCTAGAAGTGTGTGTGTGTTGGTGGGATAGGCTTAAATTATTCAGAAATTTACTGTTACTTATTTTTTTTTATTAAATAAAGGCGAAATGTAGCCTGAATGTATGAATATTCAACATACAGCGAGTAAAAGAAAACAACAAGTTTGGTGACTCAAATAAATTGAAAAAAACAAATGCCATCGGCTTGAAACTCGCCAAATTTACTTACAATTCATACAGGATTATAAATCCACGTGCAAACACCATAACACTACGAACATACATTTTGAGATTAATCCTTGTGAATACATTGTATACATAATTTCAAGTCGTTCATATCGTTGCCATGGTGAAGGTGTATGAAGTTTATCCACTTGCAAACTTGTATCTACCTTTTTATCCGTTTGCAAACTTGTACCCACCTTTTTATCCACTTGAAAAGTTTCATCAACCTTTTAATCGTCCCAGCTCGATTATTTCAAATGCACATTTTTATAGACGAGTTGAAAATAATGGTGAATAAAATGTATCGCCTGGGGTGGTGAGGATCGAAAATTTTTATAAATTAGATTTTTATTTTTACATAAGATCAATTAATTTTCTCTCTCGGTGCAATTAGAAACCTATCGCGTAATCGTGAACATGCTAATGAGACAACGTTTTTTTTTCTTGTTTATTGCCTCTCGTTTCGGCTTATTAATTTACACTAAAAAAAAATTAAATATGGGTAAAATTAAATCGACCGATGGACGTAGAAAAAAAAATCCAGTGAAAATGTAAGATGAGGAAGCGCTGGTTTGCTCCAATAATTATTGGAGTAATCATAATAAAATCATAACGTAACTCTCTGATAATTTTTTTAATTGAATAAATAAAGGGGCACAAGTTTATCTTTCATCAACTCATTCAATTATTATAGATCACGACGAATTCTATAAATTCCTCCAAGAAATATTCACCAAAAACGATTTTAAATCTTCCCAGTAACTTTAGGCCGCGTTTGCACCGCAAATATTCAAACATTCACAACTTAAAAATTACTTACGGTATTTTAAAATTATTCAGATGTTTTTTTTTTCTTGCATTTTCACCGAAAATAAAGTGTTTTTATGTTTTTTTAAGCGCTCGAAAAAAGTGCAATTTTAAAAAATTACAAATTTTGTTCTCTTGGAATTATCTCGAAATGTAGATTTTTACAGTATCGTGGAGCCAAATGTTGTTTGAGTAAATTTTGAAAATTTCAAGTATCTGGCAACTGTTTTTATATTTTTTAAGCGCTCGAGAAAAAGTGCAACTTTTAAAAATTACAAATTTTGTTCTCGTCGAATTATCTCGAAATGTAGTAAAGGGATGTTTGCAGATTCTGACTATCGTGGAGTAATATGTTGTTTGAGTAAATTTAGAAAATTTCAAGTGCCCGGCAATTGTTTTTATATTTTTTTAAACGCGCGAGAAAAAGTGCAACTTTTAAAAATTACAAATTTTGTTCTCGTGGAATTATTTCGAAATGTAGTGAAGGGATGTTTGCTGATTTTGACTATCGTGGAGTAATATGTTGTTTGAGTAAATTTGGGAAATTTCAAGTGTCTGGCAATTCTGTTTATATTTTTTTAAGCGCGCGAGAAAACGTGCAACTTTTAAAAATTACAAATTTTGTTCTCGTTGAATTATTTCGAAATTTAGCAAAGGGATGTTTGCAGATTTTGATTATCGTGGAGTAATATGTTGTTTGTGTAAATTTTGAAAACTTCAAGTGTCTGTCAATTGTTTTTATATTTTTTTAAGCGCTCGAGAGAAAGTGCAACTTTTAAAAATTACAAATTTTGTTCTCGTAGAATTATTTCGAATTGTAGTGAAGGGATGTTTGCTGATTTTGACTATCTTGGAGTAATATGTTGTTTGTGTAAATTTAAAAAAATTCAAGTGTCTGGTAATTGTTTTTTATATATTTTTTAAGCGCTCGAGAAAAAGTGCAACTTTGAAAAATTACAAATTTTGTTCTCGTGGAATTATCTCGAATTGTAGTGAAGGGATGTTTGCAGATTTTGACAGTATCTTGGAGGACTGTGTTGTTTGAGTAAATTTGGGAAATTTCAAGTGCCTGGCAATTGTTTTTATATTTTTTTTAGCGCGCGAGAAAAAGTGCAACTTTGAAAAATTACAAATTTTATTCTCGTTGAATTATTTCGAAATGTAGTGAAGGGATGTTTGCTGATTTTGACTATCGTGGAGTAATATGTTGTTTGAGTAAATTTGGGAAATTTCAAGTGTCTGGCAATTGTTTTTATATTTTTTCAAGCGCTCGAGAAAAAGTACAATTTTAAATAATTACAAATTTTGTTCTCGTGGAATTATCTCGAATTGTAGTGAAGGGATGTTTGCAGATTTTGACAGTATCTTGGAGGACTGTGTTGTTTGAGTAAATTTGGGAAATTTCAAGTGCCTGGCAATTGTTTTTATATTTTTTTTAGCGCGCGAGAAAAAGTGCAACTTTGAAAAATTACAAATTTTATTCTCGTTGAATTATTTCGAAATGTAGTGAAGGGATGTTTGCTGATTTTGACTATCGTGGAGTAATATGTTGTTTGAGTAAATTTGGGAAATTTCAAGTGTCTGGCAATTGTGTTTATATTTTTTTAAGCGCTCGAGAAAAAGTGCAACTTTGAAAAATTACAAATTTTCTTCTCGTGGAATTATTTCGAAATGTAGTGAAGGTTTGCAGATTTTGACAGTATCGTGGAGTAATATGTTGTTTGTGTAAATTTAGAAAATTTCAAGTGCCCGGCAATTGTTTTTATATTTTTTTTAGCGCGCGAGAAAAAGTGCAACTTTTAAAAATTACAAATTTTGTTCTCGTTGAATTATTTCGAAATGTAGTGAAGGTACGTTTGCTGATTTTGACTATCGTGGAGTAATATGTTGTTTGAGTAAATTTGGGAAATTTCAAGTGTCTGTCAATTGTTTTTATATTTTTTTAAGCGCTCGAGAAAAAGTGCAACTTTGAAAAATTACAAATTTTGTTCTCGTCGAATTATTTCAAAATGTAGTTAAGGGATTTTAATTGAATATGCTCTTTGAGTAAATTTTGAAAATTTCAAGTGTCAAACTCAAAATGCACCGATCGGATTTAAAAACTTTTGGTACGTTTTCTCTTAGTTTCTATGAGGACTTCGGTTTTGTGTTAAGAAAATTTCAATTTTCGTCGTGATAAAAATAGTTTTCAAAATGATATCTTCAAAAGTACCCAACTTCCGGTTTTGTGGTACAATTAATTATTGCGGATACATCCCTCTCTCGTTTAATTATTAATAAAATAAACAGATTCAATTAACCAAATTCTCTCACACACACGAACACAAACAAACACACGGACATTTTTGCGCAGGCGGATGGACGGTCAAGTTCCGCCAGGCTCGCGCTCTCGGACTTTTATTATAATCAGTAGCGGCCGCGCGCGATCGCCGGATGTTTCGTTCGAAATTCACCTGTTTCTTCGCGTCCCGCCATCATCATCATCATCATCTTCGCTTGATCTTCGTGCGCGAATAAAGATGAATGAGCGGTGAACGTGTTTGCGCGTGTTGTGTGTGTCGTCGTGAATGCCCGTAGGCGGTTTTACGCGAAGAAGAGATGTCCGTGAATATTGTGTAACGTAACGTGAGAATGACGCTGCGGGTTAATTGATTAAATCATCATTTAATGAGGACAGATAGAAGAAAAAGCAGTCGAGCGTAGACAAAAAAATACTCATTTAACCTATTGGATAACAGGTGTTGTTTGAATAATATTACGTAAAATACGCAAGAGCTTGAGCGTTTGTTTACGCACTTTGGCTAAAATTGCTGGGAGTAAGAATTATTACGCACAACGCACAACGAAAGGATAAGGAATATTTTGGATTAACATACAATTCGTTAATGGAGGAAGTAAAGGTCAGCCGTTTTGAATTATACACACATAACTATCTTTATTTGGTTTCTGTTATCGTAAATAACAATACAACGGATATTGGTAGTGGACTGCATCCAAATGTGCTATCTTTCGGTTGGAATTATGTTATGTAATAAATACATAAGTCCGTAAGAGTTTAAGCTAGAAGAAACTAGAAATGACATTTGCTTGACCATCAGTGGAACGTTTTCTGCTAAAGTATGAAAGCAAAATTGAAAATTGCGAGAAACGCATTTGAGTAAAATTCCTTGATGATCTAAGAAGAAACGTCTCCAACTTCTGCTTTAATTCGGAATAAAATGAAATGATCGAAAAGTTGCAAAAGTTAAAGCGAAAAAATGTAGGACAATCGCCCAATAAAGAAATCAAGTTCATGTTCAATGCCAAATCATCATCTACAACTACACGAATTTACAGTAAGTTTTAAAGTCATTTTTTTATATAATAAATACCAATAAATTGCATACCAATGAAACAGTTAAAAGTCAAATTATTTTTTTTGCGCGTATCGTGATCCTTTCGATTCTTACAACATTTCGCGCCAGGAATTTCAAAAATCTGAAGATGCGTTCAAAAGTTATTGTCAAATAACCAAAAACAATTGAAACGCAAAAAACATTTTTTGAGCCTATCGCGATCCATTCAATTCGTACAACGTTCCGCACTTTGCATTTTCAAAATTTGGCGATGCGTTCAATAGTTATTCTCAAAAAACGAAAAACAGTCGAAAGTCAATTAAGTTTTTTGAGCGTATCGTGATCCGTTCGATTCTTACAACATTTTGACCCAGGAATTTCCAAAATCTGAAGATGCGTTCAAAAGTTATTGTCAAATAACCAAAAACAATTGAAACGCAAAAAACATTTTTTGAGCCTATCGCGATCCATTCGATTCGTACAACGTTCCGCACTTTGTATTTTCAAAATTTGGCGATGCGTTCAAAAGTTATTCTAAAAAAACGAAAAACAGTCGAAAGTCAAATTAAGTTTTTCGAGCGTATCGTGATCCTTTCGATTCTTACAACATTTCGCGCCAGGAATTTCCAAAATCTGAAGATGCGTTCAAAAGTTATTGTCAAATAACCAAAAACAATTGAAACGCAAAAAACATTTTTTGAGCCTATCGCGATCCATTCGATTCGTACAACGTTCCGCACTTTGTATTTTCAAAATTTGGCGATGCGTTCAAAAGTTATTCTAAAAAAACGAAAAACAGTCGAAAGTCAAATTAAGTTTTTCGAGCGTATCGTGATCCTTTCGATTCTTACAACATTTCGCGCCAGGAATTTCCAAAATCTGAAGATGCGTTCAAAAGTTATTGTCAAATAACCAAAAACAATTGAAACGCAAAAAACATTTTTTGAGCCTATCGCGATCCATTCGATTCGTACAATGTTCCGCACTTTGCATTTTCAAAATTTGGCGATGCGTTCAAAAGTTATTCTAAAAAAACGAAAAACAGTCGAAAGTCAAATTAAGTTTTTTGAGCGTATCGTGATCCGTTCGATTCTTACAACATTTTGCACCAGGAATTTCCAAAATCTGAAGATGCGTTCAAAAGTTATTGTCAAAAAAACAAAAACAATTGAAACCCAAAAAACATTTTTTGAGCCTATCGCAATCCATTCGATTCATACATAGCTCCGCACTTGGCATTTTCAAAATTTGGCGATACGATCAAAAATTATTCTAAAAAAAATGAAGAACAGTTAAGTCAAATTTTTTGTTTATTGTTTGAGCGTATCGTGATCTATTCAATTTGCTTATGTATTTATTTATTTATTTACGGGAACATCCCTTTATAATACAATCAAATATCTTACAACTCTGGATAAATTATAATTGTACAAAATCATACAAACAAAACTTAAAATGTAAACAAATAAACACGTCGCTAACTTCACTCAGGTTTGTTACGCGAAGATTGGTACAATTGGCACTTCATTATGCACTGAAAATTTTCCAAATTTGGTGATAACGTTCAGAAGTTATTTTCAAAAATCGAAAAACAATTGAAAATCAAATTTAATTATATGACCGTGTCGTAACCTATTGGATTAGTATAAGATCGTGCACCAAAAATTTTCAAAATCTGAAGTTGCGTTCAATAGTTATTCATAATAAACCGAAAAACAATTGAAAGTCAAGTTTTATATTTGGTGCGCATCGATATCTACTCGATTAGTACACCATTCTGCACTAAGATTTTTCATAATCCGATCATGCGTTCAAAAGTTATTTAAAAAAAAAAAAAAAACAATTGAAACTCAAAATTATTTTTTGGCCGTATCGTAATCTATTCGATTGGTACGACAATTTGAAGCAAGAATTTACGAAATCTAAAGATGCGTTCAAAAGTTATTCGCAAAAAACCGAAAAACAACTGAAAGCCAAATTTTATTTTTTGTGTACCTCAACATCTACTCGATGAATGCAACATTTTGCACTGAGATTTTTCAAAATTTTATGATGCGTTCAAAAGTTATTTTCAAAAAAACTAAAAACAATTGAAACTCAAAATTATTTTCTGGTCGCATCGTGATCTATTCGATTGATACGACATTTTGAAGCAAGAATTTCCGAAATCAGGAGATGCGTTCAAAAGTTATTCGCAAAAAACCGAAAAACAATCGAAAGCCAAATTTTATTTTTCGTGTACCTCAACATCTACTCGATTAATACAACATTTTGCACTAAGAATTTTCAAAATTTTATGATGCGTTCAAAAGTTATTTTCAAAAAAACGAAAAACAATTGAAACTCAAAATTATTTTTTAGTCGCATCGTGATCTATTCGATCGGTACGACATTTTGAAGCAAGAATTTCCGAAATCCGAAGATGCGTTCAAAAGTTATTCGCAAAAAACCGAAAAACAATTGAAAGCCAAATTTTATTTTTCGTGTACCTCAACATCTACTCGATTAATACAACATTTTGCACTAAGAATTTTTAAAATTTAGTGATGCGTTCAAAGGTTATTCCTAAAAAAAACGAAAAACAATTGAAACTCAAAATTATTTTTTGGCCGCATCGTGATCTATTCGATTGGTGCGATATTTTGAAGCAAGAATTTCCGAAATCGGAAGATGCGTTCAAAAGTTATTCGCAAAAAACCGAAAAACAATTGAAAGACGAATTTTATTTTTAGTGCGCATCGATATCTACTCGATTGGTACAACATTTTGCACTAAGAATTTTCAAAATTTGATGATGCGTTCAAAAGTTATTCACAAAAAACGAAAAACAATTGAAAGTTAAATTTAATTTTTTGAGCGTATCGGTATTTACTGGGTTGGTAAAACATTCTACACTGAGAATTTTCAAAATTTGGTGATGCGTTTAAAAGTTATTCTCAAAAAACAAAAAACAAACAACTGCAAGGCGACCACTTCATTTCGTATCAAGTAAATTTGTTTATTTTTTAATTACTGTATGAAATTGGAAAAATCGTATTGACAATAATGCTTACTTACTACTCCGCCATTAAGCCAAAAACAAACAAAACAAAAAACAAAAAAGACGACAGAAGATGTCTTTGGAAATCATGTTAACGAACATGAGTGAATCACTTGCGCAGGTAGAGAAAATTGAAGAGATGTTGTGATCGTGTACAATATGTTTATTTTTTATTTTTAATTACCGTTAACGAACATTAGAACGGCGGAACACTCTGGTGTGTAAACAAATGCAAAGTGACCATGATCATCATCATCTTTTGTTTTTACCGTTAACGAACGCCAATGAGTCTCGGGAGGCGGGCGAGGAGGAGTAGCGGTGGTTTTTACGGTTAATTTTCCGCGCGCTCGTGAAAACAATCGGAAAACTGTTGTTGTCTCTTGGTGCGGGAAGAGGTGGAGGTGAAGGAGGAGGAGGAGGAGGAGGAGGAGGAAAAGTGGCGATTTGAATACGCGCCGATGTGAGAGTATGCTATACGATAGCCAAGGTATTTAAAAATGGCCGCCCCCGATTTCCACTTGTTTCCAAGCGTTTGTTTTGTTTTATTTATTTTTCCTTCGCTTTGAATAATTAATGTCGGCGTCACTTTCTTTTCCTTGAATATTATTAAGCCGGTGTTACACGATGCACGGGAAGATTTTTGCAGAATCGTATTTAGAGTAAATTTAGAAAGTTTCTAGTGTGTGGCAATTGTTTTTCTATTTTTGTTTGGCCTCTGAAAAACGCGCAACTTCGGAATAACCATTGGCTCGGTTCTCGCCGGATATTTTGAAATTTAGTCGTGGAGCATTTGGAGGTTCTCGCAGAATCTTAGAGCAGAATGTATTTGGAGTAAATTTGGAAAGTTTCAAGTGCGCGGCAATTGTTTTTCTACTTTTGTTTCGCCCCTGAAAAACGCGCAATTATTTGATTCCATTAACGCTAGCCGCTTACGTTCCTCGTTTATCACGGACACATTACTTTAATTACATCTGCTTTTAAATCTCCCTCTCTCTCTCTGTCTTTGTGTTTATTTCCATTCGCCTTTTTTAGAAAGGTGAGCTCTCGGTGTATACACTCGCCCGCAGAACGCGATCCACTGGCGCGAAACGGATGGACTTCCGGTGAGAGAAAACGCCACCCGTAACAATAATAATAATAATGATGAACATAATGGAAAGAATGGTTTTAATTCGTGTCCGTTTCCACCGAAGAAAAGAGAGAGAGAGAGAGAGAGAGAGAGAGGGAGATGCAAAGATTTAGGTTTTAATAATGGAATCGAATTGTACTTTTGTTTTTTGGTGCTGCGGAAAATGGGACGTATTCATCAATGCTGCATTTAATGTTTGATTAATAATTTTTTTCAACGATACGACCTTCAAAGTGACGTTCCTTTTGTGGTGAAAAGTAGGCATGGAAATTAAACAAAATTTTTTTGTTTTTTTTTTGTTTCTTTTTTGGCATTCAGCCAAAGCTAAACAAAATTTTATGCAAAATATATTGACAGGGTCAAAAAAGTGTTTATTTATTTTGCCGTATTTAATTTTTGATTAATATTTTTTCAACAATACGGCTTTCAAAATGAATGTGGTGAATTTTTTTTTTATGTCTACATATCAAGAAGGCACATTTTTTGTGCTATATTGACAGGGTCCAAAATAAACGGGGGGGGGGGGATTTTGTTCTTTTCACTGTAACTACTAAAATGTGAATTTTAACATGGACGAAGGCGATTTAAAAATAATCGCGCATCGTTCTCGAAAAATAAAACAAAAGCGATTGCCGGCGCATCATCTCGCCTGCTATGATTATGGATTTTTTTTTTTCGGTTTTGTTTTCGTACTCGTTATTAATGTGGTGTACACACACACAGACACACACCATATGGATCTCGAGTGACCCTCTTTTATCTCCCGCGTCCGTTTCCTCTCCTTTCTTCTGCCCGTAAAGTCATGTCCTGTAGCATTAGCTCTACCTGTCCTTTGAAGTCCTTGCGATGAGAGAATAAGAGCCGGACGTCCCGAGAGTATTAGCAGAACGTGTTGATAAAACATCAACGTAATGCAAGTAATCGCAGAATTCAAGTTTTCTTTATGTTCTTAAGGTCATCTTATGCCCAAAAAAAAAAATTGATGTTTTTACCTTTTCTGATAGGTACGTCCTCAGGCAATGCTACCAAGCTAAAATATTTCAAAAAAGTCTGCGCGAAATGTCCAAAAAATAAAAAATAAATTTGTTTATGTGGTTTTCTATATTTTTCATGAAATGGGGATGTTTCAGGTGAGGCATCCAAAATGTTTTTAATTGTACTGACAGGTACGTCCTTTGGCAATGCCACCAAGCTAAAATATTTCAAAAAAGTCTGCGCGAAATGTCCAAGAAATAAAAAAAAATAATTTTGTTCATGTGGTCTTCTATATTTTTCATGAAATGAGGATGTTTCAGGTGAGGCATCCAAGATGTTTTTAATTGTACTGATAGGTACGTCCTTTGGCAATGCCACCAAGCTAAAATATTTCGAAAAAGTCTGCCCGAAATGACCAAAAAATGAAAAAATTAATTTTGTTAATTTTTCATGAAATGGGGATGTTTCAGGTGAGGCATCCAAAATGTTTTCAATTGTACTGATAGGTACTTCCTTTGGCAGTGCTACCAAGCTAAAATATTCCAAAAAAGTCTGCGCGAAATGTCCAAAAAATAAAAAAATAAAAAAATAAAATTTTGTTCGTGTGGCCTTCCATATTTTTCATGAAATGGGGATGTTTCAAGTGAGGCATCCAAAATGTTTTTAATTGTACCGATAGGTACGGCCTTTGGCAATGCTACCAAGCTAAAATATTTCAAAAAAGTCTGCCCGAAATGACCAAAAAATGAAAAAATTAATTTTGTTAATTTTTCATGAAATGGGGATGTTTCAGGTGAGGCATCCAAAATGTTTTTAATTGTACTGATAGGTACTTCCTTTGGCAGTGCTACCAAGCTAAAATATTCCAAAAAAGTCTGCGCGAAATGTCCAAAAAATAAAAAAATAAAAAAATAAAATTTTGTTCGTGTGGCCTTCCATATTTTTCATGAAATGGGGATGTTTCAAGTGAGGCATCCAAAATGTTTTTAATTGTACCGATAGGTACGGCCTTTGGCAATGCTACCAAGCTAAAATATTTCAAAAAAGTCTGCCCGAAATGACCAAAAAATGAAAAAATTAATTTTGTTAATTTTTCATGAAATGGGGATGTTTCAGGTGAGGCATCCAAAATGTTTTCAATGGTACTGATAGGTACGTTCTTTGGCAATGCTACCAAGCTAAAATATTTCAAAAAAGTCTGCGCGAAATGTCCAAAAAATAAAAAAAATAAATTTTGTTCATGTAATCTTTTGCATTTTTCATGAAATGGGGATGTTTCAGGTGAGGCATCCAAAATGTTTTTAATTGTACTGACAGGTACGTCCTTTGGCAATGCCACCAAGCTAAAATATTTCGAAAAAGTCTGCCCGAAATGACCAAAAAATGAAAAAATTAATTTTGTTAATTTTTCATGAAATGGGGATGTTTCAGGTGAGGCATCCAAAATGTTTTTAATTGTACTGATAGGTACTTCCTTTGGCAGTGCTACCAAGCTAAAATATTTCAAAAAAGTCTGCGCGAAATGTCCAAAAAATAAAAAAAATAAATTTTGTTCATGTAATCTTCTATATTTTTCGTGAAATGGGGATGTTTCAGGTGAGGCATCCAAAATGTTTTTAATTGTACTGATAGGTACGTCCTTTGGCAATGCTACCAAGCTAAAATATTTAAAAAAAGTCTGCGCGAAATGTCCAAAAAATAAAAAAAATAAATTTTGTTCATGTACTCTTTTGCATTTTTCATGAAATGGGGATGTTTCAGGTAAGGCATCCAAAATGTTTTTAATTGTACTGATAGGTACGTCCTTTGGCAATGCTACCAAGCTAAAATATTTCGAAAAAGTCTGCGCGAAATGTCCAAAAAATAAAAAAATAAAAATTTTGTTCATGTGGTCTTCTATATTTTTCGTGAAATGGGGATGTTTCAGGTGAGGCATCCAATATGTTTGTAATTGTACTGATAGGTACGTCGTTTGGCAATGCCACCAAACTAAAATATTTCAAAAAAGTCTGCGCGAAATGTCCAAAAAATAAAAAAAAATAATTTTGTTCATGTGGTTTTCTATATTTTTCGTGAAATGGGGATGTTTTAGGTGAGGCATCCAAAATGTTTTTAATTGTACTGGTGGGTACGTCCTTTGGCAATGCTACCAAGTTAAAATATTTCAAAAAAGTCTGCGCGAAATGTCCAAAAAATTAAAAAAAATAAATTTTGTTCATGTGATCTTCTATATTTTCCATGAAACGGGGATATTTCAGGTGAGGTATCCAAAATGTTTTTAATTGTACTGATAGGTACGTCCTTTGGCAATGCTACCAAGCTAAAATATTTCAAAAAAGTCTGCGCGAAATGTCCAAAAAATAAAAAAAATAAATTTTGTTCATGTAATCTTCTATATTTTTCGTGAAATGGGGATGTTTCAGGTGAGGCATCCAAAATGTTTTTAATTGTACTGATAGGTACTTCATTTGGCAATGCTATCAAGCTAAAATATTTCAAAAAAGTCTGCGCGAAATGTCCAAAAAATAAAAAATAAAAATTTTGTTCATGTGGTCTTCTATATTTTTCATGAAATGGGGATGTTTCAGGTGTAGCATCCAAAATGTTTTTCATTGTACTGATAGGTACGTCCTTTGGCAATGCCACCAAGCTAAAATATTTCAAAAAAGTCTGCGCGAAATGTCCAAAAAATAAAAAAAAAAATTTGTTTATGTGGTTTTCTATATTTTTCATGAAATGGGGAAGTTTCCGGTGAGGCATCCAAAATGTTTTTAATCGTACTGATAGGTACGTCCTTTGGCAATGCTACCAAGTTAAAATATTTCAAAAAAATCTGCGCGTAATGTCCAAAAAATAAAAAAAATAAATTTTGTTTATGTGGTTTTCTATATTTTTCATGAAATGGGGAAGTTTCCGGTGAGGTATTCAAAATGTTTTTAATTGTACTGATAGGTACGTCCTTTGGCAGTGCTACCAAGCTAAAATATTTCAAAAAAGTCTGCGCAAAATGTTCAAAAAAATAAAAAATAAAAATTTTTGTTCATGTAGTCTTCTATATTTTTACAGGTGAGGTATTAAAAATGTTTTTAACTTTTCTGATGGATATGACCTTGAGCCATTATGATAAAATTAATCAAACACCCCTTGATTAGTTTTTAAGAAACAACAACTTTTCATTTTTGTTGAATTTTTTTTTATCCATATCCTGGTTTGGTTAGAGGGCACGGTTCGAATAAGTAAGTAGGTCGCGTTGAACCTTGGCACGTCAACGTGTGCTCTTCCTGAGACGTCGTCTAAAAGTGGCCTCCTCCTCCGCGTCCTCCATCTTCTGGTGCGTGCGTCCACTCGGGTCCGGTCCGGCGCTAAGAATAATTTTACGGTGGTGGTCATCGATGAAAATTCATGTCCGACAACTTGCGTCCGCCATCCTCCGGCTCTCGTCATCATTTATTTTTAATGGACGTGAGCGTTGCGTAAAATTCGCGCGTCCTTCCCATATATTTTAACAGACGTACACGGTTTCGAACTATTTTTAAACGCGAATCTACGCAGAAAATTACGTTAAAATACTTAAATTCTTACTTTTCGCAGCCTCCTAAATTTTATGATTAATTAATTTCTCACTTAACCCGTGGTGAAACATAATTATATATTTGATTAATTAAAACATTCCTAAATTTTATGATCGAGGAGTGTATTTCAACTTCAATGCAAGAATTTTTTGTTTTTGTTTTCGCAGCCTCCGCAGTATCTAATTACTTACTTAAATTCTTTGTTTTCACAGCCTCCTAAATTTTATGATCGAGGAGTGTATTTCAACTTCAATGCAAGGATTTTTCGTTTTTGTTTGTTTTCGCAGCCTCCTCAGTATCTAATGAGCAACGAGTTTTTCTTTTATTGCGTTTTCGCAGCCTCCTCAGTACCTGTTTTTCTTTTATTACGTATGGATTGAGGTTAGAAATTTTGACACTCCGATTAGATCACTCGTTCCCATTCACTCTTCTTTCTCTCGCTATCTCTCCGCGTGTGAGAGAGCTTTGTGCGCGAGATCGAGTTGCGGATCTCGGCGGAGCGGACGTCCCGTGGGAATTGGCGTGTGAGAAACGACAGTCACCAGTTGTAACAACTTGCGAAACCTCAAGAATATGCTCATTCCCGACCGCAAGGAATTATTTAATTATTCCTAAACAAGGATGAAAGTGTAAATATAAATGATACCATCAAATCGGAGAAAGTAACATGACGGCCACATCACCATTTTTTTACTTTCTCCGTACGAACTCTGTCTATCCAAATCGAGTACAAGACATTGCTGAAAGAATTTTTCAAAGCCGGACGTGCTTTAAAGACTTTTCTTAACTTACGTACGAATCTATAGTTTAACTTTATTTGGATGAAACATCCAACGGCGTGTTTCTCGCGTTTCGATCCATCCAAAACGTGCGCAGAAAAACGTAGGGTTCGTCATTGCCTCGGTTTCCATGGTTACGATTTGTTGACTCCTGGCGCTCGCACGAAGACGTCGTCCATTAACCGACGACATGTTCGTGAGTCAGCGCTGCGGTAATTTTTTACAAGAATTCAAGTGCAAATTCAAGGAATTGTTAATTTCTCATTCGGACGCACTTTTTCACGAAGAGCAGTCGCCGATTCCTTCATTTCCAGCGTGCAGGTGTTTCTAATAAGGGCGGAGAGATGGTGATGTTTTTTATACACGATCCAGATAATTCGCTTTACAAGTTTGGTACGTTGTAAATGTTTTTTTTTCCAAAAGTGTTGAGCGTTTTTAAGTTAATTCGCTTTATAAATTTGATATGTTGTAAGTAGAATATCTAATAATTTTAATATTGTTTATGCTGGAGGCTTCTACTTCGTTATACATGTTGTAAATATAACAAAAACACTTTTACATTGTTGGTAAACACAAATTTTATTTTATACTATAGTCAACAATACAATAAAATTTGTGTAAAAGTGTTTTATTATACTAATAATTTTAATTATGACGAAAAAGTGTTGAGCGCTTTTAAGTCAAGCAAAAATTATTGCAGACCGGTTTCTGGTTATACCACCCTAATCTCTTCTTAGTATCCATCGTTAAAGATCCATCGAGTGAAATCAAGAATAGTTTAGTGTTAAATGATGTTTTAATAAAGTGATTTTGTTGCAGAAATTGGAAGAGGTACGGTGAAAGGGGGTCGAGTCTCGCCCGGCACTCGGCCCCACGCACAACCACGGGCACCCTTGAAGCCGCCCGCTCCAAGGACTGCGGAGGCCCTCGCCGTACTGGTCCAGCACCTGGTCTTCAATGTAAGTACAATTTTTTTAAATCAAATTCCATTCTCGTGTGGTTATCTTGAAAACTAGTCGGGGGTATTTTGTGTTTTTTGCGGAATCATCAAGAATAATGTATTTTGAGTAAATTTGGAAAATTTCCAACGCGCGGTAATTGTTTTTCCATTTTTTTATTCCACCCGAGAAAATGCGCAATTTCAGAACTGATGAAGGACTCGATTCTCGGTTGGTTATCTTAAAAACTAGTTAATGGGTGTTTTGATTTTTTTACGGAATCATCAAGAATAATGTATTTTGAGTAAATCTGGAAAATTTCCACCGCGCGGCAAATGTTTTTTAATGTTTTATTTCACCCGAGAAAAAGCGTAATTTCGCCACCATGGCGACACCCTGTATAGTGACAATTTGAAAAAAATCACACATTATAAATGACTGACATTGAAATCTCTGTGACCATTGTGATTTAGTTTTTTTTTTTTTTCAACGTGATTAGTCTCGTCTGATGGCGCACAGCATACACCTACAATTAATCCGAATAATGGCATTAATGTGGGCGTGTAAGCGCATCAACTGTCACTTAATTGAGTGTCAATCGGCATTGAATTGTGGACATCCTGTTTGTTGTAATGAAAGCCGAAAAAAATAAAATCATCACGCCTCCTCTTCTTAGTTGAATCATTTCCGGATGAATTAATTCGTTACGTTTTTTTTTTTCGCAAATGAAGCATTTGAGTGGTGCGTCGAAGAAAATTAAGAAGAAAAAAACAATAATCTGCTTGTTTTCAACTTGGTGCAGCTTTTCGGTCGGTAGATGTCGCTTTAAAAAAATTTCTATTCTAACGGATACTTGGTTAGGTTTTAACGCCATAGTGAAACGACCATAACTTGCGTCGAAACCGACCAGTCATGAATGTTACTTTAATAAAAAATTTCTTTTTTCTTTTAAGCTACTTAGTTTTTATATATTTTTTTCCCTGTAAAAAGATGTAAGATCTGTTGGGAAATAAACATATTATTAATATTATTATTATTAATAATAATACTTGAAAAGTAAAACGTTTTGAAATAATGAGAAATTTAAATAATTGATCAAAGAGATAAATCTTCGAATCTTCGAAAGATATCTTAATGCGTCTTCGCGATGAATATGAGAATCGAGTGGCTTTTCTGTGTAGCCTCTTTTTTTGCATTTTCGCAATTACGAAGTACCAAAAAAAAAGATATAAACGCTATGACCGCCATAACCAAAAATTATTGAAAATTCCCCTCGCGTTTCCGTTTCCTTATTGGCGCCCACTATTTTGAAACGTGCGCACGTTTTCGCAGCGTGAAAATAGTCGTTCCGTTTTTAGGCAAATATTTACGGCTCCGAACACGCGTTACCGCAATTCCTGTCAGCAGCACTTTGATTTGTTTCGAACACACGCACACATCAAGCGATTTGCGCTCGTAAAATCTCTCGAAACCAATTAACTCGTCTTGTGCACACGTCTGCCCTGCGTACATTCTTGATAATTTTAGAATAAAAAATACGCCAAAAAAAAAATACAAAAAAGATCATTTTTACATCGCGGAAACAATAAAAAAAAATAATAACTCAACAAATTAAAGTTCAAAAATATTAAAATTTCAATGTTGCAAAATTACGACAGCTTTCCAAATCCTAAATTTTTAAGATTTTATACATTAAAAAAAAATTTTTTTTTAAATATTCAATTTTCCAATTTCTGAATTTTAATTATATTTTTCATATCCAGATATCATCTTAAATAATATACCGTAATTTATTTGAATTTCTGTATTACAATCAAAATAATCAAAAATGTCAAATAAACTCATTATCTTGAACAGATTAAAAAAAGTTCAAAAATAATAAAATTTCAATATTGTAAAATTACGACAGCTTTCTAAATCCTAAATTTTCAAAATTATATACAATAAAAAAAAAATTGAAAAAAAAATTCAATTTTCCAATTTCTAAATTTTCATTTTTTTTTTCTATCCAGATATTATCTTAGATAATATACCGAAATTTATTTAAAATTTTGTATTACAATCGATTACTTTTTAATCAAAAAACATCAAATAAATTCTGATTTCGGTTTCCCTTGTTTCTAATCACGTCGACGCACTTTTTCCTCTAATATACATCTGTCGTTTCAATGAAAGTTTTTCATGTTTTTGAATATGTGAACCATCACAAAGGATAAATGAAAGTCCCACATATTTTGTAATGCCATATTTGGAATATTTCAATTAAGCGATGATTTTTTTTTTCACTTCTCCAATAATTTCACTCACAATCAAACGACAATTATAAAAATCTGGCCGGTGAGCATTCCTCCTCATGGGCTCCATATGGATGGCAGTTAATATGCTTTTTTTTTATTAGCATTTCAACGTTAATTCTTGATCGAATGCGCTCGCATCTGTTAAAAGTAAGAGTTCTGCAAATGACGATGATGATGATGATGATGATATTTCGCATTCTGGGACAAACACTTTCCCACCGTTTTTATGCGTTTCGATAATTTTCTTTACGGCACAATGTAAAAGTGTCGAAAATTGAGAAATTGTAATACTTAAAATTAAAAAGAAAACACTTTATTAGACTAAAAAATAAAAATATGAAACGGGAACTTTACCAACAAATCTTTTAGAGTTGAAATTTTTAAGTTGTAATTACCAAATTTGCTTTTAAAACTCCTTAAAAAAATGAACTATTTTTAATTTTCGATCAAAAACAATTGCCACACCGTGGTTGAAAACCAAGCGATTAAATCAAACTTGTGAAAATTAAAAAAATTGCATTCAAAGATTTGAAAAATTGTAAAAAATTAATCGATCACGGAATTTGCTTTTAAAGCTCAAGATCCTTAAAACGATGACCTATTTTTAATTTTCGATCAAAACAATTGCCAGATCGTAGTCGAAAACAAAGCGACATTAAATCAAACTTGAAGCGGGAAAATTAAAAAAAAAAAGTGCATTCAACGATTTGAAAAATTGTGAAAAATTAGTCGATCACGGAATTTGCTCCAAAAGCTCAAGATCCTTAAAACAATGAACTATTTTTAATTTTCGATCAGAAACAACTGCCATATCGTAGCCGAAAACAAAGCGATCAAATCAAACTTGAAGTGTGAAAATTAAAAAAAAGCACTCAACGATTTAAATAATTGTAAAAAAATAATCGTTTACGGAATTTGCTCCAAAAGCTCAAAATCCTTAAATCAATGAACTATTTTTAATTTCTGATAAAAACAATTGCCAGATCGTAGTCGAAAACAAAGAGACATTAAATCAAACTTGAAGCGGGAAAATTAAAAAAAAAGTGCATTCAACGATTTGAAAAATTGTGAAATATGAATCGATCACGGAATTTGCTCCAAAAGCTCAAAATCCTTAAATCAATGAACTATTTTTAATTTCCGATAAAAACAATTGCCACATCGTAGTCAAAAACAAAGCGATCAAATCAAAGTTGTAACGAAAATTTAAAAAAAAATACATTCAACGATTTAAAAAATTGTAAAAAGTTAATCGATTACGGAATAAATGTTGGGTCTCGGAAGAATTTGAAAAAATTCACGACGGTCCCTAATGATGGGAAAAAGCGTGTAAAGTAATTATTTTTCAGAAAAAAAAATATTTTGGTCATTTAATGATTTTCGCCATTTTTTTAATAGTTTTCAGGAAAAAATGCGTGAAAAAAAATGTTGGGTCTCAGAAAAATTCGAAAAAATTCATGACGGTTCTTAAAGACGGGGAAAAGCGTGTAAAGTAATAATTTTTCATAAAAAAAAAATTTCGGTCATTTCATGATTTTCGCCATTTTTTCCATAGTTTTCAGGAGAAAATGCGTGAAAAAAATGTTGGGTCTCAGAAAAATTCAAAAAAATTATCTAAGGTCCTTAAAGACAGGAAAAAGCGTGTAAATTATTTTTCAGAAAAAACATTTTTTTTGGTCATTTCATGATTTTTGCCATTTTTTCCAAAGTTTTCAGGAAAAAATGCGTGAAAAAAAATTTTGGGTGTCAGAAAAATTGAAAAAAATTCATGACGCTTCTTAAAGACGGGGAAAAGCGTGTAAAGTAATAATTTTTTATACATTTTTTTTTTTTTGTCATTTTATGATTTTCGCCATTTTTTCCCATATTTTTCAAGAGAAAATGCTTGAAAAAAATGTTAGCTCTCAGAAAAATTCGAAAAAATTCGTGACGGTTCTTAAAGACGGGGAAAAGCGTGTCAAGTAATTATTTTTCATAAAAAAAATTTTTTGGTCATTTAATGATTTTCGCCATTTTTTTCCATATAAATCGAAAATTTTCAGTTCAGAAAGTGTACTCTGAATTAATTTTGAAAATTTTTAACAATTTGCATCAGGAGACTAGGAACGAAAAGAGGTATTTTAAACCAAAAAGACTAAAAAAAACACATTTTGATCAATTTTTTTTATTTGCGTTTTAAACACAATAAATTAGTTTCACAAAAATTATGGCACTGTCTTCCCATTGACTCTCCCTGCTGATGGCGGAAAAAAGCCTGTAAAATGATTATTTTTCATTAAAAAAAATTTTTGGTGATTCCATGATTTTCGCCATTCTTTCCATAGTTTTCAGGAGAAAATGCGTGAAAGAAATGTCAGAAAAATTCGAAAAAATTCATGACGGTTTTTAAAGACGGGAAAAGGCGTGTAAAGTAATTATTTTTCACAAAAAAAATTTGGTGATTTCATGATTTTCGCAATTTTTTTTAGTTTTCAGGAAAAATGCGTGAAAAAAAATGTTGGGTCTCAGAAAAATTCGAAAAAATTCGTGACGGTTTTTAAAAGACGGGGAAAAGCGTGTAAAGTAATTATTTAAAAAAAAAAAAATTTTTTGTCATTTCATGATTTTCGCCATTTTTTCCAAAGTTTTCAGGAAAAAATGTGTGAAAAAAAAATGTTGGGTCTCAGAAAAATTCAAAAAAATTCATGACGGTTCTTAAAGACGGGGAGAAGCGTGTAAAGTAATTATTTTTTATAAAAAAAAATTTTTCGTGGTTTCATGATTTTCGTCATTTTTCCATAATTTTCAGGAAAAAATGCGTGAAAAAAAAATGTTGGATCTCAAAAAAATTCATAAAAATTGATAATGGTTCTTAAAGGCGGGGAAAAGCGTTAAAAGTAATTATTTTTCATAAAAAAAATTTTTTGGTCATTTCATGATTTACACCATTTTTTCCATAATTTTTAGGAAAAAATGCGTGAAAAGAAAATGTTGGATCTCAAAAAAATTCATAAAAATTGATAACGGTTCTTAAAGGCGGGGAAAAGCGTGTAAAGTAATTATTTTTCAGAAAAAATTTTTTTGGTCATTTCATTTTTTCCATAGTTTTCAGGAAAAAATGCGTGAAAAAAATGTTGGGTCACAGAAAAATTCAAAAAAATTCATAACGGTTCTTAAAGACGGGGAAAAGCGTGTAAAGTAATTATTTTTCAGAAAAAAATTTTTTGGTGATTTCATTTTTTCCATAGTTTTCAGGAAAAAATGCGTGAAAAAAAATGTTGAGTCTTCAAAAAATTCGAAAAAATTCATGACGGTTCTTAGTGACGGTAAAAAGCATGTAACGTAATTATTTTAATAAAAAAAATTTTTGATCATTTCATGATTTTCGCCATTTTTTAAGATACTTAATTGTATTTTATGTAAAGTTTATGTATGTTTTTATTTATTTAAAGTTTCCGTAAATAAAGTTATTATTATTATTATTCATATCGGTTACACGATGTCCACATGAAGATTAATTTTTTTTTTTAATAAATTTATTTCTCACGCTAATTTTTCCGCGATGTAAAATTTTAGTTTTTTGTATTTCTTTTGGCTGTTGTGTCGATGATTATAGTTTTCGCGTATTTATTTTGCTCGTCTCTCTCTTCCTGGGCTCTCGAACGTTTCGGTTTAATTTTAGAAGGCGCCGATTACGAAATTGCGACTTATTTTCGTGCAATTTTCGGCCTCGCGCGCGGTCCGCCGATCGTTAAAAGCGGCGGCCACCGACGAACCGATTCTTGATTATGGGATTACCCACCCGTCCGGACTATTTTCGACTTGAACTCATTTTCTAAAAGCAAAACCAAAGATAATAATAATAATAATAATAATAATCATTTATTTCCCAACAGATTAGACGCCTAGTTACAGGGAAAATACAAAATAAAGCTAAAGTATAACATAAATACCTACAATTAAAATTCATCTAAAGATAACTACAATAACTAAATAAACCGTGACAATATTAATAATCTTTTTTATAATCTTTTTTTATAAAGAAGAAGAAACACAGAAGTTACAGTAATTTTTGTAATAATGCAGAAAATTCACTTAAACTATTTCCGAAGATATCAACGGAATAATGGATAGAAAGATCAAAGATGATCGACTCGATGGTATTTACTTGCAAAAAAAAGAAGAAAAAAAACGCCACGAACAAATTTTACAATTAAGAATGTTCAACTTGCCGTCGGTTTTATTTACTTGCCAAAAAAAAAAACGCCACGAACAAATTTTATGTTCAACTTGCCGTCAGTTTTATTTACTTGCCAAAAAAAAAAACGCCACGAACAAATTTTACAATTGGGAATGTTCAACTTGCCGTCAGTTTTATTTACTTGCCAAAAAAAAAACGCCACGAACACATTTTATATTCAACTTGCCGTCAGTTTTATTTATTATTTACTTGCCAAAAAAAAAAAAACGCCACGAACAAATTTTACAATTAAGAATGTTCACCTTGCCGTCAGCCAACAAACAAAAAGTGAGTATGAGAGTTCGAACTATCCTTTACTGTTTCTTTACCTTTTCAAAGCGGTAGGAATTTTCTAACTACACTCCCCAGAGGATTAAGAATGTTAAGTTCAACTTGCTGTCAGTTTTATTGCCCCGATTGTAATGGTCACCTCCGACACGCCCAGTGCAATAAAAATCTTAAAAACAAAGGTAATTGGACAGGTGTAATTCTCACAGGTTATTCTAAGGATTACCAACAACCAACAACAATAAGTTTCCAATCAGAATTTTACGAAACGACCCGACAATGACAAACGGTCCTTTGAATGTCCACGATTAAATTTCGTCGGGCAGCTGCCGTGAAAAAACCACCTGGCACGCGGGCAGGTATAAAAATAAATACGTTTACACGTTTACGTATGCCCAGATAAAACGTGAAAAACTTGTCCTCTTATCTACGCGAGCTAGAGAAAAAATCAACCTTTTTTCGGGGCAGATGGCGGTGGTGCAGATTCTACTACCTCTCCGGGTTTAGACGAACCCGTTCTAATTCACAGTTCTAACCGACAGGTGATGTTCGAGTTTGCCCAACTGGCCATTGACCTCGCGGTCGTGATTTTGTTTGGGCGATCGGATTTATTACGCTCGACTTGGCGCACCTGAACATAAAGAGTGTCAAAATTTTCGAATTTATTACGCTCAACTGGGCGCACCTAAACATAAAGAGTGTCAAAATTTGATCTCAGAATCGTAATTTTGAATCAGTTCATTCTTTATTTTGTCAAATTTCGAGTTTTTTTTTAAATGTTTTCACGCTATCAAACTTGTTACAACATAACTTCGCATTCCCTTCACGTAAAAATACTTCAGAATTTTAAAGCTGTTTACAGATTATTAGTTAAAAACTACACATTTTGAGTAAATTTATAAAGTAAATTTATAAGTAAGATTAAATTATAAGACATTCGTCGAGACATAAATCAATCGATTTTTCGAATTTTAAACTCATAACGCCACTGATTAGCGATCGTGTTTGTTTCACGTTAATTATTGCATAACATACTTATCATAACATTTATCAAATCTATTTCTTGATAGAAGTAAAAAATTAATGTTTCCTGCTTAAGTCTTTGTTGACTTTTCTCACAACCTACTTTAATACTTTACAAAGTCCATCTCCCCGATGACAAAGCTATCGATTCAAAATTTCAATGCAAACCAATTTACTCATTATCTTAGCGTAATTTGGGTCCGGATCGAGTTAATCCCGTCGCAAATATTTGCTCGGTAATTACAGTTTAGCCCCTAAATAAAAAGGGGACCAGGACGGGTGGTCGCAGTCTTAATAGCACCACTCTTAATTTGCTTTAATCCGGTCCAGTTTTTTTTTTCGTGACTCGGGTGGTGATTTTGAGCGAATCCGGCGCCCCCTCTCGAAATTCCTCGAGAGGTATATATGGCGGCGATGGGCGCCCCAATGGTCAGTCCGTTTCTTGCGCACGTTTCGTTAATAATGGTGTTTTTGAGGAAAAGGTACGCGAACTGCATTAAACGCATTGAAAAATCGGTATGTTAAAATTTTCTCAATTCGCATTTTCATCAATAATTCAACTATGATTTTTTTTTAACTTTGCAGCTCGAGGCCTTTAAGAACCCGTCACTGAAGAAGGAAGTGGAGAGGATGCGTCTGGACGCGGAGGAAGTGCGCCTTTCGTGCAAACAGCTGGAGGAGACCCTGGGCGAGGAGAGGAAGAGGCATCTGGACGTCGTCAAGGATGAGAGGAGCAAGTACAGGGCGGAAATCACTCAGCTCATCGAGAGGCATCGAAACGAAATTATTCAGCGTAAGTGCTCATAAACATAACTCCATAACTTTTCTTCAATTCGAATTTCCCTTTAGTGAATTTACAACACGAGGAATCAATGAAGATGCTCGAAAACGAAAAGGACAACATCAAGGCGGCGATGATGCGGCAGCACGAGGACCAGATGCGCGTCCTCAAGATCGAGATCGACAAGCTGCAGCAGACGCACGAGGAGAGTCTGGACATTCTGCGCGAGGAGAACGACGCCATCCGCGAGCAGATCGACGACAAGAACGCGAGGATCCGCGAGCTGGAGGTGCACCACCGGTGCGAGAGCGAGAAGCTCCGGAAGGACTACGAGGCGAAGGAGTTCGGCTACAAGGAGCAGCTCGACGTCGTCCGCGAGGACATGGCGAGGCTGCGGGCGGAGAACGAGGCGATCTTCGCGAGCAGGTGCACCGGCGGCGGCGAGAACAGCTACCAGGAGGTGCAGTCTCTGCGGGCGGTGCTCGAGCTGAAGCAGAGGGACTTCGCCGAACTGAGGAAGGCGCTCGCCGAGGCCACGCAGAAGGCGGACCTGCTGCCCGCCGCCGAGGAGAAGATCGCCGTGCTGTTGGCGAAGTGCGAGGATATGCAGCATCAGTTGGAGAGGAAGAATGAATATGAAATGTAAGTTATTATTATTATTAATAGCAAAAAGAAGTCGATTTTTTCAAACTTTGAACGGCTGTAGCGACCGAACAAAGAATCCAATTTAAACGCGGATTGCAAATCTGTGTTCCTCGTGTGTCAATTAGATTAAAATTCTTACTTTTTAACAAAAATTGCATTAAAAATGATTTCCTGAAGAAACCACTAGTTGGATCCGGGGTTTCTTTACGTCACTCGAAAGATCGCTTCAAGACGCTTCAGAAAATGTACTTTCGCAACCACAAATGTCAATTTGAAGCTCGTGAGACGTCAGCAAAGAAAACTCGAAAATGGAAAAAATCGAAAAAAATCAACTTTCTTCAAAATCATCGTAGACCTTTATGTTTTACCTATTTTTTCATCATAAGAACGAGATAAAACCATTGGCGTTAAAAAATTTCATCTAGAAAAAATTACAAAAAAGTTAGCCAGTCACCATGAAATTTTTTGAAAAAAGTCGATTTTTTCAAACTTTGAACGGCTGTAGCGGCCGAACGAAAAATCCAATTTGAACGCGGATTGCAAATCTGTGTTCCTCGTGTGTCAATTAGTCGGATTTGATTAAAATTGGCGATTTTTAATTTTTGACGAAAACCCGAAATTCTATCCAAGGGTCCCCCCTTCTTACTTTTTAACAAAAATTGCATTAAACATGATTTCCTCAAGAAACCACTGGTTGGATCCGGGGTTTCTTGACGTCACTCGAAAGATCGCTTCAAGACGCTTCAGAAAGTGTACTTTCGCAACCACAAATGTCAATTTGAAGCCCGTGACACGTCAGCAAAAGAAACTCGAAAATGGAAAAAATCGAAAAAAACAACTTTCTTAAAAATCATCGTAGACCTTTATGTTTTACCTATTTTTTCATCAGAAGAACGAGATAAAACGACTGGCGTTAAAAAATTTCATCCAGAAAAAATTGCAAAAAAATTAGCAAGTCACCATGAACTTTATGAGGAAATTTTGAAAAAAGTCGATTTTTTCAAACTTTGAACGGCCGTAGCGGCCGAACGAAAAATCCAATTTTAACGCGGATTGCAAATCTGTGTTCCTCGTGTGTCAATTAGGCGGATTTGATTAAAATTGGCGATTTTTAATTTTTGACGAAAACCCGAAATTCTATCCAAGGGTCCCCCCTTCTTACTTTTTAACAAAAATTGCATTAAACATGATTTCCTCAAGAAACCACTGGTTGGATCCGGGGTTTCTTGACGTCACTCGAAAGATCGCTTCAAGACGCTTCAGAAAGTGTACTTTCGCAGGAACAAATGTCAATTTGAAGCTCGTGAGACGTCAGCAAAAAAAAGTCGAAAATGGAAAAAATCGAAAAAATCAACTTTCTTAAAAATCATCGTAGACCTTTATGTTTTACCTATTTTTTCATTAGAAGAACGAGATAAAACGATTGGCGTTAAAAAATTTCATCTAGAAAAAATTGCAAAAAAGTTAGCAAGTCACCATGAACTTTATGAGGAAATTTTGAAAAAGTCGATTTTTTCAAACTTTGAACGGCCGTAGCGGCTGAACGAAGAATCCAATTTGAACGCGGATTGCAAATCTGTGTCTCTCGTGTGTCAATTAGTCGGATTCGATTAAAATTGGCGATTTTTAATTTTTGACGAAAACCCGAAATTCTATCCAAGGGTCCCCCCTTCTTACTTTTTAACAAAAATTGCATTAAAAATGATTTCCTGAAGAAACCACAGGTTGGATCCGGAGTTTCTTGACGTCACTCGAAAGATCGCTTCAAGACGCTTCAGAAAATGTACTTTCGCAGGAACAAATGTCAATTTGAAGCGCGTGAGACGTCAGCAAAAAAACTCGAAAATGGAAAAAATCGAAAAAATCAACTTTCTTAATAATCATCGTAGACCTTTATGTTTTACCTATTTTTTCATCAGAAGAACGAGATAAAACGACTGGCGTTAAAAAATTTCATCCAGAAAAAATTGCAAAAAAATTAGCAAGTCACCATGAACTTTATGAGGAAATTTTGAAAAAAGTCGATTTTTTCAAACTTTGAACGGCCGTAGCGGCTGAACGAAGAATCCAATTTGAACGCGGATTGCAAATCTGTGTCTCTCGTGTGTCAATTAGTCGGATTTGATTAAAATTGGCGATTTTTTATTTTTGACGAAAACCCGAAATTCTATCCAAGGGTCCCCCCTTCTTACTTTTTAACAAAAATTGCATTAAACATGATTTCCTCAAGAAACCACTGGTTGGATCCGGGGTTTCTTGACGTCACTCGAAAGATCGCTTCAAGACGCTTCAGAAAATGTACTTTCGCAACCACAAATGTCAATTTGAAGCGCGTGAGACGTCAGCAAAGAAAACTCGAAAATGGAAAAAATCGGAAAAATCAACTTTGTTAAAAATCATCGTAGACCTTTACGTTATACCATTTTTTTCATCAGAAGAACGAGATAAAACGATTGACGTTAAAAAATTTCATCTAGAAAAAATTGCAAAAAAGTTAGCAAGTCACCATGAACTTTATGAGGAAATTTTGAAAAAAGTCGATTTTTTCAAACTTTGAACGGCTGTAGCGGCCGAACGAAGAATCCAATTCAGTTAGCTAAAATAGTAAAAAAGTTGGCAAACTTGTAACACTCATTTACTTTTTGTTTGCAGTCAATTACTCTCCGAGAACAAGAAACTCCAGGAATCGTTCAAGGAGGAGGCGAATCAAAAGAAGCGCCTGTCCCAGTACAACGAGGAGCTGCAGTGGAAGCTGCAGCAGAACAAGGAGGTCGTCACGAAGGTGCTGGAGGAGGCGGAGGCGTCGGCGCTGACGCGCTCCATGCTGAGCGCCAGCTTCAACGAGCGACACCACTCGACCATCCAGAGGCCGAACTTCGAGCGAACGCTGAGCTTCAGGGAGCGCTCGCTGAGCACCAAGAGCAACGTGAGCCAGTGCTCGGAGCGGTCGCGCAAATCGAAAAACTCGTTCGAGGACCTGGACGACCTGTCGCCGCCCAGTTCGCCGAAGGTCAAGGGGGTGGTGGAGAAGTCGGATTCGGTGAGCTACGTGCTGGAGATGGACGAGAGTCCCGAGGTGGTGGCGTCGAGGATAGTGCGGCGGAGTTTTCGGAACGCGACGCCGCCAAAAAACACGCCGACGAAGTCGCCGGCCAACAAAAGGGCGCGCATGAAGAATAATTTGAGCTTGAGTTCGTCGACGAGCTCCATCGTTCCGGGGATTAAGACCGATCATCTGAGATCGCGTTCGGCGTCTGTTAGAAACGGCGATGATAACAACGAAGATATATTCCTGTGGGATACGCAGCCGAGCAGCACGCCGAACGCGAAGAAGTTTGAGGAGAATTACTGGAGCCCGCACGCGGATTTCGACGAGGATTTGGAGGACATCAAACTGCCCTCGCTACCAAGCGAAATCGGCAACAAGCACATCAACACCCTCCCGGTGCCAAAGCACCTCGCAGGCGAAGCCATGATATCGGAAAGTAATTCGGAGGACGAGTGCTCGACGAGTTCATCGAGCGGGCAATTGTGAGACGAACTATATTTTTAATTTTTTTTGTGTTACGGACTTTTTTTTTTAATTGTTAAGGGGGTACGTTGTCTATTTTTATTTATTTTATACACTACTTTTAACGAGCCCTTTTACTACTCTTTTAATCCTGTGTAAATTACCGTGTACTTGCTTGTATATATGTAAAGAAATGTTTTTATTATTACAAATGTTATTTTGTTATCGTTAAAAAAAATAATAAGAAAGTTATATTTAGATCTACTACCAAAGGGCTAACAACTAAACGACTATTTAGTGTTACATAGTTACAATTAGAACCCACGGGTGACTTTAATGCAAATACGCATACCTTTTTTTACGTTTGTATATTAAAAGTCATATTGATGCGGCTTGAAAATTTAAAAATCCGGTTGTTAACACCTTTGTTATATAATTCCCTTAACTCATCAGTATTATGTATAATGTTTTTTCACTTTGCGTGTGTTATAGTTAGTTAAACTTGGAACCTTCTTGTGCGTAGAGTGCAACTGTTTTTTGATGAATGACTATTGATAAATAAATATACGGCGGATCATTCGACACTGTTGTGGACTGGCTGTGACTGTAATATTAAAGCGGGAAACAGGATACGGAATCGATTGATGATGCTTTTTCAGCCGTTCTGCGTGCGCGCGATCTTCATAACTTCATCGTCCTGTGTTTTTCCGTTTCATTTCTCAAAGAGAGCAACGTGTTAGGACCAAATCACTAGATTTTCACATTTTGCTATATTTATTGTATAAAGATACATGAGCGACTGCGTGTGTTGGAATGCGCCGACCGAGAGTGGTTTCTTATTTGTATAAAAATAGGGATTATATATATATTATAAATGAATATATTATATACACATACATATATTGTACAATAAAATGAAATACAGTTTATCAGATTTAAAAATTAATCAACTTGTTTTATTTAAAATCCCATTAAAATACCTCTTTGCTTTCCTACTCTCCTGATACAAATTCGTAAAATTTTTCGAAATTAATTTAGGGTACACATTCTGAACCGTAAATTTTCGATCGATTTTTGAAGAGTAAAATACTTCTTTGCGTTCCTAGTCTCCTGATACAAATCTTGAAAATTTTTCGAAATTAATTTAGGGTACACATTCTGAACCGGAAATTTTCGATCGATTTTTGAACAGTAAAATACCTCTTTGCGTTCCTAGTCTCCTGATACAAATTCGTAAAATTTTTCGAAATTAATTTAGGGTACACATTCTGAACCGTAAATTTTCGATCGATTTTTGAAGAGTAAAATACCTCTTTGCATTCCTAGTCTCCTGATACAAATTCGTAAAATTTTTCGAAATTAATTTAGGGTACACATTCTGAACCGGAAATTTTCGATCGATTTTTGAAGAGGAAAATACCTCTTTGCGTTCCTAGTCTCCTGATACAAATCCAGAAAATTTTTCGAAATTAATTTAGGGTACACATTCTGAACCGTAAATTTTCGATCGATTTTTGAAGAGTAAAATACCTCTTTGCGTTCCTAGTCTCC
Organism: Ocypus olens; assembly: GCA_910593695.2. Taxonomy (NCBI): domain Eukaryota; kingdom Metazoa; phylum Arthropoda; class Insecta; order Coleoptera; family Staphylinidae; genus Ocypus; species Ocypus olens. Next base: position 58,295,821 of record OU343053.1, read on the forward strand.
TGATACAAATCCAGAAAATTTTTCGAAATTAATTTAGGGTACACATTCTGAACCGTAAATTTTCGATCGATTTTTGAAGAGGAAAATACCTCTTTGCGTTCCTAGTCTCCTGATACAAATCTTGAAAATTTTTCGAAATTAATTTAGGGTAGACATTCTGAACCGTAAATTTTCGATCGATTTTTGAAGAGTAAAATACCTCTTTGCGTTCCTGGTCTCCTGATACAAATCCAGAAAATTTTTCGAAATTAATTTAGGGTACACATTCTGAACCGTAAATTTTCGATCGATTTTTGAAGAGTAAAATACCTCTTTGCGTTCCTAGTCTCCTGATACAAATCCAGAAAATTTTTCGAAATTAATTTAGGGTACACATTCTGAACCGTAAATTTTCGATCGATTTTTGAAGAGTAAAATACCTCTTTGCGTTCCTAGTCTCCTGATACAAATCCAGAAAATTTTTCGAAATTAATTTAGGGTACACATTCTGAACCGGAAATTTTCGATCGATTTTTGAAGAGTAAAATACCTCTTTGCGTTCCTAGTCTCCTGATACAAATTCGTAAATTTTTTCGAAATTAATTTAGGGTACACATTCTGAACCGGAAATTTTCGATCGATTTTTGAAGAGTAAAATACCTCTTTGCGTTCCTAGTCTCCTGATACAAATCCAGAAAATTTTTCGAAATTAATTTAGGGTACACATTCTGAACCGTAAATTTTCGATCGATTTTTGAAGAGTAAAATACCTCTTTGCGTTCCTAGTCTCCTGATACAAATCCAGAAAATTTTTCGAAATTAATTTAGGGTACACATTCTGAACCGGAAATTTTCGATCGATTTTTGAAGAGTAAAATACCTCTTTGCGTTCCTAGTCTCCTGATACAAATTCGTAAATTTTTTCGAAATTAATTTAGGGTACACATTCTGAACCGGAAATTTTCGATCGATTTTTGAAGAGTAAAATACCTCTTTGCGTTCCTAGTCTCCTGATACAAATCCAGAAAATTTTTCGAAATTAATTTAGGGTACACATTCTGAACCGTAAATTTTCGATCGATTTTTGAAGAGTAAAATACCTCTTTGCGTTCCTAGTCTCCTGATACAAATCTTGAAAATTTTTCGAAATTAATTTAGGGTACACATTCTGAACCGTAAATTTTCGATCGATTTTTGAAGAGTAAAATACCTCTTTGCGTTCCTAGTCTCCTGATACAAATTCGTAAAATTTTTAGAAATTAATTTAGGGTACACATTCTGAACCGGAAATTTTCGATCGATTTTTGAAGAGTAAAATACCTCTTTGCGTTCCTAGTCTCCGGATACAAATCTTGAAAATTTTTCGAAATTAATTTAGGGTACACATTCTGAACCGTAAATTTTCGATCGATTTTTGAAGAGTAAAATACCTCTTTGCGTTCCTAGTCTCCGGATACAAATCTTGAAAATTTGTCGAAATTAATTTAGGGTACACATTCTGAACCGTAAATTTTCGATCGATTTTTGAAGAGTAAAATACCTCTTTGCGTTCCTAGTCTCCTGATACAAATTCGTAAAATTTTTAGAAATTAATTTAGGGTACACATTCTGAACCGGAAATTTTCGATCGATTTTTGAAGAGTAAAATACCTCTTTGCGTTCCTAGTCTCCGGATACAAATCTTGAAAATTTTTCGAAATTAATTTAGGGTACACATTCTGAACCGTAAATTTTCGATCGATTTTTGAAGAGTAAAATACCTCTTTGCGTTCCTAGTCTCCTGATACAAATCCAGAAAATTTTTCGAAATTAATTTAGGGTACACATTCTGAACCGGAAATTTTCGATCGATTTTTGAAGAGTAAAATACCTCTTTGCGTTCCTAGTCTCCTGATACAAATTCGTAAATTTTTTCGAAATTAATTTAGGGTACACATTCTGAACCGGAAATTTTCGATCGATTTTTGAAGAGTAAAATACCTCTTTGCGTTCCTAGTCTCCGGATACAAATCTTGAAAATTTGTCGAAATTAATTTAGGGTACACATTCTGAACCGTAAATTTTCGATCGATTTTTGAAGAGGAAAATACCTCTTTGCGTTCCTAGTCTCCTGATACAAATCCAGAAAATTTTTCGAAATTAATTTAGAGTACACATTCTGAACCGGAAATTTTCGATCGATTTTTGAAGAGTAAAATACCTCTTTGCGTTCCTGGTCTCCTGATACAAATCCAGAAAATTTTTCGAAATTAATTTAGGGTACACATTCTGAACCGTAAATTTTCGATCGATTTTTGAAGAGTAAAATACCTCTTTGCGTTCCTAGTCTCCTGATACAAATCCAGAAAATTTTTCGAAATTAATTTAGGGTACACATTCTGAACCGTAAATTTTCGATCGATTTTTGAAGAGTAAAATACCTCTTTGCGTTCCTAGTCTCCGGATACAAATTCGTAAAATTTTTCGAAATTAATTTAGGGTACACATTCTGAACCGGAAATTTTCGATCGATTTTTGAAGAGTAAAATACCTCTTTGCGTTCCTGGTCTCCTGATACAAATCCAGAAAATTTTTCGAAATTAATTTAGGGTACACATTCTGAACCGTAAATTTTCGATCGATTTTTGAAGAGTAAAATACCTCTTTGCGTTCCTAGTCTCCTGATACAAATTCGTAAAATTTTTAGAAATTAATTTAGGGTACACATTCTGAACCGGAAATTTTCGATCGATTTTTGAAGAGTAAAATACCTCTTTGCGTTCCTAGTCTCCTGATACAAATCTTGAAAATTTGTCGAAATTAATTTAGGGTACACATTCTGAACCGTAAATTTTCGATCGATTTTTGAAGAGTAAAATACCTCTTTGCGTTCCTAGTCTCCTGATACAAATTCGTAAAATTTTTCGAAATTAATTTAGGGTACACATTCTGAACCGTAAATTTTCGATCGATTTTTGAAGAGTAAAATACCTCTTTGCGTTCCTAGTCTCCTGATACAAATTCGTAAATTTTTTCGAAATTAATTTAGGGTACACATTCTGAACCGTAAATTTTCGATCGATTTTTGAAGAGTAAAATACCTCTTTGCGTTCCTAGTCTCCGGATACAAATCTTGAAAATTTGTCGAAATTAATTTAGGGTACACATTCTGAACCGTAAATTTTCGATCGATTTTTGAAGAGTAAAATACCTCTTTGCGTTCCTAGTCTCCTGATACAAATTCGTAAAATTTTTAGAAATTAATTTAGGGTACACATTCTGAACCGGAAATTTTCGATCGATTTTTGAAGAGTAAAATACCTCTTTGCGTTCCTAGTCTCCTGATACAAATTCGTAAAATTTGTCGAAATTAATTTAGGGTACACATTCTGAACCGTAAATTTTCGATCGATTTTTGAAGAGTAAAATACCTTTTTCGTTCTTTTTCTTCAAAATTTCATTCGAAAATTTGAGGTTGAATAACTCTTTTATTCCTAGTCTCACGATACAAATCGTAAAATTTTCTAAATTGGTTTTTTGTGAACATTCCAAAATTCGTGTGGTTGAAAAAATGGCCAAAATCGTGAAACGTTGAAATCAAGGGTCTAAAATTAGTTTGTAATAAAACACAAGTACTTTCTATAAATTTTTATTTGTGCCAATACTACAAATTTTACACAATAAATAAAAACAACATGAAAAATCTTAGTTATCATATTTAAAAACTAAGCGGACAAAAGAGACGAATATGAGCAAAAAAGACAAAAACAGAGATAAAATTTCTAAAAACTCAAAATTGCTTATAGGACATGTTAAAAAAAAAAACAAAAGGAAAATATTTGTGTGGCGGGGAAACTGTATATAATATTGCATAAATCTAACCTTACACTTATTTAAAAAAAAAAAGTAACCAGTTAGAGCGCACAAGTTATAAAAAGCTTTTTATAGAAAACTAATAGAAATGAAGAAATTCAAATGAAACTGGTGATAATAAGGCATATAAGTAGTCGAATAACGTCTTCTCTTCTCGATAATATAATAAATTTCTTTAAGTAACATATGTCGTTAATTTTAATTATTTCATACTTTAACTGTTTCCTTTTTATAATTGTAATAATAAAGATCCGAGAAGCATAGCAAATATTATAGCCGTAGCACCCAATCATCGTATTATTAAAATTTCCATAGAGGGTTTTTAAATAATAAAAATTTTAATTATATTTACAGAAAGTGCATTGCAATCACATGTTCAGCACACCTAAGCATCGGCCAAGCTTAACCTAAATAAATACAAAATGAAGTTATCGTTTATAAACATCTTAAAAAGTCCTTAATATCTCAGTATCTCGATAATACAGCTGGGAATTTATTATTATATATGTTGTTGTTCTTTTTCTTTCATCCTTCTTATATAATATATCCACAGCTCTATGATAACACACTGATTATAATATAATGTTATATAGGAGAGGCTTAATAAAAATATAAAAATTTAAATATTAATATAAATATCTTCTCTTTGAAAAAAACCTTCAGTCTGCGACGGTGGTCAGGGAAAGCTGGGTGTTGTCTATTATTAGGCTGTTGTCTTCGGCGACGGGCGACTGGTCTTTAACCAGGAGCTCGTCCAGATCGTTCGGGGCGACTTTGACGGTCGTGATCTCCGTGACGGTGGTCACGCCGTTCGGGATGCCGTTTTCTTTAGGCTTGCTGACCTTCGTGACGGTGGTGGTCGTTTTCGTCACGGCTTTGGTCGCGTTGTTCCTGGCCAGGTCGCCCGGCTTCTTGGTCGACGTCTTCGTGGTCGTGCTCGTTGTCGACCGCACGGCGGATTTCAAAGCGCCCGTCGTGGTCTGAAAAAAAAAATGTATAATGAGCATTATTGTACACACACACACACACATGAACAACCACATGTACACACAATTCAATTAAAATTGACGGCTTTTAAATTTTGAGGAAAAGTTATTTATTATTTCCTGGAAAAACCACTGGTTCGATTCGGGGTTTATATACGTCACTGGAAAGATCGCTTCAAGACGCTTCAGAAAATGTACTTTCGCAGGAACAAATGTCAATTTTAAGGCCGTGAGACGACAGCAAAAAAACTCGAAAATGGAAAAAATCGAAAAAATCAACGTAGACGTTTATGTAATACATTTTTCTTCATCAGAAGAACGAGATAAATCGATTTCACTTACTTTTGATTCTATCTTACGGCCCGTCATGCTTCTGTTGGTGACCGATCCAAGGGCAGTCTTTGATGTGGTGGTGGTGGAAGTGCGCGACGCCGTCAGCTTGTTCACGTTTTCCTTGTTCTGCTTTTCGGCGTCCGGTGCCTTGGCGGCGGGCCTGCTGCTCAGGGACACGCGCGGTTTCGGTGCCGAGGTGGTCGAAGCCGGCTTCGGCCTGGCAGCCGAGGCCGTCGCGGTTGTCGTCTTTGGCGACAATGCGGTCTTGGTGGTAGTAGTGGAGCTCTAAGATAACGAAAAAGGCAAAAATGTTTTCCAATTACAAACAATGCTGTTACTCTTTCGTCTTGCTAGAAACATTCGATAGACTCAACATCAGTTGCTCTGCTTAAAGTTTTAAGCATTGAAGCATATGTGTTTTTGTAACCAGAGTACTATAGTATTACAATGATTTTTTGTAATCATTGATTTGGCACTTAACTCAATGATTACAAAAAATCATTGTAATACTATAGTATTCTAGTTATAAAAACATGTGTACTTTAATGCTTAAAATTTTGAGAACAGCAACTAATTTTGTGTAAATGCAGATAATGTTTACGAACTTACCTTACTAATAGTAGAAGTGAGCGACTTCGAAGTGGTCGTCGGTTTCGTTGCTAAAGTATTCGGTCTAGGCTTAGGAGCGGAAACTGTTGAACTTCTGGCGGACGCCGTGCCGCTGCTGGTCTTGCCGGTGGCGCTCTTCGCGGCGCCGACCTTATCGCCGACGGTTGCGGTTCTCGTCGGACTGGCTTTCGTGGCGCTGATCCGCGTCGTCGGCTGCGTTTTCGCCAGAGCGGAAGGCACACTGGGTTTTCTCGGGGCCGTCGCTGTCGCCGCCCTCGCGGTTCCGTCCCCGTTGACGAGAGGTTTCTTCTCGGCGAGGGTCTTCGCGGCGGCGGTCGCCTTCGATTTGGCGGCGGCGGCGGCCGCGGACGCCCTGCTGATCGGCGGGGGCCTGGCCGTCGTCGCCGCATCCACGGCCGCGGGTTTCGCGGCGGCGTATTTCGACGCGGTGGGGGCCGCCTTCGACTGTGACGATTTCGTCGCCGATAGCTTGCTGGCGGTCTTCGACGGCGACGTGGCCGCCGTCTTGCCGGCGGTCGATTTCTTGGTGATGGAGCCGGGAGAGGTTTTGGCCTTCAGTGCGGGTTTCTTGTCGTCGGTTTTCGCCGCGACGGCGACGGCAGCGGCGGCGGCGGTCGTCGCGGCTGCGACTGCGGCAACCGCGGCGATTTCTATCACATCTCCGACCGGTTTTGGTTGTTCGGGTTCCGGCATTTCTGGTTCGGTTTTAACTTCATTCACCACCTAAACGATTAAATAATAGTTTTGCAAATTCAATTAAGTTTTGACATTTAGGGCCGTGATATCCATCTCCTAATAAACCGTCTAATGCCCGTTTTAACCAACTATTCCTAAACAAATACTTTGTTAGATAGTACCTAAGCTAAGAAATGCCTAAACTAGTACTTTAGATCAATTCGATTTCACCATGGCAATCGGTTCCTTGATAAGCAATTCCTACTAAGGTACTGTTTCTTTAGGGAAATTTTAGTTGTCATATTGGTGAAACTGCGGGTGTGTGCTTCGCTAAATAGAGTGAAGTTCGTACAAGTGATTTTTTACTACTTCATTAAAGTAACATAACGTCACTCGTTTAATTACTCGTGTTAATATTTTCAATGATTGATTTATTTATGGAATTATTATTTTAAACTAGCGTCACCATCAATTGCGAAGAAGAATTATAGCTAGGACATAATCAAATTAAAGGTAGACATTGAAAAGAAAAAGAATTGAACTAAGGGCGCCAGAAAGTACGCGCCCATGTATTAGAGAAGGAGTTTTTCAGAAACATTGAGAAGTAAGACAACTTTATTTTGCATTTAAATATGAATTAATTATTCTGACCCCAAATTCGGGTACGTCGGTCATCTTTTTCATCTCAATCTGAATCAAATACATTCAAATGTACAATAATACGAAAAAAAATCCATTTGAATTGGTGTGGCCCCGCGTAACAGACCAACGTAATCTGATTTGGATTATTTAGTTGAAATCCGTTGATTATTAAAAAAGTTATGAATTATTGAAGCAATAATTGCTCGTTAATGCGATCATGAATTTCAAAAATTAGAAAAAAAAAAATTTAGACAAGTGATACATTTTTTTATTAACAACAGCCAAGTTCTCGCACTCTTTCGCTTTAAAAATATTCTTATTTCGTTAAAATTCGTTAATTAATAAAAAAGATATGAATTTTTGAAGTTGATGCGGACGCAACCCGATCAGGATTTTCAAAAATTGCAAAAAAATATTTAGGCAGGTGATACATTTTTTTATTAACAACAGCCAACTTCTCGCACTCTTTCGCTTTGAAAATATTCTTATTTCGTTAAAATTCGTTAATTAATAAAAAAGATATGAATTTTTGAAGTTGATACGGACGCAACCCGATCAGGATTTTCAAAAATTGCAAAAAAATATTTAGGCAGGTGATACATTTTTTTATTAACAACAGCCAACTTCTCGCACTCTTTCGCTTTAAAAATATTCTTATTTCGTTAAAATTCGTTAATTAATAAAAAAGATATGAATTTTTGAAGTTGATGCGGACACAACCCGATCAGGATTTTCAAAAATTGCAAAAAAATATTTAGGCAGGTGACACATTTTTTTATTAACAACAGCCAACTTCTCGCACTCTTTCGCTTTGAAAATATTCTTATTTCGTTAAAATTCGTTAATTAATAAAAAAGATATGAATTTTTGAAGTTGATGCGGACGCAACCCGATCAGGATTTTCAAAAATTGCAAAAAAATATTTAGGCAGGTGATACATTTTTTTATTAACAACAGCCAACTTCTCGCACTCTTTCGCTTTAAAAATATTCTTATTTCGTTAAAATTCGTTAATTAATAAAAAAGATATGAATTTTTGAAGTTGATGCGGACGCAACCCGATCAGGATTTTCAAAAATTGCAAAAAAATATTTAGGCAGGTGATACATTTTTTTATTAACAACAGCCAAGTTCTCGCACTCTTTCGCTTTAAAAATATTCTTATTTCGTTAAAATTCGTTAATTAATAAAAAAGATATGAATTTTTGAAGTTGATGCGGACGCAACCCGATCAGGATTTTCAAAAATTGCAAAAAAATATTTAGGCAGGTGATACATTTTTTTATTAACAACAGCCAACTTCTCGCACTCTTTCGCTTTGAAAATATTCTTATTTCGTTAAAATTCGTTAATTAATAAAAAAGATATGAATTTTTGAAGTTGATACGGACGCAACCCGATCAGGATTTTCAAAAATTGCAAAAAAATATTTAGGCAGGTGATACATTTTTTTATTAACAACAGCCAACTTCTCGCACTCTTTCGCTTTAAAAATATTCTTATTTCGTTAAAATTCGTTAATTAATAAAAAAGATATGAATTTTTGAAGTTGATGCGGACACAACCCGACCAAGATTTTCAAAACTTGCAAAAAAAATATTTAGACAAGTGATACATTTTTTTATTAACAACAGCCAACTTCTCGCACTCTTTCGCTTTAAAAATATTCTTATTTCGTTAAAATTCGTTAATTAATAAAAAAGATATGAATTTTTGAAGTTGAGGCGGACGCAACCCGACCAGGATTTTCAAAAATTGCAAAAAAATATTTAGACAGGTGATACATTTTTTTATTAACAACAGCCAACTTCTCGCACTCTTTCGCTTTAAAAATATTCTTATTTCGTTAAAATTCGTTAATTAATAAAAAAGATATGAATTTTTGAAGTTGATACGGACGCAACCCGACCAGGATTTTCAAAAATTGCAAAAAAATATTTAGGCAGGTGATACATTTTTTTATTAACAACAGCCAACTTCTCGCACTCTTTCGCTTTAAAAATATTCTTATTTCGTTAAAATTCGTTAATTAATAAAAAAGATATGAATTTTTGAAGTTGAGGCGGACGCAACCCGACCAGGATTTTCAAAAATTGCAAAAAAATATTTAGGCAGGTGATACATTTTTTTATTAACAACAGCCAACTTCTCGCACTCTTTCGCTTTAAAAATATTCTTATTTCGTTAAAATTCGTTAATTAATAAAAAAGATATGAATTTTTGAAGTTGATACGGACGCAACCCGACCAGGATTTTCAAAAATTGCAAAAAAATATTTAGGCAGGTGATACATTTTTTTATTAACAACAGCCAACTTCTCGCACTCTTTCGCTTTAAAAATATTCTTATTTCGTTAAAATTCGTTAATTAATAAAAAAGATATGAATTTTTGAAGTTGGTGTGGACACAACCCGACCAAGATTTTCAAAAATTGCAAAAAAATATTTAGGCAGGTGATACATTTTTTTATTAACAACAGCCAACTTCTCGCACTCTTTCGCTTTAAAAATATTCTTATTTCGTTAAAATTCGTTAATTAATAAAAAAGATATGAATTTTTGAAGTTGAGGCGGACGCAACCCGACCAGGATTTTCAAAAATTGCAAAAAAATATTTAGGCAGGTGATACATTTTTTTATTAACAACAGCCAACTTCTCGCACTCTTTCGCTTTAAAAATATTCTTATTTCGTTAAAATTCGTTAATTAATAAAAAAGATATGAATTTTTGAAGTTGGTGTGGACACAACCCGACCAAGATTTTCAAAAATTGCAAAAAAATATTTAGGCAGGTGATACATTTTTTTATTAACAACAGCCAACTTCTCGCACTCTTTCGCTTTAAAAATATTCTTATTTCGTTAAAATTCGTTAATTAATAAAAAAGATATGAATTTTTGAAGTTGAGGCGGACGCAACCCGACCAGGATTTTCAAAAATTGCAAAAAAATATTTAGGCAGGTGATACATTTTTTTATTAACAACAGCCAACTTCTCGCACTCTTTCGCTTTAAAAATATTCTTATTTCGTTAAAATTCGTTAATTAATAAAAAAGATATGAATTTTTGAAGTTGATACGGACGCAACCCGACCAGGATTTTCAAAAATTGCAAAAAAATATTTAGGCAGGTGATACATTTTTTTATTAACAACAGCCAACTTCTCGCACTCTTTCGCTTTAAAAATATTCTTATTTCGTTAAAATTCGTTAATTAATAAAAAAGATATGAATTTTTGAAGTTGAGGCGGACGCAACCCGACCAGGATTTTCAAAAATTGCAAAAAAATATTTAGGCAGGTGATACATTTTTTTATTAACAACAGCCAACTTCTCGCACTCTTTCGCTTTAAAAATATTCTTATTTCGTTAAAATTCGTTAATTAATAAAAAAGATATGAATTTTTGAAGTTGATACGGACGCAACCCGACCAGGATTTTCAAAAATTGCAAAAAAATATTTAGGCAGGTGATACATTTTTTTATTAACAACAGCCAACTTCTCGCACTCTTTCGCTTTAAAAATATTCTTATTTCGTTAAAATTCGTTAATTAATAAAAAAGATATGAATTTTTGAAGTTGGTGTGGACACAACCCGACCAAGATTTTCAAAAATTGCAAAAAAATATTTAGGCAGGTGATACATTTTTTTATTAACAACAGCCAACTTCTCGCACTCTTTCGCTTTAAAAATATTCTTATTTCGTTAAAATTCGTTAATTAATAAAAAAGATATGAATTTTTGAAGTTGAGGCGGACGCAACCCGATCAGGATTTTCAAAAATTGCAAAAAAATATTTAGACAGGTGATACATTTTTTTATTAACAACAGCCAACTTCTCGCACTCTTTCGCTTTAAAAATATTCTTATTTCGTTAAAATTCGTTAATTAATAAAAAAGATATGAATTTTTGAAGTTGATACGGACGCAACCCGATCAGGATTTTCAAAAATTGCAAAAAAATATTTAGACAGGTGATACATTTTTTTATTAACAACAGCCAACTTCTCGCACTCTTTCGCTTTAAAAATATTCTTATTTCGTTAAAATTCGTTAATTAATAAAAAAGATATGAATTTTTGAAGTTGATACGGACGCAACCCGACCAGGATTTTCAAAACTTGCAAAAAAATATTTAGACAAGTGATACATTTTTTTATTAACAACAGCCAACTTCTCGCACTCTTTCGCTTTAAAAATATTCTTATTTCGTTAAAATTCGTTAATTAATAAAAAAGATATGAATTTTTGAAGTTGAGGCGGACGCAACCCGATCAGGATTTTCAAAAATTGCAAAAAAATATTTAGACAGGTGATACATTTTTTTATTAACAACAGCCAACTTCTCGCACTCTTTCGCTTTAAAAATATTCTTATTTCGTTAAAATTCGTTAATTAATAAAAAAGATATGAATTTTTGAAGTTGATACGGACGCAACCCGATCAGGATTTTCAAAAATTGCAAAAAAATATTTAGACAGGTGATACATTTTTTTATTAACAACAGCCAACTTCTCGCACTCTTTCGCTTTAAAAATATTCTTATTTCGTTAAAATTCGTTAATTAATAAAAAAGATATGAATTTTTGAAGTTGATACGGACGCAACCCGACCAGGATTTTCAAAACTTGCAAAAAAATATTTAGACAAGTGATACATTTTTTTATTAACAACAGCCAACTTCTCGCACTCTTTCGCTTTAAAAATATTCTTATTTCGTTAAAATTCGTTAATTAATAAAAAAGATATGAATTTTTGAAGTTGATGCGGACGCAACCCGATCAGGATTTTCAAAAATTGCAAAAAAATATTTAGACAGGTGATACATTTTTTTATTAACAACAGCCAACTTCTCGCACTCTTTCGCTTTAAAAATATTCTTATTTCGTTAAAATTCGTTAATTAATAAAAAAGATATGAATTTTTGAAGTTGAGGCGGACGCAACCCGACCAGGATTTTCAAAAATTGCAAAAAAATATTTAGACAGGTGATACATTTTTTTATTAACAACAGCCAACTTCTCGCACTCTTTCGCTTTAAAAATATTCTTATTTCGTTAAAATTCGTTAATTAATAAAAAACATATGAATTTTTGAAGTTGATGCGGACGCAACCCGATCAGGATTTTCAAAAATTGCAAAAAAATATTTAGACAGGTGATACATTTTTTTATTAACAACAGCCAACTTCTCGCACTCTTTCGCTTTAAAAATATTCTTATTTCGTTAAAATTCGTTAATTAATAAAAAAGATATGAATTTTTGAAGTTGAGGCGGACGCAACCCGACCAGGATTTTCAAAAATTGCAAAAAAATATTTAGACAGGTGATACATTTTTTTATTAACAACAGCCAACTTCTCGCACTCTTTCGCTTTAAAAATATTCTTATTTCGTTAAAATTCGTTAATTAATAAAAAAGATATGAATTTTTGAAGTTGGTGTGGACACAACCCGACCAAGATTTTCAAAAATTGCAAAAAAATATTTAGGCAGGTGATACATTTTTTTATTAACAACAGCCAACTTCTCGCACTCTTTCGCTTTAAAAATATTCTTATTTCGTTAAAATTCGTTAATTAATAAAAAAGATATGAATTTTTGAAGTTGATACGGACGCAACCCGACCAGGATTTTCAAAACTTGCAAAAAAATATTTAGACAAGTGATACATTTTTTTATTAACAACAGCCAACTTCTCGCACTCTTTCGCTTTAAAAATATTCTTATTTCGTTAAAATTCGTTAATTAATAAAAAAGATATGAATTTTTGAAGTTGATACGGACGCAACCCGACCAGGATTTTCAAAACTTGCAAAAAAATATTTAGACAAGTGATACATTTTTTTATTAACAACAGCCAACTTCTCGCACTCTTTCGCTTTAAAAATATTCTTATTTCGTTAAAATTCGTTAATTAATAAAAAAGATATGAATTTTTGAAGTTGGTGTGGACACAACCCGACCAAGATTTTCAAAAATTGCAAAAAAATATTTAGGCAGGTGATACATTTTTTTATTAACAACAGCCAACTTCTCGCACTCTTTCGCTTTAAAAATATTCTTATTTCGTTAAAATTCGTTAATTAATAAAAAAGATATGAATTTTTGAAGTTGATACGGACGCAACCCGACCAGGATTTTCAAAAATTGCAAAAAAATATTTAGGCAGGTGATACATTTTTTTATTAACAACAGCCAACTTCTCGCACTCTTTCGCTTTAAAAATATTCTTATTTCGTTAAAATTCGTTAATTAATAAAAAAGATATGAATTTTTGAAGTTGGTGTGGACACAACCCGACCAAGATTTTCAAAAATTGCAAAAAAATATTTAGGCAGGTGATACATTTTTTTATTAACAACAGCCAACTTCTCGCACTCTTTCGCTTTAAAAATATTCTTATTTCGTTAAAATTCGTTAATTAATAAAAAAGATATGAATTTTTGAAGTTGATACGGACGCAACCCGATCAGGATTTTCAAAAATTGCAAAAAAATATTTAGACAGGTGATACATTTTTTTATTAACAACAGCCAACTTCTCGCACTCTTTCGCTTTAAAAATATTCTTATTTCGTTAAAATTCGTTAATTAATAAAAAAGATATGAATTTTTGAAGTTGATGCGGACGCAACCCGACCAGGATTTTCAAAAATTGCAAAAAAATATTTAGACAAGTGATGCATTTTTGTATTAACAACAGCCAACTTCTCGCACTCTTTCGCTTTAAAAATATTCTTATTTCGTTAAAATTCGTTAATTAATAAAAAAGATATGAATTTTTGAAGTTGATGCGGACGCAACCCGATCAGGATTTTCAAAAATTGCAAAAAAATATTTAGACAAGTGATGCATTTTTGTATTAACAACAGCCAACTTCTCGCACTCTTTCGCTTTAAAAATATTCTTATTTCGTTAAAATTCGTTAATTAATAAAAAAGATATGAATTTTTGAAGTTGATGCGGACGCAACCCGACCAGGATTTTCAAAAATTGCAAAAAAATATTTAGACAAGTGATGCATTTTTGTATTAACAACAGCCAACTTCTCGCACTCTTTCGCTTTAAAAATATTCTTATTTCGTTAAAATTCGTTAATTAATAAAAAAGATATGAATTTTTGAAGTTGGTGTGGACACAACCCGACCAAGATTTTCAAAAATTGCAAAAAAATATTTAGGCAGGTGATACATTTTTTTATTAACAACAGCCAACTTCTCGCACTCTTTCGCTTTAAAAATATTCTTATTTCGTTAAAATTCGTTAATTAATAAAAAAGATATGAATTTTTGAAGTTGAGGCGGACGCAACCCGATCAGGATTTTCAAAAATTGCAAAAAAATATTTAGACAGGTGATACATTTTTTTATTAACAACAGCCAACTTCTCGCACTCTTTCGCTTTAAAAATATTCTTATTTCGTTAAAATTCGTTAATTAATAAAAAAGATATGAATTTTTGAAGTTGATACGGACGCAACCCGATCAGGATTTTCAAAAATTGCAAAAAAATATTTAGACAGGTGATACATTTTTTTATTAACAACAGCCAACTTCTCGCACTCTTTCGCTTTAAAAATATTCTTATTTCGTTAAAATTCGTTAATTAATAAAAAAGATATGAATTTTTGAAGTTGATGCGGACGCAACCCGACCAGGATTTTCAAAAATTGCAAAAAAATATTTAGACAAGTGATGCATTTTTGTATTAACAACAGCCAACTTCTCGCACTCTTTCGCTTTAAAAATATTCTTATTTCGTTAAAATTCGTTAATTAATAAAAAAGATATGAATTTTTGAAGTTGATGCGGACGCAACCCGATCAGGATTTTCAAAAATTGCAAAAAAATATTTAGACAGGTGATACATTTTTTTATTAACAACAGCCAACTTCTCGCACTCTTTCGCTTTAAAAATATTCTTATTTCGTTAAAATTCGTTAATTAATAAAAAAGATATGAATTTTTGAAGTTGAGGCGGACGCAACCCGACCAGGATTTTCAAAAATTGCAAAAAAATATTTAGACAGGTGATACATTTTTTTATTAACAACAGCCAACTTCTCGCACTCTTTCGCTTTAAAAATATTCTTATTTCGTTAAAATTCGTTAATTAATAAAAAAGATATGAATTTTTGAAGTTGATACGGACGCAACCCGACCAGGATTTTCAAAACTTGCAAAAAAATATTTAGACAAGTGATACATTTTTTTATTAACAACAGCCAACTTCTCGCACTCTTTCGCTTTAAAAATATTCTTAATTCGTTAATTAATAAAAAAGATATGAATTTTTGAAGTTGATGCGGACACAAATATCCAAATCTTTCCCGATTTATTTTTACCAACAATTTTATTTTTGTGACCATAAATGTAGTTTTATATGTTAAATAGATAATAATAATAATAATAAACTTTTATTACCTCTAGATATATAAAATACATTATGGGTTCGTCGGGTACATAAAGTGATTGATGTATATACATTATAGATTATGGAACTAATATTAAGCTGAAATAAAAAAACATGTTTGTGCGTTTAAGAGTACTCTGAAGTAGATTGGACTAGAGAGATGTATGAGTTTGTGTGATTTCTTGGTGCGATTCCAGAAATTCTGGCAGTCAGTAGTAGCAATTTGTTATTAACATTAGTTTTAGTTCATTTTTAAAAGTTTTCCTATTTGGCATGACTTTGAAGTGTTCATAGGTGTTTAACAGTTTGTTGAAGCATTTAATTCCGAGATATGCGGGATTTTCCTTGTTCGTGGAAAGTCTTATCCGCGGTATATCAACGCCCTTGGTACAATAACTTTAGGAAACCTAGCAATTCTATAGAATTGCTCCTTGATTAAATCTTTCTCTTCATTTGTATTCGGCATATTTATAAACCGTGCTCTTAGTTGTACTATCGCTGATGTTACACGCTTTAAAATCTGCCCTGCGGTTGTTCTGTGCAATCCACCAAAATCCCCCAAAACAATTTGAAAACTTCCACAAGCATAAAATCTTAATGCTACCAGAAGTTGTTGAAGTGGTGATACAGCATTATTTCTGTCAGTACGGTGTTTTATATTATTTGTTATTAATTCCAAAATATATGATACAGTTTCTTTTGAAAAACGGAATCTATTATAAAAATCGAAATCATTCCACCTATTAAAATTATCATTTCTATTTACTACTACAAGAGGACGTCCATTAATTAAATTCAATTCTTCTGCTTCGTATCTTTCCAATAATTCATCCAGTTCTTCAAAATTCATCTATAAATTAATGTTCTCATGACAAATTGATTGATTTTGAGGTTATTTTAACCTGTACTTACGTTGTTTTCCTCGTAGCAGATATATTATTTACGCGTTTATACATTTGCGACCTACCGCGTATTAATTATTATTTTACAAATATTTTAAAATTATCCACTTTATTAGGTGCTTTAACTGGCTAATAATATATTTGGTTAATAAGGAGCTTTATTTGACAGATACTATTTATTAGGAGGTGGATATATGACACAAATATTTATTAGCTAAATTATCTTATTAGATAGTTTATTAGGAGATGGATATCTCGGCCCTTAGAAAAAAAAATTCCTATTCTCCGACTTATGGAGGTGCTAACATTTTCAATCGATACAACTTACCTCTTGAGTTGGCGGTGGGAGCTCTGGAACTTCGCAAACCATCAACGCCGGATCAACAACAACGGCAACCGTTTCCGGGATCGCCGCGGTGCTCTCCTCTTGAATGTTCGCGCCTGCGTCCATCGGCAACGGTTCGTCATCCTTAACGGAAGAAGTGACATCTTCGTGGGGAGACTCGAGCTGTTCGGGTTCCGGGGGACCGACGGGCGGCGGGCAGGCGTCCAACGGAAGGCTGCACGCCAACCTGACTGCCATCTGTTCGGGTTCGATCGGCAGCATGCACTCCTGAATCTCGGGCAGTTCGGGGGACTTCGCGCAAATTTCTTCGGTGGTGGGCTCCGGCGACGCGACGTCCTCGTGGCTGACGGAAATTTCCGGTTCGTCGAGTTCCGGGGATTTGATTTGCGGCGGCTCCGGTTCGGGCGATGTGATTTCCAGCAGCGGTTCCGGGGATTTCGCGAGGATGACATCGGGTAGCGGTGATGGAATCGATGGGATTTCCGGTTCCGGTGAAGCCACGGAGGGCGATGGAATTTCCGGCTCGGGCGTAGGAACTGAGGGTGCTTCCGGCTCGGGTGATTTTGCTTCGATCGTCGGTTCGGATAGTTCGGGAGATTTCGCAATTAGTTCGGGTTCTGGTTCGGGCGTTTTCAAAGTGATCACTTCGGGGGATTTCGCGCGGACTTCCGGGGTGGCCGCTCGCACCTCGAGAGCGCTGATTTCGGGTTCGGGAGACGCGGCAACTTTAATTTCCGGTTCCGGCGATTTCAAACAAACTTCCGGCTCTGGAGATGGTGCCAGGCAAATTTCCGGTTCCGGCGATTTTAGACCGGCTTCCGGCTCTGGAGATTTCAAACAAATTTCTGGCTCTGGAGATTTTAAACATACTTCTGGCTCCGGCGTTTTCAGACAAATTTCCGGTTGTGGAGATTTTAAACATACTTCTGGCTCAGGCGTTTTCATACAAATTTCCGGCTCCGGCGTTTTCAGACAAATTTCTGGCTCCGGCGTTTTTAAACAAATTTCCGGCTCTGGAGATTTCAAACAGACTTCCGGCTCTGGCGTTTTCATACAAACTTCCGGCTCTGGAGATTTCATCATGCAAACTTCCGGCTCTGGAGATTTCATCGTGCAAACTTCCGGTTCCTCCGATTTAACATCGGGTCGAGGCGATTTTAAGCCATCTTCTGGTTCCGGTGATTTCGCGCAAACTTCCGCATCCGGAGATTTTATCAGGCAAACCTCCGGTACGGGCGATTTCGAGCATACTTCGGGTTCCGGCGATCTCAACACACAGATTTCAGGTTCCGGCGATATCGCTTCCAATTCAGGCTCGGGCGATTTCGTGCACATTGTAATCTCCTCCAATTCATCGATGTTAATTTCATCACCTAATTCATCTTCCTCCACCGCCAATTCGGGCGATTTAATCTCTTCCAGTTCTGGAGACTTGGCTCCCTCGATCTTATCCTCCAATTCTGGAGATTTAACCAGTTCTGGTTCGGGAGATTGCGATTCCTCCAACTTTTCCAGCTCTGGAGACTTCGCCTCACCGACCAATCCGGGCGATTTCGCGCAAACCATTTCCGGTTCCAGCATCTCAACCATGTCGGGGCAGTGTTCCGTCGATTGAGGCACCTTGGTACCGCAAAAATCAGCACTCAATTTGCACAAATCTTCATCCAGGGTCGGCTCGGGGGTGACCGCCTGCGGCGACTTGGGCAGCTCGCACACCCCCAATAGATCGTCCTGTTTATCCAAGTCGGTGATGGTGGGGACGGGATTCTCCAAAACTGTCTCTTGCATGGGATCGTAGGTCACCTCGATGAAATCGTCGAGGTTCTCCGGAAGTAATCGCACCTTGTTGAAATCGAGGGTCTCGCTGGCGTCCTCGTTGTCCTGGTAGAAGGACATGGACATCGGGTCCTGCTCCTTCTTGAAAGAGTGGAAGTCCGCGGAGTCGCTGAAGGAATTTTCGAAGCCCTTCTCCTCCATGTAGCTGGCGGAGGATTCGTCGCCGAAGTTGGCCTTGGTGGAGAAGGCCTCGGATTGGTCCAGGGTCTTCGCCGGCGTGGAGAACGGAGTGGCGTTCGGGCCGAAATGGAATTCTTCGGATGGAAGCGCTTTCTTGGGCGTGCTGTTCGGCTGGAATTCGATCTCATCGATGTTCTTCCCGTTCAGAAGATTCTCCATGAGTTCCAAAGACGATGATTTGTGACCCTGTATGGGTTTAACGTTGAATATTACAGAAGACATCATCGATGCAGATCATCGCGAGACCAGAAAATTTAAATTTTGTAAAAATTACACTAACCAACTAACCAACACTTACATTTTCACCTAGTCAATAATAGAAAATTTACTTAACACTTACATTTTCGAAGACCTCGCTCGGCCTGCTCTTCACCTCCTTCTCGAAATCCTGCGGACTGGGCAGGCTGATCTCGTCGTCGGCGGCGGCGGCCGCCTTGGGCCCGGGCTTCGGCGACTGCGCCAGGAAGGGCTCGCCCTTCAGGGCCGTGCAGATCGGGGACTCGACGACGCGCGTCGGCGAGATCGGAACGAACTCCGCGGCGTCCGGATTCAGCTGGGACATGCTGTTGTCTTCGCTGCTGCCTCCGTCTTCTTCTCCCGCGCTGTTGTTTCTCTCCGTGTCGGCGCGAATTATATCGGCAACCTGCGCGCGCAAAGAGAAATTTATTTTTGACGTTTGTCAGATGATTATCGCGACCGGCGCCGCCGCTGTCATCACCTTGGAAAAGAGAAACTCCACGAAGCTTTTGGGGTTGGCCGACGACATACCGTCCGTTATTGTTCGGCGGTTCGCGGTTTCGATCAATTGTTGTACTTGAATTTTGGATGGGAGATTTATCTTAATGACAATTTGTTTATTTTTGATATTCGAAAAATTGTGATGACTTGATAAATTTCGACTTCATAGTGGTTTTGGGAGTCCGATGCGGTTCGGGCAGACAAACTTGCGATTGCCAAATCCAATTTTAATCCATAAATAAATTTTCGATCACGCAACCCTTATGCCATGTAAGTTGGCATAACTGAACTTAATTGAGGACTCTTTTCTGGTAAACATGTATTTGAAAATCCACCGATTATTTCGCGAGTTGTGAATTTTTGAAAATTTCAGTTTTCGAATTGTGTAATACCCGAGCAAAAAATTTTAAAAAAATATAAAACGCGTCGACTAAATTCTACTAAAATTAAACAGGATTTGCAAATCATCGTTTTATCAAACTAATTAGAGCTTTTGAAAATCCACCGATTATTTCGCGAGTTGTGAATTTTTGAAAATTTTAATTTTCTAATTGTGTAATACCCGAGCAAAAAATTAAAAAAAAATATAAAACGTGTCGACTAAATTCTACAAAAATTAAACAGGATTTGCAAATCATCGTTTAATCAAACTAAATAGAGTATTTGAAAATCCACCGATTATTTCGCGAGTTGTGAATTTTTGAAAATTTTAGTTTTCGAATTGTGTAATACTCGAGCAAAAAATTTAAAAAAATATATAAAACGTGTCGACTAAATTCTACAAAAATTAAACGGGATTTGCAAATCATCGTTTTATCAAACTACATAGAGTATTTGAAAATCCAGCGATTATTTCGCGAGTTGTGAATTTTTGAAAATTTTAGTTTTCGAATTGTGTAATACTCGAGCAAAAATTAAAAAAAAATATAAATCGTGTCGACTAAATTCTACAAAAATTAAACAGCATTTGCAAATCATCGTTTTATCAAAATAAATAGAGTATTTGAAAATCCAGCGATTATTTCGCGAGTTGTGAATTTTTGAAAATTTTAGTTTTCGAATTGTGTAATACTCGAGCAAAAATTAAAAAAAAATATAAATCGTGTCGACTAAATTCTACAAAAATTAAACAGCATTTGCAAATCATCGTTTTATCAAAATAAATAGAGTATTTGAAAATCCAGCGATTATTTCGCGAGACGAAAGTGGATCGAAACAGGTCGACGGGGAAGCAATAATGTGCACGGTGAACGGCAGGGGTGAATAAATAATAAACGCGTGTGTGTGTGTGTGTGTAATCGAGTGGATTAATTCGACTTACCTCTCTATCAGATTGAGACGGAGGGACGTTCTCCTTCTCGGCGCCTTTGTAGTAGTTCCACTCGTCCTCTGACTCGTCTCCGCTTTCCGCTACATTATCTACGAGGCCACCATCGTGCACTGAAAACAACAAGACGGTCTCGTTTTAGGAAGAAGAAGAACCGATGATAACATTCGGGGATGAAACGGGATGATGTTATCTCGCGCGCGTCAAAAACAGCCACACCCAGACGTCGTCGTCGTCTCGACGGTGCTGGCCGCCTCTCGCGCCGCCATCGATCGACTCCCGCAACAGGTTGCGCGCCCCCGATAACCCTCGTCGACACATGCGGGAGCCCTCCCCCCTCGTCATCATCATCATTACAGCGGCAATAATCATCGCTTACGCATACAATTCATCGGCTAACGAGATGGGGATGAAGTGGGGGGGAAGAGGATTACTAGGGATTTGTCAAGATTATCTGTATTGATTGGTAAAGGAAGTATGGGGGTGAGTGAGTACGTGGGTATTAACATTTGGACATTTAAAAAAACATCGGTCACTCTGAAGCGCCAATAATTGTAGGGTTTTGTAAATATGTTTTTGCACGATGCTGCCTTTTTCTTGATTTACCGATTGTGTTTACAGACATGGGTAATTGACCATCCCACACTGTTGTTTCTTGCCATGACAACGATAAATACAATACTGAAATATTCAAAAATAATTACGAACTGTAGTGGAGTTACTTCAACGCCTTTAATAAATTCGCACGCACTTGAACTCCACTACAGGATTTTTTTGTTTCGTCTTAGAAATATAATGTGAATAACAGTAATTACACTGCCCAGCGTTATCACAATAAAACACGAAGATAAACCTCCGCAAAAAAAAATCATTCCTAAGAAATGTAGTCGAGTTCAAGGAGCTCGAAATAATCGCCCTCGAACGTTACTCTTACGAAGACTAAACAAACAAATAACTTCTTCCCTGGATAATGCAAAAGAAATTAGCTTGCACAATTCAATATTATTATCATTGAGTAATTTAACATCCCCGTCGTGGTAATAAACAGGAAAATGGTATTTTTGTAGTCTTTAAAAGACGCCAATGTTAATTTTGCGTAACCACATCACAACTAAAGTGCGTAGCAATTTTTATTGCTTCAAGCACCATCTGGCGGACTGCATTTAAGACCCACGCGTTTATAAATAACCGGCGATTAGGTCGTTATCAGCTGAAAAGAAAAGTCCGCAGAAATCCCACACTCGAGAGCGAGATGATGATGGACGACGACGTGCGCCGCGCGTTTTTTTTTTTTCTTTTCGCAAAACTGCAACTTCCCACACGCTCATTGCGCACTGTTTTTTATTCCTCGGCCACCAACCAACGCACGCGGTTATTCAAAAGAACGCAATCTCAAGTAGAGGAAAATTTAAGGCATCAGTGAAAAATAAATCCAAAACTTGTTAATGAAAATTAAAAATTAACATGATTGTTAACGTGGTACGTTCCAACATCGGCCGGTAATGCCGATTAAATTTAATTTTTCTTCAAAAATTTATTTTTGTTTTTTTCAAGTCTGGAGACCATTCTGAACACTATTTGTTCATAAAAAATATTTGTGAGACTTACAGAAACTGAAAACGATTATATTTATATTTTCTTCAAAAATTTATTTTTGTATTATTTCAAGTCTAGAATCCCATTCTGAACACTATTTGTTCAAAAAATTATTTGTGAGACTTACAGAAACTGAGACAAGCAAAATTTCTTTTTACGTGGACCGTTCGTACAGCTGCTGGAAATGCCGAAAAACGATTAAATTTAATTTTTCTTCAAAAATTTTTGTTTGTTTTTTTTTCAAGGCTACGAGACCATTCTGAACACTATTTGTTCATGAAAATTATTTGTGAGACTGATAGGAACTGAGAGAAGCACATCCACTGGAAATGCCGAAAAACGATTAAATTTAATTTTTCTTCAAAAATTTTTGTTTGTTTTTTTTTTCAAGTCCAGGAACTGAACACCATTTGTTCATGAAAACTATTTGTGAGAGTTACAGGAACCGAGATAAGCAAAATTTCTGATTGTAAATTGGAATAAAACACTTTAACTTTTTTATACCACGTAAATAAAATAAAGTTAAAGTGTTTTATTCCAATTTAAAAATGAACAATTCAAAATTTATTTCAACGGTACGAACGAATTCTCAATAAACACCCAATTTCCATTCCGGTCGCCGATTTTTAAATGTTAATTCTTCTTGCGAAATGTCAACTTCGTTGCGAATTTTAAACGAATTGCCGTGTCTACCTCGCGCGATGCTCAACCGTTGTGTCATCGTCGTTTGGCACAGATTCGCTTTACGTAACGTGGAAAATACTTCCACGAAAAATAAACACGGTTTACATGTGCAAAGTCATGTAGAATCGGAAAACGAAGATTAAACAATCCCTTTTGGATTGCACTGTCGTTGGTCGGTCAATACGCTTCGTATGTCTGCGCGCGGTAAGTTTACTTTTCTGTTCGAAGACAGAAGGTAAATAATATATAGTTTTAAACTAGCGTCAATTGAATAAACTTTCCTGAAATTATGTTGATTATTTTCAACCGTCCACGAGATATTCACCTATATGTCAAAAAAGAAATAAAACCAAAATCGGGTTTATTTTAAATTAGCATCTCGATAATAAGAATTTGAAATCACTTTTTGATTATCTTTAACCGTTCGCGAGATATTCGCCTATATGTCAAAAAACAAATGAAACCAAAAACTGTTTTCTCGTTGAATTAGCATGTCGATGAGCTGAGGAATAAGAATTTGAAATTATTTTTTTAATATCTTTAACCGTTCACGAGATATTCACCTATATGCCAAAAAACAAATGAAACCAAAAACTGTTTTTTCGTTGATTTGGCATCTCGATGAGCCGGAGAATAAGAATTAGAAATATTTTTTTAATATTTCCAACCGTTCGCGAGATATTCACCTATATGTCAAAAAACAAATGCAACCAATTACCGTTTTTTCGTTGAATTTGCATCTCGATGAGTCGGAGAATAAGAATTTGAAATCAATTTTTGATTATCTGCAATAATTCACGATATTCACCTATATGTCAAAAAACAAATGAAACCCAAAACTGTTTTCTCGTTGAATTGGCATGCCAATGAGCTGAATTTGAAATTATTTTTTTATTGTCTTTAACCGTTCATGAGATATTCACCTATATGTCAAAAAACAAATGAAACCAAAAACTGTTTTTTCGTTGAATTCGCATCTCGGCGAGCCGGAGAATAAGAATTTGAAATCAGTTTTTGATTATCTGCAAAAATTCACGAGATATTCACCTATATGCCAAAAAACAAATGAAATAAAAAACTGTTTTTTCGTTGAATTTGCATCTCGATGAGCCGAAGAATAAGAATTTGAAATAATTTCTTTACAATTTTCAACCGTTCGCGAGATATTCACCGATATGTCAAAAAATAAATGAAGCCAAAAACTGTTTTTTCGTTGAATTCGCATCTCGGCGAGCCGGAGAATAAGAATTTGAAATCAGTTTTTGATTATCTGCAAAAATTCACGAGATATTCACCTATATGCCAAAAAACAAATGAAATAAAAAACTGTTTTTTGGTTGAATTCGCATCTCGATGAGCCGGAGAATAAGAATTTGAAATAATTTCTTTAAAATTTTCAACCGTTCGCGAGATATTCACCTATATGTCAAAAAACAAATGCAACCAATCATCATTTTTCGTTGAACTGGCAACTCGATGAGCTGAAGACTGAGAATTTGAAATAATTTCTTTAAAATTTTTAACCGTTGGCGAGATATTCACCTATATGCCAAAAACAAATGAAACCAAAAACTGTTTTTTCGTTGAATTCGCATCTCGATGAGCCGGAGAATAAGAATTTGAAATCAATTTTTGATTATCTGCAAAAATTCACGAGATATTCACCTATATGCCAAAAAACAAATGAAATCAAAAACTGTTTTTTCGTTGAATTCGCATCTCGATGAGCCGGAGAATAAGAATTTGAAATCAGTTTTTGATTATCTTCAACCGTTCACGAGATATTCACCTATATGTGAAAAAAATAAAAGAAATGATTTGGCATCTTGATGAGCCGGAGAATAAGAATTTGAAATCAATTTTTGAATATCTTCAACCGTTCACGAGATATTCACCTATATGTCAAAAAACAAATGAAACCAAAAACTGTTTTTTTCGTCGATTTGGCATCTCGACGAGCCGGAGAATAAGAATTTGAAATAATTTCTTTAAAATTTTTAACCGTTGGCGAGATATTCACCTATATGTCAAAAAACAAATGAAACCAAAAACTGTTTTTTCGTTGAATTCGCATCTCGGCGAGCCGGAGAATAAGAATTTGAAATCAGTTTTTGATTATCTGCAAAAATTCACGAGATATTCACCTATATGCCAAAAAACAAATGAAATAAAAAACTGTTTTTTCGTTGAATTTGCATCTCGATTAGCCGAAGAATAAGAATTTGAAATAATTTCTTTAAAATTTTTAACCGTTGGCGAGATATTCACCTATATGTCAAAAAACAAATGAAACCAAAAACTGTTTTTTCGTTGAATTTGCATCTCGATGAGCCGGAGAATAAGAATTTGAAATCAATTTTTGATTATCTGCAAAAATTCACGAGATATTCACCTATATGCCAAAAAAAAATTAAATAAAAAACTGTTTTTTGGTTGAATTCGCATCTCGATGAGCCGGAGAATAAGAATTTGAGATCATTTCTTTGATATTTTCAACCGTTCACGAGATATTCACCTGTATGTCAAAAAACAAATGATATCCGGATGAGATTTTAAATAGTGTTTTAAGTTGCGCGCGGTTTTAACGAGTTGTAGTGGTTCGTGCCTGACCGGATGCTAATTTAATTTCGTTGTTATTTATATGCATGTGTTATATATATAAATTAATCAAGATTAACACCCACTTATTCGCGCACACACACAACAATGTGCTGTAAATTTTCGCGAAATTTCCATTATTTACTGAACCGCCATTAAAATATGAGTCAAGTTTATCTTGTGGATTTGTGTGCGAATTTTTAGACACCAGTTAATCCACTTATTTTTTTTAATGTATATTCGATTAATTTGCCGATTCTTTTGTGGTATTAATTAGGAGCTTTTCTAATTTCGATTTGCTTTTTTGCTCTCTGAAAAATTAATAGCTTACTTCACAACCATCCGTGATCTTTAAACTATATTTTAATAATGTTCTACGTGTTTGGAATTTTAAATTTCATGTAGTGGAGTTCAAGTGCGTGCGAATTTATTAAATCAAATTGGTTCAGTACAGCATTTACAGCATTCAGGCAATAGATTCCGCCACTTCAGTGTTTCTAACTTTAACGGTGTTTGGAATACTACAATAGTAATCTCCGTTTCTCCATCAGCAACTAACTAACACTGATGAGATCTTAAAGGTCGAAACCGGTCTGTAGGTGTTCTGATGGGGAAACAATACTTAATGTTCAAATTGCATTCATTTTAGTTCCTTGAACTCTGCGAATTTTTATATCAATTTATTTTTTTATAGTTCTGATTAATGTGCACCTTTTCTAATCACGATTTATTTTTTGCTCTCCGAAAAATTAATAGCCAACATCACAACCATCCGTGATTTATACTATATTCTAATGTTTTACTTGTTTGGAACGAAACTTCCTGGAGTGGAGTTCAACTGCGTGTGAATTTATTAAATGTCATTGAATTAGTTTTAGCTCCTTGAACTCCTTTTTTGCGGAAGTTGATCTACAAACATATTTTAAAAACCTTTCCCCACTTGGATACAATCAATGGCACTTTTTGACGATTTTTAATACTCCAATCTCACAGTAATCGGTCATAACCAAATTTTAAAATTCTTATCTAATACCCACTATTACTTCGGTTACCAATCAATACAGATAATCTTGAAGTGGGGATTCGTCAATTTAAATTTAAAATTAAAAATCGGCGTTTTGGTGTATAACGAGAAAGGAAGTCGGTGTTTTGAATACATTTGGCGTATAATGTTGGACGACGTTTTTTTTTAATTAGATTTTGAAAAGTCTCAACTAACGGTACACTGCAAAAATCCGACCCAATTTCTATAACATGATTATTTGATTATGCGCGCGGGAGGTCGACGACACATTCCGCTTTTCGGCGACAATTCGCTCCGGTATTGATCCGAGTATTAATATAAAGAGAGTCATCAAGTGGGGTTTTTCATTTTATTTTTATTTTTTCGTGCCCGGGCACGCGATCATCCGCCGAAATGTGAAATTCCACGCCCCCGAGACAAATATTCCGGGACGTTTTCCTTCGAATTCTCATTCCAGACTGGCGAATATTTGAAACCCACAATATGAATTGTTTAATAAAAACAAATAATCCATGATAAAACGTATAAAAATGAGAGGAATTTTTTTTATTTTTTTTTTGCCTCGGGAACGTAGCCTATATGGCCAGCTCATTATCTATATAATTTGGATGAATAAATGGACAAATGAATAAATGAATAATGTCAGACGTATACACACAACAACCATGGACCCGAACGGATACTTCTCGATCCCCGAAAAATCTTTCGGCCGGGCTGGGATTCGAACCCACGCGGCACGCGGTGCAACCGGCACAAGCGCTCGCCTCTACCCACTACACAACCGGCCGCCAGTTTTTTTTTTAAATTGGATATTGGCCATATTGCCAATCGTTTCACGCCAAGGGAATATGATAAGATAAATTTGAGACTACCTCGCATTAAATTTTTCTTCATCATTAATGCATTTTCGTGTTTTCGCCATTTTTTAATAGCACAATTTTGAGCGCAGTTGTTTTTGCCGTCCCAATTGAAAAAGTCGTCGTCGTCGTCGCCGGGTGAGTAATCCGTCGAGGTGTGTGTGTGATGCAAGCCCATAAAAGAGGTAAACAAGAGTGAAACTCTGAAAATCTCGTTTTGGCGAATCACGGGGGTTTAATTTATGCGCGAGCGGTCGTTCGCGGCGTTGCCGCGTTTCCGCCACCTTGCGCAAACATGGAAAGTCGCACTAATTACATAATTAAAACGAAATGAATCTAGAAAATGTTATCAACTACGCGACGTCGCCTGTATTCTATAAATAAACAATGAATTACATTTTAATCGGAACAGTTCTCCTATGTCGACGGTTATAATTATATATAAAACAAGATGGCAATGACTGTCATTATGTTTTTTTTAATTCATTTATTTGATGGATTTTAATCAAGGACGATCCTTTTTGTGCGAGAACGCAAAAAAAACAGAACTGAAGCTGGTGAATACAACAAACATGTTCGGCGGTGCTGATGGCCCGTTATCAGGGTATACAGGGTGTATTTGAAATAACGAACAGGCTCACAACCACAAAGAGATATTATTTTTAAACAATATTCGCAATTATTTTGTTTATAACAGTAACAGAAAGCCCGCAATTAATTATTAAAATTAATGAGTGAAAATACGCAACATGTTTGGGGGCGGTGGTAATGTGACCGAATTTTTAAACGGCATCGGCTTTAGATATCCAATTACAACAAGCGCGTAGGAAATATCTGAGTGCTCTTTAAGCGTCAATGAACTTAAAGACTGTTTATCTTTTACAAAAAAAGAAACGTTGCGATAACACTTCAAATTTTGGAGGCAAGAAATCGTATCTCGCGTTTTAAATAAACAAATACACATTCCATGCAGACCTAATTAAATGAGAAAAGCATCGGTTCTCAAAATGTTTAAAAAACCTCGAAAAATTCAAAAAGAAATTTTCGAATAAATTCACAAATATTTTGTGTGTTCTTAAATGCCTGTTTGTTATTTCAAATACACCCTGTATATTACTACAAGTTAGAATAAACATTTCAGTTAACACATTGACTGCCAACAACGAGAATACTTGTAGTTTTCTGATGCAGTTTGCAAGGCCATGGCAGTCAACGTGTTAACAAATAAATCAACAAGGGAAGTTGTTCGGGTGGAAAATATTTCCCTTGAACTAATTGAATTTTGACAATGCGGAGGGTCCGCTTTCAAGATGGATAATCCTACAAAAATTAGAATGCAAATTTTATTAGTTGACAAATAAATCGAAAAGGAAAATATTTACATTGGACTAATCGAATCGCAATAAATGTTTACTATTTCCATGAACGATGCTGTTGGCATCTTCAAATCGGCGGGAAATATTTACTTATTAATAATGTAATGATTCAACGAACTCATTTATTACTAATCAATAACACGATTGAATGATTCAACGAATTAATCAATGTTTGATAATGAGATTTCTATTACGGTGCTATGAAAATATTGCGCTGTTCACATTTTATTCTCGGCGCAGTTAGCAAGCTAAAATTGCGACAGCATTTTTTTGCGAAAATGCACCTTTCGCCCAATTGTTCCAACAAGCCGGTGCTAGGTGTAAATCATCGAGACTCATACCCATCAGTTCTGGCGTGTATAATTGGTAATGTTAATAAATTGCTGAAATGGACATCACGTGATGTCGCTTTTAAACGAAGTGAAGTCTATTTTGCCACGGCGCATCGACAAATTTATCACGGTATAACGAACAGACTGTAACTGAGAAATGCGATACTTTTCGTCTTCTGCAATTTAACCTTCCGGCCCTAAATCTTGACACCGTACGGGGCGCTGGGACTCGGAGACTTAAGCAAACAAAAAATCTACATAAAATTTAAGTAAATTTTACTTTTTAATTTCAAATAACTAAAATATCATGCAAACTCTTCGCTTTCCAAATGTGAACTAAAGGATAAATTATTAAGGTACTCGGCTAGACAACTCGAAAAAATAATATTCGCGCACCGGGTCTCACAAACTTGGCGCCCGCCCAAGAGACTACAGTTGAGGAGTTGAATTGCAAAACTCAACTAATCCAATTTTGAGCCAAAATGAGCTTGGTATCGATTCTTACTGTCCAAACATAGATAAAACCGAATATGTGTGAATTACCTTTCAAAACGCAACAAATCATATTTAAAATGCGTAATCAATCAATATTTTAGTTTTAAGAAATAATTAATTATGTATTTTTTTGTAATGGAGAATCCGTAAATAAACCTTATTTATTTATTTATTTATTTAAAAATGCGGCTAAACTTTCATTTTTTTTAAGCAACAAATAGACTTCCTGAACGTTTTTCGCGGTTTCTGAACAAATTATAAAAGTGGATTTGTTGAGTTTTGCAGTTCAACTCCTCAGTTGCCAAATCATCTACCGAAACAACTACTTTCATGGCTAGTGCCACGACGAATATTGAATGATACAGTAGATCACGGTGATGGTTGCGACCGTTACTACGTGGTAATTCATTATTTAATCACTGAATAAAACACTTGCTAGGTTTTTTTGCCACAATTTATTAAATAAATTGTGGTAAAAAACATAGTAAGTGTTTTATTCAGTGATGATACAGTAGATAATTTGTGTGTTAAAAATATTAATAAAGATATCAAATTAACACAAAGTTGAATGTATTTATTACTACACGAGACTGTAGCAGCAGCTTAAATTTCAATCAATCAATTATTATTTTGTGGAAATTGTGGAAATTGGTTAAATATTCATTTTTGTTTTTATTATTGATAATAATGTATTTGTGCCAATATTAATCACCGGATGTACTTGTGTAAACTATTAGTATTACCACAAACACATTATTAATAATAGCAATAATAAAAGCGAAAATAGCCTGAATGTATGAATATTTAATTTAATAATAATTATATTGGTCGGTTATATTTAGAACAATAATTTATCGCAAAATGTATTTGTTTGGATTTCGAACGTCAGGCTACATATTTATTTTTAAACGTAATGCAGGTAATCAATTTTTCGCGTGAATTGTCCGTCAATAATAATAATCGCTGCAGCGTTGCCTTATCTCTCGGCGATACGAGCAAAATTTATGCGAATTTTCGCCCCCATTATAAATCGTTATCTCGCGTACAATCGATAATGATTCTGGAAATGCGCGACCAACAATGGAATTATGGAACGGGAAATTAAAAAAAAAAACAAATTCATTTTCGTTGTAAACTGTGGCAATAAAAGGAATGATTGTGGCATAAAAATTCGCGTTATAACGATAGGACACGATATTGGTTTGTGTGAAACTTTTTTTTTTTAGATTGAAACAAATATTATTAATTTTATTCAAATTTTAATAATAAAAAAATAAATAAATGGGAAACAACCTTACTTGTTGCAAAAAGCATTAAATAGATTTTCGTTTAATTGATTGATGGTTGAGGCGTTAACTTCGTGATACATTTTGGAACTTTAAATAAAACAGTTTCTTTGTTAATATCACACTTTATTGTTTAGTGACTCGAGTTTCGATCATAAGCTGATCATTTTCAAACTTAAAGTAAATTAAATTACAATAAACACACGTATTTATGCGGAATGGAATAAGGAGGAGAATACTAGGTCGACCTGGTCGTTAATTATGGGGAAGTCCGGATTACGCTTCGCTTTGTGGATTTCTAGGGATTCGAGTAGGTCCATTTTCGGGCCTTTTTCTGCGAAGTGGATTATTTCAAGTACATCATCTTCAAAAGTATGTCGGTTCTCAATTAGGTGGTTCGCGAATGTTGAATTATTTTGGTGTAATCGGAAGGATCTTAAATGTTCTTTTAATCTGATTTTAAAGTTACGACCAGATTGCCCTATGTACACTCCTTTACAATCTTTGCATGTTAGTTTATAAATGCCTGATCTTTCTAATTTATCTATCGGAGTTTTGGAATTAAAAATAGAGTTACAAATTTGGTTCGTTGTTTTAAATGCTACATTGATATCATGTTTTTTTAGAATATTGCGTATTTTTTGGCTAACTTCACCAAAAAATGTTAATGACCTGTAAGTTTTATTATCTATTTTTGGCCCTGCGTATAAAGTTTTACTGAGGTTATTGTTACGTTGTCTTTTAATTAAGTTATCTATTGTTTTGTTTGTATAGCCATTATTATGTGCTAAGCTGTAAATCGTTTGTATTTCGTTCTTATAGCTGGTTGCTGATAAGGGTAACGTAAGTGCTCTATGGATCATTGAGTTAAATGCAGCTAGTTTGTGATTGAGGGGGTGTCTTGAGTTGGATGGTATTAGTGAGTCGGTGAAAGTTGGTTTTCTATATATTTCAAAATTAAATTGTTTGTCAATATTTGTAATTGAAAGGTCAAGAAATTTAATATTTTTGTTTTGTTCCGTTTCTACTGTGAATTTAATCTTTGGGTGTATTGTGTTTATGAAATTTAAGAAGTTATTTAATTGTCTGTCTGTTCCGGTGAAGCCGGCTAGAATGTCGTCTACGTATCTGTACCAGAACTGTATGTGTTTTTTTCCCATTTCGGAATTTAGAATGATGTTGGTTAAGTTTGCCATGAATATTTCTGCTAGCAATGGGCTTAAAGGTGAACCCATTGCCAGGCCTTCTTTTTGTTCGTAGTATTTATTATTGAATGTAAAATAATTGTGTTTTAAAACGACTTCTAATATATTTATAAATTCTGTTTGAACGATTGGGTTAACGTTATTTTTGTCAAATATATCTTTTATTAATTCAATACATTCATTTTTTGGGATTTTTGAGAACATACTCGACACGTCGAATGAAACCATTTTTATATTATTTTCTAGTTTGAATTGAGTTAATTTGTGTGTAAGGTCTAGGGAATTCTTTATTGAGTGAGGGTCGCAAAAGTTGTTTGTGATTTCTTTAAACAATGAATTTAGTTTGGCTGAAATTTTATGGGCAGGTGTGTTCGTGTAAGTGACGACGGGTCTAATGTTTTCGTCGGGTTTATGAATTTTAATGTATCCATACAGTCTAGGGGAAAATGGATTCATGGGTAATATGTTAAATTTTTCTTTTTTTGTAAGAATAGCGTGGGTATTGGAAATTTCAGTTTTTAACTCTTTCTGTAAGTGACTAGTTGGGTCTTTTTTTAGTTCCGTGATGTCTGATGAATTGATAAAATCTGTGACTTTGTGTATGTAGTCTTCGGTTTTTAATATGATTATTGAGTTACCTTTATCAGCTTTTGTTAATGTTAACCTATTTGAATCAATTTTGTTTTTTATGTTTTTTATTGTTGAGGTGTTTGAAGTGTTTTCAATTGTTGCATTTTTTATAATTCTACCTATTTTGTTTTTACTTAGCTCACAGTCATTGTAATTGTAAGTAAAAACAAAATAGGTAGAATTATAAAAAATGCAACAATTGAAAACACTTCAAACACCTCAACAATAAAAAACATAAAAAACAAAATTGATTCAAATAGGTTAACATTAACAAAAGCTGATAAAGGTAACTCAATAATCATATTAAAAACCGAAGACTACATACACAAAGTCACAGATTTTATCAATTCATCAGACATCACGGAACTAAAAAAAGACCCAACTAGTCACTTACAGAAAGAGTTAAAAACTGAAATTTCCAATACCCACGCTATTCTTACAAAAAAAGAAAAATTTAACATATTACCCATGAATCCATTTTCCCCTAGACTGTATGGATACATTAAAATTCATAAACCCGACGAAAACATTAGACCCGTCGTCACTTACACGAACACACCTGCCCATAAAATTTCAGCCAAACTAAATTCATTGTTTAAAGAAATCACAAACAACTTTTGCGACCCTCACTCAATAAAGAATTCCCTAGACCTTACACACAAATTAACTCAATTCAAACTAGAAAATAATATAAAAATGGTTTCATTCGACGTGTCGAGTATGTTCTCAAAAATCCCAAAAAATGAATGTATTGAATTAATAAAAGATATATTTGACAAAAATAACGTTAACCCAATCGTTCAAACAGAATTTATAAATATATTAGAAGTCGTTTTAAAACACAATTATTTTACATTCAATAATAAATACTACGAACAAAAAGAAGGCCTGGCAATGGGTTCACCTTTAAGCCCATTGCTAGCAGAAATATTCATGGCAAACTTAACCAACATCATTCTAAATTCCGAAATGGGAAAAAAACACATACAGTTCTGGTACAGATACGTAGACGACATTCTAGCCGGCTTCACCGGAACAGACAGACAATTAAATAACTTCTTAAATTTCATAAACACAATACACCCAAAGATTAAATTCACAGTAGAAACGGAACAAAACAAAAATATTAAATTTCTTGACCTTTCAATTACAAATATTGACAAACAATTTAATTTTGAAATATATAGAAAACCAACTTTCACCGACTCACTAATATCATCCAACTCAAGACACCCCCTCAATCACAAACTAGCTGCATTTAACTCAATGATCCATAGAGCACTTACGTTACCCTTATCAGCAACCAGCTATAAGAACGAAATACAAACGATTTACAGCTTAGCACATAATAATGGCTATACAAACAAAACAATAGATAACTTAATTAAAAGACAACGTAACAATAACCTCAGTAAAACTTTATACGCAGGGCCAAAAATAGATAATAAAACTTACAGGTCATTAACATTTTTTGGTGAAGTTAGCCAAAAAATACGCAATATTCTAAAAAAACATGATATCAATGTAGCATTTAAAACAACGAACCAAATTTGTAACTCTATTTTTAATTCCAAAACTCCGATAGATAAATTAGAAAGATCAGGCATTTATAAACTAACATGCAAAGATTGTAAAGGAGTGTACATAGGGCAATCTGGTCGTAACTTTAAAATCAGATTAAAAGAACATTTAAGATCCTTCCGATTACACCAAAATAATTCAACATTCGCGAACCACCTAATTGAGAACCGACATACTTTTGAAGATGATGTACTTGAAATAATCCACTTCGCAGAAAAAGGCCCGAAAATGGACCTACTCGAATCCCTAGAAATCCACAAAGCGAAGCGTAATCCGGACTTCCCCATAATTAACGACCAGGTCGACCTAGTATTCTCCTCCTTATTCCATTCCGCATAAATACGTGTGTTTATTGTAATTTAATTTACTTTAAGTTTGAAAATGATCAGCTTATGATCGAAACTCGAGTCACTAAACAATAAAGTGTGATATTAACAAAGAAACTGTTTTATTTAAAGATTTTCGTTTCGTTTTATTGAATCTATTTAAAAAAAAATGGTAATTTTCTCTAATTTTAAGGTATCCAGAATTTTTATACTTTGCGTGTAACATGACACGATATTAATATACAGGGTGGAAACTTTAACTGGAACAAATTCGGTATTTATGAAATGAGAAGTTATTGCGCACTTTTTGGCGTCTTTAAAAATAGTATGGGGTCACTAGTCTTTCACGTATGACGTCATACACATTTTTTTTTAATGGAAACCATTTTTTTTTAATTCCATGATATTTGTAGCCCTTTTTATTCTCTTTACGACAGTGTAAAAATATTTTGTTTGTTTTAGTTTTTTAGTTTAAGAAATTGATTTTTTTTTTAAATAAACTTATTTAATAAATCAAATGTTCAAAATGAGCACAGTTCCTCTCTTGGCAAAAAGGTAATCGGTGGTAAAACCTATCCCTTACATTTTGAAACGTTTCCGGTGGAATTTGAACATTTGATACATTAAATAAGTTAAAAAAAATACATTTTTGAAATAAAAAATAAAAAAAACAAAATATTTTTACACAGTCGTAAAGAGAATAAAAAGGGCTATAAAATTAGCGAAATAAAAAAAAACATGGTTTCCATTAAAAAAAAAAAAATGTCTATGACGTCATACGTGAAAGACTAGTGACGTCATACAATTTTTAAAGACACTAAAAAGTACGCCATAAAAACAAAACAAAATTCTGCAACTTCTCATTTCATAAATACCAAATTTGTTCCAGTTAAAGTTTCCACCCTGTATACGCGTTGTTTTGAATTTTTTTTCTCAATATTGCGTTTAATTCAATGTCTAATAAAAGTATGAAATAGTTTTCTATGATTTTAAGATGTGAAGGATTTTTTTAAATTCTTTGCGTGCAATGGCACCCAAAACGGTATCGAAATAACTGTTATTAAAATACAAGTACTGTAATGGCAATTTATTTTTAAAAGGTGGTAGAGCCCACCCAAAATCTGGTGTCACGCTGGCAAATAAACATCTTAAATTTCAATAGAGCGGACGTTGAAAACTCAATTATTTTGCAAGCACCAAATCAAATCAAATCTCTTTATGCACTTTGGCCACATAAAATACATTACAATAAACAAAACTAGTTTTTATACGGTGAATGTGAGTGTCATACAATAATAGTAATACAATAACAAATTTAGTGGACATTTAAGAAAGAATCCAAAAATTGAATAATATACAGAGCGTTGCATTTAAAATAAGAAAGTTGGTATTGGCCTCTGTTACATGACACAACCTGTATAAAAAATTGTTGTTGAAAAAAACTCCCCAGGTGTCACGACATTTTAGGACAGTTCTAACTTTACTCCCAGGTGTCACGATATTTTGGGTCGGTTCTAACTTTACCCCCCAGGTGTCACGATATTTCTTGTGTTTGGCAACTTGAGCGTGACCCTTCCATTATTTTGCGTGTAAATTTTCCGATTAAAAATATCTTTCGAGGGCATTAGTTATTTTTAATGATTTAAATCCTGGCTAAATATGAGAAAATATATGCAAAAATATATCAGAACATGATTATCGCGAGCGTCTCAAAACAGAGACGGTTCTAACTTAATTCCCCCAGGTGCCACGACATTTTAGGACGGTTATAACTTTATCCCCCAGGTGTCACGACATTTTAGGACGGTTATAACTTTACCCCCCAGGTGTCACGATATTTCTTGTGTTTGGCAACTTGAGCGTAACCCATCCATTATTTTGCGTGTACATTTTCCGATAAAAAAATATCTTTCGAGAGCATCTACGTTATTTTTAATGATTTAAATCCTGGCTAGATATGAGAAAATATATGCAAAAAAATATCAGAACATGATTATCTCGAGCGTCTCAAAACAGGGACGGTTCTAACTTAACTCCTCAGGTGCCACGACATTTTAGGACGGTTATAACTTTACCCCCAGGCGTCACGACATTTTGAGACGGTTATAACTTAACTCCACAGGTGCCACGATATTTTGGGTCGGTTCCAACTTTACCCCACAGGTGTCACAATATTTTGCAACGGTTTTAACTTAACTCCACAGGTGTCACGACATTTTAGGACGGTTTCAACTTTACCTCCCAGGTGTCACGATATTTGTTGTGCTTGGCAACTTGAGCGTAACCCATCCATTATTTTACGTGTAAATTTTCCGATAAAAAATATCTTTCGAGAGCATCTAAGTTATTTTTAATGATTTAAATCCTGGCTAGATATGAGAAAATATATGCAAAAAAAATAACAGAACATGATTATCTAGAGCGTCTCAAAACAGGGACGGTTCTAACTTATCTCCCAAGGTGCCACGACATTTTAGGACGGTTATAACTTTACCCCCAGGTGTCACGATATTTTGGGACGGTTCTAACTTTACCCCCCAGGTGTCACGATATTTTGTGACGGTTCTAACTTAACTCCAAAAGTGCTACGACATTTTAGGACGGTTATAACTTTACCCCCAGGTGTCACGACATTTTAGGACGGTTCTAACTTTACCCCTCAGGTGTCAAGATATTTTGGGATGGTTCTAACTTAACTCCCCAGGTGCCACGATATTTTGGGAAGGTTCTAACTTTACCCCCCCAGGTGCCACGATATTTTGGGAAGGTTCTAACTTTAACCCCCAGGTGTCACGATATATTGAGACGGTTCTAACTTAACTCTTGACGTGCCACGACATTTTAGGATGGCTCCAACTTTACCCCTAGGCGTCACGGCATTTCGGGACGGTTCTAACTTTACTCCCAGGTGCCTCGACATTTTAAGACGGTTCTAACTTTACCACCCCAGGTGCCACGAAATTTTTTTATGGTTCTAACTTTACCACCCCAGGCGCCACGATATTTTTTTACGGTTCTAACTTAACTCCCCCAGGTGCCACGACATTTTAGGACAGTTCTAACTTTACCCCCCAGGCATCACGATATTTTGCGACGGTTCTAACTTAACTCCCCAGGTGTCACGACATTTTAGGACGGTTCTAAGCTTACTTCCAGGTGTCACAATATTTTGGGAAGATCCTAACTTTACCCCCCAGGTGTCGCGATATTTTGGGACGGTTCTAACTTAACTCCAAAAGTGCTACGACATTTTAGGATGGCTCTAACTTTACCCCCAGGTGTCACGATATTTTAGGACGGTTCTAACTTTACCCCCCAAGCGTCACGATATTTTTTGTACGGTTCTAACTTAACTTCTTCAGGCGCCACAACATTTTAGGACGGTTCTAACGATATTTTTTACGGTTCTCAGTTAACTCCCCCAGTTGCCACAACATTTTAGGAGGGTTCTAACTTCACCCTCCAGGTGTCACGACATTTTGGGACGGCTCCAGCATTAAAATTTCATTATAAACGCGATAAAATCAACAATTAGTTAATTCAATGCAACTATTTGAATGCAATAACACGATAAAGATGCAAAATACAATTAGAGGATGACTTGTCCTCTTCCACACAGTTGAGGCCGTCACGGTCCGCTCGCTCCGTTAATTATTAATGCTGCGATTGTTCTATGAGTAATCCGCGATCGGGAAATTTCCGCGGCCTGCTGTGTTGTGTCATCAGAAATAGCAACTGTTTATTTTTCACCACCATTACTTCTAAAGGTGTGTGAAAATAATGTTCGCGACTGAATGTTTTGCACCCTGATTACTCGATTATTTTTTCACCGCTATTACTTCATAAATAATGGTCGCGATTGAACGGTTGTGTCATTAGAAAAAGCAACTGTTTATTTTTTTTTGTGTGTGAAAATAATGGTCGCGATTGAACGTTTTGCACCACGATTACTTGATTATTTTTTTTTTCACCGCTTTAACTTCATAAATAATGGTCGCGATTGAACGTTTTGCATCTTCCCACTTTTTTTTGCTTGAAATAATAGTCGCGATTAAGACGCAAGTCAGAGAAGTGGGCGGTCATTGGACGGCGGCGGCGGCAAGGTTCTGTTCCTTGGTCAACTAACCGTGAAGAAACCCATTCGAGCGTCGATTGTTAAATGGATTTTCAAAATCAACCTTGCGCAAGTTGTTAATCATAAATCCACTTGCTGCTACCGCTCGGTTGTATAATTGGAATAAACAACTTGATACACTGCTATTATTATTATTATTTCCCAGCAGTCAAACATAACAATTACTTGAGAGCGATGGTTACGTGCTATAATCCATAATTTAACTAAATTGAAGAATGCCTTTCACTCAACTAATTGTAGATTAAATAGTAGCTTTCTATTGGGTGGATTATTGAAAAAGCATCATTACTCCAATCAAAGTGTAGATGCAGCCTCTATACATTGATTTTACATTTTTTGTTGTTTTTATTTCTATGTACTACTTATTTATATTGTTACTTATATTGTGACCTAGTATTATTATAAACTAAATTAGTATTTTATTTGTAATTGACGTATACATCCACAAATTGTGGCTAAGTATTTAATGAATAAACTAAACTAAACTAAACTATAGTGTAATCCAAAAAAAAAGGTACCGTTTTTTTAATTTATTGAAAAAGTATCATTACTCCAATAAAACGTGTAGATGCAGCCGTTGTTTATGTTAGTGAGGGCTATCGCAACATGATTAATAACTTTTGACAGGCAAACTTGAATGGTATGCGGTTTCAACAAGACGGGGCGACGTGTCTCACAGCGGGGGAAACGATCGATTTTCTGCGAAACGATTCCACAACTGAAGGGGGAACGTTCGCGATTAGTTTTCGCGAAAATGTAATAAAACATTTCGATTGGAGCAGAAAGACGATGGCACTTTATCAAAAAAAATGTTTCCCAAAGTACTGCAGGTAGGAGTAATTACTTTATGGATACCCGATAAATAATTAATAATATTAATTTAATCGTTCCGAAAAAGTGATTCGAACCCAGGACCGCGAGGCCTGTGAGCAGGAGCTCTACTCACTAGGTCACTCGCCAGATTTTGAAAATTTTTATATGAAGGATTGTAATTATGGAATATATGTACTCGTAGACAATGTGAAAAATATTACTTGTTACAAACACAAAAACATACTTTCCATAAAAATAACACGCCCAAAGGACTCGTAGATCAATAAACGTTTCGAATTTACAAGTTTCACCAAGAGCCGATGGCACATGGCTTATCTTTAATGAAAGAAGTTTCTATGCTACATTAAGATACGCCTTTGATAACCCCTTAGCAACAAGTAAACCATTGTACCGGGAGAGAGAGCAATGGTGTCTCGAGTAAAAAAAAAATGAACACCATTCGGGTTATTAAAACAATTAAAACACGGATGAGTGGCCATATTTGAGAATATAATGGGAGGAAAAGGTGTTCCGGCGTGAAGTACAAAGTCTTCTAACGGAACACAAATCTTGGCGAACGGGGCGCACCACCGATGCCAATTAATTAAATAATTACATGTGGCAACGGCGCAATTACGCCGGTGCGCGCATACACACACAAATTGGGCGATTCTTAAAAAAACACACGCTTTCTAAACATTTGTACGGAACGAGGGTTAACAACGGATGCAAATGGCGGTGCAATTGTTCGGGGATCAGGTGGTGTACGTGCGTTGGGAATTTTGGCAACGCGGCGACATTAGGCGTGCATTTGTTTTTGTTGTCGCCGGTGCTGCAGCCGGACGAAAATAGCCGCGGCGCGCGTGCAACCCTCCGAAAATAGACACCGCCTTGGATTAGTGTTAAATGTAAAACGCGTGAACTCACCTCTTCCTTTTCTCTTTGGTTGCTCGTACTATCACAGGGTATATGCGCCGATCGTAAAAATCTAGCAGGCACTTGTTTTAATGTTAAATAAATAAATAAATAGGAGACGAACAAAACACCAATTCACACGAGGACGGCGCACTGGATTTTATGACGGAGAAACGAGTAACGAAAAAAAAGTGTATGTGTGAGTGTGTGCGCAGCAAAAAGACAAAGAATACGAAGGCGAGCTGATGGTGCCGCTTGCGGAGGATGGAACGAACTGTCGCCGGCGAGAAGGAAGGCCGAGGCGCAAGCGTGCGCGTCCGCCGCCCCACCACGGGCGCGCGCGCTAGTCGAGAGGACCGAAAAACGTACGCGAGACAGGGACGGAATGGGGGAGAGAGTGGGCCCCCGCGCCTCGAGGCAGAAAGAGAGGAGACGCGGCAACCCCGCCCCGGTGCACTGACACTGCACCTACACCACGTCTTCGCCGACGCGCCGGGTGCACCCATCCACAAGAATCGATAACTGTTTTTTCTTTCTTTCGAAAATGGTTTTAATTACACGTATATTAAAAAATAATAATCTGGCCGAAAACGTGGGAATATACTAATTTTAAGTATATTTGTGACATGTTCAACTATAATAAAAGTGTTAAATTCTAAACTAAATAATTTCTAGAAGGGCATTTTATCATGTGGTTAACTTAAATTTAGATTGTAAATATTTTACGCAATTTTACAATCCGACTTAATTTTTGGGAATTTATTTTCTCCGTTACGAAGTACGAGAAAAGTATTCTAATATTAAAAAAAAAATCTTTTTTTTTTTACGAAAATATTCATTTTGGGGTCTCGAGAGGTGATTTCAACAATTTCTGGAAAAAAAAAATGTGTCTGTGTACGCTATATCTCAAAAACTAATAGGGCAATTGATATGAAACTTTGAACATACGTCTTATTTGATAATCCGAAGAACTGAAAAGCTTTTGGTAAAATTTCGTACACCGGAAGTGGGTGTTTACCTTAACTGTTTTTTGTTTTTTGACAATATTTTCTTAAATATGTTAAATATCACAAAAACATTTATACAAATATTGAAGACAACAAAGAAATGAGCTAATTTTGTGTAAAAACATTTTTCATAAAATCATTGTTATTCGAGAAAAAAATTTATTATTTTTTTTAATTTTTGGTTTATAATTATGAAACGATAATAGTTACAGCAAATTTATGTTGACAATAATTGTAGAGAATGCCAAAATGAACAATTTATGAAGAATAAGTTTTTGAGTAAACTGAGTTTTTGAATTTGAAGTATAATTTTTCCATCTTTCACAATTTTGACTTTTTAAACGTCAGTTTCATCCTCTCGATGTACATTGAAAATATGATTTAAATAGAAAATAAACCATGAAAGCGTAAATATAAATGATACCATCAAGTCGGAGAAAGTGACATGACAGCCACATCACCATTTTTTTGTTTTTTGCCAATATTTTCTTAAATATGAAAAATATCACAAAAACATTTAAACAAATATTGAAGACAACAAAGAAATGAGCTTATTTTGTTTGAAAACATTTTTCATAAAATCATTGTTATTCGAAAAAAAAAATATTATTTTTTTTTTAATTTTAAAACGATAATAGTTACAGCAAATTTACAATATCAAATTACTTTAAAAATTGTAAAAGCGTGATTGTCAAAGTTAAAATCGATATTTGATAATATTCGTTTAATTTAACAGCGTTGCCACGCTTCCGATAATTACCCCATAATTAGGATTGGAGGCGTAAGCGCGGATAAATCGCGAACTAAATAACCTCCAACGGAGTCGAGACCATTTTTTGGATTAATGTCGGATTTAAACGACCATTATCCACCCCCGCAAGGAGGGGAGGGAGTGCCGTGATAAATGCCGGTGCGCTTAATCCCCATCAAAAAAACCTAACCGGGCGGAAATTCGCGAACGCGAACAAATGCCGCACTTACGGAAAATGGCACCGGCGGCACCGGCTTGGAATAACGAAACGAGACATTTAAAATGCGGAAATTGCACTTGCTGTACCGGAAAACGAATAACGAGGAAAAATGATGATTTGATGTTTGATAATAATAATTGAATGCAAAAATCGAAAAAAATTAAACTTGACATTTAATTGTTTTTCGAATTAATCACGATGATAGATCGATTAATCGAAGAACCGTGATGTAATCGGATTGGGAAAATTTTACAAGAATGCACTGAGAAAATTGAAATTAGATCTTCAATTGTTTTTCCGAATTTTTACTATAACTCTTGATTAAATGACCGTATTTTGAAAATTCTTCCGCCATTAGATTATAATTATTGCAAATATATGGATACGAAGAAAAAACGAAATTCGGCATTCAATTGTTTTTTCGATTTTTTACCAAAACTCTTGAATAAATGACCGTACTTTGAAAATTACGCCACCGATAGATTGCAATTATTGCAAATATATGGGATAAGGTGGAAAACGGAAATTGGATCTTCAATTGTTTTTGAATTTTTGGGCATAACTCTTGAATGAATGACCGAATTTGGAAAATTCTTCAAGAACCGTGGAGTACCCGTCAAGTGGATTATGATAACAAGAAAATTGCAATTTTGCATTCAATTGTTTTTCCGAATTTTTACCATAACTCCTGAATAAATGACCATATTTTGAAAATTCTTCCACCAATAGATTGCAACTATCACAAATATATAGCGAAAGCTAAAAACTGAAATTAGATCTTCAATTGTTTTTCCGAATTGTTACCATAACTCCTGATTGAATGACCGTATTTTGAAAATTCTTCCACCAATAGACCGCAATTATCACAAATATACGGATAAGGCGGAAAACGGAAATTAGATCTTCAATTGTTTTCGATATTTCGAGCGCACCTCTTAAATTAATGACCGAATTTGGAAAACTGTGACGTACCAGTCAAGTAGATTACGATAACAAGAAAATTGAAATTCGGCATTCAATTGTTTTTCCGAATTTTTACCATAACTGACCATATTTGAAAAATTCTTCCAATTTTTTTCAGTATAACTCCTAAATGACCGACCAAATTTGGAAAATTTTTCAAGAACCATGTTTTACTTATCAAGTAGATGTTAATACAATCAAAAAATTAAATTCGAAATTCAATTGTTTTCCAAATTTTTTTACCATAGGACTTGTTTGAATGGCCAGATTTCAAAAATTCTTCCACCAATAGATTGCAAATAACGCAGATATATGGATAAGGTGGAAAACTGAAGTTAGATCTTCAATTGTTTTCGATTTTTTCGAGCTAAATTAATGACCGAATTTGAAAAATTCTTCATTGTTTTAGTCAAGTGGATCTACACAAGGTTAATTCTATATTGTATTAAATTAAACGATCGTAATTTTGCTTGAATATAGTGGCAACAATGTAAAGTATGAATTTTTTTTTAAATAAATTTAAAAAAAAATGTTTTCCACGGTAGTCTTTCAGACCAGATTTGAAAATTCTTCCACCAACAGATTGGAAATATCGCAAATATATCGACAAAGTGGAAAAAGAAAAGTAAGATCTTCAATTGTTTTCGATTTTTTTGAACGTGATTTATAAATCAATGACCAAACTTGGAAAATTCTTTTGAGAATCGTTTCGTATTTATCAAAAATTAAATTCGGCATTCACAATTTGTTGATAATAGGGAATCAGACTTCTAAATTTTCGCCTTGGCAACCAAATTGTTTGGAATTCAACATGGCGTGACG
Source organism: Ocypus olens (assembly GCA_910593695.2). Taxonomy (NCBI): domain Eukaryota; kingdom Metazoa; phylum Arthropoda; class Insecta; order Coleoptera; family Staphylinidae; genus Ocypus; species Ocypus olens. Next base: position 58,340,276 of record OU343053.1, read on the forward strand.
TTTCGTAAATACGAATTATATTTCAAAAATTAACAAAAAACGTTTTTTTAAAATAATTTGATTACCATCTACCAAGTCTGAGAATCTCAATTTTATCTCCGGCGTACGCAGTTCTTATTTAATGAAAAACTGAAAAATCGATCTTCAGATATTTTTCGATTTTTTTGACAGTAGCTCTTGAACGGGTGATTTTGAAAATTTCACCGGCAATGGATTAAAATGATCGAATAAGTGCGAAAGAGGTGAAGAACTAAAATTCGACCTTCAAATGTTTTTCATTTTTTTGACAGTAACTCTTGAACGGGTGCTCGGATTTGGAAAATTTCACCGGCAATGGATTACAATGATCGAATAAGTGCGAAAGAGGTGAAAATCTCAAGTTCGACCTTCAAATGTTTTTCTGTATTTTGGCAGTAACTCTTGAACGGATGCTAGGATTTTGAAAAACTTACCGGCAATGGATTACAATGATCGAATAAGTGCGAAAGAGGTAAAAAACTAAAATACGACCTTCAAATGTTTTTCGATTTTTTGACTGTAACTCTTGAACGGGTGCTCGGATTTTGAAAAACTCACCGGCAATCGATTACAATGATCGAATAAGTGCGAAGGAGGCGAAAAACTAAAATTCGACCTTCAAATGTTTTCGATTTTTTAACAGTAACTCTTGAACGGAGGCTCTGATTTGGAAAATCTCCCCGGAAATGAATAACAATGATCAAATAAGTGCGAAAGAGATGAAAATCTCAAGTTCGACCTTCAAATATTTTTCGATTTTTTGACAGTAACTCTTAAACGGATGCTCGGATTTGGAAAATCTCATCGGCAATGGATTACAATGATCGAATAAGTGCGACAGAGGTGAAAAACTAAAACGCGACCTTCAAATGTTTTTCAATTTTTTGACAGTAACTCGTGAACGGGTGCTCGGATTTTGAAAAACTTACCAGCAATGGATTACAATGATCGAATAAGTGCAAACGTGGTGAAAAACTAAAATTCGACCTTCAAATGTTTTTCAATTTTTTGACAGTAACTCTTGAATGGGTGCTCGGATTTAGAAAATCTCACCGGCAATGGATTAAAACAATTGCACCTTGAAACAATTTACGTAGTAAGGTTTCTTCGAAAGCCAAACGGTCCGCCCGTTATTATTATCTAGTCGAGTAATTAATTTAGGAATGCGACTTCCCCGACGATTGATTGACGTGCACGTATACACGTGCTCGTGCATACAAAGGACGGTAAAATGGGCCGAAACGGTTTTTTCTTTCTTTTCCCGTCCGTGGAGAACGTACGGCGGCGGCGGCGGTACCGTTTTCTAGAACGGATCCACACACACACACCGAGAGGGTAATAAAACGGAATAGGCGTAACAGCGGCAACAGCGCATATCTAATGAGTCTCGTCGGAAGAGAACGTGTGAAAATGTCTTGGTTGCGCTACGAAAAAATTCACACGTGAACAAAAAAAAAGAATGAAAAAAAAAACGTACGCGGATTTTGAGTTTATTTGTGTTTTGTGTATTCATCATCAAAGATTTTAATCTAACGTGGGAAAACGCGAATAAGGTGAAACGGAAAAGTAATAATAATAATGGTAATAACAATATGGTGAGAATCGGTTAAATTCATTTAATAACAATTATTATTATTTTTTGACAACTTTAGTGACAAACACTAGAAAGTGAAAAGTACCAGAAAAAATATATAATTTTGCGGTACCGGTATACCAATATACAGGGTGTATTTGAAATAACGAACAGGCTCGCAACCACAAAGAGATTATATTATTTTTAAACAATATTCGCAATTATTTTGTTTATAACTGTAACAAAAAGCCCGCAATTAATTATTAAAGTTAATGAGTGAAAATACGCAACATGTTTGGAGGCAGTGGTAATGTGACCTAATTTTTAAACGGCATCGGCTTTAGATATCGAATTACAACAAGCGCGTAGGAAATATCTGAGTGCTCTTTAAGCGTCAATGAACTTGAGGACTGTTTATCTTTTACAAAAAAAAAAAAAAAAACGTTGCGATAACACTTCAAATTTCGGAGGCAAGAAATCGCATCTCGCGTTTTAAATAAACAAACACACATTCCATGCAGACCTGATTAAGTGAGAAAAGCATCGGTTCTCAAAATGTTTAAAAAAAACTCGAAAAATTGGGAAAAAATATTTTCGAATAAATTTTGACGGAAATGGGTTCACAAATATTATGTGTGTGTGTGTCCTTAAATGCCTGTTCGTTATTTCAAATATACCCTGTATATTGATTTCGAAAAATTAGGAAAAAAAAAAAATTCGAATAAATTTTGACGGAAATGGGTTCACAAATATTATGTGTATGTGCCCTCATTAAATGCTTGTTCGTTATTTCAAATACACCCTGTATACGCGAAGTCGCCAACAGTTGTTATTTTTATTCTTATTTATACTTTTATTTATACTTTTTTGTCAGAGCGATTTTTGTATAATAAATTACAATTACCATTTTTATATTTCCAGCATTTTTTGTAGCGGGATTTTCGTTTAATGATTTTAATAGCATTATTTGGTAGAAATAAAATTAACGTAATTTGGTAGGTATTGTTATTGACTACAACTATTGTTATTGTCTTTGTCCCCCCCCCCTTCTATTACCGGTTTGTTTATACAACTCGAGATTCTTCATTTTACTTTTTGTTGGCAATTTAAACCAAATTTCCCTTATAAAGTGGGTCACGTGACCGCAGACTAACGATTTGCATGGGTCCATTCCGGGCGCAACGACCCTCCATTAATCAATTATTCCCGGGACGTCACGCCGTTTCGGAGGACGTTCGCGGATGGTGGTTTTAATAATAATTTCAAACTTAATTAAAATATAACTCGCGTTCATATTTTCACCCCACACACACACTGTCAATGATCCTGGTTATCGATGCGCCTTAACTCAGAATTTTTTCTTCTTTTCTTACCCTAAATGTCATTGAACATTTGATATTCCCTCGTATTTTTTGTTTTGTTTGTTTTTAGTGTCGACTGCTAGATCATCTGCCACCACCGTTTGTGTTAATTGAACACAACATATGCAAAAGTAGAATTATATCTTCCATCGTATTTATTGTTGTGGTTTAATTAATGTACGTTTAATAATAATAAAGGACAAAACATTAATTAAACCACAACAATAAATACGAGGAAAGACCAAATGTTCAATGACATTTAGGGTGCAGAAATCCACCATCTGTCAAATATGATTAATGATGTTAATTAATCGCATCAACTAGTAATATAATTCATTGCTTTAAGTATTATTATAATATCTGTTTTAGAGTTGAATTAATTAACTTGGGACAAAAGACGACGTCGTCTTACACGACGCGAGCAATTGTTGCGCTTCGTAATTTCGATTTACGAGGGTTGCTCGCCCGTGCGCGCACACAAAAGCAGCTGCCAAGACTCGCGACAAAGTAGTTGGGGGGTTCGTAATGATAAATGAGTTTTCGCCATTCTTGAAATTATGCAAAATTTTTTTGTTTTTGATGTATTTAAAACGTTTTCAAGCTTTGAATTCGTAATGCACATTCAAAAACTTAATTTCACTGCGGCTACAATTTTTGCGCGACTTCAAAATATAGTCGATACGGGTCATATAAACCCCGTACATTTTTTGAGAATTGTGTTACTGCAAACCGAACCACAAATTGTCTACATTTATCGTTCCAACAACATAAATAACAATAATGGGCAGAAGCGATACCGGAAGTATTCTTCGACTTGCCCCTTTGCCAACACCAAAGTCAAAATAGTCATTTTCATTGTCATCAAGTGCACAGAGTGCAAATGTTATTTCGTATTTTATAAATAGTATTATTAATAGTCGGAAGATTTAACTTTCGCTTTCGTTAAGAGGCAATGCATGTTCATGAAGAAACTCCGTCGGTCGTCTCGGGGGCGTCTATTTCCGTGCGCTCCGACGTCGGTGTTAATGAACCCGTCGCGACGCCAGAAATAGCGGCGTCGAGAGGTGCCGCCCGCCTGTCCCTTTTCCCCCTTTCCTCGGCCGTTGAGAAAGACCATGAAAACTTAGGTAATATTTGTGTTCGCGAGGTGCAAGGCCAACAGCCACGTGGACACCGAAATAGAGGAAACGGGAACGGGGGGACCGCACCGCAAACTTGAACTTCAAAAATCACGTGAATACGGAAAACGTTTCGACGATCGATGCATAGGGGGCGCTCCTCCGGTCGGGTTGCTAGGTGGCGGCTGAATTTGCGGAATTACCGCGGAAGAGGATTAACCCGGTACCACCCTTCTGTTTAATGCAGAGAGAGAGAGAGGGCGAGGAAGATGTAATCGCGATGCTTAATTGCTCGCCAGATATTAGCATAAGTTATAACCTGCAGTTACTCGATGGTAATGATGGAGTGTATGTGTTTCCAATTTTATTGATATAATTTTATAACTAAAATAAGATACAAAAATGGTGATGTGGCCATCATGTTACTTTCTCCGACTTGATGGTCTCATAGCCATTTATATTTACGATTTCATGGTTTATTCTCAATTGAAATCATATTTTAAATCTATGGCTGAGAGGTAAAACTCATTAACTCCACTTTACCAATATTCGAGAAAAATGCGTTTGAAATTCGGAAATACTGATTTGGGTTGCAGAAACAATGCATTATTATGCGACTTTTTGCTAGTCATTAATAAATATATATTGGAAAAACTCGTTCATAGCAACAATTGTTTATAAAATTAACCTGTTTTAAACATGTAAAATAATAAAAATTGGACTTAATTAGTTTTTCCTCTCAAAGGCGTGGAGTTAATGAGTTTTTCCTCAAAAACTCCATAAAATATAAAAAAAAAATATTTTTTAACTCACAAAATTAAAAAATTAATCAAAAAAATTGTTTTGCAATATAAAAAAAAATTTGAAGAAAATTAATTTTTTTTAATTTAAAAAGATTTAAAATACATTCAAAAAATAAAGATTCAATTTTAGAATAGTATTATCAAAAAATGATTTTTCACGAAAACTTTATTGTTTGACAAAATAATGTATAAATAACAATTATTGTGAATAATTCTCCTGAATATTCTCTTTTCACAACTAACATAAATAATAGAATCTGTTGTTCTTCGTCAAACAATCCTGTTGAGATCATCAAGATGGACCAAAGCTTTATTTACAATTTCGAGAATTTGTATAAAGCTGAGCTAATAACGCGCAAGAAAGATGTGAACAATCAGAAGTTTTTGATGATGGTGGTTGAGGTATACAAACGAACTGGGGATTGTATACTTCAAAAACAGTCCGTCAGAAGAGGAGCCGTTTTCGAAATTGGACTTAAGAAGGCGAGGTGACTTCATCATTTCGGACGACCGCTTCCGGAGGTGTTACTATGGGATGCTGAGGATTTCCAGAGAGAAGAAGGAAGGCCTTCTATCTCTTCTACCTCTCCTACCACCTGCAGTTCACGAGTTTTATAACGCTTTGCCAGCTTATAGATGCCGCTCGGACTTCTAGAGCTTCCGGAACCGTCCGATACTTCGTCTGAAAGACTCGATGATCCAGCGCAAGATGACAGCGAGATTCCACAGAAGAAAAGGAGAATCAACGAACCTAAACAGCCGGACATACCTCAACGACGATCGACAAGATGTTCTTCAAGATCAAAGCCTAATTATATTGATGTTTAACCTAATACCAGATGTGAATAGCCTAAACTGTAATATCGATTAATAACGTCAAAAACCACATTATACCAATGAATAATAACGAATTTTGTTAGAAGCACCGTTTATTTTTTCTAATATATGTTTATGTTAATTTCAATATAATAAACATACTTAAATTGCAAAAGTGTTGATTTTTTGCGCCTTTTTGTTTTACCTTCAAAAAACTTTTTTTTCTGCAAATAAGAGTGCGATCGACTAAAAAAGCAAAGGCCTATAATGATAACTATAAATTAACAGAAACAATTTTTTAAATAATTTTTTCGGATTTATTTTTTATTTTTTGAATTTTAAAAACGTTTTTTACTATTTTTTACCATTTTTATAAATGATTTTTACACTTTTTTGAAAATTTTTTTGTTTTTATTTTGTGTTGGGAGCCTGGAAGCAATATTTGTTTGTTAAATTTGATGGAGTTAATGAGTTTTTCCTCAAAGTAATGGAGTTAATGAGTTTTGCCACAATTTTGGTGATTTTTAATAGCTAGTATCTTGATGACGTGACTGGTTTTGCCATATATCGCTATGTAGGATGAAAGGCAATCAAAAAAGAGTACGAAATTTGGTAAAAACTCATTTTTTTCAAAAATGGAATTAATGAGTTTTACCTCCTCTCAGCCACAGAAATATACATCGAGCGTTGTGTAGACTCGGATGAAACTGACGTCAAAATTATGAAAGATGGGAAAATTATACTTCAAATTCAAAAATTCGGTTTACTCAAAAATTAACGAGATTTCGAAAAAAAAATATTCTTTAAAAGTTGTTCATTTTGGCATTCTCCACAATTATTATTCACATAAATTTGCTGTAACTATTATCGTTTCATAATTATAAACTAAAAATTAAAAAAAAAACAATAATTTTTTTTCTCGAATAAAAATGATTTTATGAAAAATATTTTCAAGCAAAAGATGTTCATTACTTTGTTGTCTTCAAAATTTGTTTGAATGTTTTTGTGATATTTTTCATATTTAAGAAAATATTGGCAAAAAACAAAAAACAGTTAAGGTAAACGCCCACTTCCGGTTTACGAAATTTTACCAAAAGCTTTTCTGTTCTTCAGATTATCAAATAAGACTTATGTTGAAAGTTTCATATCAATTGCTTTGTTAGTTTTTGAGATACAGCTCTAGAACTTATTTTGCAGGACTTTTCTTCAAGGCCATATTTTCAGGAATCATCTTTAACGATGTTTTTTCAGGACTTTTCTTTTCTGAATTCTTTTAGAGACTCTTTTTTCAAAACTTTATTTTAAAAACTTTTTGTTTTTGAGACTTCTTTTCAGGATTTTTTTATCAGAATTATTTTTCAGGAACTTTTTTCAGGAATTTATAATGCCTTCTTCAGATCTTTTCCAAGTCTTTTTGCAAGACTCTTTTTGGGTGGACGATTTTTTCAAAACTTTTGCCGAGTTTTTTTCAGAATTTTTTTCAAGGCTAAAAAGTTTTTGTTTGGGACCTTTTTTTTTGAACTTTTTTTTTTAGGATTTTTAATCTGGATTTTTTTTCTAAAACTTCTTTAATGCCTTTTTTCAGGTCTTTTTGCAAGACTCTTTTTGGGTGGACGATTTTTTCAAAACTTTTGCCGAGTTTTTTTCAGAATTTTTTTCAAGGCTAAAAAGTTTTTGTTTGGGACCTTTTTTTTGAACTTTTTTTTTAGGATTTTTAATCTGGATTTTTTTTCTAAAACTTCTTTAATGCCTTTTTTCAGGTCTTTTTGCAAGACTCTTTTTGGGTGGACGATTTTTTCAAAACTTTTGCCGAGTTTTTTTCAGAATTTTTTTCAAGGCTAAAAAGTTTTTGTTTGTGACCTTTTTTTTGAACTTTTTTTTAGGATTTTTAATCTGATTTTTTTTCTAAAACTTCTTTAATGCCTTTTTTCAGGTCTTTTTTAAGTCTTTTTTACAGGACAATGTTTTCAAAACTTTTGTTACAACTTTTTTCAGAAGTTTTTCATGCCTTCTATCAGATCTTTTCTAAGGCTTTTGTCAGGAATATTTTCTGGAATTTTCTGGGGTCTTTTTAGGACCTTTTTAAGGACTCTGGCCTTTTTATCAGAACTTTTCCTAGGGCATTATTTTCAGGAATTTTTTATTACGATTATTTTTTTAAATATGTTTTTCAGGATTTTTTACCTGGATTGTTTTATCAAGACTTTTTAATGCCTTATGAGTTCTTTGCCAAGGCTTTTTCATGACTTCTGTTAGGACTATTTTCTCGACTTTATTCGGGTCTTTTTTAGGACCTTTATAAGGACTCTTTGCAGGACTTTATTTCTGGATTATTTTACAGGTTTTTTTCAGGACTTTTTAAGGCCTTTTTTCGAAGCCCATTTTCAGTACTTTTCTACAGTCTTGTTTAGGACCTTTGTTCAGATTTTTTTTTGTGACGACTCAGTTTCCGGGACTTTTTTTAGGTATTCTTTTTTTTTATTTATTCAAATCACGTTGCCACCATATACAAATAGTCAAAAATAATGTAAAATTGATCCAAAGTAGTGGATGTGAGAACCTGTTTTTCATTTCTTTGTCAGAGCACTTTTTTCTAGGCTTTTTTCTGGACTTCTTATCAGGACTTTTTCATCAAATTTTTTCAGGACTTATTTAAGACTTTCTTCTTTGGAATTTTATAATCAGAACTCTTTCAGGGCTTTTTCAGAAACCTTTTTCAGGACTTTTTTCAGGATTTATCAAGATTTGTTTTTAGGACATCAAGAATTTACTAGGATTTTTTTTTAGTTTTTTAATAAACTAATTTAAGATGATTTGAATTGGAAGTATAATTTGTTATTTTTATCTTTCATAACTTTGACGTTTTAAACGTCAGTATCATTTGATCTAAAATGAAAATAAACCATGGTAGTATAAATATAAATAACTGTTATGTAATCAAGATCGGAGAAAGTAACATGATGGCCACATCACCATTTTTTGAGTGTAGCTGTTGATCGGTTGACCGGATTTTGAAAATTATTTTACCAATGTATAGCAATCATCGAAAATATACGAATAAAGTAAACAACCGAAATCCGTCCCTCAATTGTTTTCCGTTTTTTTGAGGATAACTCTTGAACGAATGACCAGATTCAAATAATTCCTTCAGTAGTGTATTCTGCGTCAAACGACGAAAAAGTAAAATTCGATCTTCGATCTTGCAGTAACAAAAATTGTTACATTAGAAACCGAATTTTGATGATCAAAAGTTAACCTTTTCCAGAAATTGCCATGGAAATTCCACATTTATTTTGACAGATGCTTGAAATTTTGACACATTAATCATGAACTTCAGAATTCCCTAAAGAAAATTATCCGAATTTCGCAGTAACAAAATGGGCTCTGCGCTTTGTTGACCAAAAAATTGGCATTTTCCTCGTCTTCTGGATTTTGCTCTGAGGATTCCACATTTATTACGACAGAAACAAAAATTGGTCCACCTTCACAAGCCTAACCACCTTGATGTTTCTGACATACACTTGGTTAAAAATGTGGACGCAATAATGATATAGCCCGTTCTCCGGAATCTGGCGGCTGTGGTCGTAAAAGAGGGTCGACGGATTTTTTTTTTATCTCAAACCAATCTTTGTTGAGAAGTACTGGTGTAAAAGTGCGTATACCAATAGGAGAACAATTAGACGAACCACCAATACCTTTTCTTCGAGGGTGCGTCGATCCGACCGTTTTACGACCTCGGCCGCCAGATTCCACCGAATAGGCTATACTCAGCTTCAAGAGGTTAAACCCTCCATCTGCACCTGTTTAACGATTAAATCCTCAAGAACCCGCAAAACGACAATCTTTCACTATTGCGAAAAGAAATTTCGTATAATCGATTCGAATCGCGCGTGTGCCTTCATTAAGTATTTATAGATTCGGTCGGAATGAATGCCGCAGTGAATATATACACGGTGTGTCGCCTAGCCCCGCGATGAAAGTAAAAGTTGCACAGACGCCATCCTCCGTATTTGGTCCGGCGTGGTGACCCACTGCAGGACCGGCCTTTCCTCCGCAGCGCCGCGCCACGCCGCCTGTTCACATCCTGCCAGGGGATAAAAGTGCAGAAACTGACGACACATATTTACACCCCCTTGAATATGCGAGAGGGTGGTTTGATCGGTTGGTCAGCCAGTGGGCACGCCAGGCCAGGGCCTACTAGATATGGATAACTAGAGCACGACCCCGACTCGAAATTTGCAATCTTGCGGATTGATTGCGAAATCCGCACGGCACATGTTATCGAATTGGTGGATTTCCGTACAGTGGAATGGTCGGAAGATGTTTAGATCGTGCGAGACGTGCGTCTGGTGTGGGAAATTTAATGCTTTCCTAAAATTATATTTTTTTTTTGGTCCGGGATGCATGTCCATATGGTCAGCTCTTGGCGGTTTGGAAAAAGACACGGACACATTACTTCGCTTTCGAGTTTCGTAATTTCGTATCGTTAAATTGCTTTTTGAAAAATTCAACATGCGTTTTTTTTTTCTTCTTTCGATCCGATGTGTAATTTCTCAAGATCAAGTTTCCTAGGCAATCTACCACGAATCGAAAAAATGTTTTAGATAAAAGTTACTTATATTTTTTATGGGTAATCCGAATCTGCAATAAAAATGGGGGTTCCCATTTAAAATGTCCAAGTTGCCTCCACCAGAGGTATTTAATTATTATTAAATAATTTTTGGCTAGTCAGTTTCGTGTTACACCCAGTATAAATTAATAAATCACTTTATCATTCTCCATCAATCACAAACTAGAGACGGTGTCCACCAAGCTCTGATCACTTTAAAGGTAAAAAAAAAACTTAAAACTCAGTGGATTTTGTTTGTCACTTAATAACCTTTTTGATTGCATGGAAATATAGTTCTCATCAGTGCAGTAGAGGCGTTGATGAGGAATTGAAATTACTAAGAGTGGCATTACCCATTCAGGCATCTCGTTTGATCGACTGAATGAAATGTTGTAAATTGGCGCCCAACGCAGGACCGAAACGTGCGATACAAATAAATGTTTCTTACCTTTTTCTGCAGGGTCCGAAATCGGCGTTCAGTTCGTCGTTGTTGCGTAATGATATTTAACCCGTTTTTCCCGGTGGTGTTACAAAAATGGTTTATTCCCGAATTAGCAGAAAACGAGTGGTCGTATGAGTTCTATTGTGTTATGCACTTATTGTATTATTATATTATACTTAATCATTTATGTTTAACCAATGTGAATTCAATGTAATCAGAAATTTAAAAAACGGGTTAATGTTTGCATTATTATTGTTTGTAAAACAATCCGACCGGACAATAGATAGTGACATGCAATGCGGAGATTAATCGTGTAATCGACTAAACGACTAAGCGTTATCAATTGGCGCCCAACGGAGGACCGAAACGTGCGAAAGAAATAAACTAGCGTTCTGCAGGATCCGAAATCGGTGTGTGGTTTGTCGTTGTTGCGGAATTATATTTAATACTTGCATTATTATTAAAACAATTGGATTATTCACTTGTTTTACAACTATGCATGCCCAAAAATTGGATGAATCAATCGCGGAGTTTTTCCAGAATTTAACAAAATCCACGCGAATGCAAAATTTCACTTTTTAAAATGTTTGAGCGCAAATTCTGGAAAAAACTAGCAACAACGTATTTACGGATTATTCACTTGTTTTACAACTATGCATGTCTGGAAGATGATGCCGAAAATTGGAAGAAATCCATCGCGGGGTTTTTCCGGAATTTAACAAAATCCACGCGAATGCAAAATTTTCAGTTTTGAAAAATGTTTGAGCGCAAATTCTGGGAAAAAACTGGCAACAACGTATTTACGGATTATTCACTTGTTTTACAACAGTGCATGTCTGGAAGATGATGCCAAAAAATGGACGAAATCCATCGTGGGGTTTTTCCGGAATTTAACAAAAACCACGCGAATGCAAAATTTTCAGTTTTGAAAAATGTTTGAGCGCAAATTCTGGAAAAAAACTGGCAACAACGTATTCACAGATTATTCACTTGTTTTACAACTGTGCATGTCTGGAAGATGATGCCAAAAAATTGACGAAATCCATCGTGGGGTTTTTCCGGAATTTAACAAAAACCACGCGAATGCAAAATTTCACTTTTGAAAATGTTTGGAGCGCAAATTCTGGGAAAAAACTGGCAACAACGTATTCACGGATTATTCACTTGTTTTACAACTATGCATGTCTGGAAGATGTTGCCAAAAATTGGACGAAATCAATAGCGGGGTTTTTCCGGAATTTAACAAAATCCACGCGAATGCAAAATTTTACTTTTGAAAATGTTTCAGCGCAAATTCTGGAAAAACTGGCAACAACGTATTCACGGATTATTCACTTGTTTTACAAGTATGCATGTTTGGAAGATGTTGCCAAAAATTGGACGAAATCAATAGCGGGTTTTTTCCGGAATTTAACAAAATCCACGCGAATGCAAAATTTTACTTTTGAAAATGTTTGAGCGCAAATTCTGGAAAAACTGGCAACAACGTATTTACGGATTATTCACTTGTTTTACAACTGTGCATGTCTGGAAGATGTTGCCAAAAATTGGACGAAATCAATAGCGGGGTTTTTCCGGAATTTAACAAAATCCACGCGAATGCAAAATTTCACTTTTGAAAATGTTTGAGCGCAAATTCTGGAAAAACTGGCAACAACGTATTTACGGATTATTCACTTGTTTTACAACTGTGCATGTCTGGAAGATGTTGCCAAAAATTGGACGAAATCAATAGCGGGGTTTTTCCGGAATTTAACAAAATCCACGCGAATGCAAAATTTCACTTTTGAAAATGTTTGAGCGCAAATTCTGGAAAAACTGGCAACAACGTATTTACGGATTATTCACTTGTTTTACAACTGTGCATGTCTGGAAGATGTTGCCAAAAATTGGACGAAATCAATAGCGGGGTTTTTCCGGAATTTAACAAAATCCACGCGAATGCAAAATTTCACTTTTGAAAATGTTTGAGCGCAAATTCTGGAAAAACTGGCAACAACGTATTTACGGATTATTCACTTGTTTTACAACTGTGCATGTCTGGAAGATGTTGCCAAAAATTGGACGAAATCAATAGCGGGTTTTTTCCGGAATTTAACAAAATCCACGCGAATGCAAAATTTCACTTTTGAAAAATGTTTGAGCGCAAATTCTGGAAAAAACGGGCAACAACGTATTCACGGATTATTCACTTGTTTTACAACTGTGCATGTCTGGAAGATGTTGCCAAAAATTGGACGAAATCCATCGCGGGGTTTTTCGGGAATTTAACAAAATCCACGCGAATGCAAAATTTTCAGTTTTGAAAAATGTTTGAGCGCAAATTCTGAGAAAAAACTGGCAACAGTGTATACGGATTATTCACTTGTTTTACAACAATAAACGTCTAAAAGATGTTGCCAAAAATTGGAAGAAATCCATCGCAGGGTTTTTCCGGAATTTAACAAAATCCACGCGAACGCAAAATTTTCAACTTTAAAAAATGTTTGAGCGCAAACCTTGCAATTCAGACCGAAAATAGTGGAACTGTGGCGGTTTAGAGACGGAATCGCAGTAAATCGTTACATCGACTAATTGAATAAATATTATACAGTGCGCGCCTAAAGTATGGAATATAGTCAGTAAAATCGAAATAAAATATTTTTGGAAAAAATTCTCGAACACGTCGATTTTCTTTTATAAAAATACACATTTTTGCATGAAAGTCGATTTGTTTTTGAGTAATGACGACAGCCATTTTGTTTTTAAATGGTAACCCCCTATTTTTGTCTTTGATTTTGAGAGATCTTTTTATTGCCGAACTGGAAGTATAAAAATGTTGACATCTTCCATCAGAAATTTTTCGAGTAAATGACAATTGAAAGTGAAAACTAGATATTTGAAGTTTTTGTAAAATGAGCTTGTTCCAGCGATTTTTTTTCCAAACAAAAATGATCTTGAGCCTCTATATAATCATATAATACAATATGGTTTCAGCAAGACGGCGCACCCCCCCTCCCCCCACTAGGCGTATTGGCAGATGAGGATCGATAGAATAGCCCGCGAGAGAGATGAATGCGCAGAATTAGCCTGAGAAATATTCAAAACGTTCAAGAAGAATTTCTACTTCGAGAAAAAAAAACGCCAATTGTGAGGATGCGCCATCTTGCTGAAACCATATTGTATTATATAAAAGGTCAAGATCATTGTTGTTTGGAAAAATTGCTACAAGCGCTGGAACAAGGTCATTTTGAAAAAATTCTAAATATCGGGTTCTCACCTTCAATTGTCATTTACTCGAAAAATTTCTTATGTAAGATGGCAATATTTTTATACTGGCAGTTCGACAATGAAAAGATCTCTCAAAATCAAGAACAAAAAAAGGGGGTTGCCTGGGCAACTTCTGTAGGAGATAGAGAGATGGTCAAATTAGCAAAAAGGTGCAGGTTCGAGGGCTCATTGAGAATCCACCCCCAAATCCCACTTGTCATGGTTCACTTGTTCAAATTTAAAATTAAAACAAATTTCCCAATTTCTTCAATTTCAGATTTTCTTTTAATTTTTATTGTGGAGGTCATGACAAGTGGGATTTGGGGGCGGATTCTTAATGAGTCCTCGTACCTGCACCTTTTTGCTAATTTGACCATCTCTCTATCTTTTCAAATGCAGAAGTTGCCCGGGCACCCTGTATATACATTGACGCCCAACGCAGAACCGAAATGCGCAATACAAATAATCTCAATGGTTTCCTACCTTCTTCAGCAGGCGGCGTCGGCGTTTCCTCCCTGGGAGTCTTCTCGCCCTCCATCAGATCCGCCTCGTGTTTCTGCAGATTCATGTCGATCTCCATGGCGACCTTATCCTCGAGCTCGCTGTTGCGGTACGTGTTGAACGGATTGTTGTTCCCGCTCTGCTCGACCACCGCCGCCTTCGCCGTCGGCGACATCAGCCCGACGTCGTCGACGGCGTCCACGTCCGTCTCCGGTCCCAGATCGTCGTCGTCGAAGACGTCGCTCTCGGCCGGCCGCTTGCCGTTCTTCGACCTGTCCATGAAGAACTCATCGCCGGCGCTGCCGTTCGGCTTGAATCCGTCGCGCAGGTAGTGCAGCAGCGGATCCTTCTGCGCGAGGATCTCCGAGCCGTGCGAGTTGGCGAAGGGGTTGTTGGCGGCGTTGGCGTTGTCTAGGCCCGCTTCCATCGTGGACAAGTTGCGGGCTGCCCAGTGGGCCTCCCCTGCTATCTTGGACGGTTCTCGCAGGAACACCACGATCACGGAGATGTTGTCCGTGGAGCCCTGGTCTTTCGATTGCTGCACCAGACGGTCGGATATCGAATCGATATCGCCTGAAAGAAATTAACGGAAATTATTTAACACATCGGCTGCCAATAAGTTTTTTGTAAAATGTCAAAAAAAGTTTTCTTTGTTTTTAAGTTTTATTTTATAAAATGAGTAAGATGCTTATTTAATTTATTTTCGTGACTGAGAGCGCTAAATAATGAGTTTAAAGTAGGTACTCACTGTCAGTCATCGATGACTGACGCGGACCCATTGGAACACTCCGGTGTCAGTCACCGGTGACTGACACGGGCCCATTGGAATACTCCAGTGTCAGTCATTGGTGACTGACAAAGCGGTCAACGTGTTAAGGTTAAAAATATTTCAATTCGTTTACAATTTTCTAGAACAAACGGATTATTTTATTGGGACTTGAATGGAATCATGTCATGAAGCAGTGCCGTCGAAAACGAAGTGTGTTCAGCGGATCGCGACCGACGGATCCGTTCGGTAACGCGGCCTCTCCGACTTTCCATCCTCCGCCGCTTGGTTCATTCCACTTTTGTAAAAGCGTCTAATTGCCGTGGAATTATAGATTCGGTCGGTTCCTGAATGAGAATCAGGGCGAGGAATGTATTATTCTCCCGGCTTCAATGGGGGCCACGACATGTGCGAGGCTAATTGCTCGCGGCAGCGGGCCCGGCGCAACTGTCAAGAAGAAAACGCCACCTGCACGTGTCTCGCGCGTATCGTTCGTCGAACCCGAGACCGGATTTTTCGCGATCGGAGAGAAAACGGCGATAAATCTACGATCCGGGCTCAACAGGTTCGTTGGAGGATGGAGGTGAAGGGCCCAGGGAAGGTAATAAATTAGTTGCGGATGCTGCTGCTGCTGCAGCGACTGCACGCTGTGACAAATTGAAACTCTGCGCGGATTTATGGTCTTGGCTTCCGAGGTAAAAACTGAATCGACTGTGAAGTGGAAAATACGCAAGTACAACAGACTCGCAGATTCATTATTTGAAATGAGTACGCGAAGACCATAAACTGTATCCTAAAGTTGGTATTTGCGAATGTGTTGCGGATGACCTTGGGCAGCCAAAAACTTCATTTGATATGGTTGATGGTGGAAGCCATTACTTTGTGGTACATTTTGATTCAGGAACTTTTCAAAGTGCATTTTATTGAAAAGTTCGTGAACCAAAATTCATTTATACGCGAATGAGTGTCTTAGTATAATTGTAGCTCAAACTGTTTTCTAGTGGTTTCCATTAATTTCTACAATAAAATTGATGTATGTGGTCACAGTTATTTTCCAGTAACAATTACTACAAAATAACTAGTTATTTAAACGGTTACTGAGAATTTTCTTTTACTTGGAAATTTAAGGATTTACACCCGAAAACGTCGGTTTATATTGTTGCATACATCATCATCTCCGTCCAATTGGCACATCCTCGACGCGGACGAGGAACGCATATTGATGGCATTAACGGTGCACCGGCGACGTGCATGCATGCACGGTGGGCGTCCAGACTGATTGGAATTGTGGTTGCCCTTAAATGGCCCCCGAGCAATTACCTTTCTTCTTTTCTGGACCCGGGAGGAGGCGTCTTTATTGTCCTTTCGGGCCGTACACGGTAAAGGACCGCAAAGGCTATCGTTCATACGTATGGGAGGATAATTGGACGACGGAGCGGGCGGCGGCGGCGTTGTCAATTTCCTCATTGCACAATTAACGCCATATTTGTGACAGTTTTATGTAATAATATGTATTCGATTATAGTGAGAATTTATGGTTTTTTTTTCAAGTTCTGCATTTCACCTCCCGTCTGCTCTATCACCTTAGTTACTGATAAAGTTAGGATTTTAATATTTTGCAAACTTTACTTGTATATTAGGAAGTATTTCAAGAAAATATTTTTGATTATACAGGGTGTCCAAAAAAACTGTGACGTCATAATGATATATCTTTTTCGATTACACCTTGTATATTTTATTGCCTATTTGGGTGCCTTTGATGGTTATATGCCTACCGCTAATATTTTATTGAAATCGGTTTATTACATCCTGTATATTTTATTGCCTATTTGGGTGCCTCTGATGGTTATCTGCCTACCGCTAATCGGTTTAGTGATATCAGCAAAAATAAATAAAAAAAACTGGAAAAAATTAGTTTTGCACCATGGATTTCAAAAATTCATGAAAATAAAAATAGTGCTTCGTTAATAAAATTATACAGGGTACTTATTAAATAAGGTCTGACAGTCCCGTTAACTAAGTTTGATTGATATGAATTGTACAGGGTGTCCAAAATTTAGTGTCAAACTTTTCAAACTCAAAAGTACTTTATTTATTTATTTTTAATTGGAGCCCCTGTATATTTTTATGCCATTCCACGCGGAAATAAAAAACAAACATTTTTCCCAAATACAACCCTATCGCAATTTCTAACAGTCCGTTCACACAGCACTGAATCGGTTATTTTGCCGTGTTCTATAGTGGCGCATATATTTCAATAAGCGTGTTCACACGATACTGCCGTTGACCGTATACGGCATACAGGGTGTAGTGGAACAAAACAGAACATGGGATTTTCAATGTTAACCTCTTCAGGGACAGAAACACATTTGTGTACGTTTTAAAAAATGACGAACACATTTCAAACAAATTTAATTTAGCTCAATACAGCCATCTAATGTCAAGCTCTGAAAGCTGCTACAGTTGCACATTTCCATGCAGATACCTCCTGTCTGGTTCTACTGGCGAGATATCAATTGTTTCTTAAAGGATTTGAAACTTCAAAATTAATTTGTCCCCGAAGAGGTTAATTTCTTTATAGTGGAATATTATCTTCCCTAATCATTTTAGGGGAAACACGTAAATAAATGTTTTATAGAGTAAAAAGTTCTGCATGCAGTCCCGCTATTATTTATTTATTTTTTAGCATTAATAAAAACTCCAAAAAATGATAAAACAAAAATGATCATTTTCACGAAAATAATGGTTGCCATGAAATTAAACAACAACGGTGTTTCCTCTAAAATGATTAGGGAAGATAATATTCCAGTATAAAGAAATTAACATTGAAAATCCCATGTTCCGTTTTATTCTACTACACCCTGTATATTGAAATATATACGCCACTATGGAAGACGGAAAAATAACCGATTCAGTGCCGATTCAGGGCATTAAAAGTTATTTGCAGAAAAGTAGTTTTATCAATCATTCCAATAGCAATTTGAATGAATAAAAATCCGCCGTAACAATTCACTCGTCTGTCGTAATAAAAAAAAAAACGCAATGTCTCAGAGGGTGTGTGTGCACATACCACTCCGGTTCGAGGGAGGGGTGGAAAAATTGTGAAAAATCATCCTCGCAATTTGAGGAGATGGATGGGGGCGATTGTTACGAATTTTCCGGGCGTGGAGAAAAAAAAAGACGTGATGAGAATTTATGGGGTGAAATGGGAAAAATTGAGATTACGACTCGCGATAAATCCTCGTTTTTTTTCCCCTCATTCAAATTCTATTACATTTATTACCTCTCCATAAAACCAACGAAACGAAAAGATTATTAAATCGTCAGATGGGGAAAATGTTCGATAATTTAAAATGATCTTGATAATAACAGAAATAAAATTTATTCCAATAAAAATATTTATCCAAAATCAGATGTAATAAGCAATTTAGAAATATCCTATAGAATAATACTCGAGTATCTTAAAACCTATAAAAAGGCACGACTTTATTCAAGAATACTTTGTTGAAATTTTAAGCATTTGTCGGGAGAAATTTGAAATTTATAGAGCATTTCTGGTGAACATGGATTTTTTTTTTTAACGAAGGATGATTGACGGAAATTTGGTTTAGGGAATTATGGATGATATGGGACATTGGCTTAGACAGCGTAGGTTATTCAGCCACAACCGATAATTTATAATATATATTATTCATATTAAATGAAATAGACATCCACAAACACCCATGCCCTCGCCAGGATTCGAACCCAGGACCCTCTGCATTTCACATGCATTTTTGGTTATTAACATTTGCATTATCTCTCAGCCATTGTTGTTACTAAAAATTCGGATAGTTTTCTTTAGGTAATTTAAAAATAATGCCATTCAAGATTGATCTGGCTAAATATCAAGCTTTTGTCTATCTGCAATTTCTGAAGATAGTGCTTTTTGGCCATCAATTTTTTTTTCTGACGAAGCCATTTTTGTAACTGTAAAGTTTGTATAATTTTCTTAAAACCGATAAAAAAAGGTACGTTATTCTAGAATACTTTGTTCAAATTTCAAGCATTTGTCTTAAGAAATGTGAAATTTACAGAGTATTTTCTGGAAAATAGTCATTTTTGGCCTTCAAAATTTGTCTTCTAGCGCAGCCATTGTTACTGTTAAGTTCGGATAATTTTTTTCAGCCTTTCTTTAGCCCTTTAGCTACTAAAAAGTCTTCAAGAAACTGGCTGCCTGAACGCAAAAAAACAAAGACTGAAAATTTGATAAATTTTATTCCATTTGAACCAACATATCATGTTACTAGTGGTCGTCAATAAGCGATTCATGGCATAAAACAGCAAAAAAAAAGTGAATCGCTTATTGACGACAGCCGTAGTTATGGTAAAGTTTACCCGAGTCGCTTATTGACGACAGCCGCAGTTAAAGGGTTAAATAGTACGTCATTCAAGATTTTTCTGTACAAATTTCAAGTTTTTGTTTAAAGAAATGTGAAATTTATAGAGCAATTTCTACATTTTTGATCCTCAAAATTTGCACTCTAGCGCAGCCATTGTAATTACTACTGAGTACGGATAATTTTCTTTAGCCAATTTGAATTGAACGCTATTTAAGATTTTTCCGTCCAAATCTCAAGCGTTTGTCAAAAGAAATGTGGAATTTATAGAACCATTTCCGAATAAAGTGCACGTTTGGCCATCAAAATTTTGTTTCTACCGAAGCCATTTTTGTTACAGTAAAGTTCCGATTAGAGAGAGACCAATACATTTATTGAGACACTTTTACAAATGACATCAACAGGCAATTGACCAGAGGTCTTTCAGCCTCAGTTCCGATTATTTTCTTAAAACCGATAAAAAAACACATGTTATTCAAGAATACTCTGTTCAAATTTCAAGAACACCTTATATTACGTTATTTGAATAAATGAAACTCTTGGCTATTAAGAAACGTATGAATTTGCATTTCGAGACAATCGTGTATTTTATTGCCAATGTTTTTTTTTCTCTTCTTCCACACGTACTTATTATTTTATTATCCTTGTACATAATAAATGTCCTTTCCGGTTTGGCTATTGCTCGTACGAGTGGTTACGCGGCAGTTATGTCACAAATGCGTTTCTGATTACCGTTTTGCTTGCCGGTGTGGCGGAGGTTGTTTTAATAAAATTAGTGTTGCACCGGTGTGTGTGTGTGTGTGTGTGTGTGTGTGTGTGTGTGTGTGTGTGTGAGTTGTGGAAGTGAGTCAGCTTCCTGTTGGCGAAATGGCACAATTGTAATGCCCACGCATTTAAAGACTTTGAAATAGGGTATTAAATGATAACTAAAGAAAGCCGACACATTGTGCTCTAGATACAAGATGCATTGGTTTTAATTCATAGAGAAAGAGAGAGAGAGGGAAGGATCATAAAGTACGAGAGGATTCATAGGGAAAGAGAGAAAAGGATCATAAAGTGCGAGAGGATTCGTAGAGAAAGAGAGAGAAGGATCATAACGTGCCAGAGGATTAATAAAGAAAGAGAGAGGGAATTTTGTATTTTTCTTAATGTAAATCTTGAAGTTATTTGATATTTTTAGCAGCCTTTTTGAAGAAACAAAGAACCATTTATCTTCCTACACCAATCGAATATTTTGGCCAAAATATCAAAAATTTGGAACAGCCGAAGATCTAAAATATCGGCCAAAAAATCAAAAATCCTGGTTTAAAAATTAAAATGAAGAAAATACAAGCGAAAGAAAAATAATTTGCCATTTTCAGCCCCAAAAATAACTCTTTTTAGCTTAAAATACGTTCCAACGAGAAATTCGAAAATATTAGCGGATATAAAAATTTAAAAAAATTCATTCGTACAATAAAATCAATAATTCAAGTTAAGAAAATCTAAAATATGGGACAAAAATAAAAAATTAAGACCAAAAATCTAAAATTCGTACCAAACAATCAAAATTTTTAATAAACTAATCGAAAATTTTAGTCGAAATAAAGAAAATTTAAAAAATTGAAACCAAAATAATCGAAAATACAAAATATAGGCCAAAAAAGTAAGAATCTACAATAGGGCCTAAAACGGTGAAAATATAGACAAAACATCGAAAACGAGCGAGTTAAAAATAGCAGACAAAAAAAAATCGATTTTTTTTTATTAAGTAGAACGTACGAATTTCTACAAACCAATCGAATATTTTGGTCTAAACAAAGAAAAATAAAAAAAAATTGAACTAAAAATCTTAAATACAGAAAAAAAAATATGGGCCAAATAATCAAGAATCCTGATCCAAAAATAAAAAACGCAGACAAAAAAATCGAAAATTTATGTAGAAGCAAAATAATTCGCCAAAAATAAGTTTGTGACCAGAAGAAAAATTTAGGACAAAATTCACAATGTTGGTCAAAAAGTAGAAAATTTTGACAGAACATCGAAAACTCGGCCCTAAAGACAATAAATAAATGCAGACTGAACGAAAAATCCAAAATGAAGGGGCCAAAAAATGGCAATAAAATCGAAAAGTTAAGTCAAAATAAAGAAAAATTTAGGTCAAAGGATTTAAAGAAATTATAAAAATCTGTAATGTTGGCCAGAAAGCCGACAGTACATCGAAAACACTGGCCTAAAGATAATAAGTGCAGACAAAAAAAAACTTCTACTTTTGATTTTAATTTTAATTTTTATTTATTTGAAATTTTAAGTCTTTAATTTTAGTTTTTAATTGTTAATTTTTGATGTTTGGTTTTTAATTTTAATTTTGATTTTAAATTTTAATTAAAAGTTTTAACGTGTTAATATTTGTAATTAAACTTAATTTTTCTTGTATATTTTTGACGACTACATCCGCTTAAATGTTATATGTAACATGTATATATAATATTGTAAATGGTGGCATACGTAATAAAGTTTATAATTAAAATTATTATTAAAAAATAGAAAATTTCAACAAACAAAACTCGAAAAAACCGGAAAAAAATAAATCTCGCATATAAACGAATAATTCAGGTTATAAATATTTTAACCAAAATAAAAAAATTTGGAACTAGAATTAAAAATTCGGCCTGAAAAATCAAATATGTGGACCGAAAAATCCAAAATTTTAACAATTTAATCGAAAATTTAGGTCAACATGAAAAATATTTAAAGTAAATGATCAAAAATTTAGACCAAAAAAAAATCGAAAATACAGTTAAAAAATCTAAAAATTCGGCTCGAAAGATCAAAAATACGGACCAAAACAAAAACAAAAATTTTAACAATTAAATCGAAAATGGATGTTAAAATAAAGAATATTTAGGTCAACACATCGAAAATTTAATCCCAAAAGAATTGAAAATACAGGTCAAAAATCTAAAAATCTAAAAATTAAGAATGCGGGCCAAAAAGTCGAAAATTTAAACAATTAAATCGCAAACGATCAAAATAAAGGATATTTAGGCTAAAATTTTGATTATTTTGACCAAAAATATCGAAAATACAGGTCAAAAATTTAGAAACTAAAAATTCGTTCGGAGAAATAAAAATTTTTAAGAATGAAATCGAAAATTTTGATTAAAATAAAGAATATATAGGTCAAATAATCAAAAATTTAGACAAAAAAAAATCGAAAATAAAGTGCAGAATATTCTAGTAAGAAAATGGTTTAAATTAGTCTCAAAAATCACTCTATTGTCCAAAATAATTTTCGCTTTAATCGTCCAAAAAAGTGAAACTAATTTGAATAAAAGAATTCAAATAAAACCATTAACTTTGTTGGGATCACCATATTGTTTCACCTTTTGAGCCGACAGTTTCGACAACTTTAGATTTAATAGATGCATTTTGAATAATTCGAATAAAACAATTCAGTTGGTTAGTATGACTCTCAGTAGCGGCTCGTGGAACATGTTGATGGTACTTTTACAATATGGGGAGGCCCTCGCCTCATTTTTTGAAGAAAGAAGGAAAGTAAGAAAGAACGATTAATCTTCATAGTCTAAGATTATTTTGAGTTGTAAAGTAAAGGTTCATCATTTCAAACAGTCGAATTCAAAGAAGCTGAAAATATGATTTATGTGTACTTTCGATTTATCGTGCATTTACATTTTGTCCCGGACATGCACTAAATCTGTAACACCATTCTTCGTCCACGTATTAATTAATTAAAAATTCTTGTTGAGCTCAAAACTAGAGGTAGTGCCATGGCTGTATTTTTGTGTGTATTTTTCATTTTCAGTTCATTGCCATTATGAATTACCACGTATTAAACCATCTTATCATGATGAGTTCAGTTACACACACCCACACACAAATATACAAATGTATACAAAGCGGAAGGATTTTATGCAGCAACGAGTACGACTGCTGTAAATATCAAACATTACTCATCGGAAAGGAAAAGAGGCCCAAATTTGGTCCTATATTATTGGCGTTGGCCCGAAACGGGCTCCAATTTGTATTCATTGTGTACGAAGTAAATCCTCGTGTGATGTCACCCACTTGCCTTATGAATATTGAACTCGTACAGTAATACACCGACACCGGATGGGAATTAAGTTATGACTTACTTATCGATTTGTAATAAGTAAATTCGACTGAAAGTTCAAATAAAACGAATAACTTTGTTGGTATCACTTTATTAACCGACCTAATATTCTCCCCCCTGTTCAATGCTTTGTAAAAATATACAAATGCACAATCGTAATGTGAATATTCATAGTTTGAAAATGACAAGCTGGAATTGTCGAAACTATACTTAATAAAGTGATACCAACAAAGTTATTCGTTTTATTTGAATTATTCAAAATGCATCACGAAGTGAAAGCCTCCACAATTACTTATTTTATTGGACTGAAAGTTATGCTCAATATTTTTTCGAGAGAGAAATTCTAAAAATGTATACGAATCATAAAAAATGTGATTAATAATAATACATTTATTCATCCATAAAAATCAACCGATATTGGATAAGTCAAGATAAGGGTTCCTTACCCCTAAATTACAAAAATCATCATCTATAATATAACATTACAAAAAATAATTAAAATTTAATAATAATAATCGTTTATTGCCCTCCTTAGAATACAATGGGCCAGCGACCTTAGTCTTTCAGCCAATTAAAATTTATTTATTTTTATTTAATTTTTTTTTAAATTAATTTGGCACCAAGAATTTTTTGCGTTTTCGCTCTTTTGTCCTTTAGTGCTTATTTTAAATTACTATTTAGAGTATTTTCTTGAAGTTTTGAGAAATTTAATAATGCTCCCCGATGCAGCACCTTAAAAAATGCGTAGGGATTTAAATGCAAAATTTAAAATGTGTTTATTATTAGCTCCCCTGATTATTTGACAGTAACGGTCTTAGTATATTATTTTTAAAGCATTTTATGATGAATGATTTGGTACCTTATTCATTAGTTTCTGCACAGTATTAACCGAGATATTTGCAAAAAACTTTACTATTATTTTGAATTAAAAACAATGGTTTGCCATGAAATCATAATGGCCGATATTTAATTTTGTTCTTAAAAGTGACAGTAGATGTCGCATTACGATTTACAATCGGCCGTATATTTACACAAGAAAAAGTATTTATGATTAAAACGTTTGACTCGGGTACTATTTAAGGACTGTACGTGAATATCCAGCAAAAGTACAATTTAAAATGTGTTACAATTGGGTTCCCTTAATTACCGGTCTACTTACATTATTTTTAATACTCATTGAATAGTACTTTCGGTGGGTATTGCCTTCTTCGGAAATTCAACACTAAACAAATCACGTTCACTTCTTGAAGAGTACCGGAGTAATACCATTTAATCATAAATACTTTTTCTTGTGTGGAATACACGGCCGGTTGTAGATCGTAATGTGACAGCAACTGTCACTTTTTTCAAACAACAACAAAATGAAATATCCACCATTATGATTTCATGGCAAACCTTTGTTTTTAATTCAAAATAATAGTAAAGTTTTTTTACAAATATCTCGGTAAATACTCTTCGGCAGAAACCATTGAGTAAGATACCAAATTATTCAGTATAAAAAGCTTTAAAAATAATATACGAAGACCGATACTGTCAAATAATTAGGGGAGCTAATATTAACCCGCCAATGGTGGCCCTACTGTGAGATCGGGTGTGTCGAATAACTTTATTCTCCGTTATTGTTTTTTGTTGCAATTTCGAGTTGCTGCCGCATTGCAAAGCTTAAATTGATTAAATATCTTTGTTTTATTGTCAAAGAGCATTAGAACTATTAGTAACACGTTTCGAAAAATCTTCAGTTGAAAACCCCGGTGCGCGAGACCGACGTCACTATTAAATTAGCGTCTCCAATGGCGAGTTAACATATTTTAAATTTTGCTTGTAAATCCCCATGGCCCGCTTCGAAATTCAACACGCTGTATAATAAAAGCTGCCTCTTCTCAGGGGCGGCTCGTTATACAGGGTGTTCTACAAGCTCTATGACAGACTTTGCCAGATGATAGCTCTCATAATTCTAAAAAAAAATTTGTTAATGAACGGGGGTCCGATTCGTTTTTGTTTAAAAGTTAGAAGCATTTAAAGAATCATAATTTTTAATAAAATGTCGAGAAACTGTGAATTGGTTCGACAAAAGGTATTTTATAAATCATTTCATTTTGTAAATTTTAAATATGTTTTACGATTTTGTATTTGTATTTGATGTGAGGCTTGCATTCAAGCGGAGGGTGTACATTTCGAACAATTTTTATAGTCTTAAGTTTTGTGATTTTCATTATTTCATTTCATTATTGTCATAGCAACTGTCATTTTTTATTTATCAGCCTAGTTGTGATTGAAGCTGGTTGACTGGAAAAATTATGATTTTTTAAATGCTTGTAACTTTTAAACAAAAACGATTCGGACCCCTGTTTATTAACAAAAAAATTTTTAGAATTATGAGAGCCATCATCTGGCAAAGTCTGTCATAGAGCTTGTAGAACACCTTGTATAGAGCCAAGGAGCCATGGCACTACCTCTAATTTCAAGCTCAGCGAGGATTTTCAATTCATTTTTAAAACACTTTTTCGCCAGTTACTTTGGCCCAGGAAGATAAATCGTTCTTTCTTTCTTCAAAAAAGGATATATTGTATAAGAGCCCTACTATTAACATCTTCCACGGACCGCCGCCACCGATTAACGATAAACGTGAATTGAAACAATAAGAGGGAAAGTGAAGATTTTACGATTGCTTGCTCTTCTTTTTTTTTGGGTGAGGTTTAAGGAGGATAAATTTATCGTTTCTGCGGTCAGTCGTGCCAACCATGCCCAGCACAACGGCGAAGCCAGCGCCCCCTTTTCCAGTTTGGCCACGCTCCAATTGCCGGCTCATGACCGCGATGATGATGATAGTGACGATGATGAACGATAATTAAGCCTCAGACCGGGGAGAGCTATCCGCGGCAATATTTTCCATTTTGCGCAATCGTGGAATTAATCATTTCCTTGTATTCAATGTTGAATTACGCGCCTTTTTCTTGTTGTTGCGTAGACGATGTTGTTCTTACAAATTCTGACATCTATTTATTATTATTCCAAGAATAGTAATGTGAAAGAGATATTAATAAATTCAATTCATTATATATATATATATGTATATATTTAGTAAGTTTGCCATAATATTATTATTATTGTCTTTGATTTTGTACTGTAGATACTATATTTGGGACTTGTCCTGTCTGTATCTCTTCTTTTGTGAATAAATAAATGAATAAATGAATAAATAAATGAAATTCAACTTGTTTCTGTTTGTTTGTCACACAAAGTTGTCGCAATTTTAAATTGTAATTTTAATTTTTGTATTTTTATATTTATTTTATTTTATATTCTAATTAAACTTCTAAACGGGAGGACGGATTTTTCGTAAAGTATAAGACCTGGGAGAAAAAAACATTTTTTGTAGAAGTACGTAGGGTTTTTTTCAAAATATTATAGGGTGAATCCCGTAAATACATATATTATTATTATTATTAATCATGAATTGATCCTGATTATTATTAAAAATGTTTCACCACGTGTTAAACGAAAACGGAATTTAACAAAAAAAAAAAATAGAGATATTAATCCTTATGCTGCGGAAATAAAAAAAAAACGCACTAGCACCTTCTTGTTGGCAATAAAAGAGCTGGCGCAGGTATTAATTAAGATGTAATTTAGATCGAGGTCATTTGCTTATAAAAAAAATCCTTCATTACTCCATTATTCGGTAAAAATAGACACAATCAATCTGCAGCAGCGTGTTAAAAAAAAATTAATTCGTTCTTTACTTCACCAGCAACTTCCAAACCAATTAATCAGAGAGGAGGAGGATAAACGAAGGATCAACGGCCTTCTAGAAGCGATCGAGTCCCTCTACTAATCTCGGAAGAAGAGAACAATGCCGGATTAATCCCATCGTCTACACCTTGTTTTTTTTTTCTTTCCAACTCCCGCCTCGTCGTCCATAGTTCACACGTGTGAACGTGAGACTCGGGCCGGAGTTCCTCTCTTCCCCATAATCACCCAAACGACCTAAATATCGGCGAGAGTGGAAATTGCGAATTTAGCGATGATTAAAGGATAATCGCCCATCCTCAACCTTTTCCTCCATCATTAGAGTTGATTTGCGCGAGGAAAATATTCAGAAATTGTTGTGAAAATTGGAATTATTTTGATGTGCAAAAAAAAAAATACAAAAACAATTGCCGTCGATTTGAAACTTCACAGATTTACTCTCAACGCATGTCAGATTGACATTCTGTAAAAAAATTGAATGGAAAGTTCATAAATTTTAGGATAATTTCATGTGAACTGAGCGTTAAATTACGAAAATTTGAATTATTTTGAGGACTCAAAAAAAAATACAAAAACAATTGCCGTCGGTTTGAAACTTCACAGATTTACTCTCAACGCATGTCAGATTGACATTCTGTAAAAAAATTGAATGGAAAGTTCATAAATTTTAGGATAATTTCATGTGAACTGAGCGTTAAATTGTGAAAATTGGAATTATTTTGATGGGCCAAAAAAAATACAAAAACAATTGCCGTCGATTTGAAACTTTACAGATTTACTCTCAACACATGTCAGATTGACATTCTGTAAAAAAATTGAATGGAAAGTTCATAAATTTTGGGATAATTTCATGTGAACTGAGCGTTAAATTTTGAAAATTGGAATTATTTTGAAGGGACAAAAAAAAAAAATACGAAAACAATTGTCGTCGATTTGAAACTTCACAGATTTACTCTCAATACATGTCAGATTGACATTCTGTAAAAAAATTTAATGGAAAGTTTATAAATTTTAGGATAATTTCATGTGAACTGAGCGTTAAGTTGTGAAAACTGAACTTTTGAAGAGTAGTGCAGAATTTCAAACAAGAAAATAATTATGATTTAAATTCAACGCAAACATTTATTACCAAAAAGGGAATGATTTTGGGCAAATGTACAAAAATTCTATAGGAATGTTAATTATAGTGACAGCTCGTGGGGTAATTCATGGTACGGCCGAGGTAGCAGAGGTGGTAATAACCGAACCTACCCATCTGTACATCTACGGCTCGTGTGGTGACTCATGGTACGGCTGAGGTAGCAGAGGTGGTAATACAGATCTCTGCAATCGACCCTAGCCATCTGTATTGCTACCTCTGCTACCTTGGCCTATGAGTAGTCACTGGTTAATCCTTAAAAAAAGAATCATTTTGATAAAAATACGGCAAGCTGGACGACAATGGGCGTCTCCACCTTTACAGTGCAAAGCCAACTTTACAAAATGTTACCAGCAAATTGCAATAAAAGTTTTTGATACCCCAAAAGCACAATAGATGGCGCTAGTTGGGTGGTACAAGTGGGAAAACTCACGTTTGAAATCGTACATAAAGTTAGACTGCAACAAATTAGGGTATGGGTTGACTCAGAAATGATCTTTAATTTGCAACTTGGGAAATTCGATTGGCAATGGATACCATCGGCAATGGTCGGTCCATACCAGAGGTTCCCAATCTTTTAAAGATGTTGTACCTGTATGTAGTAGATAATGCAATGTAAATATTTAAAAAAAAATGCAATCAATCTAAAAAAAATCCTAAATCTCAAAAAATATTATTTTCATTATTATTTCATTTATTCATCGCGCACTACAAATTGGGAACTTCTGGTCTGCACCTCTCAAATTTCATTTTATTCTAGACGCTCAATTTTGTTTTGAATTTATTTATGTTTTGAATATTCTATCGATTGTTTGATGATAAAACAAAGCATAATTGAATTTGCGAATAAATAAAGCAATCATGAAACAATTTGATTAAAATACGCGAATAAATAATAATTTGCGACTGCTCTCTATTTTGTTTCTACATTTACGTTGGGCCCCCATGAATATTCGATTTAGAAAAAAAAAGAACAAACACAAAACAAAGCGTAATTGAATTATATGCACACACACATGCGAATAAATAGTTAACGATCGCAATTAAATATTTGAAAATTGATTTGTGATTCGGAAATTACACGTTTCGATGGTCCCGAGCGAAATTCGCTCGGGGCCAACTCGATTAATGGGCCGTGTCGAATGGCCCGACACTGGCCGCTGCTGCCCCCCAATTAACACCTGCTCTCCACGTGCAACTCTTGTGCATCGGTAATTTGCCAATTTCACGAACATCAAAGCGACCGAAAACGTTCACGTGCGATCATTTACACTCTATTAAATGGCACTGTTCAAATATCATACAATAAAACAGTATTTATGATTTATGATTTAAAATTCTTACTCTCCGGCTTATCGAGATGCTGATTCAACAAGAAAACATTTTTAGTTTCATTTGTTTTTTTGGCATATAGGTGAATATCTCGTGAACGGTTGAAGATAATCAAAAAATTACTTCAAATTATTTTTCTCCGGCTTATAGAGATATTAAATCGATAAGAAAACATTTTTAGTTTCATTTATTTTTTTTTGGCATATAGGTGAATATCTCGTGAACGTTTGTTGATAATGAAAAAATGATTTCAAATTCTTACTCTCCCGCTTATCGAGATGTTAATTCAACAAGAAACATTTTTAGTTTAATTTGTTTTTTTTAACATATCGATGAATATCTCGTGAACGGTTGATGATAATCAAAAAATGATTTCAAATTCCTTTTCTTTTGTTTATTACATTAAAAAAAAACCCAGTGGTGACACAACTCTCGTTCGTATTCCTCCTTCCCCGAAGGCAAGCGGGGACTTGGAGACGGTCCAAGGCGTGAGGCACCCTCGGCGGCGTTATTCATCGGGATAAAATTATTCGAGGCGTCTCGTCGGTGCGTCGGAATTGTAAATATTTAAGACGCCTCGTGCGAAAATAGACCGGGAACGCCGCGCCACCACCAACCAACCAAGAAAATAATCGACGGCTAGGACGACGCAGAAGAAGAAGAACAAACAAACCTCAATTCGCATGAATTCCGGGCCAGATAAACAAATCCGTTATGCGCGTAAACAGTCCCACATTTCGCGAGAGTAAATATTTATGGGAGGACGTCTGCATTTTAAAAAGCGAGAGCTGACGTAATGTGCTAATTTATGTAAAAAAAAATAAAATTAATATGAAATTCCCCCATTTGATTAGCGGCGTTCGCACGTACGCGCAATCCCGCACGCTTGGCCTGTAACGTTCCAATCCGGCGCGATGGAACTTGCGTGTGAATGCAATTTCTAAAAAATCGTTTCTGATAAGATAAGATAAGATAATAATTTATTAGTCTGTTCATTGCTTATAAAACAATATTAGACACGTCATAATTTTAGTGTTTAAAAGCGATACTTAAAATATAAAAAACATCACATGAATATTTTTTTGATGACAAAAAAGAATAGCTGCAGCAATGGATATGTAGAGTCAGAAGTGAAGAACGAAGATAACAGCAGTGGCTGGTCATTTCAGAAGTTGTAACGGTTTCTTTAATTTTCTCGAAATGTAATTTTTGGACGATTGGAACGCCATGTTCCTGTCCTGTGTGAGGAACGCGCGATGGAACGGGGCATTCCAAGAACGCGCGAAAGAGTGTACGTGTGAACGCCGTACGAAAATAACTATTGTAACGAATTCTTAGATAAACATTATTTGTTTTCCCCATTGCATCGTATCTTCCGACACTATTTATTTAAAAACAGCTTTGATGTATTCATGCATTTCTCTCCCACTCTCTTTTACATAACAATTAAACTTGATGAGAATTACAGTTATGTCGAGAGACGTGGATAATTGTTATGTAAAACACTGGCCGAGTACAAAAACCACACACGTGAGCGACGACGACGTGTCGGGCGCCGAAAATCGCGGTGATTATTATTGTGCAACACAACAACACATTACTACAAAACGCGTTTTTTTTTTGTTGATTGCTCACGAGAGCCGTAAATCGAGTTGTTTTTAGTCGAAATTAATGTTGATGGACGGTACGAAAATTAACAGTAACAACAAACAATTTGCTGCCGGCGGATGTGGGACATTAACATTCAACTCGGGTGGCTCGGATAATGCAAATGTTTCGAATGACGACACTGACGATCGTTGCAAATAATTCCATCTTTATACCGCAGTCGAAAATAAATTCAGTAAAGCCGAAATAAAATATTTTTTGAAAAAAATCCTCGAACAGGTCGATTTTCTTTGATAAAAATACGTCGATCATTCAAACTCTGAAACAAAATTTTCTGGCTCACACGATATAATACATTTTGCTTATGCCAAAAGGGCCCGATTTCCCGTTTGTTAACGTTGTTATAATTAACCGATTTGGGAAAGATCAACTGAGTTAAACTAAATGAATCAGTGTCCAACTATGTCAATTGTGCCACTTCGATTAAGACGTTTAGAAAATCGCGAGGAATGTGTCGGTTATGCAGAAAATGAGCGAAGAAAACAACACACCACGTCTCCGTCGGATGTCGGTTAACATTCCTAGGATTACATCACCGGCCTGCTGTTCTGAATCAGCTCGCAGATTACTTAATCTGCTTTTGTTTTTTTTTTTAGCCTGCAGGAATTCGACCGCCGTCGTCGCTCGGGCGGTTATCGCAGGAAAAAAATGTGAATGAACCGTTTTCAAAACAAAACTCTTATCGCGTCGGGTATAATTTTGACCGTTATATTCATTCCTGCTCGTTCCGTGTTATTGACACTTTGATCTTAAACGAAAAGCGTTTTAAATAAAAAAAAATATATAGAGACTTTTAAAATTGTTGCTGATTTTTGTGTTGTTATTCTCGTTTCAAGTTTTGTACCATCAAAATGTTCCACGGGTCGCCGCTGTTCACCTATACGTCAAAAAACAAATGAAAAAGCAGGAGAAAAAGATTTTGAAGTCATTTTTTGATTATCATCAAGCGTTCACGAGATATTCACCAATACGCCAAAAAAACAAATGAAACTAAAAATGTTTTCTTGTTGAATTAGCATCCCGATAAGACGGAGAATAAGAATTTGAAATCATTTTTTGATTATCATCAACCGTTCACGAGATATTCACCTATACGCCAAAAAACAAATTAAACTAAAAATGTTTAAAATAATAAACAAACTTGAATTGAATTAACTTTGAAAAGAATAGAATTTTTCATGAAATCAACGCAAAATGCCAAAATCCGAAAATTTAAATTACGATTTTGATTTTTGAAATTGCTCAGCTGCCGAACGCACTATTATCCGATTTTGATGATTCAAACGTCAAAATGCGGAAAATTTCGTGTAATTTTAAACGGGGTTACGAAATGTTCTCGTGAAATAAGACAAAATGCAAAAATCTCACTTTTAGATTTGGATTTTTAAAATCGTGATTTTAATTTTTGAAATTGACAACTGTCGCATTGTTTGATTTCGATGATTTAAACGTCAAAGTATGGCGAATTTAATATTATTCAAAACGGTTTACGACATTTTTGTTGGTCGTCGTAAACTTTTCGGAAATGTCAGAAATTAACGCAAAAATTGCAATTTTGATTTTTAAATTGCTAAACGCGTTGTCCGATTTTGATGATGATGCAAATGTCAAAATATGGCGAATTTACGACGGATTGCGAAATTTTCTCTTGGAATTGATGCAAAAATTGCAGTTTTTAAATTTCCAAGATTATAAAATCGCGATTTTGATTTTTGAAATTGCACAACTGACGAATGCGTCGTCTGATTTTGTCCTTATTTTAAATTTCAATCGTTTGTCTTGGCCTTTACGACTATATCAGATAATATTTTTCATAAAATTCTTTTCAATATTTGTTCGAGTTTTTTTTTTTTTTTAGACGTGATTTGTTATTGGATCGGTTACCGTTACTAAGAAGTAATTTTGTTCGCCCATTTTCTAGTATATAAGCCATAATTGTAAATTGTATAATCACATTTTTCATCTGTCGGATGAACCCACCGTGTGGTGAAACAATTATCGTAGGACAAATAAAAATAATTTGAAACCTTACACTGCGTCAGCGTATTTATTAAATAGATTCAATAAAACGAAACGAAAAAATTTGAATCTATTTAATGCTTTCTGTAACAAGTAAGGTTGTTTCCAATTTATTTGTTATTTATTAAATGATAAGAAGTGAATCGTTATTTAATCGGTTATAAGAGTTACTACTACTAAGTTTTAATAATATTTAAAAAAATTTAATTTTGAAAAATTTGAAAATTGTGTTTCTGCAAAACCGAATGGAGTTAATCGGTACACCACAGATTAATATAAATTTGTGATCGGTAATTTCGACGAAGGTGCAACCTCCGACCGTAGGGTAGCTCGATTCAGTTCTATTCCGCCAAATTCGGGACGCATATGCCCCGTAGAGCAGTGAACGTGTTAAATAAATTATAAAATTATCACGCGGGATTAAAACATGTGATGTTTAATTATTTCCTTTTTTGTCCGTTACATTACATGTTCACTCGTCACCTTGCCGACGAGATAACCTTAAAAACGAACCCGGAATGCATTCCCCGCGCTCAGCAAAACGACAAACATCATCTAATAATTGTTGTAAACGTTATAAAAAGCTGATTTTATAATGTACACATTATCATCATCATCATCATCGTCGTCGGCTTGACGGGATTAACCGTTGGCAGTTAGTTCCGTCTTTTCTTTGCGAACCTAGTTTTCTCCTACAATTTCATGGATGTCATTTTTAAATCCGTCTTCTCTTCGCTTGGTTAAAAAAAATGGCTACTTCTTCGTTCCGAAAACGTGACCGCCCGGATGGGATTCGAACCCATGACCACGAGGCCCGTGAGCAGGAGCTCTACTCACTAGGCCACCGCGGCCCCGCCCCCCTTCGCTTGTTTATTAGAAAACTTTTGCAATTTTTTTTATGGTAATTTAGAAGCGTTTTGGTGTCATTTTCAAACAGTCTATTTCCCTAGCGACTAATTTAATTTATCGTAGAGAGAAAAAAAATTGTCGGAATTAGGTTCGACTATCAACAGCGGCGTTCACACGTACGCCCGAGCCAATCCCGCGCGTGTGAATGTACCTTCTAAAAACACACACTCATCGCCCCGCTCTTAGTGCGTGGGTTAACTTCTTATCGCGTGCTTGGAGCAATAACGGAGGACAAAATATTGTGTTCATGTTTGACTCAACGCGATTGGAACGCTGCGTTCCCGTGTTGGGAACGCGCGATGGAACGGAGCGTTCCAAGAACGCGCGAACGCCGCTTTTGACAACCATTGACGACCGTTGATCAAAGTATATAAAGTCGTTAGACGAAGTAAACGCCCACGAACGGATGATAAAATTGCTCAACACAATTGGAACGCGCCACGTGTTACGGAACGCGCGATGGAACGGAGCGTTCCAAGAACGCGTGAGCGCCGCTTATGACAACCATTGACGACCGTTGATTAAAGTATATCAAGTCGTTACACGAGGCGAACGCCCAAGAACGAATTTATCATCCAGAAAAGGGCTCTAAAAATTATTACTAAAATCAGTTCTCGTGATTCATGCAGAGGAGTATTTAAGATGAACAAACGTTTAACTTTGATGGGTGTATATGTACACGAGTGTGCGAAATTTTGATTTAAAAAGAAACATAAATTTGAGAAATGCGCCTCAACATCACTTCATTTAACAAGAAATTGTAGCTATAATTACCCAAACCATAGGTTAAATAAATTGGAAAAAGGTGCATATTATTCATGCTTAAAAATAATTAATCATCGAGTAGAGTTAAATCTATTAAAAATTATCCTGTATAACTATTGTATATAACTTGATATGTGAAGTTGAACCATACACTATAACTGAATTTTTCGATGTTAGATTAACTTAGCTTTTTTAATTTTGTCCATTGTGCTTTGACTTGTTTCTGTAACCAAACATCCACTATTTTGTGTATTCTCGTATCTACAGAAATAAATGTATTATTATTATTATTATTATTATTATTATTAACGGAGGATAAAATTGTGTCCACTTTTGCTCAACACGAATGGAACGCGCCACGTTCCCGTCCTGTGTTACGGAACGCGCGCAAGAGTGTACGTGTGAACGCGAATTATGACGACCATCGATTAAAGTATACCGAGTTGTTGGACGAAGTAAACGCCTCCGGTATCAATAATTTAACTTGAATGAGAGCAATTTAATTTTTAGAGCAATTTCCGAGTGCCCGAAATACCTACATGATTTATGGCCCGCGTTCGCCCCCCGCTCTGGTGAGGTTTCGTGGGGACGGTAATAAATGGCACTTTCCGGGAGTATTCTGGACGTCCGCCAGGAACCGTAATTCACGCTTAATACCAGTCACTTCTAATAATAACAATAAAGACAAAGTGTACGGTGAGAATACACCCCCTGGATGCGAGAAATATCTCTCGAAATAATCGCAAAACAGTGCATGTTAAAATTTAATCGAGAAACAAACCAATAGTACTAGCGTATTTGACACACTCAGTGGAAAACTAATTGAAGAAAATTAGAATCCAACCTTTCCCATCTAATTTTGAATAATGCGTCTTTACAAATTTCCAAAGAAATTTTTTTTTTCTAAATTTTCGATTTGTTTGTTAAAATTTTCAATGTTTTGGTCTGCAATTTTGATTTTTAGGATCGATTTTAAGATTTTTTTAACCTAAATGATTAATTTTTATACGCGACTTTTTCAAATTTTTTTGTCGATATTTTGAAGTACAGTTTTTGATTTCTTCCCCTTCGTTTTATATTTTTAAATTATTATTTTTTATGGGCGAATTTTTTGCTTTTTGGTTACTTTTTGACTGCCGTTTTCGAGTTTCTGGCCGGCAACGTATTTGGAGCTGATGAGTAATTTTGGGGCTTGAAAATGGGAAATTATTTTTGTTTTCCTTGATTTTTCACTTTTTTGGTTTGCATTTTTTATTTTTAAACCTGCATTTTTGTTTTTTTTTGGCCTATATTTTAGATCTTTGACCTGTATTTTTCATTTCTTTGTTCCAAATTTTAGAGTTGTTTGCCCTAAATATTTTTTATTTTGGTTAAACTTAAATTTTTTTTTTGTGTGAAATTTTCGGGTTTTTGGTCTGCATTTTTTTTAACCGCGAATTTTCGATATTTGCCTCAACTTTCTACCTTAATTAAGAGCGTATTTTTTTATTGGTCTACACTTTGGATTGTAAAGGTGATTGATTTTTATGTGCAAATTTTTGATTTTTTGGTCGGTATTTAGAGTTTGTTTATTTCCATTAAGAATATTACATTCATGGGGGAGTTAGGTTAAGTATAATAATAATAATAAATTAATTTAATTTGCATAATTTGTCATTTCCATCTTTCATCCAATAAATTGTAAAAGTGGCTCTACCATCAACATGTTCCACGAGCCGCCACTCACTGCTTGAAGCTGTGGCTACATTCAAAACTTATATGACGTCACGATTTGACTCGGTAATTGTAAAAAAAAAAATACGACTTTTATTATTATACTTCTTGCGTAAACAACGCGCGAAACAATTTATAACTTTATCAGATCTCATTTGTCCCGGACCCCCCTCATTCAAGTGGCCATAATGCGGACCTTCCGTTGTGCGTGCTTCGAGCAAAGTTCAAGAGGTTATCGCCGATTCCCCCGACTGATAAACGACAATGTTTTTCTCCCACAGAGCCTCTGCCCTCCTTTATATTTATATCTATATTTTCCTCTCGGAGATGAATGGGAACGGAATATTAAGATTCCGCAAAGATAAATCTTAAACGCAGTAACTATTGCCTGAATCCAATTTGGAATAAGCAACTATAACTGCACTGATGAGAAGATGTCCAAACCGGTCTGACGAGGAAACAATATTTAATTTAAATCTTTAAAACTTTTGACAGTTCTGTGCGAAATCATAAGAGATATTTATTCTTTAATAGTTCGCAATGAACATTTCAACAGTTCAGTGATACGTCCACCTTAGCACCAAAGTATTGTTTTGTGACTAATATAAATTCCACACTCGTCATAAAAAAATTAACTTTTCTGCCTTAGCATACAAATAACTATTATACGACTGGATTAATTGGCAACTTCTTTGATAATAGTTATAACTAACAGGAAACAAGATACAAACATAGAAACTTACGAATAGTCTTCATCGCGCGTGTATAGCCTATTCGGTGGAATTTGGCGGCTGAGGTCGTAAAACAGTCGCACCCTCAAAGAAAAGGTATTGGTGGTTTGTCTAATTGCATCCCATACATTTATTACTGTCCTTCGCTCCTATTGGTATACGCACTTTTACACCAGTACTTCCCAACAAAGATTGATTTGAGATAAAAAATATTACGTCAACCCTCTTTTACAACCATAGCCGCCAGATTCCAGAGAACGGGCTATAGTAAAGAAAATATCAATTATTTCCGTTTAAGACATGATATTGTTAAAATTTGTTTTGTATTATTTAAACTATATCTGATGACAATGTTATAAACATAATATGGTCCTTTTGGCGTGTCGAAAGCATGACTAACGCTTCTATTGAGTACAGACAGGCTTTCTACAATATCATGAGATTGAACTTTATAGCAGTATTCCACGATTAATCAACTTACATGCACGTTCAACTCATCTTTTATAATTTGAATATGTTCACATGCTCGAGGGTAATACATCACAGCATCGCACACCTCCGGGCGAAAAGGGAGCGTCCCGACGCGCAATTTCCTGGACGTGTGGGAGTGGCTAATTAATAAAAAAACATTAATTTACGGACATATAAATACCAACGCACCACCCTGCATGTGGAATTTTTCCTTGGATCAATACTAAAAGTAAATTGTTTTTAATAAACAAGTTACTGAAGACTGTTACTGAAACTTTTTATTTTTTTACTAGAAGAACATCCGTTGAAGAATCGGCATAAAAACAATTGAAAATCAAGTTTCATTTTTTGAGCGCATCGATATCTATTCAATTAATATAACATTCTGGAGTAAGAATTTTTGAAATCTGAAGATGCATTCAAGAGCTATTCACAAAAAACCGCAAAACAATTGAAACCCAAATTTGATTTTTTGAGCGCATCGATATCCATTTGATCAATATAACATTCTGCACGGAGAATTTTTGAAATCTGAAGATACATTCAAGAGTTATTCTCAAAAAACCGTAAAACAATTGAAAGTAAAGTTTGATTTTTTGAGCGCATCGATATCTATTTTTTTAATATAACATTCTGCACTGAGAATTTTTGAAATCTAAAGATGCATTCAAGAGTTACTCTCAAAAAACCGCAAAACAATTGAAAGCCAAGTTTGATTTTTTAAGCGCGTCGATATCTATTCTATTAATATAAAATTCTGCACTGAGAATTTTTGAAATCTGAAGATGCATTCAAGAGTTACTCTCAAAAAACCGTAAAACAATTGAAAACCAAGTTTGATTTTTTGAGCGCGTCGATATCTATTCTATTAATATAAAATTCTGCACTGAGAATTTTTGAAATCTGAAAATGCATTCGAGAGTTATTCTCAAAAAACCGTAAAACAATTGAAAGCCAAGTTTGATTTTTTGAGCGCGTCGATATCTATTCAATTAATATAACATTCTGCACTGAGAATTTTTGAAATCTGAAGGTGCGTTCAAGTTATTCTCAAAAAAACCGTTAAACAATTGAAAACCAAGTTTGATTTTTTGAGCGCATCGATATCTACTCTATTAATATAACACTTTTAACTAAGAATTTTTGAAATTTGAGGATGCATTCAAGAGTTATTCTCAAAAAACCGTAAAACAATTGAAAGCCAAGTTTGATTTTTTGAGCGCATCGATATCTACTCTATTAATATAACATTCTGCACTGAGAATTTTTGAAATCTAAAGATGCGTTCAAGAATTATTCTCAAAAAACCGTAAAACAATTGAAAGTCGAGTTTGATTTTTTGAGCGCGTCGATATCTATTCTATTAATATAACATTTTGCAGTAAGAATTTTTGAAATCTGAAGATGCATTCAAGAGTTATTCTCAAAAAACCGCAAAACAATTGAAAATCCAGTTTCATTTTTTGAGCGTATCGATATCTATTCAATTAATATAACATTCTGCACTGAGAATTTTTGAAATCTGAAGATGTATTCAAGATACAGATACATAAACCGTAAAACAATTGAAAGCGCATCAATATCCATTCGATCAGTACAACAGTTAAAAGTTGGAACATTGTTTGAATTTTAAAGAAATCATCGGTCGAAGCAAATTCGAAATTGAAAAACATCAGCAGAGCGTACGCCAAGATCTGCGGCAACCATCTCGCTCCCAGAACTTCCATTTTCTTTTTTGCGTTTAGCTTTCCAAGACGGTTTTCATCATCTCTTCGCCGGGAAAAATCAATCCACGGCCGCGAAATGAGAGTAGGCGGCGCAGCACGGATTCGTTTGTTTTCCGTTTTTTTTTTCTCCGTTTCAGAGCGGAGGGCGCGCAATCACGTAGTCTCGACTGTTTGTTCGAGAGGGCCCGACCTCCTCCTCCGCGCACCCCATCGCCCTCGGCCAGCAAATAAATCCTCTTTGTGTCTTCTAAACGGCAATCGTATCGCCGGTTTTTGTTACACGAACATTCGAACGGATTTGATTCTATCCCCCCATACAGCGTGCGCCTAAAGGAAGGATGGAGTAAATTCAGTAAAACCGAAATAAAATATTTTGGGAAAAAGTCCAAAGATATTATCTTGGGAGGCCAATTTGCAGGTCCATTACGCGTTCATCGCTTGTTTCCTTCAATAAATTGATTGTGGCGCGCGCTGTATCTATGTTGCACCGTCTTGTTGAAACCACAGTTCTTTTACGTTAACACCATAATAATAGAGAACGAATTTACAGGTCCATTACGCCCTCATCGGATGTATGATTGCATGTTGCGCCGTCTTGTTAAAACCACAGTTCTTCCACGTTAGTGCCACTCAATTGTGGAGCGAATAATTCAGTAATCATTGATCTATATTGCCGTGCTATAATAATATACTACACCCTGTCGTTGAATATCATCATTATATTGGAATATTAAAGAAAAGTTATTTTCATTGCAATATCACTGCTTCCGTGTAACGATTTATTTGACATTGGCACACGAAAGCGTCGCGCGGAGAAATTTCGCGCCGGAGCTTACTCATTGATGATTTAAACACAAACGCGCACACACAGTTATATTTAGGCGCTGAATATTCGTGACTAACGCGCACGAACAACGTCCGAATTTTAATGGATTATCCAGTAGTCCGAGGGCGCCCATCATTATTCAGAGCCTAATTATAACCGCAATTCGCCAGTAAAACTCAATTATCCCCGATCGAAATAATGGGATTTGAGTGTGCCAGACGAAACCACCCCCCAAGTATTTTATGGGAACAGTCATCGCGTACAAATAAATGCATACGTAGACACAAACACACACACACACACCCTCACGGGAAATTCTAAGGGAGGGAGGGAGGGAGAGAGGACACGCGATACGGCGCTCAATTCATTTCCGCATTTATAGTTTCGAGAAATACGAACGTTAATTAGGGGGATGGGAGGATTGTGAAATGTAATTTGATAATTGCAAACTTAATAAATAAATTAAAAACAACCAAATAGTCGTTTCAATAAAACTTGTTTTTGTGGTGGATTTTACAAACACTGATTTCAGCTGTGTAAACGTTCTGTCAGTCACCGATTACATTTTTGAATTGTTATTGAAATGGAGCCTCGAGAAGAGGATTTAAGGTAAAAAATACATCAAAATAGAAAATAATTTTATGATTCATGATTGTTGAAGCCATTACTTTGTGATACATATTGCTTATAATTGTAGTTGTAACCAGTATATTGTTTGATAATGAACGA
Organism: Ocypus olens; assembly: GCA_910593695.2. Lineage (NCBI taxonomy): Eukaryota > Metazoa > Arthropoda > Insecta > Coleoptera > Staphylinidae > Ocypus > Ocypus olens. Next base: position 58,381,803 of record OU343053.1, read on the forward strand.
ATAGGACGAAAATAGTCACAATAAAGTGAAAAATTCGTGATACCAACAAAGTGTTTTAATTCAACATCCTTCGTAAGAAAAGAATTTGTTAATAAACATTGTGAAAGGGTAAATATCAATCAAAATATATGTAATGTAATCGCAGTACGTAACCTCAAATTGTTATGTTTACCATTTGACAGATCGTTTACACAGCCGAAAACATTATACCAGTGTTATGTCAACTTAAGCCGGAGATATATTTAATACCACCTTTGTAAAGTTAAATTAATGAATAAAGATTATTATTATTATTTAGTTGTCCCCTAAAATGCAAGAAAATCAAACATTAGCCCCCATTAAATTTAAGCAGTCTGCACGTTTTTGAATTAACCTCAATCCGACTTGCTCGATTTTAACAATCCCTTTCATGTGGGCAATTCGGGCTTTGATGTCGTCGAATCATCCGATCACTTGACTCGGGTACAATGGGTCGTCTTCAGAGGGGGAGGTTGTGGTTCTTTTTTTTTGTTCGCGACGAGCTCGGATTTTGATCGAATTATGGCCACCAGAGAGAGAGAGGCACACGAGGGGCGGTTTGTTAGGTTGTAATAGTAATAACAAAGAGGAACGTGCAACTTTTGCACACGGAGGGGAGGTAGAGGAAACGGCGACGATTAATGAAATTACACGAGCAAAGGAGGGGCGCGCGCGCTCCGTGGAAAGTTTTCGCATCGAGGGTTAACTCGAGTTTCGTTTTGTTTATAATTGGCACAGTTTTCGAATAAAGTTGTTTCGGGTTTGATGAACGCGAGTCGTTTATTTTTTTGTTGTGCCAACATGAAATAAAACATTTATTCTGAGTCCTCCAAAGTTTTGTCTTGATCTCGCAAGTTTTACATCAGATGATGCAAGCCGTGACCACGACTTTTTTGACATAGAGACCACACGAAAAAAGACTCCCCAAAAACATCAGAAAACAATATTTTGACGCATATTGTATGCATTCTTCACCTAAAATTCCTAAGTCTGACGTTAGATGCCGATGGTTTGTCCCGATTTCCAAAGTTTCACCCCGAATGATGCAGACATGTTTTTGTTGCCATAGTCCATACAAAAAAATTACTCCACAAAAGAGCTAAAGCGTATCTCATTTTGACGCATATTCTGTGAATTTCCAACCTAAAATTCCTAATTCTGACGTTACATACCGATGTTTTGTTTTGATTTCCAAAGTTTCGCCCCGAATGATGCAGACATGTTTTTGTTGACATAGCATATACAAAAAAAAAATTACTCCCCAAAAACATTAGAAACCAATAAAGGGTATCTCATTATGACGCATATTGTATGCATTCCCAACCTAAAATTCGTTGTATGCCGAGAAATGTTTTTATCCTTACCAAAGGTTATTGCTTTTTCACAAAAAACTGTCGTCAAAATTATATCTTGCTACTGCAGCTGTTTCTAGCTTTCAAATATTTATTTAAAAATCTCCAATTTTCTTGATTTTGAAAGAAAAACTCAATTATTTTCAACACTGATAAGATGGCGTTGGTTTGAAATTAAAAACCAAGACATAGAAAATGCACTTTCATTCAAAAAATTCTCATCAATAATATCTGTTATTGGAATTGTTTCTAGCTCTCAAAATTTATTTAGAAATCAAAAAAGAAATTAAACGAAAATGTTAATTATCTCCACTTCCACTTCTGATAAAATGACCACTGGAAATTGAAACTAAAACGGAGAAAATGCATTTTCGCAAAATAAAAATTGTACCTGCCATTGCAACTGTTTCTAATTTTTTACGTTTCGTAAGAAAACTTAAATTTTCACGATTTTCAAAGAAAATCTTAATTATCTTCAACACTGATAAGATGGCGTTAATTTGGAATTAAAACCAAGACGGAGAAAGCTTCAGATTAAAAATATAAAATATTCGCGAATCAAAAATTCGCTGATAGAAATCAATAATTAAGGAAGAAAACTAAAATATAGGCCCAAAAAATTGTATCTCAGTATCTTTAATAGTATACAAACAGAAAATTTAAATTATAGGACAAAAAAGCTAAAACTGAAACCAACAGTTAGGGCCGGATTATCAAAAATGCGGACAAAAAAATAGAAACTTTTAACATACAATTCGAAAATTTAGGCAAACAAAAAGACTATTTAGGCCAAAAATCAAAACTTTTGAATAGAAAACGAATTTACAGGCCAGAGATCCTCAAATTTAGATAAAAAATAATTCAAGCAATGGAAAAATAGATTACCATTTTCACCCTCAAAATAACCCTTGTAGCTCAGTTTCTAAGTTTCCGAACAGAAAGTAAAATTGAAAATTGAAAAATCTAAAATTTGGGAAAGAAAGACAAAAATTTAGACCAAATACCGAAAATTTGGGGGTAAAAATAAAAAATGCAAATTTAAAAAAAATCGAAAATCTTAATAAAAAAATGGAAAAATTTCAGCCAAATAAAGACAGATCTTAGGACAGAAGATCAAAAATTCGAAAATACAAGTCAAATTTTAACAATTGCGGGAAAAAATCGAAAATTTAGGCCAAAAATCGAAAGCACAGACTTAAAAATAAAAAAAAAAATGCAGACGAAAAAGTCGAAAATTTCAACAGAGAATTTAAAAATCGGGACCAACATAAAGAATATTTTGGTGAAAAAATCAAGAATTTAAAGAAAGAAAAATTCGAAGAAACAGGCCAAAAATCTAAAATACGAGCACAAAAATTCCGGTCTAGAAATAATTTAGCATAAGATACGACCCGAAACTCTAAAATAATGGCAAAAAAAATAAAAAAATGGTGATGTGATCATTTATATTTACAATTGCACAGACCCCCCACACACACACACACAATTTTTTTTTCAACACACAATTTTTTCTCAGGAAATTGTTGAAATGGCATCTAGGGACCCCAAAACGGAAATTTCACGATCACAATACTTTCTCGTACTTCGTAACGGAGAAAGTAAAAAAAAACATTTGGAATCTTTGGAACGGTCGTATGCACGGAATTTTTAAAAAGAAAATAATTAAGAAAACCTATAAAAATCGAAATTGTGTGAAAAATTGCAACGAATATGGAAAAGAAATTGCTTTCAACATTCTCGAAACTGTAAAAATAAATTCCGTCTCTTCTAAAACAATAAGAAATCACCTTAAAAATAAGGACTTCGGACAATTTTCTCGTAAGTTATAAGAAACAAAACATCCAAGTTGTTTTCTCTTAGAAAAAAAATGGTGATGTGGCCATCATGTTACTTTCTCCGACTTGATGGTATCATTTATATTTACGTTTTCATGGTTTATTTTCAATTTAAATCATATTTTAAATGTACATCGAGAGAATGAAACTGACGTTTAAAACGTCAAAATTATGAAAGATGGAAAAATTATATTTCAAATTCAAAAACTAAAGGGATTTCGAAAAAAACTTATTCTTTATAAGTTGTTCATTTTAGCATTCTCTACAATTACTATAAACATAAATTTGCTTTAACTATTATCGTTTTAGAATTATAAACTAAAAATTAAAAAAAAAAAAATTTCTCGAATAAAAATGATTTTATAAAAAATGTTTTCAAGCAAAAGATATTCATTTCTTTGTTGTCTTCAAAGTTTGTTTAAATGTTTTTGTGATATTTTTCATATTTAAGAAAATATTGGCAAAAAACAAAAAACAGTTAAGGTAAACGCCCACTTCCGGTGTAAGAAATGTTACCAAAAGCTTTTCAGTTCTTCAGATTATCAAATAAGACGTATGTTCAAAGTTTCATTTGGTGTTAACCATTCGACCACTTTCAGTAATAGAAAGGTGAAGTATTAAAAAAGTTGATTTTTACAATTTTTTACTTATTCGAATTACCTTTGCGAATTGCGCGCCACTGCTGGCATGAAACCAATGCAATAGGTACGGATTAAAAATAGAAAGGGCAATCGTTTCCATTAACTTCGCAAATCTGCAATCTCTGCAGAGGAGGTCCACTACTAACCGAAGCAGTTCCCATAATGATCCCGGCTTTAATTAACAAACTCGCAACGATAATCTGCGGAGTTTGCGAAAACCCGAAAGCAATTTACCGGGCAATTATTATTTTCCTAATTGGCCTCCATCCCCCGCCGATGGGTGATTCGATTGCATTTCCCGGATTCACCCTCGGGATAGGGATACTACCGAATCATTGGATTTTCGATCAAGACTATTGGTTATTAAAGAAAACACTTCTTCATGCTCGAAAGATAAAATGTAAATTATAACAGATGATTGTCTATTCGGCTTAGTTGTCTAAAGATAACGGTAAAAATAAATTAAAATAAAAAAAACAACAAACCGTTGAATGCAATTTTTTTTGTACTTTTGCAAACATCAATTTGCTGTACTTGATTTAACGTCAACATTGTATTCAACCTTGATGTTAAATCAGTTACAGAAAATCGAAAATTAAAAGAGTTGAATTAAAAAAAAAATTAATTACAAGTTGAATACAATGTTGATGTTAAATCAAGTACAGCAAATTGATGTTAAAGTTCTTAAGGGAATTCGATCATACATCAACTTTTTCTCTTATTTTATAAAAGTCACATGAAATGATAAAAATGGATATAAATAAAAATTATAAAGAATGGCAAAACGAACAATTTTTAATTTTTTTTTCTTCAAAATTCAACTCTTTTTACTTTCTCAAAATCCGCAAACATCCCTTCACTACATTTCGAAATAATTCCACGAGAACAAAATTTGTAATTTTTCAAAGTTGCACTTTTTCTCGAGCGCATAAAAAAATATAAAAACAATTTCCAAACACTTGTAATTTTCTAAATTTACTCAAAGAATATATTACTCCACGATACTGTCAAAATCTGCAAACATCCCATGATTACATTTCGAACTAATTCCACGAGAACAAAATTTGTGATTATCTAAAGTTGCAATTTTTCTCGAGCGCTTAAAAAAATATAAAAACAATTGCCAGACACTTTAAATTTTTTTAATTTACTTACAAAAAGGCATCTTAAGATGTAACCTTTGCTTCCCTCGGATTGATGAGGCGGAATGGAGCGGAAAAACACAGACACCAACACACACACACACACACAAACCCTGAAGATGTATCACAACTCATAACACAACGGGCACTAACTTGTTTTCGAAAAATAAATATTCCGGACAGCAACACACACGTCTTCGCGACCAGCGACCTCAGACTGAATCGATATCAACAGGTACACCGTGCGCCGTGGATTGGTGATAAGAATTGAATTTTGTTAAAAAAAAAAATACAATCCATTAATATAAAAAAAAATCCCTACACAAACACTACATCAATTCATTACTCCATTTCATTCACCAAGCGACCAGCACACATACCATTTTTATCCCATTGGGATAATGGCCACACCATTCTTTTTTTAATTGTGTACTTATAACCGTTAAACTCCAGATTAAATATTTATTTTTACAAAACATTTTAAGGCCAGGTCGCATTGGTCATCGCCCGTAAAAAAAATATCTATTTCCTCCTCGTAACGTCTGCGGCTGGCTGGATGGAGGAAGGTGCGGTTTCGGAACATAATGGTCCGAGAAATGTTTCGTTTGGTCGCATTAAAATGGAATAATAAAAAATTAATGCACCGCCGCCGCCCGTCGTAAGCAATTTTAATAATGGTTTCTGGACTACACAAAGAGCAACAAAACAATGAATCGTAATGATGATTCAAAGATTAGACCACCAAAGGAACCAGCCAAATCAATTTATTATTGCGGCGTACAAAGAACGGTATAATTATTGCACAAAACAATAGAACCCTAGTTTATTTATAACGAATCCAAAAATTTTAGAGTTTAGAAAACAACAAACTACAAAAATTTAACGATCGTATTTTTACTTTCTCCGTTACGAAGTACGAGAAAGTATTATGATCGTGATTTTTTTTCATTTTTTTTGCGGAAATATCCGTTTTGAGGTCCCTAGATGACAATTCAACAATTTCTGGAAAAAAAATAATTGTGTCTGTGTGTCTTTTTAATATTTAATTGAAGTATATCTTCTTTTTCATCAGAAGAATTAAATGGCGTTAAAAAATTTCAGCTATCTTCAATAGTAAAAAAATTAGCTAGTCACCATGAACGTGTTAGAAAATTTTCAAAAAAAATCGATTTTTCAGACTTTGATCGGCCATAGCGGCTAAACGAAAACTCCAAATTGAACGCGGTTTGCAAATCTCGTACGTCAATTAGTCGATTTAGACAAAAACTTGAAAAATACACGAGTAAACCCCTTGGAACTTTTGTTAAAAAATGGTGATGTGGCCATCATGTTACTTTCTCCGACTTTATATTTACGTTTTGATGGGTTTATTTTCAATTGAAATCATATTTTAAATGTACATCGAGCGTTGCGTAAACTCGGATGAAACTGACGTTTAAAACGTCAAAATCATAAAAGATGGAAAAATTATACTTCAAATCCAAAAACTCGGTTTACTCAAAAACTAACGAGATTTCGAAAAAAACTTATTCTTTAGAAGTTGTTCATTTTGGTATTCTCTACAATTATTATTAACATACATTTGCTGTAACTATTATAGATTCATAATTATAAACCAAAAATTAAAAAAAATTAATAATTTTTTTTCTCAAATAGCAATGATTTTATGAAAAATATTTTCAAGGAAAAGATGTTCATTTCTTTATTGTATTTGATGTTTGTTTAAAAGTTTTTGTGATATTTTTCATATTTAAGAAAATATTGACAAAAAACAAAAAACAGTTAAGGTAAACACCCACTTCCCGTGTACGAAATTTTACCAAAAGCTTTTCAGTTCTTCGGATTATGAAATAAGACGTATGTTCAAAGTTTCATATCAATTGCTTTATTAGTTTTTGAGATACAGCGCACACAGAAAGACACACACACACACACACACACAGACACACACACAAAAATTTTTTTTCCAGAAATTGTTGAAATGGCATCTAGGGACCCCAAAACGGATATTTCCGTAAAAAAATTTTTTGAAAAAAAAATCACGATCACAATACTTTCTCGTACTTCATAACGGAGAAAGTAAAAATGCAATTTTCTTAATAATCATCGTAGACTATTGAAGTATACCTTCTTTTTCATCAGAAAAACGAGAGAAATTGATTGCCGTTGAAAAATTCAGCTATCTTCAATAGCAAAAAAAAATAGCTAGTCACCATGAACATTTTAGAAAATTAAAAAAAATAATTGATTTTTCGGACTTTGATCGGCCATAGCGGCTAAACGAAAACTCCAAATTGAACGCGATTTTCAAATCCGTGCTCCTCGTGTGCAAATTATTCGGATTCAATTAAAACTGGCGATTTAAAATTTTTGCCGAAAATCTGAAAAACTACCCAAGGGTCCCCCCTTCTTAATTTTTCTCAAAAATTGGCTTTGAAATGATTTCCTGAAGAAACCGATTCGATTCCGGGTTTCTAAACATCACTGGCAAGATCGCTTCAAGACGCTTCAGAAAATGTTTTTTCACAGGAACAAATGTCAATTTGAAGCCCGTGAGACGTCAGCAAAGAAAACTCGAAAATGGAAAAAATCGAAAAAATCAACTTTCTTAATAATCATCGTAGACGCTTGTGTTTTACCTGTTTTTTCATCAGAAGAACGAGATAAAACGATTGCCGTTAAAAAAATTCATCCAGAGAAAATTGTAAAAAAGTTAGCCAGTCACCATGAAATTTTTTGAAAAAAGTCGATTTTTTCAACTTTTGAACGGCTGTAGCGGCCGAACGAAGAATCCAATTTGAACGCGGTTTTCAATTCTGTGTTCCTTGTGTGTCAATTAGTCGGATTCGATTAAAATGGGCGATTTTTAATTTTTGTCAAAAACCCGAAATTCTATCCAAGGGCCCCCCCTTCTTACTTTTGAACAAAAATTGCATTAAAAATGATTTCCTGAAGAAACCACTGGTTGGATCCGGGGTTTCTATACATCACTGGAAAGATCCCTTCAAGACGCTTCAGAAAATGTACTTTCGCAGGAACAAATGTCAAATTGAAGCCCGTGACACGTCAGCAAAAAAAACTTGAAAATGGAAAAAAACCAAAAAAAATCAACTTTTTTAATAATCATCGTAGACCTTTATGTAATACCTTATTTTTCATGAGAGAAATTGATTGTCGTTAAAAAAATTCAACTATATATTTATACAACGCTGTCAAAGATTAATTTATGCAAAGAAATAGTTAAAGGTGCCCAAAAATTACCAAATTGATTTTTGAATTCTCTTGAAAAATGCCCCAATAAGGCGAAATTAGTATTTTAAACATTCAGAATCTAAACTGTGTTTTTATTATTGCCAAATCTTTTTTTTTTTATTTTTATTTATTAACAAACTGAAAATTCCTTACTTCACATATTAATATAATATGTAAAGTATAAGCCCTTTTTTTATAAATCACATATCTGCGAATATATATTTCGTTTTAAACAATTTGATTTTTAATAGTTTTAATTATGTTTACCCTTTTCACTATGGTATGGCATTTTTTTTTTAAGTTATGTTTCATTAATCTAGCAATACCATAACATAAAGGAAGGTTATTTAAAAGAAGGACGAACAACATGAGAATATTGATATACAATAAATTGTCGCATTTTTATTGCAATACGGAAACAAAAAAGCAATTTCAAAAACAAAGTTGAAGAACTTTTTCAAAAGAAACCCGTTCTATAGCGTTCAAAAATTTTTGTGTTAGTGTTCCCATGCAATGCATTTTGTCTGCTAATTTTTAATATATGTGATCTACTGTAGATACACTGGAGGAAAAAAAAATGAAACACTTTCATATAATGTATTGTTTTATAAAATTAATTCACATTAATGTTAATTTTTGCCAAATAAATGTATACTGTATGGAATATCACAATCAGTTAAGTACTATAAATGATCACAGTAAAGTTCTACAATTATACACTGGAGAAAAAAAAATGAAATACTTGAAATTCGTGAAAATTTCGACCATTTTCAAACCGCCATAACTCGGCGTATTTTCAATCGATTGCAATGAATCTTTGAGGGCGAAAAACTTTATGGTGGATCGAGTGGACAAAATTTTTCCAACTCCGTAGACATCGTCAAAGTTGGACATGGTTTCCAGAAAAAAACTTTTTTTTCACAGGAGCGCGAGAGGAGGGCGAAAGGGGTAACGTTTAGTTTTGGATGCATGACTTTAAAGAAGCTTTTTGCCCTCAAAGATTAATCAAAATCGATTGAAAATACGCCGAGTTATGGCGGTTTGAAAATAGTGGAAATTTTCACGAATTTCAAGTGTTTCATTTTTTTTTCCAGTGTATAATTGTAGAACTTTACTGTGATCATTTATAGTACTTAACTGATTGTGATATTCCATACAGTATACATTTATTTGGCAAAAATTAACATTAATGTGAATTAATTTTATAAAACAATAAATTATATGAAAGTGGAAGCCCATTTGGCTAGCGACTCGCGTATATTTTTTTTAATATTTAATGTTCGTAATTAATCGAAACAATGTAATATTCTTCTGAGAATCTAATCTACAAATTTACAAAATAAATTAAAATAACAAGGAAGTTTCTCTACAACAGAAGAATCATCATTATTTTTGTGACTTAAGTTTCGGTAATACAATTACCATTTTCGGTGTATTACCGAAACTTAAGTCACAAAAAGAAATATATAAGTTATACAAAACAAAGTTAAAAGTGTTTTATTATAATATTTAAAATGTATAACGAAGTAAAAGCCTCAAGCATAAACAATATAGAATCATCATTGTTCATCTATAATTCTGGAAGTGTATTTACAAATACGTTTACGTGGAATTTTAAACCCAAGTGGAAGAATCCAAAGTTGTGAACATACCTGCGTCCAGTATAATAAATCCGCGCACAAAAAAAAAGAAGTAATCCCTGTGCAATCGGAGCGGAGAAGAACACCAACCACTACTACTGAACACTGCCGCTCTTGCAGGAATCCTCTCTCGGAAAGTTTCGTCGGCTGCTAGTTTATTCTCAGAGGACCGACCGTCTGTCTGTATGTTCTGTCTACACACTGAAATTCTCCTGCTGTCGCGTTGCCGGCTCGTCCGCCGTGCAGTGAGTCACTCACAAACTCCGCCACCGCCGCCGCCGGCCTTTCCCCCCCGTGCCGTCCGCGAGCCCGCAGAACGAAGGCGATAAAGACACGCAGAGAGACTGCACAAACACACACACAGAGACAGACACACCAGACAAGGGCTAGGCTTGGGATAGGCCGTAGACCATAAAAAACGCGAACAGCCACCCCCTTGTAATGTTAAAAAAAAACGTATAACGAAAGAGAGGCACGTCTCCACACGCAAACCAACTACAAACTCGCCACTAGTTTAGTTCACGAAATGTAGACATAAAAAGTATTGGGATTAGGGGATTTTTCAACAAACATTGAGAAATGGTAATTTAAGTTCCGAAAGTGACATTTTACGGGATGAGTAGGAAGTTTTGTTTCCTGCGAGTCCCGCAAAATCATAAAATCACTTTTGGAACGTGTTACGTACAATATTTTTTTCTGCAGCCGTTTTGCAAATTAAAAAAAAAATCAAAAACACACACGATTGTTATGTGACAAGCGCTGTCATAATTAAATACGAAGTTGATGTTTTTGTCAAGGCCGCCTACGTACAGGGTGTTTCACAGCTCTGGGAACGGTCAATCACGTGCTCATTTTTCAAAATTTCGAAAAATGTTTTGTACAAAAGTTATGCAGAATAGTGAGCTGCACGCCCTAAAAATATTTAAATTTATACAGGGTGTCTCATAACAAAGTTACAGACCAAACTTATGTTTTTTTTTTCATGGAACACCCTGTATATTTTAGCATTTTCGGATTCCTTGTTAGTTGGAGATTAAAATGACTTGGGTTTCGGCGATTGAAACCGGGCCGTTTTCGTGTTATTCAGTTGTTTATACAAAAATTTGAACAAAATTGTTAAAGTGCTCCCCCGAAACTAATAAAGATAATTAATTCTAATTTAGTGGTAAAGTTTAGTTGAACTTTAGTCGTCAAAACTACTCCATCAACCAAAACATAACTCAGCGTATTATACAGGGTGATAGCCATTCGCAAACTGCATAATTTCTATTTTTTCAAATGGAACACCCTATATATTATTTCATAATTTAAAAGGTTATTAAGTAAGCTTTCGTTTCATATAAGGTTTCATATATCTGAAGTTGATGGTTACTCTAATATTTCAAAATTCGTTGATGATTTGCATGTTTAGAAAAAAATGGTGATGTGACCATCATGTACTAAATTTAGTTTAGTACAAAATTCAGGCAATAGATGTCGACACTTTGTTGTTTCTACCCCATCAGCATAGCATAGTGAGATTGGGAAATCATTTTTAATGTTTTGATGTAAAACAAACAAAAAAACGCAAATTTCGTCCATTTCTGATAACTTTCACCCGCAAACACAAACTCCCCTAACTATTATGTAACGCAATACTACCCCTCTTAATATTATGTAATGCAGTACTACCCCCCTCCCTCTTTGAAAACTACTTTTAAATACTATGACTGTCTGTCTTTATTAAATAAATAAATAAATAAACAACGATACATATATAAGCAATATTTGATCATGGTGATGGTTGCGACCGTTACTACGTCGTAATTTATTATAGAAACGCTGAATAAAACACTTACTATGTTCTTTACCACAATTGATAAATTGTGGTAAAAAACATAGTAATTGTTTCTAGCAATATTTGCATTATAAATCAATCCAAAGTGTTTTTACTCAAATGTGAAGTGCAACTTAATTTTTACTTTCTGCGTTACGAAGTATGAGAAAGTATTGTGATGGTGAAAAATTAAAAAAAACATATTTTACGGAAATATCCGTTTTGGGGTCCCTAGATGCCAGTTCAACAATTTCGGGAAAAAAAAAATTGTCTGTGCGCGCTGTATCTCAAAAACTAATTGAGCAATTGCTATGAAACTTTGAACATAACTCTTATTTGACAATCCGATGAACTAGAAAGCTTTTGGTAAAATTTCGTACACCGGGAGTGGGTGTTTACCTTCACCGTTTTTTGTTTTTTTTCCAATATTTTCTTAAATATGAAAAATATCACAAAAACATTAAAATAAATATTGAAGACAACAAAGAAATGAACATCTTTTGTCTGAAAATATTTTTCATAAAATGATTGGTTTTCGAGAAAAAAATTTATTAATTTATTTTTCATTTTTAGGTTATAATTATGAAGTGGTCGCTTTATCTAAAAAACGAATACAGAAATTAACTTGAAACTTTAAACATAAGTGTTATTTGATAATGTTTCATAAAATGATTGGTTTTCGAGAAAAAAATTTATTAATTTATTTTTCATTTTTAGGTTATAATTATGATGTGGTCGCTTTATCTAAAAAACGAATACAGAAAATAACTTGAAACTTTGAACATAAGTGTTATTTGATAATCTCAAGAAAAGAAAAGCTTTTGGTAAAATTTCGCACACCGGAAGTGGGTGTTTCCCTTAACTGTTTTTTTTATTTTTTCCAATATTTTTGTAAATATGAAAAACATCAAAAAAACCATTTAAATAAATATTGAAGACAACAAAGAAATGAACATCTTTTGTTTGAAAATATTTTTCATAAAATCATTGTTATTCGAGAAAAAAATTATTTTTTTTTCATTTTTGGTATACAATTATGAAACGCTAATAGTTACATCAAATTTATGTTAATAATAATTGTAGAGAATGCCAAAATGAACAATTTATGAAGAATAAGTTTTTTTGAAATCCCTTCAGTTTTTGATTGAACTGAGTTTTTGAATTTGAAGTATAATTTTTCCATCTTTCATAATTTTGACGTTTTAAACGTCAGTTGCATCCTCTCGATGTACATTTAAAATACGATTTAAATTGAAAATAAACCTTGAAAGCGTAAATATAAACGATACCATGAAGTCGGAGAAAGTAAAATGATGGCTACATCACAATTTTTTTTTAAATTATATTTTATGGTTACGTAACGCGCGCATTAACCCCCACCCCTCCCGTAACGCTACGTAGCGTTGCTCTAGAACCCCCCACCCCCCCTCAGAGCGATACTTAATTTATGGATAACCGCTTTAATTGTTTAATTTCGAAGGAGAATAATTTTTTACAATTTTCTACAATTCTTCACTTAACACATTGGATGCACAGTTTTTTTGTAAAATGTCAAAAAGAGTTTTCTCTGTTTTTTTAAGTTTTATTTTATAAAACGAGTAAGAATATCCTTATTTAATTCAACTCGTGAACTCGTGACTGACAGCGCCAAATAGTAAGTTTAAAGTAGGTACTCACTGTCAGTCATCGGTGATTGGAATACTTCAGTGTCAGTCACCGGTGACTGACAAAGCGGTCAACGTGTTTACGCAATTTTTATCGTTCTAGACTTTTGTATCGAGTGTGCTTATTTTGTTTTCAGCCGCGGGGCATGTCAATTGGTTTTAGGGGATGTCAAAACTAGGTTAAAATTAGAGATATGTATTTTGAAAATTTTGGACTAGTTATCTGATTTATTATATTTTTACAATTTCTGCAATCGTCGAACGCAATTTTCGTTGTCCTAAATGAATATTCGGGTGCCGCAACTGTTGTTTTCTGCTGTGGCATTTCAATTGTTTTTACAGAATGTTATCATGAGGGGAATTAAAAAATCACTTACTTACCCGTTCCTACATCGGCCGGAAATGCCGGAAAACAATTAAATTTTATTTTTCTTCAAAAATTTATTTTTGTATTTTTTCAAGTCTAGAACACTATTTGTTCATGAAAATTATTTGTTAGACTTAGAGGAACCGACACAAGCAACATTTCTCTTGACGTGGATCGTTCGTACAAGTGCTGGAAATGCCGGAAAACGATTAAATTTAATTTTTCTTCAAAAAAAATTTTTTTTTGTTTTTTTTTCTAGTCTAGGATACCATTCTAAACACAATTTGTTCATGAAAATTATTTCTGAGACTTCGGGAACCGAGACAAGCAAAATTTCTTTTTACGTGAGTCGTAAGGTGGTAATAAATATAACTCTGGCTTAAGTTGACGTAATACTGGTATTATATTTTCGGCTGTGTAAACGATCTTTCAATGGCACAGCGACGGATTTAAAAATCATTTATATTAATTTTATAAACACATCTCTCGTTTGAGATAATGTATGTATTCGAGAAAACCACACACACAGTGTGTTTCGTACACTAGACTATAATTAGCAAGACGGTAATGCACGTGTGTCACCCAGTAGACAGTTTGTGTTTGTTTATGACCGTAAAAGTAGTGAAAATTATACACTCTCGTCGCGCGCGCACACCCTGATGAATTATTAATACCTCCTCTTTCTCCTGTCAGTGATTGTCGTCGTCGTTCGTCTGCCAGAGGGCGCGGTCTTAATTTTTATTGTCGGAGGGTATCAATTTCGCTCGTTAATAACGTTTTCCGGACTTTAATCAGCGACATAAATATAAATCACTGGAATTACATGTACACTATCCGTGGGCCGTTAAAATTGACCGGAGAGAGAGAGAGAGAGAGAATCTCGTGAGAAATAAAATTGACCGGATAATAAAACAACCCAACTACCATCTATACCCATCGTCTAGTGATTAATGTTGGTGCCGAGGCAGTAAATAGAATCCGCGATTATCGCTAGACGATGCGAAGGATATTAACATATATTTTCTCTTTTGCATCGGCGACTATTATTATTATTTGTATGTAACAAGTCCATAATGTAGCACTTTACGGACTCGCCTCGTTCGCTCGGCCATAAAGTGCTGTATTACGGACTTGTTACGTAAATATCAATTATGGAATAAACTCGGGTCTTGAAAGGATGTTAATATATATTTTCTCTCACATTGACGATTATTATTATTTGTATGTAACTCGTCCGCAATAGCACTTTAAGGGACTCTCCTTTATTATTATAAAACGTTTCGTCCGATAAAGTACTATATTATGGACTTGTTACGTGGAATATAAACTCGGCTCTTGAAATATTATCAAATCTGCAATTTTTTTATTTTTTTTATTTTCGGTGAGATTTTTTTATAGAATAAAAACAGAATTTCGTAACTTCTAGTCCTGAATGTATCACCACGTCCTGTGTTTACTCTATTAATAACTCGTCGAGGATGACATTCGAGACATATTCGCGCACATGGTGCGCTTCCATAATTGTCGACGTATTTATATATATTGTATGTTTATGCGCACATGCCGAGGGGGACTGCCCCCATAAACAAAACGCAATCTTCGCCCCGTTCGGGGAGAGATAAGCGAAGTTGGGACAGGTCGGGGACTGGCGTCGAATTTACGGCCCTCCGGGGAGTAAAAGGGAAAAAAACAAATAAGTAATCATGAAATCAAACTTTTGGTTTGTGAAAGTGATCGAAACTGTAATCATCGAAAAATAAATCTCGTGAAAGGATTTTCCATATAAAACAGAAAGAACTATTTAATGTATTTCTGTTGGACAGTATTTCACTATTAATATTTCTCTTCAAAAATTCGATCGAAAATTCCGAAAAAATTTCACGATTTTTGTAGGAACAAAAAGAGTTAACGAAAAGCCTGGTTAAAATAAATGTTTAATATTGTTTAAGGTGCTGCTAAATTATATCATCGTTAGTGGCTGAATGGTCAAACCTATGAAAAAAAAATGGTGATGTGGCCATCATGTTACTTTCTCCGACTTGATGGTATCATTTATATTTACGCTTTCATCGTTTATTTTCAATTTAAATCATATTTTAAATGCACATCGAGAGGATGACACTGACGTTTAAAACGTCAAAAATATAAAAGATGGAAAAATTATACTTCAAATATAAAAACTCAATTGATTCAAAAACTAAAGGGAATTAAAAAAAAACGTATTCTTTGTAAGTTGTTCATTTTAGCATTCTCTACAATTATTATTAACATACATTTGCTCTAACTATTATGGTTTTATAATTATAAACCAAAAATTAAAAAAATAATAATAAATTTTTTTCTCGAATAAAAATGATTTTATGAAAAATGTTTTCAAGCAAAAGATGTTCATTTCTTTGTTGTCTTCAAAGTTTGTTTAAATGTTTTTGGTATATTTTTCATATTTAAGAAAATATTGGCAAAAAACAAAAAACAGTTGAGGTAAACGCCCACTTCCGGTGTACGAAATTTTACCAAAAGCTTTTCAGTTCTTCATATTATCAAATAAGACGGATGTTAAAAGTTTCATATCAATTGCTCTATTAGTTTTTGAGGTACAGCGCGCACAGACAGACACACACACACACACACACACACACAGACACACACACACACACACACACACACAGACACAAATTTTTTTTTTCCAGAAATTGTTGAAATGGCATCTAGGGACCCCAAAACGGATATTTCCGTAAAAAAAATTTTTGGAAAAAAAATCACGATCACAATACTTTCTCGTACTTCGTAACGGAGAAAGTAAAAAAACAAAAAAAAATGCATGTTAATTCTGCAGAGTTACGAATGATAATTTTTTCATGTTTCCGTAAATTCTTTCGTCTTTTGTTCATTCTATTGTTTACAGCATATTGTTACATACGTGAGGTGTATATAACTTTTGTTTGGGGGGTTTCTTCGTGTGTATTTTTCCATACTTTTTTCCTTTCTCCTCTTTGTAATGGTAACACTATTATTTATGGGTGTTGGCGCAGTGGTGTACAAGAGGGGGTCCTCTCTCTCTCATCTGCGTGAGTCACCGGAATGGCACGCCATATGCGAATTAAACAACTCGGGGATTCGGGTCAATGCATTCTCGACGCTCGCTTAAAATTCGCGATGCACTTTATAAAGAAGAAAAAATATGTTAATGTTAAACTTTCTACGATCCATCCGATGGTGCACAAACGGGTTTTTTTTCCGTCTGATATCTTTTTCGTATTTATCGTTTTATCATTTTTGAATTCAATAAAACGAAATGTATTAATGAATTTATTTAATGCTTTCAGCAACAAGTAAGGTCGTTTCTAATTTGCTTTTTATCATTTTTGGTCTGCTAAATAATGCTAAAATTGATTACGTCCCAATATGATTAATTAGTTTCTCACTAACGTTTCTGTATTATACAGGGTCCTGCATCTCACCTCCCGTATTCCAGGGGCGGCTCGTTATACAGAGCCAAGGAGCCATGGCACCACCTCCAATTTTAAGCTCAGCAAGAATTTGTAATTAATTCATAAAACACTTACTTTTTTCTAGGAAGATAAATGGATATTTGTTTCTTCAAAAGAGGAGGGGGGAATATTGTATAACTGGCTCTACCATCAACAATTTTCACGAGCCGCCACTGTCGTATTCTATAGCTCAGTTACTAATTAAGTTAGAATTTCAATATTTTGTAGAATATATTTGTATCCTACGATGCATTTCAGGAATTTTTTTTTGGTGTCCCAAAAAAGCGTGACGTCATGATAATATATTTTTTAAATTACATGCCATGTATTTTATTGCTTATTTGGGTACCTTTTATGGTTGCCTACATACTCCTATAATTTTATTGGAATCGATTCAGGGATATCAGCGAAAAAAAATTAAAACTAAAAAAAATCAGTTTTGCAATATTGTTTTAAAAAATGAATAAAAAATAAAAATAGTGCCTTGTTAATAAAATCATACGAGGTACTTATTCAATAAGGTCTGATAGTCCCGTTAACCAAGTTTGATCGATATGAATTATACAGGGTGTGCAAAAGTAAGTGTCGAACATTTAAAACTTTAAAGCACTTTATTTTTCTTATTTTAAATTGGAGCCCCTGTATATTTGTATGTCATTCCATGCAGAACTAAAAAACAAACATAATAAATATGTTCTCTCTCTATTTGTATGTTGATAACATCAAATCAAATTATTATTATTATTATAAAAAAAACAATTCTCACGCGATAGATATCAAAACTGTAGTTTATACTGTACTTAATATTCCCATTAATATTTATATTCCATTAAACCATGTTTTATAACATACAGCATTCCTTTTGATGTAGGAAGTGCGTTTTTTATTTTTTCTTCTTTCTTTCTTCATCGAAACCGACAGAAACGCGCGCGCGCGGCCTTTGCCAGCCGGGACCAATGGAGCGAATAATAATTATTACTTTACCAACGTTTTAACGTTTTTTTTTTTTGTTCACCTAGACGAGGAGGCACACTCTGAAGGAATGTGCACGTCCACGTTGAACGGGGAGTGGCAGCAATCCAGAACGCGCACTTCTTGCGTTCCCACAACCGCACGAACGCAGGACTACAATCGAAGGAAATCAAGGCAGGCGAAACAACGCTTGGTCATCAAGTGATTCAGATCTGGTCATCGAGTGAATGCAATTAAATTGGCCATTCAAATAAAGCTCTTAGCGTCAGAAAATCTATTACGACGTAGATTTACGCGAAACGTAACGTGCACTGATTCCATCCTTGGTCGTCTTTTGATGTGCAAAAAATCGCAAAAATTTGTACAAAGCCAACAAGACCAGTTTTTATCTTTAGATTTTGATTTACACGTCAAAGTGTTGTCAAAAAACCAGAGTTTTTCAAGTCCAAAGTCAAGAAAAAACAACTCTCTATTAATTAATGTCTTAACTATTGAGCGCGTTGTAGGATTTCGATAATGTGAACTTAAAAGTGTGGAGAATATATTTTTAAAAAGTATGGTATGTAGGTCGAATCAACGCAAATTGCTCAAAATTGTAAGTTTTTCAAGTCAAAATCCCACAAAAACTTTGTTTAAAAAAAAAATGGTCGACAGTCGAACGCGTCTTTGGATTTTGGTCATTTATACGTCAAAATTTAGCGACTTTAGTCCATTCTTAAAAACCGTATAAAAGTTTAATCCAAATAAAAAAAAAAAATAAATTGCCTAAAAAAACAAGTTTTCCAGGTCCAAACTCGACAAAATCCAGCCTTTGTTTTTTTTTCATTTCTCAACTGCCGAACGCGTCTTTGGATTTTGATCATTTATAAGTCAAAATGTAGCGAACTTAGAAAACGTTAAAAAGTATAAACGAAAGTTCTAGCCAAATCATGGAAAATTGTCAAAAAAAAGAGAAGCTTTCCAATTCCAATATTAACAAAATAAACTTTCTAATTTTGGTAGCTTCTTAAACATCTAACGCGTTTCTTGATTTTGACGATTTGTACTTAAAAATGTGAAGAATTGAACATATTTTCAAAAAGTATTTAGAAACATCCATGTCGAAACAACGCAAATTGATAAAAAAATTCGGTTGTGAAAGACTGCTCTAATTAGTTACGGCAATTTCCACTGTCATCCGCATTTTCTTAAACCGAATTCCCATCAACCGTGAAAAAAAAAATAAAAGAAAAGTTTTTCAATTCCAAATCGAAAGAAATCTTTTTTTTTATTACTCAACGGCCGAACGCGTTTTTTGACATTGATAATGTATTCGTTAAAATATAGTAGATTATTTAAGAGTTTCTGAAGATTTCAAGTCAAATCAACAAGAAGTCAAATCCCCAACCATCCAAACGCGTAGTTCGATTTCGATGATTTAAACTTTAAAGTGTAAAGAATTTAACGCATTTTAAAATATGTATGCTGAAATTTCCATGTCGAACCTAAGCAAATTGCCGAAATTAGAACATTTTTTTTTAACAAAATCAAATTTTTAATCCAAAAACAACCAAAATTCTTGACCCTCCAACGAGTTTTTTTAAATCGTCAAAATTTACTTAAAGAGCAGTTTTTCCACAATCAACAAAATTTAGTTTTAATTGCTTTTGAAGAATCGACAGTTGACAGTTGGATTTTAATTTTTCCAACAAAATCAAATTTTTAATTCAAAAAAATTAATCCCAGCTGGAATTGGCTTCAAAATTACAAAATACATTCATGATGGATGTATCTTTGAAATCCTGCTGAAACAATCGACACACCCGACCCGAAAACAAAATGGCTTCACTCGAAACTTGAATCAAAGAAAATAAAATTGTATTTGGCGAGTGGAAAAATTGTAAAAAATTCATCTCAGCAGGAATTGGCTTCAAAATTACAAAATCCATTCATGATGAATATATCTTTGAAATCCTGCTGAAACAATCGACACACCCGACCCGAAAACAAAATGGCTTCACTTTAAACTTCAACGAAATAATAAATAAAATTGCATTCGGGGAATGGAAAAATTGTAAAAAATTAATCCCAGCAGGAATTGGTTTCAAAATTACAAAATCCATTCGTGATAGATATATCTTTGAAATCCTGCTGAAACAATCGACATACCCCACCCGAAAACAAAATGGCTTCACTCGAAACTTGAATCAAAAAAAATAAAATTGTATTTGGCGAGTGGAAAAATTGTAAAAAATTCATCTCAGCAGGAATTGGCTTCAAAATTACAAAATACATTCACGATGAATATATCTTTGAAATCCTGTTGAAACAATCGACACACCCGACCCGAAAACAAAATGGCTTCACTCGAAACTTGAACGAAAGAAAATAAAATTGGATTCGGCGAATGGAAAAATTGTAAAAAATTAATTCCAGCAGGAATTGGTTTCAAAATTACAAAATACATTCGTGATGAATATACCTTTGAATTCCTGCTGATACAATCGACACACCTGACCCGAAAACAAAATGGCTTCACTCGAAACTTCAACGAAAAAAAATAAAATTGCATTCGGCGAATGAAAAAATTGGAAAAAATTAATCCCAGCAGGAATTGGCTTCAAAATTACAAAATACATTCGTGATGAATATATCTTTGAAATCCTGTTGAAACAATCGACACACCCGACCCGAAAACAAAATGGCTTCACTCGAAACTTCAACGAAAAAAAAAAAAATGCATTCGGCGAATGAAAAAATTGTAAAAAATTAATTCCAGCAGGAATTGGCTTCAAAATTACAAAATACATTCGTGATGGATATATCTTTGAATTCCTGCTTAAACAATCGACACACCCGACCAGAAAACAAAATGACTTCGCTCGAAATTTCCAACGAAAAAAAAAATAAAATTGCAATCGGCGAATGGAAAAATTGTAAAAAATTAATTCCAGCAGGAATTGGCTTCAAAATTACAAAATCCATTCATGATGGATATATCTTTGAAATCCTGCTGCAACAATCGACACACCCGACCCGAAAACAAAATGGCTTCACTTCAAACTTCAACGAAAAAATAAATAAAATTGCATTCGGCGAATGGAAAAATTGTAAAAAATTAATCTCAGCAGGAATTGGGTTCAAAATTACAAAATACATTTGTGATGGATATATCTTTGAAATTCTGCTTAAACAATCGACACACCCGACCCGAAAAACAAAATGGCTTCACTCGAAACTTGAACGAAAAATAAAAAAAAATGTATTCGGCGAATGGAAAAATTGTAAAAAATTAATCCCAGCAGGAATTGGCTTCAAAATTACAAAATACATTCACGATGAATATACCTTTGAAATCCTGTTGAAACAATCGACACACCCGACCCGAAAACAAAATGGCTTCACTCGAAACTTGAACTGAAGAAAATAAAATTATTTCGTCGTTTGGTGTAAATTGTGTTGCCGATGTGTGCAAATTGTGTAAATTCTGTTGTTGATTGGTATAAATTGTATTGCAGATTAGTGTTAATTATGTTGCCGATGCGTGTAAATTCGGTTGTGTTATCGTGTAAATTGTGTTGCCGATGTTTGTAAATAGGGTTGCGTACTCGTGTAAATTATATTTTGATGATACAAACTTCAAAGTGTAGCGAATAATTCAGTACGTTTCTAAAAATATATCAAGAAATTTCCATGTCAAGTTCTGATATTCACACTGAAAATTTTAAACTTTCAACGAACTTAACGTTAGAAACAATAGTCCATTTTCTAGAATAATTGTTTTTTTTTTGCCATTAAATCAAGTTTTCTAAATTCTGATATTTACAAAGAACATTTCCAACGTTCAACGAACTTCAAACGCTCGAAATAATGGGCCCGTTCGTCAGAATTTTCAACTGTCAAGATGTTTATTTTGATTTACGCTGAATGTTGGTATTTGATGAACGCTACTTTTGTAACCTCAACCAGTGACGGCTCGTGGAACATGCTAATGGTAGAGCCACTTATAAATATACCTCTTATCTTCCTGAACCAAAGTAACTTGCGAAAAAGTATTTTAAGAATTAATTTAAAGTTCTTGCTGATCTTGAGTCTACAGGTAGTGCCATGGCTCCTTGGCTCTGTATAACTAGCCGCCCCTGACCTCAACACTTGATTCCAACAGCAATCAGTCTAATTTGTACGATTGTTTAGTCTGACGAACGCGACTAATAATAAATTTTCTAGAGCAATTGTTTTTTTTTTAATTGCCATCAAATCAAGTTTTCCAAATTCTGATACTTACAAAAAAAAAATTCAAGCGCTCGAAACAATAATCAATTTTCCAGTGCAATTTTTTTTTCTTTTTCTAATCGCTATTTGATGAAACCAGAAGAATCAAAATTACAAATGGTAATTCATCGTTGAAATTAATGCAACGCTGTGTAATCACGTTGGGTGAATCACTAGCGCGGGGGGGGGTAATTAGTGGAGAAGCGCTTTCATCGGAGGATGAGCACGAGGACGCGACCGGAGGAAAATCGGCCCCCGATGTATGTATGTGTTTGTCGGGAGGGAATGTTAATTCATTTATAATTACGCCTCGGTTGGCAACGCTGATGCACCACCGCGTGGTGCTCGAGAGAGGAGAAGGTTATTTTCGGTTTCGATTGCTCGGGTGTAAGTGGCACTTCTCATCCTATTAAACGAGAAATGCCAAATGGATATGTGTGTGGCGTTGGTGCCCGTTTAATTTTAGATCCCGATGTGTAGTTTATAATTACTTTACGGGGCGGTGGAATTTCCTTTTAACTCTTTGCGAATCGAGAAAAATCCGTCTCTTGAAATATTTTTTATTTTTATTTTAAATTTAACATACATCCCGAGATGAGGATAAAGGAAAGCATTACAAGAAGGACCTACACGAAAATCAATTATTAATGTAAATACTGATGTAAAAAAAATGTATAAATAAAAAAAGTAAACTTAAGAAAAAGTAAACTAATATAAAATTGATCAATAAAACACTTGTAAAGTGTATATAAACAGTAATGTTTTGTTCCATAATTTTATTTTCAGTTGCCTGACACGTGTTTCGATCGGTTAGGATCATTTTCAAAGTTAAAATTATGGAACAAAACAAGCGTTTTACTTTACCCAACTTAAAATTATGGTTCCATCAAGAAAGTAGCACAACAAGTATTCAATATAGTAATATTATTATTATAATTTCAGAGTTACGAACAGGACCATATATATTCAAGGCTACTTTTCGTCTTCATTTAATGCGTAACCTGTTAGTGGGCGGGGTTTATTAAGCTCCTCCTACTATATGCATTCTTACGAGATTATTAAACAATTTTCTGATTCTAAGTTTATAAAAGGTCTGGTACGCAATTTTCCATTCCATGGGCGACGGAATTCCTTCCCTGTATTGATTCTGTGTTGGTGTGTGTGTGTGTGTGTAGAGAATATTGAATGTCTGAAGTGGATGTTTCGGGGACGTCGGAAAATGCGAGAGAGGCTCTCACGTTTCTCGGGAAAAAAACCAGAAATCCGAACCGACTTTTCCATTATGGAGGAAAATCGGAACGGATGAGGAGGAAAATGTGGAGCAAATATATGATGATTGAATGAGGGAAATCGGATATTTCGCGTTTAGCGTTTTGACATTGGCGAAGGATATACAGGGTGTCTCGTTTCGAGTGTGCCAAAGGTATACAGAAACTGGATAATGTTATTGCGAACGGAAAAGTTCAAGTAAACACATGTCCGATTTCTTACCGTTATCGAGATAAATAATCTTAAGGGCAGGGAATTCGTACGCTTCTTGAAACTTCATATTGTTCTCCTAAAGTTGATCTTGTAAACAGTTAAGAAATAAAAAATTATAAATAAAATTAAATTGTTTATGTCTTGAACTATGTGTTATTGTAAAAAAAAACAAATTCTTATTTTTTTTGTCATTAATTAGCGTAAAATTGTTTTATCGTAACTTATTTTGAGTTTGATGCATAGATAATTCAATTTAAAGTGACCATACTAAAACTCATCATTATTGATTACCAATTACTCAACTTCAATAAGAAGTTGGATTTCTTAAAATTGGTTAAAAGTTGTATGCGCGCGACGAAATTTAGTTTAACGCATTCCTCACGAGTAGCGCTCATCTCTTTCTCTCCAATCAGGTGGATGCTGATAACGATAATAGATTCAAGTGGGCGTGATTATAGTTCTCGCCTTTGTGTGAGCAAAAAAATGGAAAGGGTAGATACGTGATGTTTCCGAGCCCGCCTTCAGTTTTGTTCTCCCATTAATATGACTTCTCATAGTCGCTCGTAAAAAAAATGTAAATAAATTTGGCGCATATAACCCAAAACTTTTTTCACCATTCATTTATCTTCAACGGATTAACATAACACGAGAGATAGCGGCGCTAATGTAATTAAGCAAATTTAATTACGGAAATTGAAGGTCGTGAAATTTTCCATCCGTGAAAAACACACGCCCTCTGCGTTATTCGCGAGTCGCAATGGGCCCGCGGCACGGTACGGGCCTGGCCCTTCTACAGGGCGGCCGTCGTCTAATGGGATTAAAATTACAATTTCGTGCTCCACATTTGCGCGCAAATACATTTTTTTTTATTCGGCCGGTCGCATGCAAATCACCCGATCATGGGGGCGACCCGCCCTAATTACGCCACCGGCTTAATTGAATCGTTCGCGTCGACGCTACTGGTCTAATTACCTCGAGACTCTGCACGGAAAAGGGAAAGTTTTTGGCGCAATGTGAATTAAAGGACAAATGTTTTTTTTTGTGGTAAGGTGCACTAAGTAGTTGGACACCCATCATTTTAATCAATCTGAAGTGTTAATTTGATAACCCACTCTAACGAAGGATGCTGAGGTACTGATAAGGCACGCTATAAGTTTATTGTATCTGTTAGTGTTATAACCAATATTTTGTAATCTGATATTTAAATGTCACTGTCACTTTTAACATTTATAAAGAAGCAGACGTACATACGAACATATGTACAGACGTAGAGGACGTAGACGACCAGTACATACCGATGTACAGACGTACCGGATGTATAGACGAACAGATTTACACACGTACTGGATGTATAGACGAACAGATGCACAGACGAACAGACGTACAGGACGTACCGGATGTACAGACGAACAGTTGTATAGACGAATAGATGTACAGGACGTACCAATATACAGACGTACTGGATGTATAGACGAACAGATGCACAGGACGTACAGACGACCAGGACGTACCGATGCACAGACGTACCGGGTGGATAAACGAACAGAAGTACAGACGTACTGGATGTATAGGGGGCATTCCACAAAATAACGACCCAAAAAAAAAGTGGCATGTTCTCAGAATCGATTCGTACTGTGTTTCGTGATAGTGTTTTTAATAAGCTTATTTAAGGCCATATTAGTTCCACATTTGATTTGGTTGTTTCAGAGATATAGAAGATTTTATTTTCAGAAAAGTTAAAAATTCGAAATTTTCAAAAAAATATATCTCTGCATAGGCTCATGCTACGATGAAAATTTGTGGACAAAACCTAATGAAAATGAAAAATAGTAGAATATGTTAAGTTCACACGTTGAGTGTATTTTTTCAATATGAAAAATTGAAATTGAAGTAAATTAGTAAAAAAAAAAAACTGAATTACCGCAAGACCTGAAATAAAAACTTTGAAAATCGAATCTACCCAGAATAAATAATATTATAAACGAGTGTAATATTGAACTGCCATACATTTTTCATTTACATATTGAACCGCCATCGCTCACCTTAAACACCTTCCTCATCCAACATCGCTGAAGATTTTCACGATTGACTTACCTTACACATCTTCCTCATGTATGTACATCAACATCACAATCAACATACATTTTATTATTATACTTAACCTGAATGTAATATTCTTAATGGAAATAAACAAACTCTAAACTCTAAATATGAAGATTTTTACGAATGACTCAATAAATTTAAAATCATAAACGAGTGCATTTTATTCGTGCCATCTGCGGTATGACGTAAAGCGAGAATTGTTTGCGTTCGACGCATCTTCCCAGGATAATTTTTCCCGTCCGTTTCCGTCCGACTAACATATTTTCCATGGCGGAGCGAAGAGCGAGGGGCCGTGCGAAAATTTGCGGACGCGCGACTGCAAATTACTCGCCGGCGCAATTTTCCACGAGGGGCAAGCAAAAACAATGCTCTCGCAATTACACAATTTTCTAATCGATTCACTCACCTAATAAGGAGGCGGTGCGTGCACCAACAGCGACAGTAAAATCATAAATTCTAATACTCGAACTCACCTGAAACAACAGAAACAAAAACATTAGATTTATCATTTATATTTTGATAATAAATAAAATTAAAAGTATTTGATTTAATTTTTTATCTTTATTCAGACAATACATTTATACAAATACTACATAACCATAGATTTTAAAAATGTGTTGGTCTGTTTGGGCAATTTTTTTGTGTATTTTTCCGGTTCTGATAGTTAGAAAAAAAAACGACATTATATTTTGGCATATACAGGGTGTTCCCTAAATATACCAATTTTTTTTTAGGGGTGGTTGGGGAACATCAAAACAAACATATTTTATTTTATTAACATATGTCCAAAAACGCTTCGTTTTTGAGATACAAGGAGTTAAGATTTGTAAAAAAAAAAATAGTTTTTTTTTTATTAATGCTTTTGATTAGATTTACGTAATTTTTAATTCATATTCTGCTAATAAATAAAATAAGAAAGTATTCGATTTAATTTTTGGTGGCATTTTATTTCGACATATACAGGGTGTTCCATAAATAAACCGACCAATTTTTAGGAGTGGTAGGAGACATTGAAACAAACATATTTCGTTTTATAAACATATATCCCAAAACGCTTTATTTTCGAGATACAAAGTTTTGAAAGGGTATAGCGGAATAAGATGGTCATAAGTGCCCCCCAAACGAAATGAGCTGGGAGGTTAAAAATAATGTTTAGGATCAATCGACAAAAACGTAGCCCTCCGCCCCCACCCCCTCTCATCCTTTGCTATAGTCAAAAACGTGTTTCTTTAAATGTTTTTAATTTTCCTTGTGCATCCAACTGACTTTTGACTTTCGGCAGGTATCAGTACCTTAAAGTAACAATATTATCTAATGTATTTTTATAAAACGGGAATTTTTGGCGGGAAATTCAAATTTTGACAATATAAAATATCACTAAATAGCGATTATTTCAGAGAGGTTAAAAGGTGCACCTCTAAAAAATAATATATGATGGGTGTCTATTATTTCTTAATATGTGTGATTTTTTAACGAATTTTTCGAGTGGTAGAACATGGTCAAAATAAACAAAAGCCGCATTTTTGACTAATATTAACCTTCTTTTTATCACTTTCATTTTGTTGCATGTATTTTCAGAAATAAACTTATCTATTAGAACCACTCATTTTGCGTAAAAATTACTTACTTAACATTTTATATTAATTCGGCAGTAGCACCTTTCGATTTTAACGAAAAAAGTAATTTTGAATTGATTTTTTTTTAGTTTCAGGTATTGGAGTTTCCCACTAAATGAGCAAAACAAAATCGTGTAGCATACATCAATAGAAGAAAAGACCTAAAATGTGCAAATAAAAAGTTTGTTTTTCCGTTTGAAACATACATAAAGTTAATAGTATATTATGCAACAAGTGTTATAAACGGCACTTTAGTCACGAGTTAATTAGGCACGAGCGGAGCGTAGCGGGGCGAGTGTTTAATAACGAGTGTCTAGAGAAGTTTATAACACGAATTGCATACTATACTTTTTCTACGACTAAATTGGTAAAATTTTGAAATAATTTTATTATCTTAAATGAACATGGTAACTAACTAACTACATTATTATTAAATTAGTCTACTTGGGTAAATATACATCAACAGTTACGTTAGAGACATTATGGCAATTGCTAAAGGAAATCATTGATTCTCCTAAATTTCTTTGATGTTTTGTATTATTTATTTGATTTAAGTTGAAAGTATTCCTTGGTTCATTTATTCATTTTTTATTTTGACAGATTATTGATAAGTGACAACTAACTTGATTTTGAGTTTCAATTGATTTTAGCGATTTAAATATCTGGAGCTAACTTCAGCCCATGACTAAAATGCACAAAGTCACAGTTTGTCAAGGTGTATTTAAAGAATCACTTAGCATCATGGAAACATATGAGATAAATGACGTTTTAGAGGTGGGAGTAGAAAAAATTAATTAAAAATGCGGTTTTCAATTATTTTGGCTATGTTCTACCACACGGAAAATTCTGAAAAAATCACGTATATTAACAAACAATAGACACCAATAATATATATATTTTTTTGAGGTGCACCTTTTAACGTTTCTGAAATAATCGCTATTTAGTAATATTTTATATTGTCAAAATTCGAAATTCCCGCTAAAAAATTTCGTTTTAGAAAAATACATTAGATAATATTGTTATTTTAAAGTACTGATACCTAACGAAAATCAAAATTTAGTTGGACTTTGAACTTTGAACATACGTCTTGTTTGATAATCTGAAGAACTGAAAAGCTTTTGGTAAAATTTCGTACACCGGAAGTGGGTGTTTACCTTTACCGTTTTTTTGTTTTTTGCCAATATTTTCTTAAATATGAGAAATATAACAAAGATATTTAAACAAACTTTGAAGACAACAAAGAAATGAACATCTTTTGCTTGAAAACATTTTTCATAAAATCATTTTTATTCAAGAAAATTAATTATTATTATTTTTTAATTTTTGGTTTATAATTATAAAACGATAATAGTTACAGCAAATTTATGTTAATAATAATTGCAGAGAATGCTAAAATGAACAACTTATAAAGAATAAGTTTTTTTTCGAAATCCCTTTAGTTTTTGAGTAAACTGAGTTTTTGAATTTGAAGTATAATTTTTTCATCTTTTATAATTTTGACGTTTTAAATATCAGTTTCATCACGCTCGATGTACATTTAAATTGAAAATAAACCCATGAAAACGTAAATATAAAGTCGGAGAAAGTAACATGATGGCCATATCACCATTTTTTTTTAAATTTTATCTTTTTAACAATCTCGATTGTATTTTGCGACGCAAAATAAGCAATTCTAAAGATTACATGCGTAAATAAAATCGTCTTATCTAAATATATTTGCCCGTGTATTTGGGTTGGGTTAGACGGTAATAACAAGTGAGTCAGGCTAGAAGTTGGAAAAAAGATCTGTCGTGGCGGGCGGGAGGGAGGAGGAAGATGATTCAAGATGTAATCCAGCGCCCACGCGATCCCGCCTCGATTCGTTTCAATTAAACCATTGCACGCGTGACGCATCTCGAGACTTTAATCATTTTTTTCCCAAAGCCGCAAAACCGGTCCACCGACATTATTCACGCCATTAGCATTATTGTAATATTCCATCTTCAAATGATATCTGTTATTGTTTACTGTTTTTAGAGCACGTGTGCGCCACACAGTGACGGCTCGCGCGATGATTCATGGTACGGCCGAGGTGGCAGAGGTGTTTTTAGAGCACGTGTTTATTTTATTTTATTCATTTATTTACGGGAATTTCCCTTTATAATACAAAAAATATCTCTCAAAATAATACAAATCTGAGAAAATTATACAAAATTATATAAACAAAATTTAAAATTTAAACAAGTAAACATTAAAGAATTAGTAACTAACGTCGCTCAGGTTTATTATGCGAAGACGTTTAGCAAACGTCCTGCTGTTATTGCAAAATAGCGTAAAGTTATCTCTTTCCTGCAATCTGTTAGCCATCCTCATCAATTGTGTGCGCCACAGTGACGGCTCGCGCGGTAATTCATGCTACGGCCGTACCATGAGTCACCCCGCGAGGCTTCACCGGTTAATAGGGGTTGAATGCTGAAAGATGGATTAGTTAAAGGCAACGCGACGTTTAATTATGATTGATGATGATGGATTTACGCGATGGAATTAATGGCGTAATGGGAATTGTAAGTAATGTGCATCGTACAATGTTGATTGTGCAATTGAAATGTCTTTATTAAATTCGGAGCTCTCTGCATATACACTAGTTTTCTTTTTTATTTGCCAACCAGATCTTATTATTATTCTTTTTCTTTTAAACAATTGTCACAATTTTTAGTTTGGATAGCCACACTATTACGGCGACATCTGTTGTCTTAAATACAAACACACATTTCCGGACAGAAACAGCAAATTCATGTTTTAAATTTGAATTTTTGTAATGTATATTAAAAATTGTCATGCAGTAGCTATTATAATCTAACAATTACAAGTATTGTTGTTGTATATGTCTTACATTATATATTAATAACAGCCGTGTGTGACTGAATGGCTCAGCCTAAGTAAAAAAAAAAATTACAAGGAAAAAAAAATGATTTTTTTTTTGAGGCGCCTATACCATCCGAGCAACGGCAACGCCCCCCTACATACGCAAACGATTCTGGGCGCAGTCTACTCTCACGTTTTTAAGTAGACTCTGCGTATACACGAATGCAGAGAGCCCAAGGCAGATCGTGTTGAAAGCGAAAGTCGATTGACTCATATGCCAACGACACCTGTCTACGAATTCCCATTTATCATTGTCTAACAATACCGTGCGTTATCCTGCTATTTATAGAAAGATGGCGATTGCAAAACATTTGTGAGTTTCAAGAAAAAAAAAAATGAAGTCCGTGTAACAAATTGTTACCACAGACTGAGGATTGTGCGGGTCCTACAGGTTTACATGGAATTATAACCCTTGATGAATTTTGAGTAAATTTGGAAAGTTTCGAGCCGATGGCAATTGTTTTTATATTTATTTCAAGCCACCAAGGTTACTACAGATTTTCAAGAAATTTTGCTTTTATCTTAAAATCCGTGCTTGGAGTACTTGCAATTTTTAACGGAATTATAAACCTTAATCAATTTCGAGCAAATTTTGAAAGTTTCAAGTCGATGATAATTGTTTTTGTTTTTATTCGAGTCATCAAGATTATTACAGATTTTCAAGACATTATGCTTAGTTCACACGAATTTATCTTAAAATCCACGTATGCGGTACTTGCAATTTTTAAGCGAATTATAAACTTTGAGCAAATTTGGGAAGTTTCAAGTTGATGGTAATTGTTTTTGTTTTTATTCGAGTCATCAAGATTATTACAGATTTTCAAGACATTATGCTTAGTTCACACGAATTTATCTTAAAATCCACGCATGCGGTACTTGCAATTTTTAAGCGAATTATAAACTTTGAGCAAATTTGGGAAGTTTCAAATCAATGGCAATTGTTTTTATATTTATTTGATTCGCCAAGATTATTACAAATTTTCAAGAAATTATGTTTCGTTCACACGGATTTATCTTAAAATCCGTGCTTGGATTATTTGCATTTTTAATGGGATTATAATCCTGAATGAATTTTGAGTAAATTCCAGTTTTTATACTTATTCGAGCCTCGAAGATTACTACAGATTTTGTTCGCATAAATAGACACAAACGCTACAGGCGGAGAGATAAATTACGATTTATGTGCCTTAATTAGTGATTCTAATTCTGAATCAACGCCCCCCCCCCCATTATCGTTTTTCGTTGAAGTGCAGGATGTTGCGCAATAAATTGCACTTCACGATGGAGCGCTCGCAACAATAGAATCGCCGTCGAAAGAAATTTCGAGAACGAAAAAAAAAAGCAATCAGGAGTGAAAGTTCGTCCCAACAACAATTGATCGTTTTTCTTGCGGCCCGCGCCTCGAAGGAAACGATCCATCAAGAGAGACCCACAAAGAACGCTCCTCCGTGAGAACAAGAAGTACGACGACTACGGGATCGATTACGTATGTCGTCTGGCAAAAGTTAAATTAGACAATTTGTCGCAGTGGATTTATAATCTTGATAGAGGAGATTGAATTGATGAAATTCTATACTTTTTTTTCTCTAAAATGCTGCAATTGATTAAATTTCATGAAACTGTATTTAGTTTTTTGTCTTATTCTTTCTAAATGCTGCAAATGAAGAGAAGACGACGACACACGAATGAAAAAATGACTCGTTTACAACAGTGTTAAGCAATTTTTTCCGATGCGTGCCGTCCGTCCGATTCCGTCAAGTGTGCGCGTACAGGACGGCAAATGTAAGTTGGCCAGACGCGCAGAGAGCAAGCGAAAGCTCTCTCTCTCTCTCTCTCTACTGCCGGCCGAGTACAGTCTCTGTAATAAGCAACCACATATTCTTCGCGTGCAACTCTATCGGACGCTCTCCTCCACATAATTGAGTGTACCAGGCGCGCGCGAACTCTTCACGAAATCTATCGAGAGCGCCCTTCGAAGGTTCCGCCTACTATTTTGCCACTGCAAGTTACGTTTGCCGTCCTGTAGCTTTAACCTCTTCTTTACACCTTCTGGCGTGATTCTCATTGACGTTTTAATTCCTACGAAATGTGCGTTAAATACAATTACAGGATTTCCGTATAATCTCCAGTCTGAATATAATTTACACTTGCGCGTGTTTAAATCCCGAGGATTACGAGTTGATCCTTTCCAGAGGGAAAAAAGAGGAGTCCCGTCCACGCCCCCCCTCAATCAATTCAATTTGTCCATCTCCTATCACTACGTACAGCAGCGGCGGCGGTGCGTTATCTGCCCGAAGGTGGATCGAACCCCTTCTTTTCGTCCCTCTCGGGGGGTTGCGAACAACTCGTCGACGGCTCAATTAAAGCCTCGCCGCCCCTCTGGCGCCCCGCCCCCATTGTCACCCAAGATTCGGTTAATGGACCGCGGCGCGCCCCGGGACAATGGGGCCCCTAATTGCGATCGTTGTTCGGGGATTGCGATTGGGTCGAAACGTCGTCGTCGGGGTTGATATTCACCGCCAACTTAAAAAATGTACAGTTCTTTTTTTTAATCTTGGAAAAAACCGAAATTTCGAATTCGATAAAAAATACGAAAATAATGCTTTTCTGTAGTACCACTTTGTACTGAGATAGTCAAAATCGAAAAATAAAGAAAAAAATTGTGATTTGGCCATCATGTTACTTTCTCCGACTTGATGGTATCATAGCCATTTATATTTACGTTTTCATGGTTTATTTTCAATTTAAATCATATTTTAAATGTACATCGAGCGTGATGAAACTAACATTTAAAACGTCAAAATTATGAAACATGGAAAAATTATACTTCAAATTCAAAAACTCAGTTTACTCAAAAACTAAAGGGATTTCAAAAAAACTTATTCTTCATAAATTGTTCATTTTAGCATTCTCTACAATTATTATTAACATAAATTTGCTGTAACTATTAGCGTTTCATAACTGTATACCAAAAATGAATAATTTTTTTTCTCGAATAACAATGATTTTATAAAAAATATTTTCAAACCAAAGATGTTCATTTCTTGATTGTCTTCAATATTTATTTTAATGATTTTTTGATATTTTTCATATTTACAAAAATATTGGAAAAAAACAAAAAAAAACAGTTGAGGTAAACGCCCACTTCTGGTGTACGAAATTTTACCAAAAGCTTTTCAGTTCTTCAGATTATCAAATAAGACGTATGTTCAAAGTTTCATATCAATTGCTCAATTAGTTTTTGAGATACAGCGCACACACGCAGACACAATTTTTTTTTCCAGAAATTGTTGAAATGGCATCTAGGGACCCCAAAACGGATATTTCCGTAAAAAAAATTTTTTCGAAAAAATTTTCACGATCACAATACTTTCTCGTACTTCGTAACGGAGAAAGTAAAAATGTATTAAATGAATGAACTATTTTCATATACTCTGTGTGGGGAACTTTAGTTGGCACCCTGTACCCCTAAATTATCTAAATACCCATTGACGAAATGTATGGAATTTTTTATAAAATTAATTTTGAGTGATTTTGATAAGTTTCAAATGAACAAAATTAATTTTTATTTTCACGTCAACAAAATTATTACAATTTTTGTAAAACTATCAAAGGAATGCATTGTAATTTTTCATCAAATCAATCTTGAATTAATGTTGAGTGATTTTGACAAGTTTCATGTGGATAGCAATTGTTTTTATTACAATTTTTATAAATAAAAAAATTTTACAGGCATAAAAATTTATAAATAACAAAATTTCCAGGCATAGAAATTATTAAATAACTATTATATGAATTTTCTATGCATCAAAATATATCAACAATTAATTTATTGGCATACAAATTCTCTTCTCGTTCTTTAAATTCGTTCTGCGGACATTAAAGTTTATAAATAACAAATTTTCCAGGCATAGAAATTTATAAATAACAATTATACTCGGCATAGAAATGTATTTATAAATAACGGATTTTCCAGGCATGAAAATTTATAAATACCGAATTTTCTTGGCACAGCAATTTATAAATAACGAATATACTCGGCTTAGAGATGTATTTATAAATAACGAATTTTCCAGGCAACAAAATTTATAAATAACGAATTTTGTAAGCGTACAAATTTATAAATGGGGAATATTCCAGGCATGAAAATTTATAAATAACGAAAATATTTTATCATGGTAGCATTGCCAAAAGCCGTACCTATCAGTACAATTAAAAACATTAAATATTGTTCCCTCATCAGAACACCTACAGACCGGTTTCGACCTTTCAGATCTCATCAGTGTAGTTAGTTGCTAATGGGGAACATTTTGGATGCCTCACCTAAAACATCCCCATTTCACGAAAAATATAGAAGACCACATGAAAATAAGAATTTTTATTTAGTTATGGCCGATAGCAAACTTGATCAAAAATCGAAATTTATATCGCGAAATGTGGATTTCTGCGACTTACGGAGAAATTATTTTTCTCTGGGTTGAACGGGTGCCCTTATAATTTTTTTGACTTTTGATTATGAAAGTACCTTTATTGGTGATAAGAATTAAAAAAACCTGAAACATCCCCATTTCACGAAAATCGTAGACGACCACATGAACAAAATTTTATTTTTTTATTTTTTGGACATTTCGCGCAGACTTTTTTGAAATATTTTATGGTATTTTTCAACTATAAAAAGTGATATTTTTTGACATTTTTACATTACCGAAGATGGTATTTTTTTAGCTGTCAAAAGTAGTATCTTTTTGTTGTCAAACATTTTATTTGTAGCTGTCAATAATGGTATTTTTCTGCTGTCAAGAATGGAAGTTGTCAGCTGTCGGAAATGGCATTTTTCAGCTGTCAGCTATAGTATTTTTCAGCTACTGAACTTTTTTTTTCAGCTAATAAAAATAATTTCTTTCGACATTTTTGAAATTGTCAAAAATGGCATTTTTCAACAGACAAAAATGTTATGTTGCAGTGATTAAGAATTGTATTTTTCAGCTGTTAAAAATGGTATTTTTCAGCTTTAAAAATAGCGGGTTTCAGCTATCAAAAGTAGCAATTTTCGACATTTTTTAATTGGCAAAAATGGAATTTTGGAAGTATCAATAATTCTATTTTTGTTGTCATTTTTTTTTTAAATTTTTTAGCCGTCAATAATCGTATGTTTCAGTGGTCAATAATAATAATATGTTTAGCTGTCAAAAATTGCAGTTTTATTTGCTAAAAAAAATATTTTTTAACTACTGAAAATATTATGTTTCAGCTGTCAAAATTGATATTTAACAGCTATCAAAAGTTATAATTGTCGACATTTTTAAATCGTCCAGTTTTTTTTTTACTGTCAAAAATTGTATTTATAGCTGTCAATAATGGTATGTCAAGAATAGTACTTTTCAGTTGTCAAATATGGTATATTTCAGCTGTCAAGGATAGAATCCGGCAGCTGTCGAAAATGATATTTTTCAGCTGAAGAAAATGGTATGTTTCAGCTTTCAAAATTGATATTTTTTTAGCGATCAAAAGTTTTAATTTTCAACATTTTTAAATAGTCAAAATTGA
The DNA here is from genome assembly GCA_910593695.2 of Ocypus olens. Lineage (NCBI taxonomy): Eukaryota > Metazoa > Arthropoda > Insecta > Coleoptera > Staphylinidae > Ocypus > Ocypus olens. The sequence continues at coordinate 58,417,896 of OU343053.1, forward strand.
ATTTTTTTAGCTGCCAAAAGCAGTATTTTTTGTTGTCAAACATTGTATTTATAGCTGTCAACAACGGTATGTCAATAATAGTAATTTTCAGCTGTCAAATTTAGTGCATTACTACTACTAATATAAATTGAATATACAGAGTAATCAACAAATGAAAGGAAAGCAGTGACGGTTCGCGGGGTTTCTTCTGGTACGGCCAGGGAACAAAAGGTGGTAATACATATAGGTGCGGTCTCTGCAACTGACCCTACCTATCTGTATTACCACTTCTTGTTCCTCGGCCGTACCAGAAAAAACCCCGCGAACCGTCACTAAAGGAAAGCAATAATAATAATAAACACAATCAATAGAACATACTGATCTTTTAAATGCAGGAAAAGAAATATTAAACAATTAATTAAAGTTTATTAAAATTCCAGAGTATATTATTGTTAACATCCTCTGGAATTTTCTTGTAGCATTATATCTGATTTATTATCAAGGATAATAAAAATAGACTAATTGGGCTCGTGTGCGAGTCTCAATTAAGGCGTAAATGGTGTTGGATTAGTGTGTTTGCATTAGTGAATTAATCGAAAATTGGAGCCCGAGGCAACAACGCCCGTGCGCAAGAAGGATTAGTGAAATTGATTGGGCGTTGACCTCACTTAACGAATTCATTCATTATAATCAGTTATTACCATAATAAGTAAAATAACATTCGAACTAGTTTAAACTTTTTAAGGTTCACTGGTAACTTTTAAGTATCAATTCATTGCGTGATTATACAGGAAATTTTTTTTTATCGTGGGCCATAGAATTTTACATGCTAAAAATTATACCTTGTATTAATGTATATTTTATCATAAAATTTTGAAGGAAATTTTAGTTAGTAATATAAATTAATTATTTTTTTACATGATGCGCAGCATTAGAATAACTTAAACATGCTTTATTTGTATATGAATTTTGTTTAATTAATTATAAATAATAAGACAATACCAAATTTGTAATGATATACAAAATAAATTGACGGTAAAGTTTAAAATCTAAGGGGCCCTTTCGATCGACACTGCACATATCGTTTCGGTGGTTTGATATTTTCACAATTAAAAATTACGACTGGAATTTATCGTTGCATGCATTTAATTTGCAGCCACGTCTGCTGGGCTCCTCCGGCTCGGGTTTTTTGGATTTAATTGCGTGGCTTTAATTAACGAATTCCAGCCCGATGGAACGTACACGAATTTATTCAACGAAATAATTAACGCTTGTTGCTTTAAACCCAGAATAATGTTCATGCATAATAATTATTTATTTTCGCCGTCAGAAACAAAATGCATAAATATAACTAATATTTTTAATGTAATTATAACTGCTGCAAACTCGACCAGTCCGAGGATTTTTTTCCTTCAGTATATTTTATTTCGGCTTTACTGAATTTACTCCATACTTTAGGAGCGCACTGTATAATACGTCTTTACCAGCAGAAACAATACTACATATAATTAACATGCATATGATAAAGCGAGGTTAGTTTGTTAATCTGTCAAATGGCTAAATATACAGTATTTTAAAATCTTAAGTTAGTCTTTTTGAATCGGACTTTCCATGCTTGCTACCAGTGGCGGCTCGTGGAACATGTTGATGGTAGAGCCCCCCCCCCCCCCTCGTTTTTCAAGAAAGAATGATTTGTCTTCCTAGACCAAAATCACTGGTGAAAAAGTGTTTTAAGAATTAATTGAACTATAGGCTCTTTGGCTTTACATAACGAGCCGCCCCTGCTTGCTATGCAATCTGTTCTTTTTAAATTACTTCTAATCTCAATCGCAATCTCTTTCCAGTTTTGAATTTTTCCCAAAATGATTCCCTTTTTTTTCAATTTTTGATTTGTACTTCGACTTATTTTTCACCTTCTTTGAAAACTCCTCCCCTTTTATCCCAGCATTGCGGATGATGATATTGCTTGTTTTTTTTTCTTCAAATTTTATCCTTTCAAATATTTTTGTAGTAAAGCTACGAAAAGTAATAATGTACGGACGAGCGATCGATCTGGACGACGTGTTCGGGGCCTAATTGGCGTGACGGTTCTCGGGGAACAATCGAAATCGCAACGGTTCGACAGCCGATGGGCCATTATATGGTGTTTGGCGAGTTGTTGTTACCTTCCTTCTTGATCCGAGTGCGGATTAGACGAAGAAAACGAAGAAGAGAAGAAAACACCTGACTGCCAATTAACCTTGAGCCGTCTCTCCAAGTCAACGGACACGAGGAGACGACTTCCGGTCTCGGCGGGACGGACGTACGTACGTTCGTACGCCACTGGCACGAGGCCCCCCCTGGGCTCGACTAGGATGTCGGCAATTTCGACAGACGGAATATTAAATAATAAATAACGCAGTCAGTCGGGGCTGAATTGAATGATGCGAGATGGTAAACATCAACAGCTGATGATGATGATGATGACCGAAAATGTTTACAATATTAATCCTTGTAATTACAACGTCATCTTAAAAATTTTGAAGAAAATAAAAAAAAATGTTTACAATAATTACAACAATGCCATCTTGACAATTTTAAAATAAATAAAAAACTTTCTCGATAAATTAGATTTCTATTGTTCCCATTGACGTATTCTTACTTTTTTTTGGCATGAGCTATTCAGTCACATCGAATATGTAATTTTGTATTTTTAATTTTTGGGATGAATAAATGAGCACAACAACTATGGACCCGACCGAATACTTCTCGATACCCGAAAAATCTTTCGTCCGGGCTGGGATTCGAACCCACACGGCACGCGGTGCAACCGCCATAAGCGCTCGCCTCTGCCCACTATTCTTACAAATATGTTCATATCTTGAAAATGAAAGAAGATCGCTATAGGGAATGCTAGTATAAATCAATGCAGAATTTAATTCTACGTTAGAATAAGTTAAAATATACAGGGTGTTTCATTTAAAAAGATCGAGATATATGATAATTAAAGTTAACTTAATGTGGTATAAAATTCTAAACATTCTGTACTTTGGCTTTTTATAGTCAACATTACATTTTTTTTAAATTTTGTTCGGAGATACGTATTTTTAAAGAAAATTATGAAAAAGCACTAAATTAAAAAAAAATCAAATATCTTATATCATCACATTGAAAATCCGTTCATTAATTAATTAATTCCTATATTGTATAGTTCATTAATACCATCATATTTTTACACATTGAAAATTAATTTTATCTTTAGCACTTGAAGTCTTTCGTTTCTGACAGCCGCCAGTGTTCAATTGAATTATCATTACGATAACTTTGTCAATAAGGCTAATAAAAAGCAAACAACACGTGAGTCATTCGGCATTGCGTTGTCGATAAGTTAATTGATTTTTCTTTTTCATTGTGTACCCGTGTATGACTAAGAACCAGCATTCACTTGCTGCAACAAACCACGTTGACCTATAAATGATAATCCTAAGCAATGGAGGAGAATTGTGACCGCAAGATAATAGAAAAAAAAAATGTATAATGGCGGAAATGTCAATTTGACGCAATCGATCGGGCAGTCACACAGAACGGACTCTTTCCTCATTATACCCATTGGTAATAACAATCTTTCTCCATTCCAGTTCCGGCCCAGTTTTCGCGGCGGCGCACGTGCGTTTCCTCGATCGTTGCATTTGCATAAAGATTACAACCAGTAACATCCATTGTTTTTTTCTCTTTTTCATTGAATGCCTCTTTGTGCCAACATTATTAGAATATTATTATTTTGACCCACAATTGATTTAATTTCATCTAGTCAGAAATATGTGATGTGCCATCACTGAAATTGTATATTTAAAAAGTATTTTTACGTCAATAAATATTATTATTATTATTGTCCGTCTGCAGTTAATAATAATCAAAGCTTTCAAGCTTTACAAAAGTCAAGAACTTCTTTTTCATTGTCCGTCTGCAAGTAATAATAATAATAATAAATATTTCTTAAATTTAGTTCTCGTTTATCACGTGGTGAAACATTTTTATATAATATAAAATAATAATAATTAATTAATGCCGCTTTACAAAAGTCAAGAACATTGCGATTCAATTGAGCAATCGATATTTCTAATATGAGTCAGGGGGTGTTTGTGTCCAATATGCACATGAATCACCCCCCTAAAAATGCACCAGCACACACACACACCCCCCTGTAGAATGGCAGAATGTTCATACACCAGCACACCCCCCCGTAACTTTAATAAACACATTCTCTGTATATCTATATGTTTACTTTGGGCACGTGCCACAATCCGCACGGCCCACTCGGATGTTACTGCAAAATATTTGCAGTAATTGCGATCGAATCACGTGCGATCATTGCAGCGCGACACGTGTCCGACGAGCTCAATTAAAATGCGTTATCACAATATGTGCAGAGTTGACGTTGGCAAAGGGGAGAAAATGGATGTGATTTTACGGCTCGCGTGCTACAGTTAACGACCCCGCTGGAAAGGGTTAGCCGGTGTATTGCCCATCACCCATTACAAATTATTAAAATACTTGTAATTGAAACATTTTATTTTCATGTACTGCTCACATTTTATTCTCGCCGCAGTAGGCTTTGTTGGGGTGACATTTTTTTGGTTGTAAAAAAAGTTATGTCATTGTTATTTTTAAAAAAATACAAACAATTTGGTTATGTCATTGCATTTTTTTTTAGTTATTTTTGTTGATAGTAAAAAAGTTACTGGCATATTTGGTTATGTTAATGCATTTTTTTTGTTATTTTTCTTGGTAGTAAAAAAATTACTGACAATTTGGTTATGTTAATGTATTTTTTTTTGTTATTTTTGTTGGTAGTAAAAAAAAGTTACTGACAATTTGGTTATGTTAATGTATTTTTTTTGTTATTTTTGTTGGTAGTAAAAAAAAGTTACTGACAATTTGGTTATGTTAATGCATTTTTTTTGTTATTTTTCTAGGTAGTAAAAAAGTTACTGACAATTTGGTTATGTTAATGTATTTTTTTTTGTTATTTTTGTTGGTAGTAAAAAAGTTACTGACAATTTGGTTATGTTAATGCATTTTTTCTTTGTTATTTTTGTTGGTAGTAAAAAAGTTACTGACAATTTGGTTATGTTAATGTATTTTTTTTTTTGTTATTTTTGTTGGTAGTAAAAAAGTTACTGACAATTTGGTTATGTTCATGCATTTTTTTTGTTATTTTTGTTGGTAGTAAAAAAGTTACTAACAATTTGGTTCTCATTGCATTTTTTTTTAGTTATTTTTGTTGGTAGTAAAAAAGTTACTAAAAATTTAGTTATGTGACTGCATTATTTTATTTATTTTTGTTGATAGTAAAAAAGTTACTGACAATTTGGTTATGTCATTGCATTTTTTTTTTAGTTATTTTTGTTGGTAGTAAAAAAGTTACTAACAATTTACTTAAAAGTAACTTTTTAGTTTGAAAATGATTAGTTAATGATCAAAACTCGAATCAGTAAAAAATAAAGTGTGATATTAACGGATAAACTGTTGTATTTAATGTTATAATTTTGTTGACGTGAAAAAAAAAACTATTGCCATCCACGTGAAACTTCCCAAAATCACTCAATATTAATTCAAGATGGAGAGAGAGAGAGAGAGAATACATTTATTAAGACACTTTTACAAATGACCTCAACAGGCAATTAACCAGAGGTCTTTCAGCCATTCAAGATTGATGTTATGAAAAATTACATTATATTCCGTCAATACTTTTTGCAATATTTTATGCAAACACGATGTAAATTTATGAAAAATTGTAATAATTTTGTCGTCGCGAAAAAAGAAATATAAACACACTTGAAACCTCTCAAAATCACTCAATATTAATAATATATTTACGGGATTCACCCTGTACAATAAAGTATTAATTAGAATATAAAATATAAAACAAAATATAAAATAAATCGAAGAATGATTTTATCTAAAATTACATTACATTCCGTCAATAGTTTTTATATTTTATGCAAAGTGGGTGGAAATTGATGAAAAATTGTAATAATTTTTATGCCAAGTTTATTAATTATTTATAAATTTCTATGCTTACAAAATTTGTTATTTATAAATTTTCATGTCTGAAAAATGCACAATTTATTAATTTATATGCCAGGAAAATCCGTTATTCATAAATAAATTTCTACGCCAAGTATGATCGTTATTTATAAATTTCTATGCCTGAAAAATGTATTATTTATAAATTCCCATGCCTCTAAAAATCGTCATTTATAAATTTCTATGTCTAGAAAATTCGATATTTATGGATTTCCAAGTCTCGAAAATTCGTCATTTATAAATTTCAACGTCTGGAAAATTCGTCATTTATAAAGCTCCATGCCTGGAAAATTCCCAATTTATAAAATTGAATGTCTGCAGAACGAATACAAAACAAATTTAAAGAAGCGAAAAGAGAATTTGTATGCAAAGAAATTCGTTACTTATAAATTTCTATGCACAGAAAATGAACTATTTATAAATAAATTTCAATGCCTGAAAATTTGTTATTAGAAATTTCCATGCAAGTAATATTCGTTATTTATAAATTTTCATGTCTGGAAAATTCCTCATTTACAAATCTATATGCCTGGAAAATTCGTTATTTATAAACAAATTTCTATGCCGAGAATAATCGTTATTTATAAATTTCCATGCGGGTATTTGTTATTTAAAAAATCCGTTATTTATAAAAATACATTTCTATGCCAACTAATCGTTATTTATAAATTTCCATTCCCGTAAAATACATAATTTGTAAATTCGTAAGCTTGTAAAATTAATTATTTATAAATTTTCATGCCTAGAAAATTACTAATTTACAAGTTTCTATCACTAGAAAATTCGATATTTATAAATTTCCATGCCTGTAAAAATCACTATTTATAAATTTTCATGTCTAGAAAATTCCTCACTTGTAAATTTATACGTCAGGAAAATCCGTTATTTATAAATACATTTCTATGCCGAGTATATTCGTTATTTGTAAATTTCCATTCCCCTAAAATACATAATTTGTAAATTCGTAAGCTTGTAAAATTAATTATTTATAAATTTTCATGCCTGGAAAATTACTAATTTAGAAATTTCTATCCGTAGAAAATTCGTTATTTATAAATTTCTGTCTAGAAAATTCGTAATTTTAGATTTCTAAATTTCAATGAATGGAAAATTCGTCATGTATAAAGTTCCATGCCTGGAAAATTCCTAATTTATAAAATTAAATGTCTGCAGAACGAATACAAAACAAATTTAAAGAAGCGAGAAGAAAATTTGTATGCGAAGAAATTCGTTTTATTTATAAATTTTTATGCATAGAAAATGAACTATTTATAAATAAATTTCAATGCCTAAAAATTTGTTATTACAAATTTCCATGCCGGTAATATTTGTTATCTATAAATTTTCATGTCTGGAAAATTCCTCATTTACAAATTTATATGCCTGGAAAATTCGTTATTTATAAATTTCTATGCCTGTAAAAATCACTATTTATAAATTTTCATGTCTAGAAAATTCATCACTTATAAATTTGTATGTCAGAAAAATCCGTTATTTATAAATACATAGCTATGCCAACTAATCGTTATTTATAAATTTCCAATTCCCTAAAATACATAATTTATAAATTTGTAAGCTTGTAAAATTCGTTATTTATAAATTTCCATGCCTAGAAAATTACTTATTTGCAAATTTTTATCCCTAAAAAATACGTTATTTATAAATTTCTATGTCTAAAAAATTCGTTATTTATAGATTTCCAAGTCTAGAGAATTCGTCATTTATAAATTTCAATGCCTGGAAAATTCGTCATTTATAAAGTTCCATGCCTGGAAAATTCCTAATTTATAAAATTGAATGTCTGCAGAACGAATACAAAACAAACTTAAAGAAGCGAGAAGAGTATTTGTATGCGAAGAAAACAAATTATTTTTATATGAGTAAATAAATTTCAATGCCTGAAAATTTGTTATTGGAAATTTCCATGAGGGTAATATTCGTTATTTATAAATTTTCATGTCTGGAAAATTCCTCATTTACAAATTTATATGCCTGGAAAATCCGTTATTTATAAACAAATTTCTATGCCGAGAATAATCGTTATTTATAAATTTTCATGCGGGTATTTGTTATTTAAAAACTTTTTATGCCTAGAAAATGACTAATGTACAAATTTCTTTCCCTGGAAGATTCGTTATTTATAAATTTCTACGCCTGTAAAAATCACTATTTATAAATTTTCATGTCTAGATCATTCCTCACTTATAAATTTGCATGTTAGGAAAATCCGTTATTTATAAATACATTTCCATGCCAACTAATCGTTATTTATAAATTTCCATTCGCGTAAAATACATAATTTAGAAATTTTTAAGCTTTTAAAATTCGTTATTTATAAAATTCTATGCTTAGAAAGGACCCCGCACGATTTTTATGGAAAATGAGTTGCGGTTAAATTTCACCAAACTTTGGAAAACAAAAGAGAATAATATTGACAAAAAAAAAAACAATATCAAGTACATGAAACATATTTCGAAAATAACTCTATAATTGATAGCACAGAAAATTGAAATTTCGTTGAAAAATATAATTCCAACACATTCCCCACCGTCAATTAATGAACCATCTGTCGCTCGGCTTTTCATTTGTCCGAATACCAAGAATGGCGAACGAGTTTCCCAACTTCGAGGAACAATTTTACACTTTTCTGAACAGCAAGAATGTTTCTTGTTTTTTTTTTTTTTTATAGGAGTATATTTTAATTACACCATTTCGGCATTGTAATATAACGGGATCGGTTGGTAACCTGGTTCGGTCATTTGGAAAAATGAATTATAAAGTATTGTAATACTTTTGACCAGTGTAAACCCGATGTAAAGCGCTACTAAAATATCTTAAAACAAAAAATTGTGTTCGATTAATCCATTTACTAGACGGAAAAATCTTTACTGGACATTTATTAGAATAACACACTAAAATAATTTTATCATTTGTTTTACTCGTTCTATCAAAAAATATGTTTAAATATTTATCCATTAGAAATTTGACGAATTTTTGTACGTATATCGGTTTAGTTTGTGGGTTTCAATTTGTATGTCTCATTAGTTATCTGTAAACCCATTTAAAAATTCTTATAGAGGCATACCTTCACCAAAATTAGAGCCTGGGACCGTTAGCAAAAATTGGTATCAGTGGAGTTTCCCAGTTGGAATCTTACGTGCGCTTGCGCCTTTGTTAGAAATTTCACTGAATTGGTGGAATTGAACATTAAAAAAAAATGTATGTATGAATTACATCTTGTTTTTTTATTCTAAACAGAATATTGTGTGTATCTGGGTGTATTTCATAATTGAATATGTATGTTGATATATTCTGTGTATGAGAAAAAAAAAAATATTATTATTATTTTAATTGATAAAATTGACCATGCAAAACAAACAAAAAAAGCAATTTTGATTTATGTATTCTCTGTAATTGGGATCTACCTGTCAAGTAATAAAGGTTATAATTATTAATAGTTTACGACTCACCTCAAGCTGATCCAAAAAGCGAACAAGAAAAAACCAAAACAATCCTCGAGCCGAGAAGGTAATCACAATATTGCGGCAATGACGAAGAAATTAATAAAATACAGTCACAAGATCACTGTGTGCGCGTCTTCAGAAGAAGAAAAAAAACCGTACGCTACTATATTTCCTGTTGTACTCTTTGTGTGTGTTGAGTGATCCGAAAGATCGTTCCTTCTGTCGCGGATGTGCGGTCTGCACTAAAATACAATAAAACGTGGGGTGTACAGCACAGTGTACACGGAACAACACCGCGACTCAAAGTGCGCAGACTGAATGGCCGAACGAAGGGGGGCTCCGGCCGTAGGTAAGCTACGCCACTGTAGCAACAGTTGCTCTTCTTGTTCTCTTTTCGCGGGAGGGAACGCGCATTTTTCTTTTTTCTTTTTTATTGCCAATTACCGGCGCAATTGGTCCGATCAATTCCGACCATTTCGCTTTTGAATATTCTAATTATAATTTTTTTTTTAATAATTGAATGCGAATCCATCGATCGGTTCGTTCACAGTGCTTTTCTTAAGATTCAGCAGTGAACGGATGTACAAGAGATGGGCCAAAAGAGCAAATTACTTTCAACGTTCGCACGAGTCCAATTTTGCAAATGAAGTGAAATGCAGTTTATGGATGCAAAACGGTGTCATAAAGCAGCAGCAAGTGGTGTGACAAAACAGTCGAAATAAAAGTGATCGCTGTTGTACAAACGTGTACTTATTCTTTGGCCCCCTTTCGTGTAACTCTTTGCCACATATGGGATTACAATTTGAAGCACAAAATTCAAACAAGTTATGATACGTCGACCCACAAAATTACGACGCGAATTATGAATCACCTTCCCCAACCTCATTTTTACCCTTCTAGTGCCAACCGAGAGAAGTAAACTTAAGCCCTTTAAAATGTGTGAAATCTCACGCAACAAAGAGTTAAATAATAACAATATACAGGGTTGGGCAAATGTATCGAAAAACCTGATTTCTGGTTAAAGGTCTGTTTTTTCTTATTACTCTTAAAATAAATGTTTATGGTTTTATTTCGGATCCACCGGCAGTTCACACTGTAACTAGACATAAGTAGGTATGGCGGCGATTTAGACGACCTTGCATGACCTTCAGCGTGGCCGTGTGTATTAAGTTGCCTAACGTTCAGGGGCGAAGTCATTTTTTTGTTTGATTCAAAACAGGTAGCTATTATTCAGAAACAGGTAGCTGTTGTTCAGAAACAGCTACCTGTTTCTGAACAACCGCTACCTGTTTTGAATCAAACAAAAAAAAAGACTTCGCCCCTGAACGTTAGGCAACTTCATACACACGGTCACGCTGAAGGTCATGCAAGGTCGTCTAAATCGCCGCCATACCTACTGACATTATAATTCGCGACCTAAATATTCCAATAAAATTCAGTTTGACAATTGAACAAAGTATACAATTCAATCACCATGATAATGTGAGTACCATCAACGCAAGAAGAGTTTCTCGATTATGAACACTCGTACATCAGACGGGGCCTCAATTAATTCCGTATAAATAATTCGGAAGGGGTCAACAAATTAATCGAGAAGGCGCCCATAAATCCAATTGAGACCACTTAATCCGATTAACCTCGCATTAAAAGAAGCGCACCTCGAAATTCCAGTTAACTTTACTGACTTTACGATAAAGTAAACAAGATATATTGGATGCATCACATTCTTGCAAAAGTTCACATGCACGATTGAAATTATTCAGACAGTAAAGAAATAATAAATGGACAATTTTATCCGACAAATTTATTCTAGTCTTTTATAACCGTGGTCGGGTACGACAAATTGTATCTGCGCCCGTCCTTAGAATATGGCGAATGTGTAACCGGATATGGTGTTAAAGGAGGTCTCTTCTAACCGTGTTCGGGCACGACGAATATACATGTCCTGCTATTTTGCAACCGTGTTCTAATCCGTCGATCACGTAGCCTGGTATGGTGTTGAAGCCGGTCGTTTGTAACCGTGTTCGGGTACGACGAATGTGTTCTGATATGGTGTGTAAATGTGCTGTTCGTTACAGACAAAATAAGTGAAAGTATTGTTTCAGTGGACACTTTGGTTTTCAAGTCTAACTACTCATTTCGAGAACTATTTTTCTGAAAAATTTTGACTTCTGGGAACGGAAATACGCAAAATGGAAAAAGCGTGTAAAGTAATTGTTTTGCTTATTTCATGATTTTGCCATTTTTTCCATTGGAAAAAAAATGTATGAAAAAAATGTTGGGTCTCTGAAAAATTTGAAAAAAATTCGAGGCGGTTCTTAATGACGGGAAAATGCATGTAAAGTAATTATTTTTTCGAAAAAAATTATTTTACTCATTTCACGATTTTCGCCATTTTTTCCGTTTGAAAAAAATGTATGAAAAAACATGTTGGGTCTCAGAAAAATTTGAAAAATTCGAGACGGTTCTTAATGACGGGAAAATGCTTGTAAAGTAATTTTTTCGAAAAAAATTGTTTTGCTCATTTCACGATTTTCGAGATTTGTTCCATTGGAAAAAATGCATGAAAAAAATGTTGGGTCTCAGAAAAATTTGAAAGGATTCATGAAGGTTCTGAATGACAAGAAAAAGCGTGTAAAGTAAATATTTTTTCGAAATTTTTTTTTTTTTTATCATTTCATAATTTTCGCCATGTTTTCCATTGGAAAAAAATGCATGAAAAAATGTTGGGTCTCAGAAAAATTTGAAAAAATTTGTGACGGTTCTTAATGACGGAAAAAAGCGTGTAAAGTAATTATTTTTTTAGAAAAATTTTTTTTGATCATTTCATGATTTTCCCCATTTTTTCCATAGTAATTTCAGGAAAAAATGCATGAAGAAAATGTTGGGAAAAAGTAATTATTTTTTCGAAAGAAAATGTTTTGCTCATTTCACGATTTTCGCCGTTTGTTCCATTGAAAAAAAAATGCATGAAAAAAATGTGAAAAGATTTAAGACGGTTCTGAATGACAAGAAAAAGCGTGTAAAGTAAATATATTTTCGAAAAAATTTTTTTTTGGTCATTTCATGATTTTCGTCATTTTTTCCATTGGAAAAAAATGCATGAAAAAATGCTGGGTCTCAGAAAAATTTGAAAAAATTCGAGACTGTTCTTAATGACGGGAAAAGGCGTGTAAAGTAATTATTTTTTTGGAAAAAAGAATTTTTGATCATTTAATGATTTTCGCCATTTTTTTCATTGTTATTACTCGGGAAAAATGTTGGGTCTCAGAAAAATTTGAAAAAATTCCTCACGGCTCTTCATGACCGGAAAGGCGCTTAAAATAATTAACAAAAAAAAAAAAAAAATGGTCATTTCATGATTTTCGCCATTTTTTTTTCATTGTTATTACTCAGACAAAAATGTTGGGTCTCAGAAAAATTTGTGACTGTTCTTAATGACGGGAAAAAGCTTATAAAGTAATTCTTTTTTTCAAAAAATTTTTTGGTCATTTCATGATTTTCGCCATTTTTTTCATCGTTATTAGTCAGGAAAAACTGTTGGGTCTCAGAAAAATCTGAAAAATTTTGTGACGGTTCTTAATGACGGGAAAAAAAACCTGTGAAGTAATTCTTTTTTTCGAAAAATAATTTTTGATCATTTCATGATTTTCCTCATTTTTTCCATAGTATTTTCAAGAAGAAAATGTTGTTACTCAGAAAAATTTGAAAAAATTCGTCACGGCTCTTCATGACCGGAAAGGCGTTAAAAAAAATTTTTTTGGTCCTTTCATGATTTTCTATTGGAAAAAAATGCATGAAAAAAATGTTGGGTCTCGGAAAAATGTGAAAAAATTTGTGAAGGTTCTTAATGACGGGAAAAAGCGTATAAAGTAATTCCTTTTTTCGAAAAAAATTTTTTGGTCATTTCATGATTTTCGCCATTTTTTTCATTGTTATTACTTTGGAAAAAATGTTGGGTCTCAGAAAAATTAAAAAAAAAATTGATGACAATTCTTAATGACGGAGAAAAGGGTGTAAAATAATTGTTTAATTACCTCTCTTCGAGATTTGTTTAAATATTTTTGTAATATTTTTCATATTGTCGAAAATAGTGCGTAATTCGACTCGAAAAGTATAAATAACGATTTTTTTAAGTCCAACCACTCATGAGAACTATTTGCTTAAATTTTCTTTTTGTGGGACTTTGGGAACGTAAAATGACACTCAAAATTTCAACCCAAATATCAATTTTGAGCCTTCCGAGACGATTGCAACCGCTGTACTTCTAAAACTTTTGAAGATTTTGTACTGTATTTACCACCGGGTTTTAGATGTACATTCAAAGTGGTTAAAAGTTTTTCCAGTTATAAATTAAACTATAAATATACCACGGATTTTTAAATAAAACTTGAACTGAAGCTTAATTTGATAATTAAAAAAAAAACAACTGTAAAGCTTTCGGTAAAACTGTACCACGGAAGGTTTTCATGATACGTCCCTGACCTTACGCTACATGTTCCCGGAGCATGGTGCCGGCTAGCTGAAGGTTCGTCGTCGTAGGCAAAGGGCTGAATTAAAATAATAAAACACAAAATTACATTTTGTTTTTTTTTTTTCGTCTTTCTAAGGACTTTTGACTATCTTAACCGTGGGTACCCTTTGTGAACAACGACTTTTTATTTTGTAAGACTTTGATAGCTGTAATACATATATTTATGTCGTACTACACATCAATAAAATCATCAAACAAGCGGGAACCGGGCAAGAAGGGTTTTGCCATGAGCTGCGGTGGCCTCAACCTCACTTGAGCCTACCCAAGTTTAATCGAGTTCTTGCAAATAGAAGAAACGATTTTAAACCAATGTTATATCAATAGTAGTACTAATAATTTCAAGCAAATTTCTTTTACAACAAGTTGCAAATCTATAGTACTTGATTTGTTTAAAATAGAGCCACGATTAAGGCGACATCTACTGTGTAAAACTTTGCACTAATTCACCTTTCAACATTATTATTGTTATAATGCTGGTTTGTTTGTATCCTAACAGTTACTTATTTGGTTAATATTTTTTCAATTGCAAAAATTAAGTTTCCTTTCATTTTTTTGAGGTACCATTTTTCTGTACCAAGTTTTCACGATTTATAACAGGAGATAATTAGGTTGAATACTCGTCAAGATTAGATCTGTATTTTACGTTAAAACCTATTTACAAATTTAGTTAAACGAAGCATCGATATTTCTCCCATTCTCCCAGTGAATCACGATTTTGTATATGAGGGCGACAGAAGTGTGCTTGCTGCACAACATGCGTAATGAATGTCACGGAATGATGCACTGTGGGCCCGGGGAAAATCGATAGTAGGGCCGGCCGCGGCTGCATTAATGCACCCCTGGCTGCACCCCCGAAGACACGAGGGCCGAGGGTGGCTCCCGCGAGTGCCCCCTTTGGCCCGCATAGGTCAGTTACCGGGAAGAGGGTAACGCGATACCGAAACCACACAGCGGCACTCACTTTTTAGACCCGGCGAGAGGATCGCGTTACGCCCGCGCCACGAGAGGAAGAGGAAGTCGGAAAACGTAATCGTTCAACGGCGGTTTTATTAAAAATTGAAAGAAAAAAAAAAACGTGCATGCTTACTTGTTTGTGTGTGTGTGTGTGTGTGTGTTTTACAAATGGTCGATAGCCAGTTAATAATAATAATAATTTTTAATGTATAAATTGCTATTTATAAATATTTATATATATATCTATTCTAACGTTTTACCTATACCGAAGTCATTGACCATCTGTAGGCGCGTTTTGAAATTAATCTCTCATCAGTAAAAAAGTTGAATTTCTCTCAATAAATATTATTATTATTAGGTTGAAAGACTTCGTTCGATGGCCATTTGTAACTCGTGTATGGTGGTGCAATAAATTATATTACTACTACTATTATTATTAGTATTAGACTTAATCTATTTTTTTTTTATTTAGATGTAATATTTTTCTTTATCTCCGACAATGCTAAAGCATTTTACAGTCTGTACCTTCGTTAAATTATTCCAAATTAATTATGCATGCCCGTTTGTTCCATTCGTTTCATTTTTGTGACGGTGAAGAGAAAATGCATTAATACAAATGAAAACGGACTAAATGAAGTCGAAACGAAGGGCTCGGCTGCAATTAGCGGGAAACGAGGTTCGTCGACTGTCGGGATAAAGGGATTTCCACTGCGGGAGCGTCCGGTTCGTACGTCGTTAATGGAAACGACCGTTTCGTTCGCTTAATGCGCTCGTTGATTAAAAAAAAGAAAAAAGGAAAAAAGATTCTATCTCGGGATAATTCCGCGAAATCCAGTAATAATTTTAGTACACAAAAATTATTCAGTAAAAAAATGCATGTAGAGCCTTTTCAAAACTTCGTGACACCTGAGAGAGTATTCGGAGAGAATGAATAAAAAAAGGAAAAGTTTCCATCCTGGGTTAATTCCGAGAAATTCAGTGATAATTTTGCACACAAAAAAAGTGCATGTAGAACCATCCCAAAATGTCGTGACATCTGAGAGAGAGGATGAATAAACCAAGAAAACGTTTCTATCCCGGGATAATTCCGAGAAACCCAGTGATAAAATTGTACGAAAAAAATATTCCAGTAAAAAATACATGTAGAGCCTTTCTAAAATGTCGTGGCACCTGAGAGAGTATTCGGAGAGAATGATTAAAAAAAAAAAGTTTCTATCCCAGGATAATTCCGAGAAATCCAGTGATAATTTGGTACACAAAAAAAAAATCGGTTAAAAGTGCATGTAGGACCATCCCAAAATGTCGTGACATCCAAGAGAGTATTCGAGGAGAATAATTAAAACAAGAAAAAGTTTCTATCTCGGCATAATTCCGAAAAATCAAGTGATAATTTTGTATAAAAAAATTATTCTATAAAAAGTGCATGTAGAACCATCCCAAAATGTCGTGACATATGAGAGAGAAGATTCGGAGAGGATGAATAAACCAAGAAAACGGGACAATTCCGAGAAACCCAGTGATAAAATTGTACGAAAAAAAAAATATTCCAGTAAAAAATGCATGTAGAGCCTTCCTAAAATATCGTGACACCTGAGAGAGTAATCGGAGAGAATGAATAAAAAAAGAAAAAGTTTCCATCCTGGGTTATTTCCGAGAAATCCAGTGATAATTTTGCACACAAAAAAAATTATTCTGTAAAAGTGCATGTAGAACCATCCCGAAATGTCGTGACATCCGAGAGAGTATTCGAGGAGAATAATTAAAACAAGAAAAAGCTTCTATCACGGGATAATTCCGAAAAATCCAGTGATAATTTTGTACAAAAAAATTATATAAAAAGTGCATGTAGAACCATCCCAAAATGTCGTGACATCTGAGAGAGGATTCGGAGAGGATGAATAAACCAAGATAATGGGATATTTCCGAGAAACCCAGTGATAAAATTGTACAAAAAAAATTCCAGTAAAAAATGCATGTAGAGCCTTCGTAAAATGTCGTGACACTTGAGAGAGTATTCGGAAAGAATGAATAAAAAAAGAAAAAGTTTCTATCCCGGGATAATTCCGAGAAATCCAGTGGTAATTTGGTACACAAAAAAATATTCTGTTAAAAGTGCATGTAGAGCCATCCCAAAAAGTAGTGACATCTGAGAGAGTATTCGAGGAGAGATTGATTAAAAAAAGAAGATTTTTTATCCTGGGATAATTCGGATAAATCAGTGAATTTAAAAAAATGCATGTAGAGCCATCCTAAAATGTCGTGACATCTGAGAGAGTATGCGGAGAGATTGATTAAAGAAAAAAGAAAATTTTCTATCTTGGGATAATTCGGAAAAATCAGTTTGAATTTTGCACAAAAAAATATATTTTGTAAAAAGTGCATGTAGAACCATCCCAAAATCTCGTGACATCTGAGAGGACGCAATAACAAATCTACACGTGGCCGCATCACCGAATTGAAGATCAATCATCACGTCGCGACCGATTCTGTCTATTATATTTACATTATGTTCACTCTGGGGCGCTCGCTGAATAAGTTCACTTAATGCGCTCGTTGCTTAAAAAAAGAGTTTCTATCCCGTGATAATTCCGAGAAATTCAGTGATAATTATGCACAAGAAAATATTATTCTGCACAAAGCGTTCCCTCCCTTAAAATTTAAGATGTTCTCTGCGCAATGTGTCACGGCATTTTGGAACGGTTATACATACAAAATTTGCGTTATTGATTTTCTACATGCGACTTTTTTAAATTCCATTTACATATTAATGTTTAGATAAATTCCTATGAAAATAATATAAAGATCTGAAAATTTGGGTTAATTTTGGTAACTCGAAAAAATATAACCAACACGAAACTTAACAAATTTACTCAAAACACAAGTCAAATTGCGATTGTAGTTATTATTTCCAGTTACCTGACACGTGTTTAGGTGTAATGAAAGCATTGTTGGTATTTAAGATGTTCACTGCGCAATCTGTCACGACATTTTGGGATGGCTATACATACAAAATTTGCGTTATTGATTCCCTACTTGCGGATTTTTTAAACTATTTATTTTTAGACAAATTCATTTAAAAATAATATACAGTCCTAAAAATTTGGGCTCAGCAACACGAAAAAATATAATCAACATGAAACTTTACAAATTTACTCAAAACACAAGTCAGATTGCGATTGTAGTTATTATTTCTAGTAACCTGACACGTGTTTAGGTGTAATATAAGCATTGTTCGATTTGTTTTTTATCAGTGGCGGCTCGTGGGGTGACTCATGGTATGGCCGAGGTAGAAGAGGTGGTCCGCAACCTAACCTAACTATTTGCTACCTCGGCCGTACCATGAGTCACCCCGCCGAGAGCCGTCTCACCGGTTTGTACGATTAATCAGGATTATACTTTGTGTTATTGTTATAAAAAAAAACACACGAATTCTGCGCCTTAAAACCATTCTTTCTTAGCCTTTGCGCAATTCCCCGTTCCGCTCGAAGTCTGCCGCGATGAATCGTTCGGGTTTCACAACGTTTTCCAAACGGAATTATACAGAAATCCAGTCTCGCCGGTCATTCATTTTGTTTTTTTTTATTTTTCAACAGTTGCGCAAAAAGTGAAACCGCGCTCCCTTTTTCGGCGGGCCCATCGTTTCCGCGCGCCCATAAATCAGGTATACCAACTTTCCCCATGATGTTTATACATGTGCGAAATTACGGCAGTGAATCATGATGATGGTTGCGACCGTTACCACACGATAATCCCTAATATAGATTGAAAGAAACGCGTATTAAGTTTTTACTTTTTCCGTTAAGAAGTGCGAGAAAGTATTATGATCGAGATTTTTTTTCTAATTTTTTTTTGCGGAAATATTCCTTTTGGGGTCAATTTCAACAATTTCTGAAAAAAAAAAATTTCTGTGTCTGAGTGTCTGTGCGCGCTGTATTAAAAAAACTAATTGAGCAATTGATATGAAACTTTGAACATCCGTCGTATTTGATAATCTGAAGAACTTAAAAGCTTTTAGTAAAATTTCGTACACCGGAAGTGGGTGTTTACCTTAAATATTTTTTTGTTTTTTGCCAATATTTTCTTAAATATGAAAAATATCACAAAAACATTTAAACAAACATTGAAGACAACAAAGAAATGAACATCTTTTGCTTCAAAACATTTTTATTCGAGAAAAAAAATTATTTATATTTTTTTAATTTTTGTTAAATGACATTTTTCTGGGAGGATTTAGAAAACATTGCACATACAGGTTTTCGCGAGACCCTAATTAAGCGGATTTACGGCTTCCGTACCGCACGCGAGTAATCGGCTTAGCGCCGGGTATCTGGGGTTCCGCAGGGCACGAGGGGAGGACCGCCGGCCGGAGCGCAAGGTAACGAAACCGTAAAAGCGGGCGCAATAATTGCACCCCAATTTGCATTTCATTATACAATTAATTGTGCGCCACTTTGGACACTTACGCGAGAGAGATCAGGTTCATCGATCTCTACTCTACTGGCGCAATATATAGGAGGAGGAGGAGGAGAAGAAGAAGAGTCCCACATGTTCACCAGAAGGATGGAAAAATGAGCTGTAATTACGCTAACGAGTTCATTATATTCAAACGGGCGGCGGGGAGGGGGTGGGAGGGCGAATGAGAAAGAAGGAAAGAAAAAGAGGAGCGCGCGTGTGTGACTTTCTCCACCGCGCGTTCCACCGATTGATCGGCATAAATCACCGTAACCCAAAAAAAAAAAAGGATTTATTCATCGTTTTCGAACGGCTTATTAAAATTGCGATTTATAAGATTCGGATTGTTGCTGATGTGGAAGATAAGGTGTTGGAATCGCCAAGCAGCAAACTGGCTATTTTGAAAATTAGGTTGTGTTTTCTTGAGGTGTATTTGTTGTGTCTACAGCTTCTTGGTTGACGCGAATTAACATCTTCGGTGATATTTTACTGCTCATACCAAATGAAACAGTAGACCAGATGTTGTACACGCAGATAATTAAGTCTTGCGCGATTTTAGTGACCACGTGGCCTTCAAGTTCCTGACAGAAATGCAAGAGTCGCCCTTACATACAACGGTTACTCTGCCGTAATGGGTGCAATAAAATCCCAAAATTTAATATTTCCATATTTGAATGAAATTACAGTTGTGTATGTGTTCCGCCGAAAAAGTCACTTGTAAAAATTATAACCGCAATAACACTTACCGCTACGTCAAGGGCTTCGGCGTTAGCGATATTCCAGGGCTTATAATAGGGAAGAATTTATAATAACTTGTTTCATTATTTTTTGTAAAATATTATGTGCATTTAATAAACTAAATCCGATATAAAATATCGTAACAACGTCGTCGTGGGAATAAACACAATTTGAATAGCGTTTTTAAAAAGTATTACATAATAAAATTACAAAAATTCGTATGTTTTTATGAATTTAAGGTGCAAAAAGGTTTTGCGGCATATAATACTCAAGATTAAACTTTTACCAAATTTTATTAATAAATATATTATTTACAATTTTAAAAACATAAACGTAAAGTTAATACTCCGCGTTCAAATTGGATTCTTCGTTCGGCCGCTACAGTCGTTCAAAAGTTGAAAAAATCGACTTTTATCAAAATTTCTCCATAAAGTTCATGGTGACTTGCTAACTTTTTTGCAATTTTTTCTAGATGAAATTTTTTAACGCCAATCGTTTTATCTCGTTCTTCTGATGAAAAAATAGGAAAAACATAAAGGTCTGCGATGATTTTTAAGAAAGTTGATTTTTTCGATTTTTTCCATTTTCGAGTTTTTTTGCTGACGTCTCACGGGCTTCAAATTGACATTTGTTTCTGCGAAAGTACATTGTCAGAAGCGTCTTGAAGCGATCTTTCGAGTGATGTCAAGAAACCCCGGATCCAACCGGTGGTTTCTGCAGGAAATCATTTTTAATGCAATTTTTGTTAAAAAGTAAGAAGGATTTGCGAACCGTGTTCGATTTGTTTTTTTTTTTTTTTTAATGAAAGGATCGTGGCGAGTGCATCCGATGTTAAGTGAACGTTCCACTTTTCGTGCATTATTAAATTCAGAGATGTTCCGTTGGGAGTGTTAGAAAGCAAAGCGCAGCACTACCCACCGTGTGGGAACCTGACAGGTTGCATCCACGGCGCGGCGCGGCTCCTCTCCTCTCTTTCGGCCCGTCACAGTTCCGATGTTAAATCGCAAGAGAGAAACACGCCTTTCTTTTCCTCATCCGAAAGAGAACAATGAACGGCGGACGGCGGCGACGGCAAGTGGAGCGACGATGGGAACGCAATTTTTCCATTGAGAGCGCGAGCGCGTTTCTAATAAAACACGATGAAAGCTGGACAATTTTGCCCTCTTAACTTCAATTCGACACTTCCTCTCCGACACCTCCAGGGGACGTCGACACGGAACGGGAATTAAAATGCACGCACACACAGTAGGAGTGATCTCATCTCTCGGAACTTCGGCGATGATGCGTGAAGAGGGCAAATAATTGACGCGGTGATTCGGCGAAAGGATCAACGCGAGTTTGCGGTCTTTCCGCCAATTCGGCTAGATGATATGCGACAATTATTAGAGAGGAACGGAAAGGATGGATCGGGTGGTCCATTTGTTTCTGCTGTGCGACGAAAAGAAAAAAAAAATCTGGCCCATAACTGGTCAAGTGGAAAGATCGAAATTTAAGTTTTACGAGTGTGGAATGTACGTAATAATTAGTAGCGCTAGAAAAAGTTTAGAATATAAATTAAAAATCTAACCTGGACTTTATGGAAATAAATTTTTGGAACATGAAAGAAGATCTATACCAGTGATGGCGAACCTATGACACTCGAGCTCATTTTTGGTGACACGAATCTTCAAAGATTAAAAAATTCATAATTCAAATATTTGTCTTTCATAACGGCCAGAGTTGGTTATTAATAATAATATTATTCCTTACGTTGATAATAATTAATAATCAACAAAATTATAATTAATTAATACAAAAATTATAAATATTTCTATTTTTTTTTTATTCTTTACTTTTGTCATGTGTGACAGGCCACGAAAATGATGTTTCGATTTTTCAAAATTTTGACACACCGAGCTCAAAAGGTTCGCCATCACTGATCTACACCAATAATATGAACAATTTATAAACAATAATTTTTTTTCATAAAAACATGACTACCATTTTTTTTTGTATAATTGAAAATAAGTTTATTAAAATGAATATAACTGACAATCTTCAGGCGATTTATTAATAATAATAAATAATTCTTGTTAAACGCATCAAGCAATCAACTCAAAAATCAATAAATTAATTATTCCTCGCAGGGTGTATTTGAATGGTGACCGCAACCGACCAACAAACCGGTGTCTACTACACGAATTGAATTAATGAAATGGGGACTTGTCCTTATGAGCGCAATTTCGATTATTACGGTGCTATTATTATAGTTAGACCTTGTGCATGACCGTTCACACGTCGGTAAATATATGCAAGCCGAGAGCCATTAAAAAAAAATTGCAAATGGTTCGTGTTAGTCATAGAGTCACATTGAAAAAGTAAGTAAACAATTACAATTCGCAAAAAAGAATAATAAGTAGATGCGTATGCAAAAATAACGATAATAAAATTGTGTTTATGTTTATTGAATAATAGTATACAGGATGCCCGAATTTCGTAGGGACGACATTAGCAATTTCTGCACCTGCTTGCTAATTTGATCATCTACCTCTTCAAATGCAGAAGTTGTACCCTGTATACAAAAATAAATTGAAGAATCGATAGATCCTTCAACACATGAAAATGATAAAAAAAAATAATCCACTGCTTCTACAAGCAAGTCTAGACTCTTGCGAGGATTGCAGTCTGCGAGAACGGCACTTGTTCTTCTCTTTTGCTGCTGCTGTTGCCTCGCGGGCGTCGAATTTATTCACCGTGACACACCGCCGATCCGGCACAAAGTCTGTTGAACTATATTCAGAGCAGATACTCTCTATAATTGCACAATGGAACGTTATTAGCACATTTCACAATTTCTGCGGCTGCGGCGGGCATCCTCTTCCTCGCGGCTATCTTATATTTTTTTTCTTTCGTCCGCGAGAGATGCGCGGGCGTGGAGAGAGGATCAGGAAGAGGAAGTCTCGACGGCACACAAAAGGCCATTATTATTATTATCGTCATCGGACGTTATTAAACGCTCAAGGTGATGATAGGCATCGCCGGAATTTCACTCTTGGATTGCGGAGGCGAGGGGGTGCGTGCCGTAGAATATTTTCATTTTCCACTCAATTGCGATCTCGGGGAGTGAAGTGCATCGAGCATATGATGACATCCGAGTTAATGGAAGTGTCATATCGGAATGAATCTGTTCGGTGTTGAATGCAAATCCCAAAAGGATGCAGAAATACCACGGAGGAACTGAATTGAAGAATTAATTGTGATTTTTTCAATTCAGTTTAATTTTACGAGGGTGAAATACACTCGGGGTCACAAAAAAAGCGCCACTCGAAATATTGCTAAAAAACTTGATTTTTCAAACCGTCGTAACTTGGTTCAATTTGGTCGAAAATCGATGAATCTTTCAGTTTGGGAAAGTTTCAAGTTTTATCTTTAGGAATGTGTAGTTAATTTTGACCCCAAGTCCAACCCACCCCCCGTAACAACGCGATGGAAAAAAATGTTTTTTATGTAAAAAACTTGTTCAACTTTGTCAAGCTGTGCCGTGCGCAAAAAAAAAATCGGCGGGCTTTTTTTTTGACTCCGGGGGAACAATAATGGTGCCGCGAATTTTTTTTTAAACTTTGAACGGCTGTAGCGGCCGAACGAAGAATCCAATTTGAACGCGGATTGCAAATCTGTGTTCCTCGTGTGTCAGTTAGTCGGATTTCATTAAAATTGGCGATTTTTTATTTTTGACAAAAAACCGAAATTCTATCCAAGGGTCCCCCCTTCTTACTTTTTATCAAAAATTGCACTAAAAATGATTTCCTGACGAAACCACTGGTTGGATCCGGGGTTTCTTAACGTCACACGAAAGATCGCTTCAAGACGCTTCAGAAAATGTACTTTCACAGAAACAATTGTCAATTTGAAGCCCGTGAGACGTCAGCAAAAAAAGTCGAAAATGGAAAAAATCGAAAAAATCAACTTTCTTAAAAATCATCGTAGACCTTTATGTTTTACCTATTTTTTCATCAGAAGAACGAGATAAAACGATTGGCGTTAAAAAAATTCATCTAGAAAAAACTGCAAAAAAGTTAGCAAGTCACCATGAACTTTATCGAGAAATTTTGCAAAATGTCGATTTTTTCAAACTTTGAACGGCTGTAGCGGCCGAACGAAGAATCCAATTTGAACGCGGATTGCAAATCTGTGTTCCTCGTGTGTCAATTAGTCGGATTTGATTAAAATTGGCGATTTTTTATTTTTGACAAAAAACCGAAATTCTATCCAAGGGTCCCCCCTTCTTACTTTTTATCAAAAATTGCACTAAAAATGATTTCCTGACGAAACCACTGGTTGGATCCGGGGTTTCTTGACGTCACTCGAAAGATCGCTTCAAGACGCTTCAGAAAATGTACTTTCGCAGAAACAATTGTCAATTTGAAGCCCGTAAGACGTCAGCAAAAAAACTCGAAAATGGAAAAAATCGAAAAAATCAACTTTCTTAAAAATCATCGTAGACCTTTATGTTTTACCTATTTTTTCATCAGAAGAACGAGATAAAACGATTGGCGTTAAAAAATTTCATCTAGAAAAAATTGCAAAAAAGTTAGCAAGTCACTATGAACTTTATCGAGAAATTTCGAAAAAAGTCGATTTTTTCAAACTTTGAACGGCTGTAGCGGCCGAACCAAGAATCCAATTTGAACGCGGATTGCAAATCTGTGTTCCTCGTGTGTCAATTAGTCGGATTTGATTAAAATTGGCGATTTTTTATTTTTGACAAAAAACCGAAATTCTATCCAAGGGTCCCCCCTTCTTACTTTTTATCAAAAATTGCATTAAAAATGATTTCCTGCAGAAACCACTGGTTGGATCCGAGGTTTCTTCACGGCACTCGAAAGATCGCTTCAAGACGCTTCAGAAAATGTACTTTCGCAGAAACAATTGTCAATTTGAAGCCCGTGAGACGTCAGCAAAAAAAGTCGAAAATGGAAAAAATCGAAAAAATCAACTTTCTTAAAAATCATCGTAGACCTTTATGTTTTACCTATTTTTTCATCAGAAGAACGAGATAAAACGATTGGCGTTAAAAAATTTCATCTAGAAAAAATTGCAAAAAAGTTAGCAAGTCACCATGAACTTTATCGAGAAATTTCGAAAAAAGTCGATTTTTTCAAACTTTGAACGACTGTAGCGGCCGAACGAAGAATCCAATTTGAACGCGGATTGCAAATCTGTGTTCCTCGTGTGTCAATTAGTCGGATTTGATTAAAATTGGCGATTTTTTATTTTTGACAAAAAACCGAAATTCTATCCAAGGGTCCCCCCTTCTTACTTTTTATCAAAAATTGCACTAAAAATGATTTCCTGACGAAACCACTGGTTGGATCCGGGGTTTCTTGACGTCACTCGAAAGATCGCTTCAAGACGCTTCAGAAAATGTACTTTCGCAGAAACAATTGTCAATTTGAAGCCCGTAAGACGTCAGCAAAAAAAGTCGAAAATGGAAAAAATCGAAAAAATCAACTTTCTTAAAAATCATCGTAGACCTTTATGTTTTACCTATTTTTTCATCAGAAGAACGAGATAAAACGATTGGCGTTAAAAAAATTCATCTAGAAAAAACTGCAAAAAAGTTAGCAAGTCACCATGAACTTTATCGAGAAATTTTGCAAAATGTCGATTTTTTCAAACTTTGAACGGCTGTAGCGGCCGAACGAAGAATCCAATTTGAACGCGGATTGCAAATCTGTGTTCCTCGTGTGTCAATTAGTCGGATTTGATTAAAATTGGCGATTTTTTATTTTTGACAAAAAACCGAAATTCTATCCAAGGGTCCCCCCTTCTTACTTTTTATCAAAAATTGCACTAAAAATGATTTCCTGACGAAACCACTGGTTGGATCCGGGGTTTCTTGACGTCACTCGAAAGATCGCTTCAAGACGCTTCAGAAAATGTACTTTCGCAGAAACAATTGTCAATTTGAAGCCCGTAAGACGTCAGCAAAAAAACTCGAAAATGGAAAAAATCGAAAAAATCAACTTTCTTAAAAATCATCGTAGACCTTTGTGTTTTACATATTTTTTCATCAGAAGAACGAGATAAAACGATTGGCGTTAAAAAATTTCATCTAGAAAAAATTGCAAAAAAGTTAGCAAGTCACCATGAACTTTATCGAGAAATTTCGAAAAAAGTCGATTTTTTTCAACTTTGAACGGCTGTAGCGGCCGAACGAAGAATCCAATTTGAACGCGGATTGCAAATCTGTGTTCCTCGTGTGTCAGTTAGTCGGATTTCATTAAAATTGGCGATTTTTTATTTTTGACAAAAAACCGAAATTCTATCCAAGGGTCCCCCCTTCTTACTTTTTATCAAAAATTGCACTAAAAATGATTTCCTGACGAAACCACTGGTTGGATCCGGGGTTTCTTGACGTCACTCGAAAGATCGCTTCAAGACGCTTCAGAAAAAGTACTTTCGCAGAAACAAATGTCAATTTGAAGCCCGTGAGACGTCAGCAAAAAAACTCGAAAATGGAAAAAATCGAAAAAATCAACTTTCTTAAAAATCATCGTAGACCTTTGTGTTTTACATATTTTTTCATCAGAAGAACGAGATAAAACGATTGGCGTTAAAAAATTTCATCTAGAAAAAATTGCAAAAAAGTTAGCAAGTCACCATGAACTTTATCGAGAAATTTCGAAAAAAGTCGATTTTTTTCAACTTTGAACGGCTGTAGCGGCCGAACGAAGAATCCAATTTGAACGCGGATTGCAAATCTGTGTTCCTCGTGTGTCAATTAGTCGGATTTGATTAAAATTGGCGATTTTTTATTTTTGACAAAAAACCGAAATTCTATCCAAGGGTCCCCCCTTCTTACTTTTTATCAAAAATTGCATTAAAAATGATTTCCTGCAGAAACCACTGGTTGGATCCGGGGTTTCTTGACGTCACTCGAAAGATCGCTTCAAGACGCTTCAGAAAATGTTTTTTCGCAGACACAAATGTCAATTTTAAGGCCGTGACGAGTCAGCAAAAAAACTCGAAAATGGAAAAAAACGAAAAAATCAACTTTCTTAAAAATCATCGTAGACCTTTGTGTTTTACATATTTTTTCATCAGAAGAACGAGATAAAACGATTGGCGTTAAAAAATTTCATCTAGAAAAAACTGCAAAAAAGTTAGCAAGTCACCATGAACTTTATCGAGAAATTTCGAAAAAAGTCGATTTTTTCAAACTTTGAACGACTGTAGCGGCCGAACGAAGAATCCAATTTGAACGCGGATTGCAAATCTGTGTTCCTCGTGTGTCAATTAGTCGGATTTGATTAAAATTGGCGATTTTTTATTTTTGACAAAAAACCGAAATTCTATCCAAGGGTCCCCCCTTCTTACTTTTTATCAAAAATTGCATTAAAAATGATTTCCTGCAGAAACCACTGGTTGGATCCGGGGTTTCTTGACGTCACTCGAAAGATCGCTTCAAGACGCTTCAGAAAATGTTTTTTCGCAGACACAAATGTCAATTTTAAGGCCGTGACGAGTCAGCAAAAAAACTCGAAAATGGAAAAAAACGAAAAAATCAACTTTCTTAAAAATCATCGTAGACCTTTGTGCTTTACATATTTTTTCATCAGAAGAACGAGATAAAACGATTGGCGTTAAAAAATTTCATCTAGAAAAAATTGCAAAAAAGTTAGCAAGTCACCATGAACTTTATCGAGAAATTTCGAAAAAAGTCGATTTTTTTCAACTTTGAACGGCTGTAGCGGCCGAACGAAGAATCCAATTTGAACGCGGATTGCAAATCTGTGTTCCTCGTGTGTCAGTTAGTCGGATTTGATTAAAATTGGCGATTTTTTATTTTTGACAAAAAACCGAAATTCTATCCAAGGGTCCCCCCTTCTTACTTTTTATCAAAAATTGCACTAAAAATGATTTCCTGACGAAACCACTGGTTGGATCCGGGGTTTCTTGACGTCACTCGAAAGATCGCTTCAAGACGCTTCAGAAAAAGTACTTTCGCAGAAACAAATGTCAATTTGAAGCCCGTGAGACGTCAGCAAAAAAACTCGAAAATGGAAAAAATCGAAAAAATCAACTTTCTTAAAAATCATCGTAGACCTTTGTGTTTTACATATTTTTTCATCAGAAGAACGAGATAAAACGATTGGCGTTAAAAAATTTCATCTAGAAAAAATTGCAAAAAAGTTAGCAAGTCACCATGAACTTTATCGAGAAATTTCGAAAAAAGTCGATTTTTTTCAACTTTGAACGGCTGTAGCGGCCGAACGAAGAATCCAATTTGAACGCGGATTGCAAATCTGTGTTCCTCGTGTGTCAGTTAGTCGGATTTGATTAAAATTGGCGATTTTTTACTTTTGACAAAAAACCGAAATTCTATCCAAGGGTCCCCCCTTCTTACTTTTTATCAAAAATTGCACTAAAAATGATTTCCTGCAGAAACCACTGGTTGGATCCGGGGTTTCTTGACGTCACTCGAAAGATCGCTTCAAGACGCTTCAGAAAAAGTACTTTCGCAGAAACAAATGTCAATTTGAAGCCCGTGAGACGTCAGCAAAAAAACTCGAAAATGGAAAAAATCGAAAAAATCAACTTTCTTAAAAATCATCGTAGACCTTTGTGTTTTACATATTTTTTCATCAGAAGAACGAGATAAAACGATTGGCGTTAAAAAATTTCATCTAGAAAAAACTGCAAAAAAGTTAGCAAGTCACCATGAACTTTATCGAGAAATTTCGAAAAAAGTCGATTTTTTCAAACTTTGAACGGCTGTAGCGGCCGAACGAAGAATCCAATTTGAACGCGGATTGCAAATCTGTGTTCCTCGTGTGTCAATTAGTCGGATTTGATTAAAATTGGCGATTTTTTACTTTTGACAAAAAACCGAAATTCTATCCAAGGGTCCCCCCTTCTTACTTTTTATCAAAAATTGCATTAAAAATGATTTCCTGCAGAAACCACTGGTTGGATCCGGGGTTTCTTGACGTCACTCGAAAGATCGCTTCAAGACGCTTCAGAAAATGTTTTTTCGCAGACACAAATGTCAATTTTAAGGCCGTGACGAGTCAGCAAAAAAACTCGAAAATGGAAAAAAACGAAAAAATCAACTTTCTTAAAAATCATCGTAGACCTTTGTGCTTTACATATTTTTTCATCAGAAGAACGAGATAAAACGATTGGCGTTAAAAAATTTCATCTAGAAAAAATTGCAAAAAAGTTAGCAAGTCACCATGAACTTTATCGAGAAATTTCGAAAAAAGTCGATTTTTTTCAACTTTGAACGGCTGTAGCGGCCGAACGAAGAATCCAATTTGAACGCGGATTGCAAATCTGTGTTCCTCGTGTGTCAGTTAGTCGGATTTGATTAAAATTGGCGATTTTTTATTTTTGACAAAAAACCGAAATTCTATCCAAGGGTCCCCCCTTCTTACTTTTTATCAAAAATTGCACTAAAAATGATTTCCTGACGAAACCACTGGTTGGATCCGGGGTTTCTTGACGTCACTCGAAAGATCGCTTCAAGACGCTTCAGAAAAAGTACTTTCGCAGAAACAAATGTCAATTTGAAGCCCGTGAGACGTCAGCAAAAAAACTCGAAAATGGAAAAAATCGAAAAAATCAACTTTCTTAAAAATCATCGTAGACCTTTGTGTTTTACATATTTTTTCATCAGAAGAACGAGATAAAACGATTGGCGTTAAAAAATTTCATCTAGAAAAAATTGCAAAAAAGTTAGCAAGTCACCATGAACTTTATCGAGAAATTTCGAAAAAAGTCGATTTTTTCAAACTTTGAACGGCTGTAGCGGCCGAACGAAGAATCCAATTTGAACGCGGATTGCAAATCTGTGTTCCTCGTGTGTCAATTAGTCGGATTTGATTAAAATTGGCGATTTTTTATTTTTGACAAAAAACCGAAATTCTATCCAAGGGTCCCCCCTTCTTACTTTTTATCAAAAATTGCACTAAAAATGATTTCCTGACGAAACCACTGGTTGGATCCGGGGTTTCTTGACGTCACTCGAAAGATCGCTTCAAGACGCTTCAGAAAATGTACTTTCGCAGAAACAATTGTCAATTTGAAGCCCGTAAGACGTCAGCAAAAAAAGTCGAAAATGGAAAAAATCGAAAAAATCTACTTTCTTAAAAATCATCGTAGACCTTTATGTTTTACCTATTTTTTCATCAGAAGAACGAGATAAAACGATTGGCGTTAAAAAAATTCATCTAGAAAAAACTGCAAAAAAGTTAGCAAGTCACCATGAACTTTATCGAGAAATTTCGAAAAAAGTCGATTTTTTCAAACTTTGAACGGCTGTAGTGGCCGAACGAAGAATCCAATTTGAACGCGGATTGCAAATCTGTGTTCCTCGTGTGTCAATTAGTCGGATTTGATTAAAATTGGCGATTTTTTATTTTTGACAAAAAACCGAAATTCTATCCAAGGGTCCCCCCTTCTTACTTTTTATCAAAAATTGCATTAAAAATGATTTCCTGCAGAAACCACTGGTTGGATCCGGGGTTTCTTGACGTCACTCGAAAGATCGCTTCAAGACGCTTCAGAAAATGTTTTTTCGCAGACACAAATGTCAATTTTAAGGCCGTGACGAGTCAGCAAAAAAACTCGAAAATGGAAAAAAACGAAAAAATCAACTTTCTTAAAAATCATCGTAGACCTTTGTGCTTTACATATTTTTTCATCAGAAGAACGAGATAAAACGATTGGCGTTAAAAAATTTCATCTAGAAAAAATTGCAAAAAAGTTAGCAAGTCACCATGAACTTTATCGAGAAATTTCGAAAAAAGTCGATTTTTTCAAACTTTGAACGGCTGTAGCGGCCGAACGAAGAATCCAATTTGAACGCGGATTGCAAATCTGTGTTCCTCGTGTGTCAATTAGTCGGATTTGATTAAAATTGGCGATTTTTTATTTTTGACAAAAAACCGAAATTCTATCCAAGGGTCCCCCCTTCTTACTTTTTATCAAAAATTGCATTAAAAATGATTTCCTGCAGAAACCACTGGTTGGATCCGGGGTTTCTTGACGTCACTCGAAAGATCGCTTCAAGACGCTTCAGAAAATGTTTTTTCGCAGACACAAATGTCAATTTTAAGGCCGTGACGAGTCAGCAAAAAAACTCGAAAATGGAAAAAAACGAAAAAATCAACTTTCTTAAAAATCATCGTAGACCTTTGTGCTTTACATATTTTTTCATCAGAAGAACGAGATAAAACGATTGGCGTTAAAAAATTTCATCTAGAAAAAATTGCAAAAAAGTTAGCAAGTCACCATGAACTTTATCGAGAAATTTCGAAAAAAGTCGATTTTTTCAAACTTTGAACGGCTGTAGTGGCCGAACGAAGAATCCAATTTGAACGCGGATTGCAAATCTGTGTTCCTCGTGTGTCAATTAGTCGGATTTGATTAAAATTGGCGATTTTTTATTTTTGACAAAAAACCGAAATTCTATCCAAGGGTCCCCCCTTCTTACTTTTTATCAAAAATTGCACTAAAAATGATTTCCTGACGAAACCGCTGGTTGGATCCGGGGTTTCTTGACGTCACTCGAAAGATCGCTTCAAGACGCTTCAGAAAATGTACTTTCGCAGAAACAATTGTCAATTTGAAGCCCGTGAGACGTCAGCAAAAAAACTCGAAAATGGAAAAAATCGAAAAAATCAACTTTCTTAAAAATCATCGTAGACCTTTGTGTTTTACATATTTTTTCATCAGAAGAACGAGATAAAACGATTGGCGTTAAAAAATTTCATCTAGAAAAAATTGCAAAAAAGTTAGCAAGTCACCATGAACTTTATCGAGAAATTTCGAAAAAAGTCGATTTTTTTCAACTTTGAACGGCTGTAGCGGCCGAACGAAGAATCCAATTTGAACGCGGATTGCAAATCTGTGTTCCTCGTGTGTCAATTAGTCGGATTTGATTAAAATTGGCGATTTTTTATTTTTGACAAAAAACCGAAATTCTATCCAAGGGTCCCCCCTTCTTACTTTTTATCAAAAATTGCACTAAAAATGATTTCCTGACGAAACCACTGGTTGGATCCGGGGTTTCTTGACGTCACTCGAAAGATCGCTTCAAGACGCTTCAGAAAAAGTACTTTCGCAGAAACAAATGTCAATTTGAAGCCCGTGAGACGTCAGCAAAAAAACTCGAAAATGGAAAAAATCGAAAAAATCAACTTTCTTAAAAATCATCGTAGACCTTTGTGTTTTACATATTTTTTCATCAGAAGAACGAGATAAAACGATTGGAGTTAAAAAATTTCATCTAGAAAAAATTGCAAAAAAGTTAGCAAGTCACCATGAACTTTATCGAGAAATTTCGAAAAAAGTCGATTTTTTCAAACTTTGAACGGCTGTAGCGGCCGAACGAAGAATCCAATTTGAACGCGGATTGCAAATCTGTGTTCCTCGTGTGTCAATTAGTCGGATTTGATTAAAATTGGCGATTTTTTATTTTTGACAAAAAACCGAAATTCTATCCAAGGGTCCCCCCTTCTTACTTTTTATCAAAAATTGCATTAAAAATGATTTCCTGCAGAAACCACTGGTTGGATCCGGGGTTTCTTGACGTCACTCGAAAGATCGCTTCAAGACGCTTCAGAAAATGTTTTTTCGCAGACACAAATGTCAATTTTAAGGCCGTGACGAGTCAGCAAAAAAACTCGAAAATGGAAAAAAACGAAAAAATCAACTTTCTTAAAAATCATCGTAGACCTTTGTGCTTTACATATTTTTTCATCAGAAGAACGAGATAAAACGATTGGCGTTAAAAAATTTCATCTAGAAAAAATTGCAAAAAAGTTAGCAAGTCACCATGAACTTTATCGAGAAATTTCGAAAAAAGTCGATTTTCTCAAACTTTGAACGGCTGTAGCGGCCGAACGAAGAATCCAATTTGAACGCGGATTGCAAATCTGTGTTCCTCGTGTGTCAATTAGTCGGATTTGATTAAAATTGGCGATTTTTTATTTTTGACAAAAAACCGAAATTCTATCCAAGGGTCCCCCCTTCTTACTTTTTATCAAAAATTGCACTAAAAATGATTTCCTGACGAAACCACTGGTTGGATCCGGGGTTTCTTGACGTCACTCGAAAGATCGCTTCAAGACGCTTCAGAAAATGTACTTTCGCAGACACAATTGTCAATTTGAAGCCCGTGAGACGTCAGCAAAAAAACTCGAAAATGGAAAAAATCGAAAAAATCAACTTTCTTAAAAATCATCGTAGACCTTTGTGTTTTACATATTTTTTCATCAGAAGAACGAGATAAAACGATTGGCGTTAAAAAATTTCATCTAGAAAAAATTGCAAAAAAGTTAGCAAGTCACCATGAACTTTATCGAGAAATTTCGAAAAAAGTCGATTTTTTTCAACTTTGAACGGCTGTAGCGGCCGAACGAAGAATCCAATTTGAACGCGGATTGCAAATCTGTGTTCCTCGTGTGTCAGTTAGTCGGATTTGATTAAAATTGGCGATTTTTTATTTTTGACAAAAAACCGAAATTCTATCCAAGGGTCCCCCCTTCTTACTTTTTATCAAAAATTGCACTAAAAATGATTTCCTGACGAAACCACTGGTTGGATCCGGGGTTTCTTGACGTCACTCGAAAGATCGCTTCAAGACGCTTCAGAAAATGTACTTTCGCAGAAACAATTGTCAATTTGAAGCCCGTGAGACGTCAGCAAAAAAACTCGAAAATGGAAAAAATCGAAAAAATCAACTTTCTTAAAAATCATCGTAGACCTTTGTGTTTTACATATTTTTTCATCAGAAGAACGAGATAAAACGATTGGCGTTAAAAAATTTCATCTAGAAAAAATTGCAAAAAAGTTAGCAAGTCACCATGAACTTTATCGAGAAATTTCGAAAAAAGTCGATTTTTTTCAACTTTGAACGGCTGTAGCGGCCGAACGAAGAATCCAATTTGAACGCGGATTGCAAATCTGTGTTCCTCGTGTGTCAGTTAGTCGGATTTGATTAAAATTGGCGATTTTTTATTTTTGGCAAAAAACCGAAATTCTATCCAAGGGTCCCCCCTTCTTACTTTTTATCAAAAATTGCATTAAAAATGATTTCCTGCAGAAACCACTGGTTGGATCCGGGGTTTCTTGACGTCACTCGAAAGATCGCTTCAAGACGCTTCAGAAAATGTTTTTTCGCAGACACAAATGTCAATTTTAAGGCCGTGACGAGTCAGCAAAAAAACTCGAAAATGGAAAAAAACGAAAAAATCAACTTTCTTAAAAATCATCGTAGACCTTTGTGTTTTACATATTTTTTCATCAGAAGAACGAGATAAAACGATTGGCGTTAAAAAATTTCATCTAGAAAAAATTGCAAAAAAGTTAGCAAGTCACCATGAACTTTATCGAGAAATTTCGAAAAAAGTCGATTTTTTCAAACTTTGAACGGCTGTAGCGGCCGAACGAAGAATCCAATTTTAACGCGGATTGCAAATCTGTGTTCCTCGTGTGTCAATTAGTCGGATTTGATTAAAATTGGCGATTTTTTATTTTTGACAAAAAACCGAAATTCTATCCAAGGGTCCCCCCTTCTTACTTTTATCAAAAATTGCATTAAAAATGATTTCCTGCAGAAACCACTGGTTGGATCCGGGGTTTCTTGACGTCACTCGAAAGATCGCTTCAAGACGCTTCAGAAAATGTTTTTTCGCAGACACAAATGTCAATTTTAAGGCCGTGACGAGTCAGCAAAAAAACTCGAAAATGGAAAAAAACGAAAAAATCAACTTTCTTAAAAATCATCGTAGACCTTTGTGCTTTACATATTTTTTCATCAGAAGAACGAGATAAAACGATTGGCGTTAAAAAATTTCATCTAGAAAAAATTGCAAAAAAGTTAGCAAGTCACCATGAACTTTATCGAGAAATTTCGAAAAAAGTCGATTTTCTCAAACTTTGAACGGCTGTAGCGGCCGAACGAAGAATCCAATTTGAACGCGGATTGCAAATCTGTGTTCCTCGTGTGTCAATTAGTCGGATTTGATTAAAATTGGCGATTTTTTATTTTTGACAAAAAACCGAAATTCTATCCAAGGGTCCCCCCTTCTTACTTTTTATCAAAAATTGCATTAAAAATGATTTCCTGAAGAAACCGCTGGTTGGATCCGGGGTTTCTTGACGTCACTCGAAAGATCGCTTCAAGACGCTTCAGAAAATGTACTTTCGCAGAAACAATTGTCAATTTGAAGCCCGTGAGACGTCAGCAAAAAAACTCGAAAATGGAAAAAATCGAAAAAATCAACTTTCTTAAAAATCATCGTAGACCTTTGTGTTTTACATATTTTTTCATCAGAAGAACGAGATAAAACGATTGGCGTTAAAAAATTTCATCTAGAAAAAATTGCAAAAAAGTTAGCAAGTCACCATGAACTTTATCGAGAAATTTCGAAAAAAGTCGATTTTTTTCAACTTTGAACGGCTGTAGCGGCCGAACGAAGAATCCAATTTGAACGCGGATTGCAAATCTGTGTTCCTCGTGTGTCAATTAGTCGGATTTGATTAAAATTGGCGATTTTTTATTTTTGACAAAAAACCGAAATTCTATCCAAGGGTCCCCCCTTCTTACTTTTTATCAAAAATTGCATTAAAAATGATTTCCTGAAGAAACCGCTGGTTGGATCCGGGGTTTCTTGACGTCACTCGAAAGATCGCTTCAAGACGCTTCAGAAAATGTACTTTCGCAGAAACAATTGTCAATTTGAAGCCCGTGAGACGTCAGCAAAAAAACTCGAAAATGGAAAAAATCGAAAAAATCAACTTTCTTAAAAATCATCGTAGACCTTTGTGTTTTACATATTTTTTCATCAGAAGAACGAGATAAAACGATTGGCGTTAAAAAATTTCATCTAGAAAAAATTGCAAAAAAGTTAGCAAGTCACCATGAACTTTATCGAGAAATTTCGAAAAAAGTCGATTTTTTTCAACTTTGAACGGCTGTAGCGGCCGAACGAAGAATCCAATTTGAACGCGGATTGCAAATCTGTGTTCCTCGTGTGTCAGTTAGTCGGATTTGATTAAAATTGGCGATTTTTTATTTTTGACAAAAAACCGAAATTCTATCCAAGGGTCCCCCCTTCTTACTTTTTATCAAAAATTGCATTAAAAATGATTTCCTGCAGAAACCACTGGTTGGATCCGGGGTTTCTTGACGTCACTCGAAAGATCGCTTCAAGACGCTTCAGAAAATGTTTTTTCGCAGACACAAATGTCAATTTTAAGGCCGTGACGAGTCAGCAAAAAAACTCGAAAATGGAAAAAAAACGAAAAAATCAACTTTCTTAAAAATCATCGTAGACCTTTGTGTTTTACATATTTTTTCATCAGAAGAACGAGATAAAACGATTGGCGTTAAAAAATTTCATCTAGAAAAAATTGCAAAAAAGTTAGCAAGTCACCATGAACTTTATCGAGAAATTTCGAAAAAAGTCGATTTTCTCAAACTTTGAACGGCTGTAGCGGCCGAACGAAGAATCCAATTTGAACGCGGATTGCAAATCTGTGTTCCTCGTGTGTCAATTAGTCGGATTTGATTAAAATTGGCGATTTTTTATTTTTGACAAAAAACCGAAATTCTATCCAAGGGTCCCCCCTTCTTACTTTTTATCAAAAATTGCACTAAAAATGATTTCCTGACGAAACCACTGGTTGGATCCGGGGTTTCTTGACGTCACTCGAAAGATCGCTTCAAGACGCTTCAGAAAATGTACTTTCGCAGAAACAATTGTCAATTTGAAGCCCGTGAGACGTCAGCAAAAAAACTCGAAAATGGAAAAAATCGAAAAAATCAACTTTCTTAAAAATCATCGTAGACCTTTGTGTTTTACATATTTTTTCATCAGAAGAACGAGATAAAACGATTGGCGTTAAAAAATTTCATCTAGAAAAAATTGCAAAAAAGTTAGCAAGTCACCATGAACTTTATCGAGAAATTTCGAAAAAAGTCGATTTTTTTCAACTTTGAACGGCTGTAGCGGCCGAACGAAGAATCCAATTTGAACGCGGATTGCAAATCTGTGTTCCTCGTGTGTCAATTAGTCGGATTTGATTAAAATTGGCGATTTTTTATTTTTGACAAAAAACCGAAATTCTATCCAAGGGTCCCCCCTTCTTACTTTTTATCAAAAATTGCACTAAAAATGATTTCCTGACGAAACCACTGGTTGGATCCGGGGTTTCTTGACGTCACTCGAAAGATCGCTTCAAGACGCTTCAGAAAATGTACTTTCGCAGAAACAATTGTCAATTTGAAGCCCGTGAGACGTCAGCAAAAAAACTCGAAAATGGAAAAAATCGAAAAAATCAACTTTCTTAAAAATCATCGTAGACCTTTGTGTTTTACATATTTTTTCATCAGAAGAACGAGATAAAACGATTGGCGTTAAAAAATTTCATCTAGAAAAAATTGCAAAAAAGTTAGCAAGTCACCATGAACTTTATCGAGAAATTTCGAAAAAAGTCGATTTTTTCAAACTTTGAACGGCTGTAGCGGCCGAACGAAGAATCCAATTTGAACGCGGATTGCAAATCTGTGTTCCTCGTGTGTCAATTAGTCGGATTTGATTAAAATTGGCGATTTTTTATTTTTGGCAAAAAACCGAAATTCTATCCAAGGGTCCCCCCTTCTTACTTTTTATCAAAAATTGCATTTAAAATGATTTCCTGCAGAAACCACTGGTTGGATCCGGGGTTTCTTGACGTCACTCGAAAGATCGCTTCAAGACGCTTCAGAAAATGTTTTTTCGCAGACACAAATGTCAATTTTAAGGCCGTGACGAGTCAGCAAAAAAACTCGAAAATGGAAAAAAACGAAAAAATCAACTTTCTTAAAAATCATCGTAGACCTTTGTGTTTTACATATTTTTTCATCAGAAGAACGAGATAAAACGATTGGCGTTAAAAAATTTCATCTAGAAAAAATTGCAAAAAAGTTAGCAAGTCACCATGAACTTTATCGAGAAATTTCGAAAAAAGTCGATTTTTTCAAACTTTGAACGGCTGTAGCGGCCGAACGAAGAATCCAATTTTAACGCGGATTGCAAATCTGTGTTCCTCGTGTGTCAATTAGTCGGATTTGATTAAAATTGGCGATTTTTTATTTTTGGCAAAAAACCGAAATTCTATCCAAGGGTCCCCCCTTCTTACTTTTTATCAAAAATTGCATTAAAAATGATTTCCTGCAGAAACCACTGGTTGGATCCGGGGTTTCTTGACGTCACTCGA
Source organism: Ocypus olens (assembly GCA_910593695.2). Classification (NCBI taxonomy): domain Eukaryota; kingdom Metazoa; phylum Arthropoda; class Insecta; order Coleoptera; family Staphylinidae; genus Ocypus; species Ocypus olens. Next base: position 58,456,338 of record OU343053.1, read on the forward strand.
AAGATCGCTTCAAGACGCTTCAGAAAATGTTTTTTCGCAGACACAAATGTCAATTTTAAGGCCGTGACGAGTCAGCAAAAAAACTCGAAAATGGAAAAAAACGAAAAAATCAACTTTCTTAAAAATCATCGTAGACCTTTGTGTTTTACATATTTTTTCATCAGAAGAACGAGATAAAACGATTGGCGTTAAAAAATTTCATCTAGAAAAAATTGCAAAAAAGTTAGCAAGTCACCATGAACTTTATCGAGAAATTTCGAAAAAAGTCGATTTTTTCAAACTTTGAACGGCTGTAGCGGCCGAACGAAGAATCCAATTTTAACGCGGATTGCAAATCTGTGTTCCTCGTGTGTCAATTAGTCGGATTTGATTAAAATTGGCGATTTTTTATTTTTGACAAAAAACCGAAATTCTATCCAAGGGTCCCCCCTTCTTACTTTTTATCAAAAATTGCATTAAAAATGATTTCCTGCAGAAACCACTGGTTGGATCCGAGGTTTCTTCACGGCACTCGAAAGATCGCTTCAAGACGCTTCAGAAAATGTACTTTCGCAGAAACAAATATCAATTTGAAGCCCGTGACACGCCAGCAAAAAAACTCGAAAATGGAAAAAATCGAAAAAATCAACTTTCTTAAAAATCATCGTAGACCTTTGTGTTTTACATATTTTTTCATCAGAAGAACGAGATAAAACGATTGGCGTTAAAAAATTTCATCTAGAAAAAATTGCAAAAAAGTTAGCAAGTCACCATGAACTTTATCGAGAAATTTCGAAAAAAGTCGATTTTTTCAAACTTTGAACGGCTGTAGCGGCCGAACGAAGAATCCAATTTGAACGCGGATTGCAAATCTGTGTTCCTCGTGTGTCAATTAGTCGGATTTGATTAAAATTGGCGATTTTTTATTTTTGACAAAAAACCGAAATTCTATCCAAGGGTCCCCCCTTCTTACTTTTTATCAAAAATTGCATTAAAAATGATTTCCTGCAGAAACCACTGGTTGGATCCGAGGTTTCTTCACGGCACTCGAAAGATCGCTTCAAGACGCTTCAGAAAATGTACTTTCGCAGAAACAAATGTCAATTTGAAGCCCGTGACACGCCAGCAAAAAAACTCGAAAATGGAAAAAATCGAAAAAATCAACTTTCTTAAAAATCATCGTAGACCTTTGTGTTTTACATATTTTTTCATCAGAAGAACGAGATAAAACGATTGGCGTTAAAAAATTTCATCTAGAAAAAATTGCAAAAAAGTTAGCAAGTCACCATGAACTTTATCGAGAAATTTCGAAAAAAGTCGATTTTTTCAAACTTTGAACGGCTGTAGCGGCCGAACGAAGAATCCAATTTGAACGCGGATTGCAAATCTGTGTTCCTCGTGTGTCAATTAGTCGGATTTGATTAAAATTGGCGATTTTTTATTTTTGACAAAAAACCGAAATTCTATCCAAGGGTCCCCCCTTCTTACTTTTTATCAAAAATTGCATTAAAAATGATTTCCTGCAGAAACCACTGGTTGGATCCGAGGTTTCTTCACGGCACTCGAAAGATCGCTTCAAGACGCTTCAGAAAATGTACTTTCGCAGAAACAAATGTCAATTTGAAGCCCGTGACACGCCAGCAAAAAAACTCGAAAATGGAAAAAATCGAAAAAATCAACTTTCTTAAAAATCATCGTAGACCTTTGTGTTTTACATATTTTTTCATCAGAAGAACGAGATAAAACGATTGGCGTTAAAAAATTTCATCTAGAAAAAATTGCAAAAAAGTTAGCAAGTCACCATGAACTTTATCGAGAAATTTCGAAAAAAGTCGATTTTTTCAAACTTTGAACGGCTGTAGCGGCCGAACGAAGAATCCAATTTTAACGCGGATTGCAAATCTGTGTTCCTCGTGTGTCAATTAGTCGGATTTGATTAAAATTGGCGATTTTTTATTTTTGACAAAAAACCGAAATTCTATCCAAGGGTCCCCCCTTCTTACTTTTTATCAAAAATTGCATTAAAAATGATTTCCTGCAGAAACCACTGGTTGGATCCGAGGTTTCTTCACGGCACTCGAAAGATCGCTTCAAGACGCTTCAGAAAATGTACTTTCGCAGAAACAAATGTCAATTTGAAGCCCGTGACACGCCAGCAAAAAAACTCGAAAATGGAAAAAATCGAAAAAATCAACTTTCTTAAAAATCATCGTAGACCTTTGTGTTTTACATATTTTTTCATCAGAAGAACGAGATAAAACGATTGGCGTTAAAAAATTTCATCTAGAAAAAATTGCAAAAAAGTTAGCAAGTCACCATGAACTTTATCGAGAAATTTCGAAAAAAGTCGATTTTTTCAAACTTTGAACGGCTGTAGCGGCCGAACGAAGAATCCAATTTGAACGCGGATTGCAAATCTGTGTTCCTCGTGTGTCAATTAGTCGGATTTGATTAAAATTGGCGATTTTTTATTTTTGACAAAAAACCGAAATTCTATCCAAGGGTCCCCCCTTCTTACTTTTTATCAAAAATTGCATTAAAAATGATTTCCTGCAGAAACCACTGGTTGGATCCGAGGTTTCTTCACGGCACTCGAAAGATCGCTTCAAGACGCTTCAGAAAATGTACTTTCGCAGAAACAAATGTCAATTTGAAGCCCGTGACACGCCAGCAAAAAAACTCGAAAATGGAAAAAATCGAAAAAATCAACTTTCTTAAAAATCATCGTAGACCTTTGTGTTTTACATATTTTTTCATCAGAAGAACGAGATAAAACGATTGGCGTTAAAAAATTTCATCTAGAAAAAATTGCAAAAAAGTTAGCAAGTCACCATGAACTTTATCGAGAAATTTCGAAAAAAGTCGATTTTTTCAAACTTTGAACGGCTGTAGCGGCCGAACGAAGAATCCAATTTGAACGCGGATTGCAAATCTGTGTTCCTCGTGTGTCAATTAGTCGGATTTGATTAAAATTGGCGATTTTTTATTTTTGACAAAAAACCGAAATTCTATCCAAGGGTCCCCCCTTCTTACTTTTTATCAAAAATTGCATTAAAAATGATTTCCTGCAGAAACCACTGGTTGGATCCGAGGTTTCTTCACGGCACTCGAAAGATCGCTTCAAGACGCTTCAGAAAATGTACTTTCGCAGAAACAAATGTCAATTTGAAGCCCGTGACACGCCAGCAAAAAAACTCGAAAATGGAAAAAATCGAAAAAATCAACTTTCTTAAAAATCATCGTAGACCTTTGTGTTTTACATATTTTTTCATCAGAAGAACGAGATAAAACGATTGGCGTTAAAAAATTTCATCTAGAAAAAATTGCAAAAAAGTTAGCAAGTCACCATGAACTTTATCGAGAAATTTCGAAAAAAGTCGATTTTTTCAAACTTTGAACGGCTGTAGCGGCCGAACGAAGAATCCAATTTTAACGCGGATTGCAAATCTGTGTTCCTCGTGTGTCAATTAGTCGGATTTGATTAAAATTGGCGATTTTTTATTTTTGACAAAAAACCGAAATTCTATCCAAGGGTCCCCCCTTCTTACTTTTTATCAAAAATTGCATTAAAAATGATTTCCTGCAGAAACCACTGGTTGGATCCGAGGTTTCTTCACGGCACTCGAAAGATCGCTTCAAGACGCTTCAGAAAATGTACTTTCGCAGAAACAAATGTCAATTTGAAGCCCGTGACACGCCAGCAAAAAAACTCGAAAATGGAAAAAATCGAAAAAATCAACTTTCTTAAAAATCATCGTAGACCTTTGTGTTTTACATATTTTTTCATCAGAAGAACGAGATAAAACGATTGGCGTTAAAAAATTTCATCTAGAAAAAATTGCAAAAAAGTTAGCAAGTCACCATGAACTTTATCGAGAAATTTCGAAAAAAGTCGATTTTTTCAAACTTTGAACGGCTGTAGCGGCCGAACGAAGAATCCAATTTGAACGCGGATTGCAAATCTGTGTTCCTCGTGTGTCAATTAGTCGGATTTGATTAAAATTGGCGATTTTTTATTTTTGACAAAAAACCGAAATTCTATCCAAGGGTCCCCCCTTCTTACTTTTTATCAAAAATTGCATTAAAAATGATTTCCTGCAGAAACCACTGGTTGGATCCGAGGTTTCTTCACGGCACTCGAAAGATCGCTTCAAGACGCTTCAGAAAATGTACTTTCGCAGAAACAAATGTCAATTTGAAGCCCGTGACACGCCAGCAAAAAAACTCGAAAATGGAAAAAATCGAAAAAATCAACTTTCTTAAAAATCATCGTAGACCTTTGTGTTTTACATATTTTTTCATCAGAAGAACGAGATAAAACGATTGGCGTTAAAAAATTTCATCTAGAAAAAATTGCAAAAAAGTTAGCAAGTCACCATGAACTTTATCGAGAAATTTCGAAAAAAGTCGATTTTTTCAAACTTTGAACGGCTGTAGCGGCCGAACGAAGAATCCAATTTGAACGCGGATTGCAAATCTGTGTTCCTCGTGTGTCAATTAGTCGGATTTGATTAAAATTGGCGATTTTTTATTTTTGACAAAAAACCGAAATTCTATCCAAGGGTCCCCCCTTCTTACTTTTTATCAAAAATTGCATTAAAAATGATTTCCTGCAGAAACCACTGGTTGGATCCGAGGTTTCTTCACGGCACTCGAAAGATCGCTTCAAGACGCTTCAGAAAATGTACTTTCGCAGAAACAAATGTCAATTTGAAGCCCGTGACACGCCAGCAAAAAAACTCGAAAATGGAAAAAATCGAAAAAATCAACTTTCTTAAAAATCATCGTAGACCTTTGTGTTTTACATATTTTTTCATCAGAAGAACGAGATAAAACGATTGGCGTTAAAAAATTTCATCTAGAAAAAATTGCAAAAAAGTTAGCAAGTCACCATGAACTTTATCGAGAAATTTCGAAAAAAGTCGATTTTTTCAAACTTTGAACGGCTGTAGCGGCCGAACGAAGAATCCAATTTTAACGCGGATTGCAAATCTGTGTTCCTCGTGTGTCAATTAGTCGGATTTGATTAAAATTGGCGATTTTTTATTTTTGACAAAAAACCGAAATTCTATCCAAGGGTCCCCCCTTCTTACTTTTTATCAAAAATTGCATTAAAAATGATTTCCTGCAGAAACCACTGGTTGGATCCGAGGTTTCTTCACGGCACTCGAAAGATCGCTTCAAGACGCTTCAGAAAATGTACTTTCGCAGAAACAAATGTCAATTTGAAGCCCGTGACACGCCAGCAAAAAAACTCGAAAATGGAAAAAATCGAAAAAATCAACTTTCTTAAAAATCATCGTAGACCTTTGTGTTTTACATATTTTTTCATCAGAAGAACGAGATAAAACGATTGGCGTTAAAAAATTTCATCTAGAAAAAATTGCAAAAAAGTTAGCAAGTCACCATGAACTTTATCGAGAAATTTCGAAAAAAGTCGATTTTTTCAAACTTTGAACGGCTGTAGCGGCCGAACGAAGAATCCAATTTGAACGCGGATTGCAAATCTGTGTTCCTCGTGTGTCAATTAGTCGGATTTGATTAAAATTGGCGATTTTTTATTTTTGACAAAAAACCGAAATTCTATCCAAGGGTCCCCCCTTCTTACTTTTTATCAAAAATTGCATTAAAAATGATTTCCTGCAGAAACCACTGGTTGGATCCGAGGTTTCTTCACGGCACTCGAAAGATCGCTTCAAGACGCTTCAGAAAATGTACTTTCGCAGAAACAAATGTCAATTTGAAGCCCGTGACACGCCAGCAAAAAAACTCGAAAATGGAAAAAATCGAAAAAATCAACTTTCTTAAAAATCATCGTAGACCTTTGTGTTTTACATATTTTTTCATCAGAAGAACGAGATAAAACGATTGGCGTTAAAAAATTTCATCTAGAAAAAATTGCAAAAAAGTTAGCAAGTCACCATGAACTTTATCGAGAAATTTCGAAAAAAGTCGATTTTTTCAAACTTTGAACGGCTGTAGCGGCCGAACGAAGAATCCAATTTTAACGCGGATTGCAAATCTGTGTTCCTCGTGTGTCAATTAGTCGGATTTGATTAAAATTGGCGATTTTTTATTTTTGACAAAAAACCGAAATTCTATCCAAGGGTCCCCCCTTCTTACTTTTTATCAAAAATTGCATTAAAAATGATTTCCTGCAGAAACCACTGGTTGGATCCGAGGTTTCTTCACGGCACTCGAAAGATCGCTTCAAGACGCTTCAGAAAATGTACTTTCGCAGAAACAAATGTCAATTTGAAGCCCGTGACACGCCAGCAAAAAAACTCGAAAATGGAAAAAATCGAAAAAATCAACTTTCTTAAAAATCATCGTAGACCTTTGTGTTTTACATATTTTTTCATCAGAAGAACGAGATAAAACGATTGGCGTTAAAAAATTTCATCTAGAAAAAATTGCAAAAAAGTTAGCAAGTCACCATGAACTTTATCGAGAAATTTCGAAAAAAGTCGATTTTTTCAAACTTTGAACGGCTGTAGCGGCCGAACGAAGAATCCAATTTGAACGCGGATTGCAAATCTGTGTTCCTCGTGTGTCAATTAGTCGGATTTGATTAAAATTGGCGATTTTTTATTTTTGACAAAAAACCGAAATTCTATCCAAGGGTCCCCCCTTCTTACTTTTTATCAAAAATTGCATTAAAAATGATTTCCTGCAGAAACCACTGGTTGGATCCGAGGTTTCTTCACGGCACTCGAAAGATCGCTTCAAGACGCTTCAGAAAATGTACTTTCGCAGAAACAAATGTCAATTTGAAGCCCGTGACACGCCAGCAAAAAAACTCGAAAATGGAAAAAATCGAAAAAATCAACTTTCTTAAAAATCATCGTAGACCTTTGTGTTTTACATATTTTTTCATCAGAAGAACGAGATAAAACGATTGGCGTTAAAAAATTTCATCTAGAAAAAATTGCAAAAAAGTTAGCAAGTCACCATGAACTTTATCGAGAAATTTCGAAAAAAGTCGATTTTTTCAAACTTTGAACGGCTGTAGCGGCCGAACGAAGAATCCAATTTTAACGCGGATTGCAAATCTGTGTTCCTCGTGTGTCAATTAGTCGGATTTGATTAAAATTGGCGATTTTTTATTTTTGACAAAAAACCGAAATTCTATCCAAGGGTCCCCCCTTCTTACTTTTTATCAAAAATTGCATTAAAAATGATTTCCTGCAGAAACCACTGGTTGGATCCGAGGTTTCTTCACGGCACTCGAAAGATCGCTTCAAGACGCTTCAGAAAATGTACTTTCGCAGAAACAAATGTCAATTTGAAGCCCGTGACACGCCAGCAAAAAAACTCGAAAATGGAAAAAATCGAAAAAATCAACTTTCTTAAAAATCATCGTAGACCTTTGTGTTTTACATATTTTTTCATCAGAAGAACGAGATAAAACGATTGGCGTTAAAAAATTTCATCTAGAAAAAATTGCAAAAAAGTTAGCAAGTCACCATGAACTTTATCGAGAAATTTCGAAAAAAGTCGATTTTTTCAAACTTTGAACGGCTGTAGCGGCCGAACGAAGAATCCAATTTGAACGCGGATTGCAAATCTGTGTTCCTCGTGTGTCAATTAGTCGGATTTGATTAAAATTGGCGATTTTTTATTTTTGACAAAAAACCGAAATTCTATCCAAGGGTCCCCCCTTCTTACTTTTTATCAAAAATTGCATTAAAAATGATTTCCTGCAGAAACCACTGGTTGGATCCGAGGTTTCTTCACGGCACTCGAAAGATCGCTTCAAGACGCTTCAGAAAATGTACTTTCGCAGAAACAAATGTCAATTTGAAGCCCGTGACACGCCAGCAAAAAAACTCGAAAATGGAAAAAATCGAAAAAATCAACTTTCTTAAAAATCATCGTAGACCTTTGTGTTTTACATATTTTTTCATCAGAAGAACGAGATAAAACGATTGGCGTTAAAAAATTTCATCTAGAAAAAATTGCAAAAAAGTTAGCAAGTCACCATGAACTTTATCGAGAAATTTCGAAAAAAGTCGATTTTTTCAAACTTTGAACGGCTGTAGCGGCCGAACGAAGAATCCAATTTTAACGCGGATTGCAAATCTGTGTTCCTCGTGTGTCAATTAGTCGGATTTGATTAAAATTGGCGATTTTTTATTTTTGACAAAAAACCGAAATTCTATCCAAGGGTCCCCCCTTCTTACTTTTTATCAAAAATTGCATTAAAAATGATTTCCTGCAGAAACCACTGGTTGGATCCGAGGTTTCTTCACGGCACTCGAAAGATCGCTTCAAGACGCTTCAGAAAATGTACTTTCGCAGAAACAAATGTCAATTTGAAGCCCGTGACACGCCAGCAAAAAAACTCGAAAATGGAAAAAATCGAAAAAATCAACTTTCTTAAAAATCATCGTAGACCTTTGTGTTTTACATATTTTTTCATCAGAAGAACGAGATAAAACGATTGGCGTTAAAAAATTTCATCTAGAAAAAATTGCAAAAAAGTTAGCAAGTCACCATGAACTTTATCGAGAAATTTCGAAAAAAGTCGATTTTTTCAAACTTTGAACGGCTGTAGCGGCCGAACGAAGAATCCAATTTTAACGCGGATTGCAAATCTGTGTTCCTCGTGTGTCAATTAGTCGGATTTGATTAAAATTGGCGATTTTTTATTTTTGACAAAAAACCGAAATTCTATCCAAGGGTCCCCCCTTCTTACTTTTTATCAAAAATTGCATTAAAAATGATTTCCTGCAGAAACCACTGGTTGGATCCGAGGTTTCTTCACGGCACTCGAAAGATCGCTTCAAGACGCTTCAGAAAATGTACTTTCGCAGAAACAAATGTCAATTTGAAGCCCGTGACACGCCAGCAAAAAAACTCGAAAATGGAAAAAATCGAAAAAATCAACTTTCTTAAAAATCATCGTAGACCTTTGTGTTTTACATATTTTTTCATCAGAAGAACGAGATAAAACGATTGGCGTTAAAAAATTTCATCTAGAAAAAATTGCAAAAAAGTTAGCAAGTCACCATGAACTTTATCGAGAAATTTCGAAAAAAGTCGATTTTTTCAAACTTTGAACGGCTGTAGCGGCCGAACGAAGAATCCAATTTGAACGCGGATTGCAAATCTGTGTTCCTCGTGTGTCAATTAGTCGGATTTGATTAAAATTGGCGATTTTTTATTTTTGACAAAAAACCGAAATTCTATCCAAGGGTCCCCCCTTCTTACTTTTTATGAAAAATTGCATTAAAAATGATTTCCTGCAAAAACCACTGGTTGGATCCGGGGTTTCTTGACGTCACTCGAAAGATCGCTTCAAGACGCTTCAGAAAATGTACTTTCGCAGAAACAATTGTCAATTTGAAGCCCGTGAGACGTCAGCAAAAAAACTCGAAAATGGAAAAAATCGAAAAAATCAACTTTCTTAAAAATCATCGTAGAGCTTTATATGTTATACCTATCGCGGAGCAAAGCATTTGATAAACAAAAGGGCACCGGTAAATACGTGTTTGGTCGTGCATCGTGTATAATTAAAATGGCGCGATGCCAGAATAATTTGACTTTTTCGGAACGAGTCGTGCGGTCGGTGAGGAATTCCAGCGCCGCAGAGTGTGTGTGCATTGTCGATTTATTTATAGACACGGAGAGTGGAAAATGGAGAACGGAGGAGTATTCGAGTTAGTGTATGAGTGTGTATGCGTGGAATGGCGAGCGCCTCAATAATTAAGCAGAATTAGTAGAATTATATGAGGGCAATTAATCAATTATCAACGCCACACCATCCGACGAGGAGAGACGCCGGACACGCCCACAAAATAGCTATTTTCGCCTGGAACCGAACCACCAGGGGTTTTCAACCTCTCCATCGAAATTTTTGATAAGTCGTGAATAATATAAAAAATTATGTTAACATTCACTAACATGTACCATTAATGCCTACCTTTGCATTTGTTTTACCTAACGCACTTTCTTATTTATTTCATTATTATTATTCATGGTGATGGTTTTGACGTTTTACTGTTTTACTTGATAATGACAGTAAAACGTCGAAACTTAAGTCGTGATATGTATGTATACGTAATATTTGTACATACATCAAATAAATTGTGGTAAAAAACTTAGTGTTTTATTCAGTGTTTCATTATTATTATATGTAGCATTTTGTAATATTTTATAAATGAGAAATAAAGTTTATTATTATTATTATTATTTCAGTAAAATCAGGATAAAGAGTGCGCGTGTAAAAGGGCAACTTTTTGGAGATTAAAAATATGCACATTATTACAATGATTGTGAGTAAACATTTTTGACAATTCCAAGCCCGCATTTAAACTCTCGAACACATTTCGAAATACGAAAGGAAACATTTTAAGGCAGTTTGAAACAGACGGCGAGATTTACGCTCTCGAAATATCCCGTGAAGAGATTCAAAAGAATGTCGTAGCAGCAGCAACAGCGGCAGCAGCAGCATTCGGCTATAAATATGTAAAGTGAGCGTTGCGATCTAATAAAACTTCCGCCCCCTCATTACAATGCCCTTCTCTCCTCTTGCCTTATTCAAACCAACCCCAATTTAAAATTTAAATCCACATGGAGGGACGGAAGAGGTGGAGAAGGCGAGGCGAGGCGCAATCAATTCCTCCAATATATTCTAATTTCCCAAAGTGCCGTTATGAAACGGAACCTATTAAAGGGACGACGGCGGCGGTGGAGGTTGCGGGGTGCGCCGGCAATTTCCATCACAAGAACTCCAAAGGATAATTGAAAAGAAAGATTGTGCAATATTAGGAAATAATAAACTGTTTTTGTTGTTTATGGTGGAGGCTTATAATAAAAACACCGTGGCGACGGCATGGACAAGTATTATAAATCCATTGCCCATTTTCAAGTTGTCCATTATGGAAATACGATTCAATGATGAAACGCTCGCGAAGTTGTGAGAATACCATGATTAAATTAAAACTGACTTTTAATTGACATAAAGTCAACAACGAATCTAAGACCGTGATTTTGTTTATCATGGCCATGCCTTATCTAAATAATTTTTATACATACGGTATATGTTGTATGCATGTAATAATAATAATAATAATAAATTGTCCACACTTTTAATATGTACATAAAATAACGGTATAGCTATTTAAATTCCTGGAGGTAATTAAGTCGCATTGTTGAATATTCAAACCGTCTATAAAGTGTAATTATTAACAATAAAGTTTATGAAGTATGCAAACGGGTCGTGTTTTTAGGAGCGCGGACACGGTTGTTAAGGCCGCCTGAATTGCGTTTTGCTTCTTTTTCTTTTTTTAATTTCTGTGCTGTAACGTGAATTAATGGCAGCATTTGCATATCGCTGTTGAATGGATTATTGTGAGAGGATGCAAAAAGAGAAAAAAAAAAAGGTGGACGTCGGGTTTCTCTTCGTTGTGGCGGTGTTAATGGCGATCGTTCGTTCGTTCTTTTTTTTTTAATTAACTGTAACGAGACCGAGAACCGTTGCATGTACGAAATTTCACGCTACATGCACGCGCGCCGAAGACGATCCTTCATTTTGTAATCCGAGCCGCCACCTATCCCGCGCTAACGCAACCTTTGGATTAAAACACGAGTCGCAGCCCGGTTTCTGTTTCTGTCACAATCATTTTTGCAAATTGAAATTTTGGCGATTTTTTTAATTTTAAGTCAAAATTGAATAAATTCGATAAAGACGAAAAATAGCCTGAATATATGAATATTCAACCTGTTAGTGACTCTGCAAAATTAAGTCTTATTAGGGCTACTAACAAATCACTGAAACAACTAGGTTGTCTCAAATTTATTTATTGATATTGAAAATTTGATATTTTTAAATACAATAAGTTATTTGTTTATAGTCTTAGTAAGACTTAATTTTTGCTTGCAGATTAACGAACAGGTTGAATATTCATATATTCAGGCTACATTTCGTTATATTGTATTTATCTAATGCTTTCTGCAACAAGTAATGTTATTCTCAATTTGTTTATTGATATTTTTAAGTTTAACTCTGCTGCATATGGGACTACAATTTGAAAGCAAGTTGTAACACAAAATAGACCACTTACAAATCTGTATATACGAAGCTGAACAAAGGAGCAAATTATGAACCATTTTTTACACCTCATTTTTACACTTCTAGTGCTAACTGAGAGTGCTTTTTAAAATGAGTGAAATCATGTGCAGCAAAGTTTTGCCCAAGTTTTAAATTAAAGGAAAATAAATTATATGTTTCTCTAAATGAAGTAATTAAGATTTAAAAACACAGAGAGGATATTTTTCGCTTCCTGTCAAATGTCAATGAATAATCACTGAACGTACTTATTGGAATAAAAAAAAAATGATAGATGGCGCTGACGATATTCTGGATATAATTTTAAAAGGAATTTTAAAATAGTCGTCCTAACATATAGAACTTTAGGCATAACTAGGTTAAAGTTCTGAAATTAAGGAATCACTACAATATTTTGTTTTAAGTCAGTTGGGGGATTACCAGGGTTCACCCAATTTCCGCCGTTCGAAGTATTTCTGGTATACATGCACAGGACCAACCACAAGTTTTCTATTTTCCTAAAATTAAATTCAAATGTGCACCTACCTTGTAACATGTGAGGGTTAAAATTTAACAAAAACCCCGTGACGTCATCTATGGAGGTTTAATAAAATCATAATAACAGTTACCCATGTTTTACAATGCAGCTCATATTTTTAAACTAATTTATAAATTTTTACCGTTTTATAAGTTAAGTTGATATTTTTTTTATTTTTCTACACAATCTGTCAAAGAGACAATAACTATTTAGTTTGATGATAGTCATGTTGAAAAGTTTCCCACTAGAAACTTATCAGTATATTCACTTTTACAGTAGTCCATTAATATGAAACAATAAATAAAAAGTTTTCAACGGTAATTGCACAAGTGCATTGGAAATTATCGGTAACAAGTTTCCATGATTTCGACAAACAAAAAATATAAACACATTTATTGGCATCATGGGCGTATATTGTGCCAATTTGAACATTAAATCTTTAAACAGATCAAACAATACTTGAAAATCAGAAGAGTACTTCTCATGCACTAACCTAGCAGTGAGAACCACTTCCCAAATGGGAGTTTTCACTTTCAATAGCTTTCAAAAACTTTGGTACCCGTGGTACATCCGAATGCGCATTATAACCGGCTTTAATTGTATTTCAAATTAACTACTGTTCGATTTCTGTAACAATTTGATAAATACCAAACAGTTCGTACTTTTTCTAACAGACGACGCCACTATTTGCATTTCAATAAATTTACACGGTGTAAATCGGACTTTTGCGCAGAATATACGACGATTGTAGGCGTTTTTACAACTCTCTCTGTACTACCGTGAGATTAAAAAGTCCAAAATAGTTAGCAGCCTTTAAAACATAACCTAACTAACAGAATTTCAGCGGCGTCACTAAGAATGGGAATTTTTGCATAAAACATCCAGATAATGAATCCAAAATTGATGATCAGTTCCAGAAATAACTGTTAATGTTTAAAATAGACAAAATCGGTAGAAAACTATTTTTAGTAAAACAAGTAACCTTAAAAAATCACAAGATGTCAAAATTAACATTGCATTGGAGAATTCCAGACAACCAATACAATTTTACTTGAATATTTATAGGAATTTTCAGAAAATGTACTGCCAACTATTTTCGACTTTTTGATCTCACTGTAGAATGGTAAATTAATTGTAAACCAATCACATGCCGAAACATTATGCGAGTAGAGAACCAATCGCAAAGCCGCAATCGAAATCTACATTTGTTATCGCGACAACAAAGTTGCTTAATAGCTGATTGGTCCTAATTAATTTGTGTTTCACCAAGCTACGTTTGGCTGGATATAGCTGGTACAGTCGACAAAATTATTATGACATTCTACAATCATGGATAATATAAACACTCACCTGGATTTTCGTAGACCATCTTGTAGACGAGCATGGCGGCGTCCTCCTCCGCCAGAAAATCCCACAGGCCGTCGCAGGCGATTATCAGGAAGTCTTCGGTGCCCGAAAGTGGGATCTCCCGGACGTCCGGCTCCGCCGTTACATAGGGTTTGTATTCAGAATCTCCTGTAATTAATAAAAAAAAAAACAAATATTAAATGCGATGCAGTATGACATATTAAATATTATTGCTGCTATTATTTATTTCTATTATGTTTGCACCATAAACATCAATTAGAACAATTCTCATTTTGTTTATTAACAATTGCTTTGCTTACATTGTACCTGAAGCACATTAAAATTTAAAAGTATGCTCGAAAATGTAAAAATAAAACATTTCAGTTGTGTTTTAAACCTTCAATCAGCTTTTCTGAATAACATTTTTAAATATCTTCAATAATGGTTGTTGGACTATTTTTTTATAATTCCAGAAATTCGCCACTTATAGGTTTGAGATAATGCAAAAACTTTTTGCAAGAATAAAATTTTCTTTGAGGTATTAATAATAAAACATTTTTCCATATGTGTCCAACTTTCAAGTTTTCAAGACCCTGTGTATGTCTAATTTAATGTTTTCGCAGGTACGGTATGATATAATCGGTTCTCAGGTTATAATTCGCACGGCTTGTGTTTTGTTTTCACTATGTTGGACTCTCTGCAGTGTTTTTCAAGTGATTTCGCTGACCTCGTCACCTTCCCTTTATCTGAATCTGGATATGAACGTGGACTCAGCCGTCTCCTAAAAAGGCAGCAGAAACGTTGCCTTTCGAGGTGTCCCCGGCCTATGGAAATCTGCCGTCGATTGTCAACCATCGCACCGTCGTTGTTGAAGGGCAAAGTTCACCATGAACATTTTTCACTCAGCGATGAATTTGCTCTGGTGTACTGCCCTCAGCACGCAAAAACCGTATTACTGCCCGTTGATCCGTCGCGCACGATACTATGACCTAATCAGTCGTACCACGAATACGCTCTATGCACGAATCACAGGAATCATGTTATGCAGTAGTCGAACATATCACAGAAGTCTTCGTTATGTGGTGAACGGTATTTGTACATTAGCGCTCGAGGGGGTTTAATTGAATATACAGCATATTATGTTTAAAATTTTATCAACAATAATATTTGTATATTATTTCCATTTGTGCAATTTGTACCCGTTTTATTTTTATTTTGTTTCTATTTATTTTAACATGTTCTGTTCGTTATTGTTATTTATATGATTTTTAGTGCAATATATTTTATATGTAAATTACCTTATTTTTACTTGCTGCATTTACAAAATATTATTGTTTTAAGTAATTAAGGAGATTTTCCGTTAATAAACCTATTATTATTATTAAATATTACCTATTGCTCTTGACACGGCCAACTGTCCATCAACTCTCCACGTGCCCCAATAGATCACTTGGCCACCCAATTCTTCCACTCGGTCTTTTTCATCCTAAAAAATAAATTGTGAAATAATTTCCTTTCGTCTCACCAAGTACAATAAAAATAAGCATTTAACCTTTTGTAGTTTTTTTTTTCACACTTACAAATTGTATTTTCTTTGTAAAAAGAGGTTTCCCGTATATATTTTAAATAAATAAATAAGCATTGCAAATCGTACCATAATTAGATTATTTAAATTTCTGTTAAAATTAATTGTAAATTGTCGATCATTACAAAAATGGGTAGTATTTCAAACTGCTTTTTTTTAAATCAATTTAAAGTAATTGTTTTTGTTGCTTAAATCATACTTCATTTTTGTAATTTAATTTTTGTTAAAAGGGATCTCCCATTTATGAATAAACAAATAAATAAATAAATTTAAGTTGTTTTGACTCTAAAATATTAACTTTCCTCAGGGATGGAAGCATATTCGTGTACGTTCGCAGAACTCTCACAAGAGCGTATTTCCAGTACCAGGTATGCACCGGTCAGCTATCAATTGTTTTTGAAAAGATTGTTAAATTTCCAAATGTAAAATTTTTACTGCAGGTGTGTATGACTGACAAGATATCAATTGTTTTTCAAAAGATTGTTAAATTTCGAAATTATTTTATTTATGTTTTTTAACAGGTTAAAGTTGTAAAATTTTTATATAAAAAAAACACTCCATTCACAAACAACTTTAAATAAATTAGGCCATGTTATGGTAATATTTTCGTTGGCACAACACCAAGTCATTTTGTTTTGAGGTTATAATATTTGAAGTTCAGCCTTCCATTGAAGTCTTTCACACGCAAATAAGATTGAGATAACAAAAGTACAAAGAATTATGCTATTTAACGCTGCCGCCACAATTGGGATTGCATATACGCAAATATAAAGTTGGACGCACCAGTGCGTCGGTGGCAGCGAACGTGTTAATAGGCATTTTGTTATTAATGTTAATTATTTTTATCGATTCCAAAGTAATATAGGAAAAACCAGGCGCGCATCCAGGGGGGTGGCTAACAGGCTTAAAAAATAGTTTAAACTCAAGAACAATAACAAACTGTGAATAATGTGTCTATTAGCGACTTCACGTATGAATATATTGAAAGTACACCAGTACCAACCTAACGTGCTGCAAAGTAACATTATTTTCATAGCCGTGTTGGTTCTGTTCACTTCCTAATGTTTGTCACTAAAGATGTCAAAAAATCTAATCATCAGTGGATATGGTATATTTGACGATATAGCTTAATTCTGAATCGAATAAACAAATGTAAATGTCAAAAAAGTGTTGATTAATCAATCAATTTGCGTTTGAACCGGGTTTTTTTTCTATTACGTCTGATTAATATCCACGAAAAATATTGTTCTGTACAAAAATAGCCTTAATATATTATTTTTTGTATTTATTACATTTATTTAATGCATCTGCAACAAGGGAGGTTGTCTCGAATTTATTTATCGTTCCGCCAGGGATTGAACAAAAACAAAAGAGATTTCTAATGCGTGCTTACTTGTCGGCAAGGCTTGTGCGGGTTGACACACTGCAGTATCCTCCCCTGATTGGCAAGTAGCGCTTGGGAATCCCCCACCCAGGCAATGTACAGGGATTTCTCTTTCGGCCTCAGCAGCGCACACACGGCCGTCGTGCCACTGCTGAAATTCTAAAAAAGAAAAATCATTACACCAACGAAAGAAAATAATAATAAAATAGATCTTTTACCGCGTGCACAATTAGAATTCAAATGACCTTCAAAGGACAAGCCGGGATCTACGTAGATATTTTCTTTAACCCTTCAGCGACGGGATATATTTGTACTTAGTAAACACGTGAGACGCATTTTATTTTTTAGGTAATTCAAAATTAGCTTATTTAATAAAGTTATAGATAAATAATTTTTAAAAACGTGGTTTTTCCACGGTTAATTTTAACAAACCGTTTTTTAATATTACCTGTTCTAAAATTAATTATTATATTGACAAGTGTAAGGCTGCCAAGCTAGTAACACAATAAAGATTATTATTATTAGTATTGGTTTTATTTAATATTAGAAAATCACAGAACGTAACCTCCATTTCTTTTGCACGGTAGAGTGTATCTACCAATTAAAAATGGACCCGACTGTACACAAAAATTCCATTGCACAAAATCGCCTCCGTCTAACCCAAAACGCTGGAAATATAATTAAACGCACAAACTTCGACTTTACATTTTTGTTTTATGCTATTTTAGAAAATTCCAGAACGTAACCTCAATTTTGCAATTCAATTTTTTTTTTGCGTGTGGAGTGTACCCAATAAAAAGAGACCCGACTGTACACAAAAATTCCACCTACGGCTAACCTAAAACGTTGGACATGTATTTAAACACGCACTCACCTCGACTTTACATTTTTGCAGGAAGAGCTCGTCTGTCTTGCGGAAGGCATCTTTTAAGGCTTGCTCCGGGTTGCAGGCGAAGTGCTTGCTCTCTGCCAGGAACTGGTGGAGGTGGGCGGCGCTGTAGGCGGCAGCGTCGTGCCCCGCGTGCCCATCGAATATTGCATAGTAACTGGACGGAGTTGCTTCCTAGAAAAATAACACGAAAACCATTAGTACACGCTTTCAATCAACGTCCACAAAACTTTACACTCTGTTGGTTTATTACGATCGCAGAAAATTTGCAAAGAAACTTACGAAGTTACGACGATACGATTGCCGCCATTTTGAAATTCGTATTACATTTGTTTGTTTATAAACACACAATTAATGGGTGGGTCAGGTGCGCCAACTATAAAGTTCCGCATACGGGCGTTAACGTCGCTTCACAGCAACCCGGTAATGGTAACGAGAACGGCAACCAAAAGTTAAATGATAACACAACTATAGACCTATTCATGAATAAGGGCGGTTTACGAACTAAGTTCGGAATATTCAAATAATATTGATATCCTTTTCTACCACCTGATAACCGAGCGGATATTCCCAAGACGTATGATTTCGTCGTCGGCCGTATCTAGAAAACACACACGCGGCCTGCGTAGCTCGGTCTTAGACCGAGCGGTAGAAGGAGAAAGAAATGGTTTACGGCGTCTCTTACTTACCGGTTATTTCATAGGCGCGCGCGATTTAGCCTATGGAGGAAAATTGCAACGGGCACTACTTGATTCGGACGGACAAGACACCCCGACCGCCATCTCTGCTGAATAGCAGGGAATAGGGAACGAGAAGGTTGGTTTATTTTCGTTTCCGTTCACGGGTTGTTGTGAAGGAACGCGATTTAAGCGAATTTAAATTACTACGACTTCAACAAAATCGAAGTACACAATAATTATACAATAAAGGGATCTAACTTACGGAAAAATCGGCGTTTTGTTTGTGTCCACTGAACTTTACACTCCGTTTGTTTATTACGATCGCAGAAAATTTGCAAAAACTTACGACGTTACGATGACGAGAGTTGCTACCTCAAAAATCACACGGTAACCGTTAAATACGGAAACGCGACCCGCTTTTAATCGCGGCCCATGTTTACGTCCACCAAACTTTATACTCTATTTATTATGATCGCGGATAATTTGCAAAAACTTACGAAGTTAAGACGACGATACGATTGCCGCCATCTTGAAATTCGCATTTGATTTGTTTATAAACGAAATTAATGGGGGGTCAGGTGCGCCAACTAAAGTTCTGCATACGGGCGTTAGATATAACGTTCGCGCACGCGAATGTACGCGAGTTTGAATTGTTGCGGTTGTAACATAATCGAAGTATAGTCGGGCCGCTGAGAGCTGCCTGTGACTCATCGCTTAAAATCGCAAGAATCAAGGTTTAAGTAAACGTATGTCCGTAAGAAAATTTGGTGCCGCGCTGATTTTCATTGGCGGGATATTTAAAAATTCTCGCGCACCACCTTATATATTTTCAGACCGGTTTATCATTTGGCGATTTGCGTTCAAAATAATTAAACACGTTAATCAATATATGTTGAGACTGACTTTTTAGCGATTTATTTCTGAGCATGATGAATTAATTAAGTATTAACTCGATCAAAATAAAAACTAAGGCACAATATAAACAAACTTTTTACGGTTATGTTATTTGACGTAGCGCTCAAATGCGATGCAAGAGTCATGCGTGAGCTTAGACCTACGTTTACGCTGCCCTATTCTTTAACACGCAGACACACGTTTCGTCTTTTATTCCATACTGTTTCGTACATGATAGAAAAAGATAGATATAAAATGCAAAGCAATTTTTACTACGAAAATGCATGAGTCACTGTCAGCTCTCAACGGATGAACTATACACAATAATTATACCGTGAGGTTGAAAAGTCGAAAATAGTTGGCAAATGTTTATAAAATGAGCAAAATCGGCAGATGAAACGCACAAAACTATTTTTAAAGAAAAGTAACCTTAAAATGTCAAAATTAACAAAATGTGCACCGCACTGCATTGGAGAATTCCAGACAGCCAATATAATATTACTTGAATGATTACAGGGATTTTCAGAATAGAAAATGTGCTGCCGACTATTTTCGACTCTGATCTCACGGTACAATTGAGGGCAAGGGCGTCCGCAGAGGAGGGCGCTGAATTTATTGAATGAAAGTAATATTATTATATATTAAACTTGTACGCAGTAGCTTAATGAATAATTTAACAATCACATCAAAATTAAAAATTATAACAAATAAAGTATGATACAGTGCGATCGAATAAAATTAGTCAAAAAAAATACATAGGTCTTTTCCTAAAATTATTAGCCGACGTATATTGATATTTTCAAATTTAGGAACTAAGAAAATACATAGGGCTTTTTGTTCATGACCTGCTTTGACTATTTTTTTATTCGATCTTGCTGTATTGTTAGTATTTGTATTATTTAAAAAAAATACAGAATAATCACTTGGTTTGTTTAACTTTCAATTATTTATTTAATTTCGATTAGTTTCGACTAACTGTCATTTTCAAGGAACGTACAGCGTTCGCATTTATTGTAAATGTGCGTTGGGTAAGAATCGGAGAATCAATCCAAAAATGTATTTTTACTGTACATTTCCTATTTATTCAGAATTTCTGTATGAGAGTTTTACCCCCCCGTAAAAATTTCTGGGGACGCCCATGATTGACGGATCTAATTTATAGAAACAGTTCGACTTACTTGATCGTTAAAGATCCCGTTGAGGTCGTGCACGACGATGTGCCTGTCCTCCATGCGCCTGCGCGAGTTCTTGACGGCGCAGCAGGTGATGAGGTTGAAGGGGGGCCCCGGCGAGGGCAGGGAGCACAGCATGCTGTTGTCCAGGTAGCGCTGGCACACCTCGTTCACCTTCAGTATGACGGACTGCATCAGTTTCAGCGGTTCGTACGCTGAAATCATGCACAAACGTTTGACCAATTGTAAATGTCGAAACGAAGAAGAAAAAAACATAGTATCATCCTGAACTGCACACTTACGAACCACCGGCATCACATTTGGTGACTTTCGAGGTTAAGTTATGCAAATTGTCAAATTTACAACGAATATAAAAAATAAATTCAAAGAAAAAACGAAATATAGCCTGAATATATGAATATTCAACCTGTTCGTAACTTCTGCAACAAGTAAGGTTGTTTTTCTATTTTATTTTTTTATTTATTGAATATAAAAAAAAACATAAGAACAGAAACTACTTTAATATTGTTTATGCTGGAGGCTTCTACTTCATTATACATTTTAAATATTATAATAAAACACTTTTAACTTTGTTTTGTATAACTTATATATTTCTTTTTGTGACTTCACACTTCTTGTGTGACCATTTTCAAACAAGAAGTGTGAAGTTCTTGTTTGAAAATGGTAATTGTATTACCGAAACTTAAGTCACAAAAATAAATATATAAGTTATACAAAACAAAGTTAAAAGTGTTTTATTAGAAACTACTTTAATAAATAATGGAAATATGTAAAAAAAAAATGAATTACAGACTGTCACATTCAGTTTCCAAAACTGAACCATTGGCGAGTTGGATAATGTACCGATATATATTATTTCTAATTAATTCAATCCAATCCTCTCGGATTTATTTTTCACAGTGCTGAAGACCGTTATTGCCGGATTTGAGGAGTAAAATTACGAACACAGCACGCAGCTGCATTTGGTTCACTTTTTGAATCTTGAACACGTGACGATGAAGGAATGTTCTTATGACTATTAGAATCTCAATGGGCGCGTTCGTCAGACTAAACAGTTGGGTGTTTACTGCCAACCGTTGGGGAATTTTCTGTTGATCGTGAACAAGTTCGTCCAGCGGTCGCTATTTTACCAATCGTACGAATTAGACTGATTGGTTTTGGAAACGAGTGTTGAAGTTGCCGCCGAAATGGAGGTTACAAAAGCAGCGTTCGTTAAACATCAACATTCAACGTGAATCAAAATAAACATGTTGACAGTTGAATCAAAAGCTTTCTATTCCGTAGATGAGTATCTAGATTTTAAATTTTAGAGTAATTATAACTAATGTTATTTTAATGTGTTTAGCTTTTAAGTTTATTGTATTTTATACATTTTACAATTGTATTGACATATTTCACATGAATGTTTGTATTCATCACGAAATAAATTATTTGAATTTGAATTCTGACAAACACGCCCAATGCTGCCAACCGAAAATTATTTAATTCACCATTTGACAGATCTACCAAATTGACAGTTTATAATGAGCTACGATATGCAAAGGAAGGACCCTTTTCTGCCCTATGATTATTTTCAATCAAAAATTTTATTCCAGTTGTCATAATCTGTGGTTTGATTTCTATACAATTGTAATTTAATTTCTTGCTTATTTTTTTTTAACAAGGTTATGTTCTAAATTTGTATTTACAAATACAGATGTCATCGGATGACAATGACAGAAATCTTCATATTATATCGAATTTACTATTATTATATTTGGAGCGTTCGTCAAAATTTTCAACTGTCAACATGTTTATTTCGATTTACGCTGAATGTTGATTTTTGATGAACGCTACTTCTGTAACCTCCATTTCGGCGGCAACTTCAACACTTGATTCCAACACCAGTTTTTAAAATGTCCTTAAGCTTTCGTTCAAACGCTTTAAACCTTCTTACACAACAATACCACATTGTTTAAATCAGCAAAACCGTAGCTTTGTTTCAATAAATAAACATAACCTCCAATTCGACAAATTGAAATTGCTTAATATCGTCTTAGTTACAGTCAATAATCACCAATTGTCTCATAATCAACCAGACGCACAAGACTTCCCGACAGTATCAATTAATAATCTATTTATCCCATGCAAAACCACATTAATACATGGAGTTCCAACGCCAATCAGTCTAATTTGTACGATTGGTAAAATGGCGACCGCTGGACGAACTTGTTCAGTGCGTTCATCAGAAAATACCCCAACGGTTGGCAGTAAACACCCAACTGTTTAGTCTGACGAACGCGCCCATTGTTATTTTTGGAGACCAACAGTCTATTAATCAGATGATGGTTGCGACTGTTACTACGTGGTAATTCATTATTTAATCACTGAATAAAACACTTACTATGTTTTTTACCACAATTTATTTGATGTACTACCGTGGACAAAAAAAATGACACCCCTAATTTGTCATGTGTTTATTATTTCTTATTTTTTAGTGTTGTGAATTTGACTTATGTAACCTTAATATTTGACAGTGACAGTTATAACTAGCAATACAGTAAATCTAAAAAGGTATTGCCTCCCAACATGCTTTGATTTTGTGCCAGAGCTTAGATTGACATTTGCCGGTTTGTCAAATGAAAAGTCATATTTACATTAATAAAATTAGGGGTGTCATTTTTTTTGTCCACGGTAGTATGTAAAACTTAAGTCGTGATATGTATGTATATGAAATATTTGTACATACATCAAATAAATTGTGGTAAAAAACATAGTAAGTGTTTTATTCAGTGATTTCAACAGTCTATTGTATAAAAATAATGAACAATACGTTTATCAACAACACGCACTAAGATCTTGACAAATTATCGAACACTCACCGTCGTCTGAAGGGTTAAATCCGCACGCCACCGGGTGTTTCCGGCAAGTCTTCCGCATGTCGTCGATGATGATCCGTATCAACGGCGACATCAAACTTTTCGGGCATTGTCTGTGGAGAAGGAGAGAAAATTAGATCAGATCTTAACGTGCAGCTAGACAAAATTGTGAGCACTTTTGGAGCACACGTAATAATATTTTAAAGAGTCAAGCAATGTTGGCCCGGGATGGGTGCAATTGGGATTATTTCGATGGCGCCTCTGAAGTGAAAAGCTTAACAAATGTTCTTTTTCGTGTGCCTCTTCATACTACTAATTATGGATCTAATAACCCGATTAGTAGGATGATGAGGTTATGTAATGATTTGGGTTCAAACCCTAATTTTCAAATTTTTAATTCATCGTTCAATGTATTTAAAAGGAGTCTAATGCGTATTGATTTGTCTCTTTGTACTTAAATTTATTTTAATTTTTATTTTCTTTGTGTTTTTTTAATTTCTGTTCATTAATTAGTTACTCCACTTAGGTTAGTACAGTGTGTATATATCTATGTTTACTATGTATAGGTTAGTATTTTGTGTATATATTTTTGTATATTAGTTATAATTGGTTGTGGTCACCCATTTGAATTTCGTTTTGATTTTGTGTTCATTTTAGTTTTAATTTTATTTTATTTTTAAGCATTTTAGTAAATTTGTAAAAAAGGTGTTATCCGTTTAAGTGAATAAATAAAAAAATAAATAAATAAATAAAATAAAATGTCGGCATGTCCAGCAATACAAACAGATGATCGAAGGTTTGTCAAAATACTGAACACTCCATATTTTTACAAACCCTTAACTGCAAAGGCAGCGTAGATGTATAAGTCCAACTTTATGTGAATTACATGATAGCATTGATTATAATACCGAATTAATGAGTGTAAAATTGGGGCGTGTTGATTTTTAACTGGCAGCTGGTGTTTCATAGCTTGCCTTGTTAAAATTGTGTCGTAATCCAACAAAAATGTCGGTTTATCGAGACGCACATCAGAAGTCGACACTTTGCTGTGTCCGTACCAGTGGTGGCTCGTAGATCTTCGTAGAGGATGCTAAGACAGCGGTAGCGCTCGTACTGCATTCTTATTGAGGAGGCAAATTTTCTTCCGTAACCTCCTCGAGCCAATACTCACTTGGAATACACAGTGCTCATTAATACCGCACAGGATTAATACTTTCGTGCGATAACAATGTTTGGGCCCGAAAAATTTCCCGCCGAAAAAATTTACCCGATAATCATCAAACGTTTCGTGATATTGTTTCCGTCAGAGACGCGCAACGTATTTATTATTATCATCAGTGTGCCTTAATTAATCTAATTTAGTTATTTTACCTTCAGTTTCGTAAACATCACTCCTTATACGAGTTACTCCCCGTAAATCTTCGACTCGCAGTAATTTGAAATTTTCTTAGGTTAGAAAATCATATTTTACGCGCAGCACCGAAGCGAAACAACTTCAGGCCCAATGTTTACGACGTTGCCGGATTTCGCGTCTCACCATTGCACTAACGTAATTATAATAATAATTACTATTTTTCTATTATTGACGCGTTGCCGGATTTCGCGTCTCACCATCATAACTAACGTAATTATAGTAATTACTATTTTTTCATTATTGACGTTAGAATCTACTTTGTAATTGTCGTGAGGCGGCGGTGGTGGCGGAGCTAGTATTTTCTGGTTTTTATTAATTCTTCATGCAATAATAATGCGTACGCGCACCGAAGCGAAACAACTTCAGGCCGAATATTTACGACGTTGCCGGATTTCGCGTCTCAATATCATACTGACGTAATTATAATAATTACTATTTTTCTATTATTGACGTCCGAATCTACTTTGTAATTGTCGTAAGGCGGCGGTAGTTGCGGTCCAAATAATTGTGGCGGAGCTCGTATTTTCTGGTTTTTCATTCATTCTTCATGCAATAATAATGCGTAACAGTAATCGTAACCCGTAAAACTCTAATCGTGAACAACTTCACTCTCCGTAGAACATAATTCTCTTTCCCCAGAATCATCACTACCAACCTAAGCTATTGGCGCTAAATTTAAGTTATCTGCTTACATAATTAGCAATATGTAGCTATACGAATAAATGATATAATTATTATAGAATTTGATATTATTAATTTTGCCATTTCTACGTATTTTCCTATTAATCATTTCAAATTCAATTTTCTCTTCACCCTCGACAGCGACCGATCGCTTCGTGTCAAGTGTACCCCCCCGGCGGAATAGGAAAGGTGATCCCGGTCCGAAAGGCCATTATTCATCCGCGGGAATAATGACGGCTTCAGGGGGAAGTCCGACGTCGATTATTCACCACAATTACGACCCACCTGACCTCCACCCCTATAATTCAAAGCGACACCCGCATTTTCCTTGTCGAAACCCTCCCAACAAAACGCATACCCTCATCCAAAGGAAAAACACTACCAAACAATTGGGGCGTGCTATTGCTTGATTTTATGTTCTGGTGTTAATGCTAAATTTATGTACCGATAGATCAGAAAATCGAAAATAGTTGGGCAGCACATTTTTTAAAAATCACTATAATCATTCAAATAATATTACGTTGGCTGTCTGGAATTCTCGAGTGCCGGTGCGGGTGCGTTTTGTTTATTTTGACATCTTACGGTTTTTCACTTTCTCCGTTACGAAGTACTAGAAAGTATTGTGATCGTGATTTTTTTTTCAAAATTTTTTTTTACGGAATTATCCATTTTGGGGTCCCTAGATGCCATTTCAACAATTTTTTCAGGTCTTAAAAATAGAAAAAAATCGACACAAACTATACTACGTTTTTTATTGACCAACCAGATCTGGTGTTTTTTTTTATAATGTTGGATACACTGGTTGTAATTCTTACTCTTGCCTTCAAAATAAATTTGAGGTGTTTTCCAGATGGTTGCCATTTGCTAAATAAATATTAATGAAGAATTGGACATTACTTTCGGCACTTTTCTGTCAAATAATTAATGACATTCATATATCAATGTCATTACATGACAAACAGTAGGGACACCCAAATAATCAAAAAACCTAAAGAAAAATTAATCTCAAATCTGGTTGGTCAATAAAAAAAAAACCTATTTTTGTTTAAAACAAGTAACCTCAAAAAAACAGAATATGTCAAAATAAACAAGAGAATTCCAGACAGCCAACATAATATTACTTGAATGATTATTCCCATTTTCTGTGCTGCCAACTATTTTCGACTTTTTGATCTCACGGCACTTGCGACCAGTCGAATGAATATAATTAATAATGCAGATTTAATCAAAAAAAATGTTTATATATTTTTAGAAAATGTTGCCAGTTCCCGCCAGATGGCGACGCAGGTTACAATACACCAGCAGTCGGACGGAACCTGTTGGTGCTTTGTGTAAACACCTTGTACTTGCAGACAGGCATACGATCATGTCTGCACTCTCGAAACAATTAACGGGACACGATGATAATTTTTACTGCTAACATTCCTGCGCGTCACTCCAAACTGCCATATAATCATTAAAACTAACAACAATCGCGTCCTGTTGCCGTGATGAAGCCATTCTACTAAACGCACCGGTATATCTTGTATATATTTGAGAATCGTTACATAATTTTGAGTCGACTTTTTTTTTCTGAAATCATTAAAATGAGCCAGAAAATAATTAAATCAAGTGAGGCATGTCACATATCCACGCTAAACAATGGGAATCAATCATGTTTCGAAAAAGAAACAAAAGCGCGGTTGCATTTCATTTATTTTATTCAATTGTTTTTTTGCATATTGGTGGATATCTCGTGAACGGTCGGAGATAATTGAAAAAATATTTTGTATTTAAATTCTACGATCTTTCAAGATGCCGATTCCACAATAAAAACAATATGTCGCTTCAATTGTTTTTTGCATATAGGTGAATATCTCGAGTACGGTCGGAGATAATTGAAAAATTCGTTTGGATTCGCATTGCACGATCTATCAGGAAGTTGATTTCGTTATAAAAATAATATGCCATTTCAATTGTTTTTAGCATATAGGTGAATATCTCGAGAACAGTTGGAGATAATCGAAAAATTATTATAGATTCGGATTGTACGACTCACCAAAGTGTTGATTTCGTTATAAAAATAATATGACATTTCAATTGTTTTTAGCATATAGGAGAATATCTCGTCAATAGTCAGAGATAATTAAAAAAATCTTTTAGATTCGGATTGTACGATCCATCAGGAGGCTGATTTCGTTATAAAAATAATATGGCATTTTCATTGTTTTTAGCATATAGGCGAATATCTCGTCAATAGTCGGAGATAATTAAACAAATCTTTTGGATTCGGATTGTACGATCCATCAGGAGGTTGATTTCGCAATAAAAATAATATGAAATTTCAATTGTTTTTAGCATATAGGTGAATATCTTGTGAACGGTCGGAGATAATTGAAAAATTCGTTTGGATTTAGATTGCACGATCCATCAGGAAGTTGATTTCGTTATAAAAATAATATGGCATTTCAATTGTTTTTAGCATATAGGTGAATATCTCGAGAACCGTCGGAGATAATCGAAAAATTATTATAGATTCGGATTGTACGACCCACCAAAGTGTTGATTTCGTTATAAAAATAATATGACATTTCAATTGTTTTTTGCATGTAGGTGAATATCTCGTCAACGGTCGGAGATAATTGAAAAATTCTTTTGGATTCGGATTGTACGCTCTATCAAAGTGTTGATTTCGTTATGAAAATAATATCACATTTCAATTGTTTTTAGCATACAGGTGAATATCTCGTGAACGGTTGGAGATAATTACAAAAAAGTTTTTATTCAGAGTCTACGTACTTTCAAGATACTGATTCCGCAATAAAAACAGTAAGATGGTTCAATTGTTTTTTGCATATAGGTGAATATCTCGTGAACGGTCGTGGATAATTGAAAAATGATTTTGTATTTAGATTCTACGATCTTTCAAGATGCCGATTTCGTTATAAAAATAATATGACATTTCAATTGTTTTTAGCATATAGGTGAATATCTCGTGAACGGTCGGAGATAATTGAAAAATTCTTTGGTAATCAGATTTTACGATTTATCAAAACGTTGATTTCATAATCAAAATTGTACGTTATTTGCAGTTTTGGTCAAATTTTCTTCCGTAACCTAAGGTTTAAAAAAAACAAATTAGGTCTGTAACTTTGTTATGAGACACCCTGTATAAATTTAAATATTTTTAGGGCGTGCAGCTCACTATTATACACAACTTGTGTATAAAACATTTTTCGAAATTTTGACAAATAAGCACGTGATTGACCGTTCCCAGAGTACTGAAACACCCTGTATATTATATTTGAGAGATGAAATAAATCTATTCTATTTAAGGCGTGACATAAATCGAACACATAAACTGTAAGTTATTTATTAATTCACTTAAAACAAAAATCAACAAATCCCAATTTGCCAATTAACAATAACGAAAAAAAAAAACGAAAACAACAACATAAATTACAATATTCTAATCGGTGAAAATCGGCACAATTCACTTCACAAAAATAAACATCTAAATCCTTAACTATCATGCTGCAACCGATTGCTACGAAACGAAAGCTTTTTTTTTATATAATAATAAATTTTCTCCTCATCCACGCAACGACGGCTGTAAATAATGCGAAATCCACTTGTTTTTTTTTTTGTTTGTTTTGTTTTTAAGAAACGGACCCACCCTCGCGGGAATATAAATTATTAAGTCAACGCGATTTTTTTCCGTATATGTATATGTATATTCAGTTGCTCGGTGCAACTTTTTTTTTTGTTTTTACCCCTTTTTATCATAGTTCTTATTCTCAAGACGACGCCCGATGGACACAACACAACAGTGCGTAAAGTGAGTGAGTAAACAGTCCGTAAAGTAAGGAATAACGATATCAAGTTTTTAATCAAAAAAAAATCAAAAAATAAATTTGTTATTGATTAAACTTCAAGCTTTTTTTCCAAAATAAATTCATCCAAATTAACAAATTAATCTTCAAGCTTTTTTTCCAAAATGAATTTATCCGAATAAACCAATTTGTTTATGATTAAACTTTAAAC
Organism: Ocypus olens; assembly: GCA_910593695.2. NCBI lineage: Eukaryota > Metazoa > Arthropoda > Insecta > Coleoptera > Staphylinidae > Ocypus > Ocypus olens. The sequence goes on from OU343053.1 coordinate 58,485,855, forward strand.
TTTTTTTTCCAAAATAAATTCATCCAAATAAACAAACCAAACAGATCTCATTGATGATTAAACAGAATTTGCAGAAATTCACTCAAAAATTGTTCAGACATTTTCGAAATCTGATGATCCGTTCAAGAGTTATTCGGAAAACAATTGAAGGTAGAATTTATTTTTTGATACCACCGACATCTGTTCGATAAGTAAAACACGTTGCTTGAAGAATTTTCGAAATCTGATTGTCGGTTTAAGAGTTATTCTCGAAAATACGAAAAACAATTGAAGTTGGAATTTGATTTTTTGATGCCACCAACAACTTCTCCATGCGAAGAACACGTTGCTTGAAGAATTTTAGAAATCTGATCATCGGTTCGAGAGTTATTTTTAGAAATCTGATCATCGGTTTGAGAGTTATTTTCGAAAAAACGGAAAACAATTGAAGTTAGAATTTAATTTTTTGATGTCACTAATAAGTAGAACACGTTGTTTGAAGAATTTTTGAAATCCGATCATCCGTTCGAGAGGTATTTTCGAAAAAACGAAAAAAAATTGAAGGTAGAATTTATTTTATTGATATCAGCGACATCTGTTCGATAAGATGAACACGTTGCTTGAAAATTTTCAAAATCTGATTATCGCTTTAAGAATTATCCTCGAAAATAAGAAAAACAATTGAAGTTAGAATTTATTTTATTTTATGTCACTAATAAGTAGAACACGTTGTTTGAAGAACTTTTGAAATCCGATTATCCATTCGAGAGTTATTTGCGAAAAAACGAAAAGCGATTGAAGGTAGAATTTATTTTTTGATACCAGCGACATCTGTTGGATAAGATGAACACGTTGCTTGAAAAATTTTCAAAATCTGATTATCGGTTTAAGAGTTATCCTCGAAAATACGAAAAACAATTGAAGTTAGAATTTAATTTTTTGATGTCGCCAACATCTGTTCGATGAGTAGAACACGTTGCTTGAAGAATTTTCACAATCTGATTATCGGTTTAAGAGTTATTCTCGAAAATACGAAAAACAATTGAAGTTAGAATTTGATTTTTTGATGCCACCAACAATTTTTTTATGTAAAGAACACGTTGCTTGAAAAAATTTCAAAATCTGACTATCGGTTTAACAGTTATCTTCGAAAATACGAAAAACAATTGAAGTTAGAATTTAATTTTTTGATGTCACTAATAAGTAGAACACGTTGTTTGAAGAATTTTCGAAATCTGATCATCCGTTCGGGAGTTATTTTCGAAAAAACGAAAAACAATTGAAGGTAGAATTTATTTTTTTGATACCAGCGACATCTGTTGGATAAGATGAACATGTTGCTTGAAAAATTTTCAAAATCTGATTATCGGTTAAAGAGTTATCCTCGAAAATACGAAAAACAATTGAAGTTAGAATTTAATTTTTTGATAACAGCGACATCTGTTGGATAAGTAGAACACGTTGCTTGAATAATTTTCGAAATCTGATTGTCGGTTTAAGAGTTATCCTCGAAAATACGAAAAACAATTGAAGTTAGAATTTAATCTTTTGATGTCACCAACATATATTCGATGAGTAGAACACGTTGCTTGAAGAATTTTCGAAATCTGATCATCCGTTCGAGAGTTATTTTAGAAAAAAACAGAAAACAATTGAAGTTAGAATTAAGTTTTTTGATGTCGCCAACATCTGTTCGATGCGTAGAACACGTTGCTTGAAGAATTTTCGAAATCTGATGATCCGTTCAAGAGTTATTCGGAAAACAATTGAAGGTAGAATTTATTTTTTGATACCAGCGACATCTGTTCGATAAGTATAACACGTTGCTTAAAGAATTTTCAAAATCTGATTGTCGGATTAAGAGTTATCCTTGAAAATAAGAAAAACAATTGAAGGTACAATTTATTTTTTTGATACCAGCGACAGTTGTTCGATAAGATGAACACGTTGCTTGAAAAATTTTCAAAATCTGATTGTCGGTTTAAGAGTTATCCTCGAAAATACGAAAAACAATTGAAGTTGGAATTTGATTTTTTGATGCCACCAACAACTTTTCCACGCGTAGAACACGTTGCTTGAAGAATTTTAGAAATCTGATCATCCGTTCGAGAGTTATTTTCGAAAAAACGGAAAACAATTGAAGTTAGAATATAATTTTTTGATACCATCAACATCTGTTCGATAAGTAGAACACGTTGCTTGAAGAATTTTCGAAATCTGATGATCCGTTCAAGAGTTATTCGGAAAACAATTGTCGAATTTATTTTTTTTTTTGTAAATTTGCGAATAAACAATTGAACTATTTATAAAAAAAAACAAAACACAAAATTTCTTTTCAAATCTCTTTGAATCTATTATTCCTTACTTCACGTACGTCTAAAAAAATGTAAAATAAATGCAAATAAAATAAATATTTAAGAGTGTGGTACTGAATATAATTAGAAAATAAAAATTACAACGAAATAACGTACATATTTCTTACACTGTAAATCTAGTAGAAAATGGCACTTTAACGAGTTGTACAGATATTTTGACAGTTGAGCAACTTGACGAATAGTAAAAAAAAAACACACGCACACAAATTATAAATTTAACATAAACTGCGTTCTCGCGTCCTCGCTTTGCGTTTAAGAAATCAAAATAAACTCAAATTACAAAAAAAAAGTAATTCTTAATCTCGACTGTCAAAATTTGTAACGGAAAAAAAAACTCGAAAGAATGAAAACTTGTCATTTACGTTCGACAATTTGCAAATGTTTCGTACTTCCTTTTTTTAATCAGGCGTTTGGGTCGGCCGAGGGGATGGAATATGTCGGTCAAACGTAATACAAATAAGTTAGGTTATCAATATTTATATAAAAAAAAAAAAACTAACATGGCGTTTGGGTCGGCCATCCGTTGTTGATCAAGTTTGACAGTTTGCAAATGTTTCAAATTTTTTTTTATATGTCGGTCAAACGTAATACAAATAAGTTAGGTTATCAATATATATTCAAAAAAAACTAACATGGCGTTTGGGTCAGCCATCCGTTGTCGATCAAGTTTGACAGTTTGCAAATGTTTCGTATTTTTTTTTTTTGAATAAAATATGCATGTTGAAAGTATTACAAATAAGAAAAAAGAAACCAACAAGTGTGCTGTGCCGTTCGCGAAAAACAAAAAAATCTCTCTCCCATCAATCGCGTCCTGCTCCTCCCCCGCGGGTATTTTTATACATAGTTTTACATATTTATTTGACTTGGATATAAATGAAATCTCGGCCCACCCCCGCGATTTACCGAAATGCGACACGACGGCCTCCGGTTGAGGCCGGCGGCGGAATTTATTACTCATTTTGTTTGAATCATTGAATCACGTAATCCTCCCTTGATTATTATTCCCCAAAAATAGTAATCATCGCGCGGAGATCAGACGCCGTAGAGGGCGGCCATCCGCCCCTTGAGCAGCGCGGGGAAGTTCCCGTAGACCTTGTTCCAGTTGTCCTCGCCGACGTGCTGCCGGAACGCCACCAGGATCCCCCGGATCTTCTCCTTCAGCTCGAAGTTGACGTCGTTGAACGAGGCGACCGAATCGCAGAAGAAGATGAAGTCGGTGGCGAAAACCTCGGGGTTCCGCACGACGAGCTCGCAGAGGCCGCGGAAGGCCAGCTCCTTCTCCTCGCAGTCGGCGATGTTGCGGATCGTCGAGCAGACCAGGCGCATCATCGACTTCAGCGAGGGCGACACCTCCTCCGGACAGACCAGGCCCAGCGTGCACAGCGTGATGGCCACCGTTTTGTACATAGTCTGTATCCCGTCGGTGGTTTGCAATATCTCGAGACAGTGCTCGACTATTCGTTGCGCGTACGGGAAGATCTCGTGCTCCATCGCGACGCAGAGTTTACCGATCACCCACGCGGCGTTATTGCACGCGCCGTTGAACCGCTTATCGAGATTCTCGATAATCGCAGGAATGTAAACGTGGATTTGATTGTTTATGTAAGGGTAACACAGGCGCACGATTTCCCCAAGCAGGGCCAACCCGGGCTGCCGCACGTGGATCGAATCGTCCTGTATGATGTAAAACAGCTGGTTGAGTATGTTGCTGTTGATTATAAACTTGGAAAAGTAAGTCTTTAAATTGCACGCCATCGCGACCAACAGGTCCAGCGCGCCGGCGATCAAATCCTTATCGTAATCCTCGTAATCGTACTGATTCGCCAGTTGCACCGTATCGGTAACGACGGCCAAGCACTTCAGGTAGATGATCTCCGCGTACGGCACGAACTCCACGTCGACGGCGGTGACGATCGCGACGAAACACTCGCATATGGCGACGAATTCCTCCGCGTTGTTATAATCGTCGATCCCGTTGAACTTCTGCAGCAGCGGTATCATCAACACATTGAAAATCGTCTTGAATTCCGACCCAACCGACAGCGCGAGCACGCCGATCGCATCATACAACAAATACAACGAGCGCAACTTGTAAATCTCAAACCCGCGCAGGAAAATCTGCGAAATAACGTCGACGTGCGGGATCAGCTTCGCCTTCGCCTCCTCCTGAAAGAAACAAAACGAGGAGATCGCGGCGCGCTGCACCCTCTTATTATCATCGAGAGCGTGCTGCAGCAGGACGAGCATCACCGGGTAGAAGAACTTATCCTCCGGCCCGTACACGACGAACCGCACGTATCTGCTCAGCGTCCAGCAGGTGATCGAGCGGATGAGCGCGTGCGGGTTGTCCATGCACTGTATCAGCGGCGGTATCAGCTCGGGCAGCACCTTCACCAGCGAGCCGAAGCAACCGTCCGAGATGGCGCCCAGCGCCAAGATGCCCGACTCCTTCAGCAGCAGGTCGTCGCTCGCGAGGTTCTTCATGATCGCGGGCATCACGATGTGGACCATGTCGTCCTGAAACTGCAAACTGAGCGAGTCCAGGGACGCCGCGCTGCACTTCCTCAGCGTCCAGCCGATCTCCGGGTCGTCGTCCTCGTCGCCCGACTTCGCGAACGGCTTCACGTCCTCGGTGCGGTCCTGCACGTCCACGTCCTTGCCGAGGTGGTCCTTCAGCACGCTCAGCTCGTACTCGGAGTACCTGGAGGTTAATTTATTAGGTGGTGTATCGTTAGATGACACCTCATCAATATTAAGTAAATAATTAAATAGCGAGACCTTGACTTTCTTTTTTAAAAATAAGGGAAAATTCCTTTACTTGATTCTAGAATTAAAACTTGATTAGGTGAACATTGTGGCTTCGTTATAAATCCTTACTTTAAAAACAACAATTCTGTTCCAACTGATGCCTTTCCTGGTCAAAAAACGATTTGACGATGCGTTTTAAATGTTAGAGCAAGAAGATCCACAGCGCCAAGGAAACCAAAAATACTCGGAACGTCAAAATCAAAATCAATAGGATAAAAATTTGATTTATTTTTATAAAATATCCATAGATGGCGCCAAAAGGGTGAATTTTTAATTTTTTTGTAAAATATCCATTGGCGCCAAAAGGGTAATTTTATTATTTTTTTGGAAAATATCAATAGATGGTGACAAAAGAGTAAATATTTATTTTTTTGTAGAATATCCATAGATGGCGCCAAAAGGGTAATTTTATCATATTTTTTGTAAAATATCCATAGATGGTGACAAAAAGGTAATTTTTTTAATTTTTGGAAAATATCGATAAATGGCACCAAAAGAGTATTTTTTTTTAATTTTTGGAAAATATCCATAGATGGCGCCAAAGGGTATTTTTTTTAATTTATTTGCAAAATATCCATAGATGGCGCCAAAGGGTAATTTTATTATTTTTTTTTTGGAAATTTCCATAGATGGTGACAAAAGAATATTTTTTATATTTTTGGAAAATATCGATAGATGGCGCCAAAAGGGTATTTTTTGGAAAAAATCCATTGATGGCGCCAAAAGGGTATTTTTTTTTTGAAAATATCCATAGATGGTGACAAAAAGGTAAAATTTTATTTTTTTTATAAAATATCCATAGATGGCACCAAAAGAGTAATTTTTTTATTTCTTTGGAAAATATCCATAGATGGCGCCAAAAGGGTATTTTTTTTTGAAAATATTCATAAATAGTGACAAAAGGGTAATTTTTTAATTTTTTTTTAATATCCATAGTTTGCGCCAAAGGGTAATGTTTTTAATTTTTTTTGTAAAATATCCATAGATGGCGCCAAAAGGGTAATTTTTTAATTTCTTTGTAAAATATACATAGATGGCGCCAAAAGGGTATTTTTATTATTTTTTTTGGAAAATATCCATGGATGGTGACAAAAGGGTAATTTTTTTAATTTCTTTGAAAAATATCCATAGATGGCGCCAAAAGAGTAATTTTATTACTTTTTTTGGAAAATATCCATAGATGGTGACAAAAGGGTAAATTTTTAATTTTTTTGTAAAATATCCATCGATGGCGCCAAAAGGGTCATTTTTTTAATTTCTTTGTAAAATATCCATAGATGGCGCCAAAAGGGTAATTTTATTATTTTTTTTGTAAAATATCCATTAATAGTGACAAAAGGGTAATTTTAAATTTTTTTTTAAATATCCATAAATAGTGACAAAAGGGTGATTTTTTAATTTTTTGTAAAATATCCATAGTTTGTGCCAAAAGGGTAACGTTTTTAATTTGTTTTGTAAAATATCCATAGATGGCGCCAAAAGGGTAATTTTATTATTTTTTTTGTAAAGTATCCATAGATGGTGACTAAAGGGTAATTTTTTTATATTTTTGGAAAATATCGATTGATGACGCCAAAAGGGTAATTTTATTATATTTTTGGAAAAAAATCCATAGATGGCGCCAAAAGGGTAATTTTATTATTTTTTTTGTAAAGTATCCATAGATGGTGACAAAAGGGTAATTTTTTTATATTTTTGGAAAATATCGATAGATGGCGCCAAAAGGGTAATTTTATTATTTTTTTGTAAAAAATCCATAGATGGCGCCAAAAGGGTAATTTTTTTTTGGAAAATATCCATAAATAGTGACAAAAGGGTAATTTTTTTTTTTTTTAATATCCATTAGTTTGCGCCAAAAGGGTAATGTTTTTAATTTGTTTTTTAAAATATCCATAGATGGCGCCAAAAGGGTATTTTTTAATTTTTTTTGTAAAATATCCATAGGTGGCGCCAAAAGGGTATTTTTTTTTTGTAAAATATCCATAAACAGTGACAAAAGGGTAATTTTTTTTTTTTTTTGTAAAGTATCCATAGATGGTGACAAAAGGGTAATTTTTTTATATTTTTGAAAAATATCGATAGATGGCGCCAAAAGGGTAATTTTTTTATATTTTTGGAAAAAAATCCAAAGATGGCGCCAAAAGGGTAACTTTTTAATTTTCTGGTAAAATATTCATAGATGGCGCTGAAAGAGTAATTTTTTTTTTTGAGAGATATCCATGGATGGTGACAAAAGAGTAATGTTTTTAATTTTTTTGTAAAATATCCATAGATGGCGTCAAAAAGGGTAATTTTTTATTTTTTGGAAAAGATCCATAGATGGTGACAAATGGGTAAATTTTTTATATTTTGTAAAATATCTATAGATGGCGCCCAAAGGGTAATTTTTTTATATTTTTCTGAAATCTTAATTATGGAAAAAAAAATGAAGAAAAAAAAATCCATAGATGGCGTCAAAGGGATAAAAAATGATTTTTTAAATAAAATATCCATAGATGGCGCCAAAGGGGTATTTTTTTTAATATCCCTAGATGGCGCCAAAGAGATTATTTTTTTAATTTGTTATAAATTATCCAGTCACAAACTTACTCAATTATAGAGAAAAAAAATGAAGAAAAAAAAATTCCATAAGTGGCGCCAAAGGGGTAAAAATTTGATTTTTTAAATAAAATATCCATAGATGGCGCCAAGGGGGTAAAATTTATATTTTTTTTGTAAAATATCCATTGATTTTTTTTGGAAAATATCCTGTCACAAACTTGGTCATTAATGGAAAAAAAATGAAGAAAAACAAGTCCATAGATGAAGTCAAAGGGGTATTTTTTTTTAAATAAAATATCCAGTAACAAATTTACTCATTTATGCAAAAAAAAAATGAAGAAAAAAAAATTACATAAAAGGCGTCATGGGGGTAAAATTTTGATTTTTTTTGTAAATATCCATAGATGGCGCGAAAGGGGTTATATTTATATTTTTTTGTAAAATATCCATAGATTTTTTTGGAAAATTTCCTGTCACAAACTTGGTCATTAATGAAAAAAAAATGAAGAAAAACAATTCCATAGATGGCGCCAAAGGGGTAATTTTTTATTTATAAAATATTCAGTCACAAATTTACTCATTTATGTACAAAAATATGAAGAAGAAAAATTCCATAAAAGGCGTCATGGGGGTAAAATTTTGATTTTTTTTGTAAACATCCATAGATGGCGCAAAAGGGGTAATATTTATATTTTTTTGTAAAACATCCATAGATTTTTTTTTAAATATCCCCTCACAAACTCAGTCATTAATGCAAAAAAAATTCCATAGATGGCGCGAAAGGAATAAAAATTTGATTTTTTAAATAAAATATCCATCGATGGCGCCAAAGAGGTAATTTTTTTTAAATATCCATAGATGGCGCCAGAGGAGTAATTTTTTTTTATTAAATGCCAGTCCAGTATGAAGAAGAAAAATTCCATAGATGGCGTCATGGGGGTAAAATTTTGATTTTTTTTTTGTACATATCCATAGATGGGAGCCATCTATGGATGGAGAGGGGTAACTTTTTATTATTTTTTTAAAATAAAATATCCAGTAACAAATTTACTTATTTATGCAAAAAAAATCTGAAGAAGAAAAATTCCATAGATGGCATCATAGGGGAAAATTTGGATTTTTTTTTTGTAAATATCCATAGATGGGCGCCGCCATCTATGGATGGAGAGGGGTAATTTTTTTATTTTTTTTAAATAAAATATCCAGTCACAAATTTACTCATTTATGCAAAAAAAATCTGAAGAAGAAAAATTCCATTGATAGCGTCATGGGGGTAAAATTTAGATTTTTTTTTTGTAAATATCCATGGATGGCGCCAAAGGGGTAAAATTTTCATTTTTGTAAAAAATCCATAGATGGCGCCAACATGGATTTAAATGTTTTTGTAAAATATTTGTTTTTTTTTTCGTCAGGATGGGTCCTTTGATGTGAACTGAGTAACCCTGTAAACCCTTCTTATTCTTATGCTAACAAAGGTGACTGCTGGATTGGCAATATAGCCAATATCCATTAAAAAAAAAAAGTTGACTTCTTTTAGCCAATATCCATTAAAAAAAAAAAGTTTTCTTCTTTTTCACTTGTAGCCACATGTCACCCAAATTGTAGATTACAAAAAGTTTGAAATTTTTAATCATTATTTCATTTATCTACAATTAAGTAGAGGAATTTTCCATTAATTTATCAATTATAACGGCGATACATCCGAATGCGATTATTTACAAAATATTCAAGAGTAGTGTCTCATTAATACAAGTTTAACACGTTCGCTGCCACTACAATTGGGATTGCATTTACGCAAGTATAAAGTTGGACGCACAAGTGCGTCAGTGGCAGTGAACGTGTTAAACAATAAAAAAAAAAATACTCACTGCATATTCTTCAAAAGTATAGGCACAAGATCCTTCAGGTACCCTCCCAGTATATCCTTGCAGGTCGTCAGTTTAGAGATCGAAAACCAAAACTCGCAGGCCTGCAGGGCGACCTCCTCGTTGCCGTCCGTCGTCTTCCCCAGCATGTAGTTAATAACGTCCGTTATCAGCGGCAGTATCGCCTCGTCCTTGTTATTGATGTAAATAACAAACCCCTGGCACACCAAGAGGATAATATCGTCCCCGGGATCGTTCGCTGCGTTGATAAGCTTCTGCAGGTAAACGCCCGAATCGAACTCGTGCTTAATGGTCGAGTGAAACTTCTGCAGCGCGTCGTTCAAGATCTTAAAGCTGTGCTTCCTGATCGTCTTGTTCGCGTCGCCCGTCAGCTCCACGAACTTCACCAGCAGCTTCTTGATCGAGTCCTCGATGCTGACGGAGATGTGGAAGCGCTGCGAGAGGTAGTCCTCGCAGATGTTGATCAGCGTTTTGATGGCGGAGTCGGTGATTTCTTGAGTGGAATTGTCGAGTAAGTTGGTGAGGAAGGGAAGGACCTCGGGCCAGTTTTCAATGCCCCCCTTTAGGGCGATCACGTTGATCAGGGTGGAGACGCTGGAGCGGACATCCTTACTATGATCGGTGAGCAGTCGCAGGCATTTCGATTTCATCGCCTGCACCACGAACTGCGGCACCGTCTCGTACATGTAGGTGAGCTTGTTCTTCAGGATCAGACCCGCGAGGGCGCGCGTTTTGTCGTCGAAGCGCTGGTAGTCCTCGAGTATGAGCAGGAAGTAGTTGAACAGGTCGGCGTTGTTCTGCAGGCTGGCGAGCTTCGCCTGCACGTCCTTCTGCACCTCGCTGTCGGGAATGAAGGAGTCCTGCAGCACCTCGAGGACGTTGTTCAGCACGTCCTCCTTGGGCACCCAGTCGTTTTCGTTCATCTTTTTTTTGCAGGTTATGTCGTCGCGGCCGTCCGCAAAACCCGGGCGAACCTCGCCCTCCGGCGCGCTGTCTCGTACCCCGGTGCACCGTCGTCGGCGTGCTGTCGGCGGAGACGATGGCGTGCTCGTGAAACGCGGACGTTATTATGCCAAATGGCGAAACATCAATAACACGGGCCGAGAGAGAGATTGCACACATACACACACACACACGCGCTGTTATCGCCGTGCACACTGGGCGGGCGGAATTATTTGGGCGATGAGCAACGAATTTCGGTGACGAGAGGGAGGGTCATCCGTTGTTCGGGTATTGCGCGGCCATTGAATTTTTTGCGAAATCCAGAAAATTCGGTTGCTTTTGAAAAGAATTTTATTGCAACGGAATGAAGTTGGCGCGCCGTTGACAGCTCGTTCGGTGCGCGAGCGAGCGAGCGAAATTTCGCTGGGAGGAAAGTGAGGCAGTGGCGTAGCGAGAGTATGGGGCGGCCGGGGATTATACATGTGAAATATTCGCGGATCAAATCTTTAAAAATTGTAATAAATGTATTATTTATATGTAAAATAACGTGTAAAAATTCACTTATTTTTTTTCACCAAAAACAAAAAATGTTGAGCAAAAAAAATTCATAACGAGGAAAATGGATCAGTGGCGTAGCAATCGGTGATTATACATGTAAATTATTCGCAGCTCCATTCTAATCATTGAATTCTGCTTAATAAATATATCATTTATATGTAAAATAACATATAAAGACGCACTTTTTCAAAAAATTATTTTTCCCCATAACAAAAAATGTTGAGGAAAAAAAAATTCACGACGAGGAAAATTGGTCAGTGGCGTAGCAACCGGCGATGACACATGTAAAATATTCGAGCAAAAAAAAATTCATGACGAGGAAAATGGATCAGTGGCGTAGCAATCGGTGATTATACATATAAATTATTAGCAGCTCCATTCTAATCATTGAATTTTGCTTAATAAATATATCATTTATATGTAAAATAACATATAAAGACGCACTTTTTAAAAAAATAATTTTTCCCCATAAACAAAAAATGTTAAGGAAAAAAAAATTCACGACGAGGAAAATTGGTCAGTGGCGTAGCAATCGGTGATTATACATATAAATTATTAGCAGCTCCATTCTAATCATTGAATTCTGCTTAATAAATATATCATTTATATGTAAAATAACATATAAAGACGCACTTTTTCAAAAAATAATTTTTTCCCCATAAACAAAAAATGTTGAGGAAAAAAAAAATTTTCACGACGAGCAAAATTGGTCAGTGGCGTAGCGACCGGCGATGACACTTAAAATATTCGCAGGTCCATTCTTTAAAAACTGTAATAATCGAATTATGCTTAATAAATATATTATCTATATGTAAAACAACATAAAAAATGGTGATGTGGCCATCATGTTACTTTCTCCGACTTGATGGTATCATTTATATTTACGTTTATTTTCAGGACAAATTCTTTATTTATTTATTTTCAATTGAAATAATATTTTAAATGTACATCGAGCGTTGTGTAAACTCGGATGAAACTAACGTTTAAAACGTCAAAATTATGAAAGATGGAAAAATTATAATTCAAATTCAAAAACTAAGATTACTCAAAAACCAAAGGGATTTCGAAAAAAACTTATTCTTAATAAGTTGTTCATTTTAGTATTCTCTACAATTATTATTAACATAAATTTGCTGTAACTGTTATCGTTTCATAATTATAAACCAGAAATTTAAAAAAAAATTAATAAATTATTTTCTCGAATAGCAATGATTTTATGAAAAATATTTTCAAGCAAAAGATGTTCATTTCTTTGTTTTCTTCAATGTTTGTTTAAATGTTTTTGTAATATTTTTTATATTTAAGAAAATATTGGCAAAAAACAAAAAACAGTTAAGGTAAACGCCCACTTCCGGTGTACGAAATTTTACCAAAAGCTTTTCAGTTCTTCGGATTATCAAAGACTTATGTTCAAAGTTTCATATCAATTGCTCTATTGGTTTTTGAGATACAGCGCACAGACAGACGCACACACAGACACACACAATTTTTTTCCAGAAATTGTTGAAATGGCATCTAGGGACCCCAAAACGGAAATTTCCGTAAAAAAATTTTTTGAAAAAAAAATCACGATCACAATACTTTCTCGTACTTCGTAACGGAGAAAGTAAAAACGCACTTTTCAAAAAAGAAATTTTTCTCCAAAAACAAAATGTTTTGATGAATACGCTCAACACAAAAATGATTTTAAACAATTTTCTATACAGGGTGTTTCAGAGCTCTGGGAACGGTCAATCACGTGCTTATTTTTCAAAATTTCGAAAAATGTTTTATACAAACGTTGTGTATAATAGTGAGCTGCACGCCCTAAAAATATTTAAATTTACACAGGGTGTCTCATAACAAAGTTACAGACCAAACTTTTTTTTTTTAATGGAACACCCTGTATTTTTTTGTCATTTTTGAATTATATGGAGCAAATAAAGGTGAGTTACTTCAATACTCCCTATACCTATTGTTTTCCATTTTCGAAATATTTGAAGATTTGTCGAAATGCATGGTCTTGGTGAAATTTTATTTTTGCCACAGTGATTGACGTTTAACGATTAAATTAATTTCTATTATTTGGTTGAAGGTTCGAACTATAAAGCCAACCATGATTTCATGCAAAATATTATACAGGGTGATAAAGAAAATGCGGTAGAAAAACCCAACTTATAAAGTTGAATAACTTCGTTTTTTTTCAAATGGCACACCCTGTATTTAGTAACGTATTCAAGTAAAATCCAATAATCTTTCAGATTATAATAATTATATAAAAAAACGCACTTTTCAAAAAAGAAATTTTTCTCCAAAAACAAAATGTTTTGATGAATACGCTCAACACAAAAATGTTTTTAAACAATTTTTTATATACAATAGGGGGCCACACGTACAATTATGTTGTGTAGAGGAAGGGGAATAATGACTTAATAAAACTGTTACGATCGTGACTGAATAGCTATAAGTTATAAGTAAAAAAAAAACGTCAGTTTTCGTTAGAAATGTCTTTAGAAATATTGAAATACGATTCTTTTAAATTGCGAAATTAAAAAAAAATAAAATTTACTTTCTCCGTTAAGTACGAGAAAGTATTGTGATCGTGAACATTTTTCAAAAATTTTTTTTACGAAAATATCCATTTAACATTACTTTGCGATTTTTAGCAAGGCCGCCGATGGCGTTCAGAAACAAAATTCTGTGGCTCACACCTTACAATCAAAATCGGGGAAAGTAACATGATGGCCACATCGCCATTTTTACACTACGAAATTAAAAAAAAATCAAAACTCCTTTAAATAATACAAAGAAAATATGTTATAAAATTTAAATGTAATCCAATGTCTGGACTTAATAAAACATAATGTTCATAACAACAAATCCCAAGAAATACTAACACTTGTCAGTTTTAAAAACCGCAAACGGTTATTACTCTCGGCCAATGAGTGCCATTAAGATAAATGGCTGACGAATCGCGGCGATATTAAAATGTGCAGTTTCAATATTACGCAGCAAATGAATTCGAACCTCAATTATACGTTCGGTTGTTAATGAATGAACCGGGCATTAATTAAGGAAACCATCGGGTATTTCCTATTTCACGGCGGCGTAACGTTATCTCGCCATCCGCTTCCACACCGTATTTACTTAACGATTGTACTCATTAAGATTACATACATACAGGTAGGTATATATGTTTCAATGGCGTAACCAACGGTGCGCGGAAATTTACAACAGACACACGACTGCAAACAAAAAACATAATAAGCCGTTGCCGCGGAAACGCCGATGCGGTGCACCGTTTTATCAAGCTGAATTAGCCAAATGGAAGTTTTTGAGTAGCTTCAGGACATGAACAAAAAAAACCGCATGTCTTTTCTTAGATCCTAAATTTGATAATAATTAGACACTGACAAAGTCACACTTGAAGTTTGAGTTTTTTTTTTTTAACAGAAAACTTGATTGCAAACAAAACATAATACGCCGTTGCCACGGAAACGTCGATCAAATTGAATTAGCCAAAGGAAATTGTTGTTTTTGTGCAGCTTCAGGCCATGAACAAAAAAAGCACGCCGTTGCCAGGGAAACGCCGATCAAGTAGAATTAACCAAATGGAAATTTTTGAGTAGCTTCAGGTCATGAACAAAAAAGCCGCATGTCTTTTCTTAGATCCTAAATTTGGAAATAATCACTGACAAAGTTAAACTTGAAGTTTGAACTCTTTTTAGGAACTAAGAAAAGACAAATTGTGACTGAATGGGCAATACCCAAGTAAAAAAAAAGAAAGAGAACATTTCCTTTATGACCTACTTTGATTAATTTTTTCTTTCGATCTCACGGTATTTCAATTTTGGTCGACCAAAAATCAAAATTCCAAGGACAACGGAATATGTTAACTGAATGAGCAAATAAAAGGAAAGAAATATTTTGTGAAATAGTTCATTTGTAAAAACTTTAATTGGATTGTACACCACTTTAATTGTTGTTTCAATAAGTTATTTGTTTATAGTCTTAGTAAGACTTAATTTTGCTTACAGAGTTACGAACAGGTTGAATATTCATATTCAGGCTATATTTCGTTTTATTGAATTTACTTTAATTGGCACTACACGCTAATCGCCATGAGACACGTATGGCATGTCTCAGGTTTCACGCACCCCAGTACATCTAGCCGCGGTATACTGACATACCTGCTTACTGGCCATTCCGAAATTAGATGGCCTGGGCGAGCAAAATATCTACATATTTGACCTCCGATAAATATGATTATTTCTATAGAAGTTTCAAGTCAAAGGGAGTGAATTATTATATTGTATCTTTATCAATCAAATTATTACAGAAACGTTACTTTATTTTCGTAGGTGTATTACAAAACGTATAACTAAGGAAAATTAATTCACAAATTTATTTCGAATCACTGCCTCCACTGATGAAATTCAGGCCTTGAGACATGCAAGGTGTGTCTGATCAAAAATTATGCAAAAAAAAACCACTATTTCCGTGTAATGCCCGATTTTATTTCGACTGATAAATTATATTCTGGCCTTGAGACATGCAAGGCGTGTCTCATCAAAAAATATGCAAAAAAAAAACACCATTTCCGTGTAAAGCATGATTTTGTTTAAGAATTACGAGTAATATTACCTTAAAAAAAGCGACTTGACCGAGGGGAACATTTTTTTTTTGAACATTGTGGCGACGTAAATCCCTTTAATACTAACAAATCTGAGAAGTTTTTTCATTAAAAAAAAATAGCCAATCAATCCTAACATTTTCACCGTATGCTATGCTATTTTAAGATCCATTCAATTCACACTCAAATCTGGAAATTGGATCGATGACTGACTGACTGACTGTGTGTGTGTGTGGGTGGTAGTATTCATTCACGTTGACATTTACACGTCACCTTGTCTTATCGGAATCGATATCACGCTTTAACGAACACGGTGTGTAAACGGAAAAATTCTTATCGCGCGCAAAACGCCGTCCGGTGTGTCAATATCGGAATGCTGTGATTTATTATTTTTATCATTGCCAAAGTGATTCACCACTAAAATACCATTCGTTTGATTAATCCGGTTTAGTCACAATGAATCAAACGTATGATTTTAAAAGGTGGAATTTCTAAAATTTACTCATAATTGAATGTACTTTGTGACGCATTAAAAATCATTCACCAAATTTTGAGATAATTCGACTTCGATCTCACGGTACATTGTAGATGTCAAAAATCGGCCGTAGTCAATTTTTGTATATTGAATTGACAATTAATCAGAACTCAACTTCGCACAAAAAATCCGGAAACACTCCTTCACCAAATTTCGAGATAATTTGACTACCGATCTCGTGGTACATCGACTGTAGATGTCAAAAATCGGCTGTAGTCAATTTTTGTATATTAAATTGACAGTTAATCATAACCTAACCTCACATTAAAAATCCGGAAACACTCCTTCACCAATTTTCGAGATAATTTGACTTCGATCTTTGGGCATATTGACAGTAGATGTCAAAAATGAGTTGTGGTTTGTGACAGTGTCAATTTTTGTATATTGAATTGACATTTAATCGTAACTCAACTTCGCATTAAAAATCCGGAAACACTCCTTCACCAAATTGTGAGATAATTTGACTACCGACCTCGTGGTACATCGACTGTAGATGTCAAAAATCAGCTGTGGTTCGTGACGGTGTCAATTTTTGAATAATCAATTAACAGTTAATCATAACCTAACCTCACATTAAAAATCCGAAAACACTCCTTCACTAATTTTCGAGATAATTTGACTTCGATCTTTGGGCATATTAACAGTAGATGTCAAAAATAAGTTGAGGTTCGTGACAGCATCAATTTTTGTATATTAAATTGACATTTAATCATAACCCAACTTCGCACAAAAAATCCGGAAACACTCCTTCACTAAATTTTGAGATAATTTGACTACCGATTTCGTGCTACATCGACAGTAGATGTCAAAAATCAGCTGTGGTTCGTGACAGTGCCAATTTTTTAATATCAAATTGACAGTTAATCATAACCTAACCTCGCATTAAAAATCCGGAAACACTCCTTCGCCAATTTTCGAGATAATTTGACTTCGATCTTAGGGCATATTGACAGTAGATGTCAAAAATGAGTTGTGGTTCGTGACAGTGTCAAATTTTGTATATTGAATTGACATTTAATCATAACCCAACTTCGCATTAAAAATCCGGAAACACCTTCACCAAATATCGAGATCAATTGACTTCGATCTCACGGTACATTGACTGTAGATGTCAAAAATCGGCTGTAGTCAATTTTTGTATATGAAATTGACAGTTAATCATAACCTGACCTCGCATAAAAAATCCGGAAACACTCCCAAATTTAGAGAAAATTTAACTTGGATCTTAGGGCATATTGACAGTAGATGTCAAAAATCAGCTGTGACTCGTGACGGTGTCAATTTTTGAATATTAAAATTAACATTTAATCATAACCTAACTTCTGAAATTGTTTCTCATCAGTGATACAGGATTAATTATGTCACACAACATCTGCAGGGAGGTATGCAGTAGGACTCGTTAATAAACGGATACACGTGTACACTGATAAACGTGTTCTCAGTTAGCAAGCGATTTTTAAATGTTTAAACTGATTTCGCGTTTAAACGGATATTCACGTTTACACTTGTTTACGTTTAAACGGATATTTGCGTTTAAGCGTGTTTTCCTCGTTTAAACGTGTATACGTTTAAACAGATATTTGCGTTTAAACGTGTTGACGAAAATCGTTTCATATAGAAACGTCTAACCCTCCCGACAAAAATCTGTTTTGAAGTTCGCTTGTTGACATCACACGCCGTATTTTACAGTATTTATCTCGGAAACCGTCCAAAACGTCAGTTTGGAGGGTCCAACCCCCTATAGATCAGGTGGTCCTTATTTGGACCGGGAGTATAAAAATGTTGGGAATCTTTCGAAACGCCGAGATATGACTTTTGGACGCCCGAATGGAGTATAAAAATATCGGAAATAGTTTATTAACCTCTTCACGCCCAGGTCGCCGTCACATGTGGCGACAAACAAAAAAATGAAAACAAAAATATTTTATAAAAAAAATTACACCTTTAGCGCCATCTATGGAATATTTTTTTAAATATATTTTTGCATAAATAGGTAAGTTTGTGACAATGGAATAATATGTCGTAGAAAAAGGCAACAACAAGAAAAAAGTAATTTTTCAGGATTATCCTATAGCCCAATCAAAAAACTACATGGGCGCGAAGTGGTTAAGCTAAACGTGTTTTATTCGTTACAAATAAACGGTATACGTTCACACGTTTCAACGAAAAATGGAGTAAAAGCCGAGCCCTAGTATGCAGTAGTGAAATTATTAATATTAATAATACCAACTTTAATAACAGGGGGCGCGGTGGCCCAGTGAGTAGAGCTCCTGCTCACGGGCCTCGTGGTCGTGGGTTCGAATCCCATCCGTGCGGTCACTTTTTCGGAGTGAAGAAGTGACCGTGCGGGTCCATGGATGTCCAGTGTATGCCCCCCACTCGTCCATTACAAAAATAAATAAAACAAACTACTATTTTTTTTTAGAAAGAGTGAAATTAATTTATGAATTTTAAGACTTCCTAGGGAGGCCAACGCTCTTAAAAAAAAAAAAATTAAATCATTTCGTTCGCCAACGTTGTAACAGTCCACTTATTTAGCATTCCTTAGCCGCGCGCGCGATTAATTCCCTAATTCTCCCAACAGATGTCCGCCGGGCGCTCTTCGGCTCTTCGGGATTAATTGGCGCATTATTTATGCAGAAAACGGCGGATGGTACCGCACGCCGAGACTCGAGCGGTCACGGCCGATGGACCCGCTAATTGCTAATTAAGTCACAATTATCTGACCGAACCATCGCCTGCTACAAAACACAACTTTCTAACTAACGCAAGGAAAACAAAAACGAAACGA
Organism: Ocypus olens; assembly: GCA_910593695.2. Lineage (NCBI taxonomy): Eukaryota > Metazoa > Arthropoda > Insecta > Coleoptera > Staphylinidae > Ocypus > Ocypus olens. The sequence goes on from OU343053.1 coordinate 58,504,882, forward strand.
AGATGATGTTCCTTTGTTCCTGCGCGAAATTACACGAAACGGCGCAAAAATTAATTCTTTTGTTTTTTTTTTTCGGTTTCCATTGTTTGGAAATTTTCTCTTTTATTTCTCTGAGTGAGCGAAATCGCGCGGCGCGTTCTGCGATTGCGAGACGGGGTTTCCCGGATGCATGCGGTCGAATGCAATATAAATACAGCGTGATAACAAATTGTATTTTTAGCGCTTCGTTAAAATAATCTTGAGAGTAATAAATAAATTAATAAATAAAAAGTCCATCATTAGAGGTGATGTTTTTAAAGCGTAGGCTGTGAATAGTGTGAATGGTGAAGGGTGCATGTCGGTGACGGTTCGCGGGGTTTTTTCTGGTACGGCCGAGGTAGCAGAGGTGGTAATACAGATCTCTGCAACCGACCCTACCCATCTGGAGTGTGTCAACCCAATGAAGAGTTCTGAATAGAGTTCTCAATTCTTTTTGATGTATCTAGAAGTACTATCAACCTTTTAAAAAAGAGTTCTGTAAAATTGGGCTGTCGGGAATTTTTTGAAAAACGGGGTGCCAACTTGACATTGTTATCGAATAGTTCTGAACTAGTTTTAAGATGTGTTTGGGTTAGTGCTATAGTTCCTGGTACTTTTAAAAAAGAGTTCTGTTGAATTTCCAGAGATAAAAATTTTCAAAAATATTCAAATTCATATTACTCACTTAATATTGGTCGAATCTAAATATTTCATAACAACTTTGGATAGAACTCACAAAGAACTACAGGAAACACCAATCAGAACTATCCGGAACTATCAAAAATATTTATTCCAAAAAAGTCGCGAAAAAAAAAATTGAGAGTTTCAGGAGTTCTGAGTTAATTTTCTATTTCTACTCATTGACTACAATAATTCTTTCTTATAAACAAATTCGATACAATCGTGATTTATGGCATTTTTAAATAAATTTAAAATTCGATAATAGAAAATTGAATTTTGAAAATACCCATTTCCTGTCATTTAATCGCAATTTGCCATAAGAATTTTCGTTAGAACACCTTGAGTACAATCCATAAGTTAAATCAGAACTCCTGGAACTATTTAAAAAAAATCAACATTTTGAAAATAATTCAAAGTCCGAAAAGAAAAAAAAAATGAGAGTTCCAGGAGTTCTGAGTTAATTTTATATTTCTACTCATTGAGTACAATAATTCTTTCTTATAAACAAATTCGATACAATCACGATTTATGGCATTTTTAAATAAATTTAAAATTCGATAATAGAAAATTTAATTTTGAAAATACCCATTTCCTGTCATTTAATCGCAATTTGCCACAAGAGTTTTCGTTAGAACTCCTTGAGTACAACCCATAAGTCAAATCAGAATTCCTGGAACTATTTAAAAAAAATCAACATTTTGAAAATAATTCCAAGTTCGAAAAGAAAAAAAAAATTGAGAGTTCCAAGAGTTCTGAGTTAATTTTCTATTTCTACTCATTGAGTACAATAATTCTTTGTTATAAACAAATTCGATACAATCGCGATTTATGGCATTTTTAAATAAATTAAAAATTTGATAATGGAAAAATTAAATTTTGAAAATACCCATTTCCTGTCATTTAATCGCAATTTGCCATAAGAATTTTCGTTAGAACACCTTGAGTACAATCCATAAGTTAAATCAGAACTCCTGGAACTATTTAAAAAAAATCAACATTTTGAAAATAATTCAAAGTCCGAAAAGAAAAAAAAAATTGAGAGTTCCAAGAGTTCTGAGTTAATTTTCTATTTCTACTCATCGAGTACAATAATTCTTTCTTATAAACAAATTCGATACAATCGATATTTATAGCATTTTTAAATAAATTTAAAATTCGATAATAGAAAATTAAATTTTAAAAATACCCATTTCCTGTCATTTAATCGCAATTTGCCATAAGAGTTTTCGTTAGAACTCCTTGAGTACAACCCATAAGTCAAATCAGAACTCCTGGAACTATTTAAAAAAAATCAACATTTTGAAAATAATTCTAAGTCCGAAAAGAAAAAAAAAATTAAGAGTTCCAGGAGTTCTGAGTTAATTTTCTATTTCTACTCATTGAGTACAATAATTCTTTCTTATAAACAAATTCGATACAATGGTGATTTATGCCATTTTTAAATAAATTAAAAATTTGATAATGGAAAAATTAAATTTTGAAAATACCCATTTCCTGTCATTTAATCGCAATTTGCCATAAGAATTTTCGTTAGAACACCTTGAGTACAATCCATAAGTTAAATCAGAACTCCTGGAACTATTTAAAAAAAATCAACATTTTGAAAATAATTCTAAGTCCGAAAAGAAAAAAAAAATTAAGAGTTCCAGGAGTTCTGAGTTAATTTTCTATTTCTACTCATTGAGTACAATAATTCTTTCTTATAAACAAATTCGATACAATGGTGATTTATGCCATTTTTAAATAAATTAAAAATTTGATAATGGAAAAATTAAATTTTGAAAATACCCATTTCCTGTCATTTAATCGCAATTTGCCATAAGAATTTTCGTTAGAACACCTTGAGTACAATCCATAAGTTAAATCAGAACTCCTGGAACTATTTTAAAAAAATCAACATTTTGAAAATAATTCAAAGTCCGAAAAGAAAAAAAAAATTGAGAGTTCCAAGAGTTCTGAGTTAATTTTCTATTTCTACTCATCGAGTACAATAATTCTTTCTTATAAACAAATTCGATACAATCGATATTTATAGCATTTTTAAATAAATTTAAAATTCGATAATAGAAAATTTAATTTTGAAAATACCCATTTCCTGTCATTTAATCGCAATTTGCCACAAGAGTTTTCGTTAGAACTCCTTGAGTACAACCCATAAGTCAAATCAGAATTCCTGGAACTATTTAAAAAAAATCAACATTTTGAAAATAATTCTAAGTCCGAAAAGAAAAAAAAAATTAAGAGTTCCAGGAGTTCTGAGTTAATTTTCTATTTCTACTCATTGAGTACAATAATTCTTTCTTATAAACAAATTCGATACAATGGTGATTTATGCCATTTTTAAATAAATTAAAAATTTGATAATGGAAAAATTAAATTTTGAAAATACCCATTTCCTGTCATTTAATCGCAATTTGCCATAAGAATTTTCGTTAGAACACCTTGAGTACAATCCATAAGTTAAATCAGAACTCCTGGAACTATTTAAAAAAAATCAACATTTTGAAAATAATTCAAGTTAGAAAAGAAAAAAAAAATTGAGAGTTCCAGGAGTTCTGAGTTAATTTTCTATTTCTACTCAATGAGTACAATAATTCTTTCTTATAAACAAATTCGATACAATCGTGATTTATGGCATTTTTAAATAAATTTAAAATTTGATAATAGAAAATTGAATTTTGAAAATACCCATTTCCTGTCATTCAATCGCAATTTGCCATTAGAGTTTTCGTTAGAACTCCTTGAGTACAACCCATAAGTTAAATCACAACTGCCAAAACTATTAAAAAAATCAATATTTTGAAAGTCCGAAAAGAATTTATTTAAAAATGCAATAAGTTGTGATTGTATCGAATTTGTTTATGAGAAAGAATTATTGTACTCAATGAGTATAAATAGAAAATTGACTCCTGGAACTCTCAATTTTTTTTTGCTTTGCGACTTTTTTCAAAAAAAATATTTTTGATAGTTCCGGACGAGCCGCCGCTGATATGTTCATTTTCAAGCGATTTTAAAGCTTATTTTTTACTTTCCTTTTTCTTTCCTTCACTTCAAGTTCTAATTATTGCTGTCTTGTTACCAGCCGTGAAATGTCAGGTATTTTAACGAGATATCAAAAATAAGTGCATTTTCTACATTTCGATAAAGATTTTTTAATATTTTTAATATTCAGATTTTAAAAAAATGGTTCATGTAAAATTTGACCAAATCCAGTTTTTGGGATTATCAAATCAAGCTCACGGTAGCGGCAACGGAAGAAAATTTGACCGAAACAGCAACGGAATATTTGCTTCCTCTATAAAAGTAAGTAATGCAGCGCAAGCGGCATCTTTGTCTTTGCCTCCCCTACGGAAATCCTCGAGCCGCCGCTGGCTCACGGGTAAAGTTTTTTCAAAAAGTCTAGTTTCCGAGATACATTTTTCTTTAAGAAAACCTCACTTGTTGCAGAAGCATTAAATAAATTTAATAAAGACGAAATATAGCCTAAATATGTGAATATTAACCAAAAAAAAAAATGGTGGTGATAACAAAATAATTTTTTGTTTGTTTTGTTTTCGGCGTTATGCCTGGCTTTGGTGCTATGACCATCAGCCATCATCTATATTGTATTTGTTTTAAGTTATGAAATGAATATTTACGAATATGAAAACAATTTCGAAAAAATCGAAATATAAAAAAAATAATGCAATCGTCTAAATCTAATTAGTGTGAGTAAACATAAAAAAAACATTCGTATGAATCACGAACACCTTGACACTATTCCCTCGACAAAAAAAAATCAATTGTTTCATACCGCAATGCCGTCTATTAAGGTTATGTCCACACACTCTCACAAATAAAAGACGCCGAAAGGGTTAATTGATAATTAAACGCACGAGGTCAGTACATTAAACGCGACTCGGACATCATTTTAAATTCAATAATACAGGTTATGTGCGCGCCATTGTTATTATTTTTTTTTCAAATTTATGTTCAACAATTGCGCAACATCCGGCACGGCCCGGTCATATGCAGTAGCGGCTAGGCGGTGACGGTCGACGCCAGTATTTGTTGCAAACGTTTCGTGTCCGTGTGCGCGTTTTGAAAAAACATCACATCAGGTGAGTGTACTCACTTTTCGGCGAGGTACTGGGTCGTCCAGTCGATGATGCCCCCGACGACTTCCACGTTGAGGAACTTGTAACTGCCCAATTTAACAGGTAGTTGCTCGTTGGGGTTGACAGTCTGGGCGAAGTGCTCGAAGAACTTGCGGTACTCGGTTAGGTAATCGTCCACGTTGTTTGCCATGGTCGCGGTCCTATTTTTCTATTGTTGTTGTTGTTGTTCGCGGCGGTGCTGCGGACACTTTGTAAACATGAACACCTATGTTTGCACGTTACGCGTTCACTGTGGGGATATGCTACGGTTTCTTTTTTTTTGTACTGTTCGAGGGGACGCCGGGACCTGATGCCGTCCGCTCGTTCGTTCGGCTCGGTTTGTTTAGCGGTTCGCAATCATCATACATATAAATAAATACTTATGTACACATAGAGTAACGTCCGAAACTTAAGTGAGTCACTCTCGCCGGAATTGAGCAACGATGCGTGTTTTACGTGAAGCGCGCGACGTAAACTGTTGACGCAACGTTGCCAACCGCGAAAGTTCAACATTTTTCTCCTTCCTCGTTACGCGCAACCAGTGACGGCGCTCGCGGTACAACCGAGGTAGCAATACAGATAAGTAGAGTCGGTTGCAGAGATATGTAGTGACTTTTTCTACTAATGTTAAAATTCGTGACCCTTATTTTACTAATTGGAAATACTATCTCTTATTTTAACCTAACGTTTTACGTGCGATTAGGGCTGTGTATTAAATAGAACATGAAAAATCGAAAGAAATAATACATACAATAAATAAACACAGGTATAATGGAATTCCCTAAAAATTTGAATGTACTCAATTTTTGTGTTATAATTTGTTTTTAAATTAATAATTGAAGACGAACAAAAAAATCGAAAAAAAATAAAAATTGATGCAATAGAGTTCCTCAAAAATTTTAATATCTTTACAAAACATCAACCTTTAAAACTAACTTTAATTTTTAAAAATCTGCCAATTTCTTCGTGACTTATGAATTTTTGAAAATTAATAATTGTTGAAGACGAACAAAAAATCTAAACAAATTTGGAATATTATTTTTTATTTTGACATGGGTTGTTGTACATCGTTGAAAAGAGAAAAAAAAAGTCTATTTATGCGTGTAAAAATCAAATTTGAAATAAGAAAGTTGGTATTAATATCTCGGAAACCGCCATCTTGAATTTTATTTTTACTTGATTTCAATGATTGCCTAATTAAACCAAGTAACTTTTATTTAAAACTTTTTTTCGCATCTTTAATAATTATTGAGATATTTGATTTTTTTGAAAATCGCGATTTTCAGTTTTTTTTAAATATTTTCTGCTCGGTATTTTGAAAATTTCTCAACATAATCTGAATCAGCATAGAAAACTGCACAACATTGCCCATTTAACCAGATCTCTAGCTTTAAGAATAAGAAAGATACCCATGCAATCCTACTCTATTTAGGACACCCTGTATAGTCTTAGTAAGACTTAATTTTTGCTTGCAGATTAACGAACAGGTTGAATATTCATATATTCAGGCTACATTTCGTTTTATTGTATTTAAAAAATCTAAAAGTAAAATAAAAATTAATGCAAGGATTCTTCAAAAATGTACATCTACCTTTAAAACCAACTTTAATTTTTGAATCAATCAATCCACCAAACGCACACCAAGCGGACTCTCAAGCAGGAATTGTACCCGTTTAATTTGAGATTATAACAGGTGTGAATTAATGCACAATATTTCAATGAACCACACGTACAGGGTGTAGTGGAACAAAACGGAACATAGCATCTTCAATGTTAATTCCTTTATACTTCTCTGATCATTTTAGAAGAAACATGCAAATAAATGTTTTGTAGAGTAAAACTTCCTGCATGCAGTCATGCTATTATTTATTTTTTAGCGTTCATAAAAACCCTAAAAAATGATAAAATAAAAATGATCATTTTCACGAAAGTAATGGTTGCCATGAAATTAAACAAAAACGGTGCGCTGTTGATTTGTTGGCTTCTGTCAAATGTATTGAACACTTCATAACTGTTTACAAGTTTTTTCATTAAAAATGTATTCTATTCAAGAAAAAGTGCAAATTGTGAAGTGGTGCTATGCTAGTAGCAGTTTTCGTGAAGTGCGGGTCATCACGTAATATTTCTTGGTGGCAGTGGTATTTGTACGAGTGAAAATGATGCTTCTTTAAATACCTCTGGGCAGTCGTACAGTGAATTGCACACTTGTCAGCTAATGTTTGGATCTTCTACTACAAAATCTAAGACCATAAGCTCGCCATCCTTCTCATTTATTGGTAAACTATTCTGCTCTACATTTGATGTCCTCTTAGAATTCCGTAATATTGAGCCAGTCGTTTCAAATTTATGAGTCAACCTTTGGATCGTTGCATTGGAGGGTCGGGATAGTTGATCGCAAACATATCCCCCACTTCATGAAAACTGGTACCAGCATAGCACCACTTCACAATTTGCACTTTTTCCTGAATAGAATACATTTTTAATGAAAAAACTTCAATAAATTTGACAAAAGCCAATAAATCAACAGTGCACCGTTTTTGTTTAATTTCATGGCAACCATTATTTTCGTGAAAATGATCATTTTTATTTTATCATTTTTTAGGGTTTTTATTAATGCTAAAAAATAAATAATAGCATGACTGCATGCAGGAATTTTTACTCTACAAAACATTTATTTACATGTTTCCTCTAAAATGATCAGAGAAGTATAAAGGAATTAACATTGAGAATCCTATGTTCCATTTTGTTCCACTACACCCTGTATATTGCATGCAGCAATTTTTACTGTATAAAACATTTATTTACATGTTTCCTCTAAAATGATCAGGAAAGATAATATTCCAATATAAAGAAATTAACATTGAAAATCCTATGTTCCGTTTTGTTCCACTACACCCTGTATAGCTACAAATAGGTATGGGGGCACCTGGGTCAGATAACCTAGAAAGCTTGCCCTCCCAAATAAGACAAAGAAAACAGTAGCTAAATACTCGCTTTATTCATAAGAATAAGGAGCGATTCCAAGCAGTCAAAATTCCTCTCGGCTTCCTGTACGAAATTTCACAAACCGCTACCATCATCTCCCTCTACGAAAGCTTACAAACCGACACTACAATCAACCCCCTCGACTTCTTCTTTAGCAAGGATAGCAGAGTTCATGGCAAACAACTAACACAACGAGCTTTTTAAGATTTTATTGTTAATTTACAGGATGGTACATTTCGGGTCCATCACAGGGTCGATTTCCCCCTTCATCTCCTTATTTTTAATATTCAAATAGGTGCTTTCGTACTCCTTCTGCATGTACTCGGGCAGCGGTTTGTTCCAATCGGCCGGGGGCTCCGAGCGTCTCTCCCAAGTGTCGTTCCCGTAGTGAGCCTTTAACCTCTCAAATCTCCTCTTTTTTTCGCTCTCAATCAATTCTTTCTGAAATAAAGTTTACTGCAATTTTTAATTAGTATAACAAACATCAACTCGATGCGTCCATGCAAATATTTATTAATAATAATATTTATTTCCCAACATAATAATAATATAATAGCAATAGAAGTAGCAAATAAAATTCAAATTATTGTAAATACAATAAAACGAAATGTAGCCTGAATATATGAATATTCAACCTGTTCGTTAATCTGCAAGCAAAAATTAAGTCTTACTAAGACTATAAACAAATAACTTGCAGATTAACGAACAGGTTGAATATTCACATATTCAGGCTACATTTCGTTTTCTTGTATTTATCTAATGCTTTCTGCAACAAGTAAAGTTAACCCCAATTTGTTTAAAATTATTGGTTCCTCCATACTAGAGACGGACAAAATGACTCTTTTTTTTTTTTGGTGAGTTGCCTCAGTGAAAAGTCGGCTCATGACTGTTGCACATAGTCGGGAAAAGGTGATGAGCAAAAAATAAACAAAAGTCAAACGCGTCCGTGGATCGACAAACTCTGATACAATTATCCTTCCAGGCCGGGCGCCAAGTCTGTGTGAGGCCCGGTGCGCGAATAAACGTTTGTCAATTTTCAGCAAATTGTTTTCTTGAGTTGTCTACGCGAGTACCTTAATAATTCCTTCTTTAGTTCACGTTTAGAAAACGAAGAGTTTGTATGATCTTTTAGTTATTTGAAATTAAAAAATAAAATTTAGCAAATTTTATATGTGGGAGATTTTGTTTTTGTTGCTGAACCCTATAGAAAATGTTATATATGTATTTAAAAATCCACACAAGTATACTGGGCTTGAACATTCACACGAAACGAGATATAAAAGCCAGCTACAACAAAAGAAACTAAGATTATCAAAATCGTGCAATAGCACAAATTATTTGGCAATAAAATTCTACAACAAATTACCTGATCCCTGGTAGCAGTTACCTTTGAAAAAATTTAAGATGGTGGTATCCAATCTCTTGATAAAGAATGGGTACTATTCATTTGACGAATTTATGCAAAGTAATGTTTAATTTGACTTTTACAATTAAACGAATAGTATTTTTCACATTTACTGGGTATTACTTACTAATTTACCATAAACTTATAATCAAAAATGATGATGTAAAAATGTATTTATTGACGAATATTATAACCATTTTAACGTGTATGATGTCTAACCATCGTTAGTTATAAATGTACGCAAAATTTGTGTTTTGTATTTATATTGTATTATTATATGACGCTCACATCCACCATACAAATATGAATTTTGTTCATTGTTATGTATAATATGTGGCCTAAGTGAATTTGATTTTGATTGATCTGATGTTTTTATCTTTATCTCTTCTGGCAAATAAATTGCATTTACCTGATGATGCTCACCGGTTTTGGATATGAAATGGCTAGTATGATGTTGCTTGTTTTATTATATTTTCTAGAAGTTTATCTTTCATACGTGTCTGTTTAGGCATTATTATATTTAATATTATGTTCTGCATCTGTATTATGTTTTTTTTTGTAATTTTGTATTCCTATTTGCAAAGTATATTACTCTATGTTTACATTGTATATGGTGACTTATGTAAGACATTATTGTCAAGCATCAATAAACAACTAAACTAAAATACGCTGGGCCTGAGAGGCCCACGAGACGCATTCGCTGGTGTTATGCCATTTCACATATTCTCTGTAGGGTTAAGTCTCCGAGACCCAGCGCCCGCTACGGTGTCAAGATTTAGGGCGTCCAGCCTGGAAGGTTAAAAGGGTTTTTATACTACAGATATAACATACGTCAAAACAATTTATTAATCCATACTTACCTCCAATGATTATGTAACGCATGAATACTTACCGCCGCTTTAACATCTTTATTGTCGACCCACTTGTAACAGTTGCCCACGTCCCGTTTCCACTGCGTGCAATCGGTCGACGTCCCGTGGACGAAATACTGGTGAAATCTGGACCTGATCGATCTACAATCGCTGTATTCCTCGTCGTAAACATCACAGGATCGAATCTATTTTTTTTACAAACTGTTAACCAGAAATTTTTAAGCGAAGCGGTATATCAATCACCATCCATTCGTCCGGGAGAAATTCCGACTCCGTTTTTTCGTCATTATTCGTGTCGAAAGACATTTATTTACGCTTTGCACTGTGGCAGAAAATTTTAGGTTATGCTGCGACTCGAATGTAATCATCAAAAATGTCATGAGGTAATATAGGCAACTCCGTTTGCGCAATCATTAGAAGTGTAATTATTTTGTAATATTCAATAGTTCGATTTTCTTTTTATTGTTATTCGTGTCGGAAGACATTTATTTACGAGTTTTGCTCCGTTCCGAAAAATGTTAGGTTATGCGATGACTGGAACGTAATAAAAAAAACTGGCATGAGGGAATGTAGGCAACTCTCTTTGCGCAATGATGAGTTGTATAATTATTCTGTAATATTCAATAGTTCGATTTTCTTTTCGTCATTATTCGTGTGGGAAGACATCTATTTAGAAATTTTGCATTGTTCCGGAATGCGGTGACTGAATATCATAAAAAAATGGCATGAGGGAACTCTATTTGCAGTATAATTATTTTAAGTAAAATAATATCCAAAAGTTTGATTGCCATGAAATATTTTCTATTTCTAGCAGAAAATATAGAAAAAGTCTATATTCTTATAACGGAATGTTATACAGTATATTTTTTTTATCGTGGGCCATAGGATTTTACATGCTAAAAATTATACCACCTTGTTTTAATGTGAATTTTATCATAAAATTTCGAAGGAAATTTTAGTTGGTAATAAATCAATTATTTTTCTACATGATACGCTGCAGCATTAGAATAACTTAAACATGTTTTATTCCATTAAAAAATGAAATTATTTAATATTAACAACTGAGCAAAAATAATCAAAGTACCTTGAATTTCCGAAATGTCAGATTGATTAGTGAGGCAAGAAATCAAACGAATTTATACCAGAAAATGTCTGTTTATACTGTTGAAGAACGGGTGGAATTTGTAACGGCAATTATAAGAGGTTTGTCCAGCAGGGAAATAGTTGTATTTTTCTACAAGAAGTCAGGGAATTTTTATTTTAGGGAAAAAGTTGACAACTTTTCTGCAGCGTATCCCGATCGTCCGGTTCAGCAAAAGCACTTTTTAATGGAATAAAACATGTTTAAATTATTCTAATTAAGCGCATCATGTAGAAAAATAATTTATTTATTTTACTCACTAAAATTTGCTTCAAAATTATATGATAAAATGTACATTAACACAAGGTATAATTTTTAACGTGTAAAATCCTATGGCCAAAGATAAAAAAAACATACGGTATACATTGTGTCCACAAACTTTATGGCATAAATACCTTTGAAAAAAAAAAATCAAATTGATTAGATTATTATCACATGGTCAATTTTAACGTACATTCAATGTCCTCACTTTTTCAGGCTATATTTCGTTTTATTAAATTTATTGAGTAAATTTGGTCAGGTCTTATAAATTCACATTTTCACAACAGGACCTCACATCTGCCCCAAGACCATCTGGTGCCAGAATTTTTGTTTACACATTATGCATTCTTGCAAAATTTATATTTTTATAATTATATATTTTCGTTGGCAAAGAGATTTTTATACTTTGGGTATAGTTTATCAATTTCAATTGCGCAAAATCGCTTTCCCGTTATTTATACTATTAATTGGTTCAAGAATTTATTAGTCATCCGTGTTAAAACAAGTATTTTGTCTCAACACCTTCTGTTACGGCCTTTGAGTTGTATTTAGATTACAATTACTTTTAACTTTAACACGCATTCCCTATGTGCCGTTGCTACACAGAATCTATTTATCAAGTATTCATTGGTCTGTCAAGATTGACATACAATAAAATAAATTTGTAAAACGTACAAGTTTTTTCTCGTTTCACAAAGAAATTAATTATTGATTTCTCGACATCCAGTGGTAGTTTTTAGGAACCGCCTACACCAAATTGTACATGTAGTGTTATCTGTTCCTAACTCTTAAATCTTTGTCGGTAAAAAAGATTTCAATGGTCAGGATTCGACAATTTTCGATTATTAGAAAATCTATCAAATCTTAATACTGTGGATAAGCATTTGGCTACACGAATAGTAAAGGAACTGACGAAGGACATTGTAGGAGGTTATTATAATAAAGTGTATTTCGATAATTATTTTACTTTTTTGATGTTGATTATATCATGAAAAATAATATTATTTTGGTCCCACGGGGAAACCCTCTGTTTTTGAAATCTTAATTTCACAATCTGTTAATTACTGTATTTTGACTGAATATACCGAATTAAAGCAAATTTTTTTGAAAATATTTATATTAGGCGGCATGGGTTATGCATGTTTGTTGGTTTCACAAGTTTTTTAGTGAAACTTCCAGATATTCAGGCCAGCCATTTTGATTTTATGTTGAATGCCGTTAATTAAACGTCCATTTCAATACATAAATTTAACCAAAATTCACTTTGGTTATTTTAAAATAAAATAAACATTACCACGGCCTTCTCAAACTGATCAAATCCATCTTTTTCATCACACTTGCAGCAATAGCCGACTTGACTTAAAAAGTTGTACATCCATAAAAACCTCCTAAAATTGACAATAAAAACATAACCTTAAATTTTGTAATAACAGCCGACTTGACTTAAAAGTTGTACATCCATAAAAACCTCCCAAAATTGACAACAAAAACATAACCTTAAATTTTGCAATAACATTACGACTTCAAATTACTTCAAAATTTACAGGTAAAATGTAATGCAATAGCAGACTTTTCCATAAAAACAGCCTAAAATTTTGTAAACTTCAAAACGCATCTTTTCCAGGTAAAATGGATCTAATCGGTAAATACCAGCACGAGAGAAGCGAGAATCTCGAGGGGTACTTCAAGGCCGTAGGTAAGTAACCGAAAACCAATCACTGCAAAAAAAACTTACCCCACTTCTTTCCCCCGCCAGGCGTGCCCTACTTAATCCGGATCATGATCACGAAGTCCAATCCCGACCTGGAAATCAGCAAGGAGGAGGACGACACGTGGATCATTTCGATGAAGTCGCTGCTGAAGACGGCCATCAAGAAGTTCAAGCTAGGGGAGGAGTACTTGGAGGATATGCCGGGGACTAAACTAAAGGTGCGGTATTAAAATAAAACACACTCGGATTTAGGGATTGCAATACCTGGGGATTTCAGTGCGTTACCACTCTCGAGGATGGGAAACTGGTCACCAACTCCGTTTCCGAGCAGGAGGAGCACAAGACCAAGTCTGTGTACGAGCTCACGGATACACACGTGATTCTGGTAAATGGCGTGGAAATGGTGGAATCTGTTGGGTTTAATGATGGTTAAATTTTTCAGACGTTGATTCACGAGGGATCGGGGCAGGAGGCCAAGCGTTACTTCAAGAAGGCAATCTAAAAACTAGGGATAACTCAACATCTCCCACATTTATTAAACTATTCAAATAATAAATACATGTTATATATATTACCTCTTTATATTTGGTAGGTGTAACTTGGTTATCGAATAAATCATATTTTCAATAGAATTTAAACACACTAGTACGGGCCCGATTGACTGCTATGCGCTACTGTAATTTATGTTATAAGCGGTGTGTGTCGTCTGTGTGTAAGAAATAATTAGAACGGAGGTCGTCGTGTGCTAAACGGTTAGTTGCCACTGTAACCCATCGAGGTCGCGAATAACACTTTCTGCTTGTTTTTCTTCTTCTTTTTGCCCGATTTTCCTTCACCTGAAAAAATAAACAAATTGCAGGGGTTTTATAAAATTGTACTGTTTCTGTCTACGGGTATATCGGATTGTTTGGCGAATAGGCGTGTGTATTAAAGCATTTTATTTGCAAAATTCGAATAACAACAAATCAATTTGTAAGGCAAACATGAGGGAGAATTAAGAATTTATCCAAAAATGATGTTTTGAGAAAATCGAAAAACCATTTATCTTGGCAACTGTTGCACTTCTATTTTCACAATTATTTTTATTACGGATCATACGTAACTGAATTAAGTGACTAATCATGTAGTCCATTATGAAAAAACAAAGAAAAGCAATTGGACATTAACAATGTTGCTATAAACAATAAAATAAATAAAATTTAAAGCTTTGCAACTTTGTACATGTGTGACTTTTAAATGAACTACGTTCACCGTTGGATAGTTTACAAAATACTCTACCAGTTGCCGCAAAAATGTCGATTTCTACAATTTTGGACGTATGCTGTTTATGAAATCAACGCCTCAATTGGTTGAATAATATCTAGTGATGCAAACAGAATCAGACAATTTGCATATTGCGTGCATAATCTTACAGTGGAGTCAAGTAATCGACACTGACTAGTCAAATTGTTTTAAATGATTTGCCTAATAACATTTCAATTAGTTTCATATTCAATTTACTCAAATTACAGAATCCTGTAGACTTGATAATGTACGTGTAAATTTCATATAAATAGAGGTAAAACTAATTACGAATCATAATTGTTTAACATTTAGGAGTTGAACATATTTCTAAAAATTCAAATTGGAGAATTTATGAACATATTTTACTTGATATAAAATGCCGCAACGATAATTTTTGAATCAATCAAACTTTAAGTGAATATAGATTGGAGCAATTAGTTATGAAAAATTCGGTTTTTTTCAAGACTCAAAACGTTATTATAAAAACTATAATAATTTTCTTTTTTCTCCAACTATAAATTGGAATGTAAAATATTGATCCTTGTATTAGTGATTAATTTATTAGTGATTAATTTAAATAAAAAAAACATTTGTTATGAAAAAATTGAATCCAAAAAAATTATTTAATTACCAATGTAACTTTTTTTATTTTTTTTAAATAGTATTGACAACTCATCTGCCACAACCCTTTGTTTGTCAAATGTAACTTTATCTTTATTTAAGGTGTTATTCTGAACAACTGTTATTAACATCGGTATTATTAACATTGCAATGTTATGTGAAATTGAACAGCGCTGTTAAAAACTGTATTCTGAACAGCCCGATGTACACAAATTGGCAACAGTGCAACGTCTACAGAGCAACCAACTTGATGTATATTATAATAGATTGATAATACGTTTTGAGGATATTTTTAGAAAGAAAATGAGTGTTTCATAAAGCATGCACATAAATATTACTACTATCCATTTGAGTTTTTTGTTGACGAAAAACACAAATTATGAAATAACCTTAAAATATCACCATTAACAATCTCGTAATGTCGACCGTTTTGACAAGTGTTGTTTAACATCGAAAATGTTAATTTACATCGATGTTAGTTGACAGACAGTGTACAGAATAGTATATTCATAACATCTGTCGATGTTAGCAAATAACATCGCTGTTAACGCTAACATTTTTGTTCAGAATAACACCATTAATTTCTGCATGTATGATTCTGTTTAATTGATAATTACAATATTTTAATTTCAGCTAAATAAATCTGTAAAACATTGATTGATTAAAACTATAATACAAAACAGCTTCAAAATGAAAAATCAATGTTTTTAGTATAATTTCCCAAAGTATATTCCACGAAAATTATTCCATTGACGTGAACTCAAAAACTTTGGTTGTTAAAGGGAAATTAATTGAAACGGAAAAGGGGGACAAACCATTATTCCCATCTTCGTTGGTCTGAGCCGCCTTCTCCAAGGCCAGGGCAATCGCGTGGCTGAAGCTCCTGTTGTACTGCGGGACCGGAATGTAATCCTCGCACTCGGGTTCGCTGTCGCTCTGCTTTTTGACTTTCTGCATCAGGGTCTTGGATCCGGTCACGTTGATAAGGCGAGGCGCCGACTCGGACGATGTCGATGAGGAGGTCCTCAGGTCGGGCCACTTCGGGTTCTGTTTCTTTGCCGATGATAACATCTTTAAGGAAAAATTACAATTGTTTTCATTTTTGATATAAAATACTGGTTAATAATGTTATGAAGGTTTTTACATTACGAGAGATTGGATTGAAAGCACGAGCGACGTAGGAGATATTGGCGTGTTAACATTATAGGATAAAATAAATTAATTCAACCCACATTTGCCCGATAACAAATTACAACTTGAACAACCCTTTAAACAGAATAAGTAAACGTGTTAATGAAATTTGCAATTACATACATTTTTTTCAGTATATCAATAATTTTAAAAATTATCAAGTCACCTAATTGAATTAAATGACATGATGAAGAATATTTTTGAATATCTATGTAACTAATTTACTTGTCACTTTTAAATGTTTTTTGTAATGGAATTTTCTGTAAATAAAGTAATTAAAAATCAATAAAACAAAAATATTTAAATTAAAGGAAAGTAAATGATATGTTTCTCTAAATAAATTAAGATTTAAAAACACAGAGGTTACTTTTTGCTTTCTGTCAAACGTCACTGAATTATTGGAATAAAAAAATGATAGATGGCGCCGACAATATTCTAGATATAATTTTAAGAGGAACTTTAAAATAGTCGTCCTACATATAGAACTTTAGGCATAACTGGGTTAAAATCTTTCAAAAAATAATTGATGTCTTCAGGCAGACTGAACAGCAGATAGTGGCATGAAAATGCACACCTGCGGCAGTTTTCATAGGTGATGGTAATGCATTTATTGTAGATTATATATCAAGAGAGAGAAATGCGTGATTTTTCCAAATTTGTATCCCAAGGGCAAAAACCTGAGGGAAACAACGCATCGAGGGAAAAATAGGTATATTTATATTTTAAACAGTATATTAAGAGTAAAACACGTTTGTTTCAAAAACTTAACCTAAAAAAATACTGTCAGCTGTGACAGTTAAAATAAATAATGGAACCTCGTAGGGAGTGAAATGATTACTTCTCTCCCTAACGAGAGAAATGTTATTTCTCGCACAATTTCGACGGCTGTGAAATCGACTTTCTTTCCCGCTTGTGAAAAAATGCTATCTTTATAACATACAGAAAGTCCTTCTATCCGTGAAGAGGTTAAACTTAAAAATTTAATAAAATATTTGTGTAAAACATACCGTTGCAAATGAAGGTCCTGAAGATGTCTCTGCACCGACCGATGAAGAACATTCCACGTCTTGCCTCTCGGACATCGGCGATGTGCTCCTCGAAGTGGACACGGAAACCTCACGGTCTCGCGCGCCCCCTACATCCACGCCAAACTCGGGGAATTGATATGGTGATTCTAGCTCTATGTTCGCTACAGGGTATTTGCCCATCTGTCTGTTCTCCTCCTCCGCGATTTTCTTTTCGCGCCTCTTCTCGTCCCTGGCTCTTCTCTGCCTCCTCTTCTTTCTGATATCGATTTGCTCTGGAAAATTAAAAATTGCACCCCCATTACTATTTTGCACCTCAAAGTTTCAACTACTTTATTTTCCTGAAACTTTAATATTATTGAAACTCAAATATGTTTCATGGAAATTTCAACCAAATTTGAATAAAAATCACTGCAGTGAACCGAAAAAATTATTAATTATCAGGTATTAGCGAATTACTACAATCATTGGAGGGAAGTAATGTTGTTCATTACCTACTCGTGAAAGAATAACTCTGGACTCATGATTAGATTTTTGAAATAATTTAAATTGACACCGGGTACGTCAAAATTTTATAAACATTTATTCAATATTTAATGTAATTACAGACGATTTTGGATAAAATTATATTGCAAAACAGTGATGTATGGTCCCGCTCGATAATTTTTGTTAGTAAGGCTCTTACTGAATCTATTCAACAGACGTAAATATTGTTTACTTCCTTACCTTCAAAGGATTTGACAGTCTCCTTCGAGATAACGGGAGCTCCGAGCTGGATTTCGGCCACCTCAAATTGGCAGGTGACCGGAAGGTGCTGGAGGTAGCGAAGCCTCTTTCTCAACTCTTCCGTCATAGAGCCGCCTTCTTTCTCTATGATGCGCCCCGTCAGAGTTTTAGGGGAAAATTCCAGTGAGCCGTACGTGTGCTCCAACATGCGCACGTTCAGTGCGTGTAAGTAAATGTGTTGACCGTCAGCAGCTGTAATAAATTAAAATGAACGTATTTACTCAACGTTTATACTTTAAATAAAAAGAGTATGTAATAAAATAAAAATCACTCTTTTCTATAGCGTAATATGAATATTTATTTACGTATATAAATAAACCAGAACTAAATCTAGTTTGATAATGCTAACACCAGAGTTACCAATATCTACTTTTTTTTAAATTTATTTTGGTGAAATTTTATTTGAACATTAAATATTGCCAATTCCGCCACTTTGGCGTTTCTACCCAAAATTTTATTTCTTGGTAATGAATAAAATGTCGGTGAAGTGACTGACTCGGAGAAATATAAAAATTTCACAGAGTTAATTAACTTCCCTTTGTAATCTAGCACAAATATATGAAAATCAAAACAGTAGTAAGTCATGACTTCAAAAGATACTCGTGCACCAATAGGGGGCGCCAACTAAAGTTCTAGTACAGATCCTGTCATTTAGTTTGCAATTTTAAATTTAACTTTTTGCGCAGTTATAACAAAAAAAAAAAGAAACATATTTGACACTGGTTTTTAATGTTCCACCAGCTATATGTATACTAGTTTTTTTTTATTGGCCAACCAGAAGATTTGGGATTTATTCCACTTAGGTTCTTTGATATATTTGGGTGTCCCTACTGTTTGTCATGTAATGCCATGTTGCAATTGATTAATTATTTGACAGAAATACAATTCTGAAAGTAATAATTAATCTTTATGATAGAGTAATTAAGCACCAGCAACCATGTAGAAATCATAACCTCAAATTTATTTTTCAGTCAAAAGTCAGAATTACAACCAGAGTATCCAACCAAATATCCAATATTATAAAAAAAATCACCATGTCTGGTTGGTCAATAAAAAAATCCGGTATATACACAACATTTTTTCCTTTTTTTTTTTTTAATTCAACTTTTTGTAAGAAAGGATTGTGCACTGTTATATATACAGGGTGTCCCAGAAGTCGACGTCAAGCCGAAATCTTTTAACAGACTAAGTCATGAGAGTTATCAGAAAAATATTTAAAAAAATCCAAATAATGTATTTAAAAAATTATGGCCATTTAAAAAAAAAGAGAAAATCTACAGCCTGTGACGGTCTTTGATTTACTACAAGCATAACAAATGTTTAACATCAATTAAAATTACAAAAGATATTCAAACTGCCTTCCTTCAGCCTCAATACAGGCTCGACATCTTCTTAAAAATGATCTTGTTATCCGACGGGCGAATCTTTCGTTCTTGATTGATTCAGCCGCTTGAGTTAATCTTTGCCTTAACTCAGCTAAATTTTCTACTGGCTTACAATAAACTTTTGTAGATTTTCTCGTTTTTTTTTAAATGCCATAATTTTTTAAATACATTATTTGGATTTTTTTTATATTTTTCTGATAACTCTCATGACTTAGTCTGTTAAAAGATTTCGGCTTGACGTCGACTTCTGGGACACCCTGTATATATATATAAAAAAAAAAAACTTATCTAACATCAGTCTCAATGTACCCTCCAGAAAAATCACTAACCTTGATAAAAATAAAAATACTTCACAGCCTGCTGATTGAACGAACCACCGGCTTCGGCGACATCCTCCCCGGCGACCGTACTGCCGCAATCGTCGCTGCAAAAACTCTCCAGCCTCTCCCTCTCCGCCAACGTTACATCCCTCAGCCCGTCCACGACCTTATTATCTAACGGAACAAACGGAACCGCGCCCGCATTCAGCTTCACCTTGACGTCCTCCAGGTTGCAGAGGATCACGTTCTCTCGCTCCTTCAGGAGCGCTATCGACTGCTCGACGAAGCAATTCTCGGGATTGTCGTCCTCGGCCGTGAGCACCGTCTGCAGCTCGTTCTTCTCCCTCTCGATGATCGACATTATGTCGGCGTTGTTGGCGAGCAGCAGCTTGCAGTAAACGCTGCACGCCTGCTTGTCGGACACGTAAAAGATGGAGTCCTCCCGGCCCACCGGCTGCTCCTCGGGGTACGCGATCAGGGAACCCCGGGCGCGTTTCATCAGTTTAAACGTTATGGACTCGTTTGCGTTGAACGAGGAGTGCGGTACCGGTACAACACTAGAAAAATGAAGGAGGTATTGAATTAATGGTGGTGATCGATACTAATTGGGAGATGATTAAGTAAGGTGTACGTTTAATTAATTAATTGGAAGTATGTCCACCTACACCTTACATATTGAATCAAGATTTAATTTTAATTACATTGTAATGTAGAATTTCAAGGTCGCAAGGCAGTAAATAAATAAAAACAAATTGAATGTTTTGACAGTAATTTAAAGAATAGATCATTTAATTCTTACATTAAACTGAATTGAAAATTTTTGTACGTTTACCAACATTATCAGTTACAGGTCAAAACTTGAACTGTGAATTTTGATATAGATTTAATCAGGGCGAGAAAAAATATCAAAAAATTGATATCACTATTTTATTTTGGAGTTTAGCAAAAAATGTTTCAAATAAATTTTTTTAGGTTAATAATAATAATAATAATCCTTTATTTCTCAACAGACATAAAAAACATCTAATTACAGAGAAATTATAAATAAATAGAAATAATATATGTATATATATATACACATACATACATATATAGGCATAAACAGATACAGGTATACAAGCTAATACAAATTAGAAATATGTGGTTGCGGCGAGGGTAAATTAAAGTAAACATGATTTTAAATCAATTTTAAACCGAGTCTTATTGGAAAATAAATCAACACCATATTGGACTTCATGATATTTTTGAATCATCATGAGCAACGGCGAAAAAGAGTGGTGATTTGTGTTTGGTGTGGTATACTGGAATGTGTGTTTATTACGAGACGATTGTCTAGGTATAGAGATCATGAGTGAATTAAGTAACGTCGGACTATCTTGGAAGCTGTGTATAATCTTATATAAATCATAATATATCTGTGTCTGTTATAAACAGAAATCATTTCGAATTCATCAAGCAATGATTCATACAACACATTATATGGTGGATATACTTTATGTTTATGAAAGTATAGAAATTTTAAAAATCGTTTTTGGCATCTTTCAAGTAAAGAAATATATTTATTATAACCAGGAGACCACACCGAAGCACAATAAGTTAGTTTTGATAAAATAAACGATTCATACAATTTTCTAATCGCAATTTGATCTTTAAATTCCCGACAATTTCTAATTATGAATCCCAAAGTTCTGTAAGAGCTAACAACAATATTTTCAATATGTGCATTGAAAGTTAGTTTATTATCAAACGTCACCCCCAAATCATTACATGTAGTTAGGATTGCAATGTTAGTGTCACAGAGTACATAATTGAAGACGACGGGATTTAATTTCCGATGAAATGACATACAAAAACATTTGGAAACATTGATACTTAGACCATTAGAACTACACCAATTATCCAATCTCGATAAAGCTCTATTCAATTCCTCACAATCGCTTATATTATTTATTACACGATAGAGTTTAATATCATCTGCGTATATCAGAAAATTACACAGTAACCTATCAGCTACATTATTTATAAATAGAAGGAATAGCAAAGGTCCCAGATTGGATCCCTGGGGTATACCGCTTGTAGCGATATAGGTTGTTGATTGGACATTCATGTAGTAAACATATTGTTTTCGATCAGTTAAATATGATCGAATAACGGCTAAAATATTGTCACTAATGTTATAATGGCTAAGGCTATTTAGTAATATATCATGAGGTATCCGATCGAAGGCCTTGCTGATATCTGTATATATCACATCAACCTGGTCACCACGATCTAGATGTTCAGAAATGAATTGTGTCATGTTAATTAAGTTAGATTGCGTTGAACGCTTTTTCATGAAACCATGCTGATGTGGTGTTATTTCATCGCATACTTTGGTGTAAATGTGGTCAGCAAGGATTCTCTCGAATACCTTAGAAATATTAGAGATAAGCGCAATAGGCCTATAATTTGATATGTCGCTTTTATTTCCGCGCTTAAAAATAGGACTGATACGTGTGGTTTTCCAGCGATCTGGATAAATCCCGCTACTTAAAATTAAATTAAATATATGGACCAAAGGATCTACAAAGAAAACCGCACAATCCTTAAGTAAAAATGCTGGAATTTGATCGTTACCCATCGTCATCTTCGGTTTTAGTTTACGTAGTGATTTCATTACCAAATCATCCGAAATATGAAAATTTCCCAGAGTGTCGTAAACTGGATCATTAGCGGGGATTCTGTTAGTATTGATGTTCTGATAAGAGGCCTTAAAATGTGCTGCGAATCCATCCACAATGTTCTGAGAAGTTTCCAGAAGTTGATCTCCCTGTTTCATGCATCCTGGGATACGCGATTGACTTTTCCGTTGGTTTATAAATGACCAGAATTGTTCAGGCGTCTCAGAGATGTTGCTTTCCATTGTTTCGATGTAACTTTGATAAGCGGTTTTTGACAAATTTTTTAAAATACGACGAGTATTCCGCAATTGATTCATAACATTGGGATCATTCGACTTTTTATGTAGCCGGTGCAATCGATTTTTTCGGTTTATTAGGTTAATAATATCTTTAGAATACCAAGGCGGGTAAGTTTTATTGTGAACTGAGTTACGTCTTTTGGGAACATGTTTATTTAATAACTTGTATAAAATATCATAAAACATGTCACAGGCTGTCTTTGAATCACTAAGATGGCAAACTTCCGTCCAATCTGTGGTAGCAATATCTGAATACAGTGAGGGTAAATCCGCTTTCTTGAAGTTATAGCTGCTAACATTTATTCCAGTCCTTGAGAAGTTTACAGAGGATTCATATTGGATATTAATTGCCAGAGCAGGATGGTGTTTATCCTCCTTTACTAAAATATCATCGCTTTTGTCGACTGAACAGTTAATATTTTCAGAAACGATCACTGTGTCAAGAATTCTATTATTTTCGTTGGTTATTAGATTGCGTTGTTTTAAAGAGTTGATAGATAAGAACTGCAAGAACGGCGTAACAAAGTTGCAGGAGCTTTTCTGGCTTAGATAGCTATAGTAATTAGTTAGATTTAAATCACCTACCAATATTATATCTTCCAAGTTAAAATTACGTTCAACAAATTCAAAAAAAATATTATAATTATCCAGAGAGGTATCAGGAGGAATATATGTGCAAATGATTGAGATTTTTCTTTTAAATATTATAACTTCTACAGCTACTATATCGATGTTAGGTATACAATGTTCAACAGGTAATGAGTGACATGTGATGTTATGTTTTAAAGCTATTAGAACACCACCACCTTTGCGATAACTTCGGTCAGACCGAAACACAATAAAGTCATTAGGAAACAATTCACTATTAAATACACCAGGTTTAAGCCATGTTTCACTTATTAATATTATGTCATAGTCACACATTGCAACATTATTATAAAATTCTTGCGTTTTCGTGTTGAGGCCATTAGAATTTTGATAGTAGATGTTAATTGTCTGCTGAGAAGTTATTAGTTTCCCAGTTTTACAATTTGTGGAATTCCGTGAACATATTTTATTACTGAGTCTTCGTCTCCTGCCTCCTTAAGTAGATGTAAATCATCACGCAATTGTTTCAGATACGACTGCTGCGCTGGTGTCTGATCAGATCGCATTTTAACATTCCCAATTAATAATTTATTTTTCTTCAAAATTTGCTTTGCAATGTTTTCGTCTGAAAAAACCACTTTAACAAGACGGGGCCTACTGGATATTTTGCCAATTCTGAATAATTTTATTGGATCCTGTAAAACATCAACAGTCCTGAGCAAATTTTTAACAGCTTTATTATCTTCTTCGACGTGATTAGCGCTGGTTGATTCGGGAAGGTTATATATAATAATATTTTTAGACCGATTCTTTTGTTCTTCAACTTCGTGCAACATTTCGAACGTTCTTTTGGCAGCTCTACGAGGTGATTTGAGTTCATTGAGTTCTGTTCTTAACACAATATTTTCATTTACTACTGTCTCAATTTTCTTGTTTAATTTTATTAGTTCACAGGAGATAGATGCCATAAACTCAGATTTAAATAAATCGAATTGAGTTTTTAAAATAGACGATATTGTTAATTCTAAATTGCGCACATTATTAGGGCACTTATCACATGTCCACTTATCCCCATTTTCCTTCTTTGCTTCTTCTAAATAATAGTCTAATTTTGATTCAGGGAGGGTTAAGCAGGTTCCGTGCCTCCATTCCTTGCACGCGTCGCATTTTAGAGCAGGCAATCGCGGACTAATGTTATTCAGACAAGTTGCGCATTTTTGCACCATTTTTAACAATGCTAAATTATTTAAGAGTCTAAGAAAAGGGAGGGAAATTGCACAAGGACACTTTTCACACCCAGGTGCCGATCGGGGTGACTAACTAGACGTACAGGTGGGCAACGGATAAACACTTAATCGGGTACAGTAGGTAAAGTAATAATTACAATTAATGTTATAATAATATTTCCATCAATTATTTAGTGCGATATTATTAAAACAAAAAAGAAATCCAGTGGATTCTTCGACAGAAAATAAAAAGAATACAAAAAAGAGTGCGACGACCTCGACCGTGAATTGAGGATATTCGCGTTTACTATTAAGACTCAAAATTAAAGTAGTAATAACGACAAAACTATGATAGGTGTACTTATCAGATTTCTACAGCGTGACGGTTGCACTATGGAGTAGTTTACATCCGAAAATCACTATTTTAATTAGTATATAACACTTGTTATTTAACGTAAATCAGGAGCACACGGCACGGTTCACTATACACTCGCCATTTTCTATTAAGTGTTTTATATACTATTATTTTTCTAAAGTGGCGTTCACGTCATCGAAATAATAATCATAATAATGACGACACAATTTTACAAGGTTGCCAGCTCTCCTGTATATTTAAAAATGGCTACAATCAGCTGTTGTGTCAATTATACAAATAAATAAAAAAGTAATCGTTTTCTGATAAGTTTACATATATACTGCACTAATTGGTAGATGAGAACCTCCTGCATCTCGCTCTTGCTCAAAATACGTTACCAATGATGCAACAAATTGCTTTGCGTGAGAATGCAACTGCTTAGACATTGTAATAATCGAATCAATATAACAAGTTAAACGTCAAAAAAGTTTGGTTATGCACAAATGTATGAGCATGGTTAGTGAAAAAGATTTGGCATCGTAACATCGTAACATAACATAATTTTCTACATAATTGGCAGGCGAAAATCGTATGCCAGGTCAATACGCCGATTACCTATTTAAAACCACCGGTGATCAATTTTATGTAACAAATGATTCTCAGATTAATTTCGATTCTTCAACTAATTTTATGCATATTCTCGAAAACAATCACGTTGGTATGAAAAAACGGCATTTCACACGTGCTTGATGACGTGAACGCCACTTTAGAAAAATAATAGTATATAATTGCGACTCCTGCTGCACTATCATTTACCCATGTTTCTTCATTTTTGATCATCAACCAAGGTTTTCCAATAGCAAACAATTTTTAATACGTTATGTAACCAAATAAAAAAATAAAAAAATTGACTTTACTGTAATGAAAAGACAGTTTTACACCATTAAAATTCAATCTCTAATGATTTTTAAATGGTCCTTGGATTAAAAAGTTTAAAGCCGGAAATAAATGTCGGTGAAGTGACTGACTCGGAGAAATATGAAAATTTCCCAAAGTTAATTAACTCCCCTTTACAATCTAGCACAAATATATGGAAACCGAAACATTAATTAGTCACGGCTTCATAACATATTTATGCACAATCACGTAGCATGACTTTAATTAAGAAATCTTGAGCCCGAGGCCACAATATGCCTATATTAATAAGAAAATTAATTCCACAAAAGTTAGGCGCACTATTGGATCAAATATAAGGGGCCATTCCCAGCTATATCCTGGTCAATGCTTTAACACGTTCGCTGCCGCCGCAATTGGGATTGCATTTACACAAGTGTAAAGTCAGACGCGCTAGCGAACGTGTTAATCATAGAGTACAAGCGCAAGATTTCGAAACTGGTAATTTCAGTAAAACTTAGTTCAAGAAACCAGAAAAATTAATCACCTTTTCAAGTCCTGCTTGTGGACCGACTCGTAACAGATGGGACACTTCTGCCACGCCTTCTCCGAGAGGGCCAGGTAGTGGAGCAGACACGACCAGCAGTAGACGTGTCCGCATCGGGTCATCTTGGCCGCAACCGGTGGGTACAAGCATATCGGGCACGAGGGCAATTCATGCACCTGAACATTCTGAAATGCAACAAAATTTAATGTGACTGCAAAAGTGAAGTAATTCTATGCCTGGGTTTTCCTAGCCATATTTATTGTTTTTAATTAATTTTAATATTTACACACCACTTGTTCAATGAGGCTCCAGTCGACGAGAGCATCCGGGTTATTCATGTATTGTCTGTAATCGCCCGATGAATTGACAATAAATTGACAGCTGGAAAGAAAAAAGTAAAGTTTTAAATCCATGCCAAAGATAAACACGCTTAATTGCAATGAGTTTGGATTTTCAGATCCACTATCATTATGTACCCTCTCACAGTTAATCAAGCAGTAACCCAAAGATTTCATCATGTGTATTTAATAAGAAATTAGTTATCAGGGTTCGAAATATATCCAATATTTATATTAAATCTGTAGAATATTTTTTGGATATTCATATTTTTCTCATAATCAGCAGTTTAGAAAAGAATAAACTTCTTTGATTAGTTAATAGATGTAAAAGTATTTGTTAGCATTGACAAAACAATGACGCAACAATTTCAATTTTCACTTTAAATTGAACACAGATTTTTTTTAGATTCACAACTTTTGTCTTTGTGTTTTAAAGAATAAAGCCATTTTGGTGTAAAAACATCTATTAGCATTAGCAAAACAATAATGTGAATGCAAACACAAAAATCTTTTTGTTTATATTGTAGCATTCATATTCGAGAAACAGGATAATACCAGGCAGTGCGATTTTTGTAGTGTTGTGATTTCCATAAATATTCACAACATATATCGGAGTTTATAAATATCAATATACATCTTGATAAATTTTGTGATATACATCATCCGAACCCCACTTTTCTTAACCCTTTCGGCCCTGGTAGTGGCAATTGCCACCGCAACATTTACATGTCTCTACTTACTATGACAAGCCATAATTTTTCTGTTTATCACTAGATGTCACTTCAACAAAGCCTCACTAATTAATTCCTATACTAATTAATCAAATCAGTTCAAATTTGGTATTTATGGTCTTAAGAAGAAATTTTAAAATCCAGGGCTGAAAGGGTTAAAAAGCAATTTATTTATACAAGGCAATTTTTTTTATTCCATTGATTAAATATTTATCCACGGATGGAGGAAACAAAAATACGTACTTGGCTTGAATAAATTGTTCCTTGTTGTACTTGTGCTTGCCGGTCGAGAGCCACCGGTGTCCGTGTCCGCCGGCCTTCCCGGCGGCGCCGCCGCCGCCGCGCTGCTGGAGCTCGCGGGGCGCGTAGTGGAAGTTCAGCAGGTGGTTGAGGCTCTGCTTCTTGCTGCCTTGCACGAAAACTGATCCCAATTCAGGCTCGGCGGCCTCCTCTATCTGGGCACCCTCCTTTCCACACGCAGGGCCAGCGCCGTAGTACCCGCCGCGGGCCCGCGGCCTCTTGTCCAGCGCCTTGTTCTTCTGGGGCGCCGGCTTCCTGGAGGCGTCCGACTTCGGCGGGAAGCTGCCCCCGGTGGGCTCCCTGCGGCGGCCATTCCGCGGCCACAGTTTACCCGTAACATCTAAAAAAAAATATTCAAAATTACACTGTTGCGGTAAGCCACCCACAAGGAGTGGCCTGGTAACAGGATTTTGGCACGAAGTCTTTCGAAAAATAGCATGAATGTTTCGTAATAAATAAAACACTATTATTTTGTTTGTATAACTTTTGAAAATGTATTATTCCGTGACTATAGTTTCGGCAGCTTTAACACGCCATTATTAAACTTACAGTAAATTAAAATACGGTCTTACAGGTTTATATATCTGTGGCTTGGTGCTAAAAAGGCCAATGCCACAATTTTACTGTTTGGAGTTAAGCAGTACATTCGATTATTTTTCTCAATATCTTTAATATGCTGTAAGGGCCACTGTCTAGTTTAACCAATAGCGGATCTAAAAAACTTATACATTACTAAAGCAGCAAATAAAATCATTTAAAAAAAAAACTGTTACCTCGATTATGTCAATTGTAAAATATTTGACTTTGGCCTTTTTAGCACCAAGCCACAGATATAATGGGCACAATTACAGAATTCCTTTGAAAATGGGAGTATAGATTAGGTCAATCTGGTCATTGATTAGTGCATTCTTTGTGAATCTTTCGTCTTTATTACATTTATTTAATGCATCTGCAACAAGTGAGGTTGTCTCAAATTTATTTGTCTTTCTGTCAGACTTCATAAGATTTGTTTGTATTGTTAGTAATCGGTTTTTGAATTTTATAGTAAAGTTGATAATACATATTCTTAATAATATCAAAAAACATGATCTACATAAGTTTTATAAAAATTAGAAAATCCTAGCGCCATCTGTTACTTTTTACGATAATCATGATTTCTACTTTTATAGCAATAAAATTAATTATATGTGCCCGTCATGATTTACAACCTTAACACATAATTTAGCTCGGCAAACAGACCATTGCAAAATCTCTATTGGCGTAACAAACTAATTAAAATGTTATGGAAAGGAACGAAGATAATTAACCTACTATTACAATCCACGAGGAAACAATTTTACAACTTGTAATAGACCATACATTTTCCTGTTCTTTATCATTATTTCATTTGGTAAATTATCTACCCAAATATACTGTGAGCTTAGATGAATTATCAAACAACATTTTTTTCATACCTCTTACCTTTTAGTAATTTATATCGACATAACATTTGTGTTTTGTTAATGGCAAGTTGAGTTGCCGAAACTATAGTCAACAATAAAATAAAATTTGTGTTATACCAACAAAGTAAAAGTGTTTTATTATATTTACAACATGTATAACGAAGTAGAAGCCTCCACCATAAACAATATAACATTTGTTGTCTGGTTATTAACCTCAAGCTGAAGCTCTCAATTAGTAACCAGACAACAAATGTTATTGTCTCGTTAAATTACTAGGCAACAAGGTACTAAAAAAAACTATTTTTTGGTAATTAACCTTGATATATTACTATGACTCAAAAGTTGCTAAAGAAAAGTTGCCAATGCTTGGCACTCGAGCACGACAAAGAATATGTTTCTGTGAATAATATTAGAACTCAAAATAAGAAAAGATAAAAACAGACTTGAAATAACATGAATAAATAGGTAACTAAAAAAATTAAATCTGAGCCACTACAGTGGCCCATGGTCTTAATGGGTTAAATTATTTGTTTACAATACCATGACAATAAACCATAATTTAATTGAATAGAAAATTATTGCAATTACCTAGAACATCGTACATTTTTTAATTAACTAATTGTTAACTTGTTTTTCCAATACTACTACACGTTTCAAGGTGTGAATCATCTGGTGTTTTATTTTGCAGCGCCGCATTCTAATTACATAATATCGTATTCAAATCGATGATAATTTCATACACACAAGACGATGAGTTGTTAAAAATAAACATTCGCAATTACGTAACAAAAATACGACGCGTGTAGAACAAAGGGGGCGCGTCATCTCGCCCGACCGCCATCTTGCACGCCGCCGTTCCCGTGTGCAAAAAAACACTCACCTTGGTTTTTCTTGGAGTCAGTCCCTAGCCCCTTGGAGGAGCTCTGAACCGTGCGACTCGCCTTCTTTTCCATCTCCTCCAGCCTCTGCGACCGGCACACTGTCGATGAAGAGCCTCGACTCTCCGCGCGGAGCGTCAACAACGACGGACAGTTTCAGCGGAGACATTTTAAAAAGCCATGTTTTATTCGATCCCAAAAAAATTAGGGGCGTCGCGTTCGCTTGCCTCTGGTGCTCGATCGATGGCTGCGGGGGTGGTCGTCGGGGTGTCACGCGAAAGCTGTTGCCTCTCGGGGAGCAGGAGACTCCCTGGACCGTCGGGGACGACTTTTTTCGCCGCGGAATCGTGTGCACGCTCTCGCCGCTGTAATGGCGACGGGAAAACTGGACGGTGGGACGCGCGGCGACCCTGCTTCCGGTTGCACGAGAGGGGAACACTGCTGCCAACGCACGCGCGAACTCTACACGATTCCGCGACGACCGACGGTTATTGCGTAACTAGAACGACGGATTTATTTCGAAAATCCAAAAATCCAATTACGTGGAAAATTTTGAAGTTCGCAACAACTTCGTTTCGAAAATTCGACCGGATACGGATGCGGCCTGAAACACCGAGGGCAGGTTGGCAACGTTGAAACGTAAACAAGTCGTCTTTTGAATTGAACGCAACGTTTTCTCCTTTCCGCCATGAAATTACCTGGTAAGTGCTAATTTCACACTTTTAATAAGTAGAATAAGCGTATTAATTAAATTAATTCCTTGCATTATTAATATTTATAAAGTCAACACTTTTGAACACATTTACTTTTGTTGGATTCCGTCTCATTTTTTATTTATAGCCCGTTCTCCGGAATCTGACGGCTCTGGTCGTAAAAGAGGGTCGGAGCTCGGTAAGTAGGGGACGTAATATTTTTTATCTCAAAGCAATCTTTGTTAAGAAGTACTGGTGTAAAAGTGCGTATACCAATCGGAGCGAAGGACAGTAATAAATCTATCGGATGCAATTAGACGAACCCTTCGAGGGTGCGTCGATCCTCACGGCGGACCGACCGTTTTACGACCTCGGCCGCCAGATTCCACCGAATAGGCTATAACATCTGTTTTACCCATGTGACTTGTACAAATCTCATGAAATTCTCCGAGTTATATTAATTATAAAGCCCGTTTAACACGATGTATAATTTTATACAAAATTGATATGTCAATTTTCACAAAAATATTAAACACAGTTGCATAGAGAGAATTGTGCAGTAAATTTTCGTGTAAATTATTTAGAACTGTTTCTAATTCGGAGGTAAATTGAGTGAAAAGTGCGCACAGATTATTAGTAGCACTTTTATTACCTTAATTCCAGTGGCGGCCGTTGACATGATGGTGTTGCAAAGTAGCAAAAAAGATGGGTGTGGGTCGGTTGACTCATTCTCCCAATTAATGCGATTAGTGCGGCGAAGATGCGTTGTCCTAACCAATCTCTACCATGGATTACGCTGCCGTTAATCCGACATTAATCCTCTGGTTGTGTCTCTTGATGATTTCCTCTAATCTGCAACAAAAAAAATCCGTTGTTATGGAAACGCGTTAACATCCCTCACTTAGCATCTACCGTTGTTAGCTGAATAAAGCTGATTATTAGTAAGAATTAAGCAATTCACCTAACTAACCATCAAATCCGATACACTAATAGCTTTCTTGAATTGATTAATTAATTAATTTGAATATTAACTTTTCCAGTAGCGCCACTTGTGGTGATTGTACGCACCAACAACTTTCTAAAGCACAAAATAACCTCTCTTCGCACACCACACCATTTCCTGCTCAGCTGTCAAAGTGACAGAACAAATGGCCCTGTGCAACATTATTAATGTGTGATGTAAACAATTACCATCATGGAAGTACAAGCTGTAATCTTAACACTCCTCGTGGTGTTCACGAGGGACGCCAGCGCCAGCGACATAACGAAAAATGTCTTCGGCAACTTGCTCGACGGCATGCCGGCAGCCTTCGGTGACTTCAACTCGGACGAACTGACCGACATATTCGTGCTGCGCGACAACGGAAAGACCGTCGAGATCTTCCTGTCCGCGGAGGAGGAGCCCCTGCTGCGCACCTCGGTCCACCGCCCCCTGAAGTGCACCTACGACGCGATAATCACGAGCGTGGTGCCGGGCGATTTCGACGGGGACGCCTTCATGGACGTGCTCGTCACGACGATGCGGAAGGACGACGAGAGGCAGCACACGCACGTGCACGTGAACTTCGGCGGTGCCAATCATTTGAATTGCAGCGATGAAAATAAGCCCGCGCTCAAGATGAAGGGGCAACCCCTGGCGCTGGATTATAATCAGGACATGATCATCGATTTGTTTGGTGTGGACGTGGAGGGCAGGAGGACGTTTTGGATTTTCAATTCGACGCGGGATGTACCGACCAGGGCGTACATTGATGGGAAGCGGGAGTTGGAAGACCCTCATGCGCATGCGTTCATTGGTAAGAGTTGCATTTATTGTATTTATATTTGTGTGTAAGTAATCTATTTAAATGGTATATGAATAGAGGATTATTGTAAGGTGTACTACTAATTATTTTATTTCTATACTAGTTTCGGTTTTAGTACAAACCATCATCAGCAGAAAGCAATGCTTAATTGGAAGTAAATTTTACATTTATAATGTTGTTTATACTGGAGCCTGCTACTTTATTATACATTTTATATAATAAATAAAACACTATTGCTTTGTTTGTATAACTTTTGAAAATTTATTATTTCCGTGATTATAGTTTCAGCAAACTGTAGTCGAAATAACCGAAACTATAGTTACAGAAATAATAAATTTTCAAAAGTTATACAAACAAAGCAATAGTGTTTTATTTACCTTACATTTATATTTGCTTAGTCGACTTCCATAAATGGTGTCACGTATATGCACAACTACTAATAATTAAAATATTTAAACAATCCAATTATAACCCCAACAGAGATGAAACTATAAGTATAATTGAGCGTGACTTGGTTTGTTTCACGATAAATTTAATCGTGAAACAAACCAAGTGAATTTTAATTTTAATTAGGTGAAGAGATATTTTGGAGTTTTTATGAAAACATGTAGTAACGTCTATTCTAAGCAATTTTGGAAAGGTTTTTTGCTTATAACTTTTTTACTACCAACAAAAATAACCAAAAAAATGCAATGACAACTGTCTTACTATCAAAAAAAATATCATCCTAATAAAACCTACTGTGGCAAGCATAATTTATATTTGTAATATCATTATTTGCAGATTTAAACAATGACAACACAGCGGATTTATTCCTGACGACCTCGGAAGATTTCGAGGTGTGGTACGGGCAGGAGGACGACCACGAAAGGTTCGTTTACAGCCACAAGATCCCGCACCCGCCCAACGCCGTCGTAATAGGCCAATCCCTGTTCATCGATTTGGAATTGAGAGCCCGCATGGACTTGGTAACGCCCGTGTGTTACGATGAACATTGCAAGAACAGCACCCTGCTCGTTTACTGCGACGACGTCTGGCACAATCTGCAGGTCAATTGGAAGGACGGCAACAACGCCGTCTGGCAGTTTGTGACGAAGGGCTCGCGGTACACCAACCTGATCACGTTGCGCAGCGGCGATTTCAACATGGACGGCTATCCGGACATCCTGATCACTCTGACGCAATCGGTGGACGGTGAGCCGCAGACGTTTATGATCGAGAATATCGAGTGCAGCTCCGGGTGTGGAAATTTCACCAGGACTTTCGCCGTACGGTGGAATGCACTTAGGCCCTTCAAGGGGGGGACTGTGATGGGGGTTTTCTTTGATTTCTACCAGGACGGTATACTTGATGTTATTTTGGTGCAGAAGAACGGGTCTGATTACAGGGCGGCCGCTTTCAAAAACAGCCTCGATTACGATGCTAATTTTATTAAGGTGATGGTGCTGACGGGGTTGAATAACGATAAAAGCAATCCTATGATTATGGGACGGGTTGGGAAGAAGAGACGTACTTACGGTAAGTTAAATTATGTTTCCAATAACTGTTCTTTAAAAAAAAAACTACCTAGTTAACCCATTTAGAGCTGAAATATTTTTTAGCCACGAATCTATAATTTTTGATATATATTTATTTCAAATATACCTACCAAAACTTATTCTGTAAGATTTTCTGTAAATCAAAGAATTTTTTAACTTATTAATTTAGATATACAGGGTGCTTCAAAAAAATGTATACACACTTTGAACTTCCATAGAAAATTTATTTACCGTTCTACAAAGTTAAATTTCAGGAAATTAGAAAGCTGAAAGTCCAATGTAAATGAAACATAAATAACAAATGTTAATACTGTTCAAATTGGTGACCTGCAGCATCAATACAATTCTGAGTACGAGTCACCACTGATTCTGTACATCGTATCAAAACGTCCAATGAGATTTCTCTACACACGGCTTGAATCTCATTCCAAAGAATGTAATAATTAATAATAATAATTTGTTTTTATATAAATTTTTAAACTTATAAAAAAAAAAATTAAATTAAATTTTTTTTTTAGATTTTTTTTTAAATTTTTATTAATTTTCAATTTTTATTCATTATTAATTTTTGATTTTTAATTTTTGATTTTTAATTTTTAATAATAATTATTACGTCCGCCATGTTGATATTACAACTTCCAACTGACAATATAACATAGAGGGACGATTATGCTGCCACCTGGCGAAGAAATATAACATTAGCCTTGTAGAGTGGGAAAACTACGATAGTTTAAAGTGTGTATACATTTTTTTGAAGCATCCTGTAGTTAGAGGTGTGATCCATAATTACTGGGTGAATATATAAGGGGAGTGTGTTGGACTAACGTACTTCCAGTACGTTAGTCCAACACGCTGCCCTTATATATTAATTTAGATTGTCTAGTGTTAAGTTGATCAGTAACATCTGAACTAAGTTTTTACATATTGGCATTTAAAAGGACGGTGGCGCCATCTGGGTTAAGTTAGCAAATGATGGTTTTAATTATACAGGGTGTCCCATTAGAGATAATGCTGGTTGATTGGATAAAATATTGGAGTGTTCCTGGGCAAAATCTTGAGAAGGGCGGAATATAGAAATAGTAATCCAGGGAATTTGGTGGCAGATCAACCATTTTCAAAGATTTTCATAATTAATTTTCCATAATCTTTTTTGCCAAATGATTTGCAAAAATGATGAATTCGCATGAAGTTACCATGATCGTTATAATCAGGGGTGTGGAGTCGTGACAAAAATGTAGCTACTCCGGCTTCGGCTCCGACTCCTTATTTTTTTTTGTGTTTCGACTCCGACTCCGGCTCCTGATTTTTTTTTGTTCCGACTCCGACCCTACAAATTTGCAGACTCCGGCTCCGACCCCAAATATTCACCAACTCCACCTCTCCCGACTCCACACCCCTGAAGAAACATTTGAAGTTGGTACAGCCATCTTAGATTTGAGGGTGTAAATGAATATCTGTCATATCTATTATTCATTAATTATTCAAAATCATACAAATTATCTTGGGTAGTGCCTACTTTGATAAAAAAAAAATTACATTGACCCCGATGTCAATTCTAGTGATTGTATTTGCTAGATTTGGTTATAACATCAATATTTCTTTCTATAATTTAAATTAATTAATCGCTAATTCTGAATATGAAACAGAGTTGTTTT
The DNA here is from genome assembly GCA_910593695.2 of Ocypus olens. Classification (NCBI taxonomy): domain Eukaryota; kingdom Metazoa; phylum Arthropoda; class Insecta; order Coleoptera; family Staphylinidae; genus Ocypus; species Ocypus olens. Next base: position 58,540,652 of record OU343053.1, read on the forward strand.
TCAATGGAAAAAATAAACCCGATAACATTTTCAGGCACGAACCTTCCCGGACCGACCGTGTCCTACGGCACGACGACCCAGGAGGGCAACAAGAGGCACGCCGTCTCCGCGCAGCTTCCCCAATCTGCGCACTTCAGCCTGAACCTGCCCTACAACATTTTCGGGCTGGGCAGGGCGCCCAACTTCGTGGAGAACGTCACGGTCGGCCTCTCGAGCCACTCGCGCCTCTGGACCCAGATCATACCCAACTCGCAGATCGTGGTCATCCCCTGGCCCCCGAACCAGCCCAACAAGTGGAAGGCGCAGCTCTTCGTCACCCCGAGCAAGCTGATACTGATGTCGGTGGCCGCGCTCACCGGCGTCTGCGGCTTCATCACCATCATCATCGGGGCCCTGCACTGGAAGGAGAGACAGGACGACAAGAAGGAGCGGCTCTCCGAGTCCCATCGCTTCCACTTTGACGCTATGTAAACTGTGATGTCGTAATTTTAGTTTAGTGTAATATGTTCTGTAATTTATGATGTAAAAATGAATCTGGTAATATATGATATGTTCACATTTTATTCTCGCCATAGTCGGGGTGTTTTTTGTCCTGTATTTTTGACAGTAATGATTGTTAACCTATAATTTCGATAAAATGTCAAACACGTGAATGAGGGATATAAAATGCAACATTGCACTACACATAACCAAAAAAATGCAATGACATAATCAAATTGTTATTACCTTTTTTGCTACCAACAAAAATAACCAAAAAAGTGCAATTTCGTAATCAAATTGTTGGTAACTTTTTTTACTACCAACAAAAATGTCACCTTAATGCAGCGAGAATAAAATGTGAATAGAGTATATCAAATACACTTAACTTTAATCATGCCGATTGATAAGATAAAAAAAATTAAGAATACACTGGAGAAGGTCTCGTCATGGCCTCTACTTCAGGAGATTATTAAGAAATATTAAACTAATGCAATAGCATCCTTTCCCTCTCTAATAATCGTGTGATCCACAAAATTTTGTTTCAGAGTTGGCTGTGAGATAAACGAGGTATGTCGCATATTATTACGTCATGAGACTTGAATTGGATTTAAAAAAATGAATGACTGCTAGGTTTTTCTCTCTCTCGGGCATGGCCAACTCTGAAACAAAATTCTGTGGCTCACACCTTATATTTTATCATGATACATAAACTGTTTCATTTTTTATTTTTAACTATGTTGGCTCAGTTAGGGTGAAAGTTTTGTTGGCCAATGTAAAAAATCACTAGACTTTAACACATTGGCTGCCAACAAGTTTTTTTTATAAAATGTCAAAAAGAGTTTTCTTTAAAATTGGGTAAAGTAAAACGCTTGTTTTGTTCCACAATTTTATTTTCAGTTGCCTGACACGTGTTTCGATCGGTTAGGTTTTACTTTGAAAATGATCCTAACCGATCGAAACACGTGTCAGGCAACTGAAAATAAAATTATGGAACAAAACAAGCGTTTTACTTTACCCAATTTGAAAATATGGTTCCATCAAGAAAGTAGCACAACAAGTATTCAGTATAGGGTTTTCTTTGTTTTTAAGTTTTATTTTATAAAATGAGTAAGAATATGCTTATTTAATTTAACTCGTGACCGACAGCGCTAAATAGTAAGTTTAAAGTAGGTACTCACTGTCAGTCATCTATGACTGACGTGGCTCCATTGGAATACTTCAATGTCAGTCACCGGTGACTGACGTGGCCCCACGGGAATACTTCAGTGTCAGCCACCGGTGACTGACAAAGCGGTCAACGTGTTAAAAAATGGGTTATATTTAATTTTAAAAAAAGAGGTTATATTTTATGACGGTGAGCAATGCCGTCAGAGTATCTTCATTGTAGAGATAATTTTATTCATTGTTTGTTAAATATCTTGTACAAATTTTTAATTGAAGTTTTCGTTTCGTCCTTTTAAGATCATGAATTTGCGCACATTTTGTTTTTTGAATTGTCAAAATTCATCGACGCATTTTCGAGTTATCCACTCGCGAAAATCAATATTACCTCTTCATTTCGCTCTCGTTAGTGTCACAGTTGGTTTTTGACACCTTTCAGTTGTATTGTAAAAAAAAATGTTACAAGACTTTTTTAAGATCATGAATTTGTGCACATTTTGATATTTGAATTGTTAAAATTCGCATTTTGGAGTCACATACTTGCAAAAATCAAAAATGCCTTCTTATTCCCCCTCGTTGGTGTTAAAATTGTTTTTTTTGACATCGTCCAACTGTATTATAAAAAAAAATGTTTCATGACTTTGTTTAAGATCACGAGTTTGCGCACATTTTGATATTTGAATTGTCAAAATTCGTCAACGCCTTTTGAAGTTATGCACTTGCGAAAATCAAAATTTCGTCACTTCCTCGTCATTGTCAAAAAACTGACAAAACGCTGGTTTTTGACATTTTTCAGTTATTTTATAAAACGTGTCGTATTACCTTGTTAATGATCATGAATTTTTGCACCTGTTGACATTTGAATTGTCAAAATCCGTCAACGCATTTTGAAGTTATGCACTTGCGAAAATAAAAATTTCTTCACTTCCTCGGCATCGTCAACAGCTGACAAAATGCTAGTTTTTGACAGTTTTCAGTTGTTTCATAAAATGTGTCGTATGGCCCTGTTAATGATCATGAATTTTTACACCTGTTGACATTTGAACTGTCAAAATTCATCAACGCATTTTGGAGTCATCCACTTGCGAAAATCAAAATCTCTTCCCTTCCCAGTCATTGACAAAAACGAAGAAATTGCTAGTTTAAAAAAAATGTCATGTCTCTTTTATGGACCAAGAATTTTTGCACCTGTTGACGTTTGAACTGTCAAAATCCGTCAACGCATTTTGAAGTTATCCACTTGCGAAAATAAAAATTTCTTCACTTCCTCGGCATCGTCAAAAACTGACAAAACGCCAGTTTTTGACATTTTTCAGTTGTTTTATAAAATGTGTCGTGTGACCCTGTTAATGATCATGAATTTTTGCTCCTATTGACATTTGAACTGTCAAAATTCGTCAACGCTTTTTGGAGTTATCCATTTGTGAAAATCAAAATCCCTTCACTTCCCCGTCATTGATAAAAATGAAGAAAATGCTAGTTTTAAAAAAAATGTCATATGTCTCTTTTAATGACCATGAATTTTTGCACCTGTTGACATTTGAATTGTCAAAATCCGTCAACGCATTTTGATGTTATCCACTTGCGAAAATCAAAATTTTTTCACTTCCTCGGCATCGTCAACAACTAACAAAATGCTAGTTTTTGACACTTTTCAGTTGTTTTATAAAATGTGTCGTGTGACCCTGTTAATGATCATGAATTTTTGCACCTGTTGATATTTGAACTGTCAAAATTCGTCAGCGCATTTTGGAGTTATCCATTTGCGAAAATCAAAATCCCTTCACTTCCCCGTCATTGATAAAAATGAAGAAAATGCTAGTTTTAAAAAAATGTCATATGTCTCTTTTAACGACCAAGAATTTTTGCACCTGTTGACATTTGAGTTGTCAAAATCCGTCAACGCATTTTGAAGTTATGCACTTGCGAAAATAAAAATTTCTTCACTTCCTCGGCATTGTCAAAAAACTGACAAAATGCTAGTTTTTTGACACTTTTCAGTTGTTTTATAAAGTGTGTCGTATTACCTTGTTAATAATCATGATTTTTTGCAGCTGTTGACATTTGAATTGTCAAAATCCGTCAACGCATTTTGAAGTTATCCACTTGCGAAAATCAAAATTTTTTCACTTCCTCGGCATCGTCAACAACTGACAAAATGCTAGTTTTTGACACTTTTCAGTTGTTTTATAAAATGTGTCGTATTGCCTTGTTAATGATCATGAATTTTTGCACCTGTTGACATTTGAACTGTCAAAATCCGTCAACGCATTTTGAAGTTATCCACTTGCGAAAATCAAAATTTTTTCACTTCCTCGGCATCGTCAAAAACTGACAAAACGCTAGTTTTTGACACTTTTCAGTTGTTTTATAAAATGTGTCGTATTGCCTTGTTAATGATCATGAATTTTTGCACCTGTTGACATTTGAACTGTCAAAATCCGTCAACGCATTTTGATGTTATCCACTTGCGAAAATAAAATTTTTTTCACTTCCTCGGCATCGTCAACAACTGACAAAATGCTAGTTTTTGACACTTTTCAGTTGTTTTATAAAATGTGTCGTATTGCCTTGTTAATGATCATGAATTTTTGCACCTGTTGACATTTGAACTGTCAAAATCCGTCAACGCATTTTGAAGTTATCCACTTGCGAAAATCAAAATTTTTTCACTTCCTCGGCATCGTCAAAAACTGACAAAACGCTAGTTTTTGACACTTTTCAGTTGTTTTATAAAATGTGTCGTATTGCCTTGTTAATGATCATGAATTTTTGCACCTGTTGACATTTGAACTGTCAAAATCCGTCAACGCATTTTGATGTTATCCACTTGCGAAAATAAAATTTTTTTCACTTCCTCGGCATCGTCAACAACTGACAAAATGCTAGTTTTTGACACTTTTCAGTTGTTTTATAAAATGTGTCGTATTGCCTTGTTAATGATCATGAATTTTTGCACCTGTTGACATTTGAACTGTCAAAATCCGTCAACGCATTTTGAAGTTATCCACTTGCGAAAATCAAAATTTTTTCACTTCCTCGGCATCGTCAAAAACTGACAAAACGCTAGTTTTTGACACTTTTCAGTTGTTTTATAAAATGTGTCGTATTGCCTTGTTAATGATCATGAATTTTTGCACCTGTTGACATTTGAACTGTCAAAATCCGTCAACGCATTTTGATGTTATCCACTTGCGAAAATAAAATTTTTTTCACTTCCTCGGCATCGTCAAAAACTGACAAAACGCTAGTTTTTGACATTTTTCAGTTGTTTTATAAAATGTGTCGTGTGACCCTGTTAATGATCATGAATTTTTGCTCCTGTTGACATTTGAACTGTCAAAATTAGTCAACGCATTTTGGAGTTATCCACTTGCGAAAATCAAAATCTTTTCACTTCCTCGGCATCGTCAACAACTGACAAAATGCTAGTTTTTGACACTTTTCAGTTGTTTTATAAAATGTGTCGTGTGGCCCCGTTAACGATCATGAATTTTTGCACCTGTTGACATTTGAACAGTCAAAATTCGTCAACGCATTTTGGAGTTATGCACTTGCGAAAGTCAAAATTTCTTCACTTCCCCGTCATTGATAAAAATGAAGAAAATGCTAGTTTTAAAAAAATGTCATATGTCTCTTTTAATGACCAAGAATTTTTGCACCTGTTGACATTTGAATTGTCAAAATCCGTCAACGCATTTTGATGTTATGCACCTGCAAAAATCAAAATTTCCTCACTTCCTCGTCATTGTCAAAAACTAACAAAACGCTAGTTTTTGACGTTTTTCAGTGGTTTCATAAAAAATGCCATATGCCCCTTTTAATGACCAAGAATTTTTGCAGCTGTTGACGTTTGAAATATCAAAATCAATGATTTTTGGCATTTTTTAAATAATCAAAAAAACAGCACACTTGCATTATTAAAGCAATAATTTAATATATGAATTAGGCAACGTTGTTAGAAATCTGACATTTAATATTTTTTTTTCACTGTTAGATCATTTCTGTTGGTGTTCAAGTGTCAAACTTTATAAAATAAAACCACAGCCTTCTTAGTTAAAGATAAAAATGGAACAGAGTATACACGTGACACATCTATTCTCAAGAAGAAACATTTGAAGCCGTGAAACAAAAATTAATACGGCCACCTTAGATTTGGGGATGTAAAGGAATATCTGTCATCTATTATTCATTATTCAAAATAATACAGATTATCTTGATCAGTCGCCTATCTAGATAAAGAACATTGATCCCGATGTAAATTCTAGTGATTGTATTTGCTAAATTTTGCACAAATTTTAAGGAAAATATTAATTCGACCAATTGTATTTGTGCTAGATTCATTTTGCAGGTGAATTCTTGTAAATAACAAACAAAAGAGCTTTTATATATTGATGAGGACATCCCCCACTTCCCCTGTATTTAGATTATACTTAATTTCCCCACAACAGGCGTCCGCCGTGTTAAACGGAACTGTGAACATTATGTTTTGTAAAGATGCACCGTTTTTCAATAACTCGCATGAATAATAATTTAATAATAATAAAACAAATTTATACAAGTGTTTGGTGGTATTATTTTAAATCAGAAATGCAATGGTGTTTTTTTTTGTTTTACCAATTTTTTCACGATTCTTTTTAAACATTTTAGGTAATGCGGTTCACCCCCTACAAGTTAAGGGCATGAGTCAAACTTCTACAAGTTAAAGGCAATGAGGAAACCTCTACAAGTTAAGAACATGAGTCAAACCTCTACAAGTTAAGGGTATGAGTCAATGCTGCAACAGGCTGCTAAGGACAATGAGAAAACCTCTACAAGTTAGTTTACCCTTAGTTGCCATGTGGTCCCGCAGAGGTACCACAAATTCAGTTGCTTCCCAAATATGCCTAAGGTACTAACGCTCTACAATGAACCTCTTTACTCATGTTCTATGTGCTCAAAATATTTTATGCATTTGATAGTGTGCGTTATTCGCGTGACCACTAAATAAATAACAAACTACAATAAATAAATAAATGTTTTTGAGTTATTTAAGAAGTATTAATACAAGGGTTAAGGGCATGAGTCGAACCTTTACAAGTTAAGGGCATGAGGCAATGCTGCAACAGGCTGATTAGGATGATCCCAGGCGAGAATTTGAAATTGAAACATTACTATTCTTAAATCTATCAATCCCTCCTATTTACAAAATAAGCAAACAAAGGAAAATTATTAAATTCAAACAGTTCAAACATCATCGAGCAGTACGCAGTCTCGGGCGATAACGACGACGACTTTGAGAACACACTCGTGCGCCAGAGTTCTGCGGTCAGAATCCGAACGGACATCGTCGTCGTTCTGTCCACAAAAAAAAAATCTCGAAAGAACGCTCTGCAGAAAATACGGGCAACGCCGCGAAAAATGTAAAGTGAACGAGCGCGAGTGGATTAAGTGCGTTGGGGAAATGAATGCCAGGATGGGAAAATACTTCGTGACTCTGCTGCTGCTGCTGCTGCTTTCCACTGAAATCTTCGTCTCGGCGATAGCGGATGGTGGTGAGTAACAAAAAAAAAAAATTGGTCTCTGATGAAGTTCAAAAGTGTAAATCACGTGGTTTATTTGGCTTTTTGGCTAACGAATATAAAATATTTTAGAAGTAAACTAAAGATGTAATTTATGAAGTTTTTTTTCCTATTATTTCAGAAAAATCGGTTTTAAAAAATTGGTTTTTAACGATGGTCAAAAGTGTAAACACGTGGAATTTTATTGACTAAATGTGTAATTTATGGTTTTAAGATTGTTTTTTTTGTGTGTTTTTTACTTCTCCGTTACGAAGTACGAGAAAGTATTGTGATCGTGATTTTTTTTTCAAAAATTTTTTTTATGGAAATATCCGTTTTGGGGTCCCTAGACGCCATTTCAACAATTTCTGCAAAAAAAAAAATTCTGTCTGTGTGTGTGTCTGTGGGTGTGTGTGTCTGTGCGCGCTGTATCTCAAAAACTAATAGAGCAACTGATATGAAACTTTGAACATCCGTCTTATTTGATAATCCGAAGAACTGAAATGCTTTTGGTAAAATTTCGTACACCGGAAGTGGGTGTTTAACTGTTTTTTTGTTTTTTTGCCAATATTTTCTTAAATATGAAAAATATCACAAAAATATTCAAGCAAATATTGAAGACAACAAAGAAATGAACATCTTTGGTTTGAAAATATTTTTCATAAAATCATTGTTATTCGAGAAAAAAAAATATTCATTTTTTTTTTCATTTTTGGTATACAATTATGAAACGCTAATAGTTACAGCAAATTTATGTTAATAATAATTGTAGAGAATGCCAAAATGAACAATTTATGAAGAATAAGTTTTTTCGAAATTTTTTTAGTTTTTGAGTAAACTGAGTTTTTGAATTTGAAGTATAATTTTTCCATCTTTTATGATTTTGACGTTTTAAACGTCAGTTTCATCCGAGTCTACTGCATTTAAAATATGATTTAAATTGAAAATAAACCATGAAAGCGTAAATATAAATGATACCATAAGTCGGAGAAAGTAACATGATCACCATTTTTTTTCTTATTCTTTTCATTAACTTTTTTACATTTACTAATGCAAAAAAAAAGATAGCACCTATTGCCATTTAACTACTTATCCTGAAGTATTTAATCTTTCATTCCAAAGTTTTATACCTACATTTTAAATCTAGTATCTTATAGGTGAAATTGTTGCTATGTATTTTGAGTTAATAAATTCTGTGGCCGTTTGCCAAAAACAGATATGTCATTTTTTGCTACTTTTCAGGAGAAAGAAGTCGTCAAGAAAATCATTATTTAAGAAATTTCAGGTTTGATTTTGAAGTTAAAATTTGTCTACTTTCGTTTACATATCATCCTTTTCAAACCAAAAATTTTTAAATTTTGCAAAATACAAAAAATAACTTTTAGTGTTGCCAAAAACAGATATGTCAATTTTTTTCTTCTTTTCAGGAAAAAGAAGTCATCCAAAAAATCATTATTTAAGAAATTTCAGGTTTTATTTTGAAGTTAAAATTTGTCTACTTTCGTTTACATATCATCCTTTTCAAACTAGACATTTTTAAATTTTGCAAAATACAAAAAATAACTTTTAGTGTTGCCAAAAACAGATATGTCATTTTTTGCTACTTTTCAGGAGAAAGAAGTCATCCAGAAAATCATTATTTAACAAATTTCAGGTTTGATTTTGAAATTAAAATTTGTATAATTGTCTATTTTCGTTTACCTTTTCAAACCAAATTTTTTTAAATTTTGCAAAATACAATAAATAACTTTTAGTGGACATATTTACTTTTGGCAAACGGCCACGGAATTAATTTTGATTTTTTTTTTAATAACGTGAACTAGTCGAGAATTTTATTTTTGTCTTATGCACCTGAATTCAAAAATTCAATATATTTTAACTGAAAAAAAAATTCACAAAAATATTTAATTTTATTAAAAATATTTTTTTTTACTAATGCATTTCTCACGCGTAAGCAGCGGCGGCTCGTGGATTTCCGTAGGCGAGGTAACGACAATGATGCCGCTCGTGCTGCACCACTTATTTAAGAAATTTCAGGTTTGATTTTGAAGTTAAAATTTGTCTACTTTCGTTTACATATCATCCTTTTCAAACCAAAAATAATAGAGGAAGTAAATATTCCGTTGCTTTTTCGGTCAAAATTTCTTCCGTTGTCTCACCGCCGATCATCCACGAGCCGCCGCTGCGCGTAAGCATTATTTGATTTTAAATAAAATCTTTTTTTTTTATTAATTAAAACAGTGAAACAAAACCAAGTGTTTTAATTAATCAAATATATAATTATGTTTCACCACGGGTTAAGTGAGAAATTAATTAATCATATTAAATAAAATCACTATTCTATCAACTAATTTCCCTTTTGTATCACCTTTTCCTTTACACTGTTTATTTCGTTGGGAATCATCGTCGTGTTTGCGTTCATTGAATTATTATAATTATTGCAATTAAAGTTAACAACTTGTTGATGAGGAAGGACAGTTACCACCTTCAAACGCGAGCAATAAATTATTTAAAAAATCTAAATAATTTGCATTAATTATACACTAACGATTGTGTATAATTAAGTGGTAGTCATGTTTTTATTTGTTGATAAAATTTCCCGACCTGAATATGAATACACGGGTATTTATACAGGATGATGATGGAAATCGTTTATGATGTAATAATAGATGCTATCCAGGCAGGGATACCACACTGCAAATTTTTTCCGCCTGTTACAGCAAAACGTCAACTCATTCTCGAAATTTGTATCGATTCAATGGCTCGCGCAAACAAATAAAATTTATCCGACCAAATTCAACCTCTTGTGGTATTACCCCCGATAATGTTCATTAAAAAAAAAACCTCAAGTGTGCCATGATTTTTTATTTTTTTTAAATTTAAGTTGGTAACACATATTGAGGTTATGTTACTTGCGGCATGTTCCTACCGATGTGATAAACGGCGCAGAGAAGTCGTAGGTTCATCTTTAAAAATTCCTTGGGCTGTGTTAATAACATCCGGAGTCCGTACACTTCCTGGTTTACGGAGAATACTACCCGTTTCATGAAATAATACAACAGATCGTGATAAGGTATTTTTAAATTCATCATAAATAATGAGAACGTTAGAAAATTCTTCCTAAAACTCTGCTAAAGGTGCGTCGAATGAATACACCCATTTCGGAAATAACTTTCAACTAGAAACGTTTTTGCTGGTTGCTGTAAACCATTGTGAGCACGGAATAATTGTGACTTTTAGAAAGATCTGACGTTTTGTATGTCAATGTGTGCCAACTTACATTTTAAACAAATAAAAAATCATGGCACACTTTTTTTTTAATGAACATACGATAGATTATCAGATAATCATTTTTTCGCCTGCCTCTACCGAAATCATATATTTCGGCCATAAAAATCGGGCCGAAACTACGATTTAGCGTATCTAGGGCCGAAAAAATAATATGCATAATCTAGACAACTAGGCTATGCAAAAATCTGACAGTGACAGTTCAATGGTGCGCGATATAAAATTTCCCGAAATACTGTTTTTACTTAAGGCAGGCGAAAAAATATCGAGTGTAACTCATGCCGAAATGCTTTAGCAACCCTCGCTCGCTCGTGTTGCTAAAGCCTATTTTCGGCCCTTGATACACTATATACTATTAAACGCCGATAGCGCCCATGTTAAGAAACACGGATTTCGACCCTTACAGGATCATTATCAAACGGACGGTGATTCTGTAAGGGCCTCAACTATGGTCGCAGAAATAAAAGTGCAATTTACTGAAAGGTTCCTAACTTAATCTCTTTTTCAATTGGTCCAAGAAAACATTCCCTGGGAAATCTTGCGAAATATTCAACAGCCTCTGTGAGTTCTTCATCAGAAACAAAACGCTTTCGCGTGAAAGGTTTTTTGAAATTTTTGAAATCACTCTATTTCGATTACAACTTGCGTATCTCACTTTAAGTATATTTTTATTTTATTTATTCACATGATGTACTCATGATGTTCTATTTATTGACCTATGCACAACATTGCCTATGTTGATAACATCAAATAAAATGATTATTGTAGAGTGGATGCCGTGGATGACGTATAATAGCCTCTCTCTTTTAGAATCGAAGGAGCAACCTTGAATGTATTAGATATATGGAAATAGCACCGAGTTAATTTACCCTCTTTGTATGCTGGGTTGCCTACAGTCATACCAATTTGATTTAATCCCCCTCTCGCGGGCGTTTACCGTACTTTTGATGGGTACCCTACCGTTAACTCCATAAACTCACAGTCATCATCAAACTTTGTTTGCCCAATGAATCCGACATTTGTCGGGTGTAGCAACAAGTTTTTTTTTTTAATTTAAGTATGGAATATATTCAGTAAAACCGAAATAAAATATTTTTGGAAAAAATCCTTGTTTTCTTAAAATACACATTTTTGCGTAAAAGTCGATTCGTTTTTGAGTAATGAGACGTCAACCAATTTGTTTTTAAATGGCAACCCCCTGTTTTTGTTTGTTTTTAATTTTGAGAGATCTATCGCTTTTAAATCAAAGAAAAAAATAAATTAGCGCCTGGCGCTCGAATTTTCGAGTTTTGTCCCCAATCTGCAAAACTGGCGTGTCACAATTTGTTTCAATATGAACCAATTACCCGGGTCGAGGTATCTCCTCGCTGAATTGACCTGTGACTCTGTCACTTGTGTTTGGATCTATTCATTATCATCGATTCGCGAACGATGGCCAAAACGCGGGGGGTTATCGTGTTTGCCGTAGTTTGCAAATTAACCAATTGGGAAATTAAACAGCGGAAGATATAACAATTTACGTCTCCATGGAAAAGTTGGACCACAATTGGGAAATTCAATAAAAAAGCGAAAAATATACCAATTTAGGTTTGATGATGGTTAATGGTCAGCACCAAGGCCAGGCGTAACGGGCAAGAAAATAGGTCGATATCCCGTTTGGTTGCCAAATAAATATTTAAATTCATAAAAAAATACATCACCACTAGTTTCTTCGGAATGGAAGAAAAATCGCTGCTTTGGGAAATGTTAACTTCTGACTTGATCAGCCCTGGATTTTTAAATTTGAAAAAAAAAGTTAATTATTATTGATGGGGAGCTTCTTAAGACCATAAATACCAAATTTGAACTGATTTGATTAATTAGTATAGGAATTAATTGTTGAAGTGACATCTAGTGATAAACAGCAAAAATATGGATTGTCATGGTAAGTAGAGACATGTAAATGTTGCGGTGGCAATTGCCACCACCGGGACCGAAAGGGTTAATTTCATTTGATAATTTTTTCCTGCAAAAATTATTGACTTTTAACCGTTTGTTACTTTTCAATTAGAAGAGAAGCAGGAAAATAGATTCGAATTTTACTAATTTTTCTTTAACCCATATTTGCCAGAGATTTCTTTCTCTAAATCAAGTAATTAAAATTTTAAAAACCCTGAGAGGTTATTTTCCGCTTCCTGTCAAATGTCAATGAATAATCACTGCACGGGGATTCTAAACCTCTCACTCGATACGTAACGTATCGATTCGGCCATTTTGTCCCTAGATTGCGATTCTAAAAGTGTTCGACTCGAAGTTTCCGACTCGAATTCGTCGATTTCCAGACGATACTTAAGGAGCTGTCGAGTAGCATGTCTCTCTGTCAATCTATATGACTATCTTTGTCTCCCACTGCTCACGCTTTGCGCGTCTATTTGAAACAAAATGTGATGGAGATTAGGGATTTCCCAAATTGGGGCAATAAAATAGCAAGAGGGGTAGAAGTAATGAAAGTACGATATTCTCATCTTAAAATTGTATAGTTTACATAGAGAAAGCAGCGTGTGCACTTTAAAAAATGTAAGTTGGTGATAAATTGATTGTATCTATTCTAAATGTTATTAATTTTAGGAGTTCATTGAATTTCAAAGTGCAGCCGGCACATTGGCAGGTCTTTTTAAATTTCTTTGAGGATCACCCCGACTTTGCAAAAGGTCGATTGTCAAAAGCAAACGGGAAAGAGGAATTTAAAAAAATGTGGATGGACCTTACTTCCCAGTTAAATTGACTCAACGAGTCAATAAGACCTTCCAATGCCAATTTGTTTAAACGGAACAACTCCATAAATCTATTGTCAGGCAGTGCAAATGGGTCACTATTCATTCTTAACGTGCGCCTCTCTAATCGTAGGAGTTGATTTGCACCTCTCCTTTCCTCATCTCGCACCACAGAACACATACCTTTAGAAGTGAAACCTGCATGTTAAATTTCGGAAACACGATTTTTGGCGCCGCCTGGTGTCGGGGTGGCAAATTACTACGATTTCCGCGCCAAAATTTAAAAATGTTATACTCGTCTACACGATATATTTCAATTTAATAACACTAAAAATATAATCAATTATGTTTTTTGAGCACATAATTGATTATACTTTTAGATAGTACATAAATGAAGATGTTACTGGTTTTGGTTAAAAAAAAAAGATTGGATTTCACAAAATAAAAATAAAAATAGGCCTACATGGAAAAAATATATTTAACAGAATAATTATATACATTATTATTAACAAAATTATCAAATATAAAAATATCACAACAATCTGGTATTAGGGTCTTGTCCAGGTGCAATGTTCCATCAGGTCTCTTCGTTCTTCTTAGGATATTTCTTTCAGGCGTCGTAACAGGGTCAGTTGTTTGCTCGTATCCAGGATTCATGGCATTAAAAAAATAGTTAAAAAAGTAAATTAGTGTAGTTATATTGTCTTACTTCTTGGTGTCGGAACAGCATTGCAATTCAATTTTTTGCGGAAATGGTTAACAAAATGTTTATGAATAAAATGATCTTCACATGAATGAAAATTTAAACAATGAAGACTGTTCAATATCACAAATGGTTTTCCATGTTTTAAGATATTCTTCATTTTTGGGAAATTTATAGAAATGTTTATTTTTGTAGTCGACATTAGTTATATCGGAAAAGAATTTTGACATTCTGGATATTTACAAGAATATTTAATACGGCCATTTGATGTTTCCATTACTAATAAATACAATTGACGAGTTTATAAGACAGAATATATAATAACTTACCTTTAAACATGAATTACATGCACTCACAGCACTATTGGGGTTAGTTAATAAAAATGGTGAGACTCATTAAGCGTTGCCGCATATACGTCGAAATATAAAATGTACAATGCACATGATTATATTTATTAAACAGTAATATTATACTTTCATGAGTTATTATGACAAATATAAGCGATAATGAGTCTAATTATGTTTGAAACATAATTTTAATTGTTAAAATTATCACTTTGTAGTGAAATTTTAAGTTTATTAAAAACGGTAATCCCCATAATAAGATCTTTGATAAATCTGGCAACATCGAGGGAACCATCTTTACAAAAGCGGCAAATTTGAAATTCCCCCTTGCCCCACTGTCCTGGGGTGGCCCACATACTTTCGTGTTGCCGATATTCGTATCTCGGCTTCACACCCGTCTCGCACAAAGAAATCTACTATTGGCAGCATTCCGCATGCGCACTCGACAAAATACAATGTTGTCACGTTGTGTCGAGTCGAAAGATGTTTAGAATCCCGATTTGGTTTTTTTCGAATGAACGTTCGAATACGAGTCGTCACTCGATACGTATCGAATAGACTTTTCAGAATCCGACTGCTGAACGTACTTATTCAAATAAAAAAAAAATGATAGATGGCGCTGACGATATTCTAGATATGATTTTAAGAGAAACTCGGAAATAGTCGTTCTAACATATAGAACTTTAGGCATATCTGACAAGGGGAGGATCAGATGTGTGACTCACCGATTTCATCCATCTTTGACACACGTGTAGGAGTGTAACAGGTGCAAGTAATAGGGCGCACTATTCAGCCGTTTTCGAGAAAAAATGTTTTTTTTTTTAAATTTGTTATTCATTCGTATATTTATATACCTTTTGCGTTAACAAACATATATCGACCTTTTGGCGCATCGATGAAACCTCCGATTCGTAGTCGGAAGGTCGAAGGATCGAATCCCATTGTTGAAGTTGGGTTCATTAATTTTCTTTTTATAGTTTTTTATAAATCCATGTGTATTTAAATATCTTAATTTTAGAATCAATCAATTTTTTTCTTGAAAACGGAATAGTGCGCCCTATTACTTGCACCTGTTACACTCCCAGTCATGACCTACACGTGTGCCAAAAATGGATTAAATCGGTGAGTCACACATCTGATCCTCTCCTTGTCAGTTAATTTTAATTTTGGTTGTCACGATTTGCGAATCGTGTCCAATTTTTAGTAAGCAAAATGGTCCAAGTAAAGAGAATAATTGACAGATTGACACGTTTGCGAAGATGACATGGAGAAAGTAATTGTCCTGAGATGATTTCAAGCGAAAAATATTTATAGAAACTAACTTGAGAGAACCTCACTATTGGCGATTTATTGAATAAAAGTAATACTTCACTTTTATTACTTTTATCTACAGAAACATTTACTCAGATGGTATGGCGAAAACTATTGTCTTGAAGACCAAATAAATGCGAAGAATAGATAATTTTAACCCTACCTTCACTAATTTTAATTGACCAAGACAAATAAACAAAGAACAAACACGCATAAGAAACCTCTTTCTAAGAAAAGAAATACGTAAACACTATTAAAAAATAATAAATAAAAAAAATAAACATAACTGGCAGTACAATCTCCTTATTCTACTTAGATAATTTTAAGCAATGAAAAAAAAATTATTGAAACCAAGGAAATGGCGAAGAATATGTTCCTGTATACAGGAACATTACAAAGAAACCTTGGATTTGTGAATATTTACAGGAACATTACAATGTTGAAATGTCGGAACAGTTCGAAATCTCCATCCGAGACGTCGCGCGACGGCTCAAGAAGCAACGACTGATAAGGACGACCTCGTACGGAGATAACCTCACTTCAGCGATACGAGCGCCCGAGCCGATTGATTCGACGACCAAATTTGATAATTTATTAACTATTTTTTTAATTAAAACGCACATCCATCATTTATGACACACACACATACGCGTGACATTATCAAAGACACTAGATAGACTTGTATAATAAATTACTAGTGGCAGATAATAAATTTATTATTTCTTTAATGTGCCCAAACTAAAACCAAGCATTTATATAAAAGGTTTTTCATTGCAGCGAAAGTACTCTTTATGTGAGCAAAAGATAAGAATCTTAAAAGGACTACAACTCTGAGGATAATCAAAGCATCTGAGATCGGAAAGGAAAAGTAAGAATAGCAGAAAGAATAAGTATGTAGGGTGTTTCAGACCACCCGTACACCCCAAATATCTCCTGAAATACGAATCGGATCGAGATAAAAAAAAATATGTCCGAAAATGTTTTTTGAACCCTATCATGTGGTGTAAAATGTGAACCCCCCCCCCCCCCCCCTCCCCCGTTGGTCGGGGAGGGGGGTAACTTTGAAATCTTAAGTGGGAACCCCTTTTTTTATTGCAGATTTGGATTCTATGACAAAAAATATTAGGTTTTTATCCGAAAAAAATTTTTCGATGAGCGACAGATGGCGCTATATTCGGCAAAAACATTTATTGAATTATATTTATTTCTCGCATCAAATGATAGATTACGACATTTTTTACGTAGTCATCTCTTAAATAAGGCATCGATTGAAGTCATTCGTTATTTTATGTTATAAATAAGCAAACAAAAATTGTTGAAACGAATAAAAATCAATTTGATTATCATATTCCATTCTATTCTTTACTATTGTGGCAACATATGAATGTTTGTAACGACAAACAGGATTTTTATAATTAAAAAAAATATAAATAATTTAAAAAAAAAATTTTTGCTAATCGAAAAAAATGTTTCGAATAAAAACCTAATATATTTTAGAGTAGGAACCAAATCTGCAATAAAAAATAGGGGTACCTATTTAAGATTTCAAAGTTGCCACCCACCCCGCCCCAGGGGGGGAGGGGTGATGGTTTAAATTCCACACCACATGATAGAGCTCAATCAACCACACGTATGTCAATCCGATTTGTATTTCGCGAGATATTTGGGGTGTACGGGTGGTCTGAAACACCCGGTACAATAGAAGAAAGGAAGAAAAAGAAAAGAAGGATTCAGTCGAATCAATAAATAAAGTTAGATTAAAACAAGCACACCGTAAACAATAAAAAATCCCACAGGAAAGTTATCTTGAAATCTTAAAGAAAATATTTTGAGTAACATTGTAAAGTTTGAAATCGCTATCATTTTTTTTTGACAATTGAAAATGCGCAAATTGTAAAATCAACTCGGATCAGTTTGACAGCAATTATTTTAAAATTTAGGCAAGGAGCGTTTCCGGATTTTTACAAAATCTTAAAGAAAAACATATTTTGAGTAAATTTGTAAAGTTTCAAATCGCTAGCAGTTGTTTTTCGATTTCTTTTTTCGTCAATTATGAATGCGTAAATTATTAGTCCAACGAGAAAAAGCACACAGGTAAAAAGCCCTTTGAAAAAAATTTAAAAGGAAAAATGCCCACGAGAAAAGAAGTCTGCAGAAAAGAAGCCCAAACGGAAAAGGGTGCACGGAAAAAATTGCACTGGAAAAAAACCCACGTGAAAAAATCGCACTGGAAAACAGCCCACGGGAAAAAATCGCAATGGAAAAAAGCCCATGAGAAAAAAAATATAGTGGAGAAAAGCCCATGGGAAAAAATTGCACTGGAAAAAATCGTACTGGAGAAAAACCCATGGGAAAAAATCGCACTGGAAAACAGCCTATTGAAAAAAATCGTACTGGAAAACAGCACACGGGAAAAAAAAATACAGGGAAAAAATAGCACTGGAAAAGATCGTACTGGAGAAAAACCCATGGTAAAAATTCGCACTGGAAAACAGCCCATTGAAAAAAATCGCACTGGAAGACAGCCCACGGGAAAAAATCCCAATGGAAAAAGTCCACGGAAAAAATCGCAATGGAGAAAAGCCCATGGGAAAAAATCGCACTGAAAAAATCGTATTGGAGAAAACCCCATGGAAAAAATCCCAATGGAAAAAGCCTATGGAAAAAAATCGCAATGGAGAAAAGCCCATGGTAAAAATCATCCTGGAGAAAAGCCCACGGGAAAAATCGCACTGGAAAAAAGCCCTTGCGGAAAGAAGAAAATACAATAACACATCTATTCAGCATCTCTATCTTTCTCTCTGCTGCTGCTCCAATTCTTTAATAACCTAGTAATACACACGTTTGCGTCATCGCGAGACCCCCAAGTTGAATGTTAATTATTATTCATTCATGCCTAATTACTAATTAATACAACGGCAATTTTGTCGACGCGTACTCATTTATTTGTTTTTTTTTCGTGTCAATGGTTTTGTAAAGAAGAACCGGAATCGGCGCTTAATGGAATTCCAAAAATAGGAGCAAATGCGATAACATCGCTTAGTCGGCGTGCCCCCATAAATATCCACCGGGTTTTCACCGGTCTCGTCACAAATTCCCAACCGATTCGAAACGTCCGTCAAAGGTTATTCATATGACGAAATGATCGTCGTGTTTACAATTTGTTCTCTAAATTCCAGATTCTTAATAATCATCGTAGACGCTTGTGTTATACCTTTTTTTTCATCAGAAGAACGAGATAAAACGATTGGCGTTAAAAAATTTCATCCAGAGAAAATTGCAAAAAAGTTAGCTAGTCACCATGAAATTTTTTGAAAAAAATCGAATTTTTCACACTTTGAACGGCTGTAACGGCCAATTTGAACGCGGATTGAAAATATGTGTTCCTCGTGTGCCAATTAGTCGGATTTGATTAAAATTGGGGATTTTTAATTTTTGACGAAAACCCGAAATTCTATCCAAGGGTCCCCCCTTCTAACTTTTGCTCAAAAATTGCACTAAAAATGATTTCCTGAAAAAACCACTGGTTGGATCGTGGGTTTCTAGGCATCACTGGAAAGATCGCTTCAAGACGCTTCAGAAAATGTAATTTCGCAGGAACAAATGTCAATTTTAAGGCCGTGACGCGTCAGCAAAAAAACTCGAAAATGGAAAAAATCGAAAAAATCAACTTTCTTAATAATCATCGTAGACGCTTGTGTTTTACTTTTTTTTTCATCAGAAGAACGAGATAAAACGATTGCCGTTAAAAAATTTCATCCAGAGAAAATTGCAAAAAAGTTAGCTAGTCACCATGAGATTTTTTGAAAAAAGTCGATTTTTTCAACTTTTGAACAGCTGTAGCGGCCGAACCAAAAATCCAATTTGAACGCGGATTGCAAATCTGTGTTCCTCGTATGTCATTTAGTCGGATTTGATTAAAATTGGGAATTTTTAATTTTTGACGAAAACCCGAAATTCTATCCAAGGGTCCCCCCTTTTTACTTTTGCTCAAAAATTGCACTAAAAATGATTTCCTGAAGAAACCACTGGTTGGATCGTGGGTTTCTATGCATCACTGGAAAGATCGATTCAAGACGCTTCAGAAAATGTACTTTCGCAAGAACAAATGTCAATTTTAAGGCCGTGACGCGTCAGCAAAACAATTCGAAAATGGAAAAAAATCGAAAAAATCAACTTTCTTAATAATCATCGTAGACGCTTGTGTTTTACCTTTTTTTTCATCAGAAGAACGAGATAAAACGATTGCCGTTAAAAAATTTCATCCAGAGAAAATTGCAAAAAAGTTAGCTAGTCACCATGAGATTTTTTGAAAAAAGTCGATTTTTTCAACTTTTGAACGGCTGTAGCGGCCGAACCAAAAATCCAATTTGAACGCGGATTGCAAATCTGTGTTCCTCGTGTGTCAATTAGTCGGATTTGATTAAAATTCCCCCCTTCTTACTTTTGCTCAAAAATTGCACTAAAAATGATTTCCTGAAGAAACCACTGGTTGGATCGTGGGTTTCTATGCATCACTGGAAAGATCGATTCAAGACGCTTCAGAAAATGTAATTTCGCAGGAACAAATGTCAATTTTAAGGCCGTGACGCGTCAGCAAACAAATTCGAAAATGGAAAAAAATCGAAAAAATCAACTTTCTTAATAATCATCGTAGACGCTTGTGTTTTACCTTTTTTTTCATCAGAAGAACGAGATAAAACGATTGCCGTTAAAAAATTTCATCCAGAGAAAATTGTAAAAAAGTTAGCTAGTCACCATGAGATTTTTTGAAAAAAGTCGATTTTTTCAACTTTTGAACAGCTGTAGCGGCCGAACCAAAAATCCAATTTGAACGCGGATTGCAAATATGTGTTCCTCGTATGTCATTTAGTCGGATTTGATTAAAATTTGAGATTTTTAATTTTTGACGAAAACCCGAAATTCTATCCAAGGGTCCCCCCTTCTTACTTTTTAACAAAAATTGCACTTAAAATGATTTCCTGAAGAAACCACTGGTTGGATCCGGGGTTTCTTGGCGTCACTCGAAAGATCGCTTCAAGACGCTTCAGAAAATGTTTTTTCGCAGGAACAAATGTCAATTTTAAGGCCGTGCCGCGTCAGCAAAAAAACTCGAAAATGGAAAAAATCGAAAAAAATTAACTTTCTTAATAATCATCGTAGACGCTCGTGTTATACCATTTTTTTCATCAGAAGAACGAGATAAAACGATTGCCGTGAAAAAAATTCATCCAGAGAAAATTGCAAAAAAGTTAGCTAATCACCATGAAATTTTTTGAAAAAAGTCGATTTTTTCACACTTTGAACGGCTGTAGCGGCCGAACGAAGAATCCAATTTGAACGCGGATTGCAAATCTGTGTTCCTCGTGTGTCAATTAGTCGGATTTGATTAAAATTGGGGATTTTTAATTTTTGACGAAAACCCGAAATTCTATCCAAGGGTCCCCCCTTCTAACTTTTGCTCAAAAATTGCACTAAAAATGATTTCCTAAAGAAACCACTGGTTGGATCCGGGATTTCTTCACGTCACTCGAAAGATCGCTTCAAGACGCTTCAGAAAATGTACTTTCGCAAGAACAAATGTCAATTTTAAGGCCGTGACGCGTCAACAAAAAAACTCGAAAATGGAAAAAATCGAAAAATCAACTTTCTTAATAATCATCGTATACGCTTGTGTTTTACCTTTTTTTTCATCAGAGCAACGAGATAAAACGATTGCCGTTAAAAAATTTCATCCAGAGAAAATTGCAAAAAAGTTAGCTAATCACCATGAAATTTTTTGAAAAAAGTCTATTTTTTCACACTTTGAACGGCTGTAGCGGTCGAACGAAGAATCCAATTTGAACGCGGATTGCAAATCTGTGTTCCTCGTGTGTCAATTAGTCGGATTTGATTAAAATTGGGGATTTTTAATTTTTGACGAAAACCCGAAATTCTATCCAAGGGTCCCCCCTTCTTACTTTTTAACAAAAATTGCATTAAAAATGATTTCCTGAAGAAACCACTGGTTGGATCCGGGATTTCTTCACGTCACTCGAAAGATCGCTTCAAGACGCTTCAGAAAATGTACTTTCGCAAAAACAAATGTCAATTTTAAGGCCGTGACGCGTCAGTAAAAAAACTCGAAAATGGAAAAAATCGAAAAAATCAACTTTCTTAATAATCATCGTATACGCTTGTGTTATACCTTTTTTTTCATGAGAAGAACGAGATAAAACGATTCCCGGTAAAAAATTTCATTCAGAGAAAATTGCAAAAAAGTTAGCTAAACACCATGAGATTTTTTGAAAAAAGTTGATTTTTTCAACTTTTGAATGGCTGTAGCGGTCGAACGAAGAATCCAATTTGAACGCGGATTGCAAATCTGTGTACATAGGTTATACCTGTTATTACCACCTCTTGTTCCTCGGCCGTACCAGAAAAAACCCCGCGAACCGTCACTGCTCTAATTCTTATTCCTCTCATCGTGCCTATCTGTTAAACCCGCCACTGGCGATCTTAACATTTTTCCTGCTTTTCAAAACGGCTTGTTGGATTGTTGTACATTGCACCGACGCGGAAGCAGTTTCCAAAAAAAATGTTATCATCGGAATAACCGTTTAAATATTCGATAGACCGGCGGTGGCAGTTAAAAAATAATTAAGCCATCGTAAAACGCTGATGTATTGGGAACGCTGTTGCTATCTGCAAACAGCCACCGATCGCGGACTTTGGACCCCATAGGTCACTCTTCAGGGGTTAGGCGACACGCCGGTGGTAAATAATAATAATAACTGGCCGACGACGACGACGACGTTATCTGTTTGCGCGCTGGAATCTTGCGACAATAATATAAATATTTATTCAACCGGAATTAATTGGAACACGTACGAAATTAACTTTTTATTGATGTTTTCGCGTATTTTTAATACAACACATCGACGAAAACAAGATTACTTCGCGGTCGAGTTTTCACATTTTAATTGATGATTTGCGAACGTTTAAAAAAAAACACAAAAGTTTTGTCCAACTTTAACCTCTCGAGGCCACCACGAAAACTCCCTGTCTAATTCCCCAAGTAATGTCTAAATCGCTTTCATTTGATAATCGAAACTGATCAGAGTTGATCATGCATGTTATATAAAAAAAAAAAACCTCTCGAGGAACAGGAAAAGTTCTTTTTTATTTATTTTTGTTAAAAATAAGGCGTAAACAAAAAAACTTTAAGAGAAATAAATTCCTTAAAAGTGACGAGTTGCATCGAAAATTACAATGAAAATGCATTCTTGCAAAATGGCAGTACTCGTAAATTATAAACAAGGAAACAAATGTTCCCATGGTAACTAGAAACAACTCGAGAGCCAGCAGCGCGTCGCTTGGCTATGGATGATTTATTCATCGGAATTGGTCCGAGGAATAATAACTAGTATAAAAAAGCTTAAACCTACGTTTACGCTGCCCTATTCTTTAACACGCAGACACACGTTTCGTCTTTTATTTCATACTGTTTCGTCCATGATAGAAAAAGATAGATATAAAATGCAAAGCAATTCTTACTACGAAAGTGCATGAGTCACCGTCAGCTCTCAACGGATGAACTATAATAATTTGAGCCAGCAGCGCGTGATTTGCTATGGATTACTTATTTGTCGCAATCGAGCACTGCGCAACACGTCTCGACTGCTCAGTGCTTCGGTGCTTGATTTCTGAATGCAGCAGTGACGGTTCGCGGGGTTTTTTTTGGTACAGCCGAGGAACAAGAGGTGGTAATACAGATAGGTAGGGTCAGTTGCAGATAATTAAGCACATGGTAACCCCGTGTGGAAATCATAGTAAGTTGCAGAGACGGCTGGCAGCGTGACCGCACCTATCTGTATCGCCACCTCTTGTTCCTCGGCCGTACCAGAAAAAAAAACCGCCTGGAATGGAATGCAGAAGTAGCATATGTATAAAAATTATTTAGATAAAGGGTGGCTTTGTATTTCGGAACGTACGTTGCAGGTTTGATGCGTTATATTATATTCCATCCTAAAGTAAAAAATGTTAAACTTACGTTTTTCACGACGCACCTATTCGGGAATCTTTTGCGGGCCGCTTCGTGGACCGTATGCGACTCCGTCGCCGACGAAATTTTTTCGGCTTCAGCCTTTGCCGTTTCAATAATACCAGAAATACTTGCAAATAATAATAATACATACTCACAAATTATAAACACGAAAACAAATGTACCCATGGCAACCAGAAACAACTCGAGAGACAGCAGCGCGTCGCTTGCTATGAATGATTTATTCGTCGTAATCGAGATTTTTAATCTGTTCATTGCTTGAAGAAAAACTAACATGTTTTATTCGGAGTAGAAGTAACTTCGCAAGCTCAGTAACTTGGTATCCAAACCGCCGCGCAAGCTCGCCTAGCAAATATATCATTGCGCAAACTCGGCAACCGAATATACCACTGCGCAAGTTCGGCAACCAAACGTACCGCCGAGCTAAGTGTCACGTGCCACCATTTCACGTCTGGTCCAACTGGCCAATTGATTATGAAAAGATTCCTCTAGCCGTTTGGCGTTATATTCGTCTCTGAAGAGGTTCAAAACCACCGAAGACGGGCATCTGTTGCTTACTCCCAACACCCTTCAAAAAATGCAATATTTTAATTGCTTCCCGGATATTCAGGTAACCATTTTGAATTTTCGTTTTGTCAAATATATCCGTTTGACATTACTGTCGTTAACATCAATTTCTCTCTAAAGAGGTTAAAAACCACTGAAAACGCTCATCCGTTCCTACCTCCCGACGACCCTTAAAAAATTCAATATTTCAATCGATGTATCTATAGGCAACCGAAGTATTTAAATTGCTTCCCGGATATACAGGCGACCATTTTGAATTTCCGTTTTTCGTTTTCAGCGACGAATATATGCGACTCATTGGAAGAGATCACGCTTCCGGACACCGGACTGGAATCCTTCAAGACCATCGACCTGAATCCGGTCGACACCGACAGGAACACGCTGTGCACCCTGAAGATAACCGCGCCCGAAACGCATTTCGTGCACTTGCGATTCCAAGAGAACGACGTCGAATTACTCCGACTGATGCCCAGCCGTCACATGCAGAATCGCCCGTGCAAGTTAAGTATTGTAAGTGAACAATAAGTTTCTTTTCAAACTTGTGTTTCGCCAAGTTTTATTTCTCCCTCTAAATAGGGTAATTAAGCACATGGTAATCCCGTGTGGAAATCATAGCCTCAAATTTATTTTGAAGGTAAATGTCAGAATTACAACCAGAGTGTCCAACCAAATATCCAACATTATAAAAAAAAATCACCAGATCTGGTTGGCCAATAAAAAAAACCGAGGGTAGACGTTGATCTTGGTGCATGCATTCTTCACTCGTGATATTCTTAGAAGCCTGCGGTTACGATTATAAAATTTGATAAATGTTCCTTGCAACATCGACCAATTAAATTAATTTTATATTCCCGTGTGTGTTCGACAGTATCTCCAAGACGAAGATAAACCGTTGTGGAATGGCGATATCTGTTCTTTGGACAAACTCCCGGACGTGGATCTGCTCACACCCAAAATCAAACTGGTGTGGGAACCTGCCGATAACACCTTCCACGCCAAAGAGAGGAAGATCATAGTCAATACCGTGGGAACAGGTAAGAATATAATTATATCGGCGGCGGCTCGTGGATGTTCGGCGAGGAGGCTATGGAAGAAAATTTGATCAAAGCACGAGCGCCATCTCAGTTTTAGCCTCCTCTACGAAAACCCACGATCCGCCGTTAAAATATATACAGTGTGAGTTAGATGAAAATTAGATGTCAATATTTTGCGAAGTCGGCTTCCATAAATAATGTCACAGGATACCGAAACGAGATGCTCAAAATGAACTTAATTTTATTCCTGGCAATAATGATTTCGCTGAACAAAATTTTGCGAGTATGAGAGAAGACATATTGTCAATTTATATTGTGTTAAAATTAGATTGGCTGTAGACAAGATTCTCCTGCCAGGCTCAAATGGGCCAAAAAAAAAATAGATCTAGTAATTTTCCACCATTAAAAAGAAAATTAATCTACCATCAATTCTAACATTATTGCAAGAGACTTAGATCTTACAATTCTTTCAGTAAATCTTAATTTTATAATAAAAATTGTTTCCAGGTGATTATTGCAAGAGATCCGATCAGCACGTGTGCATGCGCATCGGGTGGCAGCCGACGCTCTGCGTCTCGAATCAGCTCCTCTGCGACAGCCGCGACGACTGCCCGAAAGGCTCCCCCAAGAGCGACGAGGACGAACAGTTCTGCAGGGAGTACATGCAGAGGCAGTCCTCTTGGAAGCAGATGGTCGTCAATATTTACAAGAAGGTGAAAGACAATTACGACGTCGACAAGATCCTCGAGCAGTTCGAGTTCACCACGCCCGAGCCGGACAACAGATCGGGCAGCACCAAGAAGTCCGTCCAGTACATGAACTGGAAGGAAATCCCGCAGAGAGACGGTAATAATGAAAACATTGGCGTAGTTATGAGTTGTACCAACCGTTAAAAATCAGAAACACGAACAAACAGTTAATTTCTTGCGTTAATTAGTAAATGCAGGAAACACGTTTTATATTTTGTGATGGTTCAAACTTGTTACTTCCACTAGTTGAAATTTGTTACTTTTAACAGTTGAAATACTTTATTTTTGGCAGTTGAAATTTGTCACTTTTGACGTTAGAAATGTGTTACTTTTGTCAGTTGACATTTGTTATTTTTCAGAGTAGAAACTTATTAATTTTGACAGTAGAAATTTATTAATTTTGACAGTAGAAATTTATTAATTTTGACAGTAGAAATTTATTAATTTTGACAGTAGAAATTTATTAATTTTGACAGTAGAAATTTATTAATTTTGACAGTTGACAATTGTTAGCTTTAACAGTTTAAATTTGTTTAACAGTTGAAATATTTTATTTTTGGCAGTTTAAATTTGTCACTTTTGATGTTAGAAAATTGTTACTTTTGACAGTTGACATTTGTTACTTTCGAAAGTGGAAATTAATTCATTTTGACAGTAGAAATTGATTAATTTTCACAATAGAAAGTTATTCATTTTGACAGTTGACATTTGTTAGCTTTGGCAGTTGAAACTTGTTACTTCTAACAGTTGAAATATTTTATTTTTGGCAGTTTAAGTTTGTCACTTTTGACGTTGGAAAATTGATACTTTTAACAGTTGACATTTATTACTTTTGAGAGTAGAAATTTATTCATTTTGACAGTAAAAATGTATCAATTTTGACAGTGGTAATTTATTAATTTTGACAATTGACATTTTTTAGCATTGGAAGTTGAAATTTGTTACTTTTAACAGTTGAAATATTTTATTTTTGGCAGTTTAAGTTCATCACTTTTGATGTTAGAAAATTGTTATTTTTGACAGTTGACATTTGTTGCTTTTGAGAGTAGAAATTTATTTATTTGGACAGTAGGAATTTATTAATTTTGACAGTAGGAATTTATTAATTTTGACAGTTGACACTTGTTAGCTTTAGCAGTTGAAATTTGTTACTTTTAACAGTTGAAATATTTTATTTTCAGCAGTTTAAATTTGTCACTTTTGACGTTAGAAAATTGTTACTTTTGACAGTTGCCATTTATTACTTTTGAGAGTAGAAATTTATTCATTTTGACAGTAATAATGTATTAATTTTGACAGCGGAAATTTATTAATTTTGACAGTGGAAATTTATTGATTTTAACAGTTGACATTTGTTAGTTTTGGCAGTTAAATTTTGGTACTTTTGAGAGTAGAAATTTATTAATGTTGATAGTAGAATTTTATAAATTTTGACGGTGGAAATTTATTAATTTTGACAGTTAATATTTGTTATTATTGACACTTTAAAATTGTTACTTTTGACAGTTGAAGCTTGTTTTATTTTTGACAGTTAAAATTTGTTACTTTTAACAGTTGACATTTGTTAGTTTCAATAGTTGACATTTGTTACTTTTAAAAGTTTAACTTTTTTACTTTTGAGAGTTGATGTGACCTTTAACAGTTGAAATTTGTTACTTTCGAGTTGACATTTGTTACATTCGACAGTTAACTTTTTAACTATTGACAGTTGACATTTGTTACTTTTAATAGTTGAAATTTGTTACCTTTAACAGTTGAAATTTGTTACTTTGAACAGTTGACATTTGTTACATTTAACAGTGTAACTTTTTGTACTTTTGACAGTTGACATTTGTTAAACGGTTCAAATTTTTTACTTTGAATAGTTGAAATTTGTTACTTTTGACAGTTGACATTTGTTACTTTAGACAGGAAAAATGTATTAATTTTGACAGTTGACATTTGTTGGCTTTGATAGTGGAAATTTATTAATTTTGACAATTGACATTTCTTAACTTTGGCAGTTGAAATTTTTTACTTTTAAAATTTGTATTTTTTTACTTTAAACAGTTGGCATTGGTTACTTTTAACAGTTGAAATTTGTTACTGTTAACAGTTGAAATTTATTACTTTGAACAGTTGACATTTGTTACATTCGACAGTGTAACTTTTTGTACTTTTGACAGTTGACATTTGTTAAACGGTTCAAATTATTTACTTTGAATAGTTGAAATTTGTTACTTTTGACAGTTGACATTTGTTAATTTAGACAGGAAAAATGTATTCATTTTGACAGTTAACATTTGTCGGCTTTGATAGTGGAAATTTATTAATTTTGACAATTGACATTTCATAGCTTTGGCAGTTGAAATTTTTTACTTTTAAAATTTGAATTTTTTTACTTTAAACAGTTGACATTGGTTACTTTTAGCAGTTGAAATTTGTTACCTTTAAGAGTTGAAATTTGTTACTTTGAACAGTTGACATCTGTTACATTCGACAGTGTAACTTTTTGTACTTTTGACAGTTGACATTTGTTAAACTGTTCAAATTTTTTAGTTTGAATAGTTGAAATTTGTTACTTTTGACAGTTGACATTTGTTACTTCAGACAGGAAAAATTGACATTTGTTGGCTTCGATAGTGGAAAATTATTAATTTTGACAATTGGCATTTCTTAGCTTTGGCAGTTGAAATTTTTTACTTTTAAAATTTGAATTTTTTACTTTAAACAGTGGACATTGGTTACTTTTAACGGTTGAAATTTGTTACCTTTAACAGCTGAAATTTGTTACTTTGAACAGTTGACATTTGTTACATTCGACAGTGTAACTTTTTGTACTTTTGACAGTTGACATTTGTTAAACGGTTCAAATTTTTTACTTTGGATAGTTGAAATTTGTTACTTTTGACAGTTGACATTTGTTAATTCAGACAGGAAAAATGTATTCATTTTGACAGTTAACATTTGTCGGCTTTGATAGTGGAAATTTATTAATTTTGACAATTGACATTTCTTAGCTTTGGCAGTTGAATTTTTTTACTTTTAAAATTTGAATTTTTTTACTTTAAACAGTTGACATTGGTTACTTTTAGCAGTTGAAATTTGTTACCTTTAATAGTTGAAATTTGTTACTTTGAATAGTTGACATTTGTTACATTCGACAGTGTAACTTTTTGTACTTTTGACAGTTGACATTTGTTAAACGGTTCAAATTTTTTACTTTGAATAGTTGAAGTTTGTTACTTTTGACAGTTGACATTTGTTACTTTAGACAGGAGAAATGTATTAATTTTGACCGTTGGCATCTGTGGGCTTTATTAATAGTGGAAATTAATTAATTTTGACAATTGACATTTTTTACTTTAAACAGTAGACATTGGTTACTTTTAACGGTTAAAATTTGTTACCTTTAACAGTTGAAATTTGTTACTTTGAACAGTTGACATTTGTTACATTCGACAGTTTAACTTTTTGTACTTTTGACAGTTGACATTTGTTAAACGGTTCAAATTTTTTACTTTGAATAGTTAAGTTTGTTACTTTTGACAGTTGACATTTGTTAGTTTAGACAGGAAAAATGTATTAATTTTGACCGTTGGCATTTGTTGGCTTTATTAATAGTGGAAATTAATTAATTTTGACAATTGACATTTCTTAGCTTTGGCAGTTGAAATTTTTTACTTTTAAAATTTGATTTTTTTTACTTTAAACAGTAGACATTGGTTATTTTTAACAGTTGAAATTTTATTCTTTTAAAATTTGAATTTTTTTACTTGAAACAGTTGACATTTGTTACTTTGAACAGTTGACATTTGTTACTTTTAACAGTTTAACTTTTTTATTTTCGACAATTGACATTTGTTACTTTTGACAGTTGACATTTGTTACTATTGACAGTTGTCATTTGTTACATTCGACAGTTGATATTTGTTACTCTTCACAGTTTAACTTTTTTTTACTATTGACAGTTGACATTTGTTACATTCGACAGTTTCACTTTTTTTTATTTTTGACAGTTGATATTTGTTACTTTTGACAGTTGATATTTGTACTTTAACTTTTTTTACTATTAACAGTTGACATTTGTTACATTCGACGGTTTAACTTTTTTTTTTGACAGTTGACATTTGTTACTTTTGACAGTTGATATTTGTTACTTTTAACAGTTTAACTTTTTTTACTATTGACAGTTGACATTTGTTACATTCGACAGTTTCACTTTTTTTTATTTTTGACAGTTGACAATTGTTACTTTTGACAGTTGACATTTGTTACATTCGACAGTTGATATTTGTTACTTTTAACAGTTTAACTTTTTTTACTATTGACAGTTGACATTTGTTACATTCGACAGTTTCACTTTTTTTTATTTTTGACAGTTGAAATTTGTTACTTTTGACAGTTGACATTTGTTACTTTTGACAGTTGACATTTGTTACTTTTGACAGTTGACATTTGTTACTTTTGACAGTTTAACTTTTTTTTTACTATTGACAGTTGACATTTGTTACATTCGACAATTTAACTTTTTTTTATTTTTGGTTATTTTTAACAGTTGAAATTTTATTCTTTTAAAATTTGAATTTTTTTATTTGAAACAGTTGACATTGGTTATTTTTAACACTTGAAATTTGTTACCTTTAACAGTTAAAATTTATTACTTTGAACAGTTGACATTTGTTACTTTTAACAGTTTAACTTTTTTATTTTCGACAATTGACATTTGTTACTTTTGACAGTTGACATTTGTTACTTTTGACAGTTGACATTTGTTACTTTTGACAGTTGACATTTGTTACTTTTGACCATACAACTGTTGGATTCACTTTGTGGCGCATCTTGAAGATTTTAAACCCACCTATGGTATTCATTGTTTACTACGTGTTATTTTTTTTTCAGTAACGACATCCGCACCGATTTCCCCCCCGCCGAAAACCCTCCTGGGCTTTATAATCTCTCAGTACGGCCCGTGGGGTTACCTGCTGATAGCGGTGCTCCTGTTCGGCACGACCCTCGTCTTCTGGGGGATGTGGGAGTGCTGCATCAGGCGGCACAGGGCGGAACACGACGCGATCGCCGGCTCCCAGCTGAATTCGCCCACGACGGCCGTCCTCATCGTCGACGGTTACGAGGACGCGCACGCCGCGGCCCCACCCCCCGAGTACGCGGACCTGGACCTGCCGCCCTCGTACGCGGCCCTCTTCCCCCACGAGGACAAGGCGACGGACGGGGAGGACGACGACGACGACGAGGGGCGCGGCGAGACCATCCCCCTCGACAGTATTAGCGTCGGGACGAGGAACAGGGCCGGCGGGACGTCGGAGGGGAGCGAGAACACGTGAGACGTACTATGAGTAGGTTTAGTGATATAATTTTTGACTGATTTTTCTTTTAAATGTGTTGTATATATATTTTTTTATATTGTTAATAAAGTTATTTATACGAAAAAGTGGTGATGACTATTTTGTCCAAAAAAAATGTTATAGTGTGAATCTATCCCTATTTGAATTTTAATACAGGGTGATTGCGTGCCGCTTCATACTTATGGGTATGTGCTGTTCTATAGACAGTAGAGTCAAGTGGATATGTGAAAAAAATTCAAGTGATCGAGTGTTTTAAAATGGTATGAAATGCTGAAAAAAAATCTCAAAATCCACTCCTCTCTCAGTTTACCCGTCAAAAACCAAACCGCTGGGGTGAGACAAAAGTCGATCGAAACCGGTCTGCAGTTATCGATAACGGGGAAACAACGTCAATTCAATGCGGAACAAAAGAAATAAAGAAAAGAATATTCTAAAACGAATTTGCAATAATTAACCGTCCATCAAGTAGGCGTTATTTAAATTTAAATTTACGCCTAACGCTATGCTAATTAACTGCAACCGACTAACTAGAGCTTGTTTGCATTACGCGAAACCAGGAAGTCTAATGATACAAGGACGCACGCTTTTCTCGTCGATGGCGCCTCAAAACGATTCGCAGTGGCGCACGTAATTAACACAAACTATTCAAACGAACGTAAACACGCGATACGTACGTAGTAAATAATAATAATAATAATAATAACCGGGCAGTTAATTGTACGTAGGTTGGGTAGTACATAATAGTAAAAAATAATAACCGGTCAGATTATCGTTTGAATGTATTGAGTGGAAAACAAATTTGCAATCGGTCACGTGATCGATGTGATTAAAATTTGGAACAGTCTAAACGATTGAAGAGATTATCTCATCCTCCAAATAGTTTAATTTTTTTAAAATTTATTTCACTGGATTGTAGAACAGAGCCACCTATTAAAGTAGCTGGAACTAATAATTATTTTTAGTTCACTTATTTTTTAAATTTTTGAAGTAATACGACATCTATCCAACAAAATACGGTACCAATAATTCGGCCCAAAAACCAAACGAACATCGGAGAAATAAACTGTGTTTTTGTCTTTGTTTACACTCAAGGCCGACTAGATATTCGGCGGCGATTGGCTATTTTTAGGCGCGACCGATCTTTCGTAACGTTTTCACGTACGCGGTTTTCTCCCGTCTTAAAATAGACGCGCTGCGATGCACCGCACCTGAAACCTGTTGAATGTGTGTGTGTGTGTGCGTCGCGAGCAAAATACTTATGATAAGAGAACACCGTCGTCAGCGGTCACAATAACAATACGCGAGACAAGATAAAGCCGCCGGCGGCGCAACTCAGTACAGTTTGGAACACGCAGCGGCGATCAGCTGCCCCGTCTTGTTGGCACGCGTCCAGGAATTATTCAAGAGTTAAACAAAACGCCAAAGTCAAGTGTGTGGTCAGGGATCTCAAAGACGCGAAGAAGAGATGACGTGACCCCGATGACGGTCGCGCGCGCCATGTCGTTCTTCAGGACCGCGGTGCTGTTCAGCGCCATCTGCAGGATCGCCAGGGGGGATGATGATGATGCCGCCGCAGGTGAGTAAACGGACGGCTCGCGCCACGCAACAATTTTTTTTTTGACGAGAAAAACAATTGCCTTACGGGCCAAATTATTTAAGGATTTATGAGTGTTGCCGGTGCGTTGTTTGTTTTCGGTAAACAGATGACTCTAGATAATAAAGCGTAATTTCCCAAAGAAAAATATGACTGTTGTTTTCTTGCAAGTAATATTTGGTTAGATATTTTGAATTTTTTTTTTTTAACTTGAAGCGAAGGGAAGAAAATTGCTTCAGCCATCCATCCAGAACTAACCTATTTTGACATCCCGTAAAAACAATCGACATACCACAGCGGGAAACAAAATGGCAACACTCAAAACTTGAATTAAAAAATAGGAAATTGCGCTCGGGAAAGAAAACGATTGTAAAAAATTTATTTCAACTGGAATCAACTTCAAAATTTCAAAATCCATCCAGAACTAACCTATTGTTGACATCCTGTAAAAACAATCGACATCCCACAGCGGGAAACAAAATGGCGACACTCAAAACTTGAAGTAAAAAATAGGAAATTGCGCTCGGGAAAGAAAACGATTGTAAAAAATTTATTTCAACTGGAATCAACTTCAAAATTTCAAAATCCATCCAGAACTAACCTATTGTTGACATCCGGTAAAAACAATCGACATCCCACAGCGGGAAATAAAATGGCAACACTCAAAACTTGAATTAAAAAATAGGAAATTGCGCTCGGGAAAGAAAACGATTGTAAAAAATTTATTTCAACTGGAATCAACTTCAAAATTTCAAAATCCATCCAGAACTAACCTATTGTTGACATCCGGTAAAAACAATCGACATCCCACAGCGGGAAATAAAATGGCAACACTCAAAACATGAATTAAAAAATAGGAAATTGCGCTCGGGAAAGAAAACGATTGTAAAAAATTTATTTCAACTGGAATCAACTTCAAAATTTCAAAATCCATCCAGAACTAACCTATTGTTGACATCCGGTAAAAACAATCGATATCCCACAGCGGGAAACAAAATGGCAACACTCAAAACTTGAATTAAAAAATAGGAAATTGCGCTCGGGAAAGAAAACGATTGTTAAAAATTTATTTCAACTGGAATCAACTTCAAAATTTCAAAATCCATCCAGAACTAACCTATTGTTGACATCCTGTAAAAACAATCGACATCCCACAGCGGGAAATAAAATGGCAACACTCAAAACATGAATTAAAAAATAGGAAATTGCGCTCGGGAAAGAAAACGATTGTAAAAAATTTATTTCAACTGGAATCAACTTCAAAATTTCAAAATCCATCCAGAACTAACCTATTGTTGACATCCTGTAAAAACAATCGACATCCCACAGCGGGAAACAAAATGGCGACACTCAAAACTTGAAGTAAAAAATAGGAAATTGCGCTCGGGAAAGAAAACGATTGTAAAAAATTTATTTCAACTGGAATCAACTTCAAAATTTCAAAATCCATCCAGAACTAACCTATTGTTGACATCCGGTAAAAACAATCGACATCCCACAGCGGGAAATAAAATGGCAACACTCAAAACTTGAATTAAAAAATAGGAAATTGCGCTCGGGAAAGAAAACGATTGTAAAAAATTTATTTCAACTGGAATCAACTTCAAAATTTCAAAATCCATCCAGAACTAACCTATTGTTGACATCCGGTAAAAACAATCGACAAACCACAGCGGGAAACAAAATGGCAACACTCAAAACTTGAATTAAAAAATAGGAAATTGCGCTCAGGCAAGAAAACGATTGTAAAAAATTTATTTCAACTGGAATCAACTTCAAAATTTCAAAATCCATCCAGAACTAACCTATTGTTGACATCCTGTAAAAACAATCGACATCCCACAGCGGGAAATAAAATGGCAACACTCAAAACTTGAATTAAAAAATAGGAAATTGCGCTCGGGAAAGAAAACGATTGTAAAAAATTTATTTCAACTGGAATCAACTTCAAAATTTCAAAATCCATCCAGAACTAACCTATTGTTGACATCCTGTAAAAACAATCGACATCCCACAGCGGGAAACAAAATGGCGACACTCAAAACTTGAATTGAAAAATAGGAAATTGCGCTCGGGAAAGAAAACGATTGTAAAAAATTTATTTCAACTGGAATCAACTTCAAAATTTCAAAATCCATCCAGAACTAACCTATTGTTGACATCCGGTAAAAACAATCGACATCCCACAGCGGGAAACAAAATGGCGACACTCAAAACTTGAAGTAAAAAATAGGAAATTGCGCTCGGGAAAGAAAACGATTGTAAAAAATTTATTTCAACTGGAATCAACTTCAAAATTTCAAAATCCATCCAGAACTAACCTATTGTTGACATCCGGTAAAAACAATCGACAAACCACAGCGGGAAACAAAATGGCAACACTCAAAACTTGAATTAAAAAATAGGAAATTGCGCTCAGGCAAGAAAACGATTGTAAAAAATTTATTTCAACTGGAATCAACTTCAAAATTTCAAAATCCATCCAGAACTAACCTATTGTTGACATCCTGTAAAAACAATCGACATCCCACAGCGGGAAATAAAATGGCAACACTCAAAACTTGAATTAAAAAATAGGAAATTGCGCTCGGGAAAGAAAACGATTGTAAAAAATTTATTTCCACTGGAATCAACTTCAAAATTTCAAAATCCATCCAGAACTAACCTATTGTTGACATCCGGTAAAAACAATCGACATCCCACAGCGGGAAATAAAATGGCGACACTCAAAACTTGAATTAAAAAATAGGAAATTGCGCTCGGGAAAGAAAACGATTGTAAAAAATTTATTTCAACTGGAAACAACTTCAAAATTTCAAAATCCATCCAGAACTAACCTATTTTTGACATCCGGTAAAAACAATCGACTAACCACAGCGGGAAACAAGATGGCGACACTCAAAACTTGAATTAAAAAATAGGAAATTGCGCTCGGGAAAGAAAACGATTGTAAAAAATTTATTTCAACTGGAAACAACTTCAAAATTTCAAAATCCATCCAGAACTAACCTATTTTTGACATCCGGTAAAAACAATCGACTAACCACAGCGGGAAACAAGATGGCGACACTCAAAACTTGAAGTAAAAAATAGGAAATTGCGCTCAGGCAAGAAAACGATTGTAAAAAATTTGACAAATTTAATAACAAAATTTTTTGCTATAAAAGCAATTCATAGATATGTTTATCTAAAGATAAGTAAGAGTAGTTTAGGCTATTTCTGGATGTAATAGATTACACATGTTTCCCCAAAAAAAAAAAAAAATACAGAAATGCCATTTTGATAAATTTATCGGGTTTTAACTGCATCGGCAACGAAAATAATTCCTGCTATAAAATAAAATAATCGCAGATGAATTTTTACCCATTGTCCAAAAAAAATTTCGCATATGATTCGCAGAATGGCGTAAAAAGACACAAATCAACACGAAAGTGCTTACATATCCAATTCCGAATGAATAATAAAATATTTTCTTTTGTGTTTTCGTTTCAAACGACTCTTATTTATTTGTGATTGAAGCTTTTTCAACAACATTTGATCTTGTTCAGTGGCTGAATGCCTTCCGGTTACGCTGACAGGTCGCTTTTAAAATAAATGAAGGAGGAGAGGAAGACTAGATAATTAAGATAATTAAGAGTTGGCTGTGATTAAATTGGGTTTGAAAACAAATAACAGTGATACGTGCAAAGATAAGTAAACCAATCAACACTCATCTTGTTCCCCCTGTTGACACAAATATTCCATAATAATAATCGTTATCGTCATCACATCAGCACACCGATTGACGTATTTCCTGCAATTGTGCGATTGCAATCGGCGCAGATAAAATTATTAATAAACCCGCGGATTTAAATCAATTAGGAATATATTCGCGGTTGTTTGTGTGTGTGTGTGTGTATGAGGTAATCGCCGTCAGAGAGATAAGAGAAAACATTCGAGGTTATATTTAGCTAGCATTTACCGAAAGGAATTTTTATAAAATTTTATTGAACGTTTTTTCCCAGAAAGAAAAACCATGTAAAACTTGTAATATTTTCTATTAGTATTTTAAATTAGAATTGTTTTAAATTAAATGAAACACGTGAGAGTATTTCGTAATGCATTTGTTAGCTTCCCCTCCAACGACTTGATTAAAAGTTAAAAAAAAAGTGTCTGTGTGCGCTGTATCTCAAAAACTAATAGAGTAATTGATATGAAACTTTGAACATACGTCTTATTTGATAATCCGAAGAATTGAAAAGCTTTTGGTAAAATTTCGTACACCGGAAGTGAGCGTTTACCTTAACCGTTTTTTGTTTTTTTTCCAATATCTTCTTAAATATGAAAAATATCACAAAAACATTTAAACAAACATTGAAAACAACAAAGAAATGAACATCTTTTACTTGAAAACATTTTTCATAAAATCATTGTTATTCGAGAAAAAGATTTATTTTAATTTTTTTTCTAATTTTTGGTTTATAATTATGAAACGATAATACTTACAGCAAATTTAAGTTAATAATAATTGTAGAGAATGCCAAAATGAACAATTTCTAAAGAATAAGTTTTTTCGAAATCTCGTTAGTTTTCGAGTAAACCGAGTTTTTGAATTTGAAGTATAATTTTTCCATCTTTCATAATTTTGACGTTTTAAACGTCAGTTTCATCCGAGTCTACAAAACGCTACTGCATTTAAAAGATACGATATTTCGTAATCTACAAATCTCACAAACAAATTTCTTAGGTGCTGTTTAATGTCGCGACAAATATTGAATTATCAACAACAATTTGCGTATATACATAAATAATAAAAAAAAACATCAGAAAAACACAAGGTTGAATGTATTATGACTTAAATTTAAATAAACACTAAATTTGAATATACAATTCGTTCGCAAATCTGCTCAAAATTAGGTAAAAAAAAAATATATTGAAACAACCAGTGGCAGAATATGCATTATTAACATTGTCCTAATTGGTTAAAAAAAATTCTCTAATCTTAATTTTTTTCTATTATATTTTAAGGCACGTGACCTCTAAACGCGTTCGATAATATCGATTCATAGAATGCCTAATAAATATCGTGTGGGCCATGATTTTTTATTTTTTTAAATTCAATTTTTTTAGAGAATGTCAATTTGACATGTGTTGGAGTAAATCTGTAAAGTTTCAAATCGACGGCAATTGTTTTTGTATTTTTTTTTGGCCCATCAAAATAATTCCAATTTTCACAATTTAACGCTCAGTTCACATGAAATTATCCTAAAATTTATGAACTTTCCATTCAATTTTTTTACAGAATGTCAATCTGACATGTGTTGAGAGTAAATCTGTAAAATTTCAAATCGACGGCAATTGTTTTTGTATTTTTTTTTGGCCCATCAAAATAATTCCAATTTTCCCAATTTAACGCTCAATTCACATGAAATTATCCTAAAATTTATGAACTTTCCATTCAATTTTTTTACAGAATGTCAATCTGACATGTGTTAGGAGTAAATCTGTAAAGTTTCAAACCGACGGCAATTGTTTTTGTATTTTTTTTGGCCCATCAAAATAATTCAAATTTTTGCAATTTAACGCTCAGTTCACATGAAATTATCCCAAAATTTATGAACTTTCCATTCAATTTTTTTAAGGAATGTCAATCTGACATGTGTAGGGAGTAAATCTGTAAAGTTTCAAACCGACGGCAATTGTTTTTGTATTTTTTTTGGCCCATCAAAATAATTCCAATTTTCACAATTTAACGCTCAGTTCACATGAAATTATCCTAAAATTTATGAACTTTCCATTCAATTTTTTTACAGAATGTCAATCTGACATGTGTTGAGAGTAAATCTGTAAAATTTCAAACCGACGGCAATTGTTTTTGTATTTTTTTTGGCCCATCAAAATAATTCCAATTTTCACAATTTAACGCTCGGTTCACATGAAATTATCCTAAAATTTATGAACTTTCCATTCAATTTTTTTACAGAATGTCAATCTGACATGTGTTGAGAGTAAATCTGTAAAATTTCAAACCGACGGCAATTGTTTTTGTATTTTTTTTGGCCCATCAAAATAATTCCAATTTTCACAATTTAACGCTCGGTTCACATGAAATTATCCTAAAATTTATGAACTTTCCATTCAATTTTTTTACAGAATGTCAATCTGACATGTGTAGGGAGTAAATCTGTAAAGTTTCAAACCTACGGCAATTGTTTTTGTATTTTTTTTGGCCCATCAAAATAATTCCAATTTTCACAATTTAACGCTCAGTTCACATGAAATTATCCTAAAATTTATGAACTTTCCATTCAATTTTTTTACAGAATGTCAATCTGACATGTGTAGGGAGTAAATCTGTAAAGTTTCAAACCGACGGCAATTGTTTTTGTATTTTTTTTGGCCCATCAAAATAATTCCAATTTTCACAATTTAACGCTCAGTTCACATGAAATTATCCTAAAATTTATGAACTTTCCATTCAATTTTTTTACAGAATGTCAATCTGACATGTGTTGAGAGTAAATCTGTAAAATTTCAAACCGACGGCAATTGTTTTTGTATTTTTTTTGACACATCAAAATAATTCCAAGTTTCACAATTTAACGCTCAGTTCACATGAAATTATCCTAAAATTTATGAACTTTCCATTCAATTTTTTTACAGAATGTCAATCTGACATGTGTAGGGAGTAAATCTGTAAAGTTTCAAACCGACGGCAATTGTTTTTGTATTTTTTTTGGCCCATCAAAATAATTCCAATTTTCACAATTTAACGCTCAGTTCACATGAAATTATCCTAAAATTTATGAACTTTCCATTCAATTTTTTTACAGAATGTCAATCTGACATGTGTTGAG
This sequence comes from Ocypus olens, assembly GCA_910593695.2. Lineage (NCBI taxonomy): Eukaryota > Metazoa > Arthropoda > Insecta > Coleoptera > Staphylinidae > Ocypus > Ocypus olens. The sequence continues at coordinate 58,580,401 of OU343053.1, forward strand.
AGTAAATCTGTAAAATTTCAAACCGACGGCAATTGTTTTTGTATTTTTTTTGGCCCATCAAAATAATTCCAAGTTTCACAATTTAACGCTCAGTTCACATGAAATTATCCTAAAATTTATGAACTTTCCATTCAATTTTTTTACAGAATGTCAATCTGGCATGCGTTGAGAGTAAATCTGTAAAATTTCAAACCGACGGCAATTGTTTTTGTATTTTTTTTGACACATCAAAATAATTCCAAGTTTCACAATTTAACGCTCAGTTTACATGAAATTATCCTAAAATTTATGAACTTTCCATTCAATTTTTTTACAGAATGTCAATCTGACATGTGTTGAGAGTAATTCTGTGAAGTTTCAAACCGACGACAATTGTTTTTGTATTTTTTTTTTGGCCCATCAAAATAACTCCAATTTTCACAATTTAACGCTCAGTTCACATGAAATTATCCTAAAATTTATGAACTTTCCATTCAATTTTTTTACAGAATGTCAATCTGGCATGCGTTGAGAGTAAACCTGTAAAGTTTCAAACCGACGGCAATTGTTTTTGTATTTTTTTTTGCACATCAAAATAATTCCAATTTTCACAATTTAACGCTCAGTTCACATGAAATTATCCCAAAATTTATGAACTTTCCATTAAATTTTTTTACAGAATGTCAATCTGACATGTGTTGAGAGTAAATCTGTAAAGTTTCAAACCGACGGCAATTGTTTTTGTATTTTTTTTTGCCCATCAAAATAATTCCAATTTTCACAATTTAACGCTCAGTTCACATGAAATTATCCTAAAATTTATGAACTTTCCATTCAATTTTTTTACAGAATGTCAATCTGGCATGCGTTGAGAGTAAACCTGTAAAGTTTCAAACCGACGACAATTGTTTTTGTATTTTTTTTTTGGCCCATCAAAATAACTCCAATTTTCACAATTTAACGCTCAGTTCACATGAAATTATCCCAAAATTTATAAACTTTCCATTCAATTTTTTTACAGAATGTCAATTTGACACGTGTTGAGAGTAAATCTGTGAAGTTTCAAATCGACGGCAATTGTTTTGATATTTTTTCAAGGCCACCAAAATTATTGTAATTTTCGCAATTTTGCAAATTAAGGTGACCAATCGTCTATCTTAATAATTGGTACAACTATTGCATAACATTAGTTAAACACCGTTTTCCTACTTTGGTTTATAATTGACTTATTGTTACCAAAACAAAAGTTTAGTGATGATCCGCTTATCACTTATTTGTTTAAACCTTCATCAGCGTTCGGAAAAACCGCTTTCTCGCATCATCGCATCATCGCAGACTCACCAGCAATAAAAAAACAATTGATATGATGAAATGTCGCTTTTCCGCTCAACTTGCACAATTTCGCGAAATTCGAAAAAAAAAAATCAAACCGGTACCGCCGCGGTTCGGTGAAACGAGTCTCCGTGACTCATCGTCCGTTGAACAATTATCTCCGGGAAACGGAAGACGCGATGTCTACCTACCGGCGAGGAACAAACGAACGCGGAGCGCCGTGGATGTCGGTCGCGTTACCATTAGCCGCGATTAAACGGGAATTCTCGGCATATTTTCGTCGCATGCGTTGGTACCGTGTGTGTGCGAGTTGTGCCAGTAAAAAGTGCGATTTAGTGTCAAAATGGTGTTCATAAGACTAGGTGAGTAAGAAAACCGCCGTCTCTCCGCGTTCCCATGACAACGCAAAACCTTTGTCTCGAAGTGAAATGTCTAGTTATGCTAATAGGTGAACGGTGAAATTGTTTTTTCCCCAGATGGTTCGATTTTGTTTTCGATTACGCCGCCATCTGTGTATTTTTTACCTCTATCTTATAGTAGAGTACTTTCACGTTACCTCCTCCAAAAGAAAAAAAAAACAGAGGGTGAAACCGCACCCTGAAAAATGTCGCGCCCTGGATAAAAAATACATTTTCTTATCAAGTTTATATTAATGCAGAAAAAAAAATACCGTAATTGCTGATTTTGTTGTTAAAATTTTTTTTTTCGGTTTCTACGCCAACTTCGGCAGGTGAAACAACCGAAACTAGTTCAGAAAATAAAATCTAGAACAATATTTTTTCTGCATTAATCAACATATTTAAAAAAATAACGGGAAAAAACAAAGAAATGTAGACTTTCGGTACGGTATTTAAACAACAAAAAAAAAATTACGGAAAAAACAAGAAATGGTTAAGGCAAACGTCCACTTTCGATGTACCAACAAATTTTTAAATTTAAATCATATTTTATATGCACATCGGGCGTTTTGTAGACTCGATTGAAACTGACGTTTAAAACGTCAAAATTATGGAAGATGGAAAAATTATACTTTACTGTTTACTCAAAAACTAAAGGGATTTCGAAAAAAACTTATTCTTTATAAGTTGTTCATTTTGGCATTCTCTACAATTATTATTAACATAAATTTGCTGTAACTATTATCGTTTTATAATTATAAACCAAAAATAAAAAAAATTAATAATTTTTCTTTTCTCGAATAACAATGATTTTATGAAAAAAAATTTCAAACAAAATAAGCTCATGTCTTTGTTGTCTTCATTATTTGTTTGAATGTTTTTGTGATATTTTTCATATTTAAGAAAATATTGGCAAAAAACAAAAAACAGTTGAGGTAAACACCCACTTCCGGTGTACGAAATTTTACCAAAAGCTTTTCAGTTTTTCAGATTATCAAATAAGACGGATGTTCAAAGTTTCATATCAATTGCTCTATTAGTTTTTGAGATACAGCGCGCGCACACTAATTATGGCCGGAAAAGTGAAAAACAATTGCTACCCAAATGTGTTTTTTTGCTACAATTTCCAAAAATTCGACGAGTAGAACAATCTTCGGAAGGAATTTTTGAAATCTGTTCATTCGTTCACCAGTTATGTCCAAAAATGTTGAAAATAATTGATAGTCAAAAACTTTTTTTTACCATAATTTCCAAAAATTCCACGAGTAAAACATTTTCACGGAAGAATTTTTGAAATCGTCTCATTCGTTCACGAGTTATATTCAAAAATGTTGAAAACAATTGAAAATCAAATACGTTTTTTTGCTATAATTTGATGCAATTTAACGAGAGGAGTGGATTGGCGCAGAAATTTGTGAATTCGGCTCAACCGATCGTTAATTATGATCAGAAAAGTAAAAAAAAATTGCAACGGGAATGTTTTTTTTTGCTGTAATTTTCAAAAATTAGATGAGTATAACAATTTTACGAAAGAATTTTTAACATCCAATCATTCGTTTACGAGTTATATCCAAAAATGTTGAAAACAATTGATAGACAAAAACGTTTTTTGCTATAATTTCCAAAAATTCCACGAGTAGAACATTTTTACGAAGGAATTTTTAACATCCGCTCATTCCTTCACGAGTTATGTCAAAAAAATGTAGAGAACAATTGAGAATCAAATTCGATGTTTTGCTATAATTTGATGTAAATTAACGAAATTAACGAAAATTTGCGAATTCGGCTCATTAGATCAGGAATTATTGCCTGAAATGTGAAAAACAATTGCAACCCGAATGTGTGTTTTTGCTGTAATTTCTAAAAATTCGACGAGCAGAACAATATTACGAAAGAATTTTTGAAATCCGCTCATTCGTTCAAGAGTTATGTTCGAAAACGTTGAAAACAATTGAAAATCAAATTCGTTTTTTTGTTAGAATTAGATGTAATTTGACGAGAGGAATGGTTTGGTGGAGAAATTTGCGAATTCGACTCATCCGATCAGGAATTATGGCCAGAAAAGTGAAGAACAATTGCAACGGGAATGTTTTTTTTTGCTATAATTTCCAAAAATTTAATCAGTAGAATATTCCTACGAAGGAATTTCTAAAATGTGTTCATTCGTTCACGAGTTATGTCCAAAAATGTTGAAAACAATTGAAAATCAAATTCTATTTTTTGCTGTAATTTGCAGTCATTTGACGAGAGAAGTGCTTTGGGGTAGAAATTTGCGAATTCGGCTCATCCGATCGGGAATTATGGCCAGAAAAGTGAAAAACAATTGCCACCGGAATGTTTTTTTTGCTATAATTTCAAAAATTTGAACCAGTAGAATATTCTTACGAAGGAATTTCTAAAATTTGTCCATTCGTTCACGAGTTATGTCCAAAAACGTTGAAAATAATTGAAAATCAAAATTGTTTTTTTGTTATAATTTGATGTAATTTGACGAGAGGAATGGTTTGGTGCAGAAATTTGCGAATTCGGTTCATCCAATCAGGAATTATGGCCAGAAAAGTGAAAAACAATTGCAACCGGAATGTTTTTTTTTTGCTATAATTTCCACAATTTTAATCAGTAGAATATTCTTCCGAAGGGATTTCTAAAGTGTGTTCATTCGTTCACGAGTTATGTCCAGAGATGTTAAAAACATTTGAAAATCAAATTCGTTTTTTTGTTATAATTTGATGTAATTTGACGAGAGGAATGGTTTAGTGCAGAAATTTGCGAATTCGGCTCATCCAATCAAGAATTATGGCCAGAAATGTGAAAAACAATTGCAACTCGAATGTGTTTTCTGTTGTAATTTCCAAAGGAATCCATGAGTGGGCGAGGGAAAATCAGTTTTTTTTCTTGAATAACTTTCTCACTTATCACTTGGTGAAACATTTTGAAAATAGTAAAAGATAAATCAAAAATTAACATTTGGTTCGTTGTTTATTTGCTCGACTAGTTTCGCATTCGAAAATCAGTTTATCCGTACACAAATTATTTATTTATTTAACGGAATTCCCCATTTTAAACATATAAACAATAATGAGAGACAAATTATGGCCAAAAAAGAGAGAGAAAGTTACACGACAGCGTTTTTTCAGGATAATTTAAGACGGTAGATACCCACGAGTAGAACAATTTTTACGAGAACATTTTTAAAAACAATTTATCCCACTTAAATAGGGAAACAATTGCAATACTACAGCGTTTTTTTTCGGAATAATTTAAAACAATAGATTAGCCTACTTAAAATTCTAAACACTCGCTTGTTGCAGAAGCATTACTTTTCGTCTTTATCTAATTTAGATGAATGCACGTACGGTATCGGACACCAGAATAAATTAATAGCCCTTTTAAGATTGTCAGTAATACGACTATACGATGTTATGTCTTTATGTAAACAAAGATATTCTATATATAGAAAGGAGCAAACGATTCATAGAAACAATTAAATTTATCTAGAAAAAGAAGTGAATCATAAATCCATTCAGTTTTTTTTTTCTTCAAAGCCAGTCGCGATAAAAAAGTAATTTATTTACAATCTGAATTATTACGAGCTAAATTCGAGACAAGCTTATCTTCCCCATTCGTGACGTTCGCCGTGGATAATCCAAATCGGCATTAAGTTTGAACCGCCATAAACAAATCGAATCTTTAGAGTAAATATAAATATAAATTTAAAAAAATAAATAGTGGTAAAAAAAACGTCGAAAGTTGTTTAATTCAAAGTGACCTGTAAATATAACGTTTAGTGTTCAATTCAATACACCTGTCACGTGTTGTCAAAAATTGACCAATTGAAACCTGGCGAATTATGGCGGTTTTTTTTTCCGACCAATCAAAAGAGTTAAAGCGAGTACACCCATCTCGAAGCAAGGTATTCAAGTGGATGCATTTTATACGTCAATTCATCTGTCATCTGTCAGGATGTGATTGCGTCAGTTTGCATTTCCGTGCACCCGTAGTTTTTCTGCCGAAGCCCTGTCTGTAAACGTCAAAAGTGACAGTGACATTTAAACGTCAGATGTCGAAGTGAATAAAGTTTGTATGGTTATATTATTTTCTAAGTGACCCTTGTGGCTGTTGGGTTAACACATTAACCGCCATGGGGGTCATCGGTGACTGACACCTAATTATTCCAATGGGGCTGTGGGGGTCACCGGTGACCGGCACAGCAAACTGAGTTTAGAACTATCATTCTACGCCGCCGGTCACACTTTTACATTTTACATAACAGACTGACCGGCGTGGCGTTACTGCACATTGCTGCAGATTGGCCTGAAAATATTTTCACTTTCTCCGTTACGAAGTACGATTAAGTATTGTGATCGTGATTTTTTTTCAAAATTTTTTTATAAAATAAATTTTTATACAAATAAAAAACCATGAAATATATATTATTTCTATATATCTAAACAAATTATAACTTAAAACAAAAAAACAATGTATGACCATTTTATTAAAAATAGCTTGGCAGTTAATGTGTTAATAAATAAACTCCTATACATATATCGAGCGTACAACAAAAATCGACGACGAAATTGGCTCTGGAAATCTAAAGCCATGTCTGCGCACGCGTAAAGTACAAGTTGTCATGTTGACAGATGTCAGATGTTACTAAACGCAAGAGCCCCAAAGTGCGAGATCTCAAAAACTGTAATAGGTAGAGGATTGAAATTTTCATGAAAAATCACAAATAATTCAAGAACAAGACTATTAAAATTTCAACCCCCTCCGAAATTTTTATTTTTATCCCGAAAGCCGCAAATGTCCTTTAGGGGTCTGTAAAATCCGCAATTTTCTAAGTTATCCAATTACTACAGGGTGATTTTTTGAAAATCGATTTTTGACGGTGCAGAGGTTCGTGCCAAAACTATCTCCTCCCTGAATTTTTGAGCTGGAAAACCGGGGCTAGGCTCAAAAAATCCGCAATGCATTGGGACACAAAGATTACTACAGGAAATTGGGGTGCGACCTGCGATTGCAACCCCTCAGCCATGTTTTCCAAAAAAATCACATTTCGGACGCTTCCGGAAAAAAGGGCGCGCTTGCCTTACGATTACGACTTTAATTATCACAGGGTTTTGTAGAACCAGCTCCTCTCTACACTTTATGTCTTTTACGAATTTTTAATATCTCTAACCCTCGAGGAGTTATTCAATGAAAACCACCCCTGATTTCAATAAAAAATTCTACAGCGGCCAATTTTAATCCGACGTGAGAAATTTAAACGGCATGCCATTCGGAATTGCATTCTGCGTCGAAAAGGTGAGGGCTGTATTTTTCGTAGTGCGCACCGTTTACGATCTACAGCCGATTTTCGATTGTTTTCCAGGAATTTTTACTTTCTCCGTTACGAAGTACGAGAAAGTATTGTGATCGTGATTTTTTTTTTCAAATTTTTTTTTACGGAAATATCCCTTTTGGGGTCCCTAGATGCCATTTCAACAATTTCTGGAAAAAAAAATTGTGTGTGTGTGTCTGTCTGTGCGCGCTGTATCTCAAAAACTAATAGAGCAATTGATATCAAACTTTGAACATCCATCTTATTTGATAATCCAAAAAACTGAAAAGCTTTTGGTAAAATTTCGTACACCGGAAGTGGGTGTTTACCTAAACTGTTTTTTGTTTTTTGCCAATATTTTCTTAAATATGAAAAATATCACAAAAACATTTAAACAAACTTTGAAGACAACAAAGAAATGAAAATATTTTGCTTGAAAACATTTGTCATAAAATCATTTTTATTCGAGAAAAAAATTATTATTTTTTTTTTTTTTTTGGTTTATAATTATAAAACGATATTAGTTACAGCAAATTTATGTTAATAATAATTGCAGAGAATGCTAATTTGAACAACTTATAAAGAATAAGTTTTTTTCTAAATCCCCTTAGTTTTTGAGTAAACTGAGTTTTTGAACTTGAAGTATTTGTCATAATTTTGACGTTTTAAACGTCAGTTTCATACGAGTTTACACAACGCTCGATGAACATTTAAAATAGGATTTCAATTGATAATAAACCATAAAAACGTAAATATAAATGGCTATGATACCATCCAGTCGGAGAAAGTAACATGATGGCCACATCACCATTTTTTTTTTCGAAAATTAAAAAGCCGACGACGGCACATCGGTCGTCTATTCAATCCGTATCAAACATCCCCATAAAGTTTTTCGATCAGATTTTTACTTTTCGAGATATGACGTTGTATACGGAAGGGGGAAGCGAAATTTAGCATTTTTTTTGTCCGATCGGAAATCTGATTACACCACCGGAAAGCCCGTCTCCAGCCCAACAGAAAATCCAAATAAAATTTCTTGATCCGACTCCTCCTTCTAATTTTAAAAATTAATTAAACTTTTATTTATTTTGCCGATAAAATTTTCGATCGTCTTTCACTAATTTTTTTTAAATTCTTTTTAAATCAGGAATCCAACGACGGATTATCATTGCGCTATTGCGTGTACGTGAAAAAAAACTTTGAATTTTTAAAATCGCCCGGTTATTAACCGAGATATGAATATTTGAATTATTGTCGTTTTTGAAAATTTTTCCCCGGAAAATCAATTTCGAAAAATTGGGGTTGTTTCGGTCTTTGGCACCCCCGCCCCCCTCGTTGCGGCTGACGGGGTGACCGAAATGTTACTAAACTTTGGTGGTCTGATTAAAATGGAACGCTTAATGATTTCCCAAAGTTTCATTGTTCTAACCCTCATGGAAATATTTTTTTTTCGAAATTGATTTTCCGGGGAAAAATGCAACCACCGCGTAATGCCTAAAGTTTGGGTCGTTGCATCTCCTTCCTGAAAAGGTGGAGGGTAAGGGGAAAAAACACCGACGGCACTTGGGGAAGAAAACATTTGCCGCCACTGAACACGTGCCGTCGAAACCTTCTCGAGATCAGGTATTCGGTCCCTTTTTCGAGGGGCATTTATGTGATAAATTAAAATCTGACGTTTAATTGTCTCACCCCCAATAACACGCCATAAATTGTGGTTTCTTTTCTTCCATTATGCCGCCCGCTTGAAGAGGGTGTCTCTCTTTAAAATTTCCAACTTTAGGCGTATCGCAGAGGACCTCTATCGGTACCGCCCTAAATTTTGTTTGTATGTTGGTTTGTAATGTGTATACGCTTCTCAGACGCTCACCAAATAATTTTTAGAGGGCCAAAATCGATTAAAAAGAAAAAAGCTTCTTCCCGTTAACGTCCGAGTGCCTTCCAAACGGCAAATTACGAAATACATCGATAGTGCATTGTCACATTTGACAGATGTCAGATTCAGAAACTGGGGTTACCACCAGATTACATTCCCTAAGTTCCTCAACGCGGGGGTTGAGCAAAACGATTCAAAATAATTAATTCATCCCCATCCGCACTGTCGATAGAGGTGGCGGTTTTGGGGCCCAACAGGCAAACCAAACAAATTTATTTATTATAAATGTGTTTGCCAGTGGGCCGCGTGCGTTAGCGCGCCAGTACTAACGCGGAGGGTCCCTGGTTCGAATCCCGGCGAGGGCATGGGTGTTTGTGGATGTCTATTTCATTTAATATAATAATAATAATACGTTTATTCTCCCAACAGACACAAACATCCAATTACAGGGAAAGTTACACAAAATATAAATACAAAATAATATTGAACAATACATTACCGATGTGACTCAAGGGCACCTGCCAAAGGCAAAAAAAAATTGTTTGGTTAATACGTTAATACGGACGGACGACGGCGCAGCGCAGCGGAGCCGTCGTCCGTCACCAGTTAATTTTCTTTTCAGTTAATTTTATATTTCTCTATTTCACATAAAGAAGACAATTACACATACAGCAACTTAAGCTTGAAAAACTAATTAATAACCCCTAATTATATGATATCTGACACGCATTTCACGCGTGTGTTGGTGCAGACAAGTCTAGAGATTTCCAACGAAAAGTCCCCGTCGATTTTTGTTGTACGCTCGTTTTATAGGAGTTTATAGTGTTAAATAAAAACCTCACTTTGAAATCTGACGTTTAAATGTCACTGTGACTTTTGACGTTTAGATACTTGCACGTACGCACTCGCATCGGAAACTGTTATCGTTTGGATTACTTGCAGCAGCAGCTGCTGCTGGTCCTCTCTCGTCCACAAGATTCACTTCAACGTTTTGCTTTGCATTTATTTAACCAGATTCCTTACGCTATTGATTAATCGATGTTATTGAGTAACGATTGAATGATCGCATGAGAAATCGCACGGTCGAAGGCACACGAGGTCGAGGTAATCCCCAAAGACAGTATCGATCTAAATTCGATGCAACATCCACCGATGAATCATTAGATCTCTTTTTACGTGCGGAACGACACGTTTCAATTTTCGAGAGAGAGAAGGTCATTGAAACAATCACCTCCTCAGGTACATTCATCTTTGGCAATCGCGGCCTTGCTCCAGCAAACGCCTTACCGATTCCGCATTGAAATTTATGCGCGCACCTTAATTATCCCCCGATGGCGCGCGATAACCGTTGCGACGCAAATCCTGCAGTGAACAGTCAACATGGATTTGTTACACAAGTACCTCTTTCTAGGCGACGTCGACACGACGGGGTTCTTCCACGTGCCCTCGGACCTCGCCAAGGAGCGGCTCGCCTTCAACGAGTACTTCAACGACCTCATCGCGAAGGCGAACAATCCGAACTCGGGGGAGATCGGTCCCTTCGGAAGGGGCGCGGACGGAGCGAGGTCCACGTTCTACACGGAGGAGACTTCAACGCCCGAGCCATTTGGTAAGTACTTAAAAGTAATGAATTATATGATTTCAAAACGAACTGTGGATCTATTTCTGATTACTGGTCCACCTTCTTGCTGAAACCATAAACTATTGATTGTACAATTCAAAACACTGCATCTGGCCAATTCATGGTTTAGAAAATTTCCAACGTTATAGAACAGTTGCACCATCTTGCCGAAACCGAACACCGTACATTCTCCGGTGTCCTAGAGAGATTGTTTTTTTCACTTGCAGGTCCGGAAGACTCGTGGTCGATCCTCTGGTACTTCGCGAGCTTCAGCGGCCTCATAGTGTTCTTCCTCGTCGTCTCCTGTTCGGAGTGGTGCTGCAGGAAGCACATCAGGCGGAACAACCAGTCGCAGCAGTCGCCCGCGACAACCTCACCGGCGGCGAGCGGCGTTCCGGAGGCGCCGCCGCCCGCCTACGACCTCTTCGCCCCGCCGAGCTACGAGAGCCTCACCAGCGGCCGGACGAAGGAGAAGAGCGAGTACGACGTGTACGTGGTGCCGGTGCACGCGCTCGGCACCGTCCTCGGCGCCGGGGCCGCCAGCGACCCCCCCGAGGACGCGCCGCCCAGCTACTCGGCCGTCAACATGAACTTCGTTCCCGAAGAAAACGCGAACGCGAACGTGAACGCGTGACGAAGACTTACGCCGAAGTGTCCAAGTGCCATACGTACTAGTTACCTAAAAAGAAACCTAACCTAAAAATTAAAGTGCGCTACTTACTAACTTTATGTATCCCTAGGAAAAACTCGCCTACGTGATATGATCGGAAGAAGAAAAGGACGTTGAGAGTTGTAGTTAACTTAAGCCCGTGATTCCATCCTTCAGTTTAGTGTAAATATTATCGTGTTATTATTTTTTTTTTTAGTTGAAATAAATTTGTTTTGTTCTATTGTTATAAATTATTTTAATTGTCAATGATCAGAAGCAACAACCATAACAACAAAGTCTATTTATTTATTTATTTATTATTTTATCCAACAGCCACAAGGGTAATATAACCATACAAACTTTATAGCGTTAAAAACCTCACTTTGACATCTGACGTTTAAATGTCACTGTCAAAATTTTGCTAATGAAATCAGTGACGGTTCGCGGGGTTTTTTCTGATACGGCCGAGGAACAAGAGGTGACAATACAGATACGGCTGGCTGCCTGACCGCACCTATCTGTATTACCACCTCTTGTTTCGGCCGTACCAGAAAAAAACCCGCGAACCGTTACTGAATGAAATTGAGTATGAAAAAGGAATAAGATTTTTTTGGAAGGATTATTCAACATTTGATTATGTTTCACCACGGGTTAAGTGAGAAATTAATTAATCATATGGATTATTCAACACTTATTGAGGTATGAAACAAAACATTTGTATTGTCATTTTAATGCAAAATGGCGGCGACAGAGGCAATCTATGAAATCGCCATTTTTTTTTAACTTTTAAACGGGAGGACGGATTTCTCGTGAAGTATAAAAACATTTTTTTTTTTTTATAATTTCGTTACCGTTGGCTATGGAAGTACGTAGGTTTTTTTTTTTAAATCGAATTTTGTAGAAATAGTTCATGTTTGAAAAAAAAACCGATTTTTGGCCAAAAAATAAGCACTAAATTGTTTATAAACTAAAAAGTACACATTACATGAAAAAACGGCTACGTACTTCCGTGGAGAATGCTATTGTGAAGCTACTGTCAAAATTTGAAATCGATCCATACGACGGTTTTCAAGTAAACAGTCCTCCCAGTTTGAAAAAAGTGTTTTCGAGAAAGAAAAAAAAAAGTTTTACAAGCACATAAATCCTTGCAGCATTCACGCATGTTGGTGGACTCCTGAGGAACTATAGCACCAACCGGATATTGTTTACAAAATCCTAAAATATTGTTTAAGCAACAAAAAGAAAGTTTTCCAAAATCCTAGAATGGTGTTATCCTTTATTTAATTTTTTTTTTTTTTTTTTTTTATTTATTTATTTACGGGAATTTCCCTTTATAACATCTCTTCATGATTCACATTCAACCTCACCAACATATTCACAACCATGATCGCAATAATTGACGACTAACTGACGACTGTTAATGCTAGGCAGAAAGACCGCTGGTCTATAGCCGTACTAACGAAAATCCATTATATTTTGTAAATCGATATGTAAAAATAAGTTAATAAAAAATGTTCTTCTCTCTCCCTTTATAATACAAAAAATAAAAAGAGAAAGAGAAAAAGAAAAAAAAATTCTATTCTAAAAGTAGGCGGCTTTGGCGGATGACAAAAACATTATAAATGATGATGAAACACGAGAATATCCACCAAACAAGCAAGAATCTATGCAGTGGGTACAGAGGGGATTTCCACCAACGAAGGAGGCAATGGCGCCATCTTCAACGGGAAAACTGATGTCTACAATATTTTAAGATGCTGAGGGAATCCTGCCGGATGATGTGTGAATCATTCTTACGAAAGAATTTCCAAAATCCGCCCTTTCGTTCACGAGTTATGCTCAAAAATGTTGAAAACAACTGAAAATCGAAAACGTTTTTTTGCTATAATTTGATGTAATTTAACGAGTAGAGTCGTTTGGTGCAGAAATTTACAGATTTGGCTCATGCGTTCACTAATTATGACCAAAGAAATAAAAAACAATTGCAACCTGAAGGTGTTTTTTGCTAGAATTTACAAAAATTCCACGAGCGGAACATTTATACGAAAGAACTTCCAACATCCGCTCATTCATTTACGAGTTATGTCCAAAAATATTGAAAACAATTGAAAATCGAATACGTTTTTTTGGTATAATTTGATGTAATTTAACGAGTGCAATCGTTCGGCGCAGAAATTTACAAATTCGGCTCATCCGTTCAGCAATTATGGCCGGAAAAGTGAAAAACAATTGCAACCCGAATGTGTCTTTTTGCTGCAATTTCCAAACATTCCATGAGCGGAACATTCTTACGTAATAATTTCTAAAATCCGCTGATTTGTTCACGAGTTATGCTCAAAAATATTTAAAACAACTGAAAATCGAATACGGTTTTTGCTATAATTTGATGTAAGTTAACGAGTGCAGTCGTTTGGTGCAGAAATTTGCGAATTCGGCTCATCAGTTCACTAATTATGACCAAAGAAGTAAAAAACAATTGCAACCTGAAGGTGTTTTTTGCTAGAATTTACAAAAATTATATGAGTGGAACATTCTTACGGAAGAACTTCCAACATCCGCTCATTCATCTACGAGTTATGTCCAAAAACATTGAAAACAATTGAAAATCGAATACGTTTTTTTGCTACAGTTTGATGTAATTTAACGAGTGGAATCGTTCGGCGCAGAAATTTACAAATTCGGCTCATCCGTTCAGCAATTATGGCCCGAAAAGTGAAAAACAATTACAACCCGAATGTGTCTTTTTGCTGTTATTTTCAAACATTCCATAAGCAGAACATTCTTACGAAAGAATTTGTAAAATCCGCTAAATCGTTCGCGAGTTATGTCCAAAAATATTGAAAACAACTGAATACCAAATACGTTTTTTTGCTATAATTTGATGTAATTTAACGATTAGAGTAGTTTGGTGCAGAAATTTGCAAATTCGGCTCATCCGTTCACTAATTATGACCAAAGAAATAAAAAACAATTGCAACCTGAAGGTGTTTTTTGCTAGAATTTACAAAAATTCCATGAGTGGAACATTCATACGAAAGAACTTCCAACATCCGCTCATTCATTTACGAATTATGTCCAAAAATATTGAAAACAATTGAAAATCGAATACGTTGTTTTGCTACAATTTGATGTAATTTAACGAGTGGAATCGTTTGGTGAAGAAATTTGCAAATTCGGCTCATCCGTTCACTAATTATAGCCAAAAAAGTGAAAAACAATTGCAACCCGAATGTTTTTTTCTGCTGTAATTTCCAAAATATCCACGAATGGAACAATTTGACGAGAAAATTTTTAAAATCGGCTTATCCGTTCACGAACTATGGATAGAAAAAAGGGGGAAACAATTGCAACGCGGGATAATTCAAAAGATTTTGATTCTTTTAAATGTGGATCGCTAATTTCTAAAAGAATCAAAAAACACATTTTGAATCTTTTATAAAAAAAAAAACGAGGCCTTCTTAATCCAATGCATAAATCTACAAGGAAGCGATTGTTTCTGTGTTAAAGTTAATCACAATACCGACCATAAATAATGAGCGTTATCTTGTTTAATTACGGCCCTATCCGAGCGTATCCTATTTGCATATTAATAAATATTCCGCTCGGGAATAAATAATTTCAAGGAGACTACTCGCGTTATGCGCACCTGAGATTACACACACTGTGTTTGAACAAACAAAAAAAAAATGTGCAGCTTAAAATGAGGAAATAAACACAATCAGTGACGGCCCGCGGCGTGATTCATGGTACGGCCGAGGTAGCAAAACAGATTAATAGAAATCTGTATTACCATCTCTGCTAATATAGATTGCAGAAATCTGTATTACCATCTTTGCTACCTCGGCCGTACCATGAGTCACCCCGCGAGCCGTCACTGAATGCTGCGGCCTCGCATTTAAAGATAAATGCACGCTTAGATGAGTTCTTAGATCCTCACATTTAGAATCGATTAAAAAAAAAACTCTTTAGGGGTGTGAGGTTATTGGAAAAAAAGTAGAAAATTTAAAACTTTTAGATACAAACCAATAATTGTTATTTAAAATTGTCTTGTGAATAATAGATTTTGCCTGCAGTAATTATTTTTAACTTGTTACCAGATACCGCCACCAAGAAAGATATCTAGAAATATACATTGAATTCATTACAACAGATGTCACCACCAATGAAGATAAAGAAAAATGTCTATAAATTTACATTTAATTTATTAAAACAGATGTCGCCACCGAGAAATAAAGGGTGAATGAAGCGGCACTCGGTCACCTCTTTAAAATCACCCTGTATATATAAAAATTACATTAACGTATTATAACAGATGTCATTATCAATAAATCTTAGTAAAACCAATAAAACGTGAGCTCAAAAACCCGAAAATAGTTCAAAAAATCCTAATAATAGTTCAAATAAAATTACATTGGCTATCTAGAATTTTCCAATGCAGTGCAGTGTACATTTTGTTCATTTTGACGTTTTGTGATTTTTTAAGGTTACTTGTTTTAATAATAGTCATTTGCCGATTTTACCTATTTTAAACATTAGCACTTATATCTAGAACTGATCATCTCTAATAATAATAACAATACATTTAAGATGTTTTATTTAAATTTCAGGGTTTTCCATGCTAAAATTCCCATTCTTAGCGACGCCACTGAACCTCTGTTGGTTACCTTATGTTTTAAGGGCTGCCAACTATTTTCGACTTTTTGATCTAATGACGAGAGTTGGCAATTCCTGGATTTCAGTAAAAAATAGAAACATAACCTATTTCTTTGTTCACGAAAATTACATAAACGTCACGTCGTTGATTTCTCATTTAGCAATTGGAATAATAAGTTAAGTGTAGATGAAACGTGTGCACAGGTTGCAATTAAAATCAAATCCGCCATCGCCGAAAACAGTGGACAGCAGATGCGATCATTCCTTATAACGCAGAACTTTTGCTGAAATATACGTCTCAAAGGTTGGTTGCAACAAGTACCTCTACGAGTATGTAACCAAGACCGTAGCACGAATGCGAACGGTGCGGACAAAATAAGTGAGAGCGGGTTTGCGATGTGCCACATAAACAAAATGGACACGTTCAACCTGCCCGTCTGCCTGTCCGACTGTATACTTCAATGAAAATGACGACTTGGATGCCGCGTTCGATAGGGCCGAGAGTGCAGCTTCCACAAGATTAAATATTTCATGTATATTTGGTATAAATAAAGCCGCGTTCGATGGGGCCGAGAGTGCACCGTCCACAAGATTGAATATTTCATGTATATTTAGTATAAAAATAAAAAAAGTTGTGAAGAAAGTGTAGTTATTCAATAATAATGTAAATGGTTTGCAAGCATGCGTTGCCTAATGACAAGAGCTGACGATCCCTGTGTTCGAGTAAAAAAATTAAAATATAACCTAAAAGCTTTTTCCATCAGCGATTACAATAATATAATCGTGCGCCATTGTATATGTAAAGAAATTGATTTATTATTTATTATTATTTATTACAGTTACAACAAGGGACCGCAGATCCGACTGGTATAATAATAATAATAATTTATTGGTGCTATTGCACGGGTCATGAAATGTCTCCAAACTTAATTTGATAAACGATGATTAATAAACCAATCAAAATACAGAATTTTGTTTACATCTCCTAGCAACGTCACCTTTCACAGCGAATATAGAATGTTCTATATTTGGGGGCAAAGGTCCGTGTTCCTTTTTAAAAATATCGAAAAAGGTTTTCAAATTAGACGTTTCTCTAATATAATGTTATATTTGAGTCGTTTATTAATCTCCTTAAAATAAACTCGATGGTATTTTTTCTCTTGGATATAGATGCTATTATTGCACTCGGTTTGGTTTTCACTTGGTAAATAATCTCGAATCAAGGGACAAAGAAAAAATCTCTGGAGAGATTTTTTCATGCCCTTGATTCTCGTGTTTTTACCGTGACGACCAAACATTCGTGTAATAATAGCATCTATATCCAAGAAAAAAATAACCTCTTGTTTATTTACCCCCGATTATAGGTGAAATGAATGTATACCGGTGGGCACTCGGGGCCCTACGTGATATAATATGTACATATTCTGTACGTTCATACGTAATGATGTTTATTTCTACGTATACGTAGCTCGGTCTTGTGGAATAGTTGAATTTTATTCATTTAATACATGTGAACATTATTATTTGAATCTACGTGTGAAAACTTATAATTTTCTCATTAATTTTTTTGCAACACCTTCGCTTATGTGATTTTTGTATTTACAGTATCGAGCTTCTACTGTACTTAATAATGATTACACAGACTTTTTTTCTTTCGCCGGTGGCAGACACGAACTTGACATGACATTCAAACATGTGAAGAAACCACCAACATCTGCACCCGGCTTTACGTTGTGACGGATTATTGCCGATCGACCACAAAACAGAGATTCTCCCTTCCGTGTTGGAACCCTGAGTGCGCCTCGCGGATACCTTACAATATCATAATAATTTCACTCACCGTAACCCTCTGGTGCTCTCTATCCGGTCGAAGGTCCCTTCAAGACATCATCTTCGGTTCGAAATCTGTGGATAGAAAATGTTAGAAATTAACAAACGTTGATAAGAAGAAATGACAGTTATGCGAAAAAAAAACGACATAATATTAATTTAAAAAAAAATTATAGCACTCGACATGTTTCCTCCAAGGAGTGACAGCTATGGAAAAAAATAAACAAAAACCAATAGGACATGATAATAAAAAAAAATTTTGAAGCAATTGACATATTTCCACTGTTAAATATTGACGAGAAGGAATGACAGTTACGGAAAAAAAATAAACAGAAAAACAATAGAAAATAATAATAATAAAAAAAACAAAAAATTGCAGCAATTGACATATTACCAGTATTAAATTGTGACGAGAAGGAATGACACTTACGGAAAAAAAAATAAACAGAAAAAAAATAGAAAATAATAATAATAAATAAAAAAAATTGAAGCAATTGACATATTTCCACTATCAAATATTGACGAGAAGGAAAGACAGTTACGGAAAAAAAAATAAACAGAAAAACAATAGAAAATAATAATAATAAAAAAACAAAAAATTGAAGCAATTGACATATTTCCACTATTAAATATTGACGAGAAGGAATGACAGTTATGGAAAAAAAAATAAACAGAAAAACAATAGAAAATAATAATAATAAAAAAACAAAAAATTGAAGCAATTGACGTATTTCCACTATTAAATATTGACGAGAAGGAATGACAGTTACGGAAAAAAATAAACAGAAAAACAATAATAATAAAAAAACAAAAAATTGAAGCAATTGACATATTTCCACAATTAAATATTGACGAGAAGGAGTGACAGTTACGGAAAAAAATAAACAGAAAAACAATAGAAAATAATAATAATAAAAAAACAAAAAATTGAAGCAATTGACGTATTTCCACTATTAAATATTGACGAGAAGGAATGACAGTTACGGAAAAAAATAAACAGAAAAACAATAATAATAAAAAAACAAAAAATTGAAGCAATTGACATATTTCCACTATTAAATATTGACGAGAAGGAGTGACAGTTACGGAAAAAAAATAAACAGAAAAACAATAGAAAATAATAATAATAAAAAAAACAAAAAATTGCAGCAATTGACATATTGCCAGTATTAAATTTTGACGAGAAGGACTGACAGTTATGAAAAAAAAATTAAAAAATTGCAGCAATCAATATATTTCCACTATTAAATTGATTAAAATAAACAGATTATAAATTGTACACATGCTAATTTAACACCAGTCTTCACCCCCCCCAACCCTCATAGAAAAAAAATTATAATAAGCAAAAAACAATAGAACATAATAATAAATTAATACTATACTTTTTCGCATCATATTAAATAATTACCTAAAGAGTTTTCTGTTTGTATTAAATTATAACGAATAATTTTTCTATTTGGAAACTGCGGCAGTTCGCTGACAAAAAACGAATCGTAACCATAGTAACAACTAAACTGTTGGGCAATGAAACCGCTATCATTTGATTGGAAGTTAACTGTTGAATAATGAAACCGCTATCATTTGATTGGACGTCACCTGTTGAATAATGAAACCGCTATCATTTTATTAGACGTCACCTGTGGAGAAAATGATTCAGCCGAATAATGGACAACTTTCACAATCAAAAACGATTTAACAATGTTTATATTATTTAATAAGATGCGAAAAAAAATTATAATAAGCAAAAAACAATAGAACATAATAATAAATTTAAAAAATTATTGTTTATGCTGGAGGCTTCTACTTCGTTATACATTTTAAATATTATAATAAAACACTTTTAACTTTGTTTTGTATAACTTATATATTTATTTTTGTGACTTAAGTTTCGGTAATTGTAAATCGGTTTTTAAAACACTTCTTGTTTGAAAATGGTAATTGTATTACCGAAACTTAAGTCACAAAAATAAATATATAAGTTATACAAAACAAAGTTAAAAGTGTTTTATTATAATAAAAAAATTATAGCAATCGAAATATTTCCACTATTAAATTGATTTAAATAAACACATTAAAAATTTTTGGTATGCCAATACAACACCAGCCTCCACCCCCTCACACCCCCAACCCTTTACAATCGGACCTCCCTCGAACTAAACGGAAATAAGCAAGGAAATAATTGGATCGTTTAGCGGATCGAATCGGAATTGCAGTAAAAATTAATTATCGAAGATTAATCGTGGATTAATTGGTAAATAATAGTTATATCAGCCCCGGGAGCTGGAAATCTTGTAAAATAGAACTGCGGTGATGGTACTAGGATTTATACCTTCACACCGATAAAAAAAAACAATTGTTTGCAAAAGGGTTAGGTTGAAAAATCAAAACGTCCGATGGCGGAAACATGGGAGATAAATCGTGGAAATTGGTAAATAATAGTTACACCTGCCCCGGGGGCTGGAAACCTTGTAAAATAGGATGGTGGTGATGGTATTCATACCTACACATCGATAAAAAAACAATTGTCTGCAAAAGGGTTAGGTTGATAAATCAAAACGTCGATGGTGGAAACATGGGAGATAAATCGTGGAAATTGGTAAACGATAGTTATATCAGCCTCGGGTGCTGGAAATCTTAAAATAGGACAGCGGTGATGGTATATTCAGGTTTTATACCTTCATATCGATAAAAAAAACAATCGTTTGCAAAATCAAAACGGCTGGTGGTGGAAACATGGGAGATAAATCGTGGAAATCGGTATATTTACCAATGTGTAGGTATAAATACCATCACCACCATCCTATTTTACAAAGTTTCCAGCCCCCGAGGCAGGTGTAACTATTATTATAGTTACACCTGCCTCGGGGGCTGGTAACCTTGTAAAATAGGATGGTGGTGATGGTATTTATACTTCCTTGTCCCTGTAACTATAATAATAGTTACACCTGCCTCGGGGGCTGGAAACTTTGTAAAATAGGATGGTGGTGATGGTATTTATACCTACGCATCGATAAAAAAAATTGTTTGCAAAAGGGTTAGGTTGAATAATCAAAACGGCCGGTGGCGTAAACGTGGAAAAATCGTAAGTAAAACGTCGTACTCACCCCGAATCCTCAAGAAAATCGCCCACCTCGAATCTCCGGACTTCCCGCGTCGCTTTCAGCCCACGCCACTAGCACTACAAGTCCACCGGGTGTGAAAACGGTTATGTCGAAGCACCAACACCTCACTCGCGTGTTTTACACCGAATTTACGCGTTTCGTTTGGGCAGAACGCGGGCCCCGCTGTAATTTTAAGTTTGCTCGAAAGCAACAACGCGAACTCGGTGAGGTTAGCGCGCGTCTCCCCGAAGAGAACAACCGAAGCCGGTGGCAAAAAAAAGACGCGCATGCGCGTTACGACAAGCAGGCCGGACTAGGTTGAAATTACGCCGTGATAATGTTTATCATACACATCCCCATTGTCATTTTGTTTGAATGCGGGCACGTTTAATTAAAATAGCGGTTAATATACGCGCGTTTAAACGAAATGTTCAATGGGGATGTGCACAATAACGATTTTCGCGGTGCAATTCAATTCAAGCCCGGTCCTGCGCCGCGCGTGCGTTGCGGCAACAGCGCGCGCGTCCTCTTTGCCACCGACATTCGTTTGCTTCGGTCGTTTTTCTTCTCGGGAGGGAAACTCGCGCCGCCCTTGCTAAATCCGCGTTTTTCTCGGGAAGGAAACTCGCGCTGCCCTTGCTAAGTCCGCGTTTCAAGTCGGTGGCGAGTTACGAATTACGGCGAGGCCCGTGTTAGCGTAAATTCGGTGTAAACAACGTGCAGTGCAGTGATGTTCGTTTTCGAACCCCCGATGATGGACGTGCCCGTGCCCCCTAACCGTGGAATGGAAGAGACGCTGGACGTGTTTGGATGATTTGCTCGGTGAGTATTACATGTTCTCCAATATATCCGTGGTAACCTCACTCGGGGCCGTTCCGATCGCATCAAAAATGGCGGGAAGCCCTGTTGCAAGTAAACAACTTTTGTTTTCATCCATGGGCGACTGTGAGTCCTGAAAAGGCCATCATCACCGTTCCATTTTATAAGATTTCCAGTACCCGAGGCTGATATACTTTGATCAATGGATCTTTGCGTGCATGTCATAGACAGCTGAACCTAGCTCCGACAACATCTTCATGTGTTTACTCTCTCTACGATAAATTCAATTAGATGCAATCATGTGTGTACGATGGTTGAACCTAGCTCTCACAACATTTTCATGTGTTTACTCTCTCTCTACGATAAGTCAGACGCAATCATATGTGTACGTGTATGTCGTTTGAGGCGAGAAAACTCAGTCATCGATAATGATGCACGCACAAAGATACATTGAACTATTATTTAGAAATGAATCCATGATTTATCTTCAATAATTTTAATTCGATAGTTTAAAATATTTTCTTGTTTAGTTCGAGTGAGTTCCAACTGTATTTATTTATTAATTCAGCGCATTCATTAGTATTATTGAAAATGATAGTTACAACCGTTACTACTTTCAACTATTGTTATTTGTTCATTTTAATTAACACCAGCAATCGTTGTGTTTTCATGTTTTTGTAGGCCCTATCCTACAATCCCACCTGTGGCTCACGTGCCCTTTTTTCCGACAATTAATCAGTGAATAGAAAAAATAAGGTCTTCACTGTCTTTCTTACTCGTTTAACTTATTTATTAGTAAAAATTTGGACGTGTGAGCAACACCCACCACCCCTCTAATCAACGTATTTTAAACTACAAAACTCTGAGTTGTAGACGTTTTTCTAGAGAAGATCTTATTTATTTTATTCACTTAATAATTGGTGGAAAAACGGACGTGTGAGTCACATGTTGGATTGTAGGATAGAGCCTACAAAAACATGGAAACGCAATGATTGCTGGTGTTAATTAAAATAAACAAATAACAACAGTTGAAAGTAGTAACAGTTGTAACTATCATTTTCAATAATACCCTCCCCCTGGATTGTAGGATAGGGCCCACCCACCCCCTGGATTGTAGGATAGGGCCCACCCATCCCCTGGATTGTAGGATAGGGCCCATCCACCTCCCCTCCCCAATTTCTCTTTTATTTAAACTACAAAATCACGTTTCTTATTATTTTTAAACTTTACAACTCTCAAATAAATTGTCAAAGAAATTTCTTCAACCAAACAGAGTTTTGTAGTTTAAAATAATGTTGATTCGAGGGGTGGTGGGCCCTATCCCACAATCCTAATTAATAAGTGCATAAAAAAAATTAAGATCTTCACTGTCTTTCTTACTCGTTTAACTTATTTATTAATGGAAATCTGGGCTCGTGAGCAATGGATTGGATTGTAGGATAGGGACCACCCACCACCCTTTTTGAAACTAATCTCTCCGGAGACTAATTTTTACAATTTTTTTAATGCAGTTTTCCTCTTAATTTCACGTTTAGCATGTTGCAATTTTGTTTTCAAGAACTATATGTCAAATATTTTGACAGCATGTTTAACGTATATTTATTGGGGATGGATTTGGAAATTTTGAAACTAATTCCTCCAGAGACTAATTTTTTACAATTTTTTTAATCGATGAAAGCAATTTTTCTTTCAATTTCATGCTTTATGTGTTGCCATTTTGTTTTTAGCAACCATGTGTCAAAAATTTTGACAGGATATTCAATGCACATTTATTGTGGATGGATTTTAAAATTTTGAAAGTAATTCCTCCAGAGATTAATTTTTTACAATTTTTTTAATCGATGAAAGCAATTTTTCTTCCAATTTCATGCTTTATGTGTTGCCATTTTGTTTTTAGCAACCATGTGTCAAAAATTTTGACAGGATATTCAATGCACATTTATTGTGGATGGATTTTAAAATTTTGAAAGTAATTCCTCCAGAGATTAATTTTTTACAATTTTTTTAATCGATGAAAGCAATTTTTCTTCCAATTTCATGCTTTATGTGTTGCCATTTTGTTTTTAGCAACCATGTGTCAAAAATTTTGACAGGATATTCAATGCACATTTATTGTGGATGGATTTTAAAATTTTGAAAGTAATTCCTCTAGAGACTAATTTTTTACAATTTTTTTAATTCCCGAATGCATTTTTTTTTCTCTTCATTTCATACTTTACGTGTTGCCATTTTGTTCCCAGCAACTATATGTCAAATATTTTGACAGGATATTCAATGCACATTTATCGTGGATGGATTTTGAAATTTTGACAGTAATTCCTCCAGAGACTAATTTTTTACAAATTTTTTAATTCCCGAATGCAGTTTTTTTTTCTCTTCATTTCATACTTTGCGTGTTGCCATTTTGTTCCCAGCAACTATATGTCAAATATTTTGACAGGATATTCAATGCAGATTTATCGTGGATGGATTTTGAAATTTTGACAGTAATTCCTCCAGAGACTATTTTTTTACAAATTTTTTAATTCCCGGATGCAGTTTTTTTTCTCTTCATTTCATACTTTACGTGTTGCCATTTTGTTCCCAGCAAGTATATGTCAAATATTTTGACAGGATATTCAATGCACATTTATCGTGGATGGATTTTGAAATTTTGACAGTAATTCCTCCAGAGACTATTTTTTTACAAATTTTTTAATTCCCGGATGCAGTTTTTTTTCTCTTCATTTCATACTTTACGTGTTGCCATTTTGTTCCCAGCAAGTATATGTCAAATATTTTGACAGGATATTCAATGCACATTTATCGTGGATGGATTTTGAAATTTTGACAGTAATTCCTCCAGAGACTAATTTTTTACAAATTTTTTAATTCCCGAATGCAGTTTTTTTTTCTCTTCATTTCATACTTTGCGTGTTGCCATTTTGTTCACAGCAACTATATGTCAAATATTTTGACAGGATATTCAATGCAGATTTATCGTGGATGGATTTTGAAATTTTGACAGTAATTCCTCCAGAGACTATTTTTTTACAAATTTTTTAATTCCCGGATGCAGTTTTTTTTCTCTTCATTTCATACTTTACGTGTTGCCATTTTGTTCCCAGCAAGTATATGTCAAATATTTTGACAGGATATTCAATGCAGATTTATCGTGGATGGATTTTGAAATTTTGACAGTAATTCCTCCAGAGACTATTTTTTTACAAATTTTTTAATTCCCGGATGCAGTTTTTTTTCTCTTCATTTCATACTTTACGTGTTGCCATTTTGTTCCCAGCAAGTATATGTCAAATATTTTGACAGGATATTCAATGCACATTTATCGTGGATGGATTTTGAAATTTTGACAGTAATTCCTCCAGAGACTAATTTTTTACAAATTTTTTAATTCCCGAATGCAGTTTTTTTTTCTCTTCATTTCATACTTTGCGTGTTGCCATTTTGTTCCCAGCAACTATATGTCAAATATTTTGACAGGATATTCAATGCAGATTTATCATGGATGGATTTTGAAATTTTGAAAGTAATTCCTCTAGAGACTAATTTTTTACAAATTTTTAAATTCCCGAATGCAGTTTTTTTTTCTCTTCATTTCGTACTTTGCGTGTTGCTATTTTATTTTTAGCAAATATTTTGACGAGATATTGTTTTCTTGTTTATTTTTATTTTGTTTAAATTGAATACCTTTATTTTATTTTCTTTTTTCTTTCTTTTTCAGACTCTGTCGAGTGGATTAAGTAAGGTAGGCCACCATAGAAAGCACCAGAGGGTTAAGGTCTGTGAAATGAGCACGATAGGGTCGGTGTCTGCGTGGGGCGCGCTCGGTATTCCAACACGGAAGGGAGAATCTCTGCTTTGTGGTGGATCGGCAATAATCCGTCGATCCGTTACAACGTGGAGCCGGGTGGAGATGCTAGAGGTCTCTTCACGTGTTTGAACATCGTGCAGCGCTCACGTCAGCCACCGGCGAAACCTCTCATTAACAAAAAAAGGGCAACGGCGATTCGCTGCGGTTTCGTAAATCCACTCTAAATTAATTACACGTTACACATTTTAATTTAAAAATGCAATACAACGATGGATTTTGGAAGCCTTCGTTTTACGTCACTTCCTCAGAAATGCAATACAACGACGGATTTTGGAAGTCTTCGCTTTGTTATGTCAGTTCCACAGCCGTTTTCCATTTTAAAAAAAAAATGTGATTTTTAGGTACGCTTTTCCAGAAAACTGCAAGACCGATTTATCTGAAGTTCTGCACACATTTTTGTGTCGTAATTCTGAATCCAATTAATTTTTTTTTTAATTCTTCAGCCATAAATGCTTATTTTGGAGGTAAGAACATGTGTGCAAATTTCAGAGAAATTGGTGTTGTAGTTTTCCAGAAAAGTGTACATACGAATACGGGTGTGAAGTTAGCAATAGATTTTAAAAATTCATATCTCTGCATTTTCACTTATTTATGGCAGATTGCAAACTTAAAAAAAAACAAAAACTTTTTTGAAAGGGGTGAAAAAATATGAAGGGTTAAAATTAAGGGTTGATTCTTGTTGTGTTATTAATATAAACCTTCCCTAATGGTACGGTTAACTTTTTTTCGAATTGCTTTCTTTTCTCCGAGATATGAATTTTTACAATCTATTGCTGGATCTATTGCTAACTTCACACCCGTCATACGAATCACGTTTTTAACGCTGCCACCGCAATTGGGATTGCATTTACGCAGGTATAAAGTCGGGCGCACTAGCGCATCTCTGGCAACGAATGGAATGGAAAACGGCTGAGGAAGTGACATAACAAAGCGAAGACTTCCAAAATCCATCGTTGCATTTATTTAAAATATCAAACAAATTAGAAACAACTTTACTTGTTGCAGTATTTATTGTGTATTTATTTGAAATATCAATTCTCAGGGCCGGTATTATAAAGGTCAATTAAATTTATTCGAAGATTAAAATTTAAATTTGGCATAAATGTCAATTAAATTAATTATTATTTAGTATTTAACTAATACTAGACCCTACACTTTACTGCATCGAGTATTAACAATAATTTTTTTAATTTTCACATCGAAACATCCTGAGAAAGGCTTTCTTTATATTATCCGTAATCGATCGCCGGTTATCGAATTAAGAATAAAGAGTGGATTTAAAGAACCGGCAGCGATGGTACCTCTACCTGTGCATATCCTCAAAGCACCCACGAGATATGGTTGAGTAATTGTGCGCACGGATTCCTTATTCCCACAATTATTTGTGTCCAATTCTTAATCATAAATCGTGGGTTTATTTGGGAAATTTTTCAGGTTAGGGCGATGCGGAAATCTGTACTGTAATTAATTTCTTGATGTGTAAGCGTATATATTGTGCGGTCCTGCGTCTACCCCAACGTAGCTGTAGATGTGCTAAAAAACTTGCAAGTGCACAGTATTACAATTGAATAACGCTTTCTTCACAAATTATTTACGTACACTAATGGTGTTAAAAAACTTGCAAGTATTCCACTGAATTGAAACTATTTGTATTATAATTGAATAATCACACACTTCACAATTTTTTTATTTACACTAATGTAGGTACGTAAAATCTCCAATTCCTTGTGAATCTTGTGGAAAGTGGGCTCTCCGTTTGTTCAATTTGAATTTGAATTAATTAACTGAAACCGGTGCACGTGTTTAATTGCAGCGGCTGAAAGAAAAAGCAACCGCTAATCCCTTTAGGTTATCTTTTTATTTTTTCCCAAACACAGGTGTCGTTAGCTCTTCTGCTGCAACGTTAAATTTTAATTGAAATTGATTTAACTGAAACTGATGTACATTTAGTTTACTCCAATTAATTATTTCAACTGCTGAAAGAAATTGCTTGTAAGTTGCTTTTAGCCTGGATAATTTTTAGGTTATGTTTTTATTGTTTACTTGACCAGGTGTTGTCAGTCAGCTGTTATGCATGATTGCAACTTAAGAACGCAAACATCCAATTTTTTCGGGCAATTTATAAATCTTCCACTTTTCCAATAATTCGACAAAAAGGGGTTTAGCAAAGTGGTAAAACTAGATGTTTTCTAGTTTGACCTCTTTAATAATAATATTCTCAGCTTCAGTGGTAAAACCACAGAACACATACCTTTAGAAATTAAACATGATTTTTGGCGCCGCCTGGTGCCGGGGTGGCAAATTACTACGATTTCCGCCAAAATTTAAAAATGTTATACTCGTCCACACGATATAGTTCAATTTAATAACACTATTAAAATATAATCAATTATGTTTTTTGAGCACATAATTGATTATACTTTTAGATAGTACATAAATGAAGAAGTTACTAGTTTTGGTAAAAGAAAAAAGATTGGATTTAACAAAATAAAAATAATAGGCCTACATGGAAAAAATATATTTAACACTAGGGCCCACTTGCACCACAGGTACTTAATCGTGGTTAAAAAGTTAATCACGATTAAACGTCTGATTAAGTTAAAATTCGGGAATATAAAAGTCTTATAAATTTGTAAGATATCCCAAATATCTCTCTTTGATCAATATGTTATTGTGTAAACAATTTGCGAATAAAATTGTCGTATTTTAAAGAAGTACAAACCGGTACTAACCACTGATTAAAGTTAATCGACTGTGGTGCAATTGGGCATAGACCTTTTCTAGTCTTCTCACTTTGATAATATTACGCTCGGCTTCGAGTCGATTTTAAATGGAATTTTGTCGCCGCGCCGGCGATTATAATGTTATTATTATAATCAATGGTTGTACGTAGAAAAAAAGACCTTGCATTAATTGCACTGTTTATAACCTGCAAATTCCTTTTGCAACATTCGGTGTGACATTGGCCTGGGAGGTGGTTAAACGTGAAATAATGGATGCTTACGAGGAAATCGAGTGGTAATTGTATTTAGATGTTAATTTATTAACCGAAAGAGAGAGACTAGTCGAGAAAAGTGACATTCCTCGGGTCCACTTTGAGCTCTGTACAGTGAAAGTGCGAACACACACTTTTCTAAGCAATCTTAGAAAAAGGATCTTGCTCGTATACTGTTAAATAATATTACCTCTGTTCCATAATCAGTGAGCCATTTGAGTTTTCTTTCAAACTTATTGACAGTTATTTTTTTAATTTCTATTTTGATATTCTTAATATACACCAGATTCTTAATCACATGTGCCATGGACGTTAAAATATTTGACAGTTTAATTTTTCAAAAGCAACAATTAACATTTGATTTTTTAAGCGAAAGTCTTCTAACGCCGGAAGTTTCAAATGATGAGAAGACCAAATTTAATCAACCAAAAACGAACGGCTATTATTCAGTTTTTACTGAAACATCAGAAAAATGGAGCGGTGATTTTGGCAACGTCAAGAGCCTCTATAAAAAGAATATGGAAACAAGGTAATGATTCTGTTTGTGGTTTGGATGAGAATACGCCTATGAATGTTGATTCTAAAACGAAAGGAAAAAAATTGACAGAACAGAAAAAATTGCCAACATTCGATTAGTTGATCACAAAAGAAGAGGGACATTGCGGTCGTTATCAGTTGCAGATTCGGTAATGGCTCAATCATTATGGAAAAAATATAAAACGGTAATGGCTCACTTATTATGGAACAGAGGTAGTACAATCTTTATGGTTTACAATTGCACTTTTTTATTGTATTATGGGAATTTACGATTTAAGTAACGTCATGACGCTTTTTACGTCACGAGAGGAAAGTTTGAACGACGTAGGAGCGAGTGCTTTTAAATTCTCAAGTAAACTAAAAACAAGTAACGTTATGCGTGTCGTAATACGGTTTATTTCAACCTGTTTCTATTTTTTTAAATAAAAAAAGATGAAAACTGTCAAAAAGTTATAATGTTTGTATACCAATATCTCCACGGCAACAAGTTGTGTTAAGATACATTTAGCAACACTAGTGTTGTTAAAAGTATCTTAATGCAACTCATTGCTAAGAAGTTATTGGCATGTTAACGTTATAGGATAAAATAAAATATCATTTATTTTTAATATCGTTTATGGAGGAGGCTTCTACTTCGTTATACATGTTGTAAATATAATAAAACACTTTTACTTTGTTGGTATAACACAAATTTTATTGTATTGTTGACTATAGTTTCGGCAACTCAACTTGCCATTAACAAAACATAAAGTTGTTAATGGCAAGTTGAGTTGTCAACAAAAAAATAAAATTTGTGTTATACCAACAAAGTAAAAGTGTTTTATTATATTTATTTTTAAATTAAAAAAATTGAAATAAACCGGTATTCGATTTTGCTTTACTCAAGAATTCAAACGCTTCTTTTGTAATGTAAATAGCTTCATAACATTACTTATATCGTAAATTGCTATTACAATAACCCATGGCTGTAATTCGTCCATCCTTGCACTAAACTCTCTTTTGATTCGATCATATCATTCCCTATTTCACGCCACCATTCGGATAAGTGTTCTTCTTGATTAGGAGAGAAACCTATTCGGACAACGATGAAGGCTTAATCGCCGACGACGAACTGGACGCGAGTTACCTCTCGAGACACGTAAACGGTACATTTTCCCCCAACACAGACGTCGTTCCCCTCGAGACCGATTTCACCGAACGCCCCAAGAACCCCAACCAGCTGCCCAAGATACCGGGCAGCCAGTTCCCATTCAAGCTGTCGCGCAAATCGCGCTTCAACGTCGACGAGCAGGTCGGCCTCATCAAAGCGCTGAAGATTATCGTGTCCGGCAGGAAGAACATCAATTATTTCGAGAAGCAAGACATCGAAATGTACAACGTAAGTATAATGACACAAAATTGTTGTAAGTATGATGAAGTAATGTTGATTATTTATCCATTCGAAATGTTACAAAATTGTTTTATTGCAGAACCTGAAGCCGAAAATATCGGCGGAAAATAAGGAGTTCATGGCCTTCGCCGAATCGGACTGGAAGGGCAACTTTGGGAGGAGGCCGTTGAGCATAAAGCCCACGGTGCAGTATTACGCCACCACCAGGAGGAGGCACAGATTGAAGAGGGTGTCGACGTTGCACCCGTTCTACAAGGCCGTCAATCTGCTGCCGTTTTCTTACAGGGAGGACGAGATCCCCGTCGAGATGGTCCATACCGCCAACGTTTTAGATGTGGTATGTTTTTTTTTTTTCGGCGTTACGTCTGGCCTTGGTTCTTTGACCATTAGCCATCTTCAATGTTTATTAGGTATATAAGTTATAAATTAAATGAATACATGAACAAATAAATAATGAAAGACGTATACAACAACCACGGATCCGAACGAATACTTCTCAAAAACCGAAAGTCTTTCCTCCTCCTCCTGATGTGGTATGTAATAATTATTGAAAAAAAAAACAAGGCGTCTCCATGACAACCGGACTACTTATTCTTGTAAAGAAAACAAGTACGGGGTGACAGTTTTTTTTTTTGTGAAAGTTTGCCGGTGAGTCGGATTGTAACATTGCTCAATTTTTGGGATAATTTACTGTCTGAAAGTAGACAATTTAAATATGCTCAAGAAATTAACTCATTTCTTGTTCAATAATTTGTGCAGTGTGTTTACTCTTGTGAAGAAAACAAGGCGTCTCCATGACAACCGCACTACTTAAAAGAATGTAGGAGAGAGAGAGAGAGAGAGAGAGAGAGAGTTATTGTTATTATAATTATATTTTTGGGTTTTTTTTTTTTTTTTACTTAAAACTGTTTTACACTACACAATTTATTGTTGCTGATTTTTACTGATTTATAGAGCACTGAGGTTTTTGTGTAAATTTGGCAATTTTTAAGTTTGTCGCAACTGTTTTTATATTTATCTTTTTCGACCGAAGGAATGCCCAACTTTTGGACGACTATGCACGCTGTTCAATTGCGATTATTTTGGAATTTAGTGAAGACGTGTTTTGAGAGTTAATTTCTTGTGCAATTTAAATTGTCTAGTTTCAGACAATAAATTGAGTCGGATTATAAAATTGCTGAGTTTTTGGGACCATCTGATACTGGACAATTTAAATTGCTCAGGAAATGAACTCAATAATTGTGCAGTGTAAAACAGGTTTTACTCTTGTGAAAAAAACCAAGGCGTCTCCATGACAACCGCACTACTGCTCAGGAAATGAACTCATTTCTTGTTCAGTAAATTGTGCAGTATAAAACAGGTTTTATTCTTGTGAAGAAAACAAGGCGTCTCCATGATAACCGCACTACTTACTCGAGTAAACGAGTACGGGGCAACTGTTTTCTTTTCTAGCCTCCACCTGGCTTGTGGAAGTTTGTCCATGGAGGAAAGAAAAGAAAACAGAAGCCCTGTACTCGTTTTCTTTAAGGAGTAAGTAGTATGGTTGTCATGGAGACGCCTAGTTTTCTTCACAAGAGTAAAAGCCGTTTTACACTGCACAATGTATTGAGCGAGAAATGTGTTAATTTCTTGAGTAATTTAAATTGTCCACTTTCAGACAGTAAATTGAGTCGGATTCAGTGACGGTCCGCGGGGTTTTTTCTGGTACGGCCGAGGAACAAGAGGTGGTAATACAGATAGGTGCCAGCCGTCTCTGCAACTGACCCGACCTATCTGTATTATCTGTATTACCACCTCTTGTTCCTCGGCCGTACCAGAAAAAACCCTGTGAACCGTCACTGGTCGGATTGTAAAATTGCTCAATTTTTGAGACAATTCACTGTCTGAAAGTAGACAATTTAAATTGCTCAAGAAATTAACATATTTCTCGCTCAATAAATTGTGCAGTGTAAAACGGCTTTTACTCTTGTGAAGAAACTCTGCAAATATCTCTTCTTCGAAATAATCGTAATTGAACAGCGCGTATAGTCATCCGAAAGTTGGGCTTTGGTCGAAAAGAAAAAATATGAAACGGTTGCCGCAAACTTAAAAATTGTCAAATTTACACAAATACCCCAGTGCTCTATAAATCAGTGAAAATCAGCAACAATAAATTGTGAAGTGTAAAACAGCTTTTAAGTAGTGTGGTTGTCATGGAGACGCCTCGTCAACTCTCCTAACCTCCTCCACGAAAGTTCATGAAGCGCCAATGACGCGGTTGTAATTTAATTTTTTTTGCAATTTGCAGGGAAAAGTGGCAAAATTTCTGCCGCCGACGATGAAAGAGCACTTTTCCCTTAAAGTCATAACTCTGCCCGCCACGGAATCGAGTCCAACCGCCAGTTCCAAAATGCCAGGTTAGTTTTTTTTGCATTATAAAGTTATAAACATTATGCACATGGTGTCCCGGGAGGAATCTGCCAAACTTTAGGGGTGCATTACTCGGGTCATTTAGAGCAGAGAAAATTATATCAACATAGGCTCTTCGTCAACTTTCGCAGAGGAGGTTAAGAGAGTCGATGAGGCGTCTCCATGACAACCGCACTACTAAAAACCGTTTTACACTACACAATTTATTGTTGCCGATTTTTACTGATTTATAGAGCACTGGGGTTTTTGTGTAAATTTGGCAATTTTAAAGTTTGTCGCAACTGTTTTTAGTGAATTATGGCTTGTTTTTGGCAAGTACGTGTGTACTTGTCAAATACAGCAAAAAATAAGGAATGACAAAAATTTGTCAGGTATAACTCGTTATAACACAAAATTTTGCCATTTATCATGACGAGTATACTCGCCAAACGTATATGTTAATATTTATATACAGTTGCTCGTTTAATTACAAACATGTCGTGACTGAATGGCATACGCCTAAGTCAAAAAAAAAAAATACTCGCCAAACACCGCTAACTGGTTAAGATAATCACATTTACCAGTTAGGTTAACTTACAAATAACAGCAAAACAACTAATTGTGAAGCAATGCTTTCCAAAGCCTGCTCTTTTTTTACTAACCTTTCTGAATTGAAATGTTGATATAACTTTTTTTTTTGCTTAAAATGATCCAGGTAATACAACCCTAAAATTTGGAAAATTCCTCCCGGGACACCGTGTATATTGAAGTGGTTTTTACCATGTTATTCGATACTGCAATTATTTCGTTTGATTTTTTTTTTACACCACCTTTAAATTAATTTAATTAAATACAAAACAACAATTGCTTTGATAGTATTTAGCAATAAAATGTACTGGAATAATTGAATTTTAATGCAAAGTTTACGATGAAAATGTGCATTATTATTATTTCATTTGCCGCAGTCAGTGAAGATAAAAACGTGGACCAGATTTTGGCTAATCATAACGTCCACGTTGTGATCACATTCAGTGCTCTTAAGCGCTTGATCAACTTCGCGGACGCTTCTCACAAGTGGGACATACCCGTGGTTATCAAAGAAATTCCCCGACATGACAATAAAGGTGAGAATAATTTTGGGTTTCGTAATTTCTTCCTAAATCTTTTCAATTCTATGATACATTATATTTTTTTTTTGTTTTTTTGTTTTTTTTGGCGTAGGTTTAACCATTCAGCCACAATACATTATATTGCCATTTAAAATTTTAAAGCCACCACCCCCTACGAGGGGGTGAGGGTTGTGGGGTGGGTCAGTGTACAAACGACTTCAAACTAATAACTGAGCGTAATTTGTCTCAAACTTGTTCTCGGAAAAAGTTTAGATCGTCATCGAGGCGTGAAAACGTTAATGAAAGGCCAGATAACCGATTTTTGAATCTGTGGGCCAAGTGAGGTTTCGGATAAAAAAAAAATCAGACAAAAGATTGATATTTTGTCCCCAAAAATCTGAATCCGTGGAGAAAAATGTTGGGGTTGCTATTTAAAATTTTAAAGTCACACCCACCCCTCGCGAAGGGGTGAGGGGTTGAGGGATGGTTTAGTATCCAAAGGATTCGTAACTCGCAACTAAGCAACTTTTGTACCAAACTCACCCCCGGGGAAATATTGACCCGTTGCCGGACTTTCTACGCACCCGGTATAAGAACAATTCTATTATCTAAAATGATGCACAGCAGTGACGGTTCGCGGATTTTTTTCTGGTACGGCCGAGGAACAAGAGGTGGTAATACAGATCTCTGCAACCGACCGCACTTACCTGTATTACCACCTCTTGTTCCTCGGCCGTACCAGAAAGAACCCCGCGAACCATCACTGATGCACAGAGTTGATAGAGTTGATAAGAGACGTATTTCAAACAATTTCTAGTTTTAGGAGTGTTATAAATGAAAGTTATCGGATCCTGCGTTTTATGGATGGAAGGAATCCATCCTTTACAGAAAAACAATGTAGAATGAAAAGGAGGAAATTCGTTTTTTTTTTTAAATGTTTTAGGTCAGAAGAAGATGGTTACAGTCGTCTACATCGAGAACCCGTTGCCCCAGCTGCAGCCTACCGTTTTGGATCTCAATGAAAACTGCACAAAACTAATGATGAAAACAAACTTTTGCTGCGCTGAAGCGTTTACGTGAGTAAAAAAGTAACGCGGAAATGTTTGCCGGTGATTTTATTAATGTAGGAAATTTTACAAGCAGATATTTTTGGACAAACAATCATTCTTGCAGGAAAATATATCCACTGGCAATTCAGTATTTTTTTTGGTGCGACTTTTATTACGGATTGAAAATTCCTCTCTAAAAGATTGTTGATACACTTTTTTGTGAACGTTTTTTTTGACCTAACCTAGATCACAATAATGTAACGTCTGACACTAGCTGTCATTATTCATAAACACCAACTGTGACAGGTGACTTTTTGAAAGGTGGGGTGTAACATACAAAAAAAAAACGAAAATGTATCAAATATCCATATTTGACTAATTTACACTGATATTTATAGTGTGAGTAAGCAAATAATAACAATTTATATTTGTTCCGTGATATGCACTCATCGGGTCCATTATTGCTTTGTGTTAAATTCTTGGAAGATGCGGCCGAAGAGCGGTTTCCTTCCTTTTACCGCATTAATGCGTTTGCTGCCACCGACGCGCTAGTGTACCCGACTTTATACTTGCGTAAATGCAATTGGGGGGGCAGCGAACGTGTTAAGAGAAAACCGTAGAGGTATCATTTAACCTCTCCCGTCCAATATTCAAATAAATGTTTATTAAAAACTATAACGTCTACAACATTACATTTTCTAATGTTATCTTAAGAAGTAATGAGAAAAACATAACTCTAGATAATTTTACAAAAACAAAATTGAAAATATGTCCAACATTAAATGGACGATTTGAGACCGTTGTCGAATCATCAGAAAGGCTCAAACATCTCACCGATACATTTTTCAGTTATGAAAGTGAAGACATCGTCGCGCCCTGTTCGGACACCGAAGGGTCTTCCGCAACGCCTCTAAAAGAGGAATCTTCCAACGAAGAAATTAGCATTAACGATGCGGCCCATCAAAGGGTGCCCTTGAAACACCAAATTATCCGAAATCGGTTCTACAAGTTGTGGACACTCAGGCCCAAGGAGGAAGAGTGCAACAACACGCTGATGAAACGGAAAATGGGGAACAGGGAGTTCGGCGTGCTGATCAGAGGAAAAATAGACGGATGCGAAGTAATTACTAAAGTATTCTTCGATTCGGCATTGCTATAGTTTATTAAATATAAGAATATGTTTGCCCCACAAAACAGTGCTCGATAAAGTTGTATTTCTCATTATTAGATTTTAAATAATTAACCTCAAATTACAATGTCAAAATGACACTATTACTGTCATGGTTTAAATAATATTTTCTCGAATACGGTTTCATTGGTAACCAACGGTGGGCGGGACAAATATATTCCCACATTTAAAATACCGTAGCATCTATTCCGTATTAACAGTTCCGACTGCAAAAGTTTATTTATCGCGCAGATTAACGAAAAGGGCACCCTCCAGGCCGTGACGGTCGTCCCGAAAATGGAATTCCAGCTCTCTTTCGGAGGTTCCATTTTTACCAAAAGAGAGATCGCTAATCACTGGACTCAACTGTACTTCAAACCATACTCAAACTTGTACAGAGGTATGTTGAATAATAATCAGGGTGGCTGGAATGATTATTAAACCCAAAATTCATTTAATAATCAATGCAATATTTTCCCTCGACGTGAAACGAGTAACCATGTAAACTCCTGTTATTCTTATGCCAGCAAAGGTGACTGGTAGATTGGCAATATGGCCAATATCCACTAAAAAAAAAAAAATGCATTTTTTTTTTCTTCTGATCGTGTGATTCTTACTCAAGACTCTCATCCACAACCAATTATATTATTTAGGGCCAGTTGTAACGATCAATTATGTAAACTGTAATCTAGAGGTTTTTTTTTATTTACACGTTTTTTTTACATCAATATTTATTTTCGATGGTTTCCCGAATTACGGAGTATTAGTATAATTAAATAAATAATAATCAAAGTTGCTCCGTATATTTATTATTCAATTATGTAAGTGTAGATCCTTCTTGTATTGAACCGTAGTTTATTTTTAAATGCATTGGTCAACATCAGTGTACTTAACCTTGTTATAAATCGTGTTGGCATTAAATAATTATTTTTTGTTGGTATTCAAAGCCAACCTGAATTTGATGAGACGATAAGCTCTTGCATTCGAAACGTTGTGTTGCAGTGCGCACGCAAAACTTCTCCGGAGAGGTAATAACAATCGAGCCCTGTAACGTGGACAGGGTGAAGAGCGAGGCCGCCCTGCACCACAACTACAAGCCGCAGATGGGAATCGGGGTGCTCTACAAGATGTTCCACGAGTTGGTCAAGTACCCGGCGGGGAGGTACATCATGAAACGCGAGGCCAAGCACGAGGCCTTCATCGCCCTGTATCAGGGCGTTAACGATGAGTACGCGACAGTTTGTACATTTATTTTTATCAAGGCGGCCCATTTTCTCGTCACACCTCTAAAATATTAACAATCGATTCCTAGCCGTACAATGAAAAATGCATTGTAAGACGTAACCAAAAAATTTTAAATTTGACATCGACTTGCATTTAAAATGATTGTTTAACGAAAGCATTTGTTTACATTGACATTGTGTTTAGAGAGGTGCTAGTTATGTATACCTTTCTGACGCATCCAATACTGTAAGTGTATATTGTGTACACTGTACAGTCTATGGAATAAAGGGATTAGTAACCAAAAATTTTAAATCTGACATTTAAAATTTATCATTTGAGAAAATCATTTGTTTACATCGACATTATGATTAGAGAGAGCTGCGATTACAATCTGCATAAGACCTACGAGACCGACGCGAAGATCGTCGACGATTACCTGAAGCCGTGGACCCCCATCGATCCCATGGTCCTGCTGCCGAAATACGAACTGGACCGACACATGCCCGGCCTGTTTCAACCCCTTAAAGCGCCGAGTGAGTAATGACGTGTTTTTCATGATCCGCTCAAAATTAATGCGTCTTTTAATTGCAGTTACGTTGAAGCAGCAGCGCAAGAAGGTTAAGAAAATGAAGAGTGAGTGTAATATTTTTTTTAGTTGTTACAGGTGAATCGGAGTAAGAGTGGGCGACGAGTTTATTGTAAACGAGGTTAAAAATGACTACTGGTAATTTTTGAACTGTCAAAATGACATGTTCATATGTTTACATAAATGCGTGTAGAATCTTTTGATTTTTTTTTAAATAATTTTGGTAGCTGTATCTTTTACAGTAATGTATCTATTGAATAAACCTTTTGTTTGTTTGTTATAACATGTGAATGTTTTAACATTTGACATGTCTACATGTGAATTTTTGAACATTTGACATGTTCACATGTGAATTTTTGAATATTTGACATGTTTACATGCGAATTTTTTAACATTTGACATGTTCACATGCGAATTTTTTAACATTTGACATGTTCACATGTGAATTTTTGAACATTTGACATGTTCACACGTGAATTTTTTAACATTTGACATGTTCACATGCGAATTTTTGAACATTCAACATGTTCACATGCTAATTTTTTAACATTTGACATGTTCACATGCGAATTTTTGAACATTTGACATGTTTACATGCGAATTTTTGAACATTTAACATGTTCACTTGTGAATTTTTGAACATTTGACATGTTCACATGCGAATTTTTGAACATTTGACATTGTCGACATGTGAATTTTTGAACATTTGACTTGTTTACATGAGAATTTCTGAACATTTGACATGTTCACATGTGAATTTTTGAACATTTGACATGTACACATGCGAATTTTTGAACATTTGACATATTTACATGTGAATTTTTGAACATTTGACATGTTCACGTGTGAATTTTTAAATATTTGACATGTTCACATATGAATTTTTGAACATTTCACATGTTTACATGAGAATTTTTGAACATTTGACATGTTCACATGCGAATTTTTAAACATTTGACATGATCACATGCGAATTTTTGAACATTTGACATATGTACATGCGAATTTTTGAACATTTGACATGTTCACATGTGAATTTTTGAACATTTGACATGTTTACATGCGAATTTTTGAACATTTGACATGTTTGCATGTGAATTTTTGAACATTTAACATGTTCACATGTGAATTTTTGAACATATGACATGTTCACATGTGAATTTTTGAACATTTGACATGTTCACATGTGAATTTTTGAACATTCGACTTGTTTACATGTGAATTTTTGAACATTTGACTTGTTCACATGTGAATTTTTGAACATTTGACATGTTTACATGTGAATTATTGAACATTTGACATGTTTACATGTGAATTATTGAACATTTGACATGTTCACATGCGACTTTTTGGACATTTGACTTGTTTACATGTGAATTTTTGAACATTTGACATGTTTACATGCTAATTTTTGAACATTTGATGACATGTTTACATATGAATTTTTGACACGCACAATTGTTACACCATTTTATTGTTACAGAAAAGAAAGCGAAAAAAATTGGCGCCGTCAAAAAGAAGAACGCTTTGGGAGAAAATTCGTTTGCGAAACAGGAAATTTAATTTCCTTTGATGTAGATAAATAATATTTTCTACTTTCATTAATAAAATATATGGAAATTATGATTGTGATTTTTTTAACCGCACTTCTCTCCTAAACATAAAGTTAAATTTTATATCATGGATTTGAATCTAGCATGCCTTGTAATAATACAAACAGATAATTTTGTTACCTGTTTTTTACAATTTTTTATTGTGGACAACAGGGCTTATGATTCAACAACATTTTTTACCTCTTGTTTTGTATGTTTTTCAAACAATACTGTTTGCAATATTTATGCGAAGAAAAAAATCATTGCGGAGATGATTCAGCATTGATTTGTGTACATTTGTTAATTTTGACATCTTATTTTTTAAGGTTACTTGCTTTAAAAATTGTTTTGTTTTCATTAGCTAATTTTAAACATTAGCAGTTATTTCTAGAACCAATATTATATGTATTTAGGATTCATAATTTAGCTGTCTTATTAAAATTTCAGGGTTTTCCACGCCCAAATTTATATTCATAACAACGCCACTGAACTTGTGTTAGTTAGGTTATGTTCGAAGAACTGCCAACTATTTTCAACTTTTTGATCTCACGGTATAAACGCTCCACATTTCTTTAAAAAGCTTTACACGTTGTGATTTTTAAAAACTGTAAAAAAAAACGTACAGGGTGTTGAAAAAAAATTGTACAATTAAAAATTTTTATTCAACTTTTTTTTACAATAAATTTTTCATTAATTTTTTTTCGATAATTTTTATGAAAATACACATCACTGTAAATCGAAAAATTCAATTAAACTATATTATCGTTAATACAAAACTCAAAGTTATGGGTTGTGGGAGGGGGGAGGAGATAAACTAAACTGACCAAAATGGGGGCGGGGGCGCTCTGCCTTTTAACAAACCCAAAAGTCCCGGCGTCCTCTGGAGAATTATTTACACGGGAGAGAGAGAGTGAAAGTTAGTCCATGTTTCGAAAAGTGGAGGCAGTCGGGCGTCTTCAGTTTAGAATTCAAATATGATTACAAAAAAAAAAAATAATAAACGGAAACACCTAACTAGGACCTATGACAGTTTCTTGGCCTTTTGATATAACGTGTCTACCACTTTGCTCATGCTCTGGATCGTTTCTAGGGCCATCTCGTACGTTTTGTCCACCGGCGTTTCTTCAAATACAATTAAGACTCCTGAAAATAAAAAAAAAACAACAATAATTTAATTGTGCATTTATTTGAAAGTTTGCTGATGGGTTACATTTGTTGTCTAATTATTCAGGAAGGGATATCACCTTGAGCAATGAATTCAAGAACAAAAGTGCAAATATATACTCCATCTACTCATAGATTAGACTTTTTTGACATCTTTAGTGACAAACACTAGAAAGTGAAAAATACCAACACGGCTATGACAAATGTAATTTTACAGCAACGTAGGTTGGTACCGGTATACATCCAATACATTCGTACGCGATGTCGCCGATAGACACATTATTGACAGTTTGTTATTTTTATTATTCTTAATTTCCACCATGGAGAACGTTGTAAATGATGTGATGAACCAATTACACACCTACGCAGTAATATTCTTGAGCGAGATTTTCATAATAAATTAAGTTTCGCAAGTACTACTTTTTGTGGCGAGAGTTGTTTGGCAACCTAGTGGGATTTCTGTCACTCAAGATGTCGAAAAAGTCTAATCTATGAGTAGATGGAGTATACCATGAGATCAGAAATTGGCAGCACATTTTCTGAAAATCCCTACATTCATTCGAGTAATATTATATTGGCTGCCTTGAATTCTCCAGTGCATGTGTGTTTTGTTTATTTTGACATTTTAAGGTTACTTGTTTTAAATCGGCAGATAAAAACGCACAACTATTTTTAAAACAAGTAACCTCAAAAAACCACAAGATGTCAAAATAAAAAAAACACATGCACTGCACTCGAGAATTCTAGACAGCCAACATAATATTACTTGAATTATTATTCCTATTATTTAATTTTTTTTTATTCTATGAGTATTTGATAGCTTATTGCTAAATAAAGATTATTATTATTATTATTAGTTCCTGAAAATGTTCTGCCAACTATTTTCGACTTTTTGAACTCATGATATAATTGTGCATAAAATTGGATTATTACGTGAATGAAAATTATACTTTGACGTTTCTTCTTTACCAATTCTTCAATTGCACTAACCTCAAAACGAAAAATAAAAAAGGCATTGGAAATCCCTACATCACTGATTTTTGCAAATGCATTCGATCAACAGAAAAAAAAATCAAGTTAACCCGCGATACGCACCTTCTCCTTGGTCTAAAATTCCGTGAAATTTGGCATCTAGGATCATCTGCGAGAGTTTCTTCTCGACCTGCGGCATCGGAAGCTTGATGGTCTTCGCGATATAGTCGACCTGGCAGCGCGAGTACGGCTCGATGATCCTGCACAGGTTCTGCTCCAGCATGTTGTCGTATAAGGTCCCCAGGTGCGCCCTCACGATAACGTCATCCTCCAGCTCGTGCTTGAACTGCTTGACGGCCTGCTGGAAATCGGCGAGGGACCGCTTGTGCGAGGACTGCGCGACCGCCTTCATCGCGTCGATGTCCTTCCCCGCGTACTTGATCGCCAGCTTCCCGCTCACAATCTGCTGCACGTCCTCCGGACTGTTGAGCATGATCTTCGACAGCAGCATGTACTTCAGTGCCGTCAGGGCCTTCGGAGACTCGACGCTGTCGAAGCCCTCGAACGCCTCGTAGAAGTACGAGTAGGCAGTCTTGAAGTCTTTCTCGTCGGCGGCGTGCAGGATCCCTGACTGCAGATCGAGCGAGGCCTGCATCTTCGGCGGGCAGTAAATGGCGTTGGCGGTGGTGCGGGCCGACGTGAGGGCTGCGCGCGCCTTCGGCAGGTTGCTGAGAGCGTGGTACGTTTTGCTCTCGAGCAGCTGCACCTCGACCAGCAGGTTCTTGTCGTCGAGCTTTTTCAGCTCTTTGAGGAGGGTGGAGCCGAGCTGGAGGGCCTCGGAGAACATGCCCGTGTCGAAGTAGAGGGCGATCAGCCGCGCCTCCAGTGATTGCCGGAGGAACGTGCGGCGCTCCTCCTTGGCCCACTCGATGCACTCCTTGCATAGCTGGACCTCGATGCCGATGCCCGCCTCGAGGTCGAGGAAAAAGTCGACGAGGGAGCGGACGAGCTTCGCGGCCTTCGCCTTGCTTATCAGCGAGAGGAAGGGCCTGGTGGCTTTGATCAGGTCGGCGAGCTCCTTGGCCTTACCCTCCTTCTTGTACTGCTCGCCGAGGTTGAGGATGTCCTGTTCCTTGTTCTTGATCTCCTCCTCGTTGTCGTCGGCGTCCTCGCCGCGCTTTATCTTATTCAGCAGTTCTAGATCTCGCTCCCTTTTTCGGTCGGAGACCGTTTGGGCCCGCTCGAACAACATTGCGCCGGCCATGTTTGTCGCTCAACTAGAATAATAGCAGTGTCATGGAATCGAAGCGGGCTAACGTCAAGACTGTCAACGCGGCGTCCGCTTCACAAAGGCGTGGTGATAAAATGATGATTACAAAGCTGAAACTGATGAAATTTAATTTAAAAATAACGCAAATTACAATAAAAACCCTTCAATTACACACTACAACCTTCTTGAACCCAATTTGCAACCGAAACCTCGCGTAAGATTCAGGCGCATTTCACCAAGTTACCCTGCGTGATTCGTACTTTTGCAACAACTTCACTCTATTTTCGAACTGTCATTTAAAGCCGCGATTACATTGAGCAAAGAAGTAATCGGTAATTCTCTTAAATAACGCCTTAAATGAACAAAAAATTATCATTAAATTACAGCCGAGTAGTTGGTTATTGTATAAAATTAATTAATTTTACATTCCCGTTATTATTATAGAACTTACCGCCGAGTTTATTTATGGTTTTTTATAGCGTAAAACCGGCGCGTCATTCTTTATTTAAAAACTGTGTAATTTTAACGCGAATCTACTGCGGAATTAAACGCTAGTCACTGTCGGAATCATAAATTGGGGACTGTGAGGAATTATTTTAACCCTTTGCACTCGTATATCGACTTATAGTCGCCAAAATACGTTTTGTCACCAATAAATACGAGTGCAAAGGGTTAAATTCAACTGGAAATATCTTCAAGTTGAAGTCGGTGTTTTTAATTTTGCGCCAAGCTTACAACGTTTGAATGATTTGCATTAATTCCTTATAACTTGTTAATGATGCTCTTGAAATCATATAGCAGAACAATTTTCAACTATTTCACTTGCAAAATCTGTATGAATATTTAATGTTCATACAGATTTATTTGTGACTTAAATTTCGTTAATACAATTACCATTTTCGCAAGAAGTTCTTGTTTGAAAATGGTAATTGTATTACCGAAACTTAAGTCACAAAAATAAATATACAGGGTATTTTTTTTATAGTGGGCCATTGGATTTTACATGCTAAACATTATATCTTATGTTAATGTATATTCTATCATAAAATTTTGAAGGAAATTTTAGTTAGTAATAAATCTATTATTTTTCTACATAATGCGCTTAGTCAGAATAATTTAAACATGTTTTATTCCATTAAAAAATGAAATTATTTCAA
The DNA here is from genome assembly GCA_910593695.2 of Ocypus olens. NCBI lineage: Eukaryota > Metazoa > Arthropoda > Insecta > Coleoptera > Staphylinidae > Ocypus > Ocypus olens. The sequence continues at coordinate 58,624,448 of OU343053.1, forward strand.
ATAAATAAGTGAGCAAAAATAATCAAAGTACCTTGAATTTCTGAAATGTCAGATTGATTAGTGAATTAATTTCATTTTTTAATGGAATAAAACATGTTTAAGTTAATCTAATTAAGCGCATCATGTGGAAAAGTAATTGATTTATATTACTAACTAAAATTTGCTCTAAAATTATATGTTGAAATATACATAAACACAAGGCATAATTTTTAGCATGTAAAATCCTATGGCCCACGATAAAAAAAACGTACTGTATAAGTTATACAAAATAATAATAATAAACTTTATTTAGCACTGCTGCTATAAAATACAATTGTTATAATATTTTGATAAAAATTTTGCATAAAAATATAACATGGTATCAATGAAACAAAGTTAGAAGTGTTTTATTATAATATTTAAAATGTATAACGAAGTAGAAGCCTCCAGCATAAACAATATTCATACAGATTGTTCTGTTATATGATTTTTAACAATTTTGATATTTTAATTTTTGTACAATGACTTTGAAACTTTCCAAATTTGCTTATAATAGATTCTGCCTAATAAACCAATTAAAAATCTGCAAACATCTCTTGAAGATAATCACATTTTATTACATTGCTTAATTAATCATAAACCAATCAACTATTTTAAATAATTTATAGATGAAGGAAAGTTTGTAATGACTTATCTTTTACGATAATATTTTGGTTTTGATGCGCGATGGATTTAAATTATTTGTCGCATTAATGGATAATTTTTACACAGATATTCTTTCGACTAAATTATTATCAAACAAAAAGTGGCTCGAGGATGATTAAAACGTGCTCACCTGTGTAAGAACTAGAATTTTCTCGGCGGAAACTGCGACGCACTGACGCTGTCAACTTCAGGTTATTTATACATCAAGTCGAAAGCCGCACGGAGACTTTGTGGTATTTTTAATCCCGGAATGGGATTGTTTGTCGTGAAAATGTAATCTATTTTAGAAAGTACACATTGTACCAACGAAATTACGATTTTGTATAGTGCCTGAATCCGGGCGAAAAATGCCTACAAATATCCAATTCAACGTTGGCGCAAGTATGAAGTTTTGAATCCATGACGGAAACATTCGCAGCCAACGCGGTAACGTTTTTGAGTATGAAGGAATAAAAAAAAAAATGGTGATGTGGCATCATCTTACTTTATATTTACGTTTTCATGGTTTATTTTCAATTGAAATCATATTTTAAATGTACATCGAGTGGATGAAACTGACGTTTAAAACGTCAAAATTATGAATTACACTTCAAATTCAAAAACTCAGTTTACTCAAAAACTAAGGGGATTTCGAAAAAAACTTATTCTTTATAAGTTGTTCATTTTGGCATTATTAATATAAATTTGCTGTGACTATTATCGTTTTATAATTATAAACTAAAAATTAAAAAAATAATATTTTTTTTTCTCGAATAAAAATGATTTTATGAAAAATGTTTTCAAGCAAAAGATGTTCGTTTCTTTGTTGTCTTCAATGTTTGTTTAAATGTTTTTGTGATATTTTTCATATTTAAGAAAATATTGTCAAAAAACAAAAAACGGTTAAGGTAAACGCCCACTTCCGGTGTACGAAATTTCACCAAAAGCTTTTCAGTTCTTCGGATTATCAAATAAGACGGATGTTCAGAGTTTCATATCAATTTCTCTCTTAGTTTTTTAGATACAGCGTACACAGACAGACACACACTATAGACACACAAAAAAAAAATCCGGAAATTGTTGAAATGGTATCTAGAGACCCAAAAACGGATATTTCCGTAAAAAAAATTTTTGAAAAAAAAATCACGATCACAATACTTTCTCGTACTTCATAACGGAGGAAGTAAACGGCCCGGGGGGTTATTATTATTTTCTTACCAGTTGGTAATGAACAACATTACATCCCTCAAATGATCACAGTAGTTCGATTTTGGATAAAAATTATTAAATAGATAAAAGAAAATACTTCAAAATTTAAGAACATAAATTCCCTTAAAAAAAAAAATGCACCAACATTAAAATCTGGTCACCCTACTTTACCGAAACTAGACAGACAAATATGATGAAGAATTATTTCGTCCACAATTTCTACAACGAAAAATTGTTATACAAGGGATAATTTGAGAGTAATAAAATCAACTCCGACAAGATTTACACAAAAAAGGTTTAAATTTGCGCCATCTGGAGGCGCCAAACCGCACCAATTCTGACGTCTCAATGTTTTGCCTCTCAGACTTCGCCCGTCCGTCCAAATGTCCGACACGAGTCCAGTAAAATGCGAAGGAAACGAAGACACCGTATTTTCCGCGCTGATGGAACCCTTTCCCGAACCGTTCGACGATAAAATCAACACCGGAAAGTTCCTCAGGGCCTCCCTGGGCATCCTCAAGCTGGTCGGTGAGTGAGACTGATCGAACGCCGAAACACAGCAGCAAATGTCGTTGTAATATTAAAATCCAGTCCCTTGCAGATAAACTGGGCAAAGTGTTCGCTCCGGTGCGCTACGACATGGACGGAAACATAATAGTGAGATCCGGAACGCCTTCGCCACTCTCGGCGCTAACCCCTCTGTCATTTCCAGAAATTAATGGGTAAATATCAGGAGAACGTGGAGAGGTACGCCTTCATCGAGGATATGATAATGGAAGAGCGGAATACGGGAAACGTGCACGCCACCGAGGCTCTGCAGTGGCTGCGCAGGTATACATAATAATAGCACCACAAATATTGTGCAATGAAATCTATAAAATTCGCACAATTAACAATTATTGTTTCGCACATACGACAGATGAAAACAAACAAAGAAAAACAATTTGTAATAAATGAAAAACACTATTATTTTGTTTGCCATGGAAATTTGATTATTTTTGGTGTTTCATTTATAATTTTATTACTTTCTTAATATGTTGACTGCCAATGCCTTGCGAACTGCGTTAAACAACTACGAGTATTCTCGTGGTTGGCAGTCAACGTGTTAATTTATGTATATCTATATATGCTGACTTACTGGTACCAACACAAATGAATAAACTAAACTAAAAAGAATTATCGCTTGAAAATTGTTTTTTGTTTTTGCTTAATTTTACTTCTGAAAAACAACAAAGCCCTGCAAAACGCTCGTGTGAATTTGGAAGCAAGATTGTTCAAAAAATTGTTAAATCAAAAATCAAAGCAAATTGATTTTAATTTTTGTTACGACTTGTGCCCGCGCAAATCATTTCCAGAGAAGTAAACAAAATCCTTTTCAGAGGTCTATACTTCCTGCAAAGATTCCTCGAACTGATAATGCTGGACGAGGACGGCAAGTCGAGCATAACGGCGCTGATGAAGACGGCGTACGCGGACTCCCTCGAACGGTACCACGGCTGGATGGGATCGCAACTGTTCAACGTGAGAGGCTTTTTCGTCGCTCTATCGCCACTTCGACCCGTTTTTTCTCTTTTTTTTTTTAGATAATGTGCAGGTTCGCTCCGTCGCGTTCCGAACTGATGAAAATACTCGCCCTCGGGAACCCGTACGGCAGGGGCGGCCTGCAGAGGGACATCCCCATCTACCTGACCAATCTAGGAAAGTGCGTCGAGCACCTGACCAATTTTTACGCGGAGAACAATCTCGAAACGACCAACAGGGTTTAGGCTTAGGTGGTCCGGCTCAAATTTTTTTAATGTCCTATTTATTTTGTTATCGCTCGTTGAAAAGAAAACGTTTATATATATTTATGTTGTTGTTCAAATTTTATCTCTGAAATGATCTCAGGTTTTCTTATAGACTAATGCCCGCTTGCGTCCACAGCCGAATATCTCGAGAATTAAAAAAATTCTTTTAAATTCTGACTATAGAACTCGCCATGGTGAAAATTCAACAATAAAACAATTTCCCGTTTCAGTTGTTTTTTGCATATAGGTGAATGTCTCGTAAATGATTGGAGATGAACGAAAATTTCCTTCAAATTCTGACTCTAGAACCCTACAAGATGACAAATCAACGATAAAACAATTTTCCGTTTCAATTGTTTTTTTGCATATAGGTGAATATCTCGAGAACGATTAGAGATAATCAAAAATTTCCTTCAAATTCTGACTCTGGAGCTCATCAGAATGGTGATTCAACGATAAAACAATTTTCCGTTTCAATTGTTTTTTTGCATATAGGTGAATATCTCGTGAATGATTGGAGATAAACAAAAATTTCCTTCAAATTCTGACTCTGGAACCCTTCAGGATGACAAATCAACAATAACATAAATTTCAGTTTCAATTGTTTTTTGCATATAGGTGAATGCCTCGTGAATTATTGGAGATAAAAGAAAATTTCTTTTAAATTCCTATTCTAGAGCTCATCAGGATGATAATTCAACAATAAAACAATTTTCCGTTTCAATTGCTTTTTGCATATAGGTGAATATCTCGTGAATGATTGGAGATAAACGAAAATTTCCTTCAAATTCGGACTCTAGAACCGTTCAGGATGACAATTCAACAATAAAACAAATTGCAGTTTCAATTGTTTTTTGCATATAGGTGAATATCTCGTGAGTGATTGGAGATAACCAAAAATTTCTTTCAAATTCTGATTCTAGAGCTCATCAGGATGATAATTCAACGATAAATCAATTTTCCTCTTCAATTGTTTTTTGCATATAGGTGAATATCTCGTGAATGATTGGAGATAAACGAAAATTTCCTTCAAATTCTGATTCTTGAACTCTTCAGGATGACAATTTAACAATAAAATAAATTGCAGTTTCAATTGTTTTTTGCATATAGGTGAATGTCTCATGAATGATTGGAGATAATCAAAAATTTCTTTCAAATTCTGATTCTAGAGCTCAACACGATGATAATTCAACGATTAAACAATTTTCCGTTTCAATTGTTTTTTGCATATAAGTGAATGTCTTGTGAATGATTGGAGATAATCAAAAATTTCTTTCAAATTCTGATTCTAGAGCTCATCAGGATGATAATTCAACGATAAAACTGTTGTTTGCATATAGGTGAATGTCTCGTGAATGATTGGAGATAATCAAACATTTCTTTCAAATTCTGATTCTAGAACTCGTCAGGATGATAATTCAACAATAAAACAATTTTCCGTTTCAATTGCTTTTTGCATATAGGTGAATATCTCGTGAATGATTGGAGATAAACGAAAATTTCCTTCAAATTCGGACTCTAGAACCGTTCAGGATGACAATTCAACAATAAAACAAATTGCAGTTTCAATTGTTTTTTGCATATAGGTGAATATCTCGTGAGTGATTGGAGATAACCAAAAATTTCTTTCAAATTCTGATTCTAGAGCTCATCAGGATGATAATTCAACGATAAATCAATTTTCCTCTTCAATTGTTTTTTGCATATAGGTGAATATCTCGTGAATGATTGGAGATAAACGAAAATTTCCTTCAAATTCTGATTCTTGAACTCTTCAGGATGACAATTTAACAATAAAATAAATTGCAGTTTCAATTGTTTTTTGCATATAGGTGAATGTCTCATGAATGATTGGAGATAATCAAAAATTTCTTTCAAATTCTGATTCTAGAGCTCAACACGATGATAATTCAACGATTAAACAATTTTCCGTTTCAATTGTTTTTTGCATATAAGTGAATGTCTTGTGAATGATTGGAGATAATCAAAAATTTCTTTCAAATTCTGATTCTAGAGCTCATCAGGATGATAATTCAACGATAAAACTGTTGTTTGCATATAGGTGAATGTCTCGTGAATGATTGGAGATAATCAAACATTTCTTTCAAATTCTGATTCTAGAACTCGTCAGGATGATAATTCAACAATAAAACAATTTTCCGTTTCAATTGCTTTTTGCATATAGGTGAATATCTCGTGAATGATTGGAGATAAACGAAAATTTCCTTCAAATTCGGACTCTAGAACCGTTCAGGATGACAATTCAACAATAAAACAAATTGCAGTTTCAATTGTTTTTTGCATATAGGTGAATATCTCGTGAGTGATTGGAGATAACCAAAAATTTCTTTCAAATTCTGATTCTAGAGCTCATCAGGATGATAATTCAACGATAAATCAATTTTCCTCTTCAATTGTTTTTTGCATATAGGTGAATATCTCGTGAATGATTGGAGATAAACGAAAATTTCCTTCAAATTCTGATTCTTGAACTCTTCAGGATGACAATTTAACAATAAAATAAATTGCAGTTTCAATTGTTTTTTGCATATAGGTGAATGTCTCATGAATGATTGGAGATAATCAAAAATTTCTTTCAAATTCTGATTCTAGAGCTCAACACGATGATAATTCAACGATTAAACAATTTTCCGTTTCAATTGTTTTTTGCATATAAGTGAATGTCTTGTGAATGATTGGAGATAATCAAAAATTTCTTTCAAATTCTGATTCTAGAGCTCATCAGGATGATAATTCAACGATAAAACTGTTGTTTGCATATAGGTGAATGTCTCGTGAATGATTGGAGATAATCAAACATTTCTTTCAAATTCTGATTCTAGAACTCGTCAGGATGATAATTCAACAATAAAACAATTTTCCGTTTCAATTGTTTTTTGCATATAAGTGAATATCTCGTGAATGATTGGAGATAATCAAAAATTTCTTTCAAATTCTGTTTCTAGAGCTCATCACGATGTTTATTTAACGATAAAACAATTTTCCATTTAAATTGTTTTCTTGCATGTAGGTGAATATCTTGTGAATGATTGGAGATAAACGAAAATTTCCTTCAAATTCGGATTCTAGAACCCTTCAGGATGACAATTCAACAATAAAACAAATTCCTGTTTCAATTGTTTTTTTGCGTATAGGTGAATGTCACGTGAATGATTGGAGATAAACGAAAATTTCTTTCAAATTCTGTTTCAAGAGCTCATCAGGATGTTAGTTTAACGATAAAACAATTTTCCGTTTCAATTGTTTTTTTGCATATAGGTGAATATCTCGCGAATGATTGGAGATAATCAAAAATTTCTTTCAAATTCTGATTCTAGAGCTCATTGGGATGGTGATTCAACAATAAAACAATTTTCCATTTCAAATGTTTTCTTGCATATAGGTGAATATCTCGTGAACGCTTGGAGGTAAATGAAAATTACTTTCAAATTCTGATTCTAGAGCTCACTGGGATGAAAATTCAACGATACAACAATTTTCCGTTTCAATTGTTTTTTGCATATAGGTGAATATCTCGTGAATGATTGGAGATAAACGAAAATTTCCTTCAAATTCGGACTCTGGAACCTTTCAGGATGACAATTCAACAATAAAAAAAATTGCAGTTTCAATTGTTTTTTCATATAGGTGAATATCTCGTGAATGATTGGAGATAATAAAAAAATTCCTTCAAATTCTGATTATAGAACTCTCCTAGATGAAAATTCAATGATAAAACAATTTCCCGTTTCAATTGTTTTCTTGCATATAGGTGAATATCTCGTGAACGCTTGGAGATAAACGAAAATTTCTTACAAATTCTGTTTCTAGAGCTCACCAGGATGTTAATTCAACGATAAAACAATTTTCCGTTTCAATTGCTTTTTGCATATAGGTGAATATCTCGTGAATCATTGGAGATAATCAAAAATGTCTTTCAAATTCTGATTCTAGAGCTCATCGGGATGGTGATTCAACGATAAAACAATTTTCCGTTTCAATTGTTTTCTTGCATATAGGTGAATATCTCGTGAACGCTTGGAGGTAAATGAACATTTCTTTCAAATTCCGATTCTAGAGCGTGCGTAAATTTATAATCTTCAACATGAAAATGAATTACATATCATAATAATAATAAGTTTATTTTAACACTTTGCTGTATAAATTAATATCAATTTAAATACGAATATTCTTTCTGTAATTTTGCAGTGGCATGATAAAAAAATTAAAGGCTATTCTTTTTTAACTTTTAACCTTTTCTTTCCCGCGGATACCATATGGCGTCATATCTTTTATCAGGAACCCGTAATCTGTGTTTTGATTTTTTTTTGGTACCGTTTTCCCATGTACTTCATATTAAAAATTATAAGGTTTGTTGTTAATATTAATAGTAATGTATGACGGACTGTTCCCCGAGTGGCATCAGACCTTCCTTTTGTACTTCATATGAAGTCATGATTTTGTTTTCTGAAAAAATAGGGAGGCATTTTTTAATTTAATTTCCTCGAGTTAGAAAATGGTATTAAATCAAGAATTCGACAAAAAATTAATTTGGGAATTGGAATTGGGTTATAATAATAATATATTTATTAACGGAATTCTCCTTTTTAATAATAATAATAATAATAATCTTTATTTTCTATTCTCTGTTAACGTTAATGATTTTTTAGTTAATTAGTTTATAATAATGTTTATTTTTGATGGTTCCGAATGTTATTACGTATTTATTTTTTACTTTTATAATCATACTAGGTTGCTGTTTACATAATTAATTTATACTTAGTTAATGTACAAATGGGAAAACCCGTAAATAAATTATTATTATTATTATTATTTAGCAATAAGCTATCTAAATTTTTACAAAAAAAAACATGTTATTTGGTTTTATTTAATTTAATTTATTTATTTACAGTCTTACAATATAATTACTAAGTTATGTTGATAAAGAAAAGACCACTCGCTTATAAATTTAATTTGATACAATTCTCCAAATGCGTTTACTCTCTCAGTCATACCTACCTATAATATTTATCCCTATCCGATTCGTTTCTCAACTTCATGATCCGAATGTAAGCGGTCTGGCGTTTGGAAGTGTACCGCAGAGCCGAGTATCCGGATATCAGTTGAACCGCGAGCAACGCGAACATCACGCCTTGCACAACTATGTCCAAGGGTCGAAGCAAAAAATTACCGTTGAACAGGAGGAAGCCCTGAAGGGGAAACTGCAGGAAGACGGAGAGCATCCAAAATCCCGCCAATTCTGGAATCTTTGGAGAAGAATTATTAAATGAATTATTAAAGAGGTCTGCTAAATTATTTTTTCTGCATTCAGCTTTGAACGATGATCATAATAATGGTGTTGCTTATCAGGCAATTCGGTTATATACGGAGAATCTTCTTCTCCATTTAATTATATTTATAACTTCATATAATAAAAACGGTCTACTAACCTTATCTCGGAGATTTCCCTCGTGGCCCAAGTACAATCGCAGAACCTCGAGTATGATGATGGCGGTGATGATTGTAATTAACACAAACATTGTGAATTCGCTGTAAACGTTAACTTTATCGTACAACAGCAGTCCGAGCGTTATCAGCCAAATGGGACAGAAAACGACGTTGAAATACAAAGACATTTGCAGAGGTAAATTGGACATGACTTCGTTTTCTGCGAACGGAGAAAAATGCAAAGTCAAATTTAATCACGGTGATGGTTGCGACCGTTACTACATGGTAATTCATTATATAATCACTGAATAAAACACTATGTTTATTCAGTGATTATAAAGTCAAATTTGTTTGTCGGCTGTTTATTGTTCCAATTGTTCATTTCCAGCTGCGTTTAAAATTAATGTGTTTTTAAGAAAATGAACAGTAATAAGGCTGAAAGACCTCTGGTCAATTGCCTGTTGAGGTCGTTTGTAAACTGTAAAAAAATTAATTGTAAATACTCAGTCGACATAAAGAAAAAATTAAACGAATATCAATTTTTAATAATTACCGACGATTTTCTCGTAGACATTTTCCGAAATACCAGGAAACACTTTTTCCGTCACGGAAACGACGGTTCCTTTCCAATCCATGGCTGAAAATAAATTTGCAGCCAAAATAACAATTATAAAAAAAAATGGTGATGTGGCCATCAACTTACTTTCTCTTGATTTGAATTTGATGATATTTAATTAATGACATATTTTTAAATAAATTTGAGGCAACCTCACTTGTTGCAGAAGCATTAAATTATTATTATTATTTTATTGTTTATAAGTTGTTCAATGTTTGTTTGTACTTCGTAACGAAAAAAGTTAAAAAAGTTATGTTATCACTTTTCTAGATTACGTGGGTAATATTTTTGAAATTGCACTTTACTTACCTGGAGTTTGACGCGGCGGATTAATCGTCTGAAATGGTCAAATATTTGACGGGGCAAAATGTAACGACAAACGAAAATTGACGGATTTTCGCCGGCACTGTTTGTAAACAATGGTCGTCATGGAAACGCGGGATCAAACATACGTAGTCGCGAACATAGATAGGTCGATTATCGATGGGCGATAAAGCATATTATTTGGCGATAATTGAGAGTCTGATTGTGAAATGTTTGATCATGACAAGTGAGTGCTTTCCATATTTAATTGCTTTTTTGTGTATTCTTCTCAATTTATAATTGAAATTTGCAACTCATCGACTACAGGATGGTTAATTTTATATCTGCAGATATGATTCTACACTTTAATCTTACAATTAGAGATCAACCGTGTGTTTACTTTAGACTAATGTGATTTGTGAGTTACGTGAAGATTTAATTATTAATAAAACACAGTTATATTCATTTCTTCACAATTTATTTTTAACTCGGTACCCGAAATGTACATCTAGCGTTAAAAATAAATTGCGAATAATAATAATAATATATTTATTGGTGTCAGTAACTATAGTTTTACACAAGTCGAGAAATATGCTAGTGACAGTAAATCACAGTAAAAATAGAAAAATAAAAGTACAATAATTATGATTTAGTTGATAATACAAGTACAATTTAAAATGACGCAAATATTAATAATAAAAATAGCAATTATACAAGCATGTAAAAGTAATAAACCATCTAAAACTAAACAGATAAACAAACCAATTTAAAAATTATACAATTTAAAAATACGTTAAAAGATCTATATATTAATATTCGGATATTCCGTATTAACAGTTATTGATATAGTAAAAGATTTAGACTTATACAGGCGCATTAAAAATTAATTAATTAATTAATTATTTATTTTTCCTTTTTTTACTTTCTCCCTTACGAAGTACTGTGATCGTGATTTTTTTTCAATTTTTTTTTTACGGAAATATCCGTTTTGGGTTCCCTAGATGCTATTTCAACAATTTCTGGAAAAATATTTTTTGTGTCTGCGTATGTGTGTGTCTGTCTGTGCGTGCTGTATCTCAAAAACTAATAGAGCAATTGATTTGAAACTTTGAACATAAGTCTTATTTGATAATCCGAAGAACTGAAAAGCTTTCGGTAAAATTTCGTACACCGGAAGTGGGCGTTTACCTTAACTGTTTTTTTGTTTTTTGCCAATATTTTCTTAAATATGAAAAATATCACAAAAACATTTAAACAAACATTGAAGACAACAAAGAAATGAACATCTTTTGCTTGAAAAAATTTTTCATAAAATCATTGTTATTCGAGAAAAAAATGTATTATTTTTTTTTAATTTTTGGTTTATAATTCTAAAACGATAATAGTTACAGCAAATTTATGTTAATAATAATTGTAGAGAATGCTAAAATGAACAACTTCTAAAGAATAAGTTTTTTTCTAAATCTCTTTAGTTTTTGAGTAAACTGAGTTTTTGAATTTTAAGTGTAATTTTTCCCATCTTCCATAATTTTGACGTTTTAAACGTCAGTTAAAATATGATTTCAATTAAAAATAATCCATGAAAACGTAAATATAAATGGCTATGATACAATCAAGTCGGAGAAAGTAAAATGATGGCCACATCACCTTTTTTTTCATTTTTGGTTTATAATTATGAAACGATAATAGTTACAGCAAATTTATGTTAATAATAATTGTAGAGAATACTAAAATGAACAACTTATAAAGAATAAGTTTTTTTTCGAAATCCCTTTAGTTTTTGAGTAAACTGAGTTTTTGAATTTGAAGTATAATTTTTCCATCGTTCATAATTTTGACGTTTTAAACGTCAGTTTCATGCGAGTCTACAAAACGCTCGATGTACATTTAAAATATGATTTAAATTGAAATTAAACCACGAAAGCGTAAATATAAATGATACCTGTTGTTTCAAGCTAAGCAAGAATTTATAATTCACTCTTAAAACAATTTTTAGCCAGTTACTTTGGTCTAGGAAGATAAATCGTTGAAATCGTTCTTTCTTTCTTAAAAAAAGGAGGAGGACGGGGGTATATTATATAACTGGCTCTACCATCAACATGTTCCACGAGCCGTCACTGACCACATCAACATGTTTTATATTTTTCTTTCGAACTACTATATTCAGCAAGTATTACCTCACGCTAGGGATCAATACCGTAAATTTCATTTTACGCCATAGTAATATAATTAGATCATTTAAAATTAAACAATTTTCTACGTTTTGTAACGGTTTTGTAAAACTAGTCAGTGACGGCTCGCGGACTGACTTATGGTACGGCTGAGGTGGTAATACAGAGATCTGTAACCGATCCTACCTATCTGTATTGCCACCTCTTGTTCCTCGGCCGTACTATGAGTCATTCCGTGAACATTATTATTATTATTATTATTTATTGATAACGGATTCATCAATTTACAATAAAAAAGCAAAACGATAACAAAAGTATAAATATAAATACAAACATAAATAAATTCAAGTGTGCCATTGACTACCATTAACAAAATTTAACAAAACATAAACTGTGTAATTACTAAAGTACAATAAACTATATAAAATTATCTAGACTTAACGATTTAACGTTTCTCTTAAAAATTATATGTGTTAATAATTATAAAATTAAATTAATAAATTTATGTTGCGACTTTCATAGTATCGATAATTTTGCAATTTAAGCGAATACAAATTACTGGAAAATCACTTGGGGAAAGACACCTTGGATGAAATATTTTCTTACGTCAGCGAATGGCCGTCTGCAGATTGGAAAAATGCTTCAATCGCGAGAGATGATGTGAAGCGAGGAATTTCAGAGGTCGTGCAGCATTTGCAATTTATATGCGTCGACGATTCCATTTCTAAAGTCATACCGGATGTCGTCGAAAGGTAAATATTGCAAAGATATTTAAATAATATCTACGTGCAAATTAGTGGCGCGAATTAACATTTCACAGCGTTAGTCGGCGGGGTGACTCGCCGAGAGCCGCCACTGCACAGTGCGACTATAAATTCAAATAAGTTGGAGAAATATTTTCGTATTTAAATATCGTATGTTCATTAAAAACAAACCTCAAGTGTGCCATGATTTTTTATTTTTAAAAATTTAAGTTGGCACACATGTTAGAAATTGACATACAAAACGTCAGATCGTTCTAAAAGTCGCAATTATTCCGTGGTCATAATGGTTTACAGCAACCAGCAAAAACTTTTCCGGTTGAAAGTCATTTCCGAAATGGGACTAAAATGGACGGAAATTGGGTGTATTCATTCGACGCACCTTTGGCAAAGTTTCAGGAAGAATTTCCTAACGTTCACATTTTCATGAAACGGGTAGTATTCTCCGTACACCAGGAAGCGGTAGACCAGTCAAACGTACTCTGGTTGCTATTAACACAGCCCAATATTGGAAGATCACAGAAAATTATATAAATATTTATCGGTATGAACATGCCGCAAGTAACATAACCTCAACATGTGTTACCAACATAAATTTAAAAAAATAAAAAATCATGGCACACTTGAGGTTTTTTTTACTGAACATACTTTATTATATCTTCCAGACAAGTATTGCAAATACTGCATGACGAAATTACGCTAATGGTACAACATGACTTCGAGGAATCGGACAAAGCCTTCTTCGAAATATGCAGAGATTTGAATGCAAGAAACCTCACAGCCGCCGCTTTTGGTCCGACCAAGAATTCAGATATACACCTGACGGCGTGTGTAAGTGTACTAACGAAGAATAATTGAGTAATTCGCGCACTTGGAATATGATCAAAGTAATAAAGACGTCTTTTTACATTTATAATAAAAACACTTTTACTTTGTTAATATAATCCGTATTATATCAACAATGTAAAAGTGTTTTTATTTTATTAACAATATGTATAACGAAGTAGAAGCCTCCACCGTAAACAATTTTATTACCAGCGGCGGCTCGTGGATGTTCGGCGGTGAGGCAACGAAAGAAAATTTGACCGAAAAAGCAACGGAATAGTTGCTTCCTCTGTAAGAGTAAGTAGTGCAGCACGTGTGGCATCTTTGTCTTTGCCTCCCCTACGGAAATCCACGAGCCGCCGCTGTTTATTACTTTTATTCAATAAATCTGCAATAAGTGAGAATACGATGACAGATTGTAGAAATGGCGAACTTGGACAGTCACACCGACCCAAAATCGAAACTCAACTGCCTCGTCTCCTGTTTCGATCTGATCTACGCCGAATTGAAGATGGCCATAGCCGAAGAAATCGCCGATTCCGGCAAAGAGAACGAAATACCGATCGTCGACAGTGCGGACGCGCTTCCCGTCTTAATGTGCGCCATCGTCAGGGCCAAACCCAGGCATTTCTGCTCCAATATGGAGTGCATCGGATATTTCTGTCGGATGGCTTTCAACAAGACCACAAAGTGAGTAAACAAGGTAATAAAGTCTGGCCGCGCTATGAAGGCATCTGAGGTGCTATTTATAACCTTTTAAAAATGTCATTTATACATAGAAACCGATAGTGCACCAATAGCTAGCAAGTAAAGTGTAAACATCTGCGAGTGTAAAGTAACAAAATATCCAATCACTTCTGACGAGGGCGGCCCTTCCGACCCTTCAATAATCACCTCAGACGCCTTCATAGCGCGGCCAGAGTATACTTACTCTTATAGAGGAAACAAATATTCAGCGGCGGCTCGTGGATGTTCCGAAGAAGAAAAGGGTATAGCCGAGTAAGATGGTCAAAAGTGCCCCCAAAGCAAATCAATAATCGCGATGACTGGATGAAAGATAATTAAAAATGCCGTTGATTGCTCGAAATTTCAGCCTCCTGAAGCAATTCGTTGTCGAGATATGACTGAAAACGTGAATTTTACGTTTTATTTTTTTTCTCGTTTTCTATGGCACGAATCAAGCTGAAACTACGTCCACCCAAAACGTACTTCTCGCAGTATTTTTTTTTCAATTTTTTTGGCGCCAAATTCAAATAGAAAAATGAAGTGAAAGTTTTCATAATTCATTTTTGCAGTGAAGGCATTCGAGAACTGTCTCAGTTTTTTTTCTGTAAATGTGTTTTACCAAATTCTATAACATACATTTTTTTCAGAATTTTAAACAGTGTGGAAGATAGTTAACATAATTAAAAACCACTTTTACCACCTTAAAAATTTGAATTTCGCGCCAAAATTGTGATAAAAAAGTTATTTTTGTGAAATGATTATCTTTTTTTTTAAATTAATCACAAAAATATCTTTTTATCACTATTTTGGCGCGAAATTCAAATTTTTAAGGTGGTAAAAGTGGTTTTTAATTATTTTAACTATCTTCCACACTGTTTAAAATTCTGAAAAAAATGTATGTTATAGAATTTGGTAAAACACATTTACAGAAAAAAAAACTGAGACAGTCCTCGAATGCCTTCACTGCAAAATGAATTTTGAAAACTTTTACTTCATTTTTCTATTTGAATTTGGCGCCAAAAAAATTGAAAAAAATACTGCGATGTATTTATTATTTATTTATTCCGCACGCTGCTGGAAAAAAAAATTCATTTAGAATTACTTGTATTTCAGATTTTTCCACTCATGTAAAACTTTGTGTACTCGTGGCGTTAATACTTTATTTTTTCGTCTTGCGAGGGTTTGCGTGGCTTTGACGGTATTTTTACCAGTGACGGTTCGCGGGGTTTTTTCTGGTACGGCCGAGGAACAAGAGGTGGCAATACAGATAGGTAGGGTCAGTTGCAGAGACCGCACCTATCTGTATTACCACCCCTTGTTCCTCGGCCTTACCAGAAAAAAACCCGCGAATCGTGACTGATTTTTACTTGTGCGAGTGTGATCGTGGCTTTTTACATTTGTGTGTTACATTTAGATTTATTATTACTATTATCATTGCACAGTTTTTTTTTGTGCCAGGTATATTTTTGATATGTTTGAAAGAGCGGCCGTCAAAATAGCGGCGGTGGAACCTGCGGAGATGGAAATGGTCGAAGGAAGAATGAGGAAAGAGGTGAACCAGAGGGATTTGAATGAGATGATGATGCAAACTTGTGGGCAGAAGACCGCGCCTGTGGATAGAAGCATGAAGAGGGTGACCGAGCAAATATTCGCTTCGTTAGAGAATGCTTTATGAAATTAGAAATAGAAACACAACGAAATGTTGAAGAATGTGAGAAATTTGTTGAATAAAATTTTGATGAAAAAAAAATGTCCCGCATTCATACATCTCATATAAAGTCGCTTTTTAACTAAATGATAAAAAAATGCGAGAATAATATGACAACGTCTCATTTTTTTGAGCGAGAAGTAAATATTCGAAATAAATAGAGCGAAAGGAATTATCAGAAAATCTATGTATGCAGCCATTCAAAATTTTGAATGTACTGTATGTACATATTTTAGCAAAATTTCTTCGATTTATTTTCAATTTTTATTTCCCGCTCACATAAATGATACGTTGTCAGTAGCGGCTCGTGGATGTTCGGCGGTGACCCAACGGAAGAAACTTTGACCGAAAAAGCAATGGAATATTTGCTTCCTCTATTAGAGTAAGCGGTGCAGCACGAGCGGCATCTTTGTCTTTGCCTCACCTACGGAAATCCACGAGCCGCCGCTGTACGTTGTCATATAATTTTCGCAGTATTTCATCATTTAGTCTAAATATGAGGTATGAATGTGCGCCATTAACACTTAATAATTCTGTTGTTTATATTTATAAAAATTTGGTTAAAACCTCAAATGAAACAAATCGAGTTATCCACTACAGAAAAGAAAACTGTAGCCTGCAGTTGTGAAATTTTCCGCGCGCGGCGCATTTTAAATTCGAAACAGTTTCGCGCACAAAAATTACCAGTCGTAGATAAGGCTTAAACCGCACCAGGTGATTACTCCATGGGAACGCCACAAGGCTAAATGTCAGTGTTTAAGTTTACAACAACAAAAAAAAAACAATTCAAGCTTATAATGTCTAATAATGAGGTTATAAATAAAAGTCATCACGTTCTAATTATATGATTTCATTGTGGGAGAATATTCGCGTCGTTTAAACATTTTGGACGGGTGCCGGCTTTGAACCGTACATCGCCCCCCGTTTTTTTTTTCTCTCTCCCTGTTTTCATTTCGGAAATCGCCAAAAATTTTCTCTCCACAAACGCGGAACCGTAAACAAGCCCACTCCGCGTGTGTGTTGTGTATATGCGTGTGTATTTCGATCGCGTCGTATTTTTAGAAGCGCATTTGACGAAAGGCGACCAAACGCCGCAGATCATCGCCGCGGAAACATGACTTCCTGAGTAATTTCGGAGTACGCAGAAGGTAGGTGGAAGCCCATTATTCCTTTCGGGAAAGCGATTGTCGTTTGGTTTCGTGGTAAATACGTATCGATACGTAACCGATGCATTAGTTTTCTAGGCAGCGGTCCAGAAAATGCGCGAGGCCGCGAACAGTTAACTCGAGATGGACTTCCTGATAGGAGGGCTCTCGGCGGCGGGCGCCGGCTTCTTCAGCAATCCGCTGGACGTGCTGAAGACGCGGATGCAGCTGCAGGGCGAGCTGAAGGCGAGGGGGCGGCACGCCGTCCACTACAGGAACGTGTTCCACGCGGCCGTCGTCGTGATCAGGAACGACGGCGTCGCTGGACTGCAGAAGGGGCTGGGGCCGGCGGTCGCGATGCACTTCATAAGGAACAGCATCCGGCTGGGGATCTACCAGCAGCTGGTGAAGAAGGGCTACGTGGTGGACGAGAAGGGCAACACGCTGTTCTACAGGAGCGCGGCGGCGAGCGCGCTGTCCGGGGCGGCGGGCGCCTTCATCGGGAGTCCCCTGTTCCTCATCAAGACGCAGCTGCAGTCGCAGACCACGAGGAAGGTCGCCGTCGGACACCAGCACGGACACTCGGGGACGGTGCCCGCCATCAAGCAGATCTATACGACGCACGGCGTAAGTATTTCAATTCCTTTCTTCAACTCTAAAAAAGAAGTAGCTATCGAATTGATTAAAACAGTGCGAACTTGCAGAAGAAAGATGGTCTTTCAATTCCTGTCTTCAATTGAAAAAAAAATCAAGCGGTTATCAGTGACGGTTCGCGGTTTTTTTTTCTGGTACGGCCGAGGTAGCAGAGGTGGTAATACAGATATCTGCCACCTCTGCAGTACCATGAGTCTCCCCGCAATCCGTGACTGCTTTTCACATTTACCACCCTGACCCCACCATCTATTTTTCTTCTATCTGTTGACACTTTTTTTAATGAAATAATCGATAACCACCAGTGACGGTTCGCGGGATTTTTTTCTGGTACGGCCGAGGAACAAGAGGTGGTAATACAGATAGGTGCGATCACCTTGCAACTGACCCTACCTATCTGTATTACCACCTCTTGTTACCTCGGCCGTACCAGAAAAAACCCCGCGAACCGTCACTGGTGGTTATTGATTATTTCATTAAAAAAAAGTGCCAACTGATAGAGGAAAAATAGATGGTGGAGTCAGGGTAGTAAAGGTGACGGATTGCGGGGAGACTCATGGTATCGTAGACGGTATTACCGTCTCTGCTACTTCGGCCGTACCATGAGCAACCCCGCGAGCCGTGGTTGCGCGGTCGATCGACTTGTTCGCTCAGTGCGTGCAGTAGAGATGCGCTGTCCTGGCCAATATTTATTTCCGCACGCCACCAGCCGCCACAAATTTGAAAACGTATCCAAAATTACAGGACGGCAAACGTAACTTGCCGTTGCGCAGTGGCAAAATAGTGGGCGGAACCTTCGAAGGGCGCTCTCGATAGATTTCGTGAAGAGTTCGCGCATCTGGTACATTCAATTATGTGGAGGAGAGCGCCCGGTAGAGTTGTAAATGAATAGCGCACGCGAAGAATTTGTGCAGAGATTGTACTCGACCGGTTGTAGAAAGAGGGAGCTTTCGCTTGCTCTCTGCGTGTCTGGCCAACTTGCATTTGACGTCCTGTAGCGTAAACGTGTTTTGTCATGTCATTGAATAGTTGAACCATAGGATCGTCAACAAGTATTTTCGCCAGGAGCGAAAGCTGTGTTTGCTAACTTTGTACAATTTTGGTCATCTCAAAAATTTAATGCTTTACTATAAAGCAAATATCTTGCAGATGCCACGACGAGACGCCACTAAACAAATTTGAAGGGCATGGGGATACAAAACAGACTCTAGAGGGCAGTGACGGTTCGGGGGTTTTTTTCTGACACGGCCGAGGAACAAGAGGTGGTAATACAGATAGGTAGGGTCAGTTGCAGAGATCTGTATTACCACCTCTGTTACCTCGGCCGTACCAGAAAAAAACCCGCGAACCGTCACTGCTAGAGGGAGAGAAAACATCTTTATTCAGACACTTACATAACTGTAATTTAACTTTTTCATTTATACAGTATGAAACTAGAGGGGTTAGTCTGTCCGGGCTATCGACCTAAGGTGCCCTGTCTTGAAGACGTACTCTATTACGCTGACCATAATTCAACATGAATAATTGCTGAAAACCAAAGTCCGAAATTAGGTTATGGTCAAACCTCAATTGACGCTGTCAGGAGCTACAGCTGATATTTAACATCCGCGGTTATCTTTAATTTTGGCCAACAAAAAAAAAAAATTCCAAGGCCAACTTTTGCGGAAAATAGCTACCGACTATAGTCCTTTGTACGGAGACAAAGTAAAACGAATATTTATAAAGCAAATATCCTGCAGCAGTGACGGTTCGCGGGTTTTTTTCTGGTACAGCCGAGGAACAAGAGGTGGTAATACACGCAACCAGCCGTCTCTGCAACTGACTCTACCTATCTGTATTGCCACCCTTGTTACCTCGGCCGTACCAGAAAACACCCCGCGAACCGTCACTGTCCTGCAGATACCATGAGACGCCACTAAACAAATTTGAAGAACGAAGAACTCTGACATAATCCAACCTGTATAAAATTGCTGAAAATCAATGTCCAAAGTTTTAGGTTATTGCCAAATCTCAATTGACACTGTCGGGAGCTACAGATGATATTTGACATCCGCAGTCAGGATCGCGCCAAGCGGGGGTGTTAGGGGTGCCCAGCAACCGGGCGGCAGGTCTTGGGGGTCGGCGGGCCTTAAGAGGCGCCCGAAACATCGAAAATCTTATTGGTTTTTTTCTAAATAATTTAGAGATGGTGTTCATTTTCTCTACCCCCCCCCCCCCCCCTCTTCACATTGAAAGGGGGCGGCAATTTTTTCCTCGCACCCCGGCTGCAACATACCTTGGTGCGGTCCTGTCCGCAGTCAATAAATTTTAGGTGTCTAAACAAAATTCCAAGGCCAACTTTGCGGAAAATAGCTACTGAATACTGACCGTACTAAAAAAAATATTTATTTTTTTTTTGACTCGTGCTTTCTCCATTAAATCACGACCGGGTATAGACTTATTCCTTAAAATTAATTGAAAACGTTAAACAGGGAGACATCCAGTGACGTTTCGCGGGGTTTTTTCTGGTACGGCCGAGGAACAAGAGGTGGTAATACAGATAGGTGCGGTCACGCAGCCAGCCGTCTCTGCAACTGACCCTACCTATCTGTATTACCACCTCTTGTTCCTCGGCCGTACCAGAAAAAACCCGCGAACCGTCACTGGAGACATCAAGGATCTATCTATTGATACCATAAAGTTGCTGTTCTGTTCTTTTGTTCGATCCACGTTAGAATATGCCTCTGTTGTTTGGAATCCACATCAGTTGTATTGAATTACAAAAATAAATAGAGTTCAAAGAAATTTTTTAAGATATGTTGCCTACAAATGGGGAATACCTTCAACTTTGGTAAATTATGAATATTTAGCGAGTCGTCTTAGCGGGCCCGCACACGGCCAATTATTATTTGAACGATAGTTTAGTCGAGGTATATAATGACATCACTGTAAATACAAGTGCGCACACACACCAACTATCGTCCAGCCCGATTTTTTAGTCAAAAGCAGTTGGTGAGCCCTTATGATTAAATAATAGTTGGTGGAGAATCGTAAGCGGGCCCGCACACGACCAATTATTAGTTGAGCGATTGTTTATTCGAGGTCTATAATGGCATTACCGTAAATGCAAGTGCGCGCACACACCAACTATCGTCCAGGCCGATTTTTTAGTCAAAAGAAGTTGGTGAGCCCTTATGATTAAATAATCGTTCTACTATCGTACAACTGGCATAGTTCCACAGTTCGCACACGATCGATAGTTTAGTTGATCATCGATCGTAAAAAGCCCGCGATAAGATATATAGATGCATATTCTTAAATATTGATATGCTGACAATATCTCTTTGGATCTATCCGCATCTAATCATATTTTAGCTTATTTGAGCATGTTTAATAATATTTAAGCAACATTTTTATTACATGAATTAATAATAATAAGTAATACTCTACTAAACTGTCTACACGCTCCGCATAAATTGAGTTGTGTCGGCGTCGTACTGTGTGCGCACGCCACATGATTTTTCCTCGACTAAATAGTTTAGTTGGTGAATAATCGTAACATGTATCCAACTCAGTCCAACTCAACTAAATAGTTTAGTCGTTGAACAATTGTCCGTGTGCGGGGCCCCTTAATATCCAGTCACCAGTTGATAGACGATTTTTTGCAAATATGTGTTTCCCTTATAACATTTTAAACAATCGCATAATTTGTCAGGAATTGTTGTGTATAATTAATTTTTGGGCGACAAATAGAACAAACTTTATATTTAGATTTAATTTTTCAAGAACAAATTATGGATACAACAATCCTATTGGTAGAATTATGCGGTTGGGTAATAAACTGAATGTAACTACGTCTTTTCCAATTTTTTCGGCTAGCTATGTGCGCTTTAAAAAATTTCTATTCTCTGTTTTCTCTGTTAACGTTAATGATTTTTTAGTTAATTAGTTTATAATAATGTTTATTTTTGATGGTTCCGAATGTTATTACGTATTTATTTTTTACTTTTATAATCATACTAGGTTGCTGTTTACATAATTAATTTATACTTAGTTAATGTACAAATGGGAAAACCCTTGAATAAATTATTACTATTATTATTATTATTATCAGGGTAGTCGATGAGGGTCATCATGACCTACTAAAAAATATTTTTGGGTTTTTTTGCGTAATTTGTATTCGGTGCTGAAAATAAAATTCCTTACACCAAACAGTAGAACGTAACGGGATTAACGAATAAAAAAATAATTATCATTATGCTGATAGATACTCCAAAAATTCCTAATCAGATTACATATATTTAAATAGAAACGTGCCGTTATCTCACAAGGATTTCAATGAAACTCCCAAGGCTAGCACATCACGTTTTTTTTTAAAGATTAATTCTAGCATTGGACTTTTTAAAGTGATTAAGTGATATACAATTGCGTGGCCGAAAATGTAATCATCAATCCACCATTTTTTGTTTATCAAACAGCAAACAAGAAAAAACCGCAAAACATTGAAATTAGGTTATTTCTGGGCATCTGTGAATTATATATACCGAGCGCCGTCTATTTTTACCGCGGTAAAGTTCAAAAACTTTCGATCCGCTCGATATAGATTTCGATTGGACGCGTTAAAAAACGATTCCATCACCCGGTTCTTTACCTATAGGCTACGTAGTATATATAATAATAATAATATTAATAATAACATATCTTTATTTCTACATTAATGTATACAGAGATATAAATTAGAAACGTCAACAACACAAATAGTCGGTGCCGGCGTAACAGGCAAGACAAGCATCCGCCCGTAGCGGCCAAATCCAGCGGCGGCGGCCAAAAGACAAAATTTTAATTATGAACGACAATGGAATTATTCATCGTAAAAGTTTCGAGTTGTTGGTTATTTCGATTTACTAGATGTTGCGATACAATCGACGGAGGACCGTTTTCGACAATTGACGGTTTCGCGGATTTTTTTTTCGGTACGGCCAAGGTAGCGGAGGTGGCAATACAGAGATCAGTTTTACCACCTCTGCTACTTTGGCCATACCAAAAAAAAAAAAACCCCGTGAGCCGTCACTGCTTTTCATTGCATTTTGCATCACCGTTTGCCAATTGTAATTTGCGCAATGTCACCTCCAATATTATCCATCAACGCCTGCAAAGTCTCCGGTTTGTTAATAAAGAGGTAGCCCTTCAGAAAAAGAAAATCTGGAGTCGTCATATCAATCGCGGCGACCATTTTTTGAGATGGCAACAGTAACAGTTCGCGGGTTTTTTTCTGGTACGGCCGAGGAACAAGAGGTGGTGATACAGATAGGTGCGGTCACGCAGCCAGCCGTCTTTGCAACTGACCCTACCTATCTGTATTGCCACCTCTTGTTCCTCGGTCCTACCAGAAAAAAAACCTCCGAACCGTCACTGGATTATTTACGCAGCGGTGTGGGCTGTAGCACCATCTTGCTGGAATAATATGTACCATTGTTATTGTCCATTCGCAAGAGTGTAAAGAGGAAGTGCCAAAGCATTGTTCTGTAGCGACCTCCATTGATCGTAACGCAGCACTTTTGAAGAAATGCGGTATATAAATCTTCATCGAGAAGTTAGCCACAGATATTTTTTAAAATGGCCGGGATCGTCTCAGGGACCGTAAATTGACATTAATTTACGTAATATAATTTGAAAAAAATCATCACAATACTTTTGTACTGAATACAGAGAAAGTAAAAATACTTCCAAACAATATAGAGATGATTTTGCAGCAGTGGCGGTTCACGGGTAATCGGGTAATTACCCCCCCCCCCCCCCTCTAATAATTTTTCGCTTATCAATTTTTATTGTTGAAAATTAAAAATTACCGATAGTCCATATTCCAAACAAACAATATAACCGGTAAATTTTTCCAACGCTTTAAAACTTTGGAAAAGGATGGGGAGATTTCACGGATGTGCATGAGAGCGGAAGCACCAGTTTATTTATCTTTTTTTTTTAATTACCACTGCTGCTATAAATCACTACTGCCATCGTCATATCGAAACTAAATGTTTGTATACAGTAGGGGTAATCGGTAGACAGTTTTTGTAAAAACCTTTTTATTACTTTTCGCATCCAAAATTTAAACTATTTTCTGTATCCATCCGTCAATTTTGGTAGCTTTATCTCTATACTCTATGGATTGAAAGATAAACCAATTCATGAATTTTCTCCACGATCACTGTAGAATTTAAGTACGTATTCCACAATCATAGAACGTACACTCACACTTGTTGCAGAATTAACATTCCATACCTTGTCATGGAATGAATTATAAGCATAGTGTTTTGTTCCATAGCAAGAGTGAGAATGTGTACATTCTATGATAAACATTGATTTCAGAATACTTAGATTCTAGTGGTCGTGGAGAAAGTATAGTAGATGCCATTCGCATTGAATTTTACTATTTGAAATGACTTTTTGTTGGCTCTTTAGATTTTTCAGCTTGTTTCTATGATAATTTGTCGGGATGTAATAATGCGTACGACAAATTTGTGGCGTACGAGCGGTAAAATTATACATCCGACTCTGCCGTCATCCACATAATTAAAACGTGACATTGTACGTTCTGGTTATAAATGATGGAATCGTTTTCGATCGTGAACCGAAAATAGGACTCTTTCAGAACGATTAGTCAGTGGGCAAAAAAGCGATACGTCAGGGCATTCCGAGATGTTTTCCGTTATTTTTAAATGTGGCAAGTCACGTGCGTCGTGGAGACTGGCCAAGCGATCGCTCCAATCTAAATTGGGTTTCATTCACGTAGATGAATCGTGGACATTGCACTGACCAGAAAAAAAAACAAATACCACCGCATAAGGAAAGGTACTATGAATGGTGCGAATATTAGAAACCAGTGACGGTTCGCGGGTTTTTTTTTTCTGGTACGGCCGAGGAACAAGATAGGTAGGGTCAGTTGCAGAGACGGCTGGCTGCGTGACCGCACCTATCTGTATTGCCACCTCTTGTTCCTCGGCCGTACCAGAAAAACCCCGCGAACCGTCACTGAATATTAGAAACTTCAGCAAAGATATTTATGTTGTTAGATGTAATCATTAATATTGGGATGAATTTATGTCCATAATGAAGTATTATCAACAGTAATCTAAGAAGTGCCTATGATTTTGCCGGCAATTATTAGTGTCAGGATCACCGCGAAAATCATAGGCACCCGTTAGATTTTCTAGAAGGAACAAGGAAGAATTATCCAGACGCTAGTAATTGAAAAATTTAAAAATCAGTCGCGTGTTGGATTCGAGAAGACAATTTTCCGAACAGAAAGTTTACACTTCATAATTTGAAAAATTAAGTTTAGTGACACCAAGTGTCAGACGTGTATTAATCTGCGCCACAATAATTGTTGTAAAAATGAGCTTACCAAGATTTTGAGAAATGCCTTTAAATGACTAGTACTGATGAAGACACTAACACGTTACCCGAAAATACGAATAGATCGAATTCACTGAGCAAACAATTTTAAAAGTCCGACGATAACTGACATTGTATACGTTATAGAAAATGTAACGCGTTGCTAGGCAATACCAACACAATGCATTCCCATGAATAATATCCACCCAAGGTGTATTGCCATGCATAATATGCACCGCGGTCTGTTACGCATCGTATTTTTTTTTATCATGTCATCAACATGATTTGATTTCTTTTCGTTAAAAAGTAAGAGGGGGTAATTGTCAAGAGAATATTGTTAATATTCTATTCTAAGAATTCTTGGAGCGTATGTACGAGTAAAGGACCACTGGAAGTGAAATGGAGCTTTTTCGAAATTTATGCATTTTGTATTTCGGGTCCATCAGAAATTCCACGTGTGGAAAAGAGCGGGCGAAAAACATTCAAAAAGATAGAAAGGCGAAATCTTAAGCGGCCCTTACACGTTCATGAATACATTACTTTATCAGAATGACATTTATAATGATCGTGTAACGTCGACAAAGTTGGAATGACGGGGGGGGGGGGGGGGGCGAATGATGCGAATCCGGATTTTCTGATCTCGGCACATCATTACTGTCATTACTGGTAATGTCATTATTAATGACCGTGTAAGGGCCGCATTAAGGCTGTAAAATTCAATAGCAATTTTTTTGATAAATCACAGATTCGAGGATTGTGGAGAGGTGTAGTCGGAACAATGCTGCGCGCCCTCGTCGGCTCCTCCGCCCAACTCACCTCTTTCGCCATGTCGAAAGACGCGCTGCGGGAGTACCAGATCTTCCACAAATCGCCGCTGCTCACGTCGCTGGTGGCCAGCATAATCGGAGGCTTCTTCCAGACCCTGATGATCACACCGTTCGATCTGGTTTCGACGCGCATCTACAATCAAGGTAATCCATCCTGAAAAAGAAAAAAAAACGGTATAACGTTTATTGCATTTAAAAAGTTTTTTTACGGGACGTTTTTTTTTAAAGCCAGATGTGATATTAAAAAAATTAAATTTTTCGATTTGCTGCCGTAGAAGAGATCCATTCTGAAAAGAAAACAATGTTATGTTTATGCCATTTAAGTTTTATAAGGATCGTTTTTTCTTAAATCGAGATTTGATTTAAAAAAAAAATGGTGATGTGGCCATCATGTTACTTTCTCCGACTTGATGGTATCATTTACGCTTCCATGATTTATTTTCAATTTAAATCATATTTTAAATGTACATCGAGCGTTTGGTGGACGCAAATGAAACTGACGTTTAAAACGTCACAATTATGAAAAATTATACTTCAAATTCAAAAAGTCAATTTACTCAAAAACTAAAGGGATTTCGAAAAAAACTTATCCTTTATAAGTTGTTCATTTTAGCATTCTCTACAATTATTATTAACATAAATTTTCTGTAACTATTATCGTTTTATAATTATAAACCAAAAATTCAAAAAAATAAATAAATTTTTTTCTCGAATAAAAATGATTTTATGAAAAATGTTTTCAAGCAAAAGATGTTCATTTCTTTGTTGTCTTCAAAGTTTGTTTAAATATTTTTGTGATATTTTTCATATTTAAGAAAATATTGACAAAAAACAAAAAAAAACAGTTAAGGTAAACGCCCACTTCCGGTGTACGAAATTTTACCAAAAGCTTTTCAGATCTTCAGATTATCAAATAAGACGGATGTTCAAAGTTTCATATCAATTACTCTATTAGTTTTTGAGATACAACACGCACAGACAGACACACACACACACACAAAAAAATTCCAGAAATTGTTGAAATGGCATCTAGGGACCCCAAAATGGATATTTCCGTAAAAAAAAATTTGAAAAAAAAATCACCATCACAATACTTTCTCGTACTTCGTAACGGAGAAAGTAAAAACGGTATAACGTTTTTAAAAGCCAGTTGCGATATTAAAAAAAATTTAAATTTTTCGATTTGCTGCCGTAGAAGAGATCCATTCTGAAGAGAAAACAATGCTATGTTTATGGCATTTAAGTTTTGTAAAAACCGTTTTTTTCTTAAATCGAGATTTGATATTAAAAAAAACAACAATAATGTACCTTTTTTGATATTTCTACTTTTGCGTTTGTCGTATTCAATTAATAACATGATATATTAACACAAACGATGGTGGCAGGTGACCTCGCAATCGACGCCAAAAACACGAAAAAGTACCTTTTGTTGATTTGCTAGTGTAGAAGAGATTGTTTTTTTTTTTTTATATTACCGCGGCTACATTATTCAAAAATTATAAGGTAATTCATTCTGTAAAGGAATGTTTATTGCATTTGAGTTTGAAATAAAAAACAAATATAAAACATGCAACTTTGTTCGATTTTTCTGATATTACCGCGCCCAAAGGCATTATTCAAAAAAAGTATGAATGGTTGTAATCCCGAGAGATGGGCAAAACTGCTACTTTTGAATCACGTTGCTACTTTTTAATAGCTGTGATTTTAAGCTGTGACTGTGCTCACATACGTTACGTGAGAACATAAGTAACACAATTTTCCCTTTTGTAATTTTACACTAATCACTGTTTAAGTAGCAGTAATTTTAATAACAGTGATTTTAAGTAGCAGTGAAATTTGTTTATTAGTAACAGTAGCGTTACGTGAAATATAGCCCATCCTTAGTAATCGCCAAAATTGAATCGAAAATAATAGTTAAAATTATAGTGTAATTCTTCAGCTATTAAAAATAATATAGGAACGTTTTATTTTGGTGCATTCTTAATATAGGACTAGATGCCAACGGCAAGGGACTTCTCTACAGAGGCATCGTCGACTGTTTCGTGAAGATATGGAGCACGGAGGGGTTCCTCGGGTTCTACAAGGGCGTCAGCGCTAATTATATGCGTCTGGCGCCCCACGGGGCGCTCTGCCTGGTCTTCTGGGACGTGCTCAAAAACCTCCAAGCGGAATACATCGACGCGAGGTGACCGCGACGGCAACGGGCACAAACACTCTTTCCACATTATTTTTATGTATAGTGTAAATAAGTTTATACAATATATATATTTTGCTTTATAAAAAAAAAAAAAGTAAGTGTGCGTAAAATTATTCAAAAAACCGCGCGCCCGCCGCTCAGCCTCGGACGCGTGCGCCCCGTCCCGACTACCTGTGGAACACCTAGAAATTAGTTACCTCAGAGACCGTCTCACCTGTAATCAGGTTCATTGACACCGTGCTCTATGTAGCTATGTTGATTTTTCCGCGGACGCAGTAACGGTACCGTCCAGGACGAGGAGGAGCGGCGTCTCCAGAGGTGCTCCGGGTATTCCACGGGGGTGTTCCGCGCGCCCCCCGCCGCACGCGCGCGCTCGCGCGCCCCTATGTGGCAACGGCAGCGACGCTCCCCAGTGTGTTCCAGATGAGAGCGTGACGGACGGGCGCCCCCATCCCCCGCCGCAATCATGCACGAACTCTTCATGCAGGTCCTCAAGAACAGGGACCTCTCGAGGGCCGGGGACCTCTTCTCTGTTCGGGACGCTGTCATCGTCAATGATCTCACCGAAGTTGTAAGTCACTAATTCACAGACAAATTGTTAATTAATAATTTAAACAAAATGGATTGTTCAATGATAAGGGATTATCGTTATATCAACTTTTTATATAAAAAAAAATATAACAACCGTAAAGCAAAAGTAAATTTGTTATGTAGGAAGCTTCTACTTCGTTATACATTACTGATGCAGATTTCCGTTACTTTTCAGTACTTGTAATTAATCATTAATTTCAGGTACAATACTCGTTACTGAATACTTATAGAAGTCTGAATCGGTAAGAGGTACATCCTTACAGTATTCCTTCGAAGTTTAAAGGTATACATACCTGTGAAGTATGAATACTCGAGCGATCATTTCCTATAGTAACTAATCACGAATTATTTTCCATCTTGATATTTATTACTTCAGATCTCGTCGTGTACCGAGTACTCCTACTTTTTCTGCATCACGGTTATACATGCTTTTATATGGAATAAATTACTTTTTACTTTCCCTAGTAGCACAATTTGTGTCGGAAATATTTTAATTCAAATAAAACGAATAACTTTGTTGGTATCACCTTATTAACTATAGTTTCGACAATTTCAGCTTGTCATTTTCAAACTATGCTGAAACAAGCTGAAATTGTCGAAACTATAGTAACCACTCCAAGTTAATAAAGTGATACTAACAAAGTTATTCGTTTTATTTCAATTATTCAAAATGTATCACGAAGTGAAAGCCTCCACAATTACTTATGGAAATATTTTACAAATATTGATTTTACATTTTTATGTTTCGGAAATATTAAAAGGCCAAAGTAAATATTTATATAATATGTCTATGGAAATGTTGAAATAAAATTATTATATAAACATGTTCTATATATTTCAATCCATATATTTAGCAAGTAACATTTTATAAATATATCCAAAGAAATATATAGATGACAGAAAAAGGCAACACTGTACTGTCTCTGTCTATTCTGCCACTGTTTGAACAGTTTTACACGCAAACGTCTGTGCTAGTGGCTATTTCGTCATATATTCCTGTCTATTCTCTCAGCCAGTGTATAATTTATTTGCAAACTTCAAAGGGTGACTGTAAGTAGAGTACTCGAGACGTGTCGGGCAGTGACCGTCTTAAAGTCAATTGGCTCCGGAGATTTGTTATCGTGTTCTCTCAATACTTTCTCACTCCGCGCAAACTTTACCCCCACACATCTCGAGTGCTCGGTAATACTGTACATGCGTTTGGGATTCGCACCACAACCACATATATCATGATATTTCCCCAACATTTTTTTACAAATATTGCAAAAATATATACATAGTAATATTTCCTTAATATTTCATACAAATATTGCTAAAACATATAAAAATCTGTCATAATCAATATCACAGAAGTATGTGTTTTTCAATATTTAAGAAATATTTTGTGCCACTAGGGTTGTAACACTTTGACTGCAGTCAAACGAATTAATCAAAAAGTTATACAAACAATGTAAAAAGTGTTTTATTGATCATATAAAAGCATGTATAACGAAGTCGAAGCTACCTACATAACAAATAATAAAAAAGAGCTTCGTAAAAATAAATTTAAGTCGACGAAACACACTCTTTGATGGCTAGACGACTACCGTACGCGATGATATTAACACTGAATTTATAAGGTTGCAGGTTACACTACTTGATAAAGTGTTTTGTGCGTATTCGTGAAAGAAACTAATGGGACAACGCGATTTACCACTTTTTCAAGTCTTTAGGTTATTAACCCTTTAGCTACTAAAAAGTTTTCAAGAAACTGGCTGCCTGAACGCAAAAAAACAAAGACTGAAAATTTGATAAATTTTATTCCATTTGAACCAACGTATCATGTTACTAGTGGTTGTAAATAAGCGATTCACGGCACAAAAGAACGGCAAAAAATATGTGAATCGCTTATTGACGACAGCCGTAGTTACTGTCGAGTTTACCCGAGTCGCTTATTGACGACAGCCGCAGTTAAAGGGTTAAACACGCTAATTCAGGCTTTGATTCACAGAACACGAACTATGATAATATTTTGTTTACCCTGTTTAATACTGATAATAACTTTGATTTTAAATTTTTCACAATTGGAATTGTCATTACAACTAATTTTGATTTTAATTTTAATTTTCGAGAACAAAGTATAGTGTACAACTCGCATATAATCACTCGAACGATTTGCTCCACCCGCCTACGGCTCGTTCTCGTGATTAATAGCCATCATTATATGCTCGTTGTACAATATACTATTATAACCAGTGGTGCATTGGAAGGGGAACGTGGATGAACGAAGTTCCCCCACCTTTTTTAAGAAACGGAACGCGTTTGTGTTTGTTAATATTTTGTATAGTAAGAATAAAAAAAAATAAAAAAGCTTACAAGGAAAATAATAGTTTGCTTAAAAGAAGGTGATCTCCCAAAAATTTTCAGCAAGCTGCTTGTGGAAAGTCGCGGATTATTTTTTTTTGCTCTCACCAGTTTTGCTCGAAAATTTCAACCAGGAGTAACAGGAGAGCAGAAATTAAAAGAGTAATTGGTGCGAAAATGATTTCGAATTTTAAATAAAATTTTGACACTGTTTTGCTCGAAAATTTCAACCAGGAGTAACAGGAGAGCAGATATTAAAAGAGTAATTTGGGGCAAAAATAATTTCAATTTTTTCACCAGGAGGAACGGGAGAGCAGGAATTAAAAGAGTAATTTGACGAGAAAATAATTTATTCTTTATTGAATTTTTTTTTAAGTTTTACAATAACTTACTTCTTTGCTCTCACCATGCGTTCCCTTACTTCTTATTTTACCAATACACCACTGATTATAACTGTACTTACCTAAAAAGAAATCCATCAACCCGTAACTGCTGTTGTCCGGTCAATTTGACCGGTAGGAAACAGAATTGATTAATATCTTGACAAATAACACGACCCACAACTGCGCGTATATCAGCCGACTGACATTCAGTGTGTAAGAAAATACATTAGCGGATGAATGAATACGGAACTAAAAAATTAACCGCGTTATTTAAATTCCAAATAGTGCAACAGTCAAATTGACCGGAGAACAGCAGTTACGGGTTAAACTTCGAAAACACCAAACACACCACTTTAACCCTTTCACTACGGGAGTCGTCAATAAGCGACTTGATAATTCCACCTTGTATTACGGCAGTCGTCAATAGACGATTTCGAGTTTGAATTAAAAGGGAAAAAAATACATATTTCACCTATTTGCAAAACTATAACCCCTATGAGGGCGAAACTGGAGTTAAGAAGATAATTTAGTAAATGTGATTTTGCAAAAAAAATTGGTGTTTCTGCAGTCGTGTATATTTTTCCCCGTAGTTAAAGGGTTAAACCCACATTTCACCCCAGGCTTTGTTGTTGATTATTTTATACTTGTCCTAGAAAAAAAATCCATTAATCTTGTAAATCACCAAAACGCACCACTTTTAATCGGTGATTTTTTTATACTTCCGTTCCACATACTGATGCTAGTATACGGTTTTTGCTTTAAAATGTTACTCTTACCCAATTTATCGTCCGACCCCGGTGTGACACACAAGTTATAAAAAAAATTAGTGTGCCGGTCCATCCAGCAGATTTTTCGGTTCCCGTGGCAACCGAAGCTTTCAATTGCTGAAACAAACAAAAAAAGAGATTTGCAAACAACAACTCCCAAACATGCATCGTTTGGCGTCGTTCAGATCCTGGGAAATTCCACGTACGTACTTTTATTTTCATTAAATACTGTGTTGTAATTATGTAGTTACTCACCCAAAACTGTTCTTCATGTAATTGTCAGAATTTTATTATTTCGGGGTTAGGTTAGGTTAAGTCAGGTTAGATTTAAATATGCGTGGATCACACTACCGTTTTTAAAGGGGCTTTACAGGTCTTTTCTGTAAGTTTCAACATCATTTTACACTACTAAACATTTTTCTAAATGTAAACCAAATTCTGTGCTCGATTAATTGGATTTTGCTTTTTAAACAAATTTTGTTTCAAAGTGAAACAAGCATGGCATTCTTTATTTTATTTTTCGTACATAACCTACAGTCTGCGACATTATTTTATCCGGCTCACTTTTCTAAATCTCTGTCGAATTCACCGTTCCGGCATTTGGTTACGCTTTTGGAGAAGGTTCAACCGTTGGCTCTTAATTTTAATCACAACGACGATTAAACCATTTCTAGGTAAATAATAATAAAATGTATAATATACCATGTAAACAATTTATATTTTTTTGCTGAAAGACTTAGGTCGCTGGCCCATTGTATTCCTCTAAGGAGGGCAATAAACGATTATTATTAAAAAAAAAATTAATAATAAAAATTGTTTATTGCCCACCTTAGAGGAATACAATGGGCCAGCGACCTAAGTCTTTCAGCAAGACGATGGTTAAAAACCATTTCTAGGTAAATAATAATAAAAATCATCCCTCCTTAGAGAAAAAAAATGGGCCAGCGACCTAAGTCTTTCAGCCACATTTCTAGGTAATTTCAAATAAAACAACTTTTAACGCAACCGGAAATATTTTTTAACTTCAACCTCACTTATTGCAGATGCATTAAATAAGTCTTTATTACATTTATTTAATATTTTTTTATAATCAAAAAAACCAAAGGGAAAACAGACGCTGCTCTCAAAATAATCTAAAACGTTAATTTTAACTTGTGCCCGGGGTGTTTCGTTTACTTTTTCCAGCTCAAGGAGATAACGGCGATAGCCTCGCTGTCGGACTACGCACACAACAACAACGACCAGAGCGTCGTCGAGATATGCGTGACGAGGGTGACGTCCTGCATAAGGGAGACGGGCAGCGCCGGGCAGCACTGCGAGGCCCTCGTCACCCTGCTCGAGTCCTGCCTACATCACAACCTGCAGATCTCCTCCCGGGGAGAGGATCCGCCCCACGCCAAGATCTCCAGCGATGTGATATCGTGTATATTTCTTGTAAGTAATTTATATGTTTTATTTTATTTATTTATATATTAAAGGGATAATACCTTTTTTATACATTAACCCTTTAACTGCGGCTGTCGTCAATAAGCGACTCGGATAAACTTTTTACTTTGAGTTGAAACTTGAAATGTAGTCAGTTCGTTGTGTGCGCCCGAACAGTGCAAATCGTAAAAGAAGACTTAGAAATATTGATGTTTTTTTCACGTCGGTTCGAATGGAATAAAATGTATCAAATTTTCAGTCTTTGTTTTTTTGCGTTCAGGCAGCCAGTTTCTTGAAAACTTTTTAGTAGCTAAAGGGTTAAAATACAAATGAACTTAAAATACTTAAAAATAAAATTATATGTATATTAGTTTATAACAAAAAGACAATACTTCACAATAACAATGTTTATAATAACTCTCGTATCAGTGATAATACAATAACAAAATAATATATTGGGCTGCTAATAACGCTCAAGGCGGCCAGATGCACGATTTGATCGGGAGTCCCACACCTTCTGACCCACGGGGATTCTCACACCATCTTCCCTCTCCTCGCTTGTGGGAAGAACGTTTCCGATATTGAATTCCTTCTCTTGACTGCTAGGCCCCGAAATTCCGTCCACTTTTGATTCGCCGCTAACATGTACATATACACAGTGGGCCAAAGAAAAACAATATTTGGCATATCGCTTAATTCGTTTAAAAAATCATTATATTCAATTCATTTATTTATATTTTCTTAATTTTAGCACTTATTTTGAGTATTATTAATTGCTTTTTTGGATATTTTTGTTGTAAAAGGTGTACTGTATAAATAAATAAATAATTGGAATTGTTTAGTGGGACTTATCGGTCGAAAACATAATTTTCAACAGATAAGTTCGTCTAAACAATTCCAAAAATAAATATAAAACCGAATTTAGATCACGGGTGTGCGGCTTGGGTCTGGTAGGAAAATTCTTGTTATTTACTGCCAATATTTCGCCGTTTATATACAGCTTCATCAGGGCTCTAATTAAATCGATCAACAAAACGTGGTATTGGTTAACATAACTGTAGGTTATGTTAACTAATACCACGGTAATTCGGTTTTCTAACTATAACGGCTGTTATATCCCTTCGTATAAATATATGTATATAAATAAATGGGATCCGTAACATCACAAACTATTTTTCAGAATTACAGCAAGCAGTCGGTAATGGAGCGGGCGCTTCCTGTAGCGGTGAAATTCCTGCACAAGGGCAACAAGGAGCTGTCGAGGAATATGGCTTCGTACTTATCTTTAGCGGCGATCGAGCACGCTTCCTTGCTGAGCCCGCACGTCCAGCCGATAATGGATTCTATTATTTCAGGTATTAATTGTTTGTGTGCTATTTATCAGAAAAGAATGATTGTTTTTCCCATCAACGACAACTGTGAATGACTGTACAACCGTACTATGCCGATGAGACCGATGTAGGTCTAAACAGGTCTGCAATTATACGGGGAGGCAATGTAATGTAGTTATTGGTATTAATATATAATAATATTTACACAGGTCTCTTAAATCTAGGTACGTTAAGTTACGTTAAGTTATAATTAATGTTTACTATTTCGGGTAATAATGGGCGCGTTTGGCAGAATTTTCAACTCTCAACATGTTTATTCTCACGTACAATGAATGTTGGTATTTGTTGAACGTTACTTCGGCCATTCTGATTGCAGTACTTTGTTTGTGTACTTTTAATTATAACTTAAATTAAGCTATTCGCACAAAAGCATTTACTTTCTAATCCATCTGCAATTCGTTACATGATGAATCATATTTTTATCATAAGACTTTGGTAATTTCCATAACTTCGACAACTCCGATGCTCAGTCTAATTTGTTCGCTTGGGAAAATGAAAATGAATTTGTTCACGATCAAAAATCAGTTCATCAGAAAATTCCCCAACGGTTCGCAGTACATTTCCAACTGTTTTGTCTGATTAACGCGCCCAATTTTTTTTTTCTTTTTATCATTAAATGAATCATTGTTTCCCCATCAACGACAATGGCGAATGACAGTAAGATCGTATTATGCCGATGAGACTGATTTAAGTCTAAACTAGCCCGCATTTGTGATTAACGGGGAGACAGTAATTAATATTTACCATTATTATTGCTAGAATTAATAATAATAATAATGTTTATTGTTGTTAGATACCATAAAGGTTTACAAAAGTCGAGCACATTAATGACAATAAAATAAAATCAAATACAATAAAATATAATCGCATGTGTACAGGCTAAAAGCACACTTAAAACTAATTACACTCATGGTCAAATTAAAATCTACAGATATTACAATATCACAGTCAATTGTGACACTGTCATTGTCTGTAACAAAATAACACCGTTTAAACAACAGATGTCGCTTTAATGATTTTTCTAATCTAGTGTATGCTGTTTTGGTATATTACAATTAGGAAAATAAGTGCAGAATTAAAAAAAAAAAAAAAAAACAGGAAACTATACTATAAAATAAATAAAAAAAGCCCAAACCAGAAAAAAAAAACCATAGGTTAAAGATTATGTAAATAAAAAAAAAACTGTAAATAAAATGTAAACAAACACAAGAACAAGAAAACACAGCAGTAGGGTCGCCCGCGACGAGCTGCAGTTGTCTCTCGGCCAACTGCAGAGAGAACCAACACAACTGACCGTGCAGAATTTAAATCCATGAATGGGTGTCACTTTAACCTTCCAGGCGGGGCGTCCTAAAACTTGACACCGTAGCGGGCACCGGGTCTCAGAGACCCAAGCAAAAAAACAATCTCCTGCATAAAATTTAACTAAGTTTTATTTTTTAATTTCAAATAACTAAAATATCATACAAACTCTTCGCTTTCCGAACGTGAACTAAAGAATGAATTATTAAGTTACTCGGCTAGACAACTCGCAAAAAACAGTTTGTTGAAAATTGACGAACGTTTATTTGCGCACCGGGTCTCACACAGACTTGGCGCCTGGCCCGGAATAATATAATATAGATTTTTTTGCTATTTCATACTTTTATTGAACGATTTTGTTTTCCCAGGCAACTACCCGCTGTGCAGGGTGCTCGCTCAGATATACGAATTGTCCCCGGAACCGCTGCAGGGTCACGCCATGGCCTTAGTCTCTCTTCTACCGCACTGTGATAACCAGGAGAAGCTCGCCCTGCTGCACCTCTTCTCCCTCATCGCTAAAGATAATCCCTCGGTGAGCTAATATTTACGGTTAAACAAATGGAATACGTTTAAGGACTGTAATTTATTTATTTATTCATGGGCAGTACACCCTATTTTTATAAACCAATTTTATTGTTAATTAAATACACGGAGTAATAAGAAATAGATATTGGTAATACCACTAAATAATAATAATAATAATCTTTATTTTCTCATTAAAAATAGTTACAAAGTACCAGCTTAATTACGGTAATGTAGCTTGAGAAAGTTCCAGCACCCGTGTTCAAAACACTGCTGGTCTACCACTCAAACCCAAATAATAATAATAATTTATTTACGGGTAACCCCTTTTACAAAAATAATTACAAAATACAAAAATTACAAAACGATTTGAAGAAATATCTTACAGCAAAAGCATATTACTCAATCTCGGAATATTTAAATGATTGCCAAGGTCTGTAAATTTTTATAATTTTTAAGTTGTATTTTTTATTTGTCCTAATTTTAGTTCTGACATTTGTAATACATGATCATCATGTCATAATGCAAATAAATCTAATCTAAAATACTGTAATACAAAACTAAAAATGAATTTACAAAATTAAGAAAAAATAATAAAATAAAATACAAACTAGATCACTACCTAAACTAAAATGTTACTAAATATATATAAATTTATAAAATTAAGAAAATAAATTTTAAAAAATGAGATAGAAATTTTGGCGGCCCGTTGGTGTAGTGGGTACAGGCGAGCACTTTGTGTCGGTTGCACCGCGTGGCGTGTGGGTTCAAATCCCAGCCCGGCCGAAAGATTTTTCGGGGATCGAGAAGTATTCGCTCGGGTCCGTGGTTGTTGTATATGTCTTACATTATTCATTTGTTCATTTATTCATCCCAAATTGTACACAAATATATAACCTTGTCGTGACTAAGAAAAGAGATACAAATTTAACATCTGCCTAAACTAAAATATAACTAAAAAAAATAAAATTCAAAATAAGCAAAAACAAAATCAATTCAAATGAATAATAATAATAATAATGTTTATTGGTGTTATGGATACATAGATCTTACACAAGTCAATTTACAACTGTTAAGTGTTAAACTTATACTCTAAAAAATCCGCACAACTATAGAAGGCTTCTTTTAAGAGGATGGCTTTTACAGCATGTTACAGCATGTCAGCTTCACGGGTGGCAATTCCTTTAAGCACACAGGCAACTTATTATAGAATTTAATGCTAAAATAACTATGGCCGTATTGGCATCTACTTAACCGTAATGGAATATACCTATAATACAACGAATAAATTAAACAAATGGTGTCTTATTTAAATTCATTTTCAAGAGGATTTCATAACCAAATTTTGACAAACGTCAAAACAGACTCGATTAATCAATTTGTTTGCGTGTGAACCGCTGTTCTTACTGGTTGTTAACAAAACGACTTTTTTATATATAACGGACTCTAAAACTGAATACCGTAAAGGAGTAAAACTGCTCGTACGTCGAAAGCACGATTCGTTTTAGGAGTTTCACGCTTTCATTTACCGCATATTTTCAGCTGTTGGAGGCCAGCGTGCCGCAGCTGTGCGAGTACCTGAGCAGCTCGGTGACGGCGAGCCAGACGCTGCAGGTCTTCCTCAACATGGCGGAGAAGAGGCCGTCGTTGCTGGCGGACCACGTGGCCGCGATGAAACAGGCCGCCCAGAGGCACCCGCAGACCGTCTGCCTGGCAGCGCAGGTCATCGGCGCTGTGGGTAAACTCAGCAAGGCAAGTATTTCACAATCGAGCAAACAATTATCGTTTCTCCATCAAGCTACAGACCAGTTTCAGACTCTACAATGGGGTTTCACGCCTCTTTCAACCTCTTCACGTTGTTGCGACAAGCGAAAAAAAGAAAACAAAAAGTTTTATCCCTTTAGCGTCATCTTTGGAATATTTATTTTAACGTAACAACAACAAAAATAGTAGTATGGGTTTAAAAATTAAAATTCACTTGGTTTTTTTCACGATTAAATTGTTTTATTTTCAACTTAATCGTGAAACAAACCCAAGTGAATTCTAATTTTTAAACCCATATTAACATAATGTTTCACCAAGTGATCAATGAGAAACAAGTATATGACAAAAATAGTAGATTATACAGAGTATTTTTTTTATCGTGGGCCATAGGATTTTATATGCTAAAAATTATAGCTTGTATTAATGTATATTTTATCATAAAATTTTGAAGGAAATTTTAGTTAGTAATATAAATCAATTATTTTTTTACATGTGGCGCTAGTCAGAATAATTTAAACATGTTTTATTCCATTAAAAAATGAAATTATTTAAAATAAATAACTGAGCAAAAAAGTGCCTTGAATTTCTGAAATGTCAGATTGATTAGCGAATTAATTTCATTTTTTAATGGAATAAAACATGTTTAAGCTAATCTAATTAAGCGCATCATGTGGAAAAGTAATTGATTTATATTACTAACTAAAATTCGCTTTAAAATTATATATTGAAATATGCATTAAAACAAGGTATAATTTTTAACATGTAAAATCCTATGGCCCACGATAAAAAAAACGTACTGTATATCTAGGGAGAGAAATGCGTGATTTTTCCCGAGGTGCAAATTTGTATCCCGAGGGTGAAAGCCTGTCTCTCTCTCTCAATTCTTAATGAGATCTTTACATAACTTTTTGAATGATATTAAAAATTACTTCTTATGAGCTTTGGAAACTTTGAAAAATTCTTTTCAAGAGTAGTGTTTAAAATGTTATTTTTCATTTAAGGCCAGAGCCCAAGACGCTTTAAATTTCGTCCTGGAATACCTGCCCAAAGCGGACAGGGGCTCCCAGAGCACACTCCTCAGGGAAGCGACGTTGCTCTGCAGCTCTTATCCCGTCCTCTTCACCTTGTTCACCGATAAAGTGTTGGCGGGCGTCCGGAAACACACCAGGTGAGCTGTCTGTTGATCGAAAGAACATCATCAAGTCGGCCTTGACTTTTAAATACCAATACACCAAACAGAAAATAGTTTAAGTGGCAAAATTATTATTAACTAATTTGTGGTTTAACCGCTTAATGCACTCAGCCGTGTATACCCGGGTTAAAGAAACTGAAGAATTCTCGCTTACCCGAATTAGAATTTGGTTTTCACGGAGGAATTCAGCCGACTATATACGTTGAATAGTTCCATACAGATTAGAGCTTAACCCTAAAAAATTACATGAACATTTATTTGCATCCCCAGTTAAAGTAAGCCCATCCACAAAATAAGTCTTATTTAATTTTATATTTTAATGGTGCATTAAGTGGTTAACCTAAAGTTTAAGTTTAATACATATCGCATTGTTTTTCATTTGAAAATTGCGTTTATGATAGTAAAGTTGACAGTAACATAAATTTCAAAACTGAAGTGTCAACAACATGAAGTTTTGATCTCGTTTCCTAAATACTATACGTAGAAAAATTATTACTAATTCTTTTAAATGAGGTTATAACTATTGCAGCTAACATCTTTTTATGCCAAGTGTAATATAACATATCACGTTCTTCATTTAAAAATTGCATTTTGACAGTGAAGTCACCGGTAGCGTAAAGGATCCCGCACAAATCTTATGGAAATTGAATTTCGGTCAAATGACTTGAAATTTTCAGAAGAGTTTCTTCAAGTCATGCCGAGAAAAAGTCCTGATGGGCACAAAGTTCCTAGATGCTTTGGAGCCGAGATGTAACCGATGGAAAGTTGAAAAACGCGTTTTTTCTGAAAATTTCAAGTCATTTGACCGAAATTCAATTTCCATAAGATTTGTGTAGGGTCCTTTCAAAACTGAACTGTCGACATCTTGCTTTAAACAAAAGTTTTTATTTTGTTTCCATAACAATCTTTACATAAATAATAAATTTGCCACAAACTAATAGTTTTTTCAGACGAAGGAAAATAAATTGTATAAACTGATTGTTCCAGTACAAATCAAATCAACCAATTACCGGTTGTCCCCGCATCCGCGCAGAATCAAGTCACGTCCGGCGGGGTGACGATTGTGAAAGTCGGCGGCGGAGGAGTGCAGTCCCCCGGCATGGTCACGCCCCAGGGGGGATACACCAGGAGGGCGAAACTGGGCGACTCCAGGAGCACGGGCCGACTGCACACGACCACCAATACAAACACGCACAGGAGCATGACGAGGCTGAACATTGCAGGTATTAATTTAGGATTGAATTAAATAAAAAAAAAACATTACATCCAATGACACAATTTTTTCAAAATAATTTCTAATTCTCTAATGCCCGGTTGCACCAACAACTCTAGTTAAGTTATATTGAATACTTGTTGTGCTACTTTCCTGATGGAACCATATTTTCAAGTTGGGTAAAGTAAAACGCTTGTTTTGTTCCATAATTTTATTTTCAGTTGCCTGACACGTGTTTTTAACTTTGAAAATGATCCTAACCGATCGAAACACGTGTCAGGCAACTGAAAATAAAATTATGGAACAAAACAAGCGTTTTACTTTACCCATCTAGTTAAGTTAGGTAACTCGGATTAATATTATAATCCGCATTTAAATGACAAGCGTTGCACCGACGTATTATAAAGCGAAGTTAGCAAACATGAGGTTAGACCCGACAACATTGCATATATTGACATCGAGTCTATTCCGATTGGCCCGCGGCCCACTAGTCCACGTGTTCGACATCAACACTGCAGTCGCCCACTAATGGAAATACTTGTAAATTATTTGATTCATGTCAAAACTGACAAGGGAAAGGCGCGAAAGGCCTGAAAATTATACTCCAGCTGAAAAGCGACAATTGCTTGAAGTTGTGCAGAAATATTTCAAAATTCTGGAGAACAACTGATTAAAATCGAATTAAAAAAATATCGAAAAATGCTGCTTTTGATAGCTGAAAAATACCATTTTTATAGGTGGAAAATGCCCCATTGTTGACTGCTGAAAAATATCATTTTTGACAGTTGAATAATATACTTCTTAACAAATTTATTTGTAATTCATTGGAGATGTTAAAAGTTGTTGAAGTGACTTGAGTGACTCAAGTGGAAGTTAAATTAAAGGGTGGTGGGTGGGCACTATCCTAAAATCCAACCATATTACCAGTTAAAATTTTCTTGCGAGTTGCTAATTTTTTAAAATTCTAAATTTTGAATTGTCAAATCTACAACGAAAAATTTGAAATAAATATAAATCGTGCAGTTAAAATTTTGCAAAAAATTAATTCAGTTTGGGAAACATCATTCTTTCAAAATAATTTTGTTTTTTTAAAATCCAACAATTTTCTTGCGAGAACTGATGGGGTTACCTTCAAGAAGAAAGCGGAGGCTTGGGGACATGTGGCATCCGATTTCAATGCCTCACCTAACAATGTGGAGAGGATGCCAATGCAGCTGAAACATTAATCTTAGTAATAAATGTCTTTAATTATATTTGCTAGTTACCATACCACGTTTATACACAAATATCAACCCTTATTAAACTTTAACAGCCGAAATATCTGTGGTTAGATAACCCATGCTTACTAACTCAGGTTAGGGGTAAAATTGGTTGGTGCACCTGAAAAAGCTCTAATTTCGGATTACATAACACGAGTTGCATAACTCGTCACTAATTCAGGTTGACGCAACCGGGCATAAGGGCCGGTTGTTCAATAGTAGCTTAAACCAAGTTTAACCTTAAACTCTCTTTGGATTACTGTTGGCGTTGTTCAAACACAGTTTAAAGGTAAGCGCGTAAAATGACAGTTTATAACCTTAAAATAATTTAAACTGAATATTGGATTGATGAGGCTGTTACTTGGTGAAATTCCATATCAAATGATCATCTGCCTGATGAAGCCAATGTGTGGCGAAACATATGTCGCAGTGTTCGACATTAAAAATTTGTGAAAATTCTCAAACACACGTGTTTTACTTACCACATAATTTAAACGGAGTTTAAGGTAATCTCGGTTTTGGCTGTCATTGAACAGCTGGCCTTTAATTTGTTGCTAAATATCTGTTCTACCATCAATACCAAAGAGTTTATGTC
Source organism: Ocypus olens (assembly GCA_910593695.2). Lineage (NCBI taxonomy): Eukaryota > Metazoa > Arthropoda > Insecta > Coleoptera > Staphylinidae > Ocypus > Ocypus olens. The sequence goes on from OU343053.1 coordinate 58,667,603, forward strand.
ACGATACACTCTTTAAAGTAAATAATATTATTACTAAGTGTTACTAAAGCCTATAATGTTTGTTGTACTCGCTGGAGTACAATGGGAACTAATGGGTTAATATTAAATACCTTTTTTTTTTTTGGATGCACTGCTAATTGTGAAACAATTTTAATGGACTTTAAATTATTAATCCATTTATCACGAACTTGACATTTTAAAATTGTCATTTTCGGCAATTGCAAATGATCATCGTTAGTAGTTAAAAATTGCATTTTCCGCTGGTTAAAATGGTCATCGTTGGCAGTTGAAAGTTTTTATTTTTGACAGTTGGTAATTGTAAGGTGTGAGCCACAGAATTTTGTTTTGCCTGAGAGAGAGAAACATGGCAGTCATGTCTGAGATTAATTCATTTTTTAAATCTCATGACGTAATAATATGCGACATACCTCATTTATCTCACGGCCAACTCTGAAACAAAATTTTGCGGCTCACATGATACATTTGCCGAATGTGAAACAATTTTTAAGGGCTTTCGGATCTCTACACCTCTTAACGGACTTTAAATTATCAAATCCGTGAATTCACCTTTTCAAGAACGTTTGTGTAACAATTTTAGGAGGTTCTGTCGGAGGTCTGCATAAAAGCATGACCAGATTGAGCTCATCCCAGCAGATCAATTCACTCCCTGTACCTTCCCCAGCAGCGCCCACGCCGCCCCTGTCGAATAACGTTATCGTGACCGGCACGAACAAGTGGGGCATCCCGAACATGCGGGTCCTGAGCGGAGGAGTCACCGTGACCACCATCCACCCGCCGCCCAGGATGCAGAGGCCCCTCAGCCAGGGACCCCTGCTGCACTCCTCCGCCGCAGGCAACACGGCGAATCACACAAATCAAGTGAGTATTGCACAATCGAACGAAACATTTTTACTTTCTCCGTTACGAAGTACAAGAAAGTATTGTGATCGTGATTTTTTTTCAAAAATTTTTTTTTACGGAAATATCCCTTTTGGGGTCCCTAGATGACATTTCAACAATTTGTGGAAAAAAAAATTTTGTGTTGTGTGTGTGTCTACTGTGTGTCTGTCTGTCTGTGTGCGCTGTATCTCAAAAACTAATAGAGCAATTGATATAAAACTTTGAACATACGTCTTATTTGATAATCCGAAGAACTGAAAAGCTTTTGGTAAAATTTCGTACACCGGAAGTGGGCGTTTACCTTAACTGTTTTTTGTTTTTTGCCAATATTTTCTTGAATATGAAAAATATCACAAAAACATTTAAACAAACATCGAAGACAACAAAGAAATGAACATCTTTTACTTGAAACCATTTTTCATAAAATCATTTTTATTCGAGAAAAAAATTTATTATTTTTTTTTAATTTTTGGTTTTTAATTATAAAACGATAATAGTTACAGCAAATTTATGTTAATAATAATTGTAGAGAATGCTAAAATGAACAACTTATAAAGAATAAGTTTTTTTCGAAATCCCTTTAGTTTTTGAGTAAACTGAGTTTTTGAATTTGAAGTATAATTTTTCCATCTTTCATAATTTTGACGTTTAAAACGACTTTCATCCGCTCGATGTACATTTGAAATATGATTTCAATTGAAAATAAACCATGAAAACGTAAATATAAATGATACCATCAAGTCTGATCAAAGTAAATATCTATAGGATAAATTCAATAAAAACATTTTTATTATGTTTATAACACTTTGTCCATTATATTATTTAGGTAACGATATCTCCAAGTTCCGATGGAAAATCCAACGGAAACAATGCGATAATAGTCAATTCGGTGTACAGCGGACAGGTCAACGTCTTGAATAGCGGAGTTAACAGTTCCACCACGCAAAATATCCCCGTGGGATCGACGAATCACTTTTCGGTCGGGGACACCAACAATCAGTGCGTTAACAGTGGTGAGTTCCGAAAGATGAATTGATACACATTAATATCTCCTTATTTACAATTGATAACCGAATGAGTCATTATTGTAATAAAAGTTGTGTTCACTTAACAGTTTGCAGATTTAAATTATTTCAAAATAATGAAAGGTAAAGAATTGCAACAACTCTTTACATTTTATTAATATTCTTAAAGTGCAAATGACCTTAGACGTTGATGCGCCTTAAACAAAAAATATTCTTAAATAAATGTGCAGGTTCTCTAAACAATGGAAGATAAAGAATAATAATTATAATAATATTCCTTTATTGATGCTAGAACATTTGTTTTGTTGTGTAACAAAACACGAAGTAAAAACTTTTTGCATTTTAAAAATTCTTAAATAAATGAAAATTATTTTTATACATGAAAGCTCGAAAACACTTACAAATAATTTTAACATTATTTATATATTGTTTTTTGCACATATTATATTAACAGGATATGTAAAGTTAATAAATAAATAAATACTAATAAATAATCAAGGCCTCACCTCGCACTAAATTCAACCTGTTAACCGGGGAATTCTCTTATTAATTATGCATCATATAACGGGCGCGAACTTTTTCACCGGGACGTGTCAGTACGTCACGCCCTGAGGAAGTAATTTCATATTATTATTATTTTTTATTTATGCTTTGAAATGAATTAAAAGACTATAAAATATATTTTAAGGAAGTATTTATATGTCCTACCTGTACCCGGTATTGTTTATGTTTGACGTATTTATACGTCCTGCTCGGTTAACAATTTACATCGTTTGCTTATTGTCTGAGGGTAAATTACTAAGTAAACAGTTCTGTAAACATCACCTGTGAAGATAATTGTAACAACTCTTTACATTTTATCATTAACCCTATTGAATTATTTTGCGTAGGTTCCGTGAACATAACCGGCCCGACGACGGTCACCTCGAGGAGGGCGAACAACACCTCGGTCACCCTGCTGAACGCCAACCAGAACGCCGTCTCGCAGAGGGTCAGCGTGTTCGAGCCCTACCCCATGCGGGACACCATCCAGCACTTCTGCGAGAAGCACCTCGACAAGATCAAGTCGTACATGGACAAGGTGTCGGTGAGGATACCGCCGCCCGCCAAGTGCACGATCGAGGAGAAGAGGCAGAAGAAGTCGGCGAAGCTGCACTTCGCCTGCCAGGCCAGGGGGCAGCACTGCCTCTACTCGAAGACCTTCTTCACGATGCGCACCCGAAATCCCCGGATCTGGATCCACTTGATGTTCATTGCTTTACAGGTAAATTATTATTGATTATTTTTATGTTATATTTTTATGTATACAAACTTTATTGTATTTTATTTATTTTATCATATATGTCTATTTATATATTAATTGTATTGACTTGTCTAATATTGTTAATCAGCAATGAAAAGACCAATAAACTCTAAATCTAAAAATCTAAAAAAATTGATAGTAACAGTAATTTATTAAATGTGTATAGTAAGTGCTTAAAAATAATAAACAATGGATTATCTGTATGTATACATATAATTATTAACAATTAACCCTACACTACGCAATGTAGCTGATCTGCTACAACCGATTTAAAATGTATTATTTTTGTACAAGAAATTTAATTTTGTATTAATGTACTATGTAGATATTTAGCCACATCCATATGGAACAAAATATATAAAGGCTATATTGCAATGCATCCCCTCTTGGCTCTATAAATAGAATTTAGTTAGGCAATGTGCTACTGGCTTGAACCACGTGTTGAACATAGCTCCGTGTTTCATCTGTCTAAATCAACATTTGAGTGAATTTATTATTAAAAACATATTTCTATTTATCCTAAAGGTTAGTATATTTGTTTGTACATAGCTATAAGTGGATATAATTTATTTTTCAAACAAAAATACGACTTTTTTGTGAATTTTTTTTATAAATAAATAATATTAATTTTATGTTTAGATTTTTAAAATTATTTTTACCTTAAACTACATACAAAACTATACATTTTTTCATGTAAAAAGAAAAAAACGCGCAGTGTAGGGTTAAGTATCTATAATCACTAATCTAAAATGAAGTATATAAAATTTGGCTATTGCTAATTTCACTTTAAGACAATAAATAATTCACAAAATTTCTGTTACTTGAGTATGTGAAATATCAAAAAAATCCTTTTTATACTCGAATCGGAGAAAATTATATTTTTTCTTTCTTTTTTAAGAAAATTTAAATTTGCAAAATTGTTGCTTCTGCAGTCAGGGGGTTTTCATTTTTTCATTTGTAGTTATTCATCTGCACAGGGTTTTTTTTTAATATTTTACTTTTTTAGAAAAAGTCTTGAAATCTCATCTCAGTTCTGAAGGAGGCACACTTCTTATAAAAAAAAATGGGATTGACTCATGCAGATAGGCTTGTGCTTGCTGCTACATGTGTTGAAACCAAACAATTTAAACAATTAAAAAAAAAAAGAAATTTTAATGTTACTATTACTTCTGTTGCATCCGGTTTAATTTTAATTTTTAATTTTTGTCCAATGAATTTATATTTTAACATGTTTAATGGTGTCTGCTTACATTGAAAGTTTTTAATTTGATATGATTATTATATCAAATAATTTGTTTATGGTTAATTTTAATAATGCACTAATTTTAATTATATTTTATGTTTTCATGTACCTACTTATTATGACCTGTGTAAGGACTATGTCTATTCAGCACTAATAAATATTATTATTATTATTATCCGTTACTGTTACTTGGGTATGTAAAATATTAGAATAATCTCTTTTTAAACCATCGAAGCAGAGAAAGTTACATTTTTCTTTTCTTTTAAGACGATTTATATTTGCAAAATTATAAATGTAGAAATTTTAATGTTACTGTAACTTCTGTTACATCTATTACTGTTACTTAAGTATGTAAAATCCCTTTATTAAAACGGAATTGAAGAAATCTCTTTCTTTCAGGCGAAATCTCCGCATGCTCTCAGTTCGAGAGATGCGAGCGTGACCAGCCTGAAACACTGCTGGGACATGCTCAAGTGCGAGAACAAGACGTTCCTGACCCTGGTCACGAGCGCGTTTCCGTGCGCCAAGGACCAGGAGACGTTGCTGAACGAGCTGAGGCACAGCGGCTTCTTCGACGTGTTCCAGCTGAGTCCCGGAGCCGTTGGAGGGTCCGCGGACCAGCTGGAGAGCGCCTCCTTCCAGTGGGGCTGCTTCCTGTGCACGCATCCCGAGAGAGCCGTCGGATTCCTCAGAGGTAAACCTAACCCTAATAAATAAATTCGAGGCGACCTCACTTGTTTATTGTGCAGGTGACGCCCAACCAGTGATAGAGGGTCAGCTGAAAGAAAAGAAGGGACGCTGGAGGTTGTTCAGGAGGTGGAGGACGAGATACTTCACATTATCGGGGGCGCATCTGTCGTGCCGTGGATCTGTAAGCTACAAAAAAAATATTTTTTTATTAAAAAAATCTACGAAAATATGTTGTACATCTATTTATCTAAAAAAAAAATATCAATTTCAATAGATAATTTATGCAAAACGGACTTTTTGTAGACTTGATTTATGAAACTATGGCTCATATACATAAAAATAAGTAAATGCTTTTACTACGAATTTGTGAGTGTATTCTAGCATATGCATGAAATGTAATATGGGCCAAAAAAACCAGTACAACTTGTAAATATTCATATTTTCAATAATAATTAACGCTTTGAAAAACAAAATGTTTACACTTTATAAGATAGTGCTTCATCTTTTCTATAAAAATTGGGCTTTTCACTGTTGTGTTAATTATTTAAAAATATTAATAACTCACGAAGATGAATGAGAGCACAAAACTACTATTCACTTCAATTTTATTCACTGATTGCCACTTTGGTACATAAAATGCTGTGCATACAGTTTTACAAAATATTTTACATATAGTGGATATGAACATCAACATGTTTAAAATTTAATATACAATGTAGGATTTACAATAATTGTTCGCTTATAAAATAATAAGACGTATACGATACACTTTAATACACGTTCTATAATTTAAAAAAATATATATTATACATATTAAAAGTCTCGACACGTATTCAAATCTATTGTCTTTTAGTCCTAGATAAATTCTGAAAGCAGGTAAAAATTTTTTACTTAATAGTAAAAGTTAAAGATTTTGCAAAGAACTTGCTTTTACTATAAGTAAAAACTTATTTTACGTATGTGTATGTTTATAATTAATTTTGCTGCGTTTTTAGAGCGGCGGTGAAAGCATAGACGTGAACCAGATCAGGTCGGTGAAGGTGTCGAGGGGGGCGCGCAACATCCCCAAGGCGTTCGAGATCTTCACCGGCAACCAGACCCTCATCCTGAAGCCGAAGGACGGCAAGAACGCCGAGGAGTGGGTGCAGTGCCTGAGCATAGTCGTCGCGCACTCGCACGCCAAGGAGCTGCCGGGGAAGAGCAACTCCCTGCCCGCCAGAGGTATAGGCGCCAGCCGCACAGCGATTTGATCACAACAACGCCATTTCTATATGCTATCAACAAATGCTGAAAATACGAGTACTTAAATATTGCCAACGCCAACGACAACAACAAACGTGCTTAATGTTGCAAAACGCGAAATTTTAAGGGGTGCTCGAGTGCGGATAATGTTACGTAAGTGACAAAAACTTACTTACCTATTTTATACAATGAAAATCAACAAATAAGAAATTATGAGCTCTAGGCCAAAGTCTGCTCAACTTTTCCGATATACGATGGTATAAGAAATTTATTTTCCATGTTTTTGTTACTTAACATTATCTACGCCCGATCATTTGATCAAATTAACCAGTGGCGGCTGGCGGCATGACTCATGATGCGGCCAATGTTTCTCTGCCGTGCTAATCGAATTCACCGTCATCACGCTACCTGCCGCCACTGCAAACTGCCGATAATAACAAATTTCAGAAATGGCACAACTCGTAAAAGTACTTAATTTCTTACCAGTTAAAAGAGGACAACAGATGGCGCTGCAATTTTTACAAGCATACAAATTGTATTTAAACGTACTTAATTTCGTACCGATTGAAGGACAACAGATGGCGCTGCAATTTTTACAATCATACAGAGTGTATTTAAAAGTAGTACTTAATTTCGTACCAATTTAAGCAAGCAATTGTAAAGTTATACAATTTCTGCACCTAATATTTGTTATGTAGGAAGAGACTAGGAAAATACACTTTGTATGCTTGCAAAAAATTGTGTAACTTTACTTTTGTTGCAGCGCCATCTATTGTCCTCTTTTAATTGGTACAAAAATTGTATAACAGCGCCAGTTGCCGTCCTCTTTTAATTATATCCCAATTTCTGTACGTATTTAAAGGTACTTAATTTCGTACCAATTAAAAGAGGACAACAGATGGCGCTGCAATTTTTACAAGCATACAAATTGTATTTAAACGTACTTAATTTCGTAATTAAAAGAGAACAACAGATGGCGTTGCAGCAATAGCAAAGTTACACAATGTTCGTACCAATTAAAAGAGGACAACAGATAGCGCTCCAGCAATAATAAAGTTACACAATTTTTGTATTAATTAAAAAAGGACAACAGATGGCGCTCCAGCTATAGTGAAGCTGTACAATTTTTGTACCGATTGATAGAGGACAACAGATGGCGCTCCAGCACAATTTTTGCAGGCGTACAAAGTGTATTTTTAATTATTTGTAAATGTACTTAATCGATCACCGGATGCGTGCAGACGTGTGTCGCGAGTGGAATATATTGGTGCTAGTCTTTTTAAGAATTTTCGAGGACTCGAGGCTCGTTTTTTTTATATATATATATTGTAAATTTTTACTTATATTTTTATAGAGGTGTACATACGGCGGAGCGAGCGGAGTCTTTAATTGATATTATTTTTGTTTGTTTGTTGCCGACACACGCACACACACAAACACACATTCCATATTTTGTAAAGCATATATTTTATTACTGTTATTGAATAAAATGAGTTTTTTGACAGATCCATTGATTTGGTTCGTGAATTATCGCTGAGGAGGTTAAGAGAGAGAGAGAGATTGATTCATTTCAAATAGGCGGAACATCTCCAATATACAGGGCGAGTTTTTTCGATGTTAAGCACGGGTATCTTGGAAACTAGTAAAGATAGAGAGACGATTAATAATAACAATAATACGTTTAATCTCCCCAACAGACACAAATAACCAATTACTGGGAAAGTTTCATAAAATATAAATATAAAAAAAAAACAAATATGCATATATAAATACATATTCACACATATAGACAAATAAATTGGTGAAAGAATAGCAGTTTTACAATCTGAATAAAATGATATTTGTAAATTTTTATAAAAAGATATTTTGAAAAATTTCAATTTTTAAATTTTATCCTATAATGTAAACAGTCCTTAGCAACGAGTAACGTTAAGGTACTTTTAACAACACTAGTGTTGTTATATCATCTTAACACAACTCGTTGCTATAGAGATATTGGTAAACAATTATGATTTCGCTTTTTGACGGTTTTCATTAAACATTTTTTTAAATTAGAAAAATAGAAATAGGATAAAATAAATCCACTTTACTCGATTGCTTTAAGAGTTTTAAAAAATTGCAAAGGAAAAAGTTTTAGATAATTTTCCACTAAATAATAAAATTTTACTAGAATGTTTCTATCGATATTAGTTTGTTACAATTTTTTTGACTTTTTTGAAAATTTTAAAGTGTCATTTTATTTGGCTCGTAAAACTGTACTTATTTGCCCATTTAACCGTCTCTTTATCTCCACTAGTTTTCAAGATACCCATGCTAAACATCGAAAAAAAAAAACTCACCCTGTATAAACAAAGTAACGAAACTAAAATAATTATCTGCAATCTGTATACAAACATGGCACAAATTTGCAAACAGTTATGTTGGAGCCGTTTGGAACTCTTGTAAAAGAAGCAAGCGTCGGACCGGTGTTGCTTTCTTCCCTTTCCTCCTCCGCCGATCTTTCACGAGCCTCCGCTGTGTTTAATATCACTGCCGTTCTCCTCCAGTCTACATAACTCGATATACGTTTTTCATTACAAAACATTTTAAGTAATGAAATGATGATAGCACTCGATTGTCTTACATATTGATATAGTTTGATCAATGGATCTTTGCGTGTGCGTCATTGCCAAAAATGAAGTATTCTCGCCTTGGACAACATACATGATTGCGCCTAATTCAACTTAACATAGAGACAGTAAACGCATGAAAATGTTGTCGGAGCTGGCTTCGGCTATCTATGACGTGCACGCAAGGATCCATTTATCAAAGTATATAAGTAAAACAATCAAGTGCTTTTCAAAATTCAAATTTGAATTTATGTTCAATGTAATATCTAGTGGGTAAAATTTTATCTTGAATAATACTCCATCACTTTTTTAGGTTAGGTTGGATTGAGTTAGGTTAGGTTGAGTTAAGTTAGGTTAACCGTTATAGTGCCGAGCAGCGCCACCGCGTCGCTGCATACTCCTGTCAAAAGTGCCGCGAGCGCTATGGCGCTTCTTATGTCAGTATACTTTTAACAAGTGATTGTGCGCACGAAACTAGCATTATTTGCAATTTACGGTACACCCACAAAAAAATTGTCGGCACTAAAACGGTTAAGTTAAGTTGAGATAAGAGGTTGCGTTGAGTCAAGTTAGTTTGAAAATTACATTTAGTGCACTGAAAACATATGAAGGGAATTGGATCTCCGAGAGAGTCCACATCGTACTTACACCGCTAAAAACAGGAAGGTTCACAATAAAACAATGTGGCGAATGTTTTTCTTATTTTATTTTTTTTTTAGGTTTCAAGTGTAACTGCTTTTTCCTTCATATCAGAGTATACTAGAATGACAATTGTATTACACAGACTGACCGTTATCGTAAATAAAAACACATGAAAAGTATATATATATACAGCGTAAGTAAAAGTGAGATCTGTTGGAAAAACGAATCGACGTAATAAAAAAAAAAAAGAAAACGAAACGAAAATAAATGGAATTACAATAATAATTACAAGGTATACCTAAGTTACGTGTGTTAGAGTCGTTACAAGCTAGAGACGTGTGTGTGAACCGGAAAAATCAAAATTTAAAAAATTGGTCCGTATAGTAGTATATAATTTATAGCCTACGTTTATGTACAGTCGTAAAATAAAAACCTACGATTACCAAGAAACTAGGGGAAGCTTAATTACATAATTACACAATAAAATCGTTACAATATTTCACCCTAAAAAAATATATGTCGTTAATTAATTCATCCGTGTGTCCGTTTTTTTTTGTTTTTGTTTTAATATACTCAAATACAAATATTTCCTCCCATTGCACGGCTAATTTGTTTTTCATCCTCTTTTTTTTATTATTATTAATAACTAAAACGACACGCACACACAAAACCATTGACGACGGCGGCGGCGACAATCCCCTCTCCATTGCGCGCGCACGTGCCTTTATTTACAGTCTTTCACTTAATTTTACTAACTAGAACGACACTTAAGACAGCTTAGCTAGCGTCAAGTATTTATTATTATTATTTATCACAATTAATTTTTTTGTTTTAAGACATTAAATTTTTTTTTATACAAATGGCCGTCGCGCGACCGTGATAAGTGTGAACGAGGCACTGGATCTACCGTATGTATATGTACATTTGTTTTGTTTTTGTCGATTTGTTGAACCGGAACGAACGAACAGAAGACGGACTATCGTGTGTATACGGGGTGGTTCGGTTTGGTGTTCCGCCGCCTTCTAACTTTTTTTGTTTTGAGAGTAAAGTACCGTGAGGTCAAAAAGGTGGAAATGGTTGGCAGCACATTTTTTAAAATAGGGATAATAATTCGGGTAATATTATGTTGGCTGTCTGGAACTCTCCTGTTTATTTTGACTGACATCTTGTGGTTTTTTGAGGTTACTTGTCTTAAAAATAGCCATCTATGTGGTTAGGCCCGGGACTTTTTAAGCCATGTAGTACAATATATACTTCAATCAATGGATCTTTGCGTGCACGTCATAAATAGCTGAATCTAGTTCCGACATGACTTTAATGCGTTTACTCTCTCTGTGTTAAGTTGAATAAGACGCAATCATGTGTGTTCGTACGTCGTCCAAGGCGAGAAAACTAGGTCTTAGGTAATGACGCACACACAAAGATCCATTGATCAAACCATATGAACAAAATAACAGTGTTTTATTTATTTATCTGTACTAAATATTTTTTTAAATTTTATTACTGTCTCATTTTATATATATGTTTATTTTTAATTATGTATGCTGACATGTGTAAACTTACTGGTACCAACACAAACAAACATAAACATATACATTTATGAATATTTACAATTTGTATTGGTTTTCGCCCCACCGTGTATACTTTACTCTCAAGATAAAAAGAAGTTAGGAGGTGCGCAACTCCAAACCGAATCACCCTGTACGTAGATATACATTTTGTTTTGTCTGGAACGAACGGAACAGAAAAGACAGACGGGTTTGTTTTTTTTTTGTTTTCCCCCTAGTTAAACTGTCTTAAAAATCATATGGGATCGTGTTAAATTGAAGAAATGCGGAACGAGAACCGTACCAGTCTTACGAGAACTAAAAACGTATTTTTTTTTTGTTCACTATCGACTAATGAAAGGCAGTGTTATGATTTTACACGTAATTTTTTCTTTCTTTTTTTTTTTATATATAATACACCATATCTCATAGCAGATCTACGTTTTATGGTAAAATGAATTAAATGATTAATCCACGATGACTAAAATATTCTTATATATATTTCTTTTTTTTATATATATATATATATATATATATTTACAGGGTGAGACACTTGCGATATATAAACTTAATAAAATAATTTTTTTTTTAAACAATGTATTAATTACATTACAATTATAAACCTTGTATCTACGGAAATAAATTTATTATTATTATTTTTAAAAATTGAAAATTTACAAAACTCGTGTGTAAAAAATGTGATTTTAAAAAGCTTCTGAATAAAAAAAATTGGTAATTTGTAATTTTTTCTCTTCGGATTTCTGTGAAATTTCAATGATTGCATGACCTTGAAAATTTATAAAACTCAAAGAACAAGATTTTAAAAGGCTTCCGGATAAAAAAACAGTAAGAAGTTTTGAAATAATTTTGTGCACATTGTAACTTGTAATTTTTTTTTTCAGATTTCTGTAAAATTTCCACAATTGCATTTTATAAATTTTGAAAATGTACAAAACTCAAGCAAGAAACATTTCCGGATAAAAAATAAAAGGTTTAAAACACGGCAAGGAGGATTGAAATAATATTGTAAACTTGGTAATTTGTTTTTTTGTTAATATCATACTTTATTTTTATATTTAAAATATTTTAATTTACTTTAAGTTTGAAAATGATCAGCTTATGATCAAAACTCTAGTCATTAAAAAATGTGATAGTAACAAAGAAACTGTTTTATTTAAAGTTAAAAAACGCATCATGAAGTTAACGCCTGAACCATGAATCAATTTATTTGGTAATTTGTATTTTTTGTTTTCAGATATCTGTGAAATTTCAATTTTTATAAGCTTTGATAAAATGTGGCAAAAATCCTCTTTTTTTTTAGAATCACAAAAACACCATAATCTGAAGAGGCCTGTTGTATATCGATGTATCTCTGAAGAGGTTTTTCACAGCAAATATAAACAGGGGGGAAAGACCGACGGTCAGTACAGCCCTTTCAAATTAAAATTTCAAATAAATTGTACTTAACTTATAAACTGAGAATAAAGATTATTATCGTCAAGTGCCTCGGCCTGCGTACATTACTTTTTTTTGTCTATTTTTCATTCTCTTCATCTTAAACTTTTTACACGAAGAAAAAACACTCACTTAAAAATTGTTGTTTGCAGCGCGCGATTGTCCCGTAACGTTTTGTTTTTGTTTCTGTTTTTTTGTTTGTTTTTGTTTCAAATTTGCGTGTCCGTCTTGCATTGCATGGGATCCCTGAATCGTAAATATTTGGTGTGTGTCTGTTGCTGTCTCCCTCCCTCGAGCTGGGGCTGATTACCTGCGGCCGGCCGGCCACGGTCAGTCCCACTGGTGAGGCGACGGGGGCAGCTCCGACGGGTGCGCCACCGTTGAACTGCAACAAGGGCGGAGACGGATCGCCGTTTTGGCATATTAAGTTCAATCGAGAAGGCCGTTTGTTTGTTTTGTTTGTTTTTGCATGCTCTTATTAGATTCGATTGTTTTTTGAAAAAAAAAAAAAAAAAAACGGAATGGGTTAGTCGAGTGTTTTTCACAACGAAGTAACGTGTTAATCGCATCGCAGTGGTGAAGATGTTGATCACCGATGAAATACTAATTATCATAAATAAAATAAAAACTGCGGTGAAGTTGTTGATCATCAACAAAACATTAATGATTAATAAATACAATGAGAACTGCAGTGAAGTTGTTGATCACTGACAAAACAATAATTATTATAAATAAAATAAAACCGCAGTGAAGTTGTTAAACAATTGTAAAACATTAATTATCATAAATAAAATAAAAACTGCGGTGAAGTTGTTGATCATCAACAAAACTTTGATGATTATAAATACAATGAGAACTGCAGTGAAGTTGTTGATCTCCGATGAAACATCAATTACACAAATAAAATCTGCGGTGAAGACGTTAATTCGTTGTGAATGGATGATCGAGTGAAAGTTTGTTAATGTGATCAACTTATTTTCCAACAATTTCTTTCGGTATTAGTCGTAACGTGCGACACCAATAAATTCGATTGATAATTGAATGTTTTTGGTTGCTATTAGAGACTGGAACAAAATAAACAATCGATTATTAATAATGAAACACTCAAAACGCGAAATTTATTTACGCAACTGTCTTCATACTTTTATAATAATCAAAATGAGTTGAAAAAATGGTGATGTGGCCATCATGTTACTTTCTCCGACTTTATATTTACGTTTTCATGGGTTTATTTTCAATTTAAATCATATTTTAAATGTACATAGAGAGGATGAAACTGACGTTTAAAACGTCAAAATCATGAAAGATGAAAAAATTATAATTCAAATTCAAAAACTCGGTTTACTCAAAAACTAAAGGGATTTCGAAAAAAACTTATTCTTTACAAGTTGTTCATTTTGGCATTCTCTGCAATTATTATTCACATAAATTTGTTGTAACTATTATCGTTTTATAATTATAAGCCAAAAATTGAAAAAAAATTAATAAATTTTTTTCTCGAATAAAAATGATTTTATGAAAAAGTTTTCAAGCAAAAGATGTTCATTTCTTTGTTGTCTTCGATGTTTGTTTAAATGTTTTTGTGATATTTTTTATATTTAAGAAAATATCGGCAAAAAACAAAAAAACAGGTTAGGTAAACGCCCACTTCCGGTGTACGAAATTTTACCAAAAGCTTTTCAGTTTTTCAGATTATCAAATAAGACGTATGTTTAAAGTTTCATATCAATTGCTCTATTAGTTTTTGAGATACAGCGCACACACACAAACACAGACAATTTTTTTTTTTCAGAAATTGTTGAAATGGCATCTAGGGACCACAAAACGGATATTATTTGCGGTTAGAGCACGATTTTATGTGTCAAAATTTCATTCAATTCGATTGACAATTGAATGTTTTTGGTTGCTATTGAAAAAAAAAATAAACAATCAATTATTAATAATGAAATACTCAAAGGCTGAAAGATTGCCTTTTTTTGAAACACTCTCGAAACATTATTTGCGGTTAAAGCATGATTTTAGGTGTCATTTCATTCAATTCGATCGACAATCGAATGTTTTTGGTTGCTATTGAAAAAAAATAAACAATCAATTATCAATAATGAAATGCTCAAAGGCTGAAAGATTGCCTGCAAAATTGTCTCTCTCTGAAACGCACTCGAAACTCAAAATTTAATTATACAGTGTGAGTTTAGTATGGGCATTTCGGAAACTGTAAGAGATAGAAAAATGGTTAAATGGGCAGTTTTACGAGCCCAATAAAATGACACTTGTGAAATTTAAAAAAAACTCAACGATAACCAGATATTTTGAAAAATGTAAAGTGACAATTTTTTTTTTTACATCGATTTCACTCGATTGCTATAGGAGATAGAAAAAAACTGTAAAGGGAGAAGTTTTAGATAATTTTAGACTGAATAATAAAATTTTATCAAAACGTTTCTATAGATACTAGTTTCCGAGATACTCAAACTAAATGCAAGTTTTTAAACGGAAATTTTGAAAAAAGTCGATTTTTTCAAACTTTGAACGGCTGTAGCGGCCGAACGAAGAATCCAATTTGAACGCGGATTTCAAATCTGTGTTCCCAGTGTGTCAATTAATCGGATTTAATTCAAAATGGCGATTTAAAATTTTTGACGAAAACCTGAAAAATCATCCAAAAATTGCATTTGAAATGATTTCCTGAAGAAACCACTAGTTCGATTCGGGGTTTCTATACATCACCGTAAAGATCTCTTCAAGGCCCTTCAGAAAATGTATTTGCGCAACCACAAATGTCAATTTGAAGCCCGTGACACGTCAGCAAAAAAAACTCGAAAATGGAAAAAATCGAAAAAATCAACTTTCTTAATAATCATCGTAGACCTTTATGTAATACCATTTTCTTCTTCATCACAGTTTTCTATGGCTTCATTAGAACGACATTGTTTCTCTTTAATCCAATATAGCACTTGACGCGCATATTTATAATAGTAACTGAGCAATTGTAATTTTTTAAAATTTTATTTAAAAAAAATCATAGCCGTAAAACACCATAGTTGGCTATGGCTTCGTTAGAATGACATTTTTTTTCTCTTTAATCCGATATAGCACTCGACATACGTGTTTATAAAAGTAACCGAGTAATTGTAAATTTTTCATGTTATTTAAAAAAAATCATAGTTGGCCGTAAAACAATTGCGATTGTTGTTGATTTCTGCATTTTACCATTTTTTTTTTTGTGTGGAAAATAAGTTGAATCGTGGTTAAGTAATTTGTAAAAAAAAAAAAAAATAAAGTGATTGGACACTAACCTAAAATAAAGCGCAGTGTCACGCAGCACATAGAAAGATGACGGGTGATAATAAAATTTCTAGAGTCTTCTTGAAAGGCGCGCAAGCCTTTTCTTTCCTGCACAAGCATAACAACCATCATCTTACTTGAGCCCGTCTAATGTTAACGTTAATAATTTCTTAGTAACTGTTAATTAATTAATGATAATAATTAGTGGAACGGATGCGGGATGAATGGGGGCGCGTGCTCGTATAGTTAGTAACGTTAGTTTCCGACTTTTTACAAGTGATCTCCATGCAACAACAACAACAATAAAGAACTTGAGGTGAATTTCGGAGAAACTACGGAAGATTGTTTTCGTGAATGTTCTAATTATCCCTCTATTATCTCCATGCAACAACAACAACAAAGAATTTAAGGTAAAATTCGGAGAAACTACAGAAGTTTTTGTAAATAATAATAATAACGTTGATTGTGCAAGAATATTTACTAAGAAATATGTTCTAATTATCCCTCTTTTAAAAATCAATCGATTGATAAAGGAAGATTACTTTTCAATTGCAATGTCTACTCGGTGTTTTCTTGTTACAGTAGTGGCAGCTCGTGAAAGTTCGTAGAGCTCTCAAATTTCGTTTGCTGTTGATTTCTGTTGTATTCAATTGTTTATATTTGACAGAGTACGTGCATATAACCAAACTTAATTTAAATTTTAATCTTTGAAGAAATTTAACTGACCTTTACAATACCGGCCCTAAATTGTCTATTGTTAACTTTATTAAAAAAAATATGGTATAAATTTTGTTTGCATAAAAGAACTACCGGATTAATTAGACCCAGAAAATATACTCAGAACTCGTAGAACCTTGAATTTTTTATAAACACAGCATTTTTCAAACTGAACTGAAAAATTTTCTACATTACAACTTATCATAATAACAAACAGGAAAGTTAATTTTATCGATACATCAAACACTAAGAAATAATAGTTTGTGATTTTACGTAAATAAATCTACGGACACTTATGCAAAAAAAAAAAATACTTCGTTTACACACAATTTCTACGCACCACTAAAACTACTCGAAATGAAAGTGTTTGTTGGGGGGGCGGGGGAGGGGGAGTGTGACACGAGAACAATTTGAAAAGAAAACTACGAAAGAGGAATTAAAAAAAAAAATTAAAAGAGAGAGAGAGAAGAATTGAGAGAGTCGCTCGCGCCAGCATGGAAATCGATATTCGTCGAATCGACTTGGTAAATTTTCACTTTGTCTTTCTCGAAATGATGAATTATTATTAGTAGTGAAAGTAAAAAACACTTAATAATGGATAAATTAAGAGCGATTAAAAAAAAATTAATTAAAAAAGTAAAAATCAAAAAAACACTTCGTCCACTTGGTGTACACTAATATCAAATTCATTTATTTTAGTCAAAAAATTGAATATTACGGTAAAGAATAAAACAAATATAATTTAAGGCAAAATTTCAATTGTTTTAACAACCTAACCTATGAGATATTAAGTGTGCCTTGATTAAAAAAAAAATTGCAAATGGAATTTTTTGTTTTTTTGTTTGGCAACTCAGGGGTCCCCCCCGATGAAGTGTATTTTTGATTGTTACGACGTACACCAAATGTAAAGTGCTTTGTCACCTATGCAATGGCGCTGCGCTGCTCGTAGATAGTCGGCTGCCGTCTTACCTGGCGAAACTCTTGAATGCCGCCGACTGCGGATTTATGCACAGTGGAACCCGACTTGTGTTCAACTGTTCCGCTATGAACTTGTGCATCTCCTCTGCAAAGCGAACAAAGGAAATATTAATAAACAACGATCGTGAATTGTGGTTCTCGTCGTCTCTCACCTTTAACCTGTCGCACGGACGTCAGCTTTCTCTCCCAGCGGTCGTCGAAGGGCTGCGGCGCCGTCGTCTCGAACTCGGAGGTGTACTGCCGCATCCCGCTGTTCGTCGTGTAGCAGCACTTGCACATGCACGAGTGGTACCTCAGTCTGCCCTCGTCGAGGTACGGGTGCGCCAGGGCGTCCACCACGGTGATGCGTTTGTCCTAAAAGAAAAACAACGAAGAGAAAACACTGTTACTGTTGAAATTATGCAGCGCACTCAAAGGTACAGTAACCACGGTTACAAATAAATAGCTACTGGATCAAAAGTTACAGTAACCATGGATACAAATAAATATGTACTATTTTTCTGATTGAAACAATATCAAGTAATATTGCCTTGGTTACGATATGTCATAACACACTTATATTTCCCTACGACAATATAAACATCAAACAATTGTCATTAGGAGCTTCTCACAAGAATTGTTTTAATCGCTCTCGGGACAACACCTCCGATTTCTTAGGAAGGTATCCTTTACAGATTTTACAGCTTTAGATTTTACGGGAACCAAACATTCACGGTCTTTCGTCGCTTGCGTTAACACATAGTTTGACATTTCACCAATTTATGAAACAACGCAAATACCAAAACAAGTCAACCATGATATTTACAAACAAGGCCCTTAGCAACGTTACCAATCCGATAAATTCAAAAATTTACAATCCAATATTTTCCCATTTACAGAACAATATTCTTTCAATCAGAAAAAAAAACTATTGATTACAACACGGGAAATATGAATACATTTCCCTCGGTTGTCTATACATCCCTCAGGCTCCGCCCTCGGGATGTAACTAGCCAACCTCGGGAAATATACTATTCATATTTCCCTAGTTGTAATAATTAATTTAATTTCATGTAATTTATGCATTTTTCTTTGTACTATTATTTTTTTTATAGAGATTTCGTTAAATAAATAAATAATAGCTATACAGAATCAGAAGTTACAGTAACCACGGTACTTACAAGGCTGAAAAGTTACAGTAACCATGGTGACGTATTGAACCCCAGTACTTACGGGATCAAAGACGAGCATCTGACAGAGGAGGTGGACGACCTCGGGGGTGGCCTGGTTGGAGAGGGTGTAGAGGGCGGTCAGCGACGGCGGCTTGGGGGCCCTGTTGAGCATGTGCGACTTGGCGCCCTCGCAGGCGTACCTCATGTCGTCCAGGGAGGGCGTGCCGAGCAGCTCGGTGATGAGCTCCAGCTGCTGGATGGGGTTCTGCGCCTGGAAGAGTATCCGCCGTCCGAGGAGCTCGCCGAATATGCAGCCCACCGACCACACGTCCACCGCCGCGGAGTAGTGCCGCGCGCCCATCAGGATCTCGGGCGCCCTGTAGTATTGCGTCACCACCTCCTGGGTCATGTGTTTGCTCGAGTCGGGCTCTTCGACGCGCGCCAAACCAAAATCACAGATCTGCAACGAATACGCAAGAAAAAAAAATGGTGATGTGGCCATCATGTTACTTTCTCCGAATTGATCGTATCATTTATATTTACGCTTTCAATTGAAATCATATTTTAAATGTACATCAAGTGGATGAAACTGACGTTTAAAACGTCAAAATTATGAAAGATTATACTTCAAATTCAAAAACTCGGTTTACTCAAAAACTAAAGGGATTTCGAAAAAAACTTATTCTTTAAGTTGTTCATTTTGGCATTCTCTACAATTATTATTAACATAAATTTGCTGTAACTATTATCGTTTTATAATTATAAACCAAATATTAAAAAATAATAATAAATTTTTTTCTCGAATAAAAATTATTTTATGAAAAATGTTTTCAAGCAAAAGACGTTCATTTCTTTGTCGTCTTCAATGTTTGTTTAAATGTTTTTGTGATATTTTTCATATTTAAGAAAATATTGGCAAAAAACAAAAACAGTTAAGGTAAACACCCACTTCCGGTGTACGAAATTTTACCAAAAGCTTTTCAATTCTTCAGATTATCAAATAAGACTTATGTTTAAAGTTTCATATCAATTGCTTTATTAGTTTTTTATCATTTGATGATTTTCGCCATTATTTTTATTTTTTTGTCAATTTTTAAGACGAGGAAATGTTCACTTTGACTTACCTTAAGAACACAGTTGCTATTGACGAGAAGATTTCCCGGCTTAATATCACGATGCAGTATTCTAGCTGAATGTAAATATTTTAACCCTGGAAGAGATCAATTAGTATTTCGCCAAAAAAATAATTATCAATAAATGACGCAACCTCTAAGAATTTGATACATGAAGACTTTTATGTGGTCCGAGGAGAGCGGCTGGTGTGAGACGATGATTTTGTGTAGATCGCTCTGGAGCAGTTCTGTTATTACATATCTGAGACATACAAAGTCAAGGAAAACAATACATAAAGTTTTTCAAATTTTCAACTATTTTTACTAATTGAGCTAGCTGAAATTTGTTAACACCAATCGATTTGTCTCGTTCTTAAGAAAAAAAAAAGATCTTTGATGATTGTGGCCATCATGTTACTTTCTCCGTTTTGATTATATAATGGAAAAATCAACTTTTTTAATAATCATCGTAGACGCTTGTGTTTTACCTTTTTTTTCATCAGAAGAATGAGATAAAACGATTGCCGTTAAAAAATTTCATCCAGAGAAAATTGCAAAAAAGTTAGCTAGTCACCATGAGATTTTTTGAAAAAAGTCGATTTTTTCAACTTTTGAACGGCTGTAGCGGCCGAACGAAGAATCCAAATTGAACGCGGATTGAAAATCTGTGTTCCTCGTGTGTCAATTAGTCGGATTTGATTAAAATTGGAGATTTTTAATTTTTGACCAAAACCCGAAATTTTATCCAAGGGTCCCCCCTTCTTACTTTTTAAGAAAAATTGCACTAAATATGATTTCCTGAGGAAACCACTGGTTGGATCCTGGGTTTCTTGACGTCACCCGAAAGATCGCTTCAAGACGCTTCAGAAAATGTCCTTTCGCAAAAACAAATGTCAATTTTAAGGCCGTGACGCGTCAGCAAAAAAACTCGAAAATGGAAAAAATCGAAAAAATCAACTTTCTTAATAATCATCGTAGACGCTTGTGTTTTACCTTATTTTTCATCAGAAGAACGAGATAAAACGATTGCCGTTAAAAAATTTCATCCAGAGAAAATTGCAAAAAAGTTAGCCAGTCACCATGAGATTTTTTGAAAAAAGTCGATTTTTTCAACTTTTGAACGGCTGTAGCGGCCGAACGAAGAATCCAAATTGAACGCGGATTGAAAATCTGTGTTCCTCGTGCGTCAATTAGTCGGATTTGATTAAAATAGGGGATTTTTAATTTTTGACCAAAACCCGAAATTTTATCCAAGGGTCCCCCCTTCTTACTTTTTAAGAAAAATTGCACTAAAAATGATTTCCTGAGGAAACCACTGGTTGGATCCTGGGTTTCTTGACGTCACCCGAAAGATCGCTTCAAGACGCTTCTGAAAATGTCCTTTCGCAAAAACAAATGTCAATTTTTAGGCCGTGACGCGTCAGCAAAAAAAACTCGAAAATGGAAAAAATCGAAAAAATCAACTTTCTTAATAATCATCGTAGACGCTTGTGTTTTACCTTATTTTTCATCAGAAGAACGAGATAAAACGATTGCCGTTAAAAAATTTCATCCAGAGAAAATTGCAAAAAAGTTAGCCAGTCACTATGAGATTTTTTGAAAAAAGTCGATTTTTTCAACGTTTGAACGGCTGTAGCGGCCGAACGAAGAATCCAAATTGAACGCGGATTGAAAATCTGTGTTCCTCGTGTGTCAATTAGTCGGATTTGATTAAAATTGGGGATTTTTAATTTTTGACCAAAACCCGAAATTTTATCCAAGGGTCCCCCCTTCTTACTTTTTAAGAAAAATTGCACTAAAAATGATTTCCTGAAGAAACCACTGGTTGGATCCGGGGTTTCTTGACGTTACTCGAAAGATCGCTTCAAGACGCTTCAGAAAATGTCCTTTCGCAAAAACAAATGTCAATTTTAAGGCCGTGACGCGTCAGCAAAAAAAACTCGAAAATGGAAAAAATCGAAAAAATCAACTTTCTTAATAATCACCGTAGACGCTTGTGTTTTACCTTTTTTTTCATCAGAAGAACGAGATAAAACGATTGGCGTTAAAAAATTTCATCGAGAGAAAATTGCAAAAAAGTTAGCCAGTCACCATGAGATTTTTTGAAAAAAGTCGATTTTTTCAACTTTTGAACGGCTGTAGCGGCCGAACGAAGAATCCAAATTGAACGCGGATTGAAAATCTGTGTTCCTCGTGTGTCAATTAGTCGGATTTGATTAAAATTGGGGATTTTTAATTTTTGACCAAAACCCGAAATTTTATCCAAGGGTCCCCCCTTCTTACTTTTTAAGAAAAATTGCACTAAAAATGATTTCCTGAAGAAACCACTGGTTGGATCCGGGGTTTCTTGACGTTACTCGAAAGATCGCTTCAAGACGCTTCAGAAAATGTCCTTTCGCAAAAACAAATGTCAATTTTAAGGCCGTGACGCGTCAGCAAAAAAAACTCGAAAATGGAAAAAATCGAAAAAATCAACTTTCTTAATAATCATCGTAGACGCTTGTGTTTTACCTTATTTTTCATCAGAAGAACGAGATAAAACGATTGCCGTTAAAAAATTTCATCCAGAGAAAATTGCAAAAAAGTTAGCCAGTCACTATGAGATTTTTTGAAAAAAGTCGATTTTTTCAACGTTTGAACGGCTGTAGCGGCCGAACGAAGAATCCAAATTGAACGCGGATTGAAAATCTGTGTTCCTCGTGTGTCAATTAGTCGGATTTGATTAAAATTGGGGATTTTTAATTTTTGACCAAAACCCGAAATTTTATCCAAGGGTCCCCCCTTCTTACTTTTTAAGAAAAATTGCACTAAAAATGATTTCCTGAAGAAACCACTGGTTGGATCCGGGGTTTCTTGACGTTACTCGAAAGATCGCTTCAAGACGCTTCAGAAAATGTCCTTTCGCAAAAACAAATGTCAATTTTAAGGCCGTGACGCGTCAGCAAAAAAAACTCGAAAATGGAAAAAATCGAAAAAATCAACTTTCTTAATAATCACCGTAGACGCTTGTGTTTTACCTTATTTTTCATCAGAAGAACGAGATAAAACGATTGCCGTTAAAAAATTTCATCCAGAGAAAATTGCAAAAAAGTTAGCCAGTCACTATGAGATTTTTTGAAAAAAGTCGATTTTTTCAACTTTTGAACGGCTGTAGCGGCCGAACGAAGAATCCAAATTGAACGCGGATTGAAAATCTGTGTTCCTCGTGTGTCAATTAGTCGGATTTGATTAAAATTGGGGATTTTTAATTTTTAACCAAAACCCGAAATTTTATCCAAGGGTCCCCCCTTCTTACTTTTTAAGAAAAATTGCACTAAAAATGATTTCCTGAAGAAACCACTGGTTGGATCCGGGGTTTCTTGACGTTACTCGAAAGATCGCTTCAAGACGCTTCAGAAAATGTCCTTTCGCAAAAACAAATGTCAATTTTAAGGCCGTGACGCGTCAGCAAAAAAAACTCGAAAATGGAAAAAATCGAAAAAATCAACTTTCTTAATAATCACCGTAGACGCTTGTGTTTTACCTTATTTTTCATCAGAAGAACGAGATAAAACGATTGCCGTTAAAAAATTTCATCCAGAGAAAATTGCAAAAAAGTTAGCCAGTCACCATGAGATTTTTTGAAAAAAGTCGATTTTTTCAACTTTTGAACGGCTGTAGCGGCCGAACGAAGAATCCAAATTGAACGCGGATTGAAAATCTGTGTTCCTCGTGTGTCAATTAGTCGGATTTGATTAAAATTGGGGATTTTTAATTTTTGACCAAAACCCGAAATTTTATCCAAGGGTCCCCCCTTCTTACTTTTTAAGAAAAATTGCACTAAAAATGATTTCCTGAAGAAACCACTGGTTGGATCCGGGGTTTCTTGACGTTACTCGAAAGATCGCTTCAAGACGCTTCAGAAAATGTCCTTTCGCAAAAACAAATGTCAATTTTAAGGCCGTGACGCGTCAGCAAAAAAAACTCGAAAATGGAAAAAATCGAAAAAATCAACTTTCTTAATAATCATCGTAGACGCTTGTGTTTTACCTTATTTTTCATCAGAAGAACGAGATAAAACGATTGCCGTTAAAAAATTTCATCCAGAGAAAATTGCAAAAAAGTTAGCCAGTCACTATGAGATTTTTTGAAAAAAGTCGATTTTTTCAACGTTTGAACGGCTGTAGCGGCCGAACGAAGAATCCAAATTGAACGCGGATTGAAAATCTGTGTTCCTCGTGTGTCAATTAGTCGGATTTGATTAAAATTGGGGATTTTTAATTTTTGACCAAAACCCGAAATTTTATCCAAGGGTCCCCCCTTCTTACTTTTTAAGAAAAATTGCACTAAAAATGATTTCCTGAAGAAACCACTGGTTGGATCCGGGGTTTCTTGACGTTACTCGAAAGATCGCTTCAAGACGCTTCAGAAAATGTCCTTTCGCAAAAACAAATGTCAATTTTAAGGCCGTGACGCGTCAGCAAAAAAAACTCGAAAATGGAAAAAATCGAAAAAATCAACTTTCTTAATAATCACCGTAGACGCTTGTGTTTTACCTTTTTTTTCATCAGAAGAACGAGATAAAACGATTGGCGTTAAAAAATTTCATCGAGAGAAAATTGCAAAAAAGTTAGCCAGTCACCATGAGATTTTTTGAAAAAAGTCGATTTTTTCAACTTTTGAACGGCTGTAGCGGCCGAACCGAAAATCCAATTTGAACGCGGATTGAAAATCTGTGTTCCTCGTGCGTCAATTAGTCGGATTTGATTAAAATTGGGGATTTTTAATTTTTGACCAAAACCCGAAATTTTATCCAAGGGTCCCCCCTTCTTACTTTTTAAGAAAAATTGCACTAAAAATGATTTCCTGAGGAAACCACTGGTTGGATCCTGGGTTTCCTGACGTCACCCGAAAGATCGCTTCAAGACGCTTCAGAAAATGTCCTTTCGCAAAAACAAATGTCAATTTTAAGGCCGTGACGCGTCAGCAAAAAAAACTCGAAAATGGAAAAAATCGAAAAAATCAACTTTCTTAATAATCATCGTAGACGCTTGTGTTTTACCTTTTTTTTTTCAGAAGAACGAGATAAAACGATTGCCGTTAAAAAAATTCATCCTGAGAAAATTGCAAAAAAGTTAGCCAGTCACCATGAGATTTTTTGAAAAAAGTCGATTTTTTCAACTTTTGAACGGCTGTAGCGGCCGAACGAAGAATCCAAATTGAACGCGGATTGAAAATCTGTGTTCCTCGTGTGTCAATTAGTCGGATTTGATTAAAATTGGGGATTTTTAATTTTTGACCAAAACCCGAAATTTTATCCAAGGGTCCCCCCTTCTTACTTTTTAAGAAAAATTGCACTAAAAATGATTTCCTGAAGAAACCACTGGTTGGATCCGGGGTTTCTTGACGTTACTCGAAAGATCGCTTCAAGACGCTTCTGAAAATGTCCTTTCGCAAAAACAAATGTCAATTTTAAGGCCGTGACGCGTCAGCAAAAAAAACTCGAAAATGGAAAAAATCGAAAAAATCAACTTTCTTAATAATCATCGTAGACGCTTGTGTTTTACCTTATTTTTCATCAGAAGAACGAGATAAAACGATTGCCGTTAAAAAATTTCATCCAGAGAAAATTGCAAAAAAGTTAGCCAGTCACCATGAGATTTTTTGAAAAAAGTCGATTTTTTCAACGTTTGAACGGCTGTAGCGGCCGAACGAAGAATCCAAATTGAACGCGGATTGAAAATCTGTGTTCCTCGTGTGTCAATTAGTCGGATTTGATTAAAATTGGGGATTTTTAATTTTTGACCAAAACCCGAAATTTTATCCAAGGGTCCCCCCTTCTTACTTTTTAAGAAAAATTGCACTAAAAATGATTTCCTGAAGAAACCACTGGTTGGATCCGGGGTTTCTTGACGTTACTCGAAAGATCGCTTCAAGACGCTTCTGAAAATGTCCTTTCGCAAAAACAAATGTCAATTTTAAGGCCGTGACGCGTCAGCAAAAAAAACTCGAAAATGGAAAAAATCGAAAAAATCAACTTTCTTAATAATCATCGTAGACGCTTGTGTTTTACCTTTTTTTTCATCAGAAGAACGAGATAAAACGATTGCCGTTAAAAAATTTCATCCAGAGAAAATTGCAAAAAAGTTAGCCAGTCACCATGAGATTTTTTGAAAAAAGTCGATTTTTTCAACTTTTGAACGGCTGTAGCGGCCGAACGAAGAATCCAAATTGAACGCGGATTGAAAATCTGTGTTCCTCGTGTGTCAATTAGTCGGATTTGATTAAAATTGGGGATTTTTAATTTTTGACCAAAACCCGAAATTTTATCCAAGGGTCCCCCCTTCTTACTTTTTAAGAAAAATTGCACTAAAAATGATTTCCTGAAGAAACCACTGGTTGGATCCGGGGTTTCTTGACGTTACTCGAAAGATCGCTTCAAGACGCTTCTGAAAATGTCCTTTCGCAAAAACAAATGTCAATTTTAAGGCCGTGACGCGTCACCAAAAAAACTCGAAAATGGAAAAAATCGAAAAAATCAACTTTCTTAATAATCATCGTAGACGCTTGTGTTTTACCTTTTTTTTCATCAGAAGAACGAGATAAAACGATTGGCGTTAAAAAATTTCATCCAGAATAAAATGCAAAAAAGTTAGCTAGTCACCATGAGATTTTTTGAAAAAAGTCGATTTTTTCAACTTTTGAACGGCTGTAGCGGCCGAACGAAGAATCCAAATTGAACGCGGATTGAAAATCTGTGTTCCTCGTGTGTCAATTAGTCGGATTTGATTAAAATTGGAGATTTTTAATTTTTGACCAAAACCCGAAATTTTATCCAAGGGTCCCCCCTTCTTACTTTTTAAGAAAAATTGCACTAAATATGATTTCCTGAGGAAACCACTGGTTGGATCCTGGGTTTCTTGACGTCACCCGAAAGATCGCTTCAAGACGCTTCAGAAAATGTCCTTTCGCAAAAACAAATGTCAATTTTAAGGCCGTGACGCGTCAGCAAAAAAACTCGAAAATGGAAAAAATCGAAAAAATCAACTTTCTTAATAATCATCGTAGACGCTTGTGTTTTACCTTATTTTTCATCAGAAGAACGAGATAAAACGATTGCCGTTAAAAAATTTCATCCAGAGAAAATTGCAAAAAAGTTAGCCAGTCACCATGAGATTTTTTGAAAAAAGTCGATTTTTTCAACTTTTGAACGGCTGTAGCGGCCGAACGAAGAATCCAAATTGAACGCGGATTGAAAATCTGTGTTCCTCGTGCGTCAATTAGTCGGATTTGATTAAAATTGGGGATTTTTAATTTTTGACCAAAACCCGAAATTTTATCCAAGGGTCCCCCCTTCTTACTTTTTAAGAAAAATTGCACTAAAAATGATTTCCTGAGGAAACCACTGGTTGGATCCTGGGTTTCTTGACGTCACCCGAAAGATCGCTTCAAGACGCTTCTGAAAATGTCCTTTCGCAAAAACAAATGTCAATTTTTAGGCCGTGACGCGTCAGCAAAAAAAACTCGAAAATGGAAAAAATCGAAAAAATCAACTTTCTTAATAATCATCGTAGACGCTTGTGTTTTACCTTATTTTTCATCAGAAGAACGAGATAAAACGATTGCCGTTAAAAAATTTCATCCAGAGAAAATTGCAAAAAAGTTAGCTAGTCACCATGAGATTTTTTGAAAAAAGTCGATTTTTTCAACTTTTGAACGACTGTAGCGGCCGAACGAAGAATCCAAATTGAACGCGGATTGAAAATCTGTGTTCCTCGTGTGTCAATTAGTCGGATTTGATTAAAATTGGGGATTTTTAATTTTTGACCAAAACCCGAAATTTTATCCAAGGGTCCCCCCTTCTTACTTTTTAAGAAAAATTGCACTAAAAATGATTTCCTGAGGAAACCACTGGTTGGATCCTGGGTTTCTTGACGTCACCCGAAAGATCGCTTCAAGACGCTTCTGAAAATGTCCTTTCGCAAAAACAAATGTCAATTTTAAGGCCGTGACGCGTCAGCAAAAAAAACTCGAAAATGGAAAAAATCGAAAAAATCAACTTTCTTAATAATCATCGTAGACGCTTGTGTTTTACCTTATTTTTCATCAGAAGAACGAGATAAAACGATTGCCGTTAAAAAATTTCATCCAGAGAAAATTGCAAAAAAGTTAGCTAGTCACCATGAGATTTTTTGAAAAAAGTCGATTTTTTCAACTTTTGAACGACTGTAGCGGCCGAACGAAGAATCCAAATTGAACGCGGATTGAAAATCTGTGTTCCTCGTGTGTCAATTAGTCGGATTTGATTAAAATTGGGGATTTTTAATTTTTGACCAAAACCCGAAATTTTATCCAAGGGTCCCCCCTTCTTACTTTTTAAGAAAAATTGCACTAAAAATGATTTCCTGAAGAAACCACTGGTTGGATCCGGGGTTTCTTGACGTTACTCGAAAGATCGCTTCAAGACGGTTCAGAAAATGTCCTTTCGCAAAAACAAATGTCAATTTTAAGGCCGTGACGCGTCAGCAAAAAAAACTCGAAAATGGAAAAAATCGAAAAAATCAACTTTCTTAATAATCATCGTAGACGCTTGTGTTTTACCTTTTTTTTCATCAGAAGAACGAGATAAAACGATTGCCGTTAAAAAATTTCATCGAGAGAAAATTGCAAAAAAGTTAGCTAGTCACCATCAGATTTTTTGAAAAAAGTCGATTTTTTCAACTTTTGAACGGCTGTAGCGGCCGAACGAAGAATCCAAATTGAACGCGGATTGAAAATCTGTGTTCCTCGTGTGTCAATTAGTCGGATTTGATTAAAATTGGGGATTTTTAATTTTTGACCAAAACCCGAAATTTTATCCAAGGGTCCCCCCTTCTTACTTTTTAAGAAAAATTGCACTAAAAATGATTTCCTGAGGAAACCACTGGTTGGATCCTGGGTTTCTTGACGTCACCCGAAAGATCGCTTCAAGACGCTTCTGAAAATGTCCTTTCGCAAAAACAAATGTCAATTTTAAGGCCGTGACGCGTCAGCAAAAAAAACTCGAAAATGGAAAAAATCGAAAAAATCAACTTTCTTAATAATCATCGTAGACGCTTGTGTTTTACCTTTTTTTTCATCAGAAGAACGAGATAAAACGATTGGCGTTAAAAAATTTCATCCAGAATAAAATGCAAAAAAGTTAGCTAGTCACCATGAGATTTTTTGAAAAAAGTCGATTTTTTCAACTTTTGAACGACTGTAGCGGCCGAACGAAGAATCCAAATTGAACGCGGATTGAAAATCTGTGTTCCTCGTGTGTCAATTAGTCGGATTTGATTAAAATTGGGGATTTTCAATTTTTGACCAAAACCCAAAATTTTATCCAAGGGTCCCCCCTTCTTACTTTTTAAGAAAAATTGCACTAAAAATGATTTCCTGAAGAAACCACTGGTTGGATCCGGGGTTTCTTGACGTTACTCGAAAGATCGCTTCAAGACGCTTCAGAAAATGTCCTTTCGCAAAAACAAATGTCAATTTTAAGGCCGTGACGCGTCAGCAAAAAAAACTCGAAAATGGAAAAAATCGAAAAAATCAACTTTCTTAATAATCACCGTAGACGCTTGTGTTTTACCTTATTTTTCATCAGAAGAACGAGATAAAACGATTGCCGTTAAAAAATTTCATCCAGAGAAAATTGCAAAAAAGTTAGCCAGTCACCATGAGATTTTTTGAAAAAAGTCGATTTTTTCAACTTTTGAACGGCTGTAGCGGCCGAACCGAAAATCCAATTTGAACGCGGATTGAAAATCTGTGTTCCTCGTGCGTCAATTAGTCGGATTTGATTAAAATTGGGGATTTTTAATTTTTGACCAAAACCCGAAATTTTATCCAAGGGTCCCCCCTTCTTACTTTTTAAGAAAAATTGCACTAAAAATGATTTCCTGAGGAAACCACTGGTTGGATCCTGGGTTTCTTGACGTCACCCGAAAGATCGCTTCAAGACGCTTCAGAAAATGTCCTTTCGCAAAAACAAATGTCAATTTTTAGGCCGTGACGCGTCAGCAAAAAAAACTCGAAAATGGAAAAAATCGAAAAAATCAACTTTCTTAATAATCACCGTAGACGCTTGTGTTTTACCTTTTTTTTCATCAGAAGAACGAGATAAAACGATTGGCGTTAAAAAATTTCATCCAGAGAAAATTGCAAAAAAGTTAGCCAGTCACCATGAGATTTTTTGAAAAAAGTCGATTTTTTCAACTTTTGAACGGCTGTAGCGGCCGAACGAAGAATCCAAATTGAACGCGGATTGAAAATCTGTGTTCCTCGTGTGTCAATTAGTCGGATTTGATTAAAATTGAAGATTTTTAATTTTTGACCAAAACCCGAAATTTTATCCAAGGGTCCCCCCTTCTTACTTTTTAAGAAAAATTGCACTAAAAATGATTTCCTGAGGAAACCACTGGTTGGATCCTGGGTTTCTTGACGTCACCCGAAAGATCGCTTCAAGACGCTTCAGAAAATGTCCTTTCGCAAAAACAAATGTCAATTTTTAGGCCGTGACGCGTCAGCAAAAAAAACTCGAAAATGGAAAAAATCGAAAAAATCAACTTTCTTAATAATCACCGTAGACGCTTGTGTTTTACCTTTTTTTTCATCAGAAGAACGAGATAAAACGATTGGCGTTAAAAAATTTCATCCAGAGAAAATTGCAAAAAAGTTAGCGAGTCACCATGAGATTTTTTGAAAAAAGTCGATTTTTTCAACTTTTGAACGGCTGTAGCGGCCGAACGAAGAATCCAAATTGAACGCGGATTGAAAATCTGTGTTCCTCGTGTGTCAATTAGTCGGATTTGATTAAAATTGAAGATTTTTAATTTTTGACCAAAACCCGAAATTTTATCCAAGGGTCCCCCCTTCTTACTTTTTAAGAAAAATTGCACTAAAAATGATTTCCTGAGGAAACCACTGGTTGGATCCTGGGTTTCTTGACATCACCCGAAAGATCGCTTCAAGACGCTTCTGAAAATGTCCTTTCGCAAAAACAAATGTCAATTTTAAGGCCGTGACGCGTCAGCAAAAAAAACTCGAAAATGGAAAAAATCGAAAAAATCAACTTTCTTAATAATCATCGTAGACGCTTGTGTTTTACCTTTTTTTTCATCAGAAGAACGAGATAAAACGATTGCCGTTAAAAAATTTCATCCAGAGAAAATTGCAAAAAAGTTAGCCAGTCACCATGAGATTTTTTGAAAAAAGTCGATTTTTTCAACTTTTGAACGGCTGTAGCGGCCGAACGAAGAATCCAAATTGAACGCGGATTGAAAATCTGTGTTCCTCGTGTGTCAATTAGTCGGATTTGATTAAAATTGGGGATTTTTAATTTTTGACCAAAACCCGAAATTTTATCCAAGGGTCCCCCCTTCTTACTTTTTAAGAAAAATTGCACTAAAAATGATTTCCTGAGGAAACCACTGGTTGGATCCTGGGTTTCTTGACATCACCCGAAAGATCGCTTCAAGACGCTTCTGAAAATGTCCTTTCGCAAAAACAAATGTCAATTTTAAGGCCGTGACGCGTCAGCAAAAAAAACTCGAAAATGGAAAAAATCGAAAAAATCAACTTTCTTAATAATCATCGTAGACGCTTGTGTTTTACCTTTTTTTTCATCAGAAGAACGAGATAAAACGATTGCCGTTAAAAAATTTCATCCAGAGAAAATTGCAAAAAAGTTAGCCAGTCACCATGAGATTTTTTGAAAAAAGTCGATTTTTTCAACTTTTGAACGGCTGTAGCGGCCGAACGAAGAATCCAAATTGAACGCGGATTGAAAATCTGTGTTCCTCGTGTGTCAATTAGTCGGATTTGATTAAAATTGGGGATTTTTAATTTTTGACCAAAACCCGAAATTTTATCCAAGGGTCCCCCCTTCTTACTTTTTAAGAAAAATTGCACTAAAAATGATTTCCTGAAGAAACCACTGGTTGGATCCGGGGTTTCTTGACGTTACTCGAAAGATCGCTTCAAGACGCTTCTGAAAATGTCCTTTCGCAAAAACAAATGTCAATTTTAAGGCCGTGACGCGTCAGCAAAAAAAACTCGAAAATGGAAAAAATCGAAAAAATCAACTTTCTTAATAATCATCGTAGACGCTTGTGTTTTACCTTATTTTTCATCAGAAGAACGAGATAAAACGATTGCCGTTAAAAAATTTCATCCAGAGAAAATTGCAAAAAAGTTAGCCAGTCACCATGAGATTTTTTGAAAAAAGTCGATTTTTTCAACGTTTGAACGGCTGTAGCGGCCGAACGAAGAATCCAAATTGAACGCGGATTGAAAATCTGTGTTCCTCGTGTGTCAATTAGTCGGATTTGATTAAAATTGGGGATTTTTAATTTTTGACCAAAACCCGAAATTTTATCCAAGGGTCCCCCCTTCTTACTTTTTAAGAAAAATTGCACTAAAAATGATTTCCTGAAGAAACCACTGGTTGGATCCGGGGTTTCTTGACGTTACTCGAAAGATCGCTTCAAGACGCTTCTGAAAATGTCCTTTCGCAAAAACAAATGTCAATTTTAAGGCCGTGACGCGTCAGCAAAAAAAACTCGAAAATGGAAAAAATCGAAAAAATCAACTTTCTTAATAATCATCGTAGACGCTTGTGTTTTACCTTTTTTTTCATCAGAAGAACGAGATAAAACGATTGCCGTTAAAAAATTTCATCCAGAGAAAATTGCAAAAAAGTTAGCCAGTCACCATGAGATTTTTTGAAAAAAGTCGATTTTTTCAACTTTTGAACGGCTGTAGCGGCCGAACGAAGAATCCAAATTGAACGCGGATTGAAAATCTGTGTTCCTCGTGTGTCAATTAGTCGGATTTGATTAAAATTGGGGATTTTTAATTTTTGACCAAAACCCGAAATTTTATCCAAGGGTCCCCCCTTCTTACTTTTTAAGAAAAATTGCACTAAAAATGATTTCCTGAAGAAACCACTGGTTGGATCCGGGGTTTCTTGACGTTACTCGAAAGATCGCTTCAAGACGCTTCTGAAAATGTCCTTTCGCAAAAACAAATGTCAATTTTAAGGCCGTGACGCGTCAGCAAAAAAAACTCGAAAATGGAAAAAATCGAAAAAATCAACTTTCTTAATAATCATCGTAGACGCTTGTGTTTTACCTTTTTTTTCATCAGAAGAACGAGATAAAACGATTGCCGTTAAAAAATTTCATCCAGAGAAAATTGCAAAAAAGTTAGCCAGTCACCATGAGATTTTTTGAAAAAAGTCGATTTTTTCAACTTTTGAACGGCTGTAGCGGCCGAACGAAGAATCCAAATTGAACGCGGATTGAAAATCTGTGTTCCTCGTGTGTCAATTAGTCGGATTTGATTAAAATTGGGGATTTTTAATTTTTGACCAAAACCCGAAATTTTATCCAAGGGTCCCCCCTTCTTACTTTTTAAGAAAAATTGCACTAAAAATGATTTCCTGAAGAAACCACTGGTTGGATCCGGGGTTTCTTGACGTTACTCGAAAGATCGCTTCAAGACGCTTCTGAAAATGTCCTTTCGCAAAAACAAATGTCAATTTTAAGGCCGTGACGCGTCAGCAAAAAAAACTCGAAAATGGAAAAAATCGAAAAAATCAACTTTCTTAATAATCATCGTAGACGCTTGTGTTTTACCTTTTTTTTCATCAGAAGAA
Organism: Ocypus olens; assembly: GCA_910593695.2. Lineage (NCBI taxonomy): Eukaryota > Metazoa > Arthropoda > Insecta > Coleoptera > Staphylinidae > Ocypus > Ocypus olens. Next base: position 58,701,162 of record OU343053.1, read on the forward strand.
CGAGATAAAACGATTGCCGTTAAAAAATTTCATCCAGAGAAAATTGCAAAAAAGTTAGCCAGTCACCATGAGATTTTTTGAAAAAAGTCGATTTTTTCAACTTTTGAACGGCTGTAGCGGCCGAACGAAGAATCCAAATTGAACGCGGATTGAAAATCTGTGTTCCTCGTGTGTCAATTAGTCGGATTTGATTAAAATTGGGGATTTTTAATTTTTGACCAAAACCCGAAATTTTATCCAAGGGTCCCCCCTTCTTACTTTTTAAGAAAAATTGCACTAAAAATGATTTCCTGAAGAAACCACTGGTTGGATCCGGGGTTTCTTGACGTTACTCGAAAGATCGCTTCAAGACGCTTCTGAAAATGTCCTTTCGCAAAAACAAATGTCAATTTTAAGGCCGTGACGCGTCACCAAAAAAACTCGAAAATGGAAAAAATCGAAAAAATCAACTTTCTTAATAATCATCGTAGACGCTTGTGTTTTACCTTTTTTTTCATCAGAAGAACGAGATAAAACGATTGGCGTTAAAAAATTTCATCCAGAATAAAATGCAAAAAAGTTAGCTAGTCACCATGAGATTTTTTGAAAAAAGTCGATTTTTTCAACTTTTGAACGGCTGTAGCGGCCGAACGAAGAATCCAAATTGAACGCGGATTGAAAATCTGTGTTCCTCGTGTGTCAATTAGTCGGATTTGATTAAAATTGGAGATTTTTAATTTTTGACCAAAACCCGAAATTTTATCCAAGGGTCCCCCCTTCTTACTTTTTAAGAAAAATTGCACTAAATATGATTTCCTGAGGAAACCACTGGTTGGATCCTGGGTTTCTTGACGTCACCCGAAAGATCGCTTCAAGACGCTTCAGAAAATGTCCTTTCGCAAAAACAAATGTCAATTTTAAGGCCGTGACGCGTCAGCAAAAAAACTCGAAAATGGAAAAAATCGAAAAAATCAACTTTCTTAATAATCATCGTAGACGCTTGTGTTTTACCTTATTTTTCATCAGAAGAACGAGATAAAACGATTGCCGTTAAAAAATTTCATCCAGAGAAAATTGCAAAAAAGTTAGCCAGTCACCATGAGATTTTTTGAAAAAAGTCGATTTTTTCAACTTTTGAACGGCTGTAGCGGCCGAACGAAGAATCCAAATTGAACGCGGATTGAAAATCTGTGTTCCTCGTGCGTCAATTAGTCGGATTTGATTAAAATTGGGGATTTTTAATTTTTGACCAAAACCCGAAATTTTATCCAAGGGTCCCCCCTTCTTACTTTTTAAGAAAAATTGCACTAAAAATGATTTCCTGAGGAAACCACTGGTTGGATCCTGGGTTTCTTGACGTCACCCGAAAGATCGCTTCAAGACGCTTCTGAAAATGTCCTTTCGCAAAAACAAATGTCAATTTTTAGGCCGTGACGCGTCAGCAAAAAAAACTCGAAAATGGAAAAAATCGAAAAAATCAACTTTCTTAATAATCATCGTAGACGCTTGTGTTTTACCTTATTTTTCATCAGAAGAACGAGATAAAACGATTGCCGTTAAAAAATTTCATCCAGAGAAAATTGCAAAAAAGTTAGCTAGTCACCATGAGATTTTTTGAAAAAAGTCGATTTTTTCAACTTTTGAACGACTGTAGCGGCCGAACGAAGAATCCAAATTGAACGCGGATTGAAAATCTGTGTTCCTCGTGTGTCAATTAGTCGGATTTGATTAAAATTGGGGATTTTTAATTTTTGACCAAAACCCGAAATTTTATCCAAGGGTCCCCCCTTCTTACTTTTTAAGAAAAATTGCACTAAAAATGATTTCCTGAAGAAACCACTGGTTGGATCCAGGGTTTCTTGACGTTACTCGAAAGATCGCTTCAAGACGCTTCAGAAAATGTCCTTTCGCAAAAACAAATGTCAATTTTAAGGCCGTGACGCGTCAGCAAAAAAAACTCGAAAATGGAAAAAATCGAAAAAATCAACTTTCTTAATAATCATCGTAGACGCTTGTGTTTTACCTTTTTTTTCATCAGAAGAACGAGATAAAACGATTGCCGTTAAAAAATTTCATCGAGAGAAAATTGCAAAAAAGTTAGCTAGTCACCATCAGATTTTTTGAAAAAAGTCGATTTTTTCAACTTTTGAACGGCTGTAGCGGCCGAACGAAGAATCCAAATTGAACGCGGATTGAAAATCTGTGTTCCTCGTGTGTCAATTAGTCGGATTTGATTAAAATTGGGGATTTTTAATTTTTGACCAAAACCCGAAATTTTATCCAAGGGTCCCCCCTTCTTACTTTTTAAGAAAAATTGCACTAAAAATGATTTCCTGAGGAAACCACTGGTTGGATCCTGGGTTTCTTGACGTCACCCGAAAGATCGCTTCAAGACGCTTCTGAAAATGTCCTTTCGCAAAAACAAATGTCAATTTTAAGGCCGTGACGCGTCAGCAAAAAAAACTCGAAAATGGAAAAAATCGAAAAAATCAACTTTCTTAATAATCATCGTAGACGCTTGTGTTTTACCTTTTTTTTCATCAGAAGAACGAGATAAAACGATTGGCGTTAAAAAATTTCATCCAGAATAAAATGCAAAAAAGTTAGCTAGTCACCATGAGATTTTTTGAAAAAAGTCGATTTTTTCAACTTTTGAACGACTGTAGCGGCCGAACGAAGAATCCAAATTGAACGCGGATTGAAAATCTGTGTTCCTCGTGTGTCAATTAGTCGGATTTGATTAAAATTGGGGATTTTTAATTTTTGACCAAAACCCAAAATTTTATCCAAGGGTCCCCCCTTCTTACTTTTTAAGAAAAATTGCACTAAAAATGATTTCCTGAAGAAACCACTGGTTGGATCCGGGGTTTCTTGACGTTACTCGAAAGATCGCTTCAAGACGCTTCAGAAAATGTCCTTTCGCAAAAACAAATGTCAATTTTAAGGCCGTGACGCGTCAGCAAAAAAAACTCGAAAATGGAAAAAATCGAAAAAATCAACTTTCTTAATAATCACCGTAGACGCTTGTGTTTTACCTTATTTTTCATCAGAAGAACGAGATAAAACGATTGCCGTTAAAAAATTTCATCCAGAGAAAATTGCAAAAAAGTTAGCCAGTCACCATGAGATTTTTTGAAAAAAGTCGATTTTTTCAACTTTTGAACGGCTGTAGCGGCCGAACCGAAAATCCAATTTGAACGCGGATTGAAAATCTGTGTTCCTCGTGCGTCAATTAGTCGGATTTGATTAAAATTGGGGATTTTTAATTTTTGACCAAAACCCGAAATTTTATCCAAGGGTCCCCCCTTCTTACTTTTTAAGAAAAATTGCACTAAAAATGATTTCCTGAGGAAACCACTGGTTGGATCCTGGGTTTCTTGACGTCACCCGAAAGATCGCTTCAAGACGCTTCAGAAAATGTCCTTTCGCAAAAACAAATGTCAATTTTTAGGCCGTGACGCGTCAGCAAAAAAAACTCGAAAATGGAAAAAATCGAAAAAATCAACTTTCTTAATAATCACCGTAGACGCTTGTGTTTTACCTTTTTTTTCATCAGAAGAACGAGATAAAACGATTGCCGTTAAAAAATTTCATCCAGAGAAAATTGCAAAAAAGTTAGCCAGTCACCATGAGATTTTTTGAAAAAAGTCGATTTTTTCAACTTTTGAACGGCTGTAGCGGCCGAACGAAGAATCCAAATTGAACGCGGATTGAAAATCTGTGTTCCTCGTGTGTCAATTAGTCGGATTTGATTAAAATTGGGGATTTTTAATTTTTGACCAAAACCCGAAATTTTATCCAAGGGTCCCCCCTTCTTACTTTTTAAGAAAAATTGCACTAAAAATGATTTCCTGAAGAAACCACTGGTTGGATCCGGGGTTTCTTGACGTTACTCGAAAGATCGCTTCAAGACGCTTCTGAAAATGTCCTTTCGCAAAAACAAATGTCAATTTTAAGGCCGTGACGCGTCAGCAAAAAAAACTCGAAAATGGAAAAAATCGAAAATATCAACTTTCTTAATAATCATCGTAGACGCTTGTGTTTTACCTTTTTTTTTTTCAGAAGAACGAGATAAAACGATTGCCGTTAAAAAAATTCATCCTGAGAAAATTGCAAAAAAGTTAGCCAGTCACCATGAGATTTTTTGAAAAAAGTCGATTTTTTCAACTTTTGAACGGCTGTAGCGGCCGAACGAAGAATCCAAATTGAACGCGGATTGAAAATCTGTGTTCCTCGTGTGTCAATTAGTCGGATTTGATTAAAATTGGGGATTTTTAATTTTTGACCAAAACCCGAAATTTTATCCAAGGGTCCCCCCTTCTTACTTTTTAAGAAAAATTGCACTAAAAATGATTTCCTGAAGAAACCACTGGTTGGATCCGGGGTTTCTTGACGTTACTCGAAAGATCGCTTCAAGACGCTTCTGAAAATGTCCTTTCGCAAAAACAAATGTCAATTTTAAGGCCGTGACGCGTCAGCAAAAAAAACTCGAAAAGGGAAAAAATCGAAAAAATCAACTTTCTTAATAATCATCGTAGACGCTTGTGTTTTACCTTATTTTTCATCAGAAGAACGAGATAAAACGATTGCCGTTAAAAAATTTCATCCAGAGAAAATTGCAAAAAAGTTAGCCAGTCACCATGAGATTTTTTGAAAAAAGTCGATTTTTTCAACGTTTGAACGGCTGTAGCGGCCGAACGAAGAATCCAAATTGAACGCGGATTGAAAATCTGTGTTCCTCGTGTGTCAATTAGTCGGATTTGATTAAAATTGGGGATTTTTAATTTTTGACCAAAACCCGAAATTTTATCCAAGGGTCCCCCCTTCTTACTTTTTAAGAAAAATTGCACTAAAAATGATTTCCTGAAGAAACCACTGGTTGGATCCGGGGTTTCTTGACGTTACTCGAAAGATCGCTTCAAGACGCTTCTGAAAATGTCCTTTCGCAAAAACAAATGTCAATTTTAAGGCCGTGACGCGTCAGCAAAAAAAACTCGAAAATGGAAAAAATCGAAAAAATCAACTTTCTTAATAATCATCGTAGACGCTTGTGTTTTACCTTTTTTTTCATCAGAAGAACGAGATAAAACGATTGCCGTTAAAAAATTTCATCCAGAGAAAATTGCAAAAAAGTTAGCCAGTCACCATGAGATTTTTTGAAAAAAGTCGATTTTTTCAACTTTTGAACGGCTGTAGCGGCCGAACGAAGAATCCAAATTGAACGCGGATTGAAAATCTGTGTTCCTCGTGTGTCAATTAGTCGGATTTGATTAAAATTGGGGATTTTTAATTTTTGACCAAAACCCGAAATTTTATCCAAGGGTCCCCCCTTCTTACTTTTTAAGAAAAATTGCACTAAAAATGATTTCCTGAAGAAACCACTGGTTGGATCCGGGGTTTCTTGACGTTACTCGAAAGATCGCTTCAAGACGCTTCAGAAAATGTCCTTTCGCAAAAACAAATGTCAATTTTAAGGCCGTGACGCGTCAGCAAAAAAAACTCGAAAATGGAAAAAATCGAAAAAATCAACTTTCTTAATAATCATCGTAGACGCTTGTGTTTTACCTTTTTTTTCATCAGAAGAACGAGATAAAACGATTGCCGTTAAAAAATTTCATCCAGAATAAAATGCAAAAAAGTTAGCTAGTCACCATAAGATTTTTTGAAAAAAGTCGATTTTTTCAACTTTTGAACGGCTGTAGCGGCCGAACCGAAAATCCAATTTGAACGCGGATTGAAAATCTGTGTTCCTCGTGCGTCAATTAGTCGGATTTGATTAAAATTGGGGATTTTTAATTTTTGACCAAAACCCGAAATTTTATCCAAGGGTCCCCCCTTCTTACTTTTTAAGAAAAATTGCACTAAAAATGATTTCCTGAGGAAACCACTGGTTGGATCCTGGGTTTCTTGACGTCACCCGAAAGATCGCTTCAAGACGCTTCTGAAAATGTCCTTTCGCAAAAACAAATGTCAATTTTAAGGCCGTGACGCGTCAGCAAAAAAACTCGAAAATGGAAAAAATCGAAAAAATCAACTTTCTTAATAATCATCGTAGACGCTTGTGTTTTACCTTTTTTTTCATCAGAAGAACGAGATAAAACGATTGGCGTTAAAAAATTTCATCCAGAATAAAATGCAAAAAAGTTAGCTAGTCACCATGAGATTTTTTGAAAAAAGTCGATTTTTTCAACTTTTGAACGGCTGTAGCGGCCGAACGAAGAATCCAAATTGAACGCGGATTGAAAATCTGTGTTCCTCGTGTGTCAATTAGTCGGATTTGATTAAAATTGGGGATTTTTAATTTTTGACCAAAACCCGAAATTTTATCCAAGGGTCCCCCCTTCTTACTTTTTAAGAAAAATTGCACTAAAAATGATTTCCTGAGGAAACCACTGGTTGGATCCTGGGTTTCTTGACGTCACCCGAAAGATCGCTTCAAGACGCTTCTGAAAATGTCCTTTCGCAAAAACAAATGTCAATTTTAAGGCCGTGACGCGTCACCAAAAAAACTCGAAAATGGAAAAAATCGAAAAAATCAACTTTCTTAATAATCATCGTAGACGCTTGTGTTTTACCTTTTTTTTCATCAGAAGAACGAGATAAAACGATTGGCGTTAAAAAATTTCATCCAGAATAAAATGCAAAAAAGTTAGCTAGTCACCATAAGATTTTTTGAAAAAAGTCGATTTTTTCAACTTTTGAACGGCTGTAGCGGCCGAACCGAAAATCCAATTTGAACGCGGATTGAAAATCTGTGTTCCTCGTGTGTCAATTAGTCGGATTTGATTAAAATTGGAGATTTTTAATTTTTGACCAAAACCCGAAATTTTATCCAAGGGTCCCCCCTTCTTACTTTTTAAGAAAAATTGCACTAAATATGATTTCCTGAGGAAACCACTGGTTGGATCCTGGGTTTCTTGACGTCACCCGAAAGATCGCTTCAAGACGCTTCAGAAAATGTCCTTTCGCAAAAACAAATGTCAATTTTAAGGCCGTGACGCGTCTGAGAAAAAACTCGAAAATGGAAAAAATCGAAAAAATCAACTTTCTTAATAATCATCGTAGACCTTCATGTAATACCTCTTTTTTCATCAGAAGAACGAGATAAAACGATTGCCGTTAAAAAATTTCATCCAGAGAAAATTGCAAAAAAGTTAGCTAGTCACCATGAAATTGTTAGAAAAAAGTCGATTTTTTCAACTTTTGAGCGGCTGTAGCGGCTGAACCAAAAATCCAATTTGAACGCGGATTGCAAATCTGTGTTCCTCGTGTGTTAATTAAAATCGACGAATAGAAACCCTGAATCGAAATCCGGGAAATCATTTTTAATGCAATTTTTGAGCAAAAGCAAGACCCTTGGGTAAACTATTCTTTGTATACAGTTAACCGTATCGATCCGAGCAGTGTGCGTGCCCTCCCTCTTCTCCTATCACATCCCGCTGATTATGTCTGCGACCGAGACGAAACCGCGCTCGGAATACCCAACGAGCGTGAAGATTTATCGCCACGGCAATCGCAGAAAAGCAAAATTTACATCCATCGCCGCACTATCGGGAATGAAAGTTATTCGAAAGCTTGAAACTTTATAACGTTTCGACGGTTTGCCGCGTTCTTATTATTAAAAGTTGAATGAGAACCTTTGTTGCAATCATGCAAGATTTTGAGGTTATCCACGCCCAGGGATTGACAAATGGTTTGAAAATGTCCTGGTACACTTCGTCTGGTCCGACCTACATACACACTGGATTTCGTATACACCGCGATTTATTTTGCGTGTTTTCAAGGACATTTTTTTCGTTTCAATTAGTTTAAGGAACGGCACTTTCTTGTGCGTTGCCTCTTCCTCCGTCTTGCGCGCACCGTTGCATAATTCGCACGCGCCGTTTTCTTCGCTCCATTTCGCGTCCGAAACGGGGACACGGCACGACCGCACGAATTTCCATTTCATCTGGAGAAAACCCGACAAATAACTCGACACCGCATTCAACGCGATGAATGAATAGTCTATAGAATAACAAAGGAACGATAGTGACGATCGACCCTCGGCGGTTCGTGAGTCTGTTGGCAATTGGCTGTTATCATTGCGAATGTCCTTTGGTCGCGCACACTTCCTAAACATTACGACGGCAACCTTCTGTCGGCGGGTTCACAACATCACGATCCGCGCGCGTCATTTGTTTCTGTGTTTGAGGGCCGTCGTTCAATACCGACACTCTCGATTGAGCCTCGACATTTTCATTTGATGACACTTCATTCGTGCGCAATCATGTTGAGAAGTCGAATTTAACTTTTAACGTAACAAGACGTGCATTTTTTGTCTTTTCAATTTAATGATTACACGCGTGAAACCCTTGCTTTAGGATTGCGCAATGTGTGAAAAAAGCGGCAAATTTAAAACCTAAACCTAGAATACTTGTTACGCATGTTTAATCAACCTAAAACACAACTAGCGAGACAATGGAAGGTCCATGTTTAATCAACCTAAAACGTTGACATCTGTCAGTGAAAAAAGTGGCAAATTTAAAAATACTTGTTACGATAAAAGCTTCTACTTCGTTATAACCTAAAGCGACACATAATTAGCGAGACAATAGAAGGTTCTACAATCCAAATAATAAAAAATAAAAAACTCTTTAATGACAAACAAATACGGAACCAACTGATAAAATGGGCACGGCCGAGATAATATTATTTCCAAAACAAAACCTTGAAACGCCGTGGCCAGAAAAATGACCCAACTGTCAGTATAAATATCGAAGATGTGATGGTGACAGTTGCTGATGACAATTAACAATTGATGACTGATAATAACAGATGCGCATATTTGACAGTTATAAATACCAATGTTTTGACGTTCAGTTTTTTTTCACTTTTGTACACTTCCAAACTGTCAGTCGATGATGACAATTGCTAATGACAAATAACAATTGATGATAATAATAGACGTGCATATTTGACAGTTTTAAATGCCAATGTTTTGACGTTTAGTTTTTGATGCGTTTTTTTTCCACTTTTGTACACTGTCGGTATAATTATCGACGATGATGGCAATTAACAATTGATGACTGGTAATAATAGATGTGCACATTTGACAGTTATAAATGTCAATATTTTGATACATTTATTCCACATTCGTACACCTTATCTTTAGTGTAGGGTTGCAATTGTCCTCCAGCTCCTCCATAATTACATCCGAACTAATTTATGCGCGCCATCTTGATGCAGGCTAATTAGTAATTAAGTGCGAGCGGAAATACAGGACGACGCACGCTTAATTGACGTGGCCGCCGCTCTCTTTCTCCTTCTCTCTCTCTCTCGTTCGGAGTAATTTTTCAACGATGGATACGCACAATAAAGTGTTCTGCTCGAAAAACTGAAAAAACGACCAAAAGACGAATTTTCGTTCGACAACTATTATTATTATTATTCTCTAAAACCGGAAAACAATTGAAAGACGAACGTCGGTTTTCTACTGTATCCGTATATATTCGATAATTGGAATCCATTCGTGGAAGAATTTTCAAAATCTGATCTTTCGTTCACGAGTTATTATTCCCTAAAACCGGAAAACAATTGAAAGACGAATGTTGTTTTTTTTAGCTAATCCGTACATATTCGATCATTGCAATCGATTAATGGAAGAATTGTCAAAATCTGGTCATCCGATCGACGGCTATTTTCGAAAAACCGGAAACAATTGAACGCCTAATTTTACTTTTTCAACTCACCGATATATTTTTGATACTAGCAATCCGTTGGTGAACGAATTTTTATAATCTGATCAATCGATTCAAAGTTATCATCAAAAAACTGAAAAACAATTGAAGAACGAATTTTAGTTTTTCACCCCACCAATATATTTTTGGTACTAGCAATCCGTTGGCGAAAGAAATTTCGCAATCTGGTCATTCGATTAGGAGTTATCGTCAAAAAAACTGAAAAACAATTGAATGCCGAATTTTAGTTTTTCGCCTCACCGATATATTTTTGATACCAGCAATTCGTTGGTGAAAGAATTTTTACAATCTAGTCATTCAATTAGGAGTTATCGTAAAAAAACTGAAAAACAATTGAATGCCGAATTTTGTTTTTTCGCCTCACCGATATATTTTTGATACTGGCAATCCGTTGGTGAAAGAATTTTCACAATCCGGTCATTCGATTAAAAGTTATCCTCAAAAAACCGAAAAATAATCGGAGGACGAATTTTGGTTTTTCGCCTTATCCGGGCGTATTCGGTCGTCGCAATTTATTGGTGAAAGAATTTTTTCCAAATTCGATTATCCGTTCAAGGTTTACCTTAAAAAAAAACAACCTTAGAAAGCACAGCTGAAGCTAGAATTTCAGAAATCTGTTTTTGATAATTTCAACTCGTTGATGAAAGAATTTTCACAATCCGTTTATTCGTTTAAGAGGTATGTCGAAAAAACTGAAAAACAGTTGATGATCGAATTTCGGTTATTCAACTTAACTGGACGTATTCGATAAGGGCAATCGATTGATGGAAGAATTTTCAAAATCCGGTGATCAGATCGACGGCTATTTTCAAAAAACCGCCGAATTTTAGTTTTTCAACTCACCGATTTTCACCAAAAGTTATCATCAAAAAACTGAAAAACAATTGAAGAACGAATTTGAGTTTTTCACCCCACCGATATATTTTTGGTACTAAAAATCCGTTGGCAAAAGAATTTTCGGAATCTGGTCATTCGATTAGGAGTTATCGTAAAAAAAAAAAACTGGAAAACAATTGAATGCCGAATTTTGGTTTTTCGCCTCACCGATATATTTTTGATACCAGCAATCCGTTGGTGAAAGAATTTTTACAATCTGGTCATTCGATTAGGAGTTATCGTTAAAAAACGGAAAAACAATTGAAGAACGAATTTTAGTTTTTCACCCCACCGATATATTTTTGATACTGGCAATCCGTTGGTGAAAGCATTTGTACAATCTGGTCATTCGATTAAAAGTTATCCTCAAAAAACCAAAAAACAATCGGAGGACGAATTTTAATTTTTCACCTCACTAATATATTTTTGGTACTAGCAATCCGTTGGCGAAAGAATTTTCGCAATCTGGTCATTCGATTAGGAGTTATCGTCAAAAAAACTGAAAAACAATTGAATGCCGAATATTAGTTTTTCGCCTCACCGATATATTTTTGATACCAGCAATTCGTTGGTGAAAGAATTTTTACAATCTAGTCATTCGATTAGGAGTTATCGTTAAAAAACTGAAAAACAATTGAAGAACGAATTTTAGTTTTTCACCCCACCAATATATTTTTGGTACTAGCAATCCGTTGGCGAAAGAATTTTCACAATCTGATCATTCGATTAAAAGTTATCCTCAAAAAACTGAAAAACAACTGAAGAACGAATTTTAGTTTTTCACCCCACCAATATATTTTTGGTACTAGCAATCCGTTGGCGAAAGAATTTTTACAATCTGGTCATTCGATTAGGAGTTATCGTAAGAAAACTGAAAAACAATTGAATGCCGAATTTTAGTTTTTCACCTCACCGATATATTTTTGATACCAGCAATTAGTTGGTGAAAGAATTTTTACAATCTGGTCATTCGTTTAGGAGTTATCGTAAAAAAACTGAAAAACAATTGAATGCCGAATTTTAGTTTTTCAACTCACCGATATATTTTTGATACCAGCAATCCGTTGGTGAAAGAATTTTTACAATCCGGTCATTCGATTAAAAGTTATCCTAAAAAAACCGAAAAACAATCGAAGGACGAATTTTGTTTTTTCGCCTCATCCGAGCGTATTCGATCGTTGGAGTTTATTGGTGAAGGAATTTTTCAAATTTGATCATCCATTCAGGAATTAACGTAAAAAAACTTTTTACTTTTTTTGTTCACTTTACAAATTAAACTGAACTGTGCGTTCAATAATAAAAAAAAAATAGATCTAGAGTCTTACAATTATAACTTTTTATGATAAAGATTTTGTGTAACCGAATAGTCGTTGTGGCATTAGCCGGGAAAGTAGTCATTTTTAAGAAGTTTGGTCTAAATGTACGTAAAAAATTTGATGGATCTTGAGTTTTACGATCATAATTTTTTATACAGGCCGTATCTCTCGTTTGTATAATCAAATACGAATCGTTGTGGCATTAGCCGGGAAATTAAATTTAATTCTGGTCATTCGATTAGGAGTTATCGTCAAAAAAACTGAAAAACAATTGAATGCCGAATTTTAGTTTTTCGCCTCACCGATATATTTTTGATACCAGCAATTCGTTGGTGAAAGAATTTTTACAATCTAGTCATTCAATTAGGAGTTATCGTAAAAAAACTGAAAAACAATTGAATGCCGAATTTTGTTTTTTCGCCTCACCGATATATTTTTGATACTGGCAATCCGTTGGTGAAAGAATTTTCACAATCCGGTCATTCGATTAAAAGTTATCCTCAAAAAACCGAAAAATAATCGGAGGACGAATTTTGGTTTTTCGCCTTATCCGGGCGTATTCGGTCGTCGCAATTTATTGGTGAAAGAATTTTTTCCAAATTCGATTATCCGTTCAAGGTTTACCTTAAAAAAAAACAACCTTAGAAAGCACAGCTGAAGCTAGAATTTCAGAAATCTGTTTTTGATAATTTCAACTCGTTGATGAAAGAATTTTCACAATCCGTTTATTCGTTTAAGAGGTATGTCGAAAAAACTGAAAAACAGTTGATGATCGAATTTCGGTTATTCAACTTAACTGGACGTATTCGATAAGGGCAATCGATTGATGGAAGAATTTTCAAAATCCGGTGATCAGATCGACGGCTATTTTCAAAAAACCGCCGAATTTTAGTTTTTCAACTCACCGATTTTCACCAAAAGTTATCATCAAAAAACTGAAAAACAATTGAAGAACGAATTTGAGTTTTTCACCCCACCGATATATTTTTGGTACTAAAAATCCGTTGGCAAAAGAATTTTCGGAATCTGGTCATTCGATTAGGAGTTATCGTAAAAAAAAAAAACTGGAAAACAATTGAATGCCGAATTTTGGTTTTTCGCCTCACCGATATATTTTTGATACCAGCAATCCGTTGGTGAAAGAATTTTTACAATCTGGTCATTCGATTAGGAGTTATCGTTAAAAAACGGAAAAACAATTGAAGAACGAATTTTAGTTTTTCACCCCACCGATATATTTTTGATACTGGCAATCCGTTGGTGAAAGCATTTGTACAATCTGGTCATTCGATTAAAAGTTATCCTCAAAAAACCAAAAAACAATCGGAGGACGAATTTTAATTTTTCACCTCACTAATATATTTTTGGTACTAGCAATCCGTTGGCGAAAGAATTTTCGCAATCTGGTCATTCGATTAGGAGTTATCGTCAAAAAAACTGAAAAACAATTGAATGCCGAATATTAGTTTTTCGCCTCACCGATATATTTTTGATACCAGCAATTCGTTGGTGAAAGAATTTTTACAATCTAGTCATTCGATTAGGAGTTATCGTTAAAAAACTGAAAAACAATTGAAGAACGAATTTTAGTTTTTCACCCCACCAATATATTTTTGGTACTAGCAATCCGTTGGCGAAAGAATTTTCACAATCTGATCATTCGATTAAAAGTTATCCTCAAAAAACTGAAAAACAACTGAAGAACGAATTTTAGTTTTTCACCCCACCAATATATTTTTGGTACTAGCAATCCGTTGGCGAAAGAATTTTTACAATCTGGTCATTCGATTAGGAGTTATCGTAAGAAAACTGAAAAACAATTGAATGCCGAATTTTAGTTTTTCACCTCACCGATATATTTTTGATACCAGCAATTAGTTGGTGAAAGAATTTTTACAATCTGGTCATTCGTTTAGGAGTTATCGTAAAAAAACTGAAAAACAATTGAATGCCGAATTTTAGTTTTTCAACTCACCGATATATTTTTGATACCAGCAATCCGTTGGTGAAAGAATTTTTACAATCCGGTCATTCGATTAAAAGTTATCCTAAAAAAACCGAAAAACAATCGAAGGACGAATTTTGTTTTTTCGCCTCATCCGAGCGTATTCGATCGTTGGAGTTTATTGGTGAAGGAATTTTTCAAATTTGATCATCCATTCAGGAATTAACGTAAAAAAACTTTTTACTTTTTTTGTTCACTTTACAAATTAAACTGAACTGTGCGTTCAATAATAAAAAAAAAATAGATCTAGAGTCTTACAATTATAACTTTTTATGATAAAGATTTTGTGTAACCGAATAGTCGTTGTGGCATTAGCCGGGAAAGTAGTCATTTTTAAGAAGTTTGGTCTAAATGTACGTAAAAAATTTGATGGATCTTGAGTTTTACGATCATAATTTTTTATACAGGCCGTATCTCTCGTTTGTATAATCAAATACGAATCGTTGTGGCATTAGCCGGGAAATTAAATTTAATTTTGAGAAGTTGTTTGGTCTGAATGTACGTAAAAAAAAAATAGCGGATCTGGAGTTTTGCGATTATAACTTTTTGTAAAGACTGTAACTCTTGTTTGTATAATCGAATACTCGCTGTGGCATTAGCAGGGAAAATAGTTTCATTGTCAAGGAGTCGTTTGGTCTGAATTTACGTGAATAATTTGGAGGATTCCGAGTTTTGCAATTATAACTTTTTATAAAGATCGTAATTTTTGTTTGTATAATCGAATAGTCGTTGTGGCATTAGCCGGGAAAATAGTTTTAATTTTGAGTTGTTTGGTCTGAATGTACGTAAAAAAATTTGGCGGATCTGGAGTTTTACGATTATAACTTTTTGTAAAGACTGTTAGTCGTTGTGGCATTAGCCGGGAAAATATTTTCACTTTAGAGGAGTTGTACGTGAAAATTTTGTTGTTACAATCTAGGAATATAACTATTTTCGGTTTGACGGTCTTTCTTGGGCACAAAGCCCCGGCGGCCTTGGAGAGGAGCCGATGACCAGGACGGGCCCCGCCGCCACTGGAGGGGGGCTCCCATCCGTCTACCTGCTCGACGCTAGACAGCGCCATTGTCCGCAGACACACACACACACAACTTGAAGAAAAAGAGAACGTGCAGTTCTTCCCACGACACACAAAAATTTCAACAAAAATTCATTTCAATTCAAACAAAAGCCGGTTCAACTGTTTTTTTTCTTTTTTCAAACTTCATCTGTTTAAAACAATATCCGGCGCGGTTGTTTCACCTTTTCGTTGTTCTTTTTTTTAATTCAGGAATTAAAAAAATTGAAATATACGTTTTTAATTTTTAAAAATTAAAATTTCAACGTCAGTCAAAATGTGAGAGGGCGGTCACGTTCGAGTCTGCGAGGGAGTGATTTATCCGACGTGGAGGCATTTCCGTCATCATGCGAACGGCCCCGTGATGGTCTATCCTCCTCCTCCTCCGCCGCCTCTTCGTTGCAGAGGGACACTCGAATCGATCGCCATCTTACGGCGGACGCGAGAACACGGCCCGTTTCCGTTTCCGGGCCAACCGGCACCATCGCCGGCGCGTCGCCACGGCGACGGCGTCGTCGGTCCACACACTTTAAGACCATCATCGTGAAGTGTGACGCACTTTAATTTTTTTTTTTTATTAATTGCAGAAATATTGGCGACTTTTTATTCATTCACGCGTAATATGTCATCGAGCCCGGTGACACAATTACCGTCACCGGAGAGCTGGAGGAGGTGGAGGAGGAGGTGGAGGAAGGCGTCGCGCAGATGGCGCTGCCTCCACCCCCTCGACTCACCCGGTATTGATTCGCCACCAGAAAAAGGATACATTTCTTGGAAGAAGTCTAGATGCGGGGGTTGCAGGATATCTAAGGCGGACAGCACCTAGAAAAAAAAAACAAACGAAACGCGGAATAAAAATTTGCAATATGACAGGTGTCAATTTCGGAAATTATTGTGATTGTTCACAATGTTTTTTCATTGATAAACGAATAAATGAGTTACAGAAACTAACAAAACAATTTATGTGAACAAAATAATTGAAATTAGAGAGAGTTATATCTGTTTATTATTATTATTAATACTATAAAACAATTAAAATTAGAGCGAGTTACTTCTGTCGTAATTTATTAGTTAGTTTCATTTTCATTCATAATCTCAATTTAAGTATTTTGTTTAATACATTCATCCGAGTGGAGAAAGTAGTACTTTCCGCACTATCAACCGTTGCTAGGGACGCCGCATATTTGACCTTCGATTATTTTTCAACCGTTACTAGGGACGCCACATATTCCACTTTTTTTCAACCGTTGCTAGGGACGCCGCATATTTTACTTTCGATTATTTTCGGCATTTTTCTTCAACCGTTGCAATCTTCGATTAATTTCGGCATTTTTTCTTGTTAAATTTGTTTTTCTTGTACAAATTAATTAAAGTATAATAGTTGCCTTCTGCAGAGTAATGTTCAACCGTTGCAATCTTCGATTAATTTCGGCATTTTTTTCTTGTTAGATATATTTTATATAATTTTCAATTCTTACAGTTATCTACAAATTAATTAAAGCACAATTGTTGATTTCTGCAGAGTAATGTCACTTTACCGAAGGGGGCGAGATACAAAAAAAAGAGCAGTAAACATTTACTTTGCAAAATCCAGTGCCGTTCTTGAATGTATATTTTAGAGTTCTTGAGACAATAATACATTTCTCTTACGTTTTCGTGTTTGAAGAAGCAGAGCATCTTCAGCTCCCTGAACACCCGTTTCGAGGACACCAGGGATTGGAAAACGTTGGGGAGTTTCTTGAGGGCCACCCTCCTGCCGTCTCGGGGATCCGTCACCGCCCTGAAACCAAAGAAGATGTAAAAAAAAAACAATCAATAACAATTCGATTTTCGAGCGTTAAAAATGGCCATTTTTGTGTTTTTTTGTGATTATCTGAAAAACTCGT
Organism: Ocypus olens; assembly: GCA_910593695.2. Lineage (NCBI taxonomy): Eukaryota > Metazoa > Arthropoda > Insecta > Coleoptera > Staphylinidae > Ocypus > Ocypus olens. The sequence goes on from OU343053.1 coordinate 58,718,015, forward strand.
TTATTAATCTGTATCTACTTTTCTGTAACACTAAAGCCTCATCATTTCTTAACAATTTTGTGGAAATTGCAAGTCTGCAATTGTTTCAAGTTTTGAGAAAATCGGCGGTTTTTCGATTTTCGAGCGTTAAAAATGGCCATTTTTGTGTTTGGTGGAGATTATCTGGAAAATTAGTTCATTAATCTGTATCTACTTTTCTGTAACATCAAAGCCTAATCATTTATTAACAAGTTTGTGGAAATTGCAAGTCTGCAATTGTTTCAAGTTTTGAGAAAATCGGCGGTTTTTCGATTTTCGAGCGTTAAAAATGGCCATTTTTGTGTTTGGTGGAGATTATCTGGAAAATTAGTTCATTAATCTGTATCTACTTTTCTGTAACATCAAAGCCTAATCATTTATTAACAAGTTTGTGGAAATTGCAAGTCTGCAATTGTTTCAAGTTTTGAGAAAATCGGCGGTTTTTCGATTTTCGAGCGTTAAAAATGGCCATTTTTGTGTTTGGTGGTGATTATTTGGAAAATTAGTTCATTAATCTGTATCTACTTTTCTGTAACATCAAAGCCTAATCATTTATTAACAAGTTTGTGGAAATTGCAAGTCTGCAATTGTTTCAAGTTTTGAGAAAATCGGCGGTTTTTCGATTTTCGAGCGTTAAAAATGGCCATTTTTGTGTTTGGTGGTGATTATCTGGAAAATTAGTTCATTAATCTGTATCTACTTTTCTGTAACATCAAAGCCTAATCATTTATTAACAAGTTTGTGGAAATTGCAAGTCTGCAATTGTTTCAAGTTTTGAGAAAATCGGCGGTTTTTCGATTTTCGAGCGTTAAAAATGGCCATTTTTGTGTTTGGTGGAGATTATCTGGAAAATTAGTTCATTAATCTGTATCTACTTTTCTGTAACATCAAAGCCTAATCATTTATTAACAAGTTTGTGGAAATTGCAAGTCTGCAATTGTTTCAAGTTTTGAGAAAATCGGCGGTTTTTTCGATTTTCGAGCGTTAAAAATGGCCATTTTTGTGTTTGGTGGTGATTATTTGGAAAATTAGTTCATTAATCTGTATCTACTTTTCTGTAACATCAAAGCCTAATCATTTATTAACAAGTTTGTGGAAATTGCAAGTCTGCAATTGTTTCAAGTTTTGAGAAAATCGGCGGTTTTTCGATTTTCGAGCGTTAAAAATGGCCATTTTTGTGTTTGCTGGTGATTATCTGGAAAATTAGTTCATTAATCTGTATCTACTTTTGCATAACATAAAAGCCTAATCATTTCTTAACAAGATTGTGGAAATTGCAAGTCTGTAATTGTTTCAAGTTTTGAGAAAATCGGCGGTTTTTCGATTTTCGAGCGTTAAAAATGGCCATTTTTGTGTTTTTTGGTGATTATCTGGAAAATTAGTTCATTAATCTGTATCTACTTTTGCATAACATAAAAGCCTAATCATTTCTTAACAAGATTGTGGAAATTGCAAGTCTGCAATTGTTTCAAGTTTTGAGAAAATCGGCGGTTTTTCGATTTTCGAGCGTTAAAAATGGCCATTTTTGTGTTTGCTGGTGATTATCTGGAAAATTAGTTCATTAATCTGTATCTACTTTTGCATAACATAAAAGCCTAATCATTTCTTAACAAGATTGTGGAAATTGCAAGTCTGCAATTGTTTCAAGTTTTGAGAAAATCGGCGGTTTTTCGATTTTCGAGCGTTAAAAATGGCCATTTTTGTGTTTGCTGGTGATTATCTGGAAAATTAGTTCATTAATCTGTATCTACTTTTGCATAACATAAAAGCCTAATCATTTCTTAACAAGATTGTGGAAATTGCAAGTCTGCAATTGTTTCAAGTTTTGAGAAAATCGGCGGTTTTTCAATTTTCGAGCGTTAAAAATGGCCATTTTTGTGTTTTTTGGTGATTATCTGGAAAATTAGTTCATTAATCTGTATCTACTTTTGCATAACATAAAAGCCTAATCATTTCTTAACAAGATTGTGGAAATTGCAAGTCTGCAATTGTTTCAAGTTTTGAGAAAATCGGCGGTTTTTCGATTTTCGAGCGTTAAAAATGGCCATTTTTGTGTTTTTTGGTGATTATCTGGAAAATTAGTTCATTAATCTGTATCTACTTTTGCATAACATAAAAGCCTAATCATTTCTTAACAAGATTGTGGAAATTGGAAGTCTGCAATTGTTTCAAGTTTTGAGAAAATCGGCGGTTTTTCGATTTTCGAGCGTTAAAAATGGCCATTTTTGTGTTTTTTGGTGATTATTTGGAAAATTAGTTCATTAATCTGTATCTACTTTTGCATAACATAAAAGCCTAATCATTTCTTAACAAGATTGTGGAAATTGCAAGTCTGCAATTGTTTCAAGTTTTGAGAAAATCGGCGGTTTTTTCGATTTTCGAGCGTTAAAAATGGCCATTTTTGTGTTTTTTGGTGATTATCTGGAAAATTAGTTCATTAATCTGTATCTACTTTTGCATAACATAAAAGCCTAATCATTTCTTAACAAGATTGTGGAAATTGGAAGTCTGCAATTGTTTCAAGTTTTGAGAAAATCGGCGGTTTTTCGATTTTCGAGCGTTAAAAATGGCCATTTTTGTGTTTTTTGGTGATTATCTGGAAAATTAGTTCATTAATCTGTATCTACTTTTGCATAACATAAAAGCCTAATCATTTCTTAACAAGATTGTGGAAATTGCAAGTCTGCAATTGTTTCAAGTTTTGAGAAAATCGGCGGTTTTTCAATTTTCGAGCGTTAAAAATGGCCATTTTTGTGTTTTTTGGTGATTATCTGGAAAATTAGTTCATTAATCTGTATCTACTTTTGCATAACATAAAAGCCTAATCATTTCTTAACAAGATTGTGGAAATTGCAAGTCTGCAATTGTTTCAAGTTTTGAGAAAATCGGCGGTTTTTCAATTTTCGAGCGTTAAAAATGGCCATTTTTGTGTTTTTTGGTGATTATCTGGAAAATTAGTTCATTAATCTGTATCTACTTTTGCATAACATAAAAGCCTAATCATTTCTTAACAAGATTGTGGAAATTGCAAGTCTGCAATTGTTTCAAGTTTTGAGAAAATCGGCGGTTTTTCGATTTTCGAGCGTTAAAAATGGTCATTTTTGTGTTTGGTGGTGATTATTTGGAAAATTAGTTCATTAATCTGCATCTACTTTTCTGTAACATCACAGCCTAATCATTTCTTAACAAGTTTGTGGAAATTGGAAGTCTGCAATTGTTTCAAGTTTTGAGAAAATCGGCGGTTTTTCTATTTTCGAGCGTTAAAAATGGCCATTTTTGTGTTTTTTGGTGATTATTTGGAAAACTAGTTCATTAATTTGCATCTACTTTTGCATAACATCAAAGCCTAATTATTTCTTAACAAGTTTGTGGAAATTGCAAGTCTGCAATTGTTTCAAGTTTTGAGAAAATCGGCGGTTTTTCGATTTTCGAGCGTTAAAAATGGCCATTTTTGTGTTTTTTGGTGATTATTTGGAAAACTAGTTCATTAATCTGTATCTACTTTTCTGTAACATCAAAGCCTAATCATTTCTTAACAAGTTTGTGGAAATTGCAAGTCTGCAATTGTTTCAAGTTTTGAGAAAATCGGCGGTTTTTCGATTTTCGAGCGTTAAAAATGGCCATTTTTGTGTTTGGTGGAGATTATCTGGAAAATTAGTTCATTAATCTGTATCTACTTTTCTGTAACATCAAAGCCTAATCATTTATTAACAAGTTTGTGGAAATTGCAAGTCTGCAATTGTTTCAAGTTTTGAGAAAATCGGCGGTTTTTCGATTTTCGAGCGTTAAAAATGGCCATTTTTGTGTTTGGTGGTGATTATCTGGAAAATTAGTTCATTAATCTGTATCTACTTTTCTATAACATCAAAGATTAATAATTTCTTAACATTCTTGTGAAAGTTGGAAGTTTGCAATTGTTTGGAATTAACGTTTTCTAGATTCCGATTAGGTGGATGTTCCAATTCCAAATTGTCGTGTGCTATTTTTGACGGTGCTGTACCGTCGATGGGAACAAGGGTGACCCCTAACGATCACGGGGTTTGCGCCTCCCCCGTCAAGACACCCCTAAATAAAGTTCGGAACAGCTGCTGGACCAAAAATTCTAAATTTCTACCTGGATCAATGGCCCAGACACACGAGCACACACATTGGAAAGAAGAAAAAAAAAACAACTTTTGTGTGTGTGTGTGTATCGAGAGGAAATCAGAACGAGACTCCGGATCCTGTTTCTCGTGCATACGAGAATTACAAGAATTTAACTTGTATGAACTTAAATAATTATAAATACAAATGCTTTCTGCAACAAGTAAAGTTGTTTCTAATTTGTTTATTAAATAATTATATTTGCACAGTACCATCGTTTAAAGTTTCGACGTTTGACGATTGTGAAAATTTGTAATAATTTTGGCGTTTGGAAAACAATTTCCAAAATTGCTCAAAACTTCTGATTAATCTGACGATTTGAAAAAAAGGCTCAAACTTTCCGCACATATTGCTGTTGGTTTTAACAATTTTACAAGTCATTCACGTCCCATATGGGTTAATAAACCATTTCCGGATCATCGGTTGCGCGGCGTTTAAATTCTTCCAATTGGACTCTCCCTTCCTGTTTGTCTTATCACCGGCTCCGACGTCGGTCAATATTGAATTTTCGTAGAGAGTGATAACGGAGAGAGAGGCCGGGCCTTATCTTATCTCGCCTTATCGATCGTGGATTGCGGAGAGAGAGAGAGAGAGGGCGAGGCGATGACCACACAGTTCTGGGCGAATCCGCCGGAAGTTGGAGTCCGAGTGGACGTGGTGTTGGTGGTGGTGGAGGGGGGGGGGACACCTCGGGGCCGGCGTCGAGCCCGGTCCAGTTCACCGGTCACGAGAACAAAGAGGAGCTCGACGCCCGCTTGTTCGGCCGAGACGTCCTTGAACCCGCCGCTCCAAGTTCAACATCCTGAAGGTTCCCCGTCAAAATCATATTTTTACATATAAGTAAATCCAAGAATTTATTTTAAAGAAATTTCCACCATAAAAACAAATATCACCACGTGTCCGTCCGTCATTTTTTGCGTACGCAAGGAAAACACGGAACGTGAAAATTGAACGCCGATGAAAAATCCCACGGGCGCGTCGGAGTTGTTGAGGTCTATTTATACATATATATGTATATAAAAGCAACTGACCTCCGCGCAGGATCTCTCAAGTATAAATACACTCTCTCGCACTCTCAAAACTTATTTACAATTACAAGTTTCAATGGGCGGCCTCGCGAGTTTTTTTTTTCTTTTTACGAAAATCGAGAAGGCGCGCCACCGGAAACAGAAGAACGGCCCAGAGAGAGAGAGAGAGAAAACGGAGAACATCCGCCGCCGCTGAACCCACCACCGGCCCGACAGCAGCACCGGAAACGAACCAGCTTCGAGTATGTCTGGAATAGAAACCGGGAGGAGAAAAAAGAAATTGTAAAAATGAAACAAAAAAAGTCACGTCCGCTCAAATTTTAAAATCCATTTAGAACCAACCTATTTTTAACCTCAAAGTAAAAAAGTTGACGTGTGACAGCTGATAACAAAATGGCGACACTCGAAACTCGCATTTGAAGAATCAAAAAGTGCATTCGGGTGTTTGAAAAATTGTTAAAAAAATCTTCTCCGCTGCAATTAGAACCAAAATTTCAAAATCCATTTAGAAGTAACCTATTTTTAATATCCCGGTAAAACAATTGACGTGTCGCAGCTGGAAACAAAATGGCGACACTCGAAATTAGCACTAGAAGAATCAAAAATTGTTAAAAAAATCATCTCCGCTGGAATTAGCTTCAAAATTTCAAAATCCGTTTAGAACTAATCTATTTTTAATTTCAAAGTAAAAACGTTGACAAATCACAGCTGGAAACACTTTGTCGTTGAAAAAGCACGGGGAGAAAGGGGACGCCCCGTTCCGATTAGCAACTCGAGGAGGAACGAAGGGAGCGCGCGATGGATGGATGGGATGAATGGAGTTTATGGTCGGTTGTTTACCATGGTGGAAGGGGCGGCGGAGGGCGAGGGGCGACGGCGGCGCACCGAATTTGGGGTGAGAAGGGGACGAGCGCACGCTCGATATAGCGAACCCGGGCGGGCATCGAACCTTCGAACCTCCGGCGACCCCCCCCCGTGCACCCCCTTCTTCGCGGCCGACGTGTCCGCCGCACCAGGGGTCGCCCCGTCCGCCGTCGTCCTGCGCAACTTCGTCCTCTGACCCCCTTTATGCTCAAAACGTCACACAACAGAAAATATCGGTAATCAAATTGAAAATAAAAGTAATTCAAATCGTCATCCTTCGTGCCTGAATAAACTTCAATTTTAATCGCAATACGTATTGATAAAAATGTATAAATAATCTGAATTTGATTTGAGAATACCTCAAAAATCGTGTAAAATGTGTCTGATGATGATCGGCGCAGTCGGTAGGATTAAAAATTTAATTTAATAAAAATTGATTAATCATTTCTTGGTACAAATACACAATTTTTACAAGCGTAACAACGATTAAAACCGTGTAAAATGTGTCTGGTGATGATCGGCGCAGTCGGTAGGATTAAAATTCAATTCTATAGAATTTGATTAATCGTTTCTGGATCCAAATACACAATTTTTGCAAACGTAACAACGATTAAAACCGTGTAAAATGTGTCTGGTGATGATCGGCGCAGTCAGTAGGATTAAAATTCAATTCTATAGAATTTGATTAATCGTTTCTGGATCCAAATACACAATTTTTGCAAACGTAACAACGATTAAAACCGTGTAAAATGTGTCTGGTGATGATCGGCGCAGTCGGTGGGATTAAGAATTCAATTCAATAAAATTTGATTAATCGTTTCTTGATTCATACACAATTTTTACAAGCGTAACATCGATTAAAACCGTGTAAAATGTGTCTGGTGATGATCGGCGCAGTCGGTAGGATTAGGAATTCAATTTAAGAAATTGATTAATCGTTTCTTGGTCCAAATACACAATTTTTATAAGCGTAACAGCGATTAAAACCGTGTAAAAAGTGTCTGGTGATGATCGGCGCAGTCGGTGGGATTAAGAATTCAATTCAATAAAATTTGATTAATCGTTTCTTGATTCATACACGGTTTTTACAAGCGTAACATCGATTAAAACCGTGTAAAATGTGTCTGGTGATGATCGGCGCAGTCGGTAGGATTAGGAATTCAATTTAAGAAATTGATTAATCGTTTCTTGGTCCAAATACACAATTTTTATAAGCGTAACAGCGATTAAAACCGTGTAAAAAGTGTCTGGTGATGATCGGCGCAGTCGGTGGGATTAAGAATTCAATTCAATAAAATTTGATTAATCGTTTCTTGATTCATACACAATTTTTACAAGCGTAACATCGATTAAAACCGTGTAAAATGTGTCTGGTGATGATCGGCGCAGTCGGTAGGATTAGGAATTCAATTTAAGAAATTGATTAATCGTTTCTTGGTCCAAATACACAATTTTTATAAGCGTAACAGCGATTAAAACCGTGTAAAAAGTGTCTGGTGATGATCGGCGCAGTCGGTGGGATTAAGAATTCAATTCAATAAAATTTGATTAATCGTTTCTTGATTCATACACAATTTTTACAAGCGTAACATCGATTAAAACCGTGTAAAATGTGTCTGGTGATGATCAGCGCAGTCGGTAAGATTAAGAATTCAATTCAATAAAATTTGATTAATCATTTCTTGATCCAAATACACAATTTTTACAAGCGTAACAACGATTAAAACCGTGTAAAATGTGTCTGGTGATGATCGGCGCAGTCAGTAGGATTAAAAATTCAATTTAAGAAATTGATTAATCGTTTCTTGATCCAAATACACAATTTTTACAAGCGTAACAACGATTACAACCGTGTAAAATGTGTCTGGTGATGATCGGCGCAGTCAGTAGGATTAAAAATTCAATTTAAGAAATTGATTAATCGTTTCTTGATCCAAATACACAATTTTTACAAGCGTAACAACGATTAAAACCGTGTAAAATGTGTCTGGTGATGATCGGCGCAGTCAGTAGGATTAAAAATTCAATTTAAGAAATTGATTAATCGTTTCTTGATACAAATACACAATTTTTACAAGCGTAACATCGATTAAAACCGTGTAAAATGTGTCTGGTGATGATCGGCGCAGTCAGTAGGATTAAAAATTCAATTTAAGAAATTGATTAATCGTTTCTTGATCCAAATACACAATTTTTACAAGCGTAACATCGATTAAAACCGTGTAAAATGTGTCTGGTGATGATCGGCGCAGTCAGTAGGATTAAAAATTCAATTTAAGAAATTGATTAATCGTTTCTTGATACAAATACACAATTTTTACAAGCGTAACAACGATTACAACCGTGTAAAATGTGTCTGGTGATGATCGGCGCAGTCAGTAGGATTAAAAATTCAATTTAAGAAATTGATTAATCGTTTCTTGATCCAAATACACAATTTTTACAAGCGTAACAACGATTAAAACCGTGTAAAATGTGTCTGGTGATGATCGGCGCAGTCGGTAGGACCAAGAATTTAATTCGATAGAAATTTATTAATAGTTTCTTGATCCAAATACACAATTTTTACAAGCGTAACATCGATTAAACCGTGTAAAATGTGTCTGGTGATGATCGGCGCAGTCGGTAGGATTAAGAATTCAATTCGATAGAAATTGATTAATCGTATCTTGATTAACGTACACAATTTTTACAAGCATAACATCGATTAAAACCGTGTAAAATGTGTCTGGATGATCGACGCAGTCGGTAGGATTAAGAATTCAATTCAATAGAAATTTATTAATAGTTTCTTGATCCAAATACACAATTTTTACAAGCGTAACATCGATTAAAACCGTGTAAAATATGTTTGGTGATGATCGGCGCAGTCGGTAAGATTAAGAATTCAATTCGATAGAAATTGATTAATCATTTCTTGATCTAAATACACAATTTTTACAAGCGTAACATCGATTAAAACCGTGTAAAATGTGTCTGGCGATGATCGGCGCAGTCGGTAGGATTAAGAACTCATTTTAATAGAAATTGATTAATCATTTCTTGATCTAAATACACAATTTTTACAAGCGTAACAATGATTAAAACCGTGTAAAATGTGTCTGGTGATGATCGGCGCACTCGGTAGGATTCAAAGAATCGTTTCTTGATCCAAATACACAATTTTTACCCATTGTTACATTATCAAGATGAATTTGTGGAGGAATGGAAATAAGCGAGGAGGAGGAGGAGGAAGAAAACCGGACCTCGAGAGCGGCCGTTCAGCGACCCAAGCAGAAAAACAGAAGAACAACAACGCGAGCATGTGTTCCTCCTCCTGTGCTCTCTCGACCAAGCCGATCCGAACCGCTTTTGTAACCTTAATTTTTACCGGTAGCCACAGGTTGGTTACCTTCACACACCGGCCACCGCATCGACCGGGGAGGACGGACCTGTTCTTCACTTCTCACTCTCTCCATTTATTATCATTAACGTTCTTGTTGTTGTTGTTGTTGTCGTTATCAGGCGTCCGAAATTTTGTTGGGAGCTAATTATACCATCATCATCCTTCATGTCAAACTGTTTCATCAGGAGATTTAGAAATTTCGTTGAAGTGAAAATCACGCAAGAATAAACGGTAAGGCTCAGATCAATAGACAATGAAGATGAAGAAGAAGAAGAACGTACATTTTAATTAAGCGCTGTACAAATTTACCCAATTGATTTCAACCGACAATTAATGGAAATTGTTAATAACAATAATTTTGATGTAATCATTAATTATTAACTGTGGGCCGGTTTCGATCTTATTTAATCTCGTCAGTACAGTACTCAGTTTGTGTAAAGTTATTCCTCAAGAAAGGCCTTGTGGAGGACCATTGGTTGCAATTCAACAGTAAGCATTGATTCAAATTTTAATTTTGTTTGTGCGCCGATGCACAATCTTGTTGGAAGATCAAAACGCAAGTCAACACTGTACATGATGCGGGCAATAATTGAATAAAATGTTATCTCTGTTACTGGGTGCGCAATCTTGTTGGGAGATCAAAATGCACACTGTACATGGTATAGGGATTATTATTTCGTGTGCCGATGCGCAATCTTGTTGGGAATGCACACTGTACACGGTGTGGGGATTTTTATTCCATGTGTTGGTGCGCAATCTTGTTGGAAGTGCACACTATACATGGTGTAGGGATTATTATTCCGTGTGTAGATGCGCAATCTTGTTGGGATTGCACACTGTACACGGTGTGGGGATTTTTATTCCATGTGTTGGTGCGCAATCTTGTTGGAAGTGCACACTATACATGGTGTAGGGATTATTATTCCGTGTGTAGATGCGCAATCTTGTTGGGAGTGCACACTGTACATGGTGTAGGGATTATTATTCCGTGTGCCGATGCGCAATCTTGTTGGGATTGCACACTGTACACGGTGTGGGGATTATTATTCCATGTGTTGGTGCGCAATCTTGTTGGAAGTGCACACTATACATGGTGTAGGGATTATTATTACGTGTGTAGATGCGCAATCTTGTTGGGAGTGCACACTGTATATGGTGTAAGGATTATTATTCCGTGTGCAGGTGCGTAATCTTGTTGGGAGTACATGGTGTACATGGTGTGGGGATTATTATTACATGTGTTGGTGCGCAATCTTGTTGGGAGTGCACACTGTACATGGTGTAGGGATTATTATTCCATGTGCAGATGCGCAATCTTGTTGGAAGTGCATTATTATTCCGTGTGCAGTTGCGCAATCTTGCTGGGAGATCAAAACGCACACTGTACATGGCGCGGGAATTATTATTTAATAAATATTTACGAAACGCCGCCTCACTTTTTGGCACCCGAAACAGGGGTATGACTCGGACGTTACTCAATCGCGAGGAACGGGAAATCCTCGACTGTTAAGCGAAACTACTGTTTACTACCGCCGTCGCCGGTGCCAACTAGATTTTCCCGAAAAAACAGCGTACGCTAATTGGAGACGCGAATTTCTGGCGTCGCGCGTCCGCGGGGGCGTCTTCCATTGAGAAAATGGGCACCGCGTCAAAAATTCATCCGTCAATGTCAAGACGGGAATTAACGTCAACCGACAAACAAGGAGAACGCGTTTATTTTGAAACCGATGGCTCACCTTTTCAGCAAATCGGTAACACACTAAAATGCACAAATAAAAAAAATATGGAGTGTTGGTTTTGGATGGAAAATTGTATTTTTAATAATAAATGAACAGATGCATCTGTTTTCTTTTTTTAATTTTAATTCACTTTTGTTTTTAATTTTTTTGAGGAAGGATGTTTGACGGAATCGTGGATGATTAAGGGAAATTGACGTAAACAATTGCCGCAACCGATTGATTTTTAATAATAAAATGACATTTTTCTAATTACCGAGAAACATTTTTTATTATTATTTTTTTTAATTTCATTACTGTTTTCTAATTCTTCGAAACGTATTGCATATAATAAATTAATACACCCACTTGAAGGCATTGTAAAAACTCCTAGCAAATTTCATCAGTCGATATTAATTTAAAAAAAAAACCTTGTATAAAATACGTACGTTTTTGAGAGTATCGTTTGACCCTGTATAATAAAAAGCATCCTAACAAATTTCATCAGTCGATATTAACTTCAAAAAAATCTTGTATAAAACACGTACGTCTTTGAGGATATCGTTTGACCCTGTATAATAAAAAGCATCCTAACAAATGTCATCAGTCGATATTAATTTAAAAAAAAGCTTGTATAAAACATGTACGTCTTTGAGGGTATCGTTTGACCCTGTATAATAAAAAGCATCCTAACAAATTTCATCAGTCGATATTAATTTAAAAAAAAACCTTGTATAAAATACGTACGTCTTTGAGAGTATCGTTTGACCCTGTGTAATAAAAAGCATCCTAACAAATTTCATGAGTCGATATTAATTTAATAAAAAAACTTGTATAAAACACGTACGATCTTGAGGATATCGTTTGACCCTGTATAATAAAAAGCATCCTAACATATTCCATCAGTCGATATTTATGAAAAAAAAAACCTTGTATAAAACACGTACGCCCTTGACAATATCGTCCGACCCTGACTCCATATTTATTTAAAAACTTTGTATAAAATACGTACACCTTTGAGAATATCGTTTGACCCTGTATAATAAAAGGCATCCTAACATATTCCATCAGTCGATATTAGTAAAAAAAAAACTTGTATAATTCACGTACGCCCTTGAGAATATCGTTTGACCTTGTATAAAATACCATCGCTCTCTCATCGAAAAATCTGTCAGTTTGCGTACGCGATTTTATTTAACAAGCGCGATAATTAGTTTATCGTTGTTAATAGTTCTTTGTCCGAGGAGTCTATTCTCGTATCGCGTTGTATGTGTGCACAGGGCCGAATTTATTGAATCATTAAACGTTCCATTGAATCACGTTTTCGCGAGTGATTCATTTCGAAAACCGCCGTTTATTCATATTCCGGCCCGATATGAATCAATTTTTGTGGAATGCCCCCCCCCCCTCCCAAATTGCGATCCAATTAAAATTAAAAATTGCCGATGAGTTAGCGAAAAAAAAGGTGAACCAGTTATCCGAAATGATAACGAAAAATATGATTTATACGCTGCATCATAAGTTCCGAGTGTTGTCGGTTGTAATGTGTCAATTGTTTTACTAGGATTATAAAAGATGGGTTAACTCGAGATTGACTTTGAAATTTTTATGCCAATTCCAGCAAAAATGATTGTTTTACAATTTTTTCAAATCAAAACTGAAATTTAGTTGACAAAAACCTGACTTTTTGCAGAAAGATGATTGCAGATTGAGTATCCGCGATGACAATCGAATGAAATTGTGACAGATTAATTACAAAAAGTGTATCTTTACAAATCACCAATTAAAACTTTGCCAACTTTTGTGGAAAAAAGAAAAATTTGGTAAGCAAAATCTGACTTTTTTTTTTGAAAATTACATTACGTGATAAAACCCAGTTTTATGTTTGGCGGGTTGCATTGTAGGACAATTTTTGTAAAGAATGCAAGTTTTCACCGCATTCTAGACGTCTAAACCAATTTGACCACCGGGACAGTCGTTCGAGGATTTCGTCCGTCCAGGTAGAAAAAGACAATGGGGGCCGTCCGCGAGAGACCGTATTTTTGGAAATCGGGGCGGGGGCCAACGACCCGAAAAAGATAAGGGCCCCGGTCGGCTTCTTTACCTGCGTCTCGTCCGGCGGTTTTACTGCTTCCCAGAAATCGGGGGCACCGCCTGAGAGAGAGAGCGATCTGCGCCTACCTGTGAGTGAACCGACCTCTCCTTCGACGTGCATTGTAAAAATAATAACAACAATAATAATAACACATTCTTCGGGAAAGGCGGGTTTTGTCCGTTCGAATTAATTCCGCAGGTGTGCGGCCCCCATTGAAGAAGATATTTAGTGAGGGGCGGTCGCTTCACAAAAGGTGGGTACCTGCAATTGAATTCACGAAGAGTGAAATATATTTGCAGGTACCTGTAATTGAATTTCACCAAAGGTGGGTACCTGCAATCGAAGGCCGAAATATATTTGCAGGTACCTGTAATTGAAGGTCGAGTGAAGAGTTTTAGAATCCCTTGAATGATTGAGATGATGGCACAGCGAATGTTCCCCTCCGAAAGATAAGATTGAATTTCTATAGTCAAAGAATCTCTTTTTTTGGCATGAGCCATTCAGTCACATCGAAATATGTAATTTTGTATTTTTAATTTTTGGGATGAATAAATGAATAATGTCAAACGTGTACACAACAACCATGGACCCGAGCGAATACTTCCCGATCCCCGAACAATCTTTCGTCCGGGCTGGGAATCGAACACACACGGCACAAGCGCTCGCCTGTACCCACCACACACACCGACGGGCCGCCGCCCCCCAAAGAATCTACTTTTGTATCGCTTAGGTACGTAAAAACCCTTGAGAATGGTGTACACCTATATATTTTATTTTTCTGCATTATTCGCTGTAATTTTCTTTTTAATTTTTCTTTCCTCGGTGAGGAATATATTATTATTGTGAGGACTCGCTAAAAGTGGATAAATAATGAGAACGTGGATCGGCGTGTTAACAACAGGTGGGCGCCTCGTCGCCGTGCCGACAGCATCTATTTTTATCGGTGCATTTTCCAGCGAGGAGGGAAAGAGACGGCCGGCTGAATAAAATTGATTTGTCCGTTGCGTTTTCCGTCACCGTAATCGGTGCCAATTACGTTGGGCGCCGTCGCCGCGAAGGCGCCGCTTCCTGGTGCTGCTCCCGATCGCCGTTAATCCGCAGCGCCGCGCCGGCTAGACTCGACATTTTTTCAACCGTGAACCGTTAAACATGACTCGCTATAATTACCAAAAAAAAAAAATTAACACCGTTCGTACCTCAAGGATCGTACGTGTTATAATTAGCGAAGGCTAACGCTTAAATTGTAAATTATGGATAATATGCGATTATCGAAGTAACGAATTTAAAAGATATAATTTGTATTCTTCCGAAAGAGGAGTGTGTTGGCACCCCAATGAAGAGTTCTGATAGTTCTGAATAGAGTCCTCAATTCCTTTTGATGTATCTAGAAGTAATATCAACTTTTAAAGAAGAGTTCTGTAAAATTGGGCTGTCGGGAATTTTTTGAAAAATGGGGTGCCAACTTGACATTGTTATCAAATAGTTCTGAACTAGTTTTAAGATGCGTTTGGGTTAGTACTATAGTTCCTGATACTTTTAAAAAAGAGTTCTGTTGAATTTTCAGAGATAAAAATTTTCAAAGTTGGAAATATTCAAATTCATATTACTCACTTAATATTGGTCGAATCTAAATATTTCATAACAACTATGGATAGAACTCACAAAGAACTACAGGAAACACCTATCAGAACTATCCGGAACAATCAAAAATATTTTTTTGAAAAAAGTCGCAAAGCAAAAAAAAAATTGAGAGTTCCAGGAGTTCCGAGTTAATTTCCTATTTCTACTCATTGAGTACAATAATCCTTTCTTATAAACAAATTCGGTACAATCGCGATTTATGCCATTTTTAAATAAATTTAAAATTCGATAATGAAAAAATTAAATTTTGAAAATACCCATTTCCTGTCATTTAATCGCAATTTGCCATTAGAGTTTTCGTTGGAACTCCTTGAGTACAACCCATAAGTCAAATCAGAACTCCCAGAACTATTAAAAAAATTTTTTTTCGAATTTTAATTTTTTTTCAAAATGTTGATTTTTTTTAATAGTTCTGGGAGTTCTGATTTGATGACTTATGGGTTGTACTCAAGGAGTTCTAAAGAAAACTCTTATGGCAAATTGCGAATAAATGACAGGAAATGGGTGTTTTCAAAATTAAATTTTTCGATTATCGAATTTTAAATTTATTTAAAAATGCCACAAATCGCAATTGTATCGAATTTGTTTATAAGAAAGAATTATTGTAGTCAATGAGTAGTAATAGAAAATTGACTCGGAACTCCTGGAACTCTCAATTTTTTTTTTTTTTGCTTTGCGACTTTTTTCAAAAAAATATTTTTGATAGTTCCGGATAGTTCTGATAGGTGTTTCCTGTAGTTCTTTGTGAGTTCTATCCATAGTTGTTATGAAATATTTAGATTCGACCAATATTAAGTGAGTAATATAAATTTGAACATTTTTGAAAAATTTATCTCTGGAAATTCAACAGAACTCTTTTTTTAAAGTATCAGGAACTATAGTACTAACCCAAACGCATCTTAAAACTAGTTCAGAACTATTTGATAACAATGTCAAGTTGGCACCCCATTTTTCAAAAAATTCCCGACAGCCCAATTTTACAGAACTCTTTTTTAAAAGTTGATAGTACTTCTAGATACATCAAAAGGAATTGAGAACTCTATTCAGAACTATCAGAACTCTTCATTGGGGTGCCAACTTGACACACTCCCGAAAGAGGTTATCTATCCTTAAGGTAATATTTATGGGAGATATCCAGGGAAAGAAATTTTATTCTCACCGCAGTAGGCTTTGTTAGGGTGACATTTTTATTGGTAGTAAAAAAGTTACCAACAATTTGGTTATGTCATTGCATTTTTTTATGTTATTTTTGTGTGTAGTAAAAAGTTACCAACAATTTGGTTATGTCATTGCATTTTTTTTTGTTATTTTTGTTGGTAGTAAAGAAGTTACCAACAATTTGGTTATGTCTCCTAGACTTTGTTAGGGTGACATTTTTGCTGGTAGTAAAAAAGGTTATGTCATTGCATTTTTTTTTGGTTATGTTGCATTTTATAATATCCCTCATTCACAATTATAGATTAACAATAATTACCATTAAAAATGCCTGCCAATACAAGAACAAGAAAACGCCCCGACTGCGACGAGAATCAGATCTGAACAGAGTGTATGTAATGCAGTGACGGTTCGCGGAGTTTTTTGTGGTACGGCCGAGGTAAGAAAGATGGCAATACAGATAGTTAGGGTCAGTTGCAGAGACGGCTGGCTGCGTGACCGCACCTATCTGAATATGAAACTGACGTTTAAAACGTCAAAATTATGGAAGATGGAAAAATTTCAGTTTTGGCCGGCGCCATTTTTCTTTCTTAAAAGTTGGCAAAGTTTTAATTGGTAATTTGTAAAGATACACTTTTTGTAATTAATCTGTCACAATTTCATTCGATTGTCATCACGGATACTGAATCTGCAATCATCTTTCTGCAAAAAGTCAGGTTTTTGTCAACAAAATTTCAGTTTTGACCGGCGCCATTTTTCTTTCTTAAAAGTTGGCAAAGTTTTAATGGGAAATTTGTGAAGATACACTTTTTGTAATTAATCTGTCACAATTTCATTCGATTGTCATCGCGAATACCGAATCTGCAATCATCTTTCTGCAAAAAGTCAGGTTTTTGATCATCAAATTTTCAGTTTTGACCGGCGCCATTTTTCTTTCTTAAAAGTTGGCAAAGTTTTAATTGGTAATTTGTAAAGATACACTTTTTGTAATTAATCTGTCACAATTTCATTCGATTGTCATCGCGAATACCGAATCTGCAATCATCTTTCTGCAAAAAGTCAGGTTTTTGTCATCAAAATTTCAGTTTTGATTTGAAAAAAATTGCAAAACAATCATTTTTGCTGGAATCGGGATAAAATCTTCAAAATCAATCTCGAGTTAACCCATCTTTTACAATCCTAGTAACACAATTGACGTATTACAACCGAAAACACTCGGAACTTATGATGCAGCGTATAAATCGTATTTTTCGTTATCATTTTTTCTGGTACGGCCGAGGAAACAAGAGGTGGTAATACAGATAGGTGCGGTCTCTGCAACTGTATTACCACCTCTTGTTACCTCGGCCGTACCAGAAAAAACCCCGCGAACCGTCACTGACGTAATGCGAATACAATATTAGCACTAGACGTATGTGACGACTGTACCATTTTTTTTATAAATTAATCAAGCGTTTCATTATCGAATCATATTCTATGTATATATTCCATTACGACCTTGAAATATCTTATCACAAGCATATGCAATTTTTTTTGTTCGTTTTCGATTGATGGGAAATCCGCGTACGGTTTTCGTCCGTGACCTCCGGCCGCGGCAGACCAGCGTAATTGGCGTGCGGTTTCAAGGGTATTGAGGCTCGTCGGTCGGGAGTCGCGCCCGTGACGGGGACCCGCCGTCGCCTTTCACTGGAAATTTCGGCGGCGCGGTCGGCGGTGGCCCCCTTTTTTCACTGCTTCCTCACGAAAACGAAACAATCCAGGAAGAGCGAGCGAGCGGTCGGTCGGCCGTCGCGGTGAGCGAGTGTGCGAGCGAGGTGACTCCGCAGTGCTCTCTGACCCACTGACACCGTTCGCCTTATGTCACACACACACACACGCGGCGATGTGACGTTGCGAGGATCCGCAACAGAAGAAAAAATGGTGATGCGGCCATCATGTTACTTTCTCCGATTTGGTAGTATCATTTATATTTACGCTTTCGTGGTGTATTTTCAATTATAAATCATATTTTAAATGTACATCGAGAGGATGACACTGACGTTTAAAACGTCAAAATTATGAAAGATGGAAAAATTACACTTCAAATTTAAAAACTCGGTTTACTCAAAAACCAAAGGAATTTTGAAAAAAACTTATTCTTTATAAGTTGTTCATTTTGGCATTCTCTACAATTATTATTCACATAAATTTGCTGTAACTATTATCGTTTCATAATTATAAACCTAGAATGAAAAAAATAATAATATTTTTTTTCTCGAAAGATAATGATTTTATGAAAAATATTTTCAAACCAAAGTTGTTCATTTTTTTGTTATCTTCAATTTTTATTTAAATGCTTTTGTGATATTTTTCATATTTAAGAAAATAACAATTAAGGTAAACACCCACTTCCGGTGTACGAAATTTTACCAAAAGCTTTTCAGTTCTTCGGATTATCAAATAAGACGGATGTTCAAAGTTTCATATCAATTGCTCTATTATTTTTTGAGATACAGCGGACACAGACAGACACACACACACAATCTTTTTTTCCAGAAATTGTTGAAATGGCATCTAGGGACCCCAAAACGGATATTTCCGTAAAAAAATTAAAAAAAAAAAATCACGATCACAATACTTTCTCGTACTTCCTAACGGAGAAAGTAAAAAGCACTGTAACGAAAGTATAAATACAAATATAAATTCAAGTGTGCCATTGACTATCAATAACTAAGCAGAAAATGTGTAAGTAGTAAAGTATAATAGACTATATAAAATTATCCAGTCTTAACGTTTTAACTTTTCTCTTAAAAATCATATGTCAAAAATTAGGGATTAAAGGATTGGCCACAACTCCATTCAGACTCCCGTTGATGACATTTTAAAGTGGATTCTAGTTTATGGCATTTTAAAGGATGTCGGAGAATTTTGAGTGCGAATCGAAAATTGGAACGGCGCTTTGTGCTCAAAAAAAAAAAAGAAACGGTGCAGCCAGCGGTCCGCGAATTGGGTCAGTCGGCTCAAATGTGTTTGCACAACTTACATTATCGCAACTTCGACGTGTGCACACTTTTATTTGCACACACACAGACACGCATGCAGGTGCAATCGGGAAACTTATCGGAGAAGTTTGAGTTGAGAGAAAAATGCGACGATAATGAAAAATGTTGATCGTAAATACTATTTACCAAAAACGCTTTCGTTCAGAGTGTAAATCATATTTATTAACCCTTTAACTATAGCGGCTCAGATTTATTTTTTTTAGTTACCTATTTTATAGTCAAAATAAATCATTAGTGTAAAAAACTTTGAAGACAACAAGGAAATGAACATCTTTTGCTTGAAAACATTTTTCATAAAATCATTTTTATTCGAGGAAAAAAGTTATTTTTTTTTTTTAATTTTTGGTTTATAATTATGAAACAATAATAGTTACAGCAAATTTATGTGAATAATAATTGTAGAGAATGTCAAAATAAACAATAAGTTTTTTTCGAAATCCCTTTAGTTTTTGAGTAAACTGAGTTTTTGAATTTGAAGTATAATTTTTTCATCTTTCACAATTTTGACGTTTTAAACGTCAGTTTCATCCTCTCGATGTACATTTAAAATATGATTTAAAATGAAAGCGTAAATATAAATGATACCATCAAGTCGGAGAAAGTAACATGATGGCCACATCACCATTTTTTTATTGTAAATTGTTGAATCCGTTATCAATAAATAACAATAAATAAAATCATCACCAAGAAAGTGAAACGAGCTGCATCGATCGAATTGGATGGGTGACCAACGGCGATCGCCAAGAAATTGCTCAATGGATTTTTAATAAATCTTCTAAAGTACCATGTTGCAGCCACATGCTCACAGTTTCGGCACAATTGATGATGTGGATTGATGGCAGTAATCAGTAGGGTGAGAATGACCCAAGGTCGAAACTAGTCGGAGAGAAAAATAAAATCAGTGAAACAAAACCAAGTGTTTTAATTAATAAAAAAAAAAAAAAAAGTAGGGTGTACGTTTTTTCAACTTAACAAATCAGTGCGATGAGCAATAATAAACAATTATTGTTATTAAGAAAATGGAAATTGCCTGTTTGAAGTATCCTGTGTTGTGTTTATACCGAGCATCGAGATTTAATTAAAAACCAATTTTGACAGTTGCTTGACATAAGCCAACCTGGTGAATCAACTAAAGCTTTTGACTTATGATGCTAATCCACCAATAAGTATTTTTTTTTTTTCTGGCGTCGGCTACTAGGCCATCTGCCACAACCATGGTACAATAAGTATTTCTTATGTAAATATTTTTGGTGGAATAATAGTACATTATTATACAAGTATAATAAGAGGGTATATTGTGGCACGAGTGGGATTGCAGCACGACTCGCGGAGTGCCCCACAATGCCTCTTATTAAACAAGTATAATTTACTATTTTTTCTACTTTGGTTTTAGTTAAGGAATTATTTCTAAAATAAAATATATTGGGTAAAGTAAAACGCTTGTTTTGTTCCATAATTTTATTTTCAGTTGCCTGACACGTGTTTCGATCGGTTAGGATCATTTTCAAAGTTAAACTAATTTAAATTAGTTTAACTTTGAAAATGATCCTAACCGATCGAAACACGTGTCAGGCAACTGAAAATAAAATTATGGAACAAAACAAGCGTTTTACTTTACCCAATTTGAAAATATGGTTCCATCAAGAAAGTAGCACAACAAGTATTCAGTATAATAAAATATATACTTAAACCTAGTGAGTTTTATCTTTTAACATTTGGCAGCACTGAAAACATTTGATCCCTTCGAACGAATTTAATATTTGACATCCGTATTTCTACGGCAATTTCAATAGTTAATTTTCAAACATATTAAATCAAGAATATTACTTACACACCTCCAGAAATAAGGGAGGTTGCCAGGGGTGCGATAAACAAACCATTTCCACGTAAGTTGTAACCAATTTAAGCTTATAAAATAATGATAATCGAAATTTAAGGTTATGTTTACATTAGTTTCTCGTTCCTCGTGTCGGGCATCGATCGACGCTAATTAAAAATCCACACCGACTCGAGCGGCTCTTTATCGCCGTGAATGAAACATGCATTATACTCTCGCTGTTTCTTCCGTGATATTCGTTTTGCAAACAAATTGATAATACATATAATAAATCACAAGCTTTCCTCTGTGTATGTTGTGTTGCCTAAACGTCGTCACCGAGAGCCAAGTGAATTCATGCGTCCGGCCATTCTCACCGAGTTCCTACATTTTCCACGCGGATAAAAAGTGAACAATATGACGCCTCCGCTTTTTTAAACTCTAGTGGTACTGGTGACGAACTCCCCAATATGCCTTCGAACAAATTCAGTGCGTAACGCATTGGACGGTTCCAATTATCCCATGAATTAACGGCAATTTTACATTTTGATGTCGACATATGTCACGTTTAAGTACTGCCAATCGCAACAACTAAAATGTTACCACAAATAGTTTAATAATGAGCAAAATCTCATTATTAAACTATTTTTGATATAACAAAAGGTCGATTGTTAAGCCAAAGTAGAAAAAGAATATTATTATTATTTTAAATTTGAGTATATTGTACAATTATTTGGAACAAATGTTTCAAGAAATAATTCAGTCTTTGATGTTTTAGTACTGCAAATGCATGCATTTCAATAAATTCTTATTTCTTAAAGATTTATTACATTTTCAGTTTTGTCCGCTACAGTGGAAATAATTTATTATTATTGATAGAGTGTGAGTGCCACATTTTGATTAAATCTATACCCGAATGAGACGGTAATGTTTATTGTTGTGTATCGACCCGAATCGATTTATTATTAAATCGTCTGCAGCGGCGTTGTGTGTGTGTGTGTGTGTGGCCGAAGGACCATCGATTGGGCAAGGGAGGGAGGGAGAGAGGGTGGCTTTTGGCGTTGCTGTACGGGCAGTACTGTACAGTTGGTTCATCGAGGGGGCACGGGCCTCCCTGAATAATGAACGCAATGATCGCCCCGCTGAAACCCGACGCAGGGCATCGATCGCGACGGCGCAGACGCCGCCGCCGCCACCACGTGACGTCACCCTTCTGGGGACGGTCTCCTCCGCAGAAATCCGTCTGCCGGACCACCCCAAAACATTCCACGAATTCCATATACATACAGTGGAAGTAAAAAAAAAATACAACGACAGTATCAATTTCAAAAGGCGAGGCGTGTCATGACTTGTGTAAAACTTTATTGTTGTTAGCACAAATAAATACATTATTATTTTATTATTATTATTATTAAGTTAAATATTTTAAATTTGCAGGGGTGGATTTTCTCAAAGATTTAAACCAGATAATTTGTATTTGTATCGTGTGAGCCACAAAATTTTGTTTTAGAGTTGGCTAGGAGATAAATGAGGTATGTCGCACATTATTACGTCATTTGATAATCTGAAGAATTGAAAAGCTTTTGGGTAAAATTTCGTAAACCGGAAGTGGATGTTTACCTTAACTGTTTTTTGTTTTTTGCCAATATTTTCTTAAATATGAAAAACATCACAAAAAACATTTAAACAAACATTGAAGACAACAAAGAAATGAACATCTTTTGCTTGAAAATATTTTTCATAAAATCATTGCTATTCGAGAAAAAAATGTATTTATTTTTTTTAATTTTTGGTTTATAATTATAAAACGATAATAGTTACAGCAAATTTATGTTAATAATAATTGTAGAGAATTCCAAAATGAACAACTTATAAAGAATATGTTTTTTTCGAAATCCCTTTAGTTTTTGAGTAAACTCAGTTTTTGTATTTGAAATACAATTTTTCCATCTTTCATAATTTTGACGTTTTAAACGTCAGTTACATCCGCTCATTTAAAATATGATTTCAATTGAAAATAAACCCATGAAAATGTAAATATAAAGTCGAAGAAAGTAACATGATGGCCACATCACCATTTTTTGAGACGTGTTTACCTAAAATTGTAGGCATCTTTTTGAACATTATAAACAGGTAACTTTGAATTAAACAACTTTCGACGTTTTTTTACCACCATTATTATAAATAGGGCCGGTTTTTCAATAGCGGCTTTAACCAGGCTTATCCTTAAACTCGGTATAAGGTATTTTTAGGTGTTTTTCAACCATGGTTTATCGATAAACCTAGCTTAAAGTACGGCTTTCGTAAGCGGCCGGCGACGACCGCTTAGCGGGTAAAGCGGCAGTTTATAACCTTCAAAATGGACAATACAAATATGATGTGGATTGATATATTGCATGAATTAACCGATGATGGTTTATTACAATAATTTATGGACCTCCGCGTCTGCCAAAAAAGTGGTTTGATCATTTTAATCTACGGAGTGAAGTAGTGTTTGTGGACAGATTAGATTATCGAAAGAAGTATGTGTATGGGTGCTCGAAACAATTATTTTTATTACCTGATTGGTAAATACATATTTTCTGAAAAGGTATGAAGGGATATAATGTGCTGCTTGTAACAAACATAGCCGAAATTAAAGCAAGTGTTAAAAGGAAATCAATAATTAAGGAAGCATGTACGATAATCAGCTGTTTATGACAGGAATTATGAGAGAAAATGTTAAGTATGAAGATAGTCGCAATAGTCACATTTCTATGCCAACTCAAAAATATGTAGTAATATTGTATTGCCAACACAATTTTTGATAGGATAAGTAAACTTGGTTTATGTAATGCTTGAAAAACGCAATCATAAATAAACTGCAGCTTAACATAAACTTCAGCTTACGTAATCTACAGCTTAAGCCGACATTGAAATACCGGCCCATAGTGGTAAAAAACCGTTTAATTCAAAGTTACCTGACAATGGACTACCACATGGTAATGGTCGCAACCATCATCTTCATAACATTATTAACATTTCGAAAAACAATTATTTTTTTTCAAAAATCGCAATATAACGCAAGTAAAACAGAGAGTTAATTTTTGATCATATTACTAGCACAAGTGGTGATTAACTATTTCTTTGTTACATCCGACGACGATATTGGAGTAACCGTCGCGTAATTGGAACTCCAGTGGCGCGATTTCCGGAATCGAATTTCCAGTTTCGAGACAAAGGGCCTTCCTTCCTCCTCCTCGCGGCGGTATTGAACGCCCGTACGTACAACACTGGGGGCGGCGGTGGCGGCGAGGGGCAGGCAGGCAGGGCAGGACTTCCGGCCGCTCGTTTCTCTGGCGAAATTCGATATGTGCCCGTCGCCGCAGCGCTCCCTCTTGAGGAGGAGGAAGAGACCGCGCCGTGGACAGGTGTTTTTCGGTGGTTAAAGAGAGGTCCGTCCACCTGTCCGAAAAACAAAACCACCGAGCGAGCGGCGATTTCTACCCGGAGGCGGACAGAAGGCACCCGGATTTATACTCATGTACATACGTAAACGCAAGCGGTTTGTCTTGGCGCGGAGGAGCAGGTGGTGGAATCACGTATTTATCACCAAAAGGTGGTCGCCTCGCGCACCGAGACGAACAGGTGATTTCGAATGAAGGAGTGCGAAGGTAATTCCGAATCGGGCGATTTCAAAGATTTTGATGGTAAGGCAAAAAAAATGGTGATGTGGTCATTATGTTACTTTCTCCGATTTGATGGTATAATGGTTAACCCTTTGCACTCGTATGTCGACTTATGGTCACCACAATACCTTCTGTTACTAATAAATACGAGTGCAAAGAGTTTATTTTCAATTGAAATCATATTTTAAATGTACATCGAGTTGGATGAAACTGACGTTTAAAACGTCAAAGTTATGAAAGATAGAAAAATTATAATGCAAATTAAAAAACTCAGTTTTCTCAAAAACTAAAGAGATTTCGAAAAAAACTTATTCCTTATAAGTTGTTCATTTTGGCATTCTCTGCAACGTAAATTTGCTGTAACTATTATCGTTTCATAATTATAAACTAAAAATGAAAAAATAAAAATAAATTTTTTTCTCGAATAAAAATGATTTTATGAAAAATATTTTCAAGCAAAAGATGTTCGACTTTTGGTTGTCTTCAATGTTTGTTGAAATGTTTTTGTGATATTTTTCATATTTAAAAAAATATTGGAGAAAAACAAAAAACGGTCAACTTTTCAGTTCTTCGGATTATCAAATAAGACTTATGTTCAAAGTTTCATAATAATTGCTCAATTAGTTTTTGAGATACAGCGCGCACAGACACAAAAAAAATTTCCAGAAATTTTTGAAATGGCATCTAGGGACCCCAAAACGGATATTTCCATAAAAAAAAATTCACGATCACAATACTTTCTCGTACTTCGTAACGGAGAAAGTAAAAATCGCCCATGCATATTTAGAAAATTGTATGGTGGTTGGTAACACTGATAATTGACATTTCAATTTGACATTAGTTTGCGATTTCCACACATCACATAACCTCAAAACTATCTCGCCGAAAATTTAGCACAGGTTGACGGCTCTGAATTTCATCGGTGCCAACCTTGAAAAATTGATATTATCGCACTGAGCGAGCCCTTAACGAACCATGCGTTAATGACTCCATTTTAGACGCAAAACAGAAAAAGCTTATTCCCTAGTTCAGAATTCACATATAGGAATATGCCAACGGAGGTAAATATAATAACAATAATAATAATGCAAACATTAAAAACGGAAATTAGTATTGGAATATAAATATTCGAGACACCGTTAAAGGTAGAGACAACAAAGTGGCGACATCTATTGTCCGCATGTTATACTGAAATGAGTTTAGTATAAAATTCGGGCAATAGATGTCGCCACTTTGTTGTCTCTACCTTTAACGGTGTCTCGAATATTTATATTCCAATACTAATTTCAGTTTTTAATGTTTGCATTACTATTATTGTTATTATTCCCATCAGCAAATGGAGACCGCATTTGGGTAATTCTTCCACCAATAAACTACATATGCACATCGAATAGATGCAGCCGGAATGAAAAAATAATATTCGACAAACGCCGGTGACCAGATTTTGACAATTCTTCCACCAATAGGCTGCCCACGCATCGGATAGATTCGGCTTAGGTGAAAAAATTAAAATTCGACACTCAATTTTTTTTTCAGTTGTTTGAGGACAACTCTTTAACGGATGACCAGGTTTGCAAAATTCTTTCACCGATAGACTCTACACACCGAATAGATTCAGCTATGGAGAAAAAATAAAATTCGACACTCAATTGTTTTTCGGTTGTTCGAGGACAGCTCTTGAACGGATGACCAGGTTTGCAAAATTCTTTCACCAATAGACTCTACACATCGAATAGATTCAGCCAAGGCGAAAAAATAAAATTCGACACTCAATTGTTTTTCGGCTGTTTGAGGACAACTCTTGAACGGATGACCAGGTTTGCAAAATTCTTTCACCAATAGACTCTACACATCGGATAGATTCGGCTTAGATGAAAAAATTAAAATTCGACACTCGATTGTTTTTCGGTTGTTTGAGGGCAACTCTTGAACGAATGACCAGGTTTGCAAAATTCTTTCACCAATAGACTCTACACATCGGATAGATTCGGCTTAGATGAAAAAATTAAAATTCGACACTCAATTTTTTTTTCAGTTGTTTGAGGACAACTCTTTAACGGATGACCAGGTTTGCAAAATTCTTTCACCGATAGACTCTACACACCGAATAGATTCAGCTATGGAGAAAAAATAAAATTCGACACTCAATTGTTTTTCGGTTGTCCGAGGACAGCTCTTGAACGGATGACCAGGTTTGCAAAATTCTTTCACCAATAGACTCTACACATCGAATAGATTCAGCCAAGGCGAAAAAATAAAATTCGACACTCAATTGTTTTTCGGCTGTTTGAGGACAACTCTTGAACGGATGACCAGGTTTGCAAAATTCTTTCACCAATAGACTCTACACATCGGATAGATTCGGCTTAGACGAAAAAATAAAATTCGACACTCGATTGTTTTTCGGTTGTTTGAGGACAACTTTTGAACGGATGGCCAGGTTTGCAAAATTCTTTCATCAAAAGACTCTACACATCGAATAGATTCAGCTGAGACGAAAAAATAAAATTAGACACTAGATTGTTTTTTTTTTGTCTTTTTGAGAACCGCTCTTAAAAGGATGACTATATTTGGATAATTCTTCCACCAATAGACTCTACACAACGAATAGATAGAGCCGAAATGAAAAAATAAAATTCGACACTCAAGTGTTTTTTCGTTATTCAATTGTCTTTCGGCTTTTTGTGAATAACTCTTAAACGGATGATCATAGATCATAGATAACATGAAAAACTAAATTCAGCATTCAATTGTTTTTCAGTTTTGCAAGGATAACTGCTAAACGGATGATCAGATTTGGATAATTCTTTGGGCGAGGTGTTCTACTCATCAAATGGATACAGTTGGTGCGAAAATCTAAAATTCGGCATTCAGTTGTTTCTCTGTTTTGTAAGGATAACTCTTGAACGGATGATCGGATTTGCAAAATTTTACAAGCAAACTGTTCTACTCATCAAATAGATATGGATAACGTGAAAAAACTAAATTTGACATTCAATTGTTTTTTTGTTTTGTAAGGATAACTCTTGAACGGATGATCGGATTTGCAAAATTCTTCAAGCAAACTGTTCAACTTATCAAATAGATATGGATAACGTGAAAAACTATATTTGACATTCAATTGTTTTTTCTGTTTTGTAAGGATAACTCTTGAACGGATGATCGGATTTGCAAAATTCTTCAAGCAAAGTGTTCTTCTCATCAAATAGATACGGATAACGTGAAAAAACTAAATTTGGCATTCGTTTATTTTTCAGTTTTGTAAGGATAACTCTTGAACGGATGGTTAGATTTGCAAAATTCTTCAAGCAAACTGTTCTACTCATCAAAAAGATATGGATAACGCGAAAAAATGAAATTCAACATTCGTTTGTTTTTCAGTTTTGTAAGGATAACTCTTGAACGGATGATCAGATTTACAAAATTCTTCAAGCAAACTATTCTGCTCATCAAATAGATATGGATAACGTGAAAAAATAAATTTAACATTTAATTGTTTTTTAGTTACGTAGGGATAACCCTTGAACGGATGACCAGATTTGGATAATTTTTTCACCAATAGATTGCACACATCGAATAGACACAGCTGGCAGAGAAAAATAAAATTCGACAATCGATTGTTTCTCAGTTTTTTTTTTGTCGCAACTCTTATAGGGATGACCAGATTTCACAAGTTTAACAACCAATGCATTGCAGTTACCGAACTTTTCCGAATATTTTTCTCGTTGAGCACAAATTTATACCATTTATATCTTTCTCGTTTAAAGTTTTCATTAGTTTATCCGGCGTGTGCAAGATGTTACCTTTTGTTAGAATTAAATATTATTATCCTGCGCGCCGACGCGGCCCTGAATATCTTGCGGCGCGATTGCCTCGCCAGGGACACTTCGAATTCCATCATCATCGAGTTACACGAAAAAAAAAGAGTACCGTATCGGGATTCGCGTTTTGCGCGCTCTATCATCCAATCCCGCAAACGGCGTCGTGCGCTGTTGTGTTGTTCCTGGGAATTTTCACCAATCTGAAACGGCAAAAAAATCGCGACCGACGCGATATTAAAAACGTTTCGAGGAACGCGCGATTTCAAGGAGCGCTTTTGTTTATAAAATCGCCGCTCTCTTGTTATCGCGCAAAAACGTACATTTCGTCGATCGTTTGTTTTCTTTTTATAAATCATCGTTTTCTTATCGGTTGGAACGAGTCTTTGTTTCGTCATTAATTTGAGTAACGTTGCGCGCACAAAGAAATGAGAGCGTTTAACAGTGGTGGATCCAGAAGAAGGGGAGGACTCGATGTAAATAAGTTTGGTGTAACTATATTCTGATCAATGGATCTTTGCGTGTGCGTCATTACCGAAGACTGAGTTTTCTTGCGTAGGACGACATACGTGCACACATGATTGAGCTCTAATTTAACTTATTGTAGAGAGAGAAAACACATGAAAATGTTGTCGGAGCTTGGTTCAGCTCTCTGTGACGTGCACGCAAAAATCCATTGATCAAAGTATATCATCATTTTATTTATTATCAAATTATAATGTGTTTGTAAAAGTTGAAATATTTAAATAAATAAATTTCTTGTAGACCAAAAAAGTTTTGGTCATCATGTAACTTTAACAGAAGGGTAAGGAGGAGGAAATAAGTTTGATGTAACCATCATTTTATAATTAAAGACGAAACAAGTTTTATTCTTGGAGAAAGTAAAAAACAAGATGTCAGTGGTACTAATTTAATAATGATAATAATAATAAACCACTTTATTTGTAAATATAAAATAAAAATAGAATTCAGAATTACATACACAAGGACATTAATTTTCAAAATGTTACAACTGAGTAACAACTCAACTGCTCTTCCATCCAAACCTTCAAATATTAAACATTTATAGATAAATGGTATTACGAATTATAAACTGCGCCTTCTCCATCGTGTATAACAATTGACAACCTTATTAGTTGAAAGAAGTTAAAATTTTCGAAAATCTAATCGCCTCAGTTGTAGTTGAAACTACGGACAGGTTTTTAGAAAGCTCCTCCTGGAGGTAGACCTAGCGACAATTATAAAACCATTATCCGTTTAACGTCAAAATCCCGAGCTTAAAATGCACAAATGTTTCGTGTCAAATGGAACAGTAGCGCGCCGGCCGGGCACAGCCACCTACGATCCATTATTAATTTTATTATCGCCCAATTGTCGCCGAAGGTTGGTGAACTTGTTTCTATGTATAATTTCGTACTTGTTAGCAATGTAAATGGAAAAAACGGGACAAGAACACTTTTGGGTGAAACTTTCGTTTCATTGAAACGAATTAACCTCGGGGCCATCCAGTAGGCCACGGTTTTTCAGGTGTTCCCTTTATACATATAGGTAGGTGCGGGTCGATTTTTAACCGTCGTTTTATACGCGTTCTGTTCATTTTTCTTTTTCTCTCAACATTCATTCGAGCAGAGCACGTGTGCCAACTGCGCGAGGGCAGATAGAGAGAGAAGGGACGATGCGGCGCGAATGGGAACGAGAGGGAGGAGGCGGAGGAGAGCGGAGGGCGACGGCAGATGCGGGACCCGAAACGGCCACCTGCCCCCTCGAGACGGGGAGAGACAGCTGGCCCGGTCTAACCGGAGGACCGGGTAGAGGCCCCTGGGGCACACCTCTACCGGTGTGTCTGGATGCTTGCTTGCGTGCGTGTGTGTGTGGTTTTATGAACCCCATTAAACCCCTCACCTTTACCGACACCATATGTGCTGCTGCTACTTGTTCTTCTCCGGTATTACAAAATGAAATTGTATAAGAAAAAATTGAAAACCGTTAATTTTTTGCTTTCTAAAATCAAGTCTTCAAAGAAGAAATCACACCAGCAAGAATTATGGCGGTGGGATGCAAATATAGATGTTGCATTTTAAAGATGTCAACCATAACCATAAAAAAAAAGATTTGTGGTGAACATAACCTATTTCTTGAACAACTTTCTCACTTATCACTTGGTGAAACATTTTGAAAATAATAAAAGATAAGTTATGTTAAATAAAAAAAAAACCTTCAAAGTTTCTTTTGTGGTGAAAAGTACCAAAAATTATCGAAAATGCTGCCAAAACATTATCAAACTAGTTACAATTTTAATTTTGACTGTGTATTATGTACTCTTTGATAATCATAGTTTTCATTAAAGTTTTTTGATGACGTGGCAATTTAATAATAAAGCGACGTTTGTGCAACAGAAAAGTATTTTTTTGCGCGAGTGCATTTTCGGCCTTCGTCAGGGACATTCACCACCACCACCCGGTCACGGCCTCCTCGGATGACCCTCGGCTACAATTTCAATAATTGTCCACGGCACGGCATAATCTACTCCTCCCCCTCGTCCTCCTCCTCGGTCGCCGGCTAGAGATCAATTGTTTCCGAGACGTCGGGGATTCATCATTTTCACATGAATTAAAATCCAGTTTTTAAAATTACCGGGAATAATTTCTACGTTAGTCATACGGCCAACATTCAACTATTTTCCACGGCCAATGCGACTACAGTACATCACAATTACTTTTTACTAAAATTACATACATTTGCATATAGTTTGATCAATGGATCTTTGCGCCTGCGTTTTCTCGCCTAGGTCGACACATGACTGCACCTAATTTACCTTATCGTAGAGAAAGAGAGAGACAGAGAGAGTGAACGCATGAAAATGTTGTCGGAGCTATGTTTGACGTGCACGCAAAGATCCATTGATCAAAGTATATACAACTATCGATACTAATATTAATATCTTACCCAGTTTGCAATTCCGGTCTAATTTACACAATTTTACAATTTCAACCGTTAATTAACACCGTTTTTTTCGCTCCCATTAAATAATGGACGAATCGAATTTTTTTTTTTTCGGTAAAACAATGAACGAACGTGCGCGTGAGATCAACGAAATCCACGTTCCCATCGTTTCTGCCGTTTTCGCTAATTCACCGATTTTTTTTCTTCTTGATTTTAAAATTGATTACCGTACGTTTGGACCAATTTTTTTTTCCATTCCGCTAAGATCCTCTGCAATCTGGGATTAACACTTCAAAAAACATCAGCTAATTCGTATAATCACAGTGAAAACAATTCCTACCCAAACCGTATGTTTTTACAGTAACGCAAGGAATTTTTAAAATCCAATCCTTTAAAGAGAATTATCGCTGCAACACTTAAACAGTTGAAGATCGGATTTTAGTTCTCCGCCTTATCCGCATATATTCGATAATTGCAATCCGTTGGCGGAGGAATTTTGCAAATCCGATCATCCGTTCAAGAGTTATCCTCACAAAACAGAAAAACAATTGAATGATGAGTCTAGTTTTTCATGTTATCCACATCTACTTGATGAGTAGAACACTTTGCTTGAAGAATTTTGCAAATCCGATCATCCGTTCAAGAGTTATCCTCAAAAACAGAAAAACAATCGAATGTTGAATTTCGTTTCTTCGCGTTATCTACATCTATTTGGCGAGTAAAACAGTTTGCTTGAAGAATTTTGCGCAAATCCGATCATCCGTTCAAGAGTTATCCTTACAAAACAGAAAAACAATCGAATGTCGAATTTCGTTTTTTCGCGTTATCCACATCTATTTGATGGGTGGAACAGTTTGCTTGAAAAATTTTGCAAATCCGATCATCCGCTCAAGAGTTATCCTTACAAAACTGAAAAACAATCGAATGTTGCATTTCGTTTTTTCGCGTTATCCACATCTATTTGATGAGTGGAACAGTTTGCTTGCAAATCTAACCATCCGTTCAAGAGTTATCCGTACAAAACAGAAAAACAATCAAATGTCAAATTTCGTTTTTTCGCGTTATCCACATCTATTTGGTGAGTAGAACAGTTTGCTTGAAGAATTTCGCAAATCCGATCATCCGTTCAAGAGTTATCCTTACAAAACAGAAAAACAATTGAATGTCGAATTTCGTTTTTTCGCGTTATCCATATCTATTTGATAAGTATAACATTTTGCTTGAAGAATTGTGCAAATCTAACCATCCGTTGAAGAGCTATCCGTACAAAACAGAAAAACAATCGAATGTCAAATATCGTTTTTTCGCGTTATCCACATCTATTTGATGAGCAGAACAGTTTGCTTGAAGAATTTTGCAAATCCGATCATCCGTTCAAGAGTTATCCTTACAAAACAGAAAAACAATCGAATGTTGAATTTCGTTTTTTCGCGTTATCCACATCTATTTGACGAGTAGACCAGTTTGCTTGAAGAATTTTGCAAATCCGATCATCCGTTCAAGAGTTATCCTTACAAAACAGAAAAACAATCGAATGTCAAATTTCGTTTTTTCGCGTTATCCACATCTATTTGACGAGCAGAACAGTTTGCTTGAAGAATTTTGCAAATCCGATCATCCGTTCAAGAGTTATCCTTACAAAACAGAAAAACAATCGAATGTCGAATTTCGTTTTTTCGCGTTATCCACATCTATTTGATGAGTAGAACAGTTTGCTTGAAGAATTTTGCAAATCCGATCATCCGTTCAAGGGTTATCCTCAAAAAACTGAAAAACAATTGAATGTCAAAATTAGTTTTTTTGATGTTATCAGTATTAATTTGACGAGTAGAACACTTTGCGTGAAGAATTTTGCAAAGCTGATCATCCGTTCAAGAGTTATCCCTGCATAATTGAAAAACAATTGTATGTTTAATTTGGTTTTTCACGTGTACAGCCCGAGGGGCCCCGGCCGGAGGGATGTACGTCGACCGTGGGCGTTTTGCTCATAACGCCAGTGGTGCCTTCAACGTTTTATGTCATACTTGTAGATTTTCTGACAGATTGTCGCGCCGCGCAGATGTCTACGGCGTTCGCACGCTTGATTTGCGTCCGGCGAATTGTTGACAGTCGATCTGTTGATAATTACTACAAGCGAGCGTTAAAGAAATAACGCCCTAGAGCGTTATTTGTCATTTTGTAAACGTTGTTTCCATGCCATTGTGATTTCAACAATAGCATTTTGCAATCGAGAAAAACATAACTTTAAAAATTAATTCCTCGCTTATTGAGAAAATTTCAAAACCTCAAAAGAATATCAATTGCAACTCGAAAGTTGTTTCATTTAAAGTTACCTCAAAAAGTACGCAAATTGCTTCCATTCTCATTTTCTACGCTTTTATATAATTGCAAATTAGTTTCCATTTTGTGGTGCATTACGAGAAGTTTCGAATTTTTAAATTGTCTAATTTCGCAAATTGCACACAAAAAAAATAATCGAAACAAAAGAATTGCATTGCGGACATTTGAATTTCTATAATACTGACAATATCCAGATCGCGTTCTTTTGAAAACGACGACAAAAACGCGGAAAATTTGGCCACCGTGCGGCAATTGTGTACGCGCGGGTTGACATGACCCATTGTTCGGAAAATTGAGTTTCTAAAAAAAAAAAAAAAAACGTGAAATTCGACGAGAGGCACGGCGTAAACATCGTCTATACCTGGAAACTGGTATTGAAAAAAAAGTAGGCCTTTCTGGCACCTTATAATGAATGGGGCCCCGAATAAAACTTACCTGCGAAATAGAGATTTTGGTAGGGCTGAGCTTTTTTTTTGCCCTTTGTGTGTGTGCAGGTCTATAGAAATTAAATATACCTGCGAAATTCATTTCAAAACCATTTCTACGCTTTACTGAAAACCAGGTGAAAATATTTTCGATTTTAAATGAAATGTTACAGTGGAAGTTTTTGCAATTATTTTTTAATATTTTTTTTGGCGACCGAGATAAATGCAACTTCAAAAATTAATTCCACGCTAATCAAGTAGGCTTATTTCGAAATCTAGGGATGGAGTGTTTCGAGATTTTTTGATAACGCGACAGGGGAATATGTTTCGAGTGAGTTTGTAAAGTTTTTGAATCGGTGGCGATTGTTTTTCCATTTTTTTTGGCAATCGAGAAAAACGCAACTTTAAAAATTAATTCCGTGCGCATCAAGTGGGCTTATTTCAAAATTTGGGTATGGAGTGTGTCGAAATTTTTGTATATTGTTACAGGAAAATATGTTTCGAGTGAGTTTGTAAAATTTTGAATCGGTGGCGATTGTTTTTCCATTTTTTTTTGGCAATCGAGAAAAACGCAACTTTAAAAATTAATTCCGTGCGAATCAAGTGGGCTTATTTCAAAATTTGGGTATGGAGTGTGTCGAAATTTTTGGATAACGTGACAGGGGAATATGTTTCGAGTGAGTTTGTAAAGTTTTGAATCGGTGGCGATTGTTTTTCCATTTTTTTTTGGCAATCGAGAAAAACGCAACTTTAAAAATTAATTCCGTGCGAATCAAGTGGGCTTATTTCAAAATTTGGGTATGGAGTGTGTCGAAATTTTTGGATAACGTGACAGGGGAATATGTTTCGAGTGAGTTTGTAAAGTTTTGAATCGGTGGCGATTGTTTTTCCATTTTTTTTTTGGCAATCGAGAAAAACGCAACTTTAAAAATTAATTCCGTGCGAATCAAGTGGGCTTATTTCAAAATTTGGGTATGGAGTGTGTCGAAATTTTTGGATAACGTGACAGGGGAATATGTTTCGAGTGAGTTTGTAAAGTTTTGAATCGGTGGCGATTGTTTTTCCATTTTTTTTTGGCAATCGAGAAAAACGCAACTTTAAAAATTAATTCCGTGCGAATCAAGTGGGCTTATTTCAAAATTTGGGTATGGAGTGTGTCGAAATTTTTGGATAACGTGACAGGGGAATATGTTTCGAGTGAGTTTGTAAAGTTTTGAATCGGTGGCGATTGTTTTTCCATTTTTTTTTTGGCAATCGAGAAAAACGCAACTTTAAAAATTAATTCCGTGCGAATCAAGTGGGCTTATTTCAAAATTTGGGTATGGAGTGTGTCGAAATTTTTGGATAACGTGACAGGGGAATATGTTTCGAGTGAGTTTGTAAAGTTTTGAATCGGTGGCGATTGTTTTTCCATTTTTTTTTTGGCAATCGAGAAAAACGCAACTTTAAAAATTAATTCCGTGCGAATCAAGTGGGCTTATTTCAAAATTTGGGTATGGAGTGTGTCGAAATTTTTGGATAACGTGACAGGGGAATATGTTTCGAGTGAGTTTGTAAAGTTTTGAATCGGTGGCGATTGTTTTTCCATTTTTTTTTTGGCAATCGAGAAAAACGCAACTTTAAAAATTAATTCCGTGCGAATCAAGTGGGCTTATTTCAAAATTTGGGTATGGAGTGTGTCGAAATTTTTGGATAACGTGACAGGGGAATATGTTTCGAGTGAGTTTGTAAAGTTTTGAATCGGTGGCGATTGTTTTTCCATTTTTTTTTGGCAATCGAGAAAAACGCAACTTTAAAAATTAATTCCGTGCGAATCAAGTGGGCTTATTTCAAAATTTGGGTATGGAGTGTGTCGAAATTTTTGGATAACGTGACAGGGGAATATGTTTCGAGTGAGTTTGTAAAGTTTTGAATCGGTGGCGATTGTTTTTCCATTTTTTTTTTGGCAATCGAGAAAAACGCAACTTTAAAAATTAATTCCGTGCGAATCAAGTGGGCTTATTTCAAAATTTGGGTATGGAGTGTGTCGAAATTTTTGGATAACGTGACAGGGGAATATGTTTCGAGTGTATTTGTAAAGTTTTGAATCGGTGGCGATTGTTTTTACATATTTTGTTTGGCAATCGAGAAAAACGCAACTTTAAAAATTAATTCCTCGCGTCCTAGTGTCGAAAAAAAAACTCACCCTGTATATAGAATCTTGATTCAGAGTGTTTACACTTCGTCGTTAGACATCATTATTGCCATCTGTAAAAGGGCCATCGACCTTACAGCTCATTCTGCCCTCATTTAAATACAAAGGCGTAATTATCGACTCGAATTTAATAATCACATTTGACTTCCTCTTCGTTTCAAGACACCACCATCAATTACCGATTCCTCTTTTTTTTTTTAGTTACGCGGACGTGATCGTAAAAATTACTCGAGTGTGTAAATAAATTTAAAAAAAATATCTGTAAATCGATATTTTCTTTTACAACTGTGAACTTTGAATTACACCACATACGTAATGATCATCTCGTGATCAAGTTGACACAGCTTGATGGCAATTGGTAGTCTTTTCTTTATTTTCACCTTTGTTTTAATTAGATTAGGCACCTTCGAATTACGCTACGGATCAAGTTGACACAGCTTAATGACAATTGGTGTGTGTGTGTGTGTTTGTTTATTTTCACGTTTGTTTAAATCACATTAGGTACTTGCCATGTCATCTCATGATCAAGTTGCCCAATGACAATTGGTATTCATTTGTGTATACCTTTAGGCAAGTTGACACAACCTAATGATAATTGTTTTAATTCGATTAGGCACCTTTGAATTACGCTACAGATCAAGTTGACAATTGTTTTACTTTCACGGCAAACATGGATTCGTTGTAAATAATTGGATTAGGGGGCACTTACCAGACGACACCGAAGGCCCCGTAGCCGATGGGCCGGTCGGGCTGGACCTGCTCCTGGGTGTGGGCGGGGGCGGCGGCGTGCTGCGGATGGTAGTAGGGCTGGGCCGCGTGCAGGCCGCCCTGCTGCGCTCCGGCGGCCGTGGGGCCCGCCGCGCCCTGCATCAGCGACATCGACACGGACATCGACGACCCCCTCGAGTGGCGGCTCGGGCCGACCACAGCCATCAAATATTGCACCAGCTCGCTCGCTTTCGTTTCAACGGCGCGCCACCCTCGTCGCCCTGTCCATAGCACGCCAGAGGTACGAAAGGGGGCCCCTTTGTCGTCGTTGTTGTGTTGCGGCGGTATATTATTTCTCCACTCGCCGTCGACGCGCTGTACTACCAGTGGTATACTTCACGATTCTCTCCTCCACTCGCCGTGATTGCGCCACACGTTCCAGACGTCACGTACTTTTTTCCCCAGCGAGAATCGCGAACACGAAAATCTCCTCTCCGCACACGCACGCACGCACCAATCAATCAAGTATCCATTAAACAAACACACTTGAAGGTGGACGAAAAAAAAAATAAAAAAAAAGAGAGCTCGTTCGTTTGTTTCGATTCGAGCGGAGCTGTCACCACCACAGGTTATCCTCGATGCACTGGGACACACGCGCGCTTCCTCACGATGATTCCCCGAACGGCGACGGCATTTTTATATTGCGTGTAAAAGGGGGAAGAAAGAACGGAATGGGTGGTGTTGGAGGAACGCGGTTAATGACCGTCTGTGTGTGTGTGAGTGTGTGCGGTACGTGTGACTGCACCGCGCGGCAGCTCAGAGCGGACTGCTGGCGACTCTCGGAAACGCACGAAACGGGGCTTCGCCGAGGCGGCGGGGCGCACGCGCGCCCTCGCCCCACCCCCGTCGTCAGCTGTTTATAGCGAAGTTACGTGACGTTGTTTTTTGTGCGGCGTTCTTTTGTTTTCTTCTGCTCATCTGTCGGTCGGCGGCGCGGCGATGGGGGGGCGCAAAGGGGGATCGAGGGCGCCCCCTTGTTGCGGGAGCGCGGACACCGTCCGCCCGTATCGATCACTCAACCCGGCCTTAATAATTATATCCATACTCCGCCATTTCTTGAAAAAAAAAATACAAGTACAAAAAAATTAATGCATATACAGGGTGTTTCAGAGCTCTGGGAACGGTCAATCACGTGCTTATTTTTCAAAATTTCGAAAAATGTTTTATACAAAAGTTGCGTACAATAGTGAGCTGCACGCCCTAAAAATATTTAAATTTATACAGGGTGTCTCATAATAAAGTTATGTTTTTTTAAATGGAACACCCTGTATTTTTTGTCATTTTTGAATTATATGGAGCAAATAAAGGTGAATTACTTCAACACACCCTATACCTATTGTTTGCCGTTTTCGAAATATTTGAAGATCTGTTGAAATGCATGGTCTGGGTGAAATTTTATTTTTGCCCCAGTGATTGACGTTGAACAATTAAAATCATTTTAATTATTTCCTTGAAGGTTCGAACTATAGAGCCAACCATGATTTCATACAAAAAATTATACAGGGTGATAGAAAAAATGCGGTAGAAAAACCCAAGTTATAAAGTTGAATAACTTCGTTTTTTCAAATGGCACACCCTGTATTTAGTAACGTATTCTCAAGTAGAATCCAATTATCTTTCAGATTATAATAATTATTCGCCGAATACAAGAAAACTATTGAGATTAGGAACAGGGAACCCTTATACAATCTGAAAGATAATTGGATTCTACTTAAGAATACGTTACTAAATACAGGGTGTGCCATTTGAAAAAACGAAGTTATTTAACTTTATAAGTTCGGTTTTTCTACCGCATTTTTTCTATCACCCTGTATAATTTTTGGCATGAAATCATGGTTGGCTCTATAGTTCGAACCTTCAAGCAAATAATAGAAATCATTTTAATCGTTCAACGTCAATCACTGGGGCAAAAATAAAATTTCACCCAGACCATGCATTTCAACAAATCTTCAAATATTTCGAAAACGGCAAACAATAGGTATAGGGAGTATTGAAGTAACTCACCTTTATTTGCTCCATATAATTCAAAAACGACAAAAAATACAGGGTGTTCCATTAAAAAAAAACATAAGTTTGGTCTGTAACTTTGTTATGAGACACCCTGTATAAATTTAAATATTTTTAGGGCGTGCAGCTCACTATTATACACAACTTTTGTATAAAACATTTTTCGAAATTTTGAAAAATAAGCACGTGATTGACCGTTCCCAGAGCTCTAAAACACCCTGTATAATTTTCCGTTAAAACGATTGCCTAATCTTGGGAGGAAACTAAAGGTCACAACCTGTAAACTTATAAATTTGAAAAACGGTAAAAATAGTAGATTATACCGTGTGTCTCACGAAAAAAAAAAACAAAGCTCTAGCGATTTTATTTTTGACTTGAATTGAAAAAAAAAAAAATTAAAATATTAAATCGCGTCTCGATTGCTACAATCTGCTTGTTGCAAATTTTTTTAGAGAGCGGCCATCTTGCCGTCATCGAACATTTTTTTAAATGGCACAAAAAAAAATTATGAAAACTTTTTTATAGAGAATTTTCTTTGCTATTCAACGAATTATTTTTCCTTGAGAAAAACGCATAACCAAAACAAAAAATAAGTTGGCCATGGATTTTTGATCGATTTTTAAATTGTGACAGTTTATCAAGCTGTTAACTTCGGCAGATTTCGTTTTGTTAAATTTCATGGCACACTATTTCTTGCCTTTTACTTTTTTACTTTCTCCGTTACGAAGTACGAAAAAGTATTGGGCATTTTTTAAAATGGCACAAAAAAAATTATGAATACTTTTTTATAGAGAATTTTCTTTGCCATTCAACGAATTATTTTTCTTTGAGAAAAAACGCAAAACCAAAACAAAAAAATAAGTTGGCCATGGATTTTTGATAGATTTTTAAATTGTGACAGTTTATCAAGCTGTTAACCTCGACAGATTTTGTTTTGTTAAATTTCATGGCACACTATTTCTTGCCATTTTACTTTCTCCGTTACGAAGTACGAGAAAGTATTGCGATCGTGAAAAATTTTCCTAAATTTTTTTTTACAGAAATATTCCTTTCGGGGTTCCTAGATAGCCATTTGAACAATTCTTGGAATTTTTTTTTGTCAGTGTGTCTGTGCGCGCTGTATCTTAAAAACTAATAAAGCAATTGATGTGAAACTTCGAACATACGTCTTATTCGATATTTCGAAGAATTGAACAGCTTTTGGTAAAATTTCGTACACCGGAAGTGGGCGTTTATCTTAACAGTTTTTTGTTTTTTTCCAATATTTTCTTAAATATGAAAAATATCACAAAAACATTGACACAAATATTGAAGACAACAAAGAAATTAACATCTTTTGCTTGAAAATATTTTTTATAAAATTATTGGTTTTCGAGAAAAAAATTTATTAATTTATTTTTCATTTTTAGGTTATAATTATGAAGTGGTCACTTTATCTAAAAAACCAATGCAGAAATTAACATAAAACTTTGAACATAAGTCTTATTTGATAATCCGAAGAATTGAAAAGCTTTTCGTAAAATTTCGTACACCGGAAGTGGGTGTTTACCTTAACTGTTTTTGTTTTTTTTACAATATTTTTGTAAATATGAAAAATATCAAAAAATCATTTAAATAAAAATTGAAGACAACAAAGAAATGAATATCTTTGGTTTAAAAATATTTTTCATAAAATCATTGTTATTCGAGAAAAAAAATTATTAATTTTTCTTTTTCATTTTTGGTATACAGTTATGAAACGCTAATAGTTACAGCAAATTTATGTTAATAATAATTGTAGAGAATGCCAAAATGAACAACTTATAAAAAATGAGTTTTTTTCGAAATTCCTTTAGTTTTTGAGTAAACTGAGTTTTTGAATTTAAAGTATAATTTTTCCATTTTTCATAATTTTGACGTTTTAAACGTCAGTTTCATCCGAGTTTACACAACGCTCGATGTACATTTAAAATAAGATTTAAATAGAAAATAAACCACGAAAGTGTAAATATACATGATGATACCATCGGAGAAAGTAACATGACGGCCACATCACCATTTTTTTTAAATATATAATCGACTGCAACCGACCCATCTGTATTTCCACATCTGCTACCTCGGCCGTACCATGAGCCTTCACTGTAAAAAATCATAAAAATAATGTATTTCTAATTTTCCAAACAATTGCCGTTTTTAGGTGCAGGAAACAACAACGACGGAACGCTCGATTTAATAAATTTAAAAAAAAACACTTTTCAAAAAGAACTTCGTCTTTGTTCCCATTTCCGAGGAGAGGTCATGATCCCCGCGGTCGCCCGTTATTTTCGGTCTAAATTTAGGCGGCGCCGATCCAAAAGTCAACCACTCCAGAAAGTCGCCGAATTAGAAACAAGGGACTCAATATTAAAGCCAAATCGCCGATGCCGCAGAAATGCGGTAAATAAACATTCGGAACTGATTGTTAGAAGTAAAAACGGCGGGGTGACTCATGGTACGGCCGAGGTAGCAGAAGCGGTAATACAGATCTCTGCAACCAAGCCTACCCATCACATAATATCTCCGCCAGATGGCCAACCTAATTCCACTGGAATTCTGCCGGGAATTATGAAAATATAAAGTGCGAAATAAACCCATCTCTTATTTTAACATAACGTTCAACACTTAAACTTAACGTTTTAATATATTCATAATCACCTTTCACCTCTTCACGTCCAGGTCGCCACATGTGGCAACAAGCAAAAAAGAAAACAAAAATATTATGCAAAAAAATACCCCTTTAGCGTCATCTATGGACATTTTTTCATATTATTTTGCATAAATAATGACCAAGTTTGAGACAGTGGAATAATAGCAAAACGTAACAATAACAAAAAAGTATTTTTTCAACAAACTTGAGATTATACTACAACCCAATCAAAGCAGCATGGGCGCGAAGTGGTTAAAATCAATGTCATGAATTTTTGAAAATTACCGTTGCTCAAAATGTCTAACACGTTCGCTGCCACTGCAATTGAGATTGCACATACGCAAGTGTAAAGTCGGTGGCAGCGAACGTGTTAATATGTTCACAAGATATCAACCTTCAAAATTAATTAAGATTTTTGAAAATACGTCAGTTATGAATTTTTGAAAATTAATATTTAATTTAAAATCATTCTAAATGGGAGTTTCTTCCAGTAGTCAATGACTTGTTTACGTTCGGACAAAGGGAAATGCACTAGATGAAAATAGAACGCACTCGTGAAAAGTGCACACGTTTCCGAATTTAGAACGCGCCTCTACACAAAGGTGTTTACGCATACTCTATCTCTTTCTCCGTGAATGTTTCTTTCTTTGTGTGTGTGTGTGGATGTTTTCATTTCGAAAAAATGTTAATGTCCATGTAAGGTAACATTCCTGTGCGAGTGAGTCGGTTTTGTTTTTACTTTTGGGATTAATGGGATTGAAAATAATTCCGTAAGTGTTTTCGGGAAAATTTCCAGTCGTTATAATAATAATAATGATTTATTTCCCAACAGATAAATAAAAAAAAATACAATATTAATATAACAACAAAATGGACGCGATGGAATTCTTGCAAAATTGTTAAATTCTCAAACTGCAGAAGACGATGGAAACGTGGATTAAATAAAGGTTGATACAGATAATTGTATCTTTACAAGTTTAACAAAAAACATGTATTTTAGAAAAGAAAAAAAACAGAAATTGAAAATGCTAATTTTCAAAAATTCATAACTCGCGAAAAAATTGATATATTTTCAAAAATTTTAATCAATTTTAAAGGTGGATATCTTGTGAATATATTAAACATTTTGAGCAATTTTGTCATACGAGTATTTATTTTTTTTCGATTTTTTTTTTATCGAAGTGTTCGACAACTTAAAACATTAATTTTCAAAAATTCATAACTCGTGGAAAATGAACACAAATTTCAAAAATTTTAATTAACTTTAAAGGTAGACATCCTGTGAATATATTAAACATTTTGAGCAATTTTGTCATGCGTGTATTTATTTTTTTTCGATTTTTTTTTATCGAAGTGTTCGACAACTTAAAACGTTAATTTTCAAAAATTCACAACTCGTGAAAAAATGGACACAAATTACAAAAATTTTGATTAATTGTAAAAATAGACATCTTGTGAATATATTAAACATTTTGAGCAATTTTGTCATAAGAGTATTTATTTTTTTTCGATTTTTTTTTATCGAAGTGTTCGAAAAATTAAAACATTAATTTTCAAAAATTCACAACTCGTGGAAAAATGGACACAAATTTCAAAAATTTTAACTAATTTTAAAGGTAGACATCTTGTGAATATATTAAACATTTTGAGCAATTTTATCATAAGAGTATTTATTTTTTTTCGATTTTTTTTTATCGAAGTGTTCGAAAAATTAAAACATTAATTTTTAAAAATTCACAACTCGTGGAAAAATGGACACAAATTTCAAAAATTGTAATTAATTTTAAAGGTGGACATCTTGTGAATATATTAAACATTTTGAGCAATTTTGTCATAAGAGTATTTATTTTTTTTCGATTTTTTTTTATCGAAGTGTTCGACAACTCAAAACATTAATTTTCAAAAATTCACAACTCGTGGAAAAATGGACACAAATTTCAAAAATTTTGATTAATTTTAAAGGTAGACATCCTGTGAATATATTAAACATTTTGAGCAATTTTGTCATGCGAGTATTTATTTTCTTTCGATTTTTTTTACCGAAGTGTTCAAAAAATCAAAACGTGAATTTTCAAAAATTCATAA
The DNA here is from genome assembly GCA_910593695.2 of Ocypus olens. Taxonomy (NCBI): domain Eukaryota; kingdom Metazoa; phylum Arthropoda; class Insecta; order Coleoptera; family Staphylinidae; genus Ocypus; species Ocypus olens. The sequence goes on from OU343053.1 coordinate 58,761,829, forward strand.
CTCGTGGAAAATGGACACAAATTTCAAAAATTTTAATTAATCTTAAAGGTTGATATCTTGTGAATATATTAAAAACATTTTGAGCAATTTTATCATACAAGTATTTTTTTTTTATCGAAGTATTCGACAACTCCCGGAAAAATAGATATTTGTGAAAATTTTAATTAACCTTAAACTTGCGAACATATTAAACATTTGAAGCAATTTAATCAATTTTTTCATTAACAGAAGTTGTTTTCTCATAATTTTTGAATTCCCCGTCGGAAATGTATTTAGAGAAAGGGCTTGGATTTTTGGATGTGATTTTGTGAAGGACTTTCATGCCAAAAGCTTTCAATATGAAGCCAACGGCGGCAACGTAAACAATAAACATTTATTCATCAGTTCATCATATACAATCGGAACGTAAAAATATATATAATCATGTTAAACAATAACAACTAAACCTTACTAACACAGCTACATCATCAAAATTGAACGGAACGAGAGAAGAGACGAATTGATGGATAATTTAAAGTTTCCAATGCCGGAAATACTTCTCTCTCTCTCAAGTCACACGAACAGTTGATAAAAAAATTCGTAAAGCCACGACACAATTAACAACTTGAAACATGTATTTAAAAATAAAAAAAATCTTCAATGGATAATGAAACATTTGTAAAGCCATAATTGACAATATAAAAAATAAATGTAATGAAGGCGTAATATAGCCTAAACATATAAATATTCGGACTATATTACGTCTTCATTACATTTATTTAATGAATATGCAACAAGTGTTATTAATGTATAAAAAAAATATTTTCTGTAATAGGATAAAAAAATACACTTTTATCATTTCTCGGCAGTAAAAATATCCTGCTAAATCCCTCTGAATATATCCATCTATACAGGATGCGGCATTTATCCTGGACGCCCGAAATCTTAAGGAAATGAAGATTCGGAGAAAAAAATGTATGTCATAGGTCTAGGAATTTTCAAGGTAATTTCAAGGTCAACTCTTCGAATTTGGATGTCCAGGACAAATGTCCCACCCTGTATATTGCATAATTGTGACACATAATTCAATCAATTCCACGTCAAGCGATTTAATGAACTGAACTGAATCATGGAGAATAACCTAACTTAAATAAATTCAAATTTTGAATCTATTTAATGCTTTCTGCAACATGTAAGGTTGTTTCTAATTTATTTATAACCTAACTTAATAAAAAGTATGAATATTTAAACGGAATAATTAATTGCACAAAGTGTAATCACTGCAGAAAATAAGGTGTTTTAGTAATGACTAGTCGGCGACGCGTTTTGGATAGACGAACGCCCATTTCATTCCCCGGCAAGCATTTTCTGTTCGGTTTCAACAGTTGCCGGTCTGCCGGTGATAATGTTAAAAAACCAACGATTAAAAATATTTCATTCTGGTTAGTTCGCGTATAATCCTTCCCAAATTTTTTTGCAAGCAACAATTTTAACCGTCATAATCAGCCGATTTTGGAGAACAATGTGCTCCTACATTTTGAAGAATTTTTGTTTTTTATGTGAAATTTAAACAATTAAACTTGTCAACCTTTAACACACGTTCATTGTGTCATTTTTTGAGGTTACTTGTTTTAAAGATGGTTTTTAAAACAAGTAACATCAAAATAAATAAAATGCACAACATGGACTGCACTGAAATAATTAATTACTTAAATTATAGGGATTTTCAGAAAACGTGCTGCCAACTATTTTCCACTTTCTGATCTCACTGTACTATCATTGTGTTTGAAATCCTCTAAATCTGTGTGCGTAAAGTGAAGTCATCACGATGGGTCCGTTGACGTGAAACGAGTAACCCTGTAAACTCCTCTTATTCTTATGCTAACAAAGGTGACTGTAGGTAGATTGCCAATATGGCCAATATCCAATAATTTTATTTTTTTGAGAATACAACTCATGGCCTACTAGAATGTATTTTAAGCCAATCAGATGCAACAAAATGCATAGCAGCATGTGTATCACCGCGATGATATTTTATTGTGGTCCTGTCAGAATTTTAAACCTCAAAACGGACGTACTAAATTATTGGGATGCAGTTTCTAACAGTGAAATCAGTGAAATGGTGAAAAATACGACGCCCAGAAACACCGCGAGGAATTAAAGAGTCGCAGTGCCGACAGTTTACAGAGTCTTTGTGCTGCAAGAAACTACAAGACGAATTAAAACATTGCAATATGTGAGTTGTCATCAAGATTATAAATGGTTATTCGTTATATTCTCTCACTAAATATAACTCGTGGTACGATTAATAACCGATGATATTTAGTCGTTGAAACCGAAGCAGCACATTCAACTCGCGATAGCGCTCGTTGAATCTGCAGCTCGGTTTCAAATCCAAAATATCATTGGTTATTAATCATATCACTTGTTGTATTACGGCTGACAATACAATAGACTGATTATGGCTGTTATGATTAAATTTGCAGGCTATATTTCTTCGTGTTTAAAAAATTGAAATAAATAATATTTTCAAAATATCAATTCCTTACCTTTCGCACTCGAAGACGACCTATCCTGACTAAAAACTATACAGATTACACGAATACAAATCAAATCTCGGCTACGTTTATCACAATCGAGTTTCGGTTGCACACTCGGTGTGTACTCAGTCTCGATGTCTGTCGGGTGGGTGCGGGTTTTTTTTTTTGTAGAAAAATCTGCGGCGCTATAGAAAATAAATCGACTCTCTCTGCGGTTATGGATTTGTAAGGTGCGTCGTCGGGTCGCGTTCAGGAGAGCTCGAAGCCGGTGTTGCACGTGACGGCGTACCGGAGTTTCTCGCGCAGGGTGCCCTTCTTCTGGTAGTTGGGCAATTTCAGCAGGTTGAAACAGGTGGAGGATGTGGGCAGCCGGTTCAGGGGATCTCTCTTGCGGATGGTGAAAAAACCGCGAATCACGCTGCCTGAAATGTACAGAAGGAATGGATGAATGAATTCGTTAGAACTAAAAAATTTAATGCAAATAAAGAATAATTCAAATCAGCATCCGCACTTTTTTTCAAATTTTGGAAAATTATCGCTTTTTCGATTTTTACTTGCCGAAAATTGATATTCTTGACTTTGATGATGGTTATTGGAAAAACTTGGTAAATGTAAAACATAAAATAACTTTCTCATTTTCTACTAAATTATGATAACCATTAGTTGGCTTATAAGCCAAAGCCAAAAAAATTGAATGACTCACCAATAGTGTCTCCTGTATCTTCATCATCCCCAACCTCCACACACCTAATGGAGAACGGCGGTTCCAGGTGTGCAAATCCCAGGAGAGGGGGTTTCGAACAGCTGGTAACAAACTGAGAACAAAATCGTAACCATTGACAGTTTAACGTAACTCAGTTCAACTAGTAGTAACAATTTTATTTGTTAGACTCTGCCTATCTAGAAATCAATCACAACATTCTTCAACTATTATGAAACATTGCACTATACATAACCAAAAAAATGCAACGACATAACCAAATTGTTGGTAACTTTTTTACTACCAACAAAAATGCTACCCTAACAAAGCTTACTGCAGCAAGAATAAAATGTAAATAGAGTACCGTGAGATCAGAAAGTTGAAAATAGTTGGCCGTACATTTTCTGAAAATCCCTATTATAATTCAAGAAAAATTAAATTTTTATATATAAATATATAATATATAATATCTCCAGTACGGTGCAATGTACATTTTGTTTTATGATTTTAAAAATACTTTTGTGTGCTTTATCTACTGATTTAGTCTATTTTAAACATTAGCAGTTATTCTCATAACTGATCATCACTACTAATAATACTTTTATCCAGCTGTTTTATTTAAATCATGACGCCACTGAACTTCCGACAGTTACCTTATGTTTTAGGGGCTGCCAACTGTTTTCAATTGTTTGATCTCATCGTATATGTTACCGAGTTTGTTAGGAATATAAAAAAAAAAAACGGTGATACAAATATTAAGAATCCGTTTCAATACCTTGAGGAACATCCCCTTTTCCTCTTCCGTGAAATCCTTGTCGAGGATATCCCACAGCCATCCGACGACGCGGTGCGAATCGTGAAAGCCCCCGTAGTACTGCGTGTGCTTGCGCAAGTCGCGCAAATCCAGAGGAACGTTGTCCCCGGATATTAGCCTTTGCAACTGTAAAATAATTCACGGTCTTGACTTCCGACTGTAACTTCAACAATAATCCTTACCTCCGGTGTGGAAAACAAAGACAACCAATCGAGATTGATGATGGACCGAAATCCCCTAATGAATGCGGCGGTCTGATCTTTTATTTGGACGTGCATGCGGAAGTGCGCCACCAGGTGAATGTAGTTTATTCTGAAAAATCACAAGTTTTATAATAAATTGGTTACGTCTGTAACGATTGTTTCACCACATGGTGGCCTCATCGGACAGATGAACAACTATATAATAATAATAATAATAATATATATTTATCAAATTCAGGTAGGTACATTATTAGTCTATTAATATAATATAAATTATACAGTAAATTTAACATCACAAATAAATTGAATACTTGTTGTGCTACTTTCTTGATGGAACCATATTTTCAAGTTGGGTAAAGTAAAACGCTTGTTTTGTTCCATAATTTTATTTTCAGTTGCCTGACACGTGTTTCCATCGGTTAGGATCATTTTCAAAGTTAAAAGGCAACTGAAAATAAAATTATGGAACAAAACAAGCGTTTTACTTTACCCAACTTCATCACAAATAAAGTTAAATAAATGATAAATATACAGATCAAATATTCACAGAAGTGAAACACTTGTGTGTGAGTTAATATGAAGGTTTACTTTTAAAAAATCCTTAATTAACCATTGTCCGAACGAGGTTGACTTACAATTAGTTACGAAGGATTAAATCACGCATTTTTAAGTCCCACAGACAACTGTCTATATTATTAATAACATTATGAAACTTCCTTCATTACATCTTCTAGAACCCTTGGCAAAAAACGTAGCCAATTTTTTATGTGCTTTTTAAATTTTAGTACAGTATTGATATTTTTAAGCTCTGTTGGAATCTTGTCATATAGCTTTAGACCAATTCAGATTTTTGTGTGAAGGCCACCGCCTTTTACTGTTTTATTTCTATTGACAATGACAGCAGAAATGTCATAATAATACGTCCTTTAAAGGACTAAATAATTGCTTGAAAATAGCATCAAATATACAAATGGACATCGCTGAAGAAAAACAGAAGTACTATCAATTGTCCACCTGAATTGGGTCTGAGTGGAAGATCATTCTGTGAACTCCGCCCGTGCTCCTTTCGTTTGAAATTTTGAGTATGTTTTTTTGATCTTTAGTCATACTTTGAATTTTATTTTGTAAGAAAGGAAAACAAAGATATAGTAAATAAATATAATTTGCACTTAACCTCACTTATTGCACGTGCACTTTAAGGTTCCACTGTTTAACTTATACGTTTTATATCTATATATTGCACCTCGTTCACTGAATGCAGCGCGTCCATTTGCATCAATTTCAAAATTTATGCAACAAAATTTTAACATGAATAACCGTAAATCAACAGCGACGTCTTGACGTGGTTGACTGTTAATATACTTCTGTACACTGTCTGGTGAAAGTTTCATTGCACGCCTTCAGAATGTATAAAGAATTTCTTTTTATTTATTTTTATAACTTTTGACGGCAATCGGTATTAAAATATTTAGCCAAAGTCCGGCAGATGGTCTAGTAATAAAAACTTACTTATTTTCATTCGTGACCGGAATGGCCTTTCCTCCGGGAATCAGTTCGTGAGTCACCAATCTTCCCATATTATCCTCATCGATGCTAAAGGTCAGGTCCAGCTCGGACACGTCGCCTTTGTAATGTTTCACGTAGCTCAAGCTCCTGTACACTTCGGCATCCAAGGAGGGCAGCTCGTCCACGCAGCTGTAGAGGGCCTGAGCCGTCTGCCCGAGTACTTGGCTCAGGAAAAAACTGGCAAACGGTACGTCTGAAAATTTGTACAGTAAAAAGTAACAGGAACCAAACTATCGGCAAACGTTGGGAGTAATAAGTGATAAAATAGAGAATACAGAAAAGTTGCAGATATAAAAATGAGACAGTTTCTTAGTATAACAATGACCAGTGTTGCCAACCCTACCGATATGTCGGCAGATCTACCGACAATTTATACCTTTCTGCGATAGTCTACCGATCTACTGATTTTTACTCAGATATACTGAAAAATCATCTGGTTTCACATTTAAAAAATTAATATCGGCGATGAGCAAAGATTTCCATTTTTAAGTCAGTTTGTTATAAGTTTATTAACGCTTCCACATTCCTCAGCTAATGTAGATCGATTTTTTCGGAAATTAATTTACTCGAAACAAAGCAGAGAAATAAATCATCTACGGGCACTCTAGAAAGTTTATTACACACAAAGGCATTATTTAGAGCAAACCAATATTGGTACAATTTTGAAATTAAAGACACTGCAGTGAAGCGCATGACTACCCAAATGTATTCTTTCACCTGAAAATAGATTGTATATAAGTATAAATTTTTGTATTTGTTTAGTTTATATTTTTGTGTTTAATAAAGTTGTAAAAACGGATCAAATAATTTTGTGTAAATAGTAACGAATTTATCTATCTGTCTATTTTAAAAACTACCGACATGTACCGACATTTCGTTTTAAGTTCGACCGACAATTACTAAACACGGGTTGGCAACACTGACGATGACTATCTCTTATTCGACTATAGTCACAGTATAAACTGGCATCAACTATCCTTAAATCCAAATGGGGGAAACGGAAATTACCATTGGAATATAAGTATTTCAAACACTGTTGACGGTAGAAACAACAAAGGTAGAAACAAAAATGTTAATAAAAAACAGTAGAAATGCCACAGTGACGCAATCTATTGCCTGAATGTTATACTAAACCCAATCCGAGTGACCTAACCACCGTTGGCATTCCCATATCTGTTGGTGGTTAGGCCACTCGGATTGGGTTCAGTACAACATTCAGGCAATAGATTGCGCTACTGTGGCATTTCTACTGTTTTTTATTAACATTTTTCAAGTTACTGTAACTTTTGTAACAAATGGTATATTCGTCAAAAAACCTTTCCTTATTATTATCTAGTGCTAAAAAGTTCAGAGAAGAGGTTGCAAAAAAAATTTGCTTCCCATATTAGAGTAAGTAGTGCTGCCCAGACAGTTATGGAATGCGTGAATAAATTTTGGGTTTAAAGCGCATCGACAACTATGATCATCCCCAAGTTGTTATGGAGGCACGTTGACACCTCTCTCGGTGTCCTCTATGAAAGTTCAGTACTGTCACAAACAATATTTACTCTAGATTTTAAAAATTAAAATTCACTTGGTTTGTTTCACGATTAAATTGTTTTATTTTCAACTAGTTTCGGCTTAGTGCCATTTTCAAGAGTGACAATAGCCAAAATAGTTGAAAATAAAACAATTTACTCGTGAAACAAACCAAGTGAATTTTAATTAACATAATGTTTCACCAAGTGATCAATGAGAAACAAGTATATGAAATATTTACTCACCAACAACAATCCCTTCGTACACCGCCTTCCCCAGCATCCGCCCGACAAACTCAAACAGCTGCAGATGGTTGTCCTGCAGGTAGGACGTCGGCGAAGGGTACAGCCTCTCCTCGCTGGTCACCCGGAACAGATTCAGGGCCGGATCGAACACCCGCTTGATGCTCTCCTCCAGAAACTCCTTGAACACCCCGTCCTGATCGATGCCCGCCTCGTCCAGGCCCTGCTCGTTTATGAACCTCACCCTGATCACGCCCTTGAGCCCCTGCGGTGGCAGCAGCGCCAGCTGCCTGTAGCCGTCCTCGACGATCCTCGACCTGTGCACCGTGATCAGGGTCGACTGGGGCGAGGCGCACGCCGACTCCGTCAGCCCCAGGACGGTCTTCTCGTTCGTGATGTACTTCCTGAAGAGCCTGACCCTGTCCTCGTGCGGGACTATGTGCGGCATCGTCTGCAGGAGCAGCTGGGGCGCCCTCCTGCCCTTCTCCAGGTCGATCATGAAGGCGGATATTCGGACGTCCTTCAGCAGCCAGTGGCCCTGCGGGGAGTAGCTTCTGCGGCAGTCGCGTCTGTACAGGGCCATGAGTAGCGTGTGCAGGGATTGAAAGAGGCCGTTGCTTTGTACGGTTTTTAAATCTGCGGGCGGTTAAAAATAACAGCTATATTCATTCTGCAGATAGTTATAGAAACGCCCGCAATCGCCAATCTTATTGGCCGATTCGAAAAATTGCGGGAAACGCACGCGCCCAAATCACACAGTACAAATGCAAATAGTTGTTCATTCTGCAGATAGTTATAGAAACGCCCGCAATCGCCAATGCGCCATTCTTATTGGCCGATTCGAAAAATTGCGGGAAACGCACGCGTCCAAATCACACAGTACAAATGCAAATAGTTGACACGATGATTGGGCGCGTTCGTCAGAATTTTGTCAACTGTTAACATTTTTATTTTCATTTACACTGATGTTGGTATTTGATGACACTAAGGGCCGGTTTTTCAATAGCGGCTTTAACCTTAAACTCGGTATAAGGTATTTTTAGGTGTTTTTCAATCATGGTTTATCGATAAACCTAGCTTAAAGTACGGCTTTCGTAAGCGGCCACGACGACCGCTTAGCGGGTAAAGCGGCAGTTTATAACCTTCAAAATAGACAATATAAATATGATGTAGATTGAGCTATTGCATGAATTAACCCGTGATGGTTTATTACAATAATTTATGGACCTCCGCGTCTGCCAAAAAAGTGGTTTGATCATTTTAATCTGTGGAGTGAAGTAGTGTTTGTGGACAGATTAGATTATCAAAAGAGGCTCGAAACAATTATTTTAATTACCCGAATGGTAAATACATATTTTCTGAAAAGGTATGAAGGGATACAATGTGCTGCTTGTAACAAAAATAACCGAAATTAAAGCAAGTGTTAAAAGGAAATCAATAATTAAAGAAGCATGTACGATAATGACAGGAATTATGAGAGAAAATGTTAGGTATGAAGATAGTCACAATAGTCACATTTCAATGCCAACTCAAAAATATGTAGTAATATTGTATTGCCAACACAATTTTTGATAGGATAAGTAAACTTGGTTTATGAAATGCTTAAAAAACGCAATCATAAATAAACTGCTGCTTAACATAAACTTCAGCTTACGTAATCTACAGCTTAAGCCGACATTGAAATACCGGCCCTAATTCGGCTATTCTGATTGCAGTGCTTATATAACTTATAACTCAGCAATTCACGTATTTTCTCAATTTCAGCTACATGATAAATTATATTATTATCATAAGACAACACAAATCGGTCTAATTTGTACGCTTGAGAAAATGGCAACCGCTGGATGAACTTGTTCACGATCAACAGTGCTTTCATCAGAAAATTCCCCAACGGTCGGCAGTAAACACCAACTGTTTTGTCTGACGAACGCGCCCATTGCCTCACTCCAGTGTGTTAGCTATTTGTACCTTTCCGCTTGTTTGATTGAAATGGCCCTACCTCCACCAAAACGACGTCAGTCTCCGCCGAGGATTCGACGAATCGATTGTTAATATTTTTAAGACGAGTCTCGTAAATAATTGTAAATTTACATAACGTAAATCACACTTTTGCGCAGATTATACGGACCATAGAATAATGTCTCCAATTTGATGGTATAAAATTATTTAATTTATTTATAAATGATATTTTTCAATATAATAATCAGCCTTTTTACAAAATAGTAAATTATGCAGATGACACAAATGTCTGCATAATGGAGATAATTGGGATGATTTATGTACTAATGGGACAGAGATAATGAAGTTGATATTTGACTGGTGTGATAAGGACAAACTAATTATAAACAAATCTAAAACAAAATTAATTGTTTTTAAAAAAAAGGAAACAACATCAACTCCAGCCGTTTTGAAATTTGGCGACACCAAAATAGAAGTAACTAAATCAGCAAAATTTTTGGGTATTATCATTGACAGCAAATTAATTTGGGAAGATCATATTAATTATGTTGCAAAGAAAATAAATAAGGCAAGCTACATGCTTCGGTATTTGAAAAATAATGTATCATTCCCTATTTTAAAAATGACATATCACGCAAATTTCGAATCGATTCTGAGATATGGGGTAATTTTTTGGGGCAGTTCTACAAAATTGTATAAAATATTCATTCTTCAAAAAAGAACTCTCAGAGGGATGCTGGGACTTAAACCAACAGATTCTTGCAGAAAATTATCGACCTATCGCTCTTCTCTCTAACTTCTCTAAGATCTTTGAATCGATTCTGAGTGAGCACATTTATCACAGTGTTGTTTCTAAATTAAGCATTAACCACCACGGCTTCTTCAAGAGGCGCTCAACATGTACCAACCTGTGCAATCTATCTCAATTCGTGTCGGAAGCGCTTAGTAAAAATAAGCAGGTGGATGTTGTTTATACAGACCTAACAAAAGCCTTTGACAGACTTGATCACGCTTTAGTATTAGACAGTTTATATAAATTTGGGATCACCCAGAATGTTATCGATGTGATAGCATCGTACCTAGTTGATCGCCAGCAGATAGTTGATATAAACGGTGTCCATTCTGAGCCATACCTGGCCGTCAGTGGGGTACCTCAGGGTTCTAATCTGGGCCCCCTGCTGTTCTTAATCTTTTTTGATGATGTATGTACTGACTTGAAATGTGATGTCCTGATTTACGCTGATGACCTTAAGATAATGAAAGTAATTGACAGTGCCTCCGACAACGTTGCTCTCCAGGATGATTTGAACACTGTTAACCATTGGTGCAAATCGCACAAACTGACACTGAACCCGAATAAATGTTCTGTCATTACTTTCCACCGCAAGTTGAATATCATTTTGGAGAGCTATGTTGTCGATAACACTGTAATTGAAAGAGTTTTTGAGATTAGAGACTTGGGTGTTACTTTTGATAGCAATTTGACTTTCAACACACATGTTGTCAAAACAAGTAAAGCCTGCTTTAGGATGTTGGGTTTCATTATCCGTACTTGTCGCGGCTTCCGGAGTGAGGATGTCATTAGGACTCTCTTCGATGCTTTTGTTATAAGCAAGCTTACCTACTGTTCTCTAATCTGGTCACCAATGTATCACAAATACATGGACATGCTTGAGAATATTCAAAAGAAGTTCTTGCGATACTTGTTTTTTATTAGATATGGTTACTATAATAATGATATATCATATGAATCGCTCCTATCTGATTTCAATTTCATGTCCATTCGACGTAAACATCAGTATATTGCTCTAGTTCACTTATATAAATTGGTTCATTTTGCTGTCGACAATCCCCTCTTTTTAAATAAATTTAATTTTACAGTCCCGCGCTTGGCTGCTCGATATGTTAGACCGCTTTCATACAACACACCTCATAATAACTATACTCTGAGTTCTCCGTTACATCGGTTATCAATAGCTTATAATGAAGTGAGTCCTAATGTTGATCTATTTGCCGCAAAACTCGTGATCTTCACAAAACAGGTCTTAGAGTATTTTAGTAATTGATACAAGCTAGGGCCATATATATTCTCTGTATATTTTCTGTTTTCTGTTTTCTTCTCCGCCTTTTTTTTTAATGCTAAATGTTAACATCCTACGCATTTTACTTAGTCATTATGAATTTCATAACCTATGTTTTCTTTTTTTTTTAATATATTGATTTTACTGTAACGATTAGTTAACTTAGTTTATAGATATGATTGTAATTTTAGTTAGTCTTAACTTTAACTTTGATATTAAATTTTTTACTGTTACTTTGTATATATCACCCCTGTAACTGGACCTGTGGGTCTGTTGGGTATTTGATTTAAATAAATAAATAAATAAATAAACTCTGTTTTCCTCAAACAACCTTCTTACAGTAACTGGGATATTTATAATGGAACTACTATTATTTGTGTGGAAACAAAATCACCTTCTTCCAGAGCACAAACATAAACATAATCATGCAACACGTAACAAAATAGATTTTGCCTACCCCATTCATGGGTACCGTTTTACAAAAAAAGGAGTTGAATAAGGTGGCATCAAATTATTTAACAAACTTCCTAAAGAAATTAAAATTGGAAATAATTTTAATTTGTATAAGAGAAGTATTTTTGAATTGCTGATAAAAATTGAACCTTATAATGTAAATGAATTTTTAAATTATACTTTTACGTAATATTATAATCTATATATCATTGACGCAAATTCCGATAATAAGTGTATATATTTTGTATGTTTATATGGGAATAAAGATTATTTGTATTTGTATTTCAAAATCATAACCTCAAACATAATTAAAATAAGCTCACCGAATAAGTTTCCCAAAACGGCTTTGTACAGGAAGGAATTCAAAAAGCTGGACATGACTATGAAGTCGTTCAGTTTGAAGGGATCTTGCTGCTCGTACATTTCCATATCGTCGAGGATGCTTTAAGAGAATAACACTCGTCAAAACATGAGTCGCACCTGAGCAACTAAAGGCAAGGGATTTAATATATAGGACGGCAAATTTAAGTTGGCCAGACGCGCAGAGAGCAAGCGAAAGCTCTCTCTCTCTCTACAGCCGGCCGAGTACAGTCTCTGTAATAAGCAACCACATATTCTTCGCGTGCAACTCTCCTCCACATAGTTGAATGTACCAGGCGCGCTAACTCTTCATGAAATCTATCGAGAGCGCCCTTCGAAGGTTCCGCCCACTATTTTGCCACTGCGCAACGGCAAGTTACGTTTGCCGTCCTGTGCAATGAGATCAGAAAGTCGAAAATAGTTGGCAGCGCGTTTTCTGAAAATCCCCATAGTTATTCAAGTAACATTATATTGGCTGCCTTGAATTCCCAAGTGCAGTGCACGTCTGTTTTGACATCTTGTGATATTTTTGAGGTTAAAAATAAACAAAATCAGTAGATATAAACACAATACAATTTTTAAAACACGTAACCTCAAAAACCACAAGATGTCAAAATAAACAAAACGCACTGCACTGAAGAATTCCAGACAGCCAACATAATATTACTTAAATTCCTATTTTCAGAAAATGTGTTGCCAACTATTTTCTACTTTTTGATTTCACAGTATATACACACACCGGCAAAATTAAAGGAACGCAGATAAATTCGATATATTTTTCTCCGTGCAACTTTTTCGTGGCAATTTCAGCGGCATCTCGTACAACCAAGTTAAACTAACTAATTGCAGTTCCTTTTTCAAAGCTATGTGCAATTGTAAAAGCCTCTTAAAAAAATAAAACAGAAAGTAGTGTTTTTGCAATAGAAAAATGATACACTTTGACTTGTTTTAAACATGTAATAAATAAGAGAAATTGATGATAGTAAATAAAAAAAAAAACAAATTCGAACGATAACTTATTAAAAAATACGAACTTTTATCCAGAGAAAATACGCGTTTCAAATGTAAGGCAACACTTAACACATTGCAATACAACTTAAAGAGGTGTCAAATGTTTTTTGATAAATGTTTCAAAAAATGACATATGGCAGTAGGAAATGCGACGCAGTCTCGACTGAGCCAGTAAAAAAAAATTCATGAATAAAATTAAATATTGTATCCGTTCCTTTAATTTTGCCGGTGTGTGTAGATATTCATGGTGATTCGGCTGAATCCTAGTGCAAGTGCCCACCTCAAACAAGCAGACATGAAATTGGCAATTCCAGATTTAAAGGGTGACGGTTCGCGGGGTTTTTTCTGGTACGGCCGAGGAACAAGAGGTGGTAATACAGATAGGTGCGGTCACGCAGCCTGCCGTCTCTGCAACTGACCCAACCCATCTGTATTACCACCTCTTGTTCCTTGGCCGTACCAGAAAAAATCCCGCGAACCGTCACTGAAACTCACATACAATTCAACTTTTTAAATTAAAAAGCAATGTTGCCCAAGGGTCCCTATTTTATTTCCTCAATGTGGCAACTTGTTAAAACAGGTAAATTCACTCATTGTTTATTTAATTTTGGAAAGAATGCATTTCCGATTATATTAGTTTGGCTACTCACGTTACATAATGCGTCATACAATCGGCGATCAGTTGCAACATCTGAAACTCGGGCGCCGTGCACTTGGTGTTGATGGCCAAATGATCCAGAAACGTCTTCAGTCCGCAGTTGGGTCCGAGCGAGCACAGGAACAGCCAGAGATTGTGCAGTATGCCCTCTTGATAGCACAAACCTGCAAAACCGCGTCGCATTTGTTTCCCTTCCAATCACCCCATTATTCACAATCGACCGACCTGTCAAAATGTCCAGCTTCATCTGGTTCAGCGTGCTCAGTCCGGTGTGGTACATCGAGCAGACCAGGACGACCCTGTGCACGTCCGGGCTGCCGAGGGTTCGGTACGATTTCTGCGTGTTCGTCCGGTTGCTTCGAGATTCCAGCGCCTTCCTGATGAAGCTGGCGCCGCTGAAGCCGGAATTGTGCGTGGGGCTCAGGCTGACCTGGGGCACCTCGACGCCCTCGACCATCGAGGCGAGAAAGTCCCCCAGCAGGATGGCGACGATCCGCGAGTTCCACAGCAGGTGCAGCTGGGTCTTGATGTGGGGCATCGCGGCGTGGAGGGCGGGGTCCATCGGCTGCGCGAACCAGCCCAGGACCGGGTGCCAGTGGGTCAGGTTGGACTGTTTGCTCACCACGTAATTCTGGCAGCTTTCTAATAATCCGGTTACGACCACCTGGAATTAGTGACGCCATTAAATCTCAACTTAATTTTTTGAATTCATAAATGAAGTTTTAGTTTAAAATAATCAATCATTTTTGAAATACTACGTCAACAGACATTTTTCAAAAATTGATAGGATGAAATTCGGGTCCTATCCAAATGAATCAAAATATTAATTTCATTTGAGGTTTTTCATCTGTCAAATCCTAATGTAGGCAGGTGAGATAGGAGCCACCCGCCGCACTGTGGTCTAGAATGAAATTTTAGGGGGACAAAAATATTAAACGCTACAAATACTTTCTAAATGATCTTCTTTTTAATTATATATATATATTTATGTTAGCTTCTTACAACGTTTTTCGACGATCTATTAAAATTAAAAATTAAAATAAATATTTAATTTTTTTTTAATAAAGAATCGCACGTGAAAATTCATTTAACAGTTATGAGAGTGACTTTTGGTTATGTGCAACTTGGAGTATTGGTATCTACATTTTTTTAATACTACTAAAAATGTAGAAACTAAAAATAATATTTAATTTTCCTCAACTTCACTTTTATATGTCTATTAATTAAAAAAAAAACAATTTAAATATTGATCGTACCTTCGTTTATGTTATCCATATTGCACGTTTCACGTTTATTAATAAAAATTAAAAGAACTGATTGTAACGAATGTTAAATAATTACTGGCCCTATGCACATTTGTATTTGTATATCGCTGGCTCAGATAAGTGTTGTTGTTGTTTATATTTTGTCCCGCCAAGTTTACCAGATCATATTTAATTACGTTCTATTAATTTTTACTAAGATTTCGTTTTTAGCCATCTGCGTTCCATTATACAAAATCGAGTAAAAAGTAAAGAAACGCACCTTTGCGCACTTTTATATTAACAAGTCATGTAGAGGGACAATGTAGCTACATTTTGTATATCTCAACTTTTAGTGACATTTGGGTACAAAAAAGTAACAGTCCGCTAAACATGTACGTCTCAAAAAGAAATTTAAAAAGTAACGCAGCTTCAATCCTCCTAAATAAATATATTTAATGTACATATACAGTACGTTTTTTTTATCGTGGGCCATAGGATTTCACATGTTAAAAATTATACCTTGTTTTAATGCATATTTCAACATAAAATTTTAAAGCAAATTTTAGTTAGTAATGAATCAATTACTTTTCCACATGATGCGCTTAATTAGATTACCTTAAACATGTTTTATTCCATTAAAAAATGAAATTAATTCACTAATCAATCTGACATTTCAGAAATTCAAGGTACTTTGATTATGTTTGCTCAGTTATTTATTTTAAATAATTTCATTTTTTAATGGAATAAAACATGTTTAAATTATTCTAAATAGCGCATCATGTAGAAAAATAATTGATTTATATTACTAATTAAAATTTCCTTCAAAATTTTATGATAAAATATACATTAATACAAGGTATAATTTTTAGCATATAAAATCCTATGGCCCACGATAAAAAAAATACCCTGTATATTAAAAAGAAAATGATCGAAATGTTTGTTATACCTTTGTTTATGATTTATGTATTACAGATATATTTCATATGATTACAAAAATTTTATACAACCAATAATATTACGACTAGCGATGAGCACAACATATGCCGAGAAAGGTCATATTTGGGGCCTTATTGTTTTTCATTAACGCCGATAAAGGGTGTTTTTTTAATGGATTTCTTCTAGCTAACTATCCTAGATCACATTTAGTCACGTTATCTTAATTTTAAAATCCATCAAAAATTCGATTTTTGTCCCCCTAAAATTTCATTCTAGACCACAGTGTGCCGCCGCCCCCCCATGTTACCATTAGCTTAAAATACAAATCCTGAAATAAAATTTCCAGTTTCATAAATGATTCGACGACAAAGTTTAATAAAGCGAGCGGAACTATGTAGGTTATGTTAAACTAGGTAGTGATCAGATTTATCTTTAAAAGTCTGTCTTTGTAATTTGCTAAAGAAAACCATTCAAACTTTCCAGTAACAAAGATGGCTGCGCTAGAAAGCAAATTTTGTTGGCAAAAAAATGAACTTTTTTCTGAAAACGCTTTAGAAATTTAAAATTTTCTTTGATAGATCCTTGAAATTTGGTCGGAGTAATCTTGAAATTCCTGTCTTTACAATTGGCTAAAGAAAATGATTCCAACTCTGCAGTAACGAAAATGGCTGCACTAGACAGAAAATTCTGTTGACATAAAATGAACTTTTTCAGGAAATGCTTTAGAAATTTAGAATTTTCTTCGATGAAAATTTGGCGAGATTATTCTTAGATAACCTTTTCTAATAATGGTCCAAGAAAATGCGCAGAAACAAAAGTGCTTCACTGGAAGACAGAATTTGACGATGAAAAATTATTTTTTTCTAGGAACTCCACAGTTATTTCGACAGATGCTATAAATTTTGACAGGTTAATCTCCAATAATGTGTCTTTACAATTGCCCAAAGAAAACTTTGCAGTAACAAAAATTGAGAAATAGAGAGAACATTTTGATGCCGAAAATGATCTATTTTTAGAAATGCATATTTATCTTGATAGATGCTTGAAATATTGACACATTAGTCTTAAATAACTCGCCTTTACTATTTCATAGCGAAAATTATTATTAGGTACGAGGAGTGATGGGCGGGCCTTATCCCACGATCCAATCAGTTGAAAAAATATAAACAAAAAGTCTTCATAAAATAATATTTACATTCACTTACCGTAAATGTGGGGAAGCTGAGATCTTTCAGGATGGCATCGCTGCTGATGTACGCCAACTGAAGCAGGTTAGCCAACAGGCAGAGTGCGTAGTTACCTTCCAGCGTGTTGAACACTATTCTCATGGACTGTTGGCTGGAGAGGAGCTCCAGGCTTTTGGGGAAGATCCCGTTCGATGTTAACGTCGAGATGCTCTGCAAAGCGATTCATCGAATCAAATTTTTACGATTTTAAATTAATCTTTTCATAAACACCCAGTTTGTATGAGTTTACTAAAAAAAAAAAAAAAAAAACGCAACTGCAATGCTAAATTCATACAAACATTTTGGTATTAAATGAAAACTTTTATTGAAAACCTCAAATTTTTTTAGCGTTCCAAAGAAGTTGAGAAAATTAATACTTCCTCCGTCCGGAAATATGGTATACATTTTGTAGATTATCGTGAATATAGAAAACAAATGACAACATTCATTATATTATTCTAGTATATATTCATGGTAACATAACCTAATATAATTGACATGTGTCATGTTCTTCTTGGTTTAGAACTTAACGATCAAAGATCGGTCTTTTTAAGATAAATAAAATTGGCACCGCTGCAAAACGAATATGGAAAATTCCGATGAAGAATTGATAAACTTAGAAAGAAGAGATTCCAAATATATAATCATGCTACTAACGGAAATTTCGTTTTGATGATTTGTATGACTACGTTGATATTGATGAGAAATGGTTTTACCTTACGAAAATTAAACACTCTTATTGCTTAATGCTAAACGAAGAAGAACTGGAGAGAAACTGCAAAAGTAAAAGATTTATCACGAAGGTAATGTTTATGGCTGCAGTGGCTCGACTACGCTATGATACACATCAAAAGCATTATTTTGATGGTAAAATTGGAATATGGCCATTCGTATAAAAAATATTTATGTTCCAAAGAAGCGTACAATAAGGCCAAATCATATTTTAATTAAAATTATTCTCATGTAATTATAGTTTTTCTAAAAAAGATAATATAACATACTTTTCATGTTAATTTTTAGTTTTATTATCGCCGCCGAAGCATTACACTGCCATCTTTGAGCGATCGTTTTCCTACAATATCTATCTAGAGTATAATTGTTTGCCAGAAGCTCTCAAAAACTTATCGTTTTCAAAATTTAAATGCGCCATAAAAATTAAAATTAACCCTAATTTTAACTTACTGCTGCACTAGTATCATTTGTAACTTGTAATTTAATTTAACACGGAGTGAGACAAATTTTGTAATATAAATAATGTTATATTTCTATTTCTATGTAACGTTTACAGTTAAAGTTTAATTATAATATCAATTAACGTTACCCAGTAACAACTCAAATTTTGTTCTTAATTATGTAGGTTTGGATGGAAGAACAGTTCGAAATCTACTTAGATCTCAACTGAATCCCGCCTACGGATTCACGTATTATAATTTGTTTCTCTAATTATAAGTAAATTGTATATATGTGAATAAAGACATTATTATTATTATTATTGTAATTTTTTGCAAATGTATACTATATTTCCGGACAACAAAAATCGCGAAATGTATACCATATTTCCGGACAGAGGGAGTATTAATTTTGGAACACCCTGTGTAAAATTTAAAAAATAAATCAAGCTGAAAACATACCTCGGGTGTTAGCGTGTCAAGATGCTGGACCAGTCCCGGCACGGACAGAATGTGAATGAGGAACATCGTCATGAGTTTGTCGGAGAAATTTGCCGCAATCAGCGGCCTCAGCGACAGCGTGAGGATGGCCGAGAGGGACACGTTCTTCAAGGATATCTTCACCCTGCCCAAACCTCGAAGCAGCAAACTCTGAAATACAACATTCCAAAATCAAAAAGGCTCAGTAAAGTGACATCCAATAAAATGATGGCAGTTCCATTCAGCCAATGAAACGGCGACGATTTTACTTTCTCAACAGTTCAGTCGTTACCATGGTTACCATTTGTTTGTGTAAACACGAATTGATAAACATCGTAACTTTATCAGTGAAGTGCCGCAATTTCTAAACACGAGAAAAATGTTTCGTTATAATTTAAAACAAATGGTAATTTTTTTTTTCTGATTGAAACAATATTGAGTGATATTGCCTTGGTTACGATATGTCATAACACACTTATATTTCCCTAGGGAAATATGAAGTGCTCATATTTCCCTAGGAAAATATAGACATCAAACTATTGTCATTAGGAGCTTCTCGCAAGAATTGTTTTAATTGCTCTCGGGACAACACCTCCGATTTCTTAGGAAGGTATCCTTTATGGATTTTACAGCTTTGGATTTTACGGGAACCAAACATTCACGGTCTTTCGTCGCTTGCGTTAACACATAGTTTGACATTTCACCAATTTATGAAACAACGCAAATACCAAAACAAGTCAACCACGATATTTACAAACAAGGCCCTTAGCAACGTTACCAATCCGATAAATTCAAAAATTTACAATCCAATATTTTCCCATTTACAGAACAATATTCTTTCAATCAGAAAAAACCTATTGATTACAACACGGGAAATATGAATACATTTCCCTTGGTTGTCTATACATCCCTCGGGAGGTAACTAACCAACCTCGGGAAATATACTATTCATATTTCCCTAATTGTAATAATAGCTATAATATGATGCAGGGTTCGGACGATATATATCACCGGATATATATCATGGAAACACACAATACCAAAAAATTCCCCCGTTTCTCAAATTTTTCCAGTTGCAGCAATATGAATAGTAAGCATGTACTCTAATATAAACTAGAGATGTGCGAAATGACTCTTTTTTTGTCGGAAAGAGTCGATTTTTGAAGTGACTCACGACTCTGTTAAAAATGAAAAAATAAGTGTGAGCAAAAAAAAAACAAAAAAAGGTCCTCACTTTGAAAATTCTTCTACTTATCCCTGAAAACATAGTGAAGAGCAAAATAGTCCTTATTTCAAAAAATTTTCAAATTAATGTTAAATATTTTAACAATTTAAATGTTATTTTTTTACTATTGTAAGCAAATGTGTTTGTTTGCAATAAATAAATATAATATAAATAAAGTATGTGCATTATATAATTAATAAATATATATAATATAAACATTCATATTAATGACTAAGAATAAATATCAAGAAGTTGATATATATATCGGATATATATCCGATATACCGGGTGTCCCAAATAACATTACGTTCTTGAATATCTCGAAAAAAATGCATCTTAACAAAAAATGTGCCGAATCAAAATCTTCATAGTTTTGGGGGGGACATCGGATTCTGACAAAATGGACCCCCCACATACCAAGAGGGAGCTGGAAAGGGCGTCAACTTAAAAATCTTAAATGGGAACCCCTATTTTTTATTACAGATTCGGAAAGAGCGTAAAAAAGTATGTTGGTTTTATTCGGAAACTTTTTTTGTACACCCAACAGGTGGTGCTGTAATCGTAAAAATATGACTTCAAAACAGATGGAAAAATCGATTTTTCAACATTTGAAAACAAATAGAAAAATCGACATTTTCATTTTTAAACTTTCTTACTCCCCATTCACTGTTTATTTTAGCCGATCTTTGAAAACTTTTGCAACATAGTAAACTTTTTGAAAAACGTAATTCAAAATAAAATTAATCTCTAAACGTCAAATATTAATTTTTGATTATATTGATTCATCCATAGTCAGTTTATAAAAGGTGTGTTTTATTCTGTACCCCCTGAGTGTTGAGGATTATTATTTCTACAATTTTATGTATTTATTGAAACAACAAACGTAATTTTTTATCAAGTTATTCACAAAATATTAATTAGTTAATTTTTTCTAGCAAACTCATATTTTTACGATTACAGCGCCACCTGTTGGCTGTACAAAAAAGTTTCCGAATAAAACCAACATACTTTTTTGGTGTGTGGGGGGGCCATTTTGTCAGAATCCGATATCCCCCACAAAACTATGAAGGTTTTGATTCGGCACAATTTTTGTTAAGATGCATTTTTTTCGAGATATTCAAGAACGTAATGTTATTTGGGACACCCGGTATATCCGATATATTGATATTTATATAAATATCGGATATTTTCCGAACTCTGATATGATGCGAAAAAGTGAATCCTCGTGGTGATGCCCAACCTCTTCGCTAATAATAATAATATACCATTGTCGTACCTTCAGAGTGAGGTAGAACCCCTTGTGGAACAGCTGCCCCATCAGATTCGCGCACAGCTGGTTCATGCCGGGCACCAGCATCTCCATGTTCCTCTTCTTCAGCATCGCCCACGTCCTGATCCCGGTGAAGGAGACGAGCGTGTGCAGGTAGATGAGTATCACCTTGGTGTCGCCGACAAACTCGGGCCTGAGCTCCTCCAGGTGCTCGCAGCACCGCCACAGCACCGAGTTCATGTGCGAGATCCAGCGCAGCACCTGGTCCTTGTTGAGGGCGACGCCGACGTAGCTGTACTTCGGCGAGTCGCAGTCCAACGTCGACACCAGGTACCGGCACAGCCTCAGGAAGCGGTCGCGATCGCGGTCGGCGGCCTTCTGCACGGCCAGGAACCTGCACGCCGTCTGGTAGACCTGCAGCGCGGGCCTGTGGCCGGCCGACGCCGTCGGGTCGTTCTCGGGCACGTCGGGGACCACCTCATCGAACTCGGCTCTGAAAAAAAGCGTGAGAGATGTATTGTACTATACCAAGACGCCAAGTCGACCCCCTTTAACATATTGACTGCCACAGCCTTGCGAACAGCATTAAACAACTACGAGTATTCTCGTAGTTGGCAGTCAATGTGTTTCTCATTGCTGCATATGTGATTACAATTTAAACCACTAAATTTTAATCTGTCCACAAAATGATGTGTTGTAATGTTGACTTGTGTAAAACGTTTCGTTAAAACACCAATAAATAAACAAAAAAACGGTACACTTACAAATCTGTATACACGAAGCTGAACAAATACGCGAATTATTAATTATCAGCCAACTGAGAGAGGTGCACTTGTGCTGTTTAAAATGTGTGAAATCTTGTGCAGCAAAGGGTTAATAATGTCATTGATTTAGTCATCATCAACTTTAGTGGGTCGACCTGAACCTGACGGTCGTCTTTCAGTGAAAAATCTGCAGAATAGAATTTTTTAAATCAATTCAGTCATGTAAAATACACCGAAAATGTTCGTTTTTTGCACTCCATGTTAAAATTGATCCCCGGCACCGCTGCAACTAGCTAAGTAAACCAACAATTAAAAACAACTAACCCAACCTCAATACGGCTGATGTCAAAAGGCACAGAATAAAACTCACGGAATTCATTCAAGAAAACTAAAATAACGCTCTCTATGTGTGAAAACCGAAATCACTTGCTTGCCCACTGGATAATTAAAAAAATTGCCCGTGTAAAAATCCATACTGAATAAAAACACTTAATTATATAATTAAATAAATAATAAACGAAGTTGCTCCGTATATAGCTGTATCAAAAGTGTGAACATGCCTCCGACAGGGATCGAACCTGCAACCTCCAGATCTCTGGTCTGGAATGCTACCAGTTGCACCACAGAGGCCACACAGTTTCTCTCCCGCCAGAGTACATATTCACACTTCCTGTGTGGCCTCTGTGGTGCAACTGGTAGCATTCCAGACCAGAGATCCGGAGGTTGCAGGTTCGATCCCTGTCGGAGGCATGTTCACACTTTTGATACAGCTATATACGGAGCAACTTCGTTTATTATTTATTTAATTATTTAAATACTCCGTAATTCAGGAAACCATCGAATATACGAAAAACACTTACCCATGGTGATTTAAAATTAACTAATGACTGAAAAGTTAGCAAAACGATTCGTGGAAATCATAATAAAATTTTACAAAAAAACAAGCGCCAAAATCAACAACACCAATTGCATCTTGTTTTTTTTTTTATTTATTTGCAATCCACAGATTGTTTGATTGCGATGAAAGCGGGGATTGTTATCAACGTTAAGCGACTCACATTATTCTCCTCGTGAACTTCCTCCTGGTGACCCATCCGCGGACGGTGGACTGCACGAGCACGGCGGCGGCCTCCTTGCGCTTCTCCAGGGCGCGCTCCTCCCGGGCCGCCTTCGCCTGCTCCAGGAAGCTGCCCTTCTGGCTCTCCGCCTTGTGAAACATCCTCCTGCGGCGCTGCCGCGCGTTCAGGCCCGGGGCCCCCGTTTCAAGCAGCGCATCGCACTCGCCTGCCCCTGCGCGTCCCCGAATAATTGTTAAACGCGTGAATTCTTTGTCCGTCCGTTGTTTATTTATCCGCAAGAGATGTCAAATTTGACGTTCGGCTGTTTATCGACGGCGCGGTTCGGTCGATGGCGGGTAGGAGGCGCTGGCGCGCCAAATTTGAAGGAATTAAAAAAAACGTGTTCCTTCGGGCTCGGGGGGGCCCTTTTCATTCAGCCCATCGCACGCACCTGCCCGAATAATTTTAAAACATTTATCCGACTGTTGTTTATTTATCTATAAAAGATCAAATTTGACGTTCGAGTGTTTAACGACGCCGCGGTTCGGTCGATTGCGGGTAGGAGGCGCTGGCGCGCCAAACTTGAAGGAATTAAAAGAAACGTCTTCCTTCGGGCCCGGGGGGGCCCTTTTCATTCAGCCCATCGCACGCACCTGCCCGAATAATTTTAAAACATTTGTCCGACTGTTGTTTATTTATCTATAAAAGATCAAATTTGACGTTCGACTGTTTAACGACGCCGCGGTTTGGTCGATTGCGGATAGAGGGCGCTGACGCGCAAAATTTTTAGAAAGGAAAGAGCGTTGGATTTTATTTAGTGTCTCGACAATTTTGGTGGGATTTTACAAGAAATATTCCAGATGTAAACTTGCGTGCATTGAAATCGGCCCACTGTAAGCTTTTGACTTTAATTATTTTTACTTTCTCCGTTACGAAGTACGAGAAAGTATTGTGATCGTGATTTTTTTTCAAATTTTTTTTTATATCCGTTTTGGGGTCCCTAGATGCCATTTCAGCAATTTCTGGAAAAAAAAATTTCGTGTCTATGTGTGATTGTGTGTGTCTGTCTGTCTGTGTGCGCTGTATCTCAAAAACTAATAGACCAATTGATATGAAACTTTGAACATACGTCTTATTTCATAATCTGAAGAACTGAAAAGCTTTTGGTAAAATTTCGTACACCGGAAGTGGGTGTTTACCGTAACTGTTTTTTGTTTTTTGCCAATATTTTCTTAAATATGAAAAATATCACAAAAATATTTAAACAAACATTGAAGACAACAAAGAAATGAACATCTTTTGCATGAAAATATTTTTCATAAAATCGTTGCTATTCGAGAAAAAAATTTAATATTATTTTTTCAATTTTTGGTTAATAATTATGAAACGGTAATAGTTACAGCAAATTTATGAGAATGGGTGTATTTTCAATTGAAATCATATTTTAAATGTATATCGAGCGGATGAAACTGACGTTTAAAACGTCAAAATTATGAAACATGGAAAAATTATACTTCAAAATCAAAAACTCGGTTTACTCAAAAACTAACGCGATTTCGAAAAAAACTTATTCTTTATAAGTTGTTCATTTTGGTATTCTCTACAATTATTATTCACATAAAATTGCTGTAACTATTATCGTTTCATAATTATAAACCAAAAATTAATAAAAAATAATATTTTTTTTCTCGAATAGCAATGATTTTATGAAAAATATTTTCAAGCAAAAGCTATTCATTTTTTGTTGTCTTTGATGTTTGTTTAAATGTTTTTGTAATATTTTTTATATTTAAGAAAATATTGGCAAAAAACAAAAAACAGTTAAGGTAAACGCCCACTTCCGGTATACGAAATTTTACCAAAAGCTTTTCAGTTCTTCAGATTATCAAATAAGACGTATGTTCAAAGTTTCATATCAATTGATCTATTAGTTTTTGAGATACAGCGCACACAGCCAGACACACACACATACAGACACGAAAAAAAATTCCAGAAATTGTTCAAATGGCATCTAGGGACCCTAAAACGGATATTTCCGTAAAAAAAATTTTGAAAAAAAAATCATGATCACAATACTTTCTCGTACTTCGTAACGGAGAAAGTAAAAAAACATAAGTTTGGTCTGTAACTTTGTTATGAGACACCCTGTATAAATTTAAATATTTGTAGGGCGTGCAGCTCACTATTATACACAACTTTTGTATAAAACATTTTTCGAAATTTTGAAAAATAAGGACGTGGTTGACCGTTCCCAGAGCTCTGAAATACCCTGTATTAATTAAATAAATAAATAATTAATTGTGTATACTGGAGGCTTCTACTTTGTTATGCATTTTATGTAATAAATAAAACACTCTTGTAAAGTTTTAAAAGTTATGTGAACAAAGCAGCAGTGTTTTATTTATTAAATAATTAATTTGCTAACGTTTAAATGTGGAAGAAAAAATTTAAATTAAATTTCCCGCCAAAAATAATTTCTAGTTGGACGCCCTAGAACGAGAGGCGCTAAAATTTGATTTCAAATGTCTTCTCTTTATTTTACCTTATCTATGGAGAGATAAGGTGTTGCCAGTTTGTGCAAAGTTAAGGAATTTTTTTAATTGCGTGTTTTCCTCTTTTCTTTATAATAATTGTTTGCTTTTCTTAAACATCGATTAAATTTAGTGATTCGATGTTGTTGAACTTTTCCTCTGGTAATGTTAAGTGGTGTTGTTTAGTCGTTGCGTTGGTGGGACTGCGGCAGTGGGTCATGGCGCGTCACGAGGAGGCGATCCCCTGACCTAGGCGCGCGTCCCCGGGGCGTCTTTCATGGAGGAACTGTGCTACTCATCGGGGGCGGCGACCCTCCGGGAGCCCTACGTGTACCGCGGGGAGGGCAACGCGCACCTCGCCCTCGCCCTGCCCGCCACCCGCAGGATCCTGCGCATCAAAAAAAAAGACGCCTCCGAATGGGAAATGGTGGGCCACGAAGACTGCGAGGAGGACTGGAGGCGCGACGTCCGCTTCTACAGGCGGATAATGGTGCCCCTGTTCGCCCCGTTCGCCGACGACGTGCACCCCGTCGACCTCGACCCCGGCGAGATCGCCCGCGTCCAGACCAGCCTCCAAAACATCAGACCCGGTAAGTCCGCGCAGCAGGCCGTGAGAACACCATCACGATTCCTTTATTATTCGAAAAACGTCACCCGAAACGTCGCGAAAATACGGAAAATTCGAAGTGTGAAAATGCGGGCGCGATGACCCCGTGACCAGTTACGCCGTTGCAGACACGACGCAACCCGTTCTGGATACGCCCGCGCGATGGAAAAGCGTCTAGACAAGGCATCGAAACGTCTGATCTGCCTGGAGGAGATGAAGGTGCGCTTGGAGAAGGTGGTGGAGAAGTACTTGGGCGAGATCAACGCGATCGATCAGAAGATCGAGGAGAGCGAGCAGGACATCGAGCGGCTCGTCCAGGAGCAGGCAGTGAGGGAGTGCCAGTGCCGGATACGCGAGGAGATCAACAAGCTCAAGGATGAGAAGCGGCAGGCGGAGATGTGTGTGAAGAACTTCAAGAAGGAGCTCAGTGTGAAGATGCGCCGGCTGGAAAAATGCCGGAAACACCTGCCGAATGCTTGATCATGTTTTTATTTAAGTTTTGTCCCAGTAACTCGTTCGGTTTTTGTTTTATATACATATACCATTTAGTGATCGTAAATATTAAATTGTTATAGTGATAAATAACCTTGTGCAGTGCCTATTTTTAATTCGCAAATTGTTACCTCATCGAGTACTTGAATATGATATTTTTATGTGTCAACAAATGCCTTAGTTTTAATCGCAGCACTTACAGATACTTTCATGAGTCGAAAAATGTATTTTCCAATTACAAATTTCATAGTAATCAGTGCCTAATTTTAAAACTTGCAATCGTTATCTGATTAAGTAATAACGAGTAGATATCAATCTTACCAAATCAAGGTTATGAACGTTTAAATACTCTCGACTAGTTTTGCTTCATCAAGATATCCATGTTTACAAAACAAACAATTTTTATAAATAAAACACTTTCTTTGTTAATATCACTCGATTTATTAACAAAGAAAGTGTTTTATTTATAATTCAAAATGTATCACGAAGTAAACGCCTCCAGTGTCAATCAATCAAACAATTTTTGTTTTGTAAACAAATTTTTCATTAGTAATTCTTTGACACTGTCTTCGGTACAGTCAAATTATAACCAATTGTAGTTTTGTATAGTTAATCCCAGCAACAAAAAGAAAATACATTTTTCGCTTGCAATTCTCTTACAGGGTGTCTCTCTTAACACAGTTAAATCATTCATACGTATAGAATAAAACACTTTACTTTGTATAACACTTTGATTTATTTGTTTGACTGCAGTTTCGGCAACTCGAAAACTAAAGTCTTTAGTCTTTTTAGAAAACAAATAAATCAAAGTGTTATACAAAGCAGAAAGTGTTTTATTCTATATAAAAGCATGTGGACAAAAAAAATGACACCACTAATTTTATTAATGTAAATATGACTTTTCATTTGACAAACCGGCAAATGTCAATCTAAGCTCTGGCACAAAATCAAAGCATGTTGGGAGGCAATACCTTTTTAAATTTACTGTATTGCTAGTTATAACTGTCACTGTCAAATATTAAGGTTACATAAGTCAAATTCACAACACTAAAAAATAAGGAATAATAGACACATGACAAATAAGGGGTGTCATTTTTTTTGTCCACGGTAGTATGTATAAAAATTTAGATAAAGGGTGGATTTGTACGTTGCAGGTTTGACACGTCGCATCACGTCTTCGTCACCAGTTGTTCATATGACATAAAGTCAACAATCTAAGACCGTGATTTTGTTTATCATGGCCATGCCTTATCTAAATAATTTTTATACATATGGTATAACGAAGTAGAAGCATATAACAAATATACATACATACATAATCCGTTCCTCTTCTACCCGCGGGGTGTGGAGGTACAGTTAAATTATAACCGATCGTAGTTACACGATTAATCTCGGTAATTTTCTCCCGTAGCCTTCAGGAGGCACAAGAAGCTGCGTTGCGACAACGCCGCCCTGTTCACGGACTACGCCTACCTGCCTCCCGGATTAGATGCCCTGGGGACCGGACACACCTTCTCCGTGGAGATTAAGCCCAAACTGGGCTTTCCCATCAACGGGATGTGCATGTTTTGCGAGAAACAGAGGAGGCGAGTAAGTTTGGATTTCCTGGAAGTGGATAAAATTCGGTTTTAGTAACGTGTGTAAAGTTTTTAGATGGAAAATTGGATTGCACGTCCAAGTACTGCCCTCTGCTGCTTTTTTCAGGGTAAGTACAATTTCACACCCTGTATTTAGTAACGTATTCTCAAGTAGAATCCAATTATCTTTCAGATTATAATAATTATTCGCCGAATACAAGAAAACTATTATTACCCTTATACAATCTGAAAGATAATTGGATTCTACTTAAGAATACGTTACTAAATACAGGGTGTGCCATTTGAAAAAACGAAGTTATTTAACTTTATAAGTTGGGTTTTTCTACCGCATTTTTTTTATCACCCTGTAGAATTTTTTGTATGAAATCATGATTGGCTCTATAGTTCGAACCTTCAACCAAATAATAGAAATGATTTTAATCGTTCAACGTCAATCACTGGGGCAAAAATAAAATTTCACCCGGACCGTGCATTTCAACAAATCTTCAAATATTTCGAAAAGGGCAAACAATAGGTATAGGGAGTATTGAAGTAACTCACCTTTATTTCCTCCATATAATTCAAAAATGACAAAAAATACAGGGTGTTCCATTTAAAAAAACATAACTTTGGTCTGTAACTTTGTTATGAGACACCCTGTATAAATTTAAATATTTTTAGGGCGTGCAGCTCACTATTATACACAACTTTTGTACAAAACATTTTTCGAAATTTTGAAAAATAAGCACGTGATTGACCATTCCCAGAGCTGTATTTATTTGTGTCTATAATAATTCTAGAGATGCCGAAAAAATGAACGAGGCCATCAGAGGTCTGGTGGAAACACCCCAAAACAATTTGCACGTGTTCAAGGACGGGATCCTGTGTTACGGGCAGGATTTCCCCCTGGAGGATTTCAACGAGGCCGTCAGGGAAATGCTGGGCCTCGAGGAGGAGGAAAACGTCTATTTGTAAGTCATTGATTATTCAAATTACAGGAAATATTTTGGGATTTAAAAACTATTCACCTTGCAGGTTACTCTCGAATTTTTGCCACGTGATCAACACGATTCTCACGCGGGAGTTTGCGGCGGCCGACCTCTGCCCGAGCTGCGCCGCCCCCGAGAAGCTCTCGGTGCTCGAATGCGTCCACTCGGCGCAGGCCTTCGACAGGCTCAAGAAGATCTACAACGTCAACTTCGGCGGCTACGCGTACGCCACCAAGTACCTGGAGGACGTCGCCGATCTCAGCAACGGGTGCCCCAGGTGCGTCATGCTCGGCTACATCGAGGAGAGGGACGAGCGGGCCACCTGCGAGAGGTCGGCGGAGAGCCTCTACGGGCTGATCGACGAGTTCATCGGGAAGGACGACGAGCTGATCAGTTCGATCGACGAGTGGGAGAAGGAGGAGGGGGACGACTTGCTCGTGAAGGGCGACTGCGGGCTGCTCAGGGAGCAGGACTACAGCATCACGGTGCCGCACTACGTTTCCAAGATTGCGAGGGACTGCTCGTTTATGATTACGATGAGGAAGGCTAATGATTTGTAAGTGTATAGAGGCTTCACGTTAATACCTTTATTCCTTTCCTGGTTCTCAATCTGAGTAAATAAACTGTTGTAATTATGCTGTATGTAATATATACAGTGCGCGCCTAAAGTATGGAATATATTCAGTAAAACCGAAATAAAATATTTTCTTTTATAAAAATACACATTTTTGTAGTCAATTTTCAGTCGTCATTTGATTTTAAGTAATGACGTCATCCATTTTGTTTTTAAATGACAACCCCCTATTTTTGTTCTTGATTTTGAGAGATCTTTTTATCGTCGAACTGGAAGTATATAAAATGTTGCCATCCTATATAAGAAATTTTTTGAGTAAATGACAATACTTTAGGCACGCACTGTATATAAGAAATATATTGCACACAAATAGTAAGTGTTTTATTCAGTGATTATATAGTGAATTACCACGTAGTAACAGTCGCAACCATCATCATGATAAAATATATTGCAGTTGCCTATTAATTGAAATGCGCATGTCAACATTTTTGACATCAACCATTCGAATGACAACCACAAATGTTTAATCAGATTTTAATTCATAAGCGCTTGCGATTAATTACTTTTTGAAACATATTTTTAGTTAGTTACTAAACCTTTATTAAAACCTGGTTTTATACAGGGTTTTAAAGGGCAATTGGCATATTTTTATTTATCTCAAATAGATGGAACACCTCCAACACATAAACTTGTATGTGTTGTATTCAGTGACGGTTCGTGGGGTTTTTTCTGGTACGGCCGAGGAACAAGAGGTGGTAATACAGATAGGTGCGGTCATCTCTGCAACTGACCCTACCTATCTGTAATACCACCTCTTGTTCCTCGGCCGTACCAGAAAAAACCCCGCGAACCGTCACTGGTTGTGTTACCTATCAATATTACTTTCAGGAATGACGATGAACGGGAACGGTACGAACAAAACATAATAGAGACTGACCGCGGCCGCATCGTTTTCACGATAAAAGTCTTTGACCTGTACCCGAAGATCCAGAAAAAGCTGCAGACCTTCTCCTAGATTCTTTTGAAAAAAAAAAAACATTTTATATTACATTATACAACAGATTTTATTTATTGATCTCTATACACCGTTCCTTCTATATACGTTATCGATTAGTAAAAAAAAAAATGAATAAACACTATTTTAATCATACGTTTCTGTACTGCCACTCCGTGGTGCCCCAGCCCCTGCTCCCGTTCACCCTGAAGCTGCACAGCTTTTCCAGGACGCGCGCCTCGTACGCCTCGCTCAAGTAGAACTCCGAGGAGTCGGTTTCGGTCACCTCGATCACGTAATCGTGTCCACCTGGAGAGAAGTTTCGATTGTTAAGTGAAGATTAGGTTAGTTCGGGGTGGGGGGGGGGTTTCGTACCGGCTTTGATGGAGAAGGCGTATTCGGACGGTGGCTTGCCTTTTTCCCCATGTTGGTAGAGCTGCAGGTCGCAGGCTTCAATCGTGTATACTTTTCTGTATTTCGAGGAGTAAACGTATCCGACGTTTAAACTGTAATCAATAGGGGGAATATTATTGATTTTTGTAATCTACCAGGCATATTGAAATTGGTTATGGTCTACAGGACGGCAAATGTAAGTTGGCCAGACACGCAGAGAGCAAGCGAAAGCTCTCTCTACTGCCGGCCGAGTACAGTCTCTGTAATAAGCAAGCACATATTCTTCGCGTGCAACTCTATCGGGCACTCTCCTCCACATAATTGAATGTACCAGGCGCGCGAAATCTATCGAGAGCGCCCTTCGACGGTTCCGCCCATTATTTTGCCACTGCGCAACGGCAAGTTACGTTTGCCGTCCTGTATTCATTCTACAGATAGAGATGTAAAAACGCCCACAATCGCCAATGTATCGTTCTTATTGGGGGATACGAAAAATTGCGGGAAATTCGCGCGTCCGAATCACGCAGTACAAATGCAAATGGTTGACGCGATCGTCGGCTGATTATCTCAGCTGTTATTATAGTCTGTCCACAATCGCCATTTGTTCTGAGCAAAAGTCTGTTTTACACTATGTAAATTTATTTCAACACAGCTAGTGGCGCCACCTGTTAGGAACAGTCCAATCTGTAAAAGTTCAGTTTTTATCTTGGTCGTGCTCTGCATGTTGCTTAGAATATTGTTTCGTAGAACGTTTTTAGGAGGCTGAAATTTATTTGCCGATTGATGTTCCCTGAGTATGTTATAAACGCTGGCCACACAAACACCTACAAATATATTAATATAGCCCATGGAACCAGTACATTTAGAAATAAAGAATGTACCTCCTGCATTTGCGGTGAATACCACATTTTCAACTTTTAGGATAATTTTCCTGACACACCTTGAAAATATTAGGTATAGATACCAGTGACGGCTCGCGGGTTTTTTTCTGGTACGGCCGAGGTAGCAGAGATGGTAATACATATCTCTGCAACTGACCCTACCTATCTGTATTACCACCTCTTGTTCCTCGGCCGTACCAGAAAAAAACCCCGCGAACCGTCACTGATAAATACCTTGGTGGACACTGAAAAATGCTTCGCATGGCGTCGTTTTGATGGAGGAGATAGAGCCATTATAATGAAACAAGCAGAAAGGTACTCGATCGCAAACGGACAATACAATGAGGCAATCAGCTGACGATCGCGTCAACCATTTGCATTCGTACTGCGTGATTTGGACGTGCGGATTTCCCGCAATTTTTCGAATCGGCCAATTGGCGATTGTGGCCGTTTTTACAACTCTATGTGTACCGTGGACAGACTATAGTGTCTGTTTGGGATCTGGTAACTTTCTGCTTCTTTGATCACCAAAACGACGTCACGCGAGGCATTTTTGGTGTCTGCCGAGGAATCGATTGTTAATATTTTTAAAGCGTGTCGGGGAAAATAAATAAAAATTTACATAGTGTAAATCAGACTTTTGCGCACAACACACGGCGATTGTCAGCATTTTTATGACTATCTGTAGAAAGAATCCATGGGGTTGTTATGGAACTCAATATTCCGGCATCTAAAAGTATACGTAGTAGAGATAACTCTTGTT
The DNA here is from genome assembly GCA_910593695.2 of Ocypus olens. Classification (NCBI taxonomy): domain Eukaryota; kingdom Metazoa; phylum Arthropoda; class Insecta; order Coleoptera; family Staphylinidae; genus Ocypus; species Ocypus olens. Next base: position 58,795,086 of record OU343053.1, read on the forward strand.
AATACTTCAAGTCCCACGGATCGTTGAAAGCGCATCCGGTTGTGGTACATCAATTGTTTTATAGTGTGTTAAAAGTACTTTATTTCTGAGTGGTTTTGGAAATTTTTAAGCTAATTCAGCAAGCGATTGATTTTTTGGAATATTTTAACACATTGGCGGCCAACAAGTTTTTTTGTAAAATGTCAAAAAGTTTTCTTTGTTTTTAAATTTTTTTTATAAAATGAGTAAGAATATGCTTATTTAATTCATTTTGATGCATTTTTTTAGTTAAATAGTAAGTTTAAAATGGGTACTCACTGTCAGTCAGTGACTGACGTGGCCCCACCGGAATACTTCGGTGTCAGTCACCGGTGACTGACAAAGCGGCCAACGTGTTAAATTGCTAGATGCAAAGGGAAGGGAAATTAAGGAAAAGTTTTTTGATGATAATCAATTTTCAGATTTTTCTTTCATTTCATAGCCACATATCTCTGGAACATATCCTGAATATTTTATCGAAATAAGGGATTTTCAGAAAAAATTAAGAAAATTTTATCGAATGTGCAAAGGACCTCTCACAAATCAAATGGAAACTGGCTTTCGGTGAAATTGACCAAATTTTGGATATGTTGTTCCCTTCGGTGTCCAGATCAAAAGTCTCCACGGGCACAAAGCTCAAAAATCTTCCCTGCGAGCAGTACCCAGCTCCGAAGGTTAGAGATATATATATATATATATATATATCGGGTGTTTCAGACCACCCGTACACCCCAAATATCTCGCGAAATACAAATCGTATTGACATACAAAAAAATCCGTCTAAATTTTTTTCTGAGTAAAATTTAAAAACTACCACCCCGCCCCAGGAGGGTAACTTTGAAATCTTAAATAGGTACCCCTATTTTTTATTGCAGATTTGGCGTCTATTCTAAAACATATTAGGTTTTTATACGAAATTTTTTTTTCGATTAGCAAAAAATTTTTTTTTTAAATTATTTAAAAAAAAAAAAAAAAATCCTGTTTGTCGTTACAAACATTCATACATTAGCACAATAGAAAAGAATAGAATGGAATTTGATAATCAAATTGATTTTTATTCGTTTCTAAGATTTTTTTTTTCTTATTTCTGACATTACGAATGACTTGAATCAACGCCTTATTTAAGAGATGACTATGTAAAAAATGTCGTAATCTATCATTTGATGCGAGAAATAAATACAATTCAATAAATGTTTTTGCCGAATATATCTGTCGCTCATCGAAATTTTTTTTTCGGATAAAAACCTAATATTTTTTAGCATAGAATACAAATCTGCAATAAAAAATAGGGGTTCCCATTTAAGATTTCAAAGTTAAGGATTACCGGTCTCTAACCTTCGGAGCTGGGTACTGCTCGCAGGAAAGATTTTTGAGCTTTGTGCCCGTGGAGACTTTTGATCTGAACACCGAAGGGAACAACATATCCAAAATTTGGTCAATTTCACCGAAAGCCAGTTTCCATTTGATTTGTGAGGGGTCCTTTAGCAAAGTAGAGGTTCTAATGGAAATTTCCGGAAAAACTAATGATAACCCATTCTTGAATTTTTCTTTTGTTTCATAGCTACATATGTCTGGAACATAACCTGAAAATTTGATTAGAATTTTTGAAGTTTGTGAAGTAAATAATAAAATACTGAGTACCTGTATAAACCCATTTCATTTTTATAAACCTTAGTACGATATACAACTTTTTTTTTTTTACTTCGGCATGAGCCATTCAGTCACATCGAGTTATTAATTTTGGGATGAGTAAATGAACAAATGAATAATGTCAGACGTATACACAACAACAATGGACCCGACCGTATACTTCTCGATCCCTAAAAAATCTTTCGCCCTTGCTGGGATTCGAACCCACACGGCACGCGGTGCAACTGGCACAAGTGCTCGCCTGTACCCGCTACACCAACATACAACAATGAAAATACAAATTAATTTCAAAATGCGGGAAGATTAATTCTCCACAATAATTGAAGAAACAATCGGTAAGAAAAGCATTAATTTAAAAAAAAAAACTTACCTGGAAACGGTGATGGGCATCGAAATGATTCCCACGCTGATCTGGTCCCCGTTCTCCACCGTGATGAAGTGCACCACGTACCTGTGGAAGTTGCGCCAGTCCCGCTGGTAGCCGAACGTGTGGTACCTCATGGAATCAAAGTCGATGGTGTACTTGACGTCGTCCACCGTGGCCGTGCCCTCCATGTGCCCTGGCTGTTCGTAATAGGACTGATACATCCTGAAAATACGAAGGAGGACTTCGACTTAAGAAAAATCACCAGCAATGAAACGCTGCTTTCAGTTGCTTCATAATCGACAATTTGTAATTAATCGAGGGGGGTCATACATAATAATTTGTTTTTTGTATTAATAACGGAAATTTTACGCGAAATAGAACAAATCTCACGTCACACTTTTCGGAATAATTAAGGGACCATCTGGTGTCTAGACGAGATAAGGGCGCGTGCCACTCGACGAAGGAATGTGGAGGGCCCCCGCGGACGCACACACAGATCCGCGCGAGGTCAAATTAGGTTTTTGGATAATGAGTAATCAAAAATTGAGACAGCGGGCGCGCTAGGTCGGAAGAAATTATAATGCTGACGACCACATCAATTCAAATCAACCAAAGAAATATTGAATCACGCCGAGCAGAAAAATGAAATACAATAATTAGATGCTTCTCTATATCAAATCCTTATAAAAGGGCTCGGATCACAGCAAACGTGATCAGATGACCGCCACTAGTCTTTCCTGATTATTGGTACTGACAATTACCAATAACACCGTATAGTGTTCAATAAATTACCACAAATAAAGTAACGACAATAAATACATCTAAGTAGAATACACACATTTGTAACACCCCGGCTCCTCGTGTGTACGGCACGTTACAAATGGCACATTAATAGTAACAATAACACCGGGGTAAGAACCATTACAAATTTAATGCAATTTAGAATGTCTCGCACGTGTTTAAATGATGGAGAATTGTGTAATGGCCGAGCAAGAAAAGAAAGAAAAAAAACAGTTATTCCACCAATTGTGTGTTGCATGTTTCATCGCCTTCTGAGTAGAAGTAACGTGATAAATATTAAATGAAGTATCTGACTTGAGGCTAGTTATTGAAATGTCTTGGGCGACATCTGTGTCGGCTTCAGCAACTACAATCTAATCTTTTGTTAATACGCCAAGGTTTTCATCAATAAGTAAGTTAAACGAAAGAACAAAAATCTTCAGTATTTTCTATGTATTGATATACAGATTGGTAGCAGCTACCTCAGCCGTACCAGAAAAAACCCAGCGAACCGTCACTGGTGCTTTCATCATTCCTTTATGAAACGTTTATGATAGTGATTTAATGGAATTACAAACTTACAATTCCAGCGTTTTAAAATAATTCCGGTTCCACCTTTCTCTGGCGATGGCCTTGGCGACCGAGTAGGTGTGCATGTCGGCGTTGAAGTGGAACCACGGCAGGTTCGAACTCCACTCGACGTCGATGTTGACGTCGTGCAGCGCATTCTCGTCGTCCTTCATCTTTCCGCCGTAGACGATCCTCCAGCGCCTCATCGGCTCCACCGGCGCGATTTTGATTCCGTTCGCCTCGAAGGCCGCCTCGCTCTCGAGTTCGACAATGGAGGTCGTCGTGGGCAGCTGGGGAGAGCGGAGGACGCCGACGCCTTCCAGCTTCAGGAAGCTGAAGCTGTCCGCCAGGCCCTTGCCCCGCCTGGTCAGGCCCACTATGAAGTAGTTGCATTTCGAATCGCAGCCGTTGAAGTATACGCCGTCGATGGGCTGAAAGAATAATAAAAGAAAAAAGTTCGAAATACTGAAATCATCAATATTGAAGTTATTGTTGACTAAAGGATTTTTCTGCATTAGAAACTATAGAGCTATTCATGAGTAATAGCGCCTACAGACGATGTGGCGAACGATGGCCAACGTGCAATATTGAAAAAATTTATTAATTTTATTTTTAATTTTTCGTTTATAATTATGAAACGATAATAGTTACAGCAAATTTATGTGAATAACAATTGTAGAGAATGCCAAAATGAACAACTTCTAAAGAATAAGTTTTTTCCGAAATCTCGTTGGTTTCTGAGTAAACCGAGTTTTTGAATTTGAAGTGTAATTTTTCTATCTTTCATAATTCTGACGTTTTAAACGTCAGTTTCATCCGCTCGATGTACATTTAAAATATGATTTTAATTTAGAATAAACCATGAAAGCGTAAATATAAATGATACCATCAAGTCGGAGAAAGTAACATGATGGCCCTACATCACCATTTTTTTACAATGACTATTCCTTTATCAAGTATTGATAGATAACGTTTCATACCTTTTTCTTGGAAGACAGTTTCTGCGGTTTGTCCAATTCATCCCAACAAGTTTTCGGTGTGTTGAACTGAAATTAAAAATTACAAGTGAGTCCTCAAAAAACTCCCCCATTTAAAATTATAGTATCAAACAGTGGCAGTAGTTGTTTACCCAACCAATCATAAATCACAAGATCCTCCAACCGTGTGGGGTTGTATATTTCTGACTATCATGCGTAGGGATTAATCTGTAAGGTGTAAGGATTTCTGGAAACTGGGTAAAAGGTTTTGAGAAAATACCCTCCCCCCCCTCGCACCGTTTTATAAACCTGAAATCAGTTGCTTGAAAATTTTTTAGTAGGCGTGATTAAATGGATAATGCTTGCAGAGTTACGAACAGGTTGAATATTTATATATTCAGGCTATATTTCGTTTTTTGAATTTATTGGATAAAGCCGTTACTTGATTTCTGGAAACTGGGTTAAAGGTTTTGAGAAAATATCTCCCCCCCCCCCCCTCGCACCGTTTTATAAACCTGAAATTTTTTAGTAGACGTTGTGATTGAATGGTTAAAGCCTTTACTTGATTTCTGGAAACTGGGCAAAAGGTTTTGAGAAACCGAATTCAGAAATGTATTTACCTTTTTGTAAAGTAGATAACAGTAGACGAAGACGATTTTGAACCAGTAAAACTCCCCCGGTTGCTGGTAGATGTTGAGGATCGGCGGTCTCGCGGTGCTGGCCAGCTTCTTCACGACGTAAACGATGAGAGCTGAAATAAAAACGGCCAGCCATTGCTGCGTGGCCAACATTTCGCACGGTAATCGCCGTTGGATCTCTAAAATAAACTTATCTATCGATAAGAGCGCACTAAATCAATATCGCAACACTCGGGCCGATAATAAAATCGATGGGGGCATAAACGAAATTTTATTCGTTTTTCAATTGAATTTACAAGATCAGAATATTCATGACGTCCTCGAGATGCTTCAGTTTCGCCGTGGCGTCGTACTTCCGCTCGACGCACGCGATGCTGTTGGAAAGATCAACCCTGATCGCCGCGACGATGCTCTCGACCGCCAGATCGAGCCTCTCGCAGGGATCCTCCAGGCTGCAGCGGGTGTGCGTGTTGAAGCACTCGAAACTCAGCAGGCAATCCCCCAAGACGTCCGTCAAGATCTCGCTCCTGGTGATCAAGAGGTTGAGCAGGATGTTCGCCACCAGGTCCATGACGATGCTGGATATGTCTTTCATCATGTCGGAAATTGCGTGCTTCACGAGCCAGGGCAGCTTGTACATGACGGTGTCGCCGAGAGTGCCCATCAGTTCGCGGAGGAGTTTGTGGAGCGCCGTTAGGATTTTGTTGAGGGGAGATTCTAGCTGTTTGATTTGATCCAGATCTAGAAGAACGGTGACGGTTTTCGAGGAGAGCAGGTCCACCAGGTAGTATTCGTCCAGGGAGGAGGTCCGCGTGCACGTCAGGTGCTTGTGGTTGAGGATTCTGTTGAGGGATAGCAGGATGGGCCCGGATTGCGATTCCAGCGTGTTGTTTAGGAATTTCGTGGTGGTCGCGCAGGGGAAGAGGTACTGCTCCAGCAGGGGCTTCAGGTAGACCAACGGCTCGACGTTGGAGGAGGGCAACTTGGGAACCAAATCGGCGAACATTTTATCGCCCATCGCGATGTACTTGGCGGTGATCTCGGGAAGGACCGGGGATATCCTGTTGCGGATTTCCCTGCCTAGATAAACATTCCCCCCCTCGCACCGTTTTATAAACGTGCACATCACCTGAAATCAGTTGCTTGAAAATTTTTTTAGTGGACGTTGCGATTGAATGGATGAAGCCGTTACTTGAAGAAAAATGAGTTAATAATTTGAAAATATATAAAGTAAATGCACCAAACATCTTTTTTCGCCTGCCTCCACCGAAACCATTTATTTCGGCCATAAAAATCGGGCCGAAATAGTATATAGTGTATCAAGGGCCGAAAATAGGCTTTAGCAACCCGCCGCTTTTAGCAACACGAGGGTTGCTAAATGTGAAGGGTTGCTAAAACATTTCGACACGAGTTACACTCGATATTTTTTCGCCTGCCTCAAGTAAAAACAGTGTTTGAGGAAATTTTGTATCGCGCACCATTGAACTGTCACTGTCAGATTTTTACATTGCCTACTCATATTCCGCGGATGGTTGTCTATTTTTTCGGCCCTAGATACGCTAAATCGTAGTTTCGGCCCGATTTTTATGGCCGAAATATACCGTGTGGTTGGTAATACATCTGAACATAGGGAAATAGCATGGGGCAAAATTTGTACTGGTAAAAATAAATATAGGCAATTTAAATACTATTTTATCCTCAAAAAAGGTGATGTGGCTATCATGTTACTTTCTCCGATTATTTGATGGTATTATGGTATAATAATTATTTATATTTAGATTCATTCATTATTTTCAATTTAAATCACATTTTAAATCGAGAGTTTCACATGATCGAATGGTAATAACGTTTGAAACGTCAAAATTATGAATAATAAAAATTAAGGTAAAAATGACGAATTATTTTTCAAATTATAATAATCTTTACGGTAAGTTTACTGAAAAACTAAAAAAAGTCCTGAAAAAGTTTTATAAAAATAGTGTTGATTAATAATCCTAAAAGTCATAAAAAACCTAATAAAAGTCCTAAACAAGTCTTGAAAAACTCCCGATAAAAAAGTCCGGAAAAAAAATGACTTGAAAAACAGGTCCTTCAAAAAGCCCAGAAATAAAGTCCTAAAGAAAGACCTGAAAAAAGAGTTCTGACACAAAAAGGTCCTGAGAAAATGTCCTTGAGAAACAGTTTTGGAAATAAAGTCTTGAAAAAGAGTACTGTTAAAAAGTTGTGAAAAAGTCCTGAAAAAAGTACTGCAAAAAGAAATGATAAATTAAGTCTTCATATAAAATACCAGAAATAAATGTCCTTAAAAATATCCCGAAAGAAGTCCGAAAAAGAGTCCCAAAGGAGAGTCCTAAGATAAGTCCTGAAGAAAGTCTTGAAAAAAGCCCCGAAAGAGAGTGCCGATAAAATATCCTGTAATAACAGTTTTGAAAAAAAGAATATAAGAATAACATCGTAAAAAATAAAAAATAAACACATTTCTGAAAAAAACCCTGTAAAAGGATCATTAAATAAGACCTGAAGAACTTCTGGAGAAATTTTCCTTAAAAATATTATTACTTTCAAAAATGTTAGATTTAGCTTTTAATATTATTTTTAATCATTGTTTTTGTTCCGTCTTATGTTTGCGGCACATTATTAAATTTATTTATTAGTTTTATCTCTAGGTTAAGTTTTTACGAGTATTTTAATTGTCAATTTTATAATATATTACTATATGTAGATTCATTTGTAACTGACGAGTGTAAACTTATTACAAGTATGAACATGAATAAACTACATGTCCTGAAATATAGTACTGAAAAAAGTAAGAAAAGAAGGAAAGGAAAAATAATTTCCGAAAAGATAATTATAATTCTGAAAAAAAACAATGAAGAAAATTCTGAAAAGAAGTCCTGAACAAGGGGTTCCTAAGAAAGTGTCGAAAAAATGTCCCGAAGGAACAGTCCTGGAAATAAAATCGTGAGAAAGCGTATTGACAAAAGCTGTGATAAAAAGTCTTCATACAAAATACCGAAAGAGTCTTAAAAAGTTCTGAAGAAAGTTCAGACAAATGTAATGTAATGTAGTTTATTCGTGTTCATACTTGTAATAAGTTTACACTCGTCAGTTACAAAGGAATCTACAGATAGGAATATATTATAAAATTGACAAATAAAATCGTAAAAACTTAACCTAGAGATAAAACTAATAAATAAATTTAAAAATCTGCTGCAAAAATAAGACGGAACAAAAACAATGATTAAAAGTCAGAGTCCTGATGAAATATCACAAAAAATTGTCCTGTAAAACAGTCTTGAAAAATGACCCTGAAATAAACAAAATGAACAAAAAAAAAATCTGAAAAAGCATTGTAAAAAGTCTTTAAAATGGTCCTTAAAAAGATCTGAAGAAATTGTTCTAAAAAAGAAATCCCAGAGTGTTGAAAAAAGTCCTGCAAAAAGGCCTAAAATGAATCCTTAACAAAAATCCTGAAATAAAAAGTTTTGCAAATACTCTTGAAAAAGAAACTGCTAAAAATAAAATAAAAAATGTCATAAAGAAAATTTAGAAAAAATTTTCTGAAAAAAATCCCTTGAAAGTTCTTAAGAAAGTCCCGAAAACGTCTGGAGAAAAAATTCCTGAATGAAATCCTGTTAATAAAATTTTGAAAAGAAAGTTCTCGAAAGAAAAAATAAGTCTTGAAAAAAATTTCTTAAAAAGTCCTAAAAATAAGTCTTGAAAAAAATGTCTTAAAAAGTCCTGAAAAAAAATCCTCAATGAAAAAAAAGTTTTTAAAAAAGACCTAAAAAATGTTCTGGAAACATTGTCCCCATTCCAAAAAGGCTAAAAGAACAAAAAGCTGTTAAGGTAAATATTCGGAAATACGAAATTTTTGCAAAAGCTTTCCAGTTCTTCGGATTCTGAAATAACACTTATGTTCAAAGTTTCATGGTCATGTCTGTATTAGTTTTTGAGATACAGCGCGGACAGACAGTTATGTAGAGAAGAAATGGTGATGTGGCCATCGTGTTACTTTCTCCGACTTGATGGTATCATTTATATTTACGCCTTCGTGGTTTATTTTTAATTTAAATCATATTTTAAATGTACATCCAGCGTTTTCTTAGACTCGGATGAAACTGACGTTTAAAACGTCAAAATTATGAAAGATGGAAAAATTATACTTCAAATTCAAAAACTCAGTTTACTCAAGAACTAAAGCAATTTCGAAAAAAAACTTATTCTTTATAAGTTGTTCACTTTGGCATTTTTCACAATTATTTTTCACATAAATTTAGTGTAACTGTTATCGTTACATAATTAAAAACCTAAAAAAGGAATAAAGTAATAAATTTTTTTCTCGAATAAAAATGATTTTATGAAAAATATTTTCAAATAAAAGATGTTCATTTCTTTGTTGTCTTCAATATTTACTTAAATATTTTTGTGATATTTAAAAAAATATTGGCAAAAAACAAAAAACAGTTAAGGTAAACGCCCACTTCCGGTTTACGAAATTTTACCAAAAGCTTTTCAGTTCTTCGGATTATCAAATAAGACGTAAGTTTAAAGTTTCATATCAATTGCTCAATTAGTTGTTTTTGAGATACATCGCGCACAGACACACAGGCAGACAGACACACACACACAGATACACACACACATACACACACTCAGACACACACACAGAAACACACACTTTTTTTTTCCCAGAAATTGTTGAAATGGCATCTAGGGACTCCAAAACGAATATTTCCGTAAAAAAAATTTTGAAAAAAAAATCACGATCACTATACTTTCTCGTACTTCGTAACGGTGAAAGTAAAAAAGGCATCAACGCGCAAGTATTTGCCATCAACAAATTCCCACAAATAGGATCTTTTGATTGATACCACTTTTATGCTCGTACATAAATTTGGTGAGCAGCAATTTCCAAAAACGTGATTTCCCATGTTCAGATGTATGACCAACCACACGGTATGGTTTCGGTAGAGGCAGGCAAAAAAAATTATTTGCATAATCTAGACAACCTTCCGCGGAATATGAGTAGGCTATGCAAAAATCTGACAGTGACAGTTCAATGGTGCGCGATACAAAATTTCCTGAAACACTGTTTTTACTTGAGGCAGGCGAAAAAATATCGAGTGTAACTCATGCCGAAATACTTTAGCAACCCTCGCTCGCTCGTGTTGCTAAAGCCTATTTTCGGCCCTTGATACACTACTGCCCACTTGCACCACAGCCGATTAACTTTAATCAATGGCTAACTGTGACGGTTCGCGGGTTTTTTTCTGGTACGGCCGAGGAACAAGAGGTGGCAATACAGATAGGTAGGGTCAGTTGCAGAGACCGCACCTATCTGTATTACCACCTCTTGTTCCTCGGCCGTACCAGAAAAAATCCCGCGAACCGTCACTGATGGTTAGTACCGGTTAGTACTTCTTTAAAACACAACAATTTTATTCGCAAATTGTTTAGACAATAACATATTAATCAAAGAGACATGTTTGGGATATCTTACAAATTTATAACACTTTTATATTCCCGAATTTTGACTTAATCGTGATTAACTTTTTAACCACGATTAAGTACCTGCGGTGCAAGTGGCCCTACACGCATCGCTTTTTAAAGGGAATGGAATTTTGGCTCGCGGGGCGGCAATTCGATTGCAGAGATCTGTATTACCATCTCTCTTTTACCCCGGCCGTACCGTAAGTCACCCACGAATTCGGCCAATTAAGAAACATTGACAGTACAGCTGGTGATATTATTTAGACAGAATAAAAAATAATAACTTTCACACCGTTATCTCCGTTTTACCTGTAAACAGATTGTCGATACCAGCAGGAATAAAACACCGAGATTGTCAGCGCGCATTTTTCGGACAGCTCTCAACACAAATCACGATTGCTACGTGCGCAATCTGAGCGCACAATTCGACTTATATATATATATCGTCCGGACGATAGTTCACGTACCGTTTTGGAAAATTATAAAAAGCGGACATGCTATTGTGAGCGCGTTTTTTCAAAAAAATACTAGCGCAATCGCGTCTACACGAAATGAAGATATTGGTTCTGGCTTTCTCGATTGCGGTCGTAATTGGAACAAAGGTAATACATTCTTGTTCAAAATTAACGCACCACTCATATTTTTCCGACTTATTTTGTAATTGAGGAGTTGAACTGCAAAACTCAACAAATCCACTTTTATAATTTGTTTAGAAACCGCGAAAAACGTTTGGGAAGTCTATTTGTTGCTTAAAAAAAATGAATGTGTAGCCGCATTTTTAAATATGATTTGTTGCGTTTTGAAAGGTAATTCACACATATTCGGATTTATCAATGTTTGGACAGTAAGAATCGATTTGGCAGAAAATTGGATTAGTTGAGTTTTGCAGTTCAACTCCTCAATTATTAAAGGACCCCTCACAAATCTTATGGAAATTGAATTTCGGTCAAATGACTTGAAATTTTCAGAAGAGTTTCTTCAAGTCATGCCGAGAAAAAGTTGTAAGATGTAAGCGATGGAAAGTTGAAAAACGCGTTTTTTTTTATGTCTCAGCTTACATCTCGGCTTCAAAACGTCTAGGAACTTTTTCTCGGCATGACTTGAAGAAACTCTTCTGAAAATTTCAGGTCATTTGACCGAAATTCAATTTCCATAAGATTTGTGCGGGGTCCTTTCGTATAATTCTTCGGATTCTAAACAAAAATTACGGTTCATTAATGCCATTGTTTAATCACCTTCGTTTATATTATACCAACGTTAAATTCTATACTGATGGCAGTGACGGTTCGCGGGTTTTTTTCTGGTACGGCCGAGGAAGGAGACGGCTGGCTGCGTGACCGCACCTATCTGTATTGCCACCTCTTGTTCGTCGGACGTACCAGAAAAAAACCCGCGAACCGTTCTATTACAGTTTTACACAGTGGCGGCCGGTGAAACATTTTGATGGTAGACAAGGGCGTTTCCAGCCAACTAGTCTAGGGGGGGGGGGGTAATTAAAAAAAAGATAAATAAAACTGGTGCTTCCGCTCTCATACACCTGTTCCGTGAAATCTCCTTATCCTTTTCCATCGTTTTAAAGCGTTGGAAAAATTTACCGGTTATATTATTTGTTTGGAATATGGAATACCAGTAATTTTTAACAATAAAAATTGATAAGTGATTCTTAGAGGGGGTAATTACCCGATTACCTCCCCCCCCCTGAAACCACCACTGGTGTAACAAAGACATAATTACAAAATTTGTAGTGGTGTGCTAATTTTGAACAGGAGTTTAGATAGTTGAGGAACTTCCCAACAAGTGCAAATGGCGCGTAAAGGTAGTTCCAAAAATTTAGAAAAAAAAAATCCCCATGAAAGCCCGCTATCCCTTCTGCCTTCCCCGAAAGTTTCGGCTTTTCGTCTTGAAAAAAAAAAATACGACCTTGATAAAATAAAAGAAAAACGAACGCAGGAGGTGGGGCAAAAGCGCGCTCTGGAAAGCTGGGAGTGGGGGGTTAAATTTTTTGAAAAAAATCACAAATCAGGGTTCGTGATCAACTCCACTAATCCTATAATGGAAAGACCTCGGAGGGCAAAACCAAAGTCGGAGGATGACCGACCGTGGTGGCACATTTTTTTCAAATTTTTTTTTGATTTTTACTTTCTCCGTTACGAAGTACGAGAAAGTATTGTGATCGTGATTTTTTTTCAATTTTTTTTTACGGAAATATCCGTTTTGGGGTCCCTAGATGCCATTTTAACAATTTCTGGAGAAAAAAAAAATGTGTCTGTGTGCGCTGTATCTCAAAAACTAACAGAGCAATTGATATGAAACTTTGAACATAAATTTTGTTTGATAATCCGAAGAACTGAAAAGCTTTTGATAAAATTTTGGTACACCGGAAGTGGGTGTTTACCTTACCTGTTTTTTGTCAATATTTTCTTAAATATGAAAAATATCACAAAAATATTCAAACAAGCATTAAAGACAACAAAGAAATGAACATCTTTTGCTTGAAAATATTTTTCATAAAATCATTGCTATTTGAGAAAAAAATTTATTAATTTTTGGTTTATAATTATGAAACCATAATAGTTACAGCAAATTTATGTGAATAATAATTGTAGAGAATGCCAAAACGAACGACTTGTAAAGAATAAGTTTTCTTTGTAATATCGTTGGTTTTTGGATTTGAAGTATAATTTTTCCATCTTTCATAGTTTTGACGTTTTAAACGTCAGTTTTATCCCAGTCTACGAAACGCTCGATGTACATTTAAAATATGATTTCAATTAAAAATAAACCATGAAAACTTTGATATAAATGGCTACGATATCGTCAAGTCGGAGAAAGTAACATGATGGCCACATCACCATTTTTTTCACTGTGGGTACTCGGGCTGGGGGGAAGAATTTTTTGTGAAAATTTGAAATCCCACATCGAAATACTTCTTATGGTTAACCTGAAAATGCACTGTTTTGGCAAAGAGGGTGGAGCCTAATTGGGGCAAAAATCGAAAAAATTAATCCGAACGTTTTTTGTGGTTTACAATTTGAAAAACAAATTGTCCATACCGCGATTTTTTTTTTCTTTCGCAAAAACAACAAAGTTCTGATTTTTCTAGTTTTAGCCCCTTAGGGAGCGGGTGGGTGGGGGGTGGTAGCGCGACCCGGTGGGATCGACGGGACCTGCGATTGTGCGTCTGATGGCATTTTTTTTTTCAAAAAAGTCACCCCCGCCGCCTGGGGTTGGGGGTGCACCCCCGGAAACCATTTGCGCAGGTCGCCGATTGGGGTGGCCGGCGCAATCGGCCATCTGGTTATGTCCCCAAAATTAAAAAAAAAATGTATCAGCCATTTATATTTACGTTTTCATGGTTTATTGAAATCATATTTTAAATATACAACGAGCGTTGCGTAAACTCGGAAAAACGTCAAAATTATGAAAGATGGACAAATTGTACTTCAAATTCAAAAACTCGGTTTATACAAAAACTAACGAGTTTTCGAAAAAAACTTATTCTTTATAAGTTGTTCATTTTAGCATTTTCTACAATTATTATTAACATAAATTTGCTGTAACTATAATCGTTTTATAATTATAAACCAAAAATAAAAAATAATAATAATAATTTTACTTCGGAACGGAGAAAGTAAAAAAAATGGTCACAGTTTTCGAGTTTACCTGCAGTTTTCGCGGCGAAGGACGCCGTTGGTCCCAGGGGGGGAGGGGCTCAAGGTCACCGATATATTTTTTCGAAAGCTCCTCGGCGGTGGCAATTTATCCGCTCTTGAAATTTTTCGTTTTTTTTTAGAAATTCTTGAAAATTTCGACCTTTTGGGGGTCGTAAGGGTATCTAAAAAAAAATTACGTTTCCACGACTTTGATCTTGTATTTTTGTCTAGTATACGCCCTGAAAATTTCATTCGGATAAGTTGTTTTTTTAATGGGGTACCTCTTATCTAATTAGTATACAGGGTATCCGAAAAGTATGGAATATCCCGTATAGCTCAGTAAATATCCACTTTAGAGAAAACAGTTTTAAATAGAAGTTATTTGACACTTGGTTATCCACCACCTTGGATGTATCAATTTTATTTTTTTGCTATAAACAAAAGCGCAACGAATAACACTTACATTTTTTTTAATGAGAAGGCACATATTTTTTATACTCATTTGATAGAGTTTTTCTTTTTTTTTTTTTTCAACGACATAAAACTTGATTACCTTTATCTAAAAAAAAAAATCAATAAAAAGAAAATATCTTGGATATTTATTTTTTGTAATATCAAATTGTTTAACAAATGAGTAATGTAATTAAACTAAACTTACAGGAAATATTCAAAGTGTAAACCATTCATAATTTGACAGTGGTGAATTCGGTTTTTAAATACTGCATGTACGATTTGATCAATGAAATGAAAATAAATATTCAAGACATTTTCTTATGTGAAGGTAATCAAGTTTTATGCCGTTGAAAAGAGAAAACAAAACTCCATCAAATGAGTATAAAAAATATGTGCCTTGTCATTTAAAAAAATGTAAGTGTTATTCGTTGCACTTTTGTTAATAGCAAAAAATAAAATTGATATATCCAAGGTGGTGGATAGCAAGTGTTAAATAACTTCTATTTAAAAAGTGGATATTTACTGAGCTATACGGGATATTCCATACTTTTCGGACACCCTGTATATTAAATAAAATAACCAGTGAAGGCTCGCGGGGTGACTCATGGTACGGCTGAGGTAGCAATACAGATTGCAGAGATCTGTATTACCACCTCTGCTACCTCGGCCGTACCATGAGTCACCCCACCGATAAAAACTTGTTCCAAAATGCCATGTCTTCAAAAAGTTGACTACACATTTGAAAACATATTCCTGGCTAATGTACGACGAATTACAGGGAGACATATTTCTTGTAAAGCAATATGACAACACCCCGCTCGTCGATGTTTCAGATTTTCTCAACACAAAATAATCGAAAAATTAATCTTACCGCAGCAACACCCGAAATCCGCGGATTTCGTGACCGACTGCTGCAATGGCCGCATAGACATCGGCGCCGAGCTCTACAAGCGCCTCTCCGGCCACGTGACCGCCCTCACCACCAACATAATCGCCGAGTGCGACGCCATCTTCACCAACATCGTCCGCAAGCAGCCAAACGTGCTCGACGAGTCCAAGATGCTCCGCCTGCGCTACATCCTCAACACCTACCTACGCGAATGCGTCCAGGTGAACCTCGACACGGGCAGCTGCCTGCCCTCGCAGATGTACGCCATCGACAAGGAGTACAAGTGCACCTTCTCCGGCTACGACGAGGTGCAGTTCGGCGCCTACTTGAACACCAAGGAGTACAAGAACATCGTCAACTACAACAACCTCTCGCAACCGAAAGGTCCACTATCGAACCTACTCAACTCCGTAATCAACCTGATCGTCAGCTTACTCCACGCCGAAGAGAACTTATTGAACGGACTACTCGGACAGGTGTTAGGTCTGAAAGGATGCATACAATCCGTGATCGGAGTGGTGGACACCCTCGTCAGGGGCGTGTACGTGTCACTAGAGAAACTACTAATGGGAGAACTGGGGGAGTATTTCGGATCGGTCACCTGCACAAACATCAATCACAGTTTCATGGTCCCGCCCTGCATTAAAATCAACAAGTGCATGGACACGCTCGTCACGAAATTCTACAACGAAACGGTGCACCACGTCTACCGCTGCATGCACATGAAACACCTGCAGCTCCAACAGTACAGTCTCCACAAAATCATGAATATGTATTAGGAGACGAATGAATAAAAAAAAAAATCCCGCTTCAAATACTGTAGTACATTTATTAAGAACACAAACAGTAATCCTAATTATTTATTTTCAGAAAAAAAAAAACATCGAAATCTTGAGAGGGGCGGGATAAAAGGGTATTTTTTTTTTGTTTAATATATTTATACAATCAATATGTAAGTAAAAGAAAATTACAATGTGTAACCTGAAAGAGACTTGGTTTTTTCTTATAGGGTTGAGATTGGCCGAGACTTGAGGAGTCTTGTACATGACTGAAAAGGTTTCTTGTGTCTTCGAAAACGACTTAAGCTTCTTCAAGAGAGTTGACAAATTGACTCTTCTAAAGAAAATTTTCAATTCTCTTGAGAGGTAACGTTTGCATTTTTCTTTCTCGAAACACCTGTTTTTTCATAGCGACAGATTGATTCTAATTTACTTCATACATTTCATCCAATACCTCGTTTTCTTAACCCTTTTTAAAACAAAGGAAAACAAAGATTAGTGCCAAACGATCATATTTATTCGTAACCTTACCTAAACAAGGCTGTTCACAAAACTTAACTCTAGTTTTAGAAATCGCAGGGTTTACCTGGATGGGAAATGTCTACACTCTTAGCTATAGCGGCGGTATTCAAAACAATACTGATTAATGATAAAAAAAAAAAAACGATAAGAGTGTACACATTTGATTTTTAAGGTGACCGAAACAAAGTATGTACATACTTAAAACAGTTATTTAAACAGCCGAAAATTGTCGACGTGTCCTCAATAGTAAAAACGTTAACACACCTGAGGTGAGGCTTACACCAGGTGATAAACGGAAAAAAAGAACAAAAATTGGGGAGTTTGGTGTAAGCCTACCCCGCAATCTTTTAAAATTACAAAACTACAATTGATTAATGGTTATATCTGTTTTTATAAGAATCCTCTATTTACGAAAACGGATCACACCCAGGAGTTAATAACGACCTGCAGAATTAAGATAAAAAATTCGTATTAAATGTGAGCCCATACTAAAAAGCCTTACGATAGGATACAATCTTCATGGACATATCTCTACATCATTACTTCCGAAGCTGCAGATACTTACACTTCATCAACGGTGAGCTTTTCTTTTTTTTACAAAACAAGGAATAGCTCTAGAACGGAGCGATGGAGGGTTTTTTACAAGCCATATATGTCCATGAAATAAGTGATATCATCAAAACAAAAAAAAAAAAAAAACAACGGAGCCGGACATCTGAACTGGCCGAGGAGATTCCGCTGTGCGTCGAGAGCGGCAAAGACACTCAAATATCACAGGTCATGAAAAACACCGGGAACTCACACTCGCTTAAGACTAAGACTTAACCTACGTAAAATGGATGAAGTGGGGGTTTACTTACGGGGCGAGTACGACCGTGAGCGCGATCTTTCGTATCGTTTACGTCTGTAATGCGGCGACGGCGATCTGCGGTGATATTTACTGCGATAACCACCATAATAATCACTAAAACATAAGAGCACATCAACTTTCTAAAGCGGGCTGCGTGTCGGCGGGCGCTGTCCGATTGTACTGTGGCTGCAATATCAAATGGTTGTCGACACTGCATTTTTTTTTTAGGTAAAATCGGTGATTATCTTCCTGCTATTTACAGAACATTTTCTACGGTACAGAAAACCTTCCAAACAAAACAGGTTAGGTTAGTAATATTTAAGTGTTAGTCAATTTTGTATAGTACAATCGCGCAGAGGTGACAGTGACTCACGCTTTTTCGATCTAATCATCGCGTCTGGATAAATATCTATTTAAGAAAAACGAAATGAAATACGAAACGTATGTTGATATGTAAATTCAAGGGCTAAGTGCAACGTATGTCTTTTCTCATTCTATCTATTCTAACCTCAAAATTCACGTTTTGTGACCGTCTCCGATTTCGATTTAGTTGTACGCTCAGTCAAGCACTGCTTTTTGAGTGTTATGGTTTATTTACAATTTACAATGTATATTACATTTAAGATAGTATGTTTTGTTTTTCCTTGTAAACATCTGTAAACTTGTAAATAAACATTATTATTATTTATTAGTTAAGAGCAGAATTGATGTTATCCATTTCATTTATAAAAAAGTTAAATTTAATGACAAATTTCCAGTTGTCTTTACCGATTGCCGAAAAATGCACTCGCAAAGTTTCATCGGGAAAATATTTGCACGCTCGAGAATTTTTAAATTTCCCGCCTAGACTGAATCAAATTATTTTATGGACATACGTTTACTAGAAACTTAATTCAGGCAACATCGAGCGATGAGTCACTATCACCTCTGGGTGATTGTACTATAGGTTGTAATATCGTATGTTCATTAAAAAAAAACCTCAAGAGTGCCATGATTTTTTATATTTAAAAATTTAAGTTGGCACACATGTTAGGAATTGACATACAAAACGTCATATCGTTCTAAAAGTCACAATTATTCCGCGGTCACAATGGTTTGCAGCAACCAGCAAAAACGTTTCCCGCAAGTGGTAGACCAGTCAAACGTACTCCGGATGCTATTAACATGGCACAAGAAATTTTGGAGGTCTTCTCTGTGTCGTTTATCACAGCAAATTAATCGGTAGGAACATGTCGCAAGTAACATAACCTCAATATGTATTACCAACATTCATTTTTAAAAATAAAAAATCATGGCACACTTGAGGTTTTGTTTTAATGAACACTATTCTAATTCATTACTCAAATGTACAATGAGGAATCTATAAAAAGTATAATATCTATTGTATTGGGATCAATTGAGGCATTGATTTCATAAACAGCGTATCGACCTATGCAAGGAAGACTTTTGCAACTCAATTTTAAGCATTCCGAGATAAACCCACTTAAGACGATTTTGAAACGTTAATCATAATATGGTTAGATGAGAAGTAATTAATCAATTAATTAATGCCTGTTCCGTATATTAACTCAAAATGGCGATTTTTTGATTCGTTGCATGCGTCGATGTGTCTAAAATTGTAGAGATCGACATTTTTGCGACACCTGGTGGGGTAGTTTGCAAGCTTTTCGACGGTGGGCGTGGTTCATTTAAAAACCACACTTGTACAAAATTCTTACTCGTTTCAGCAAAAACAGCAAAAGTTCACATTGTTTATCATAAAAACAGTACTTGTTCGGGGCATATTTTTTGATAGCAAAAAAAAAGATAGCTGCAGCAGTAGATATGGACAGCCAGGAGTAGAGAACGAAGATAACAGCAGTGGATGGTTATTTCAGAAGTTGTAATGGTTACCAAGAGAAACAGGTTTTTTTTTTAACGTCTCAAAACGTCATTTTTGGACAAATGCTGTTTATGAAATGAACACCTCAATTTATAACAAAAATCACAAATCTAGTTGCTGTTGTAGGTAGACATGAGTCTCCTTGATAGTTGCATTGGAATCAAACAAAAATCACAAATCTAATTGCATAACAATTGCTGCAGATAGACATGGGTCCCCCTTTTTTTTGGCACACACAAAGAAATGATATAAACAACTGTTTAACACGTTCGCTGCCACCGACGCACTAGCGCGTCTGACTTTACACTTGCGTAAATGCAATCCCAATTGCGGCGGCAGAGGACTTGTTAAATGGGATGCAAGAAATCAAATGAATGAAAACAGTACTTACTCTCTATCTCTATCTCTTCCGCCGCTCCCCCGCCTGTCCCATTTATCATTTGGAACACTACAACAATAGGATTTTGCAATTAGTCACCCGCAATGTACATAAACGTCATTACGACAATTTTTGCCTACTTAAAAAAATGTGCAGATATGCCTTTGATGAAAGTCTGAAACTTAACAACTTTCATCCTAAAAATACTGCGGATTCACTCTACCACAAGCATTCCTCATCTGTAGGCATAACACAAGTGTTGCCGTAAAGATAAATTGGAATACAATTGGATTGTCTGCATTTTTTTTTTTACGCGAACGTCCATTTCTAACGGTAGAAATACTACACTTTGCCTATGGCGCAAACAATGGTGAAAAATATAATTTAACTTATAGGTAGAAACGCCAAAGTGGCGGAATCTATTGCCTGAATGCTGTACTGAACCAACACCGACAAGATATGGACATTGCCAGCGGCGGCAAATATAACAATAATAATGTGAACATTAAATATTATGTGAAATATCTTGTCGGTATTAAAGCCACCTGGATTTGGTTCAGTACGGCATTCAGGCAATAGATTCCGCCACTTTGGCGTTTCTACCTATAACGGTGTTTGGAATACTTATATTCCAATAGTAATCTCCGTTTCCCCATCAGCAACTAACTACACTGATGAGACCTGAAAGGTCGAAACCGGTCTGTAGGTGTTCTAATAGGGGAACAATATTTAATGTTCATATAATTTAACCTCCACCGATGTTAAAAAAAACCAATTAATTACTCTATTAATTTGCATTTTACGTAATGTACTAAGCAATTATGGTATTTTAAATGTAAGAATATATTTGTCCTGCCCATCATTAGTTACCAATGGACCAGCCGTCTTCTAGAATATATTATTTACACTTAAATATGTCGTCATTTTGATATCACAATTTGAGGTTAATTATCTAAATTCTAGTAATAAGAAAAACATTATTCTAGTCGAGAATATAGCTTAAGCAAAGACCGTGCAACATCCCGTTGTGTGTGTAAAATAAAGCTGTCCACAATAATTATTGTATTGAAATAGACTGTCAAAATGATAATCGATCTTATTGGTTGCTAAGGAGATGACCGGGCGGGGCTAATATTTTCTTATTTAAAATAAAAAAAACAAAACCATAGTAACATAAAAAAGAAAACTACTTACAAGTAACACTAGTCAAGTGGAACACGGTAATTTTAATAGTCCTTGAATATGTTGTAGTTTACGTCAAAAAAAGGGACTCGTATTTTTTATAGGTGCGCTAACAGCTGTTAAAGGGTTAGAACTCCCTTTTGAAAAAATCAGTATTTATTTTCCCAAGCAATAAAAGATTTAAAAAAAAGTTTGTAATAAAAGTTTTATGGCTTTTAATGTACTTAACACATTGGGTGCCAACAAGATTTTTTGTGAAATGTCAAAAAAGTTTTCTTTGTTTTTCAGTTTTATTTTATAAAATGAGTAAGAATATGCTTATTTAATATAACTCGTGACTGACAGCGCTAATAGTAAGTTCAATGTAGGTACTCACTGTCAGTCACCGATGACTGACATGGCCTCATTGGAATACTCCAGCGTCAGTCACGGGTGACACTGACAAAGCAGTAAATGTGTTAATATAGAGTAATCAGATTTTCCGAAAAAGTCATATTTTTAAATTTTCATTATAAACTTTTTTTAAATCTTTTACTGTTGTGACTATATTCGCTCACGAAGATACCGTTTTTTTTTTTTTTTTTTTTTTTTTTTTCAAGAGGGTGTTTCACCTTCTTAATGGCCGTTAGGGCAGGTATAAAAAAAATATGTGTCTCTTATTTTGGCCTAAACTACAACATATTCAAGGCATATCAAAAACGACTTGTCCCACTTGACTAGTGTTACTTGTTAATGTTAACTTTCTCTTATATGTATTACAACGAATATTAGGTTCGTATATAAAGGGTGCTTCCGGGCTCTGGGAACGGTCAATCACATGGTTATTTTTAAAAAATTTGAAAAATGTTTTATACAAAACTTGTGCATAATAGTGAGCTGCACAATAAAAATATTAAAATTTATACAGGGTGTCTCATAACAAAGTTGCAGACTGGGGCAAAAATAAAATTTCACCCAGACCATGCATTTCAACAAATCTTCAAATATTTCGAAAACGGCAAACAATAGGTATAGGGAGTATTAAAGTAACTCACCTTTATTTGCTCCATATAATTCAAAAATGACAAAAAATACAGGGTGTTCCATAACATAAGTTTGGTATGTAACTTTGTTATGAGACACCCTGTATAAATTTAAATATTTTTAGGGCGTGCAGCTCACTGTTATACACAACTTTTGTATAAAACATTTTTCGAAATTTTGAAAAATAACTACTTGATTGACCATTCCCAGAGCTCTGAAACACCCTGTATGTTCAGTGTTAAAATAAAAGCTCTGTAATATTATGGATTATCATGCAGTAACAGTCGCAACTAGAGATATATATAGCATTAAAATTAGTAAAAAAAAAAAAATTAAGAATAGACAGAGTTGACACTTACTATGTGGGCTTTCCCATGTAAATTCCTGGCGTGGGTGTGTGCGCCCTCTCTGTTATTGAATAATCTACTCTGATATTTTTACCATTTATTTTCATACCGCTGCATTGCTCTTTGGCAACCTTTGCGTCCTCGCAACTCTCAAAATATACAAATGAAAATCCTCTCGATCTTCCAGTCTACAAAAAAAAGGACTTTCATCAAAACATAACCACAAAGAATAAGTATCGTAAACATGACACGTTATACTGTAACAAAATACACAAAATGAATATATAACAGGTAACATTTTTTTCGTAATTCTTGCAATTTTTTATGACTTTTTGACCACTAGGAATTTTTGTAAAATGATTATTTATATTTTATATACATGTATTTATAAAAATTTATTGAAGTTACACGTTCTAATAAAATAACATTGAAAAATTCATAAAAGAAACACATGAAAAATTTAATTTATGCAAATTTTCAATTTTGCGAATTTTGTGACTGAATTTGCAAAATAATTTTTTTTTTCAAAATATGCCTCCGCTACTATTTTTTTCTCAAACTTATATATCTTCTCGAGACATACCTACATTTTTAGTCCTTGGTATTCAAAATCAATGAAGTTGGCGATTTTTTTTTACATATATTTTTTTTTCAAGTATGAACAGATTAATGTCCGAAAATAATTTGAAAAGGTGAACAACACATGTCAGAATGTCTGTGAATTTATTTAGATTTTTAATTGCAATATTCAATTTTTAAAATGAGTTTTTATGGGTGGGATCATGAGGGACCCCGGTGAACTGTAGCCGCTAAGGGTTAAGACAAGTAACCTCAAAAAACCACAAGATGTCAAAATAAACAAAACACAGGTGCACTGTAAAATTCAAGGCAGCCAATATAATTTTAAGTGAATTATTATAGGGATTTTCAAAAAATGTGCCGTCAATTATTTTCAACTTTCTGATCTTACGGTACTAATATCAGATTTTTAATGTTAAAATTTTAATAAACCTAATTAACACATTCACTGCCCCCGTCACAAGCTTGACATGCGTCAAGTGGCACCCGTGTTTTTTTTTAAAAGATCATTGAATATTAAATGAACACTGAGAGGGCACCACACCGTTGTACAGGTAAACGCGCTAGGCGCGTTGCGGGCAGTGAATGCGTTAAGGCAAAATATATGAATTTTCATTTGCAACACGTGAGGTTGCCTTAAATCTATTTATTAACGTTAAAATTCAGTGGAGAATGGAAAAACTAATTTTTTACCTTAGCGTCAATAACTACCTGAACCCTTTCAACGGGTCCGTACTTGGACATAATATGATACAATTCCTCCTCCGTCGTATATACACTCAATCCGAAAACTCCAAGGCACCTAGAGGGTTTGGGGTTGTCCCTGGTGCCGGTGTGCCTCCTGCGGCTCGACATCGGGCTGTGGGAGTGGGAACGTCTCCCGTAGGATCGCGACCTGCTCCTCGAGTAACGAGAGGACTTGTACCTCCTATCTGAGCGCGAACGACTTCGTGATCTTTAATAAATGAACGATAATACTTCTATTAATTACCAATCCATCTTACGTAAAGCCCGTTTCGAGCAACGTCTACCAAACATGCATTTTAATTTAGATATCAATCGGCTACAGTTGTGCACCCTGTTCGGATTTCATTCCCGCCGCAGTCGGGGTGTTTTTTGTCCTTATATTGGCGTGTTGTATCTTTACTCTTTAAGTAATAACTGAAGTATGTTACAAAATGAAACATAACCAAATTGTTGGTAACTTTTTTTACTACCAACAAAAATAAATAAATTCAATGTCATAACCAAATTGTTGGTAACTTTTTTACTACCAACAAACATATCCAAAAAGTGCAATGATAACCAAATTATTAGTAACTTTTTTACTACCAACGAAAAAAAAAAAAAAATTGAATAACATAACCAAATTGTTAGTAACTTTTTTACTACCAACAAAAATGTCACCCATACAAAGCCTATGACAACCAAATTATTAGTAACTTTTTTACTACCAACAAAAATATCCAAAAAGTGCAATGACAACCAAATTATTAGTAACTTTTTTACTACTAACGAAAATAAACAAAACAATAAATAGAATGACAACCAAATTGTTGGTAACTTTTTACTACCAGCGAAAATAAACAAAAAAAAAATGGAATGACAACCAAATTGTTATTAACTTTTTTACTACCAACAAAAATGTCACCCATACAAAGCCTATGACAACCAAATTATTAGTAACTTTTTTACTACCAACAAAAATATCCAAAAAGTGCAATGACAACCAAATTATTAGTAACTTTTTTACTACCAACGAAAAAAAAAAAAAAAATACAATGACATAACCAAATTGTTGGTAACTTTTTACTACCAACGAAAATAAACAAAAAAAAATAGAATGACAACCAAATTGTTATTAACTTTTTTACTACCAACAAAAATGTCACCCATACAAAGCCTACGACATTACCAAATTATTAGTAACTTCTTTACTACCAACAAAAATATCCAAAAAGTGCAATGACAACCAAATTATTAATAACTTTTTCACTACCAACGAAAATAAACAAAACAAAAAATAGAATGACATAACCAAATTGTTGGTAACTTTTTACTACCAACGAAAATAAACAAAAAAAAAATTGAATGACAACCAAATTGTTATTAACTTTTTTACTACCAACAAAAATGTCACCCATACAAAGCCTATGACAACCAAATTATTAGTAACTTTTTTACTACCAACAAAAATATCCAAAAAGTGCAATGACAACCAAATTATTAGTAACTTTTTTACTACCAACGAAAAAAAAAAAAAAAATACAATGACAACCAAATTGTTGGTAACTTTTTACTACCAACGAAAATAAACAAAAAAAAATAGAATGACAACCAAATTGTTATTAACTTTTTTACTACCAACAAATATGTCACCTATACAAAGCCTACGACATAACCAAATTATTAGTAACTTTTCTACTACCAACGAAAATAAACAAAAAAAAATTACAATGACAAAACCAAATTGTTGGTAACTTTTTACTACCGACGAAAATAAACAAAAAAAAATTACAATGACAAAACCAAATTGTTGGTAACTTTTTACTACCGACGAAAATAAACAAAAAAAAAAATAGAATGACATAACCAAATTGTTAGTAACTTTTTTACTACCAACAAAAATGTCACCCATACAAAGCCTACGACATAACCAAATTATTAGTAACTTTTTTGCTACCAACAAAAATAATGTCATAACCAAATTGTTAGTAACTTTTTTACTACCGACAAAAATGTCACTCCAACATAACCTACTGTGGCGAGAATGAAATGTGAACAGAGTATACCAGGAACGATCAATGGTTTTCTACCATTTTACACCGTTTTATAGGCGCATCATCAATGTAAATAGTCGAAACACGTCTTACAAGACTCTTTCATAAAACTGTAGTGAAACTAACGGAGCAGAGCATTTATGTTTATAGCAATGTCTGCACGGGAGCTCACCGTTAATATTCCTGCGTTTATCTAGCACCTTTGCAATCGTACACAAAGACACTCAAATGTCACAGGGTGGAGCGTAACTACTTACGGCAATAAAATTTTCATGCGTAATTATTTAGAAATATTGTTCAAGCGTTGAAACAAAGGAAAATAAATAAGTTGTTGAAATACAAACGACTGTTGCAGTATATCAACGCGAATACACACAAAATTAATCTTTTTTTATATTTAATTTAAAAATCTGCAAAACTCATTGAAAACTAGCAAATCCTTGTAAATGAATTTAAAAATCACCTATGCATCTCAAAAAAAATTACTCATCAATTCATTTCATCTTTTCATCAATAATAATAAAGAGAATTTGAGCAGCAAAAGTTGATCAAATAGGCTGAAAGACCCGATATCGATAACCATTTAGCGGAAACCAATTTTTTGTAATTATATATTATAAACTTTTGCTTTTGTACCATTTCTACATAATAAAGCTGTTTGTAGGTATAACAAAAAAAAATATGGTACATTCGTTAATAAATCATGCAAAAAAAAAACACGACTACATCTACTAAAGTACAGTAATTACCTGTACCTACGACTTTCTCGATCTCTGTCACGGTCATCCCGGCGCCTTTCCCTGTCCCGGTCACCATCTCTGAAATTAAGACTTGTTTTTATGAATCATTGTTTCATCCTTGGTTTGAGTGCAGTACAACATTTTCAGTAATGGTCCGAGTAAAGCTAAATCGCCTTTATTGTAATTGATTCCGACTGTCGTGAAATAAACGGGGCCGAGCACTTAAAGAATCACAGTGTCAGCACGGGATTTCACTATCGATATTCCTGCGTTTATCAAGCACCTTCGCAATGATCCACAAAAACACTCAAATGTCGCAGGGTGTAATTTATAGTATACGAGAGCGTAACAAAACAATTTAAACGGAAATATGTAATGCGCAGCTTATTTATAATTTTTCACAAACGGGAGAGAAAATCTATTCCTCAGCTGTTGAAATCGTGAGAGAATAGATATTGGTAATTTTCCAGTTACTGATACCAAACAATACGCATGCGTGAAAATCATGCGGACGGCATGGTATGTTGTCAGGTCTCCTTATTTTAATTTATAATCATTTGCAACTATTGGTGCTTATACTGCATGCAAGTTAATGGTTGCAAATGGTGGGTGCTTATGCTTAGGTTAGGGTTAGTTTAAGTTCGCCACCCTTTAGACCGACTGGTAGTTTAACCCTCAGTGGTTTAATTATTTTTTATTTTATTTTACGACAGTTTTTATAGCGAGACAAGAAATCGGGCAATGTCGCAAATATTGGCCTGAAGTTGTTGCGTTTACTTCAGTCCATTCATTAGTATCAGTAACTGGAAGATTACCGATATTTATTATACGAGTATGGAATGTATATAATTAGTCCAGGGAATATAACGTCAAGCAATGCTTATGGTGCGTACAAACTTTTATCTTAGTTTTTTTTTTCACGTTTTAATCACGGGGAGGTTATGTCTATCATTTTGACATTTCGAGGTTGCATAAGCGTGATTTTATTACATTATGAACAAGAGTTTGTGATGCAATTAGTGGGCCTTTTGAAGTTTTTACGGAGCTAGGGTATTGCACGCAACACGTTGTATCCTGGCAATAAATACAGACCTCCAAAGTCAAACTGGCTAATGGGGAGGAGGACCACCGATAGCCTTCTCCCGACCATTATACGGAATAATGTAACAGCGAGGCAAAATTATTAAATATTTACCTGGAATAACTTTTTGCTTTGTGGTTTCTGGGCGACTCCTCGCGCCTGTCATGGGGCGACCTCTCGCGGTCCCTATCCCTGTCGTTCATTTGTTTAAGTGTAGGTGACCGACTGCCCTGAAAAGAGGAAATTAAAATTAAAATAATGTTTAAACCTATGTTAACATAATGTTTCACCAAGTGATCAATGAAGAACAAGTATATGACGGAGAAAATTACCGTCTGAAGAGTTGAATACTTCTCAATCGCAAACACAACATTGATGGAAACATTAAACTTTTCGTTGAATACTTCTCAATCACAAACGCGACATTGATGGAAACATTAACTTTTCGTAATACTGTTTGCAACTTCTAACAAAAAAAAAACACAACACAATCGCTTCGTTTACAATGAATCTAGTAACAAATACAATCAATCTCTTCGTTTACAATGAATCTAGTAACAAATACAATCAAACGAAAAAGTTTTGTTACCCGGTCCACCGAACACTAAAGGGAATCAGGAGTTTTGTTTACCGCCTCACCAAAGACCGAACGGGATCTGGCTGATGAAAGGCGCGGGAAAACGCGTCCACGGATCTCGTTTAATAAAAAAGAGGTTCGCGAGCACAACACGCGGAAGGTTTCGTACACACGCACACGAGAAGTAAATTAAAAAAAAAAACGCTATGCGGGTAATCCGCACCGGCGTCGTTTTGGGATTTCAAGGGAAATACGTCAGACTCACCTCTCTATCGCTCATACTTTTCGGGACCCCACTTTGAACGGCCGATTCGCTCGGCGCTGCTGTTTCGGGACTAGAAGGGGGTGCGAGCGGACGGCGGGCCGTGCGTTGTGAGTGTGTGCCCCTGCGCGCAAAACTAAAATGGCCGACCAACGCCGACCGTCCGGAAATTGCGTGCGTTTTGTTTGTTCGATTCGTGACGATGCGGCGCTCCGATTGGTCGGCGGGCGCCCGAACGCCGCAGGGCCGCCAACATCGAACATTATCATTATTATAATCAACGGCGCGAATTATAATGAAACTGATTTTTACGTAACCGATTGAAATATACGGTACAAATCTGGTTATTCGGTCAAAAAATAAGTTACAGAATTATTGTAAATATATATGTTGTTCTTCGCCCAATTTCATCCTTTTTGGAACGTCCTTCAGTAGGTTTAAGGCACATCTTAAATTTATTGATTTATCGCGATGTAGTATTTCTGTTTAAACTGTTTGAAATATTCAATTTATTGGTTAAGTATTATCGTTATTTTCTTCTATAATGTGTACTTTGTTACGCTTTGTTAATTGTTAAAATATTAAGATTTGATTATTAAATTAGTTTGTCCTGTCCCAAAGACTGTTTATTTTTAAGTTATAGTTTTAGAAACAAGTTATTATTTGTAAAAAGGATGTACTGTTAAAATAAATAAATATGCCATGAGATCGAAAAGTCGAAAATGGTTGGCAGCCCTTAAAACGTAACCTAACCAACAATGTATACTGTTATGTTTTATACATATTATGTAATTTATTTAGCAAAAAGTGCTGAATAAAGTTATTACTATTATTATATAACGGCTGAGGTTATATTAGCCCCGCTGAGTACGAAAAGACATTGTTTTTAGGTGGAAATAAATGTGCCGACGAGCAAATCACGTTCCGAAGAAGTGGTACGGATTTCTCAGTTTGCTTTACGCGATACTTTGCAACCATAGCTTGAAAAATTTCACGTTTTAAGATCTTGGTGAAGAATTTAAACCAAATCCAACCTGATCAACACTTCGATCAGATATCTGTGGAGTAAACAAGCGTTTACTGGCAAAGTTCTTTAGCGGCCACATTTTCCGGATGAATCTGAAGAATCCGCGTAAAAAAAAAACACTTACTTCTATTACAAAATAAATCTAAAACAATTTTATACTAAATAGGTTTGAGCGGTAGACCAGCGGTGTCTTTTCAAACGTGAAAGTTAAACTTTGCTACTTTATATATTTTATAATACCAGGAAACAAAGACTAAATCCTCTGTTCACAAGCGCATTGTTAACCTTGGAGCACTCGTGCTATAAGCATTTCACTCACACTTATGCTAAAATAGTCATACTTTCAGACAGGGTTGAGATTTAGAAATAGTGAGTTTATGTATTACTGCTACTGATAAATGCAACTTGAACAATTAGGCATCTCCAGCAATTTCTAGAGAGAACTTATTCGTACTATATGTTTTAAATTCCAATAAGCAAATAAATTGTCTAAAAGATAGTAAATATTAGTTCAAACTGGTTTGATTTACATCCTGATAAGGCAAATTATGAAGCGTGAGAGAAATGCTTGCATTACACCAAATGACGAGTCGACAGTTTAACCAAGTGAGGAAAATGTGTAGCTGATAATTTTTGTGGTTAGAACATAGTGAATTTTCCAGATTTGTTGTTGTAAAAATAAGACATCACATGAATGCCCTTAAAATATTTATAGGTTATATTTTTTGCCCGACTGTGTCTTGTAACTGGAGGGTTTTACGGGGCCAAGAGAAAATGCTATTGTTGCAAACTGTTTATGATAATTAGTCCCAAAAGAAATGATTCATTCAAAGAGGTTTGTTGTAAACATTAAACATCACACGAACGCAGTTTTAGAGGGTTTTATGCGGCCAAGAGAAAATGTTATCATTGCCAATTGGTTGTGTTAACTAGTCCAAAAAGAAATGATTCATTCAAATAGACAAATTCAATGGCAAATCGTGTATGTGAAATTTGGAATGGAATATTTGTAACATTTTACAGAATTATATTTATGAATGTATTTTGAGCAAATTTAGAAAGTTTTAAGTCAATAAAAAAATTTTATATTACGATTTCTGTGGCAATGGTAATGAGAAATATTTATACGTGACATTATATATTTTAAAGTTGGCTGAAAGACCTCGGTCGATGGCCTGTTGTATTTTGATGCATCTCGAGCACAATAAATTGTATTATATATATTTAAAGGTTGTGTTTCATCGGATTTTTAGTCTACGCATCCGAAAACAAACTTATGAAATGAGAGCATACTCCCGCAATATGGGATAAAACGCTCTTGTTACAAATGACTCTCTATGGTCAAGGTATTCTATTCGACGCACCCCCATTAACACGTTCACTGCCACCGACGCGCTAGTGCGTCCGACTTTATATTTGCGTAAATGCAATCCCAATTGCGGTGGCAGTGAACGTGTTAAGCACATACAAATTTATGTATGCATTACACTGTCCACACGGGCAGCGTGTGAGGGAAGCAGTCCCCAACCGCCTTGAGATTAGAGTAAGCGCATGCAATTAAAATAAATAAATACCTTCATCTCTACACGACCTAACCACAAACTCCATCGTACAAGACCGCAACAATCACTACTGTAAATTATGAATAAAAATCGAAGCACCTTTGTGAAATAAACAAAGCCGAACATGCAAACAAACAAAACAAACAATTCGCGTCCGCGGTTGGCGACATCCCGAGCGCTGCGTTTTCGTGCGAATATCTGCGGAAAAAGAGGGCCCCCCGCCGCCGGCGACCGATCCGGCAGTCGCGCCCCCCGCGGTTAACGAAATTGGGTAAGTGATTACGACTCACCTTATATTCCGTGGAAATTTGCGTGAAAATTGTTCGAGCCTCGTGGTGGATTGTTTTGTCGATGGCGGCCGTTGGCTATAAATAAGTTGAAGTTGGCCGCGGTGCTCGAACTCAGTCGTACCAATCGATGAAGAAATAATCAATCTAAATTCCGCTGCCTTTTAATACACTTTATAGTATAATTATCTAATGTCTAATAGATATCCAATCAATTAATGAATGTTTATCAAAACGTAACGTAATTATTGTAAATGTATAATTAAAATATACCGGGTAACTAGGGTTGCCACCTTTCTGCTAACCCAGACCGCGATAAAGTGCTTCAACAAAAAAGTATACAGTATGTTTTTTTTTTATCGTGGGCCATAGGATTTTAAATGCTAAAAATTATACCTTATGTTAATGTATATTTTATCATAAAATTTTAAAAGAAATTTTAATAAGTAATAAATCAATTATTTTTCTACATGATGCGCTGCATAAGAATAACTTAAACATGTTTTATTCCATTAAAAAATGAAATTATTTAGTATAAATAACTGAGCAAAAATAATCAAAGTACCTTGAATTTACGAAATGTCAGATTGATTAGTGAGGCAAGAAATCAAACGGATTTCATTCTTGAAAATGTCCATTTATACTATTGAAGAACGGGTGGAATTTGTAACGGCAGTTATAAGAGGTTTGTCCAGCAGGGAAATAGTTGTGTTTTTCTACAAGAAGTCGGGAAATTTTTATTTTAGAGAAATAGTTGACAACTTTTCTGCAGCGTATCCAGATCGTTCGGTTCCGAGCAAAAGCACTTTTTAATGGATAAAACATGTTTAAATGATTCTAATTAAGCGCATGTAGGAAAATAATTGATTTATATTATCAACTAAAATTTTCTTCAAAATTATATGATAAAATATACATTTACACGAGGTATAATTTTTGGCATGTAAAATCCAATGGCCCACGATAAAAAAAACATACTGTTTACAAGCACAGTTATAATTGGAGTGATTGCACTTTACGGTCAAACTCCCGATTTTTAACTTTCGTAGTGTAACATGAGTTTTCTCGTGCCGTGCGTACAATTAAATATATGGTGGACGTTGACGTATATGCGAAACTGAACAAATAAAAATTGGATTTTTCGGCTTGAAACACGTTTCCGCACAAAATTTTTTGCAAGTACCTCAATAATAACACGTATAGAGTCCCCATACAAAAAAATTCCGAAATCGAGAGTTTGACCGTAAAGTGCAATTCACCGTTATAATTATCTATCGGATGTGTCCAATAAATATCCAATCAATTAATGAATATTTATCAAAACATGCATACAAATACCGAGTGACTAGGGTTGTCACCATTCTTCTAACCCACACCGGGACAAAGTATTCCAACAAAGAGTAAGTACAAGCACAGTTTTTCCACACGCGTAATCCTTAAGTTCCTAAATATAATGGGTTATTATTTAAACAATACGTTTACTACTCACTAGGCCAACGTTTCTCAAAATACATATTATGCAATCTATCAGTGACGGTTCGCGGGGTTTTTTCTGGTACGGCCGAGGAACAAGAGGTGGCAATACAGACAGGTAGGCTCAGTTGCAGAGACGGCTGGCTGCGTGTATTACCACCTCTTGTTCCTCGGCCGTACCAGAAAAAACCCCGCGAACCGTCACTGCAATCTATCTAGCAAAAGTGCTAAATGAAGTTGTTTCTATTATTAAAAACTGGCGGATCTTTCGAGTGCCCCCTTAAATCCGTCCCCCTCCGCAGAATATTGTTATCGTCAGCGGCTACTCGTGGTTCTGGGTAGAGGAGGTTAAAGGTACGTTTACACCAGCGGCGGCTCGTGGATTTCCGTAGGCGAGGCAAAGACAAAGATGCCGCTCGTGCCGCACTACTTACTCTAATAGAGGAAGCAAGTATTCCGTTGCTTTTTCGGTTAAATTTTCTTCCGTTGTCTCATCGCCGAACATCCACGAGTTGCCGCTAGTTTACACTCAAGTAATTTCCACATGCAAAACTGTGTGTGTGTTGGAGTTGACACGTTCAGTTTACCTTGCAAAATTAATTCGTCGACAGAATCTCCAAAAAACTGTTGATTTTTGGTATAAAAAAAAAATGGAAAATATTGGTGAAAAATTTCTCCGGCTGCGGGGTTTGTATTATTTAAAAAAAAATATAAAATCGAAGCGGTAAGATAGAAAATGCACCAGCCTCATGTAAATTTTCTAGCACGACAGATTTTATCCAAGCCAAACTTTTTGACCGCATTATTAGGTTTATACGCAACGATTTACTTGCGCAAAATGGCACAAATTGCATGAGCGTCAGTGACGGTTCGCGGGGTTTTTTCTGGTACGGCCGAGGAACAAGAGGTGGTAATACAGATAGGTAGGGTTAGTTGTAGAGACTGCACCTATCTGTATTACCACCTCTTGTTCCTCGGCCGTACCAGAAAAAAACTCGCGAACCGTCACTGATGAGCGAGTAAACGTACCTTCAGACGGAAGTGCCGGTCGTGCTGCACTACTTCGCCTCTCGGTCAAATTTTCTTCCATAGCCTCCTCGCCGAACATCCACGAGCCGCCGCTGATTATCATTACTATTATTTATCGACTATTCAATTGATGTCTGAACTTTACTTTACGGTTCACCGCGTGACGCATTCACCAAACGACCGTCACCGTCATTCACAAATTATTATCTCGTGTGTCGCAATTACATCAAGTTGCGCGCAAACAACTCATTAAATCAATTGTTTCGCGTCTCCATCGTCACACGAAAAAATAATTGCCGAAAATTGATTTATGAAATTAAAACGTCAATTATTCAAATTTTGGACTTGTTGCAAACGTATTGAATAAATTTAATAAATACGAAATACAGCTTGAATATGCGATTATTCAACCTGTTTTGCAGAGTCCCGAAAACAGGTTGAATAATTACATATTCAAGCAGCGGCGGCTCGTGGATTTCCGTGGGTGAGGCAAACACAAAGATACCGCTCGTGCCGCACTACGTACTCTTATAGAAGAAGCAAATATTCCGTTGCTGTTTGGGGTCAAATTTTCTTCCGTTGCCTCACTGCCGAACATCCACGAGCCGCCGCTGTATTTTGTCCTATATTTTGTTCTGTATAATTGGTACACAACAGCACCATTATCAGCCTCTCTCGCTTTGTTGACTCGGCCGTAAAACGTCTCGTCTAATAAAGTGCTATATTATGGACTTGTTACATAAATAGCCCATTATAATACATACATTAGCTATAATTATTGGGTCTTTTAGCCAGTGGCGGTTTCAAGGGGGGGGGGGGGGTAATCGGGTAATTACCCCCGCTAAGAATTTGTTGCTTATCAATTTTTATTGGTAAAAATTACTGATATTCCATATTCCAAACAAATAATATAACTGGTACATTTTTCCAACGCTTTGAAACGTTGGAAAATGATTTCACGGAACAGGTGTATGAGAGCGAAAGCACCAGTTTATTTTTTTTAATTACCCCCTCTAGACTAGTTGGCTGGAAACGCCCTTGCTTTTAGCCTCCGATTTGGTTAACAGAGGGCTTGGTAGGAATGAATTAAAAAAAAAGAAAAACACGAAGAAATGCCTAATTTACATTTTCTGATGACGCTTGTTTGCGTCTATAAAAACAAACGTTTTCGCTCATATCTTAAAAAAAAACCAGTATATATTTGCACACCATTACCTCCCATTAAATTTTATCTCCATCAGTGCTTTTACAAAACAATAAAAACAATCGCTTTCCATTGTCACATGTCGATTTGATTAAAAAAAAAAACAAGTATACGACGCCACCTACGATAAGGTCAAGCGCGTTTTGTTGATTCCGTGCGTTCTTGGTAAAGACGAGTGTTTCTACAACTTGTTCACACACACACACATGCACGTGTCGTCCGGATTTTCCAACGATAAAACCGAACGCGGCGGATTCCTGCGAGCCGCCGAGAGCAGGTTTTATTAGTGGTCGTCGGTCGCTCTCTTGCGTTTCTCCTTTTTTTTTTTCGTATTGCTCGCACCACCGCCGCGCTTATAAATAAATATACGTTTTCGTGAGAGAAAAGATGTCCCCGCCGCCGCCGACGCGATAAACGCAACGAGATATCAGCGCCTGGCCAAATATTCTCTGTCGTTCGCGGTGGTGACCCCGTGGATCGCGCCGCTCCGTGAATTTGTTCGTGGTTTTTGTTTTTTTTTTTCGTTTGTTTAAAATGGACGCCGTTGGTTTTGTTTCGTTGCTGCTTGTGTGTTTGGCGATCGTCGATTGTCAACAGTTGATGAACGCGACGACCGCCGAGTCCGACGTGGGGTTCCCCGAACACGAGCGTCTCGACGTCGAAAGGTCCAGCGTAAGTTGACTTGTGCATTCGCCATTTAATTAATTGAATTACGTCCAGCGTAAGTTAAAGAAATATAATCCGTTTTTTTTTAAATGTAGGATTGTTAAAATAAGGCACAACAATCCTATATATTAAAAATGTTTCACCACGTGTTAAAGGAGAACCAAATTCAACAAAAAAAAATATAATCCCGTTGTCACGAACAAAAAAAATATAATCCCGTTGTCACGAACAAAAAAAATATAATTCCGTTATCACAAACAAAAAAAATATAATCCCGTTGTCACGAACAAAAAAAATGTAATTCCGTTGTCACGAACAAAAAAAAAATGGATGGTTAGTATAGCCAAGCTAAAGAATACGAGTTTTGTATGCAACAGTAAAAACATTGAACTTCCCTCGTTACTTGATATTACCACTGTAAGTTCTCTAATTTTAATGATTCTTAAAGATGTGATCGCAATTATTATGTGCTTGATTTAAGTTATGTACTGTTGCTTGAATAGAATAAATTAAATTATTATTTAAAAAATGGTGATGTGGCCATCATGTTACTTTCTCCGACTTATAGTATCATAGCCATTTATATTAACGTTTTCATGGTTTACTTTGAATTGAAATCATATTTTAAATGCACATCGAGCGTTGTGTAAACTCGGATAAAACTGACGTTTGAAACGTCAAAATTATGAAACATGGAAAAATTATACTTCAAATTCAAAAACTCAGTTTACTCAAAAACTAAAGAGATTTCGAAAAAAACTTATTCTTTAGAAGTTGTTCATTTTGGTATTCTCTACAATTATTATTCATACAAAATTTCCTGTAACTATTATCGTTTCATAATTATGAATCAAAAACTGAAAAAAAATTAATACATTTTTTTCTCGAATAGCAATGATTTTATGAAAAATATTTTCAAGCAAAAGATGTTCATTTCTTTATTGTCTTCAATGTTTGTTTAAATCTTTTTGTGATATTTTTTATATTTAAGAAAATATTGGCAAAAAACAAAAAACAGTTAAGGTAAACGCCCACTTCCGGTGTACGAAATTTTACCAAAAGCTTTTCAGTTCTTCGGATTATCAAATAAGACGTATGTTAAAAGTTTCATATCAATTGCTGTATTAGTTTTTGAGATACAGCGCACACAGACAGACACACACACACACACACACACAGTAGGACAGACACACACACACACACACAGACACAAAATTTTTTTTTCCAGAAATTGTTGAAATGGTATCTAGGGACCCTAAAACGGATATTTCCGCAAAAAAAAATTTTGAAAAAAAAATCACGATCACAATACTTTCTCGTACTTCGTAACGGAGAAAGTAATAAAAAAAAAATGTTTTATCTGTACCGAGTGGCCCGAATTCGATGTTTTTCTAGGGTATCGCGGTAACCTCAAGAGTTTGAAAAGAATGTGATGTACACAGTTATGGCCTCAATCTTATTAGCAGATAATGGCTAACTGTGACGGTTCGCGGGGTTTTTTCTGGTACGGCCGAGGAACAAGAGGTGGTAATACAGATAGGTAGGGTCAGTTGCAGAGACCGCACCTATCTGTATAGCCACCTCTTGTTCCTCGGCCGTACCAGAAAAAAACACGCGAACCGTCACTGATGGCTAACTTGATTATTTTTCGAGACATCAATTGCTGGCCATTTTAAAATACGATCGTCGGCAATTAAATGTCGCCGTTGTTCCGGGATGCCGTGTGAATATATATTTTTTTCGTTTAACTAAAATCGGTTAAGAAAATGAATAATGGTTAGAAAAACAGTTTGAGAATGTGAAAAACATGATAATAATAATGCCGACAAAATACGATCGCCGGCAATTAATTGTCGCCGTTGTTCCGAGATGCCGTGTGAATATATTTTTTCGCATCTTATTAAATAATACAAACGCTGTTAAATTGTTTTTGATTGAGAAAGTTGTTGTTATTCGGCCGAATCATTTTCTCCACAGGTGACGTACAATCAAATGATGGCAATTTCATTACCCAACAGATGACGTCCAATCAAATGATAGCATTTTCATTACCCAACAGGTGATGTCCAATCAAATGATATCGGTTTCATTGTCCAACAATTTAGTTGTTACTATGGTTACGATTCGTTCGCCTACGGCTCGTGTTGCAAACTTCACCCGAGTGGCAATGGCCAACTTGTTCACGAGTTTAATACTATACTTTTTCGCATCATATTAAATAATCACCTAAAGATTTTTCTGTTTGTATTAAATTATAACGAATAATTTTTCTATTTGGAAATTGCGGCAGTTCGCTGACAAAAAACGAATCGTAACCATAGTAACAACTAAATTGTTGGGCAATGAAACCGCTATCATTTGATTGGACATCACCTGTCGGGTAATGAAAATGCTATCATTTGATTGGACGTCATCTGTTGGGTAATGAAATTGCCATCATTTGATTGTACGTCACCTGTGGAGAAAATGATTCGGCCGAATAATGGCCAACTTTCTCACTCGTTTAATAATATACTATTTTTTTCGTGTAACTAAAATCAGTTTAAAAAAAAAATTAATAATGGCTAGAAAAACATTTTAAGAATATAAAAAACGAGTTCAACAAAAGCAATGTCGAAATTATTATCTAAAAATTATAATTAATAATAAGTAAAGTACATCTAACCGCCTTTCTCAGTTTGGGATGCCCTGTATAAAATATATCTGTATTTTTTGTTGTAAATCAATGAGTGCAATTTACGGCGTAATAGTGTTTTCTTTTTTTTTTTTTTCCTAGACAAGAATACCACTCTACATACCGGGAAAGTGTCCCGATAATCAGCTTCTGTATCCGGGGACCCAGAAAAACGATTGGGTGTGCGATTGTCGACCAGGTAAATAAAAAAAATCCACGTCTGTGATCAAATGGTTAATTTCAGTGCGGAGCTTAAAATAAACACTTCATTCGTTTGTTATGTACCGGGTGACCCAGGGATCTGTAAAAGCCCTATAACTTATTTGCTATCTTAATTTGTTTTTATATACCGGATGACCCAGGGATGTGTAAAAGCCCCATAACTTATTTGTTATTTGGGATATCGACTAGTATTTTTCATAACTCATTCTACTGTCCCAGTATCAATAACAGAACAAAGTTATGTTTTTTTTTTAATGGAACACCCCATATTTTATACTTTATTTTTAACACTCTTGAGAAGCTGATGAAAATAGTATAAGATACCATGGGTCTATTATAGACGGTTGGTTGGTTATGGGAAAGTTTGTGGCAAAAACGTGAACACATTGAAAAAATTACAGAGGCGTTCCTAGCAAAGATAGCGTCACTTTTTATACACTGGAGAATTTTCCACATCATGAAGAATAATACAAATCGGCTTTGGTTCTTTTTTGTTCATAGCAGACAGGGAGTCAACATATGCAAAATATTCTTGAATCTTGGAGGCGTTCACTTCGTGGTACATTTTCAATTTCGATATAAAGAAAACACTTAACTTTTTTATACCACTTTTATTTTACTTTACGTGACTAGTTTCAATTACACGGTAATCATTATCAAACTCAAGTAAAATAAAAGTGGTATAAAAAAGTTAAGTGTTTTCTTTATATCGAAATATGCAAAATAATGGATAACTATTTTTTTTTTAATGGAACACCCTATATATCTTGCCACCAATGCATGGAATTTTTAATAAGCTTTCCAATGATGTACAATTTGTATAATGAAATATCAAGGATTCTTGAGATTTATCCATAAAAAAATTTTTCTTTTGTTACCTTCTGCCGATTTTTTGGATTTTCAGCCAAAACTATGCATTTTCTGGAAAAATTATAAAAGACCAAAGTTGTAGAGCGGAAAATTTCTCATCGATATGTCTTTCAACTTTTCAAATAATGCATGTATTGTCCCCCAGGGCGCGCGTTTTTTTTCAATTTTTTTATTAATAAATAGCACCATACTTTATTTCCGCGCCCTCTAGCGGAAAAACGGTAAATTATAGGAACATTCAAATGACCCATTTTCCGCTCTACAACTTTTAATAGAAGCAATTTTTGCCCAAAACGCATAGTTTTCGCTGAAAATGAAATAAGGCATTTATAAAAACAACAATTTTTCTGAGTAATGCCACAGAGAAGATTGAATTATATAACAAGTAATTTGCCTGTTAAAAATAGCTATCAAAATATGTGTTTTTTTTTGCTGCAAACAGAAATGGTTAAGTTTGAACCCTTTGCACTCGTATTTATTAGTGATAACACGTATTGTGTCGACATACGAGTGCAAAGGGTTAAGGGCAGGGTACCCATGCTTTTTTAGAGATGTATTAATGTGATTTAAACCGTTATTCAAGTAAAAGTTAATTTTTTTTTGGTGTAATGACTTCTATTTACAGGCGAATGCCATTTTGACAGTAATTTTTTTAAAATATTTAATGACAAAGAAAATAGATTATTGCAATCAGTCGGCCTTAATTTAGGACGAAATATAATGCAATTTTGCCCTGTTAAAACAACAATATTATTAAATATTCTGACAAAATTTGAGTAAAATTGGTTCATGTAAACGGCTAAATTAAACTGTTTTTAATTGCAATAATGTTGAAAGTTTTGCGTCTCTCGCAATATAAAAAAAATAGTATGTTGGATATTGTTCACATTTTGTCACACTGTAGATGCAATTACTCTGATTATATTAATTTGCGTCCCGAGTCAATCGGATGACAACTTTGATCGCTTTTTATCACTGGTGGTTTCCGAGGTATATGATAGTTTTGTTGCCTACCCAGTAGGTGTCGATTTTTGTGGATTTTTAGTCTAGTAGTGCAACGAACTGGCGTCCAGGCTGGCTGGTAGCTGCATTCGATAACATTGGCCTCCTCACCTGCAGTACCATTTCATTCCAAAATTTAAATGAGGCAAAACATTTATGTTGACTGCGTTACAGGGCGTCATATATAATGTTTTGTCTGGATATAAAATGAATTTTGATATTTCTGCAAATTGCCTGACTTGAAAATTCGTTTATTATCGACTGACTAACTCCAGAAAGATGGTCAATTATAACTCGCGGTTTAACCGGCTTCTACTATATTTATAATAGTAACATTTAATACAACAGAAGGAAGAATTAATTAAATTACTATTGTAAATATGTCTCAGGTAAAATTTAAATCGAAAAACCTATTTAGACACAAAAATTGAAAAAATATTTCAGACAAAATGGATTTTTGGAAAAAATTTTTTTTTTGTATATTGTTTGTTTTCATATTTTTTACAACGATTGTTAATTTAAATTGTTTATTAAAACAAACTGTTTATAAAATATACTTATTTGCAAAAGGCTGTCATTTTTTGGCACCGACTTCTTATTTAATTATTCAAAAATATAAATAACTTTTATCAGAACAGAAAACCACTCGGAGAAAGTTAAAATTCAATCAGGAAATTCAAAAGCATAACCTATTTAATAACCATTAAAATAAATACATTAGAAAATATATGAAATATTAACGAATGGGCAAGTTGCATCAAATATTCTTATTCCTGAATATGAACCCGGTATTGAAATTTAGAAATGCAATCAACATTGGGCGCTTAATCGTTTGTATACATGACAACACCATAATGTAGACATTCTAACGCCAGGGCATGCTTTTTATCTTGGACAAGTGGCCACGTTACAGAAAAGTTTCCTCTGGTCTTCTCGTCGATATGCTTCGAATCAATGGAACATTTGTTCCGGTTATTAATTGGCCTTGAATTAATAAAGCTCGCAGACATGTGCGGGGGCACCAGTCACCGTAACACCGAGTCTATAGTTAGTCTTTATGACGAAAAGTCCAAGGCGGTCGAATATGGCGCACTCTGTGGGCCGTTCTTAGCAATATCTGAGTGGTCTCCCCCCGTTAATATACATTAGAGACCAAAAATTTAAATATTAAAAAAAAAACAAAAAATATTCATTGTAGCAATAGCCAAGAAAGTAAATGTTTTAATAAATCAAATTATAGAAACTATCGTACTTTTTTAATATTAAAATGTGCATTTCTGTAATATTTTTATTAGTATTTGACATGTGTTTTACTTTAACAATAAACATTTTCTTCCAGCGTATTTATACTATCCACCCAAGGACGGATGCTTCCCCGCCTACAGAAAAGGACCGTGCCCCGAAAACGAACACCTGATCCTTCCCAGGGGCGACTTCAACCCGATCTGCACGGCCAATCCATGCAAGAAGGACGGTTTCGTACAGTAAGCACCGGTGACGACTCCTGGTACGGCCGGATAATTCAGATCTGTATTACCATCTCTGCTACCTCGGCCGTACCCCGAGTCGAATGGTCGTGGAAGAGTAAAAAAATAAACCATGACCGCGTTTTGCTGTACCATGAGTTGAATGGTCGTGGAACAGTAAAAAATTAACCATGACTGCATGATTAATTAATTTCTCACTTAATCCGTGGTGAAACATAATTATATAATTGATGCGTTTTTTTCGCGCTCACAGATACAAAGGGCAGTGCGTCGAGCTGAACAAACCGGGGGCCCCCTGCAAGCCGATCGCGGAAGGCGGAGGAATCTTCGGCGTGAACACCACCACCCTGAACCTGGAGTGCGTCCTGGGCACGGACCGCCTCTCCATCATTCAGGTACCTACGAATTGCCCACCTGGAAGCCAGAGGGATCGCACTAACCGTTGCAGACAACACGTTTGATCAGACACGCGAACACTACACCAGTGCTTTTTTTTTATAAACGAAACAATTTTAGTAATTTCAATTGAATAAATCTAAAAAACAAAAAAAAAACAAGGTTTTAACTTTCAGATTTCAGAATTGCTAGCAGTGACGGCTGGGTGACTCATGGTACGGTGAAGTTATAAAAGGATTCCAAACTGTCGTAAAAGTGTGGAATGGATTTCCTGGAACGGCGAGCCTTTTCCCTTTCTGTGCAATAAGTGCATCGATCGGATGGGTATGATAGGTAGAGTACGTTTGAATAGAGAAGAACCTTGCGCACTTGGTTTTTAGCCGTTAGTCGAGTCTATTATGGAGAATAGGGTGTGGCAGTGTTTCGTTAGCGTAGTTGCTTCCGAGTTTCGAGTGTCATTCTGCTTTTTTATTGTTCGGTGTTTTGCTTTAATTAATTTTTCCTGTGTTTATAAAAATCAGTTCTTTTCAGAACTTACTGTACGATAGTGGTTTATATTGGCTGTTTTATTTTTGATTAAATCATTTATCGCTGCATTCCGATGGCCGCCGAAAGTAAGTGT
Source organism: Ocypus olens (assembly GCA_910593695.2). Lineage (NCBI taxonomy): Eukaryota > Metazoa > Arthropoda > Insecta > Coleoptera > Staphylinidae > Ocypus > Ocypus olens. Next base: position 58,838,078 of record OU343053.1, read on the forward strand.
TTGTTGGGGAAACGTGGACTAGTAATTCACTCTCAATCTCGTGAAATTATCTGTACAGTGTTTATGGAATGCGAAGCGATACAGATGCTTTTGAAGGCGGCACCTATATTGGGATTTTCACGTATTATTTTCTGCCCTCCGAAATACAGGGTTAGTCAAAATGAATAGGACAATAAGAAAACTATTTTTAGACGAATGTATGTTTATTGTAACCAAACTACAGCTACATATGGACAGATAAACTATCAAAGTTTAATTTGGCAACACACATGTACGTTAATGCCGCTAGGAGACGCTGTTTTCAAAATGGCGCAATCAGGCAAGGAGAAGGCGTTTTGTGTGATGACATTTGCTAAAACAATGTCAGTAATTACGGTCCAGCGACAATTTCGAGCCAAGTATGCCAAGGAACCACCTCATCGATATTCCATTGCGAGGTGGGTAAAGCAATTTGAGGAGACGGGCTGCTTATGCAAGGGTAAAAGCACAGGACGACCACGTGTCTCCGAAGAAACTGTGGAATCCATTCGTGCATTCTTCCAACGAAGTCCCCAGAATTCGACAAATCGTGCAGCCATGGAATTGGAAGTTCCGCAAAAAACTGTGTGGCGCGTGTTACGCAAACGTTTGGAATTCAAGCCGTATAAATTCCAAATGGTGCAGGCTTTGAAAAATGCTGACTATTCAAAACGACACAATTTTTGTCACAAGGGGCGGCCATATCGAACATCTGTGAAGGCGAGAAAAAACTTTGATAGTTTATCTGTCCATACGTAGCTGTAGTTTGGTTACAATAAACATACATTCGTCTAAAAATAGTTTTCTTATTGTCCTATTCATTTTGACTAACCCTGTATATTTACTTGAATTACGCAAGCCACTGGCACAAGCGACTGTTGAAATCTCGCGCAACCTTGGGCTCTTCTCTATTCAAACGTACTCTACCTTTTCTGCACATTGGATCCCATTGGACATTGGCAGAAAAACTCACCGTCTCGGAAAGAATAATTTGGTCCCGGACACTTTACAACAGTTTGGAATCCTAATAAAAATTCAATTATAGCAGAGGTTGTATTACAGATAGTTGTGGTCTCTGCAACCGACACTACCTGTCTGTATTACCACCTCTTCACTCATGGTACGGTCGAGGTAACAATACAGAGATCTGTATTACCACCTCTTCACTCATGGTACGGCCGAGGTCACAATACAGAGATCTGTATTACCACCTCTGCTACCTCAGCCGTGTCATGAGTCACCGCCGAGAGTCGTCGCCGATCGCTAGTATTCTTTCATATTCTCTCCCATTCATTCATTCATCCATCAATAAAATGACATGCGTTTGGATAAACCTAGCTATTGAAAGTACCAGTGACGGTTCGCGGGTTTTTTTTTTTGGTACGGCCGAGGTAACAAGGCAATACAGATAGGTAGGGTCGGTTGAAGAGATCTGTATTACCACCTCTTGTTCCTCGGCCGTACCAGAAAAAAACCCGCGAACCGTCACTGGAAAGTACCAAGTGTCCAATAAAATAATCGCAACTTGGCTAGTGCAGTTTTGATCGCTATTTTTACGACCGGAAAATGGCACATTCCGCGTCCAACTCGTTTCCGCAACCGCAGCCCAATTCACGAAAAAAACACTACGGTTTATTTTCGTGCACACAATCGAATGAACGTACGTTTTGAAATAAAACGCGTATTGCGTAACGGCCGGCGGCGGGAGGAAGGGGGGAACGGCGAAGAGCGCCGCGGCGCCTTTAAATAGACAGATTCGCCAATTAACCGTAGAGACAATTGAACGCGCGCTCAAAAATAATGGCAGGACCCATCCTTTCCGTCGAGTTTGAAGTGTTCGGACACGTGCAAGGTAATTATAAACATAATTTTTTTTTAAACGATCTCCTGAGAATTTTTGTTACGTCAGGCTGTTTTTTCACGAAATACCTGAAGGAGCAGTGCGAATCGCTGGATATTTCTGGATGGGTGAAGAACACGAAAACCGGGACGGTGTACGGAAAGATACAGGGAGGCAAGACGAACGTCGAACACATGTGAGTTATTTTTAACGGGCGCAAATAAACAATCAGAAGAGTGCGAGTGTTTATTGGCGCCACGTCATCTGGTGGCCCAAAATTAAGATACAATCAATGAACCTTTGAATGTCGCACGTGATTTGCGACCGTTGCATTGCCAAGGACTATCCGGCGTGTCGGGGCGTTTAAAAAGGTGATGCCAATGACAAATTAGAAAATGATAGCAAAGTACAACCAAAATGACCTGTAAGACCCTTATCAAGCGGTAACGTTTCTGTTATTATGTTTACATATTTTTCGAAAATTAAAGATATTTTGAATTTTGAATTAAATCTTCGGATGAACCATTGCCAGATCAATGGATTTGGGAAGGAAAATCTTTTTTTTCTAAAATTGCTGGATTGAATACTTTGTGCCTGCGTAGACTATAGTCTATTTTTAATAAGATTACAGTCAAGGAAAGATAGGACCAATTTGACATTGTTCAGTGATTAGTTGAAATTGTGGGAAAACTCACACCGGACACATTCTATTCTCCATCTTTATTTTGTCTAGTGATCTTTGTCATTTTGATAGTTGGCATAAGGTGTAACATTCTGTCTGTCTGCGTCCGTCATTATATCCGTTCACGTGTTGCTGTTTCGTGTTTTTCTTATTGTTCTGTGTTGTTTCTTGACTTTTATATTTGTACCATGTCCGATAACGGTTCCGTCGATGAGTGCAATGAAAGTTATTAAAAACCCGCAGGGAAAATCTATTCGAATTGGGTCGGGCATTTGTGGAAAATTTATCTGTAGGATTAAAAAGCCCCCCGGGAAAGGGTAGTCGTCTAATAATTTGCCACATCGGGAATGAAAATGGGTTTGTAGAAGGTGGGTTATTATTTCAATCTAAAAACACAGGCGACTACCACGATGAAATGAATTCAACACAATTCGACGAATGGCTAATAAATATTTTGCCACGTTTAGAGGATAATGCGGTTATTGTAATGGACAACGCGCCATACCACTCCGTTAAATTTGTGAAGGTTCCAACAAAAATAATATAAAAAACATATTTGCTGGAAAAGGGGGTCGAAATAGATGATGACATGTTAAAAATTCAATTTTTAATTGCTGCCAAAAAATATGTTAGTAACCATCCGGTGTCCTATAGAATTGTTGAAATAAACACAAACCGACAAATTTTACGATTGCCACCCTACCACTGCCAATTAAATCCCATTGAGCTCGTATGGGCACAAGTAAAAGGGTATGTGGCAAAAAATAATAAAATTGCCAGATCTACAAAATCTTTTTCATGAGGGTTTGCGGCAAGTAACACCAGGAAAATGAGGTAAATCTGTCGAACACATAAAAAAGAAGAGATAGAATTGTACAAATTAGACAATATTGTTGAAAAAATGCAATTACAATTCAATGCGAACACCGGCTCATCTAATGAAGAAGATTTCTCTGATAGAGTATAAAAAAATTTGTGTAATAAATATATATTTAAAATGTGTATTATTTTCATTAAATTCCAAAATTAAACATCACTGCATTTTTTATTACCATTTCGTCATAGTACACAGTACAGGAAGTATAACATCCTTGAAAAACACTTTCATTAAATAAAATTTTAAAAGGTAAGTACGTTTTTGCTTTTATCATGTCAACACAACTCATATCACTGTAAATTAATTTGATATTTACACATGTGTATGACATGAAATTAGTGTTGCATTTTTGTAATCAAATTTATCAACTTCAAAACAAATAATTTTTTCTATATCCGTTATAAAATTCATAGTTTTTACATTATACATGTAATCCACTAGATTTGAATTTGGCACCAATATTCGTCACCAGATTCACATATTTTAATGGTGTAAATCAGTCTTCTAGTTACTGTAATCTTAAAAAAAATGGACTATAGGTAATAATGCACCTTTGAAAGTCCTGACAAAAGATTTTTTTTTAGAATATTATAATATAACAGAAGAGACAAATAGATATGTCAGACAGGTGGGAGAAAAGAGGGCTTTCGAAAAAAGAGAATTAAATATGATAGTAGTGTAGAGCAGTGAGGGTTCGCGGGGTTTTTTCTGGTACGGCCGAGGAACAAGATAGGTAGAGTCAGTTGCAGAGACGGCTGGCTGCGTGACTGTATTACCACCTCTTGTTTATCGGCCGTACCAGAAAAAACCACGCGAACCGTCACTGGTGTAGAGCATACATTGGGATAAATATTAAAGCAGTAATTAATTAATTAATTTCCGGAGAAGTATGGAGTGAGAAATCGACGAGAAATTAGCCATAAAATTCCAGGAGCATCCAACAAAAGGGGGTGCGGTTTTTGAATTTTTTTAAAGTATACTGGAACTCAAAATTAATGCAAAACCCGGAAACAAAAATGTTTTTTTTATTAAATCAGTTATTGCGTCAGAACAAACGATTACAATTTGGTGCAGGTTGAACAAAAAATACTGACAAAAATTCAATAATGTGTTGGCGCGCCGCGGTTATTAAATTTGCTTTATTTTTTGAATAAGTGTAAAAATCGTACACAAAAAATTGAAATAAAGCTTTTTTTTTTCTTTCGACTTAGGCGTATGCCATTCAGTCACGACATGTTTGTAATTAAACGAGCAATTGTATATAAATTTCGTAATTATATCTGCAAGACAAATGCGCACCATAATTCACCATTGATCTCCATGAAACGGCTCTACAATTCTATCCATTATTCCGTTGATATCTTTGGAAATAGTTTAAGTGAATTTTCTGCATTATTACAAAAATGACTGTAACTTCTGTGTTTCTTCTTCTTTATAAAAAAAGATTATTAATATTTCGATATAAAGAAAACACTATACCACTTTTATTTATTTTTAAATAAAAGTAGTATAAAAAAGTTAAGTGTTTTCTTTATATCGAAATTGAAAATGTACCACGAAGTGAACGCCTCCAAGATTCAAGGATTATTAATATTGTCACGGTTTATTTAGTTATTGTAGTTATCTTTAGATTAATTTGAATTTTAGGTATCTATGTTATACTTTAGCTTTATTTTGTATTTTCCCTGTAACTAGGTTTCTAATCTGTTGGGAAATAAATGATTATTATTATTATCTAATATGTAGCACACCTGTTCATTGTGATTAATTTTAGTTTTAAAATTTTTGAATTATTATTTATTTTTATTATACTGTAAAAAGGTGATTCACCGTTAATAAATGTATTATTATTATTATTATAAATATTAACATATACACACATAGTCTTGGCCTTTGGGCCATTTTTCTTCTTTCTTTCTAAGGCGAATAAAACGTACGTATTTATCGTCGAATTAAAGCAGTGTTGCATTACTTTCGAGCTCCAGTACGTTACGCAACCATAAATACTCTTCTTTCTTTTATTCGTTTATTTTTGTTTTTGCAATTATAATTACCTGAAATTTTGTTAAAGCTATGTACATCACTGAAATTCATAGGTTCTTACATAAAAATAATTACTTTTACATCAACAAATTAACTATGTTCCGCGTATAAACAAAACTTTAAATAAATCCGTGCCCGAAGGGCTAACAAAAATAAATCGCATCGTTTCTAGAAAAACTTACAAAAAAAACTTTTCCCGAGTGGTCAAAGGATTTTAGAAAAAAGGCAGCTTCCATGAACGGTGTCCCAGGTTTTTAGGGTAGGGGTGGGGGGTCTGCTCTCCTAAAACAAAATTCAACGAAGGACGATTTAACAAAAAAAAACCTGCGATATTTACGGAGGCCGCCAAACGCAAATCGAATAATCGGGGATTTGATTTCGGCGGGCTCCGTACGATATAATTTTCTAAAATAATCGTTTTGGGAGGATGAGGTTAACTGCCCGTCGAGGTCATTTGTATAATTCATCACCTGAAAATTATTTACATTTTTAACATATTTGCACCATTAACCCTTTAACGACCTCAACCCTCAACTTTTCACTCCATTAACACGTTCCTTTCTTTGAATAATACCAAATGTATAAAAATTATTTAGATAAAGGGTGGCTTTGTATTTCGGAACGTACGTTGCAGGTTTGATACGTCGCATCACGTCTTATAATAATAATAATATCAATTTATTCCCAACAGACAATTACAGCCTAAAAATGGAATTTTCGTAGATATATTACAAAATAGTATATATACATATACAGGGTATTTTTTTTATCGTGGGCCATAGGATTTTACATGCTAAAAATTATACCTTGTGTTGATGTATATTTTATCATAAAATAAAAAAGGCAATTTTAGTTAATAATAAATCAATTATTTCTCTACATGATGCGCTTAGTTAGAATAATTTAAACATGTTTTATTCCCTTAAAAAATGAAATTATTTAAAATAAATAACTGAGCAAAAATAATCAAAGTACCTTGAATTTCTGAAATGTCAGATTGATTAGTGAATTAATTTAATTTTTTAATGGAATAAAACATGTTTAAATTAATCTAATAAAGCGCATCATGTGAAAAAGTAATTTATTTATTATTAACTAAAATTTGCTTTAAAATTATATGTTAAAATATACATTAACACAAGGTATAATTTTTAGCATGTAAAATCCTATGGCCCACGATAAAAAAAACATACTGTATAAGCAAAACATTAATTTCAAACAGTTGTTCATATGACATAAAGTCAACGACGTGCTGAACGAATCTAAGACCGTGATTTTGTTTATCATGGCCACGCCTTATCTAAATAATTTTTATACATATGGTATAAGTACTCAAAATAAGCAGAACCAATAGAAAACCCGAAATTACACTAATTATTGATTCGTGATAAAAAAGTCAACTAAAAAAATTAAATTTGAGCTACTACGGCTCGTGGTTGTTAAAGGGTTAATAATCGTCAATCACTGATTTATATACCGGGTGACCCAGTGATCTGTAAAAGCCCCATAACTTATTTGCTATACTCTCGCCGCGCTATGAAGGCGTCTGAGGTCAACTAAGGGCCGCCCTCATCAGAAGTGTTACTTTACATTCACAGATGTTTACACTTTACTTGCTAGCTATTGGTGCCACTATCCGATTCTTTTCATACATCAGTGGTTTTTAAAAAGTTACAGGTAGGCTCCTCAGATGCCTTCATAGCGCGGCCAGACTTTATTTGAGATATCTTCTATTTTTCATAAACTAAAAATAGAAGCCGATATCTCAAATAGCAAATAAGTTATGGGGCTTTTACAGATCTCTGGGTCACAGTGACGGTTCGCGGGTTTTTTTCTGGTACGGCCGAGGTACAGATAGGTAGCGTCAGTTGCAGAGACGGCTGGCTGCGTGTATTGCCACCTCTTGTTCCTCGGCCGTACCAGAAAAAACCCCGCGAACCGTCACTGCTGGGTCACCCAATACATCTATATAAAAATGGTTTCCCAATTGGTGCAACCATTTAACAATAGATGGCGCGCAAGTCGTCTCAATAAACGAGTGTATATCACACAGTTTAGCGGGAGTTCAATAAACATTTTCTTTGAGAGGCATTGCAACGCAAGTCGGGAACTGGCTGGAACCTATAAATAAAATCAACTCGATCTAAACAAAATTAGCAATTTTAATGATCCCCAGTATAATACATGTTTTTTTTTTTCAATTTCAGGATAATTTGGCTGCAGAATACGGGATCTCCGGGCTGCAAGATCGAAAAGTGCGAGCTGAAAAACTGGGCCAACCTGGCGAGGCCCGAATTCAAGGGGTTCTCCATAAGGTTTTGAGCCCGAGACGGCCGAGGCGACGGCTACGCGAGTGAATGATGAACGTTACGAGCGAAAGAATCGACTTGCAAAGAAAAAACGCAGCATGATATTTTTTGTATACAATGTTATATTTCTAAAATATATAAATTGTTTATAAGCACTCAGTAGTAGTAAGCTATTTGTACATAGAAATGAATGCAAGTCAAAATGCTTATTCCATCCGGATCTCCGATCAATCTAATAAAAAAATAATATTAATAATAATAATAATGACGAACGAACAATCAAACAAACTCAACGTCCTCTTTTACACCTTATTTATATACAAAACTTAACTCTTCGAAGGACAGGGGGGAAAGAGGGGGGGGAAACTGCGGTAAATGCATCGAAACGCGCGCCCTTAAGTACCCGACGGCGGTTAGGTTACTTTTTATAGTTTTTTTTTTTTACACACACACATTATTAGAGATCATAACTTTTTTACAAAATGATTTATTACAAAAAAAAAAAACAAACTCATGGAAACTGGAAAAATCAAAGATTCTCTACCCTGGCATCGTGCTCTAAATTAAAATTACTTGAGAATGTGTTAGGTTCTCTCGCATTCACTCACTGGTTTTTTTTTTCTCCGCTGCTACAAAAATGATTTCGTTACAAAAATATCTCCACGGAATTTCTCCTTGGAAACTGTAATCTAGTAAAGTATATGATTGAAATTAGTCAATAATGGGAGTCGGTGCTGGCGGCGCTACATACGTCTTGCATCTCTTCCGGAACCTCGTGCGGATTCAGGATGCCCGGCACGGAGAGCTGCACTTTCAGCTTTTCCGTCTGCGCTTGCTGCAACGCGCGCTCCCGCTCCTCCAGGTACAGGTCGGAATCGTCCTCTCCCGTGTATTCCTACAATTTTTTTTTTGTTAACCAGCGACCGGCCCGCATTCACATCACACTCACCCTAATTTGCACAAGGAAATCCCTCAAGTGCTCCCTGAAAGCCGAAACGTCCTGATTCAAGTTGATCATCCCCTGCACGGTGATCTTGATCTGATTATCGGTCAGATGGGGGAAAGCAGATCTGAGTAGCGTGGCGGTGAACTCCTGTATGTAGAGCATGTTGTCCTCCGTCGGGCCGAGCTGGCAGTTGAGCCGGTTCGTCTCGACCAACGAGAAGATGTAGGCGAGTATGGAGGCGTGCATCGAGAGGACGGACGTGTGCGACGTGTCCGTGACGACCGAGAACACGTGCTGCAGTATGTCGGTGAGATAGGTCTGGTAGAAGCTGGGCGCCGCCTGCTTGTGCGACTCGACGTTCTGCAGCAGCTTGAGCAGGATCTGCAGCCCCGTCTCCGCCACGTTCCTCATGGTGTGCTTGAAGGCCCAGATCACGCTGTCCAGCACCAGCTTGAACTGGGCGGGGGGGATGTTGAGGCACGCCGGGAAGCAGTGGTTGTTCACCGCCTGGAGCAGCAGGAAGAAGTTGGTCCTGTGCTCCGGGTACTCCTCGAAGTCCTTGTTTATCATGTCCAGCGTGCACTCAAACACCGCGTCGAATATTGTGGGCACCTACAACGCCACAGCCGTGTGAGGTGCTTTATTTCGAGCGAACGGCGCAAAAAGAGTTAGCCCGGCAGGCAGTTTGTTCCGTAAAATATACAGTAAGATCAGAAAGTCGAAAATAGTTGGTAGTAAAATCCCCATAAATAATTCAAGTAAATTTATGTTGGCTGTTTGGAATTCTCCAGTGCAGTGTGCATTTTGTTTGTTTTGACATTTTAAGGTTACTTGTTTTAAAAATAGTTTTGTGTTTTTATCTGCCGATGCACTGAATTCTAGAACTCTATAATACCATTGTATATACATATCTAGTAGTGCAACGCTTATGGGAGAAAAATAGGCAAGTTTTGGAAGCCTGTGAGCCCTACTTTGGAAGCCTCCGTATGAGGCGCTACCGTTGCGATAAAAAATAGATATTAAATTGATTTTGCTATGCCCTCATAGATGGCTATGAAAATAATATGCCTACTGAGTTGCCTGAATTTATTATGAAATTATTTGTTTTTGTGAGAATTCAATAAATTTGACAGAAGCCAACAAATCGACAGCGCACAGTTTTTGTTTAATTTCATGGCAACCATTACTTTCGTGAAAATTATCATTTTTTAGGGTTTTTGTGAACGCTAAAAAAATAAATAATAGCATGACTGCATGCAGGAATTTTTACTCTACAAAACATTTATTTACACGTTTCTTAACATTAAAAATCCTATGTTCCGTTTTGTTCCACTACACCCTGAAAAAATGCGTATTTCACACTAGCGAATACTTTTTGGTCACATATTCCACTACAATTTTCTTGTACAAGAAAATAACGCCGCCTAAAACGGGCTCTAGTGACGCCACTGAACTTCTTTTAGTTAGGTTATGTTTTAAGGGCTGCAAACTGTTTTCGACTTTCTGATCTCACAGTATAACTTATTCAGGTGTTAATGTTACTTCACGCTACTGCTCACGCAACCGGATCAAAAAAAAAATGTAATAATTTCTCTTACCTGAGCGGTAATGTGATTCTCTAACTTATTAACGATGGTCGCCATGGCGCTGAGCACTTCCGGCTCCCTGGCGGCGGGCGTGGCCGTTCTTTGGTAGTCGAGCAGGACCGCGTCGAGCAGGGGCGGTATGAAGTTCTGGGAGACCGTCACGTGATCGTTCGACTTGGAGATCCAGTCGGCGATCAGCTTCAGCGTCTCCTTCTTCACCACGCGCATGCTCTTTATGAGGGGCTGCTTCGTCACCCCCTCCCCGTTCACCATTATCGCCTGCGTTATATTTTCGGACATAACCTACAAATAACGTAAACGTTCGATCAGCAATTATTGTTGCGTCTATTAAACGAACTTGGAACAAAAAAAGTTCATTTGCACTCAAACGCTCCTGGTATATTAAAATTTGTTGACTTTTTAAATAGAACTAATACATTAAAAATTGTTCATTTTTCAAATAGACCTTGTATATTAAAAATTGTTTACTTTTCAAGTACACCTTGTACATTAAATTATATTTAAAAATATTTACTTTTCAAGTAGACCTTGTATACTTAAAAATGATTACACAACATTTGGTATTTTCAATTAAATAATCTGTAATAGCTGCTGAAATTCTCAAATTTTTCAATAGTTCATATATTGTGACAATTGATATTTTTATTTAAAAAATGGTTAACTTTAAAAAAATGTTCATTTTCACCTGAATTTGTTGACTTTTTAAAAGGACCTTGTATATTAAAAATTGTTTACTTTTCAAGTACACCTTGTACATTAAATTATATTTTAAAATATTTACTTTTCAAGTAGACCTTGTATACTTAAAAATGATTATACAACATTTGGTATTTTCAATTAAATAATCTGTAATAGCTGCTGAAATTCTCTAATTTTTCAATTGTTCATATATTGTGACAATGGGTATTTTTATTTAAAAAATGGTTAACTTTAAAAAAAGGTTTATTTGCACCTGAATTAGTTGACTTTTTAAATGAACCTTGTATATTAAAAATTGTTTACTTTTCAAGTAGACCTTGTACATTAAATTATATTTAAAAATATTTACTTTTCAAGTAGACCTTGTATACTTAAAAATGATTACACAACATTTGGTATTTTCAATTAAATAATCTGTAATAGCTGCTGAAATTGTCTAATTTTCGAATAGTTCATATATTGTGACAATTGGTATTTTTATTTAAAAAATGGTTAACTTTAAAAAAAGGTTCATTTGCACCTGAATTTGTTGACTTTTTAAATAGACCTTGTATACTTAAAAATGATTACACAACATTTGGTATTTTCAATTAAATAATCTGTAATAGCTGCTGAAATTCTCAAATTTTTCAATAGTTCATATATTGTGACAATTGATATTTTTATTTAAAAAATGGTTAACTTTAAAAAAATGTTCATTTTCACCTGAATTTGTTGACTTTTTAAAAGGACCTTGTATATTAAAAATTGTTTACTTTTCAAGTACACCTTGTACATTAAATTATATTTAAAAATATTTACTTTTCAAGTAGACCTTGTATACTTAAAAATGATTATACAACATTTGGTATTTTCAATTAAATAATCTGTAATAGCTGCTGAAATTCTCTAATTTTTCAATTGTTCATATATTGTGACAATGGGTATTTTTATTTAAAAAATGGTTAACTTTAAAAAAAGGTTTATTTGCACCTGAATTAGTTGACTTTTTAAATGGACCTTGTATATTAAAAATGGTTTACTTTTCAAGTACACCTTGTACATTAAATTATATTTAAAAATATTTACTTTTCAAGTAGACCTTGTATACTTAAAAATGATTACACAACATTTGGTATTTTCAATTAAATAATCTGTAATAGCTGCTGAAATTCTCAAATTTTTCAATAGTTCATATATTGTGACAATTGATATTTTTATTTAAAAAATGGTTAACTTTAAAAAAATGTTCATTTTCACCTGAATTTGTTGACTTTTTAAAAGGACCTTGTATATTAAAAATTGTTTACTTTTCAAGTACACCTTGTACATTAAATTATATTTAAAAATATTTACTTTTCAAGTAGACCTTGTATACTTAAAAATGATTATACAACATTTGGTATTTTCAATTAAATAATCTGTAATAGCTGCTGAAATTCTCTAATTTTTCAATTGTTCATATATTGTGACAATGGGTATTTTTATTTAAAAAATGGTTAACTTTAAAAAAAGGTTTATTTGCACCTGAATTAGTTGACTTTTTAAATGAACCTTGTATATTAAAAATTGTTTACTTTTCAAGTAGACCTTGTACATTAAATTATATTTAAAAATATTTACTTTTCAAGTAGACCTTGTATACTTTTGGTATTTTCAATTAAATAATCTGTAATAGCTGCTGAAATTCTCAAATTTTTCAATAGTTCATATATTGTGACAATTGATATTTTTATTTAAAAAATTGTTAACTTTAAAAAAATGTTCATTTGCACCTGAATTTGTTGACTTTTTAAATAGACCTTGTATATTAAAAATTGTTTACTTTTCAAGTACACCTTGTACATTAAATTATATTTAAAAATATTTACTTTTCAAGTAGACCTTGTATACTTAAAAATGATTACACAACATTTGGTATTTTCAATTAAATAATCTGTAATAGCTGCTGAAATTGTCTAATTTTCGAATAGTTCATATATTGTGACAATTGGTATTTTTATTTAAAAAATGGTTAACTTTAAAAAAAGGTTCATTTGCACCTGAATTTGTTGACTTTTTAAATAGACCTTGTATACTTAAAAATGATTACACAACATTTGGTATTTTCAATTAAATAATCTGTAATAGCTGCTGAAATTCTCAAATTTTTCAATAGTTCATATATTGTGACAATTGATATTTTTATTTAAAAAATGGTTAACTTTAAAAAAATGTTCATTTTCACCTGAATTTGTTGACTTTTTAAAAGGACCTTGTATATTAAAAATTGTTTACTTTTCAAGTACACCTTGTACATTAAATTATATTTAAAAATATTTACTTTTCAAGTAGACCTTGTATACTTAAAAATGATTATACAACATTTGGTATTTTCAATTAAATAATCTGTAATAGCTGCTGAAATTCTCTAATTTTTCAATTGTTCATATATTGTGACAATGGGTATTTTTATTTAAAAAATGGTTAACTTTAAAAAAAGGTTTATTTGCACCTGAATTAGTTGACTTTTTAAATGGACCTTGTATATTAAAAATGGTTTACTTTTCAAGTACACCTTGTACATTAAATTATATTTAAAAATATTTACTTTTCAAGTAGACCTTGTATACTTAAAAATGATTACACAACATTTGGTATTTTCAATTAAATAATCTGTAATAGCTGCTGAAATTCTCAAATTTTTCAATAGTTCATATATTGTGACAATTGATATTTTTATTTAAAAAATGGTTAACTTTAAAAAAATGTTCATTTTCACCTGAATTTGTTGACTTTTTAAAAGGACCTTGTATATTAAAAATTGTTTACTTTTCAAGTACACCTTGTACATTAAATTATATTTAAAAATATTTACTTTTCAAGTAGACCTTGTATACTTAAAAATGATTATACAACATTTGGTATTTTCAATTAAATAATCTGTAATAGCTGCTGAAATTCTCTAATTTTTCAATTGTTCATATATTGTGACAATGGGTATTTTTATTTAAAAAATGGTTAACTTTAAAAAAAGGTTTATTTGCACCTGAATTAGTTGACTTTTTAAATGAACCTTGTATATTAAAAATTGTTTACTTTTCAAGTAGACCTTGTACATTAAATTATATTTAAAAATATTTACTTTTCAAGTAGACCTTGTATACTTTTGGTATTTTCAATTAAATAATCTGTAATAGCTGCTGAAATTCTCAAATTTTTCAATAGTTCATATATTGTGACAATTGATATTTTTATTTAAAAAATTGTTAACTTTAAAAAAATGTTCATTTGCACCTGAATTTGTTGACTTTTTAAATAGACCTTGTATATTAAAAATTGTTTACTTTTCAAGTACACCTTGTACATTAAATTATATTTAAAAATATTTACTTTTCAAGTAGACCTTGTATACTTAAAAATGATTACACAACATTTGGTATTTTCAATTAAATAATCTGCAATAGCTGCTGAAATTCTCTAATTTTTCAATTGTTCATATATTGTGACAATGGGTATTTTTATTTACAAAATGGTTAACTTTAAAAAAATGTTTATTTGCACCTGAATTTGTTGACTTTTTAAATAGACCTTGTATATTAAAAATTGTTTACTTTTCAAGTAGACCTTGTATTTTAAAGTCGTCCAAACCACCGTTTCTGAAGTTAAGTGTAGTAAACAAAAGTACTTACCTTATAAACACTAAGCATATCTAAGTATATCCTCCCCAACTGGGTGACGTACGCGTGCCCGAGTGCCTTACACGCCCTAACGTTAGTTTTTAAAATACTGGCCAACTGCTTCACCACGTCGATCTCCTTCAGCACGTCCACGTTCTTACTAGCCTGCGAAATAATATCATCCCACACCTGGAACAAAGGCAATATTTACGATTTCCCCATCACGATCGCGGCGTTTTCCAGCTCACCTGATTAGGCAACAGCATGTACTTCTCGATGAGCATCTCCTGCGTGGCCGGGTCGGCCTGGGCGGCGATCATGTACCCGACGGCCTCGTAGAACGTGTGCACCTGCTGCGTCTGCAGGTCGCATATGATCGTCGATATCCCGGACAGGATCTCCTCGATGAACGGGCAGCTCTCGCCCGCCTGCAGCGTGACGAAGTGCCGCCTGCACTTGACGGCGATCTTGATGAAGGTGTCGCACGCCATGTCCTGGACGCCGTCGTGCGCCTCGTGCATGAACTCGAACAGCTTGTTGACGACCGTCTTGAGGAACTTCCAGTGGGCCCGTAGGAAGCGCGGGTACTGCCCCACCACGTACATTATGTTGGAGGCGATTATCGCCTTGTTGTCCTTGCCGCGCTTCTGCTCGCACAGGCCCAGGAGGTCCTTGATGACGGTGACGAGGAAGCGCTTCTCGTCCTCCTCGTGCATCGCGCCCGATATGCTGCCGATCGCCCAGCAGAGGGTGTTCAGGTTCTTCCAGGACCACTCGGACCCGTTCACCTGGTTCTGGAGCTTCTCTATCATGATGCGCTCCGTGTCCAGGTAGTCGAGGTGGGTGAGATAGACGAGGGTCTCGCGCATGTTCTTGTACAGGTTGATCGAGTCGGTGTCCTTCATGAACTCGCGCACCACCTCGCCGTTGTCGTTCTCCACCACCAGGACCTCCTCGGGCTTCGCCATCCTCGAGATCATTATGTATCGCACTTTATTTAATATCTGAAATTATATAATTCAATGTTTTATTGACGTTTTCAATTGGAAAAGTGAAATTTCACATGATAAACTGTAGACATTAAAAAAAAACTATGTGGATGTATGATTTTTTAAATATTAAATAAAATAATTCTACATCAAGTTGGCTGTTTACATTAATAATAAATCACGTTGTTAATGATGGTTAGTTTTGGAGATTGGTAGAGATCTCCACAAGATGCATGCAATATTTTTAATGCAACATTCCCTTTCAAAGGGGGGTAATTACACCCCTAGGAATTTTTCGCTTATCAATTTTTCTTGTTAAAAATTACCGATATTCCATATTCCAAACAAATATAACCGGTAAATTTTTCCAATGCTTTAAAATGTTGGAAAAGGATAGGGAGATTTCACGGAACATATGCATGAAAGTGGAAGCATCAGTTTACGTATCTTTTTTTTTAAATTACCCCCCCTAGACTTATTGGCTGGAAACACCCTTGCCTGAGAGAAATTCCAATCATTATAAATCAAAATTTTCCAAGGTTGAACAAAATTCACAAATTTCATTTTGTATTATCTTATTTATTATTAAAAAAAAAAACACATCGCACACCCTATGCCATTGTAATTATCTATTTGAAAATGTAAAAATATACAGGGTGATCCATTTAAAAATAACTGCCTGTCATATCTCGAAAAATAGGGTAGCTGTAGAAAATCAAAATACGTCACTGAATGGAATACATAAAACTATACACATTTCTTTTTAAAGTAATAAGAAAACAACAGACGTTTAGGTGTTCCGACACCCGTATACTATTTTTTTCACAGACAGGATATTTTAAGAGTGAAACGTTTGTTTCTAAAACCTAACCTAGAAAAAGTGCTGTCAGCCGTGAAAGTTTGAATAATGGAAATTATTACTTCTCTCCCAAATGCCGGGTTTACACGATGCCAATTGGAGAGACAATTTACTGGCATAAAATTATTAGCTACACCTCTGGCGAATTGGCGTGCCAACTGCCCTGCCAGTTGTCCTGAAATTCGATTGTCTCCAGGAGTAGACAGAGGACAATTGGCTACCGACGAGAAGTTAGCCACGGTTTCCCGGCGCATCCACAACGACTCTAAATATTACCAATCTGAATAAAATGTTAATCAATCTTCTGTTTGGCCCTAACCAATTTAATAACATAAGCTTTAAACTATTTATGATTTTTTTTTAAGTTAGCGCTACTCGCTAGGCCGCCGACAAGATAAAAGAACTATCTAAAAAAAATCATAACTTTCATTTGGGGTTCCTTGCTCGACTTTTTTTGCAACAATTGAGTAGTATATAACATTAAGAATAAATAACATTCGAAAAATTAGGGTAACCATTTCCTATAAACAATTTATGATTTTTTTAAGTTAGCGCTGCACGTTGGGCCACAGACAAGATAATACCGCCGTGATAACAAAGATGATCAATTGGTTAATTTGCACAATTCTCCAGCTAGTTAAGGCTATTGACGTTAAGAAAATGAAAAATCAAACTATAATAAATATAAGCCAACTGTAAACTCACAAGAATAAATAAATTTGTGTAAAAAAATTGGTGATGTGGCCATCATGTTACTTTCTCCGACTTGATGGTATCATTTATATTTACGCTTTCGTGGTTTATTTACAATTAAAATAATATTTTAAATGTACATCGAATGTTTCGTAGACTCGGATGAAACTGACGTTTAAAACGTCAAAATTATGAAAGATGGGAAAATTATGCTTCAAATTCAAAAGTTCGGTTTACTCAAAAACTAAGGAGATTTCGAAAAAAACTTATTCATTAGAAATTGTTCATTTTGGCATTCTCTACAATTATTATTCACATAAATTTGCTGTAACTATTATCGTTTCATAATTATACACCAAAAATTTAAAAAAAATTAATAATTTTTTTTCTTGAATAGCAATGATTTTATGAAAAATATTTTTAAGCAAAAGATGTTCATTTCTTTGTTGTCTTTAATGCTTGTTTAAATGTTTTTGTGATATTTTTTATATTTAAGAAAATATTGTCAAAAAACAAAAAACAGTTAAGGTAAACACCCACTTCCGGTGTACGAAATTTTACCAAAAGCTTTTCAGATTATCAAATAAGACGTATGTTCAAAGTTTCATATCAATATTGCTGTATTAGTTTTTGAGATACAGCGCACACAGACAGACACACACACACACACAGACACACAAACAGACACACACACAAAAATTTTTTTCCAGAAATTGTTGAAATGGCATCTAGGGACCCCAAAACGGATATTTCCGTAAAAAAATTTTTTTGAAAAAAAAATCACGATCACAATACTTTCTCGTACTTCGTAACGGAGAAATTAAAAAAAGTGTCACCGAAATTAATTCTTTAAAAGTTGTATTATTTATTGAAGCCCTGTCTTACAAGCGCTTATTATTTTTTTGTGAAAATGTAAAAAACTAAAAAAACTAAAAAAGAAAATCGCCTTTAGTCCCTGATAGAAATCGGTTTATTATAGACGGCTTTTAGTCTACCCAGTTGATTGGCCACAAGATTTTCGGTGATTGCCAATGTCTTCATAATGGCTCACCAATTTAACGTCTACATGTTTATCTTCGTTTTCCATTTTCTTGCCAAATATTGAGCTTTTCCTCAGTTTAAAGAAATCTTTTTCAAAACAAATTGTTGCAATGCAATTTTTTTTAACATTGCCACTTTCAAAGTTTTTGCGAACAATTCAATAACAACTTATCAAAATAACTCACACCTAGCGACTCAATAACCGTAACCGATAAGCGACATTTTAAGCTTCAATGGAATTATAAAACTTTTACTCTCAAATTAGAGACCTTTATTAGGATAAAATTTAATAAACAATCGTATTAGTCTCGCGGTTAATATTTAACTCGTGGTATTAATATATCGAAAACATTCCTTAACTGATTGCATCATCCATAATATAATTATAATTAAACCTCCAGAGATTCACTCAAAAAAAAAAAAACAAATAAAATGGCAGCGTTAAATTCTATTCAAGTTTTCTTTTGCAAAACGCCGAATTAAAGTAGGGTATTCTTTTGGCGAGGACGTACTTTCTGTTTTGCATCACGCCGAAAAGGGTCGTCAATAAATCCGGAAATTCCATTAATTATAAAGACCAGGTCTCTCGTAAATGTGTTTCTAAGGTATTTTGTGAAAAGTAGGTAACCGGCTTAGCGGGAATTCTCCAAATATCATAATCACCCTTCTCGTGACTTGGTTTTATTAGACAGAGTTTTAAGAAATTATGATAGGGTGGTGCCGAAATTCGTAGACATTCCATTATGTTATATACTACTCAATTGTTGCAAAAAATGTCGAGCATGGAACCCCTAATGGAAGTTATGATTTTTTTAAATAATGTTTTTATCTTGTCTGTCGCCCAACGTGCAGCACTAACTTAAAAAAAATCATAAATTGTTTATACGAAATGGTTACCCTAATTTTTCGAATTTTATTTATTCTCAATGTTATATACTACTCAATTGTTGCAAAAAAAGTCGAGCAAGGAACCCCAAATGAAAGTTATGATTTTTTTTAGATAGTTCTTCTATCTTGTCGGCGGCCTAGCAAGTAGCGCTAACTTAAAAAAAATCATAAATAGTTTAAAGCTTATGTTATTAAATTGGTTAGGGCCAAACAGAAGGTTAATTAACATTTTATTCAGATTGGTAATATTTAGAGTCGTTGTGGATGCGCCGGGAAACCGTGGCTGGAAATTCGTGGCTAACTTCTCGTCGGTCAATTGGCTGGGCGCAGTGACGCCCCCCACCACTCTATCCAGACAGTTGTCTGGACAATTGGCGCCGTGTGAACCCGGCATTTGGGAGACAATTGTCTCTTCGATTGGCATCATGTAAACGCGGCATAATGAGAGAAACGATATTTTTCCAACGATTTTGAGTTTCTCTCCTGTTTGTGAAAAAAAGGAATTTGGTTTATTTTAGTATCTAAATGTAACCGATTAAAAAGGCAATAGAAAAAAATATATATAAACTAACCTCATGATAAAGCGCCTTCCTGGGCGTGTTGTAGATGGCCCCCCCGTACGGCACGTCCTTGTACAGCTGCGAGGCGAGCGAGTTCCAGTACTCCAGGCAAATTTTAAAAATCTCCACCTCCTCCACCTGCGATATCAACACCAAGTAGTGCAGCGCGTTGGGCAGCGCCTGCGGGTTGCTCTCCGCCAGGTTCCCGTGCTCCTTCAGAAACGTGCAGAGGAACAGGGCGAGATTCTGTATGAAATTCTGCTCCTGGTCCTGCCCGCAGGCGTACGAGGCCCTTATGTCGGTCTGCAGCGGCAGCATGATCTCCAGCTGCTCCATCGTCTTGTTGAACATGTCCACGAAGATCGTGTCGTAAGTGTTGATGGTCAGCCCGGCGATCTCCGTCAGGCACTTCAGGGTGACGTTCCTGAACAGCGGCACGGGCAGGAACTTCGTTATCAGCGTCCCCACCAGCTTCGTCTCGAAGATGTACCCGAGCGGTATCCAGTTGAGGAACCGCAGCAGCGTGTCGAGCGTGACGTTCACCAGCGCCGGGTTCTGCGAGTTCTCCAGCACGAACTGGCACAGGTGGAAAATCGCCGAGAACTCGGCGCACATCGTGTCCTTCAGGTGCTTCGCCTTCACCTGCGTCACCTGGCCCGAGGCGAAGTCGAACAGCTCCTCGCTGAGCAGCTGCAGGATGATCATGTTGTTCTGGCAGAGCGATTCGTTGGTGCGGCTCGCGCCCACTATGTCCGGTATGAAGGACTCCCAGTTCTTGGGCCACTCACGCTTCAGCACCTGCACCAGGATCATGTTCAGCTTGTTCAGGTAGGTCTTGTTCGCCTCGAGGGTCTGCGAATCGGAGCTGGTCTTTATGATCAGGGCCACGATGTACTTCTTGATGCCCTCGCACTGGTTGCGGGGCAGAACTTTCCACCTGGTCTTGATGACCTGCTCGAGGATCTGCAGCGCGTAGTACTTGGTCTGCTGGTTGCTGGAGAACTCGAGGATGGTGTCGACGCGGGTCCAGGCGTCCGGGTGCTCCTTGAGCGTCGTGAGGACTTCCTGGGCGACGCGCTGCGTCTCCCCGTTCCCCGCGTACATGCTGACGACGACGCTGTCCAGCAAGCTGATGTCCAGCTTCTGGTTGAAGTCGAGCAGGGCAGCCGCCTGATGCGCCAGAGCTGCCATTTTTCCTTAAAAATTAACTTCGCACTTCCCTCGGGGTCACTCAATTCATCACAGCAGGCGCCCAGAGACTGAAACAAAAGCGGACCGTCACAACAATCGTTTGTATTTATTTTGAAACGACGTAATTCCCAACTAAACAACCTAACCTTCACGACACGGGATCAACCCGCCAGTTCTCCCGCGGACCAGCGCGCCCCGTCCGCGCGGGGCGGACGGGGCGCCGGGGTTAAGAGGGGCCCGCGCGGGATCGCGAACGGGGCCCCCGAAACAATCGACGCGAACGAGCGGGGGGACGGCCGGAGAGTGACAAGGTGAGCTCTCGCGGCTCGGCCGTCCCGGCTTTGCGCCCGGAATTGCGGGAGCGCGCTGAATAAAGACTTACATCAAAAACCTTCCTTCCGCCGGACAGACAAAAACCCAGTCACACACTTGCACTAGATGCACGGATCACTCGCGAAGCGGCGCAAAACCGAACGTAGAATGTGCGTGCGCTGTCGGGGTACCAAAAACCGAACTGCCACTCGCGCTGTCAAAAACGCACGCTTTTCCCGCCCGGATTCAAACCGCGCTTTTTCAAACGGCGCGAGGGCCGGCCGCGCGGCGGCTTTCCACGGGGAAATTCGGGAGGTGCGGGCGGGACGTTTTCGTTTCGGCGGAAGGAACGCGAAAAGTCGACATTTCGGGCCCGGTCTGACGGGACGACGCGTGTGGAAAATTGCATGCACGCGACCGCACGACGGATGTCCGAAATTGTTTTGTTTACGAAGTCAGGTTCACACGGTAACGCTTATATATTTTGGAAATCGTTCAGCGTTTGCAAATAATATGAATAAAAATTGGCCTCATTTACTTACTAACCAATAAAATCGAATAATATTAATGACATGATCGAATAAAATTCTAATTACGATGCGTAACAGACCACGCTGCATATTATGCCCTGGGAGGTATCTAATCAGATAATCTCTCATGTTGGTATTGCCTAGCAACGCGTTAGTACATTATCTATAACATATAAAACGTCAGTTGTTGCCGGACTTTTAAGCAGTTTGCTCCTGAATTCAATCTGTTTGTATTTTCGGGTGAAGTGTTAGTGCTTTCATCAATAATAGTATTCATAAGCATTTCTCAAAATCTTGGTAAGCTCATCTTTACTACAATTATTATGGCGCAGATTAATACACGTCTGACACTTGCCCACTTGCACCGCAGAACTTAATCATGATTAAATTTTAATCATGATTAACTTTAATCAGAGTATTTCTGTTGCACCGTCGGCTGATTAAGCATCTATCGACCACGGAGTATTATTATAGAGAGCACACGTTTTTCTAGGGATTTTAAGTTCTTTTTTGGTTGTTTTACGTTGTTCTATTGAGAACACTGGAAACAAATGCGCGGTAAATATGAATACTAAATGCTAACTAACTTATACTATTATTATTATTTCTTATTATTGGACGAGGTAAACAAACCAAAATTAATAAAATCATTAACGTCCAAGCCATCGATTTCATCGATCTGCTTAACTATTCCCAAATCCATCGTTTTTAATAACAAATACAAAACAAAGGTTTTTAATTTCAAAATCGTCTGCCAAATGTAAATAACTTCACGACTATATTCGTCGTGAAGTTATCAGTTTTTGAGTTAGGGCCGCTTTTACAATTGTCAGTTAAATTAAGGTTAACACTATCTCCGGACTAAATGCGAAAATACGTTTTTACAATGCCTAGTTAAAGCAGGGTTAGGGTTAAGAAGCAGATAACTCGCAGTTATCTTATCCGGAGCTTGGAGCAGTAGATAAATCTCGGTTAACTCGCAGGCAATGCGCACAGCAAGCACACGCACCATATCGGCATTATAGCGATCTGCAATCGGTATTACATACAGGGGCGGTTAGAGGGCGACAAACTTAGTTTCTAAGAAACATGCATTCTGGCATATTTCTAGGTGGAATATTGAAAAGAAGCTCGAGGGGGTCAAGGGTCGCAACAATGATTACAAACACAACTTTCTGACGTTTCCGCAAGCAAAACAAAAAATGCCAATTCTATAAACTGCGCAACCGCATGTATCCGCAATGCTGCCAACATTGGCGTTTCGGGAGAAAATTTATCTAAGCGTTTGTAAAAGGCAGCGTGCGTTAACTGACAGATAAACGATGGGATTAGTTAAAGAGGGTATAAGTTAACCATCATTTATCCGACGATTGTAAAAGCGGCCCTTAATCGGCCAAAATCGGCTGATTAAATATTTGACGTTTCTTGGGGACTTTAATCATGATTAAGTTGCGGTGCATGCCAATTCTCCACTAACCATTGATTAACTTTTTAATCATGATTAAGTAGCTGCGGTGCAAGTGGGCATTAGTATAATATAACATTTTATCCCAAACCGTCTCTAATTGCAATAAATATTGGAATGTTTATAAAATTTTGACGTACGTGGTGTCAATTTAAATAGTTTTTCAATTTCACGTGAAATTTTAAAAATTGACTGTGCGGTTCAAATGGAATTATCTGAAAATATAAAGATGGGGTGTTTCGAGATTTTTCCAGATCTTGAAGATTGATTTATTTTAAGTAAATTTTGAAAGTTTTATGCCCACTTGCACCGCAGCTACTTAATCATGATTAAAAATTTAATCAATGGTTAGCGGAGAATTGGCTTGCACCGCAACTTAATCATGATTAAAGTCCCCAAGAAACGTCAAATATTTAATCAACCGATTTTGGCCGATTAACTCAAAAACTAATAACTTCACGACGAATATAGTCGTGAAGTTATTTACATTTGGCAGACGATTTTGAAATTAAAAACCTTTGTTTTGTATTTGTTATTAAAAACGATGGATTTGGGAATAGTTGAGCAGATTGATGAAATCGATGGCTTGGAGGTTAATGATTTTATTAATTTTGGTTT
This sequence comes from Ocypus olens, assembly GCA_910593695.2. Lineage (NCBI taxonomy): Eukaryota > Metazoa > Arthropoda > Insecta > Coleoptera > Staphylinidae > Ocypus > Ocypus olens. Next base: position 58,861,883 of record OU343053.1, read on the forward strand.
GTTTACCTCGTTCAATAATAAGAAATAATAATAATAGTATAAGTTAGTTAGCATTTAGTATTCATATTTACCGCGCATTTGTTTCCAGTGTTCTCAATAGAACAACGTAAAACAACCAAAAAAGAACTTAAAATCCCTAGAAAAACGTGTGCTCTCTATAATAATACTCCGTGGTCGATAGATGCTTAATCAGCCGACGGTGCAACAGAAATACTCTGATTAAAGTTAATCATGATTAAAATTTAATCATGATTAAGTTCTGCGGTGCAAGTGGGCATTAAAGTAGCAACAATTGTTTTTCAATTAGTCAACTTTAAGAACGAAAAATGTGGCAGTGACGGTTCGTGGGGTTTTTTCTGGTACGGCCGAGGAACAAGAGTTGATAACACAGATAGGTAGGGTCAGTTGCAGAGATCTGTATTACCACCTCTGCTACCTCAGCCGTACCAGAAAAAAACCCCGCGAACCGTCACTGCATTGTACCCTCGCTGTTTCTTTCGTACTATTCGTTTTGCAAACAAAGTGGAAAGTAATCATTTATTTTGACAAGTCGCAATTATTTTTAAACAAAAGAACGTGCGTCAATCCAACGCAACAAACTAACATTCGAAATTTTCAATCGACTTTCATCGGATGGTAAATTATGTCCTCGGGCGTGTTCAGGAAATACGTTCCGGAAATGTTATGGGGCGTTTCCTCTCCGAAGGGCACGGAGGAGCTGCTGTTGCACTGTCCGCGGGCGTACCTATCCCAACTGTCGCAAGGAGTCGCCTTCATCCCGGAGTTTAGAATTGAATTGATGAACATCCTGTGGCTGCTCCAGTGGCTACAGAATACTAAAAAAAAAAAACGAAAAGCGTTAATGTGTGATGATGCGGGTGTATCCTACCGACTGCGCCGTTTTTGTATTTTTGAACCATCGTGTATTTCTACGTTTATTATTTTGTCTATCCTACCGACTGAGCCGTTTTTATGTGTTGAGCCATCATTTATTTCTACGTTTATTATTTTGTCTATCCTACCGACTGCGCCGTTTTTGTGTGTTGAACCATCATTTATTTCCACGTTTATTATTTTGTCTATCCTACCGACGGAGCCGTTTTTGTGTGTTGAACCATCATTTATTTCTACGTTTATTATTTTGTCTATCCTATCGACTGCGCCGTGTGGTATATTGAACCATCATTTACTGTCTACATCCGATACACTGTTACCACCCTAACTCTAAGACTATAGTAAGCTATACAGGGTATTTCAGAGCTCTGGGAACGGTCAATCACGTGCTTATTTATCAAAATTTCGAAAAATATTTAATACAAAAGTTGTGTATAATAGTGAGCTGCACGCCCTAAAAATATTCAAATTTATACAGGGTGTCTCATAACAAAGTTACAGACCAAACTTATGTTTTTTTAAATAGAACACCCTGTATTTTTTGTCATTTTTGAATTATATGGAGGAAATAAAGGTGAGTTACTTCAATACTCCCTATACCTATTGTTTTCCATTTTCGAAATATTTGAAGATTTGTTGAAATGCATGGTCTGGGGGAAATTTTATTTTTACCCCAGTGATTGACGTTGAACGATTAAAATCATTTCTATTATTTGGTTGAAGGTTCGAACTATAGAGCCAACCATGATTTCATGCAAAAAATTATACAGGGTGATTAAAAAAATGCGGTAAAAAAACCGAACTTATAAAGTTGAATAACTTCGTTTTATCAAATGGCACACCCTGTATTTAGTAACGTATTCTTAAATGGAATCCAGCAATTGATATGAAACTTTGAACATCCGTCTTATTTGATAATCGGAAGAACTGAAAAGCTTTTGGTAAAATTTCGTACACCGGAAGTGTTTTTTGTTTTTTGCCAATATTTTCTTAAATATACAAAATATCACAAAAACATTTAAACAAACTTTGAAGACAAAAAGAAATGAACATCTTTTGCTTGAAAACATTTTTCATAAAATCATTTTTATTCGAGAAAAATTTTTTTTATTTTATTTTCATTTTTGGTTTATAATTATTAAACGATAATAGTTACAGCAAATTTATGTTAATAATAATTCTAGAGAATGCTAAAATGAACAACTTTTAAAGAATAAGTTTTTTTTTTAATTCCTTTAAATTTTTTCTTAATTTTTTTTCCTCCAATATACGAAAGTTTGCCGCCGTGAAAATTAAAAATTTAAAAAATCTCTAACTCGCTTCAAAATTATTGGATTTTAAAAAACCAAAATTATTTGAGTAGAGTGTCATTTTCCTAATAAAGATTAATTTTTGTGTAATTTTTGCGTTACGTTTACTATTTTTTTCTTAATTTTTCTTCCTCCAATGTACGTGAAAATCAAAAATTTCAAAAATCTGTAACTCGCTTTAAAATTATTGGATTTTCAAAAACCGAAATTATTTGAGTAGAGTGTCATTTTCCTAATAAAAATTAATTTTTGTGTAATTTTTCCATTACGTTAACTATTTTTTTCTTAATTTTTCTTCCTCCAATGTACAAATTTGACGCCGTGAAAATCAAAAATTTTAAAAATCTGTAACTCGCTTGAAAATTATTGGATTTTCAAAAACCAAAATTATTTGAGTAGAGTTTCATTTTCCTAATAAAAATTAATTTTTGTGTAATTTTTCCGATACGTTAACTATTTTTTTCTTAATTTTTCTTCCTCCAATGTACGTGAAAATCAAAAATTTCAAAAATCTGTAACTCGCTTGAAAATTATTGGATTTTCAAAAACCAAAATTATTTGAGTAGAGTGTCATTTTTCTAATAAAGATTAATTTTTGTGTAATTTTTCCGTTACGTTTACTATTTTTTTCTTAATTTTTCTTCCTCCAATGTACGTGAAAATCAAAAAATTTCAAAAATCTGTAACTCGCTTGAAAATTATTGGATTTTCAAAAACCAAAATTATTTGAGTAGAGTGTCATTTTCCTAATAAAAATTAATTTTTGTGTAATTTTTCCGATACGTTTACTATTTTTTTCTTAATTTTTCTTCCTCCAATGTACGTGAAAATCAAAAATTTCAAAAATCTGTAACTCGCTTGAAAATTATTGGATTTTCAAAAACCAAAATTATTTGAGTAGAGTGTCATTTTTCTAATAAAGATTAATTTTTGTGTAATTTTTCCGTTACGTTTACTATTTTTTTCTTAATTTTTCTTCCTCCAATGTACGTGAAAATCAAAAAATTTCAAAAATCTGTAACTCGCTTGAAAATTATTGGATTTTCAAAAACCAAAATTATTTGAGTAGAGTGTCATTTTTCTAATAAAAATTAATTTTTGTGTAATTTTTCCGATACGTTAACTATTTTTTTCTTAATTTTTCTTCCTCCAATGTACGTGAAAATCAAAAATTTCAAAAATCTGTAACTCGCTTTAAAATTATTGGATTTTCAAAAACCAAAATTATTTGAGTAGAGTGTCATTTTGCTAATAAAAATTAATTTTTGTGTAATTTTTTCGTTACGTTTACTATTTTTTTCTTAATTTTTCTTCCTCCAATGTACGTGAAAATCAAAAAATTTCAAAAATCTGTAACTCGCTTGAAAATAATTGGATTTTCAAAAACCAAAATTATTTGAGTAGAGTGTCATTTTTCTAATAAAGATTAATTTTTGTGTAATTTTTCCATTACGTTAACTATTTTTTTCTTAATTTTTCTTCCTCCAATGTACAAATTTGACGCCGTGAAAATCAAAAATTTTAAAAATCTGTAACTCGCTTGAAAATTATTGGATTTTCAAAAACCGAAATTATTTGAGTAGAGTGTCATTTTCCTAATAAAAATTAATTTTTGTGTAATTTTTCCATTACGTTAACTATTTTTTTCTTAATTTTTCTTCCTCCAATGTACAAATTTGACGCCGTGAAAATCAAAAATTTTAAAAATCTGTAACTCGCTTGAAAATTATTGGATTTTCAAAAACCAAAATTATTTGAGTAGAGTTTCATTTTCCTAATAAAAATTAATTTTTGTGTAATTTTTCCGATACGTTAACTATTTTTTTCTTAATTTTTCTTCCTCCAATGTACGTGAAAATCAAAAATTTCAAAAATCTGTAACTCGCTTGTAAATTATTGGATTTTCAAAAACCAAAATTATTTGAGTAGAGTGTCATTTTTCTAATAAAGATTAATTTTTGTGTAATTTTTCCGTTACGTTTACTATTTTTTTCTTAATTTTTCTTCCTCCAATGTACGTGAAAATCAAAAAATTTCAAAAATCTGTAACTCGCTTGAAAATTATTGGATTTTCAAAAACCAAAATTATTTGAGTAGAGTGTCATTTTCCTAATAAAAATTAATTTTTGTGTAATTTTTCCGATACGTTTACTATTTTTTTCTTAATTTTTCTTCCTCCAATGTACGTGAAAATCAAAAATTTCAAAAATCTGTAACTCGCTTGAAAATTATTGGATTTTCAAAAACCAAAATTATTTGAGTAGAGTGTCATTTTTCTAATAAAGATTAATTTTTGTGTAATTTTTCCGTTACGTTTACTATTTTTTTCTTAATTTTTCTTCCTCCAATGTACGTGAAAATCAAAAAATTTCAAAAATCTGTAACTCGCTTGAAAATTATTGGATTTTCAAAAACCAAAATTATTTGAGTAGAGTGTCATTTTTCTAATAAAAATTAATTTTTGTGTAATTTTTCCGATACGTTAACTATTTTTTTCTTAATTTTTCTTCCTCCAATGTACGTGAAAATCAAAAATTTCAAAAATCTGTAACTCGCTTTAAAATTATTGGATTTTCAAAAACCAAAATTATTTGAGTAGAGTGTCATTTTGCTAATAAAAATTAATTTTTGTGTAATTTTTTCGTTACGTTTACTATTTTTTTCTTAATTTTTCTTCCTCCAATGTACGTGAAAATCAAAAAATTTCAAAAATTTGTAACTCGCTTGAAAATAATTGGATTTTCAAAAACCAAAATTATTTGAGTAGAGTGTCATTTTTCTAATAAAGATTAATTTTTGTGTAATTTTTCCATTACGTTAACTATTTTTTTCTTAATTTTTCTTCCTCCAATGTACAAATTTGACGCCGTGAAAATCAAAAATTTTAAAAATCTGTAACTCGCTTGAAAATTATTGGATTTTCAAAAACCGAAATTATTTGAGTAGAGTGTCATTTTCCTAATAAAAATTAATTTTTGTGTAATTTTTCCATTACGTTAACTATTTTTTTCTTAATTTTTCTTCCTCCAATGTACAAATTTGACGCCGTGAAAATCAAAAATTTTAAAAATCTGTAACTCGCTTGAAAATTATTGGATTTTCAAAAACCAAAATTATTTGAGTAGAGTTTCATTTTCCTAATAAAAATTAATTTTTGTGTAATTTTTCCGTTACGTTAACTATTTTTTTCTTAATTTTTCTTCCTCCAATGTACGTGAAAATCAAAAATTTCAAAAATCTGTAACTCGCTTGAAAATTATTGGATTTTCAAAAACCAAAATTATTTGAGTAGAGTGTCATTTTTCTAATAAAGATTAATTTTTGTGTAATTTTTCCGTTACGTTTACTATTTTTTTCTTAATTTTTCTTCCTCCAATGTACGTGAAAATCAAAAAATTTCAAAAATCTGTAACTCGCTTGAAAATTATTGGATTTTCAAAAACCAAAATTATTTGAGTAGAGTGTCATTTTCCTAATAAAAATTAATTTTTGTGTAATTTTTCCGATACGTTTACTATTTTTTTCTTAATTTTTCTTCCTCCAATGTACGTGAAAATCAAAAATTTCAAAAATCTGTAACTCGCTTGAAAATTATTGGATTTTCAAAAACCAAAATTATTTGAGTAGAGTGTCATTTTTCTAATAAAGATTAATTTTTGTGTAATTTTTCCGTTACGTTTACTATTTTTTTCTTAATTTTTCTTCCTCCAATGTACGTGAAAATCAAAAAATTTCAAAAATCTGTAACTCGCTTGAAAATTATTGGATTTTCAAAAACCAAAATTATTTGAGTAGAGTGTCATTTTTCTAATAAAAATTAATTTTTGTGTAATTTTTCCGATACGTTAACTATTTTTTTCTTAATTTTTCTTCCTCCAATGTACGTGAAAATCAAAAATTTCAAAAATCTGTAACTCGCTTTAAAATTATTGGATTTTCAAAAACCAAAATTATTTGAGTAGAGTGTCATTTTGCTAATAAAAATTAATTTTTGTGTAATTTTTTCGTTACGTTTACTATTTTTTTCTTAATTTTTCTTCCTCCAATGTACGTGAAAATCAAAAAATTTCAAAAATCTGTAACTCGCTTGAAAATTATTGGATTTTCAAAAACCAAAATTATTTGAGTAGAGTGTCATTTTTCTAATAAAGATTAATTTTTGTGTAATTTTTCCATTACGTTAACTATTTTTTTCTTAATTTTTCTTCCTCCAATGTACAAATTTGACGCCGTGAAAATCAAAAATTTTAAAAATCTGTAACTCGCTTGAAAATTATTGGATTTTCAAAAACCAAAATTATTTGAGTAGAGTGTCATTTTCCTAATAAAAATTAATTTTTGTGTAATTTTTCCGATACGTTTACTATTTTTTTCTTAATTTTTCTTCCTCCAATGTACAAATTTGACGCCGTGAAAATCAAAAATTTCAAAAATCTGTAACTCGCTTGAAAATTATTGGATTTTAAAAAACCAAAATTATTTGAGTAGAGTGTCATTTTCCTAATAAAAATTAATTTTTGTGTAATTTTTCCGATACGTTTACTATTTTTTTCTTAATTTTTCTTCCTCCAATGTACAAATTTGACGCCGTGAAAATCAAAAATTTTAAAAATCTGTAACTCGCTTGAAAATTATTGGATTTTCAAAAACCAAAATTATTTGAGTAGAGTGTCATTTTCCTAATAAAAATTAATTTTTGTGTAATTTTTCCGATACGTTTACTATTTTTTTCTTAATTTTTCTTCCTCCAATGTACAAATTTGACGCCGTGAAAATCAAAAATTTCAAAAATCTGTAACTCGCTTGAAAATTATTGGATTTTAAAAAACCAAAATTATTTGAGTAGAGTGTCATTTTCCTAATAAAAATTATTTTTTGTGTAATTTTTCCGATACGTTTACTATTTTTTTCTTAATTTTTCTTCCTCCAATGTACAAATTTGACGCCGTGAAAATCAAAAATTTCAAAAATCTGTAACTCGCTTGAAAATGATTGGATTTTCAAAAACCAAAATTATTTGAGTAGAGTGTCATTTTGCTAATAAAAATTAATTTTTGTGTAATTTTTTCGTTACGTTTACTATTTTTTTCTTAATTTTTCTTCCTCCAATGTACAAATTTGACGCCGTGAAAATCAAAAATTTTAAAAATCTGTAACTCGCTTGAAAATTATTGGATTTTCAAAAACCAAAATTATTTGAGTAGAGTGTCATTTTGCTAATAAAAATTAATTTTTGTGTAATTTTTCCGATACGTTTACTATTTTTTTCTTAATTTTTCTTCCTCCAATGTACAAATTTGACGCCGTGAAAATCAAAAATTTTAAAAATCTGTAACTCGCTTGAAAATTATTGGATTTTAAAAAACCAAAATTATTTGAGTAGAGTGTCATTTTCCTAATAAAAATTAATTTTTGTGTAATTTTTCCGATACGTTTACTATTTTTTTCTTAATTTTTCTTCCTCCAATGTACAAATTTGACGCCGTGAAAATCAAAAATTTCAAAAATCTGTAACTCGCTTGAAAATGATTGGATTTTCAAAAACCAAAATTATTTGAGTAGAGTGTCATTTTGCTAATAAAAATTAATTTTTGTGTAATTTTTTCGTTACGTTTACTATTTTTTTCTTAATTTTTCTTCCTCCAATGTACGTGAAAATCAAAAAATTTCAAAAATCTGTAACTCGCTTGAAAATTATTGGATTTTCAAAAACCAAAATTATTTGAGTAGAGTGTCATTTTTCTAATAAAGATTAATTTTTGTGTAATTTTTCCATTACGTTAACTATTTTTTTCTTAATTTTTCTTCCTCCAATGTACAAATTTGACGCCGTGAAAATCAAAAATTTCAAAAATCTGTAACTCGCTTGAAAATTATTGGATTTTCAAAAACCAAAATTATTTGAGTAGAGTGTCATTTTCCTAATAAAAATTAATTTTTGTGTAATTTTTCCGTTACGTTTACTATTTTTTTCTTAATTTTTCTTCCTCCAATGTACAAATTTGACGCTGTGAAAATAAAAAATTTCAAAAATCTGTAACTCGCTTGAAAATTATTGAATTTTCAAAAACCAAAATAATTTGAGTAGAGTGTCATTTTCCTAATAAAAAATAATTTTTGTGTAATTTTTCCGTTACGTTTACTATTTTTTTCTTTATTTTTCTTCCTCCAATGTACAAATTTGACGCCGTGAAAATCAAAAATTTCAAAAATCTGTAACTCGCTTGAAAATTATTGGATTTTCAAAAACCAAAATTATTTGAGTAGAGTGTCATTTTGCTAATAAAAATTAATTTTTGTGTAATTTTTTCGTTACGTTTACTATTTTTTTCTTAATTTTTCTTCCTCCAATGTACAAATTTGACGCCGTGAAAATCAAAAATTTTAAAAATCTGTAACTCGCTTGAAAATTATTGGATTTTCAAAAACCGAAATTATTTGAGTAGAGTGTCATTTTGCTAATAAAAATTAATTTTTGTGTAATTTTTTCGTTACGTTTACTATTTTTTTCTTAATTTTTCTTCCTCCAATGTACGTGAAAATCAAAAAATTTCAAAAATCTGTAACTCGCTTGAAAATTATTGGATTTTCAAAAACCAAAATTATTTGAGTAGAGTGTCATTTTTCTAATAAAGATTAATTTTTGTGTAATTTTTCCATTACGTTAACTATTTTTTTCTTAATTTTTCTTCCTCCAATGTACAAATTTGACGCCGTGAAAATCAAAAATTTCAAAAATCTGTAACTCGCTTGAAAATTATTGGATTTTCAAAAACCAAAATTATTTGAGTAGAGTGTCATTTTCCTAATAAAAATTAATTTTTGTGTAATTTTTCCGTTACGTTTACTATTTTTTTCTTAATTTTTCTTCCTCCAATGTACAAATTTGACGCTGTGAAAATAAAAAATTTCAAAAATCTGTAACTCGCTTGAAAATTATTGAATTTTCAAAAACCAAAATAATTTGAGTAGAGTGTCATTTTCCTAATAAAAAATAATTTTTGTGTAATTTTTCCGTTACGTTTACTATTTTTTTCTTTATTTTTCTTCCTCCAATGTACAAATTTGACGCCGTGAAAATCAAAAATTTCAAAAATCTGTAACTCGCTTGAAAATTATTGGATTTTCAAAAACCAAAATTATTTGAGTAGAGTGTCATTTTGCTAATAAAAATTAATTTTTGTGTAATTTTTTCGTTACGTTTACTATTTTTTTCTTAATTTTTCTTCCTCCAATGTACGTGAAAATCAAAAAATTTCAAAAATCTGTAACTCGCTTGAAAATTATTGGATTTTCAAAAACCAAAATTATTTGAGTAGAGTGTCATTTTTCTAATAAAGATTAATTTTTGTGTAATTTTTCCATTACGTTAACTATTTTTTTCTTAATTTTTCTTCCTCCAATGTACAAATTTGACGCCGTGAAAATCAAAAATTTTAAAAATCTGTAACTCGCTTGAAAATTATTGGATTTTCAAAAACCAAAATTATTTGAGTAGAGTGTCATTTTCCTAATAAAAATTAATTTTTGTGTAATTTTTCCGATACGTTTACTATTTTTTTCTTAATTTTTCTTCCTCCAATGTACAAATTTGACGCCGTGAAAATCAAAAATTTCAAAAATCTGTAACTCGCTTGAAAATTATTGGATTTTAAAAAACCAAAATTATTTGAGTAGAGTGTCATTTTCCTAATAAAAATTAATTTTTGTGTAATTTTTCCGATACGTTTACTATTTTTTTCTTAATTTTTCTTCCTCCAATGTACAAATTTGACGCCGTGAAAATCAAAAATTTTAAAAATCTGTAACTCGCTTGAAAATTATTGGATTTTCAAAAACCAAAATTATTTGAGTAGAGTGTCATTTTCCTAATAAAAATTAATTTTTGTGTAATTTTTCCGATACGTTTACTATTTTTTTCTTAATTTTTCTTCCTCCAATGTACAAATTTGACGCCGTGAAAATCAAAAATTTCAAAAATCTGTAACTCGCTTGAAAATTATTGGATTTTAAAAAACCAAAATTATTTGAGTAGAGTGTCATTTTCCTAATAAAAATTAATTTTTGTGTAATTTTTCCGATACGTTTACTATTTTTTTCTTAATTTTTCTTCCTCCAATGTACAAATTTGACGCCGTGAAAATCAAAAATTTCAAAAATCTGTAACTCGCTTGAAAATGATTGGATTTTCAAAAACCAAAATTATTTGAGTAGAGTGTCATTTTGCTAATAAAAATTAATTTTTGTGTAATTTTTTCGTTACGTTTACTATTTTTTTCTTAATTTTTCTTCCTCCAATGTACAAATTTGACGCCGTGAAAATCAAAAATTTTAAAAATCTGTAACTCGCTTGAAAATTATTGGATTTTCAAAAACCAAAATTATTTGAGTAGAGTGTCATTTTGCTAATAAAAATTAATTTTTGTGTAATTTTTCCGATACGTTTACTATTTTTTTCTTAATTTTTCTTCCTCCAATGTACAAATTTGACGCCGTGAAAATCAAAAATTTTAAAAATCTGTAACTCGCTTGAAAATTATTGGATTTTAAAAAACCAAAATTATTTGAGTAGAGTGTCATTTTCCTAATAAAAATTAATTTTTGTGTAATTTTTCCGATACGTTTACTATTTTTTTCTTAATTTTTCTTCCTCCAATGTACAAATTTGACGCCGTGAAAATCAAAAATTTCAAAAATCTGTAACTCGCTTGAAAATGATTGGATTTTCAAAAACCAAAATTATTTGAGTAGAGTGTCATTTTGCTAATAAAAATTAATTTTTGTGTAATTTTTTCGTTACGTTTACTATTTTTTTCTTAATTTTTCTTCCTCCAATGTACGTGAAAATCAAAAAATTTCAAAAATCTGTAACTCGCTTGAAAATTATTGGATTTTCAAAAACCAAAATTATTTGAGTAGAGTGTCATTTTTCTAATAAAGATTAATTTTTGTGTAATTTTTCCATTACGTTAACTATTTTTTTCTTAATTTTTCTTCCTCCAATGTACAAATTTGACGCCGTGAAAATCAAAAATTTCAAAAATCTGTAACTCGCTTGAAAATTATTGGATTTTCAAAAACCAAAATTATTTGAGTAGAGTGTCATTTTCCTAATAAAAATTAATTTTTGTGTAATTTTTCCGTTACGTTTACTATTTTTTTCTTAATTTTTCTTCCTCCAATGTACAAATTTGACGCTGTGAAAATAAAAAATTTCAAAAATCTGTAACTCGCTTGAAAATTATTGAATTTTCAAAAACCAAAATAATTTGAGTAGAGTGTCATTTTCCTAATAAAAAATAATTTTTGTGTAATTTTTCCGTTACGTTTACTATTTTTTTCTTTATTTTTCTTCCTCCAATGTACAAATTTGACGCCGTGAAAATCAAAAATTTCAAAAATCTGTAACTCGCTTGAAAATTATTGGATTTTCAAAAACCAAAATTATTTGAGTAGAGTGTCATTTTGCTAATAAAAATTAATTTTTGTGTAATTTTTTCGTTACGTTTACTATTTTTTTCTTAATTTTTCTTCCTCCAATGTACAAATTTGACGCCGTGAAAATCAAAAATTTTAAAAATCTGTAACTCGCTTGAAAATTATTGGATTTTCAAAAACCGAAATTATTTGAGTAGAGTGTCATTTTGCTAATAAAAATTAATTTTTGTGTAATTTTTTCGTTACGTTTACTATTTTTTTCTTAATTTTTCTTCCTCCAATGTACGTGAAAATCAAAAAATTTCAAAAATCTGTAACTCGCTTGAAAATTATTGGATTTTCAAAAACCAAAATTATTTGAGTAGAGTGTCATTTTTCTAATAAAGATTAATTTTTGTGTAATTTTTCCATTACGTTAACTATTTTTTTCTTAATTTTTCTTCCTCCAATGTACAAATTTGACGCCGTGAAAATCAAAAATTTCAAAAATCTGTAACTCGCTTGAAAATTATTGGATTTTCAAAAACCAAAATTATTTGAGTAGAGTGTCATTTTCCTAATAAAAATTAATTTTTGTGTAATTTTTCCGTTACGTTTACTATTTTTTTCTTAATTTTTCTTCCTCCAATGTACAAATTTGACGCTGTGAAAATAAAAAATTTCAAAAATCTGTAACTCGCTTGAAAATTATTGAATTTTCAAAAACCAAAATAATTTGAGTAGAGTGTCATTTTCCTAATAAAAAATAATTTTTGTGTAATTTTTCCGTTACGTTTACTATTTTTTTCTTAATTTTTCTTCCTCCAATGTACAAATTTGACGCTGTGAAAATAAAAAATTTCAAAAATCTGTAACTCGCTTGAAAATTATTGAATTTTCAAAAACCAAAATAATTTGAGTAGAGTGTCATTTTCCTAATAAAAAATAATTTTTGTGTAATTTTTCCGTTACGTTTACTATTTTTTTCTTAATTTTTCTTCCTCCAATGTACAAATTTGACGCTGTGAAAATAAAAAATTTCAAAAATCTGTAACTCGCTTGAAAATTATTGAATTTTCAAAAACCAAAATAATTTGAGTAGAGTGTCATTTTCCTAATAAAAAATAATTTTTGTGTAATTTTTCCGTTACGTTTACTATTTTTTTCTTAATTTTTCTTCCTCCAATGTACAAATTTGACGCTGTGAAAATAAAAAATTTCAAAAATCTGTAACTCGCTTGAAAATTATTGGATTTTCAAAAACCAAAATTATTTGAGTAGAGTGTCATTTTCCTAATAAAAATTAATTTTTGTGTAATTTTTCCGTTACGTTTACTATTTTTTTCTTAATTTTTCTTCCTCCAATGTACAAATTTGACGCTGTGAAAATAAAAAATTTCAAAAATCTGTAACTCGCTTGAAAATTATTGAATTTTCAAAAACCAAAATAATTTGAGTAGAGTGTCATTTTGCTAATAAAAATTAATTTTTGTGTAATTTTTCCGATACGTTTGCTATTTTTTTCTTAATTTTTCTTCCTCCAATGTACGTGAAAATAAAAAATTTAAAAAATCTGTAACTCGCTTGAAAATTATTGGATTTTCAAAAACTAAAATTATTTGAGTAGAGTGTCATTTTTCTAATAATGATACCATTAAGTCGGAGAAAGTAACATGATGGCCACATCACCATTTTTTTAAATATATATTTCAAGACTAGTGATTTTTTACATTGGTCAACAAAACTGTCACCTTAACAAAGCCAACTTTAACAACAGTTAAAAATAAAAATGGAACAGAGTTTATGTCAGCAATTTTATTCATAAACTTATGCGGGATATTAATTTCAACTCTTCTCCATCGATCAAAACGGAAGCACGTGACATCTGTCTTCTGGAGAAGACTCTTTCAAAACAGTACTTACGATCTTCGTATCGAATATCGGACTTCACAAAGGGACACCCCGGCTGGATGGCGGTGCCCCCGTTCGGATAAAAATCCACGATCCCGATGGGGCCCTTAAAGCCGAGCATGCCCCCGTCCGTGTGGACGATGTCCACGAAATTCGCGTCGTCCGGACTCAGCCTGTCCTCGTTGCCGAACGTGAACAGGTCGAAGATGGGAGCGGCCGGATCCAGCGCGGTGATCCTCGCCAGTTTCTGCCCCGACCTCTTCAGCACCCTCTGGCCCACCAGGCCGGCGACGTGGCAGCCGAGCGAGTGGGACACCAGGTGCATCCGCTTGAACGCGATCCCCCTGCCCCTGTGCAGCTTCTCCGCGATGAAATCCCCGATGACGTTGCTGACTTCTTTCACGCTGAGCGACGCCGTGAGGTAATCGGCGTCGCCCTTCTTCGACCAGTCCAGCACGATCACGTTGTACTTCCCTTTGAGCAGATAGGCGGAGGTCACGTCCCTCGCCCACTGGCAGTAGTAGTGTTCGGTCCAGCCGTGCACCACGATCTTCACCGGCCATCGCGGGTTCACCGGGCGCTGGTCCTTGTTGATGACGATGGAGTTGTGCGGGTACTTTCTGTTGTAGAGGTAGAACATGACGTCGTTCTCCTCGAGGGGCTGCTCGTTTTGGAGCATGAACGAGGTCAGGGTGTAAGGGATGTGGTTCAGCATGTGCGACATGAAGTCCTTTCTGTAGCGGTCCAGTTTGGTCTGTAGGGTTTTCGGCGTTTTGGATTCTGAAAGAATGGCAAACTGTTATTCAAAATTGGCTGTGAGATAAAGTCTTCATTTAATTGAATCTAGTTGACAAATACCTTCATCAGTGATGGTTCGCGGGTTTTTTTCTGGTAGAGGTGGTAATACAGATAGGTGCGGTCCCTGAAACTGACCCTACCTATCTGTATCACCACCTCTTGTTCCTCGGCAGTACCTGAAAAAACCCGCTAACCGGGGTACAGATACTGTTTCTCACCTCTCCCTATGTACAGGGTGTAGATGGACAAAACGGAACAACCACTTCACAATTTGCACTATTTCTTGAATACACTACATTTTTTTATGAAAAAACTTGTAAACGGTTATGAAGTATTCAATCAATTTGACAAGCCAACAGATCAACAGCGCATCATTTTTTGTTTAATTTCATGGCAACCATTATTTTCTCGAAAATTATCGCAAGTAATACAACGAGTGTATTAATGATTGTCGAAACACAAATTCATTCGATTTTGAGAAATAAATTATGGGTTTCCTAAAGCAACATAATTTATTTCGAAAAAGAGAACGAATTTGCGACAATCGTTATTTCCACGAGTTGTATTTGTTAAGATTATTTCGTAGGAAATATACATTCATTTTAATAATTTGTTATTATTTTTACTTTCTCCGTTACGAAGTACGAGAAAGTATTGTGATCGTGATTTTTTTCAAAAAATTTTTTTACGGAAATATCCGTTTTGGGGTCCCTGGATGCCATTTCAACAATTTCTGGAAAAAAAAATTGTGTGTGTGCGCTGTATCTCAAAAATTAATAGAGCAATTGATATGAAACTTTATACATCCGTCTTATTTGATAATCCGAAGAACTGAAAAGCTTTTGGTAAAATTTCGTACACCGGAAGTGGGTGTTTACCTTAACTGTTTTTTGTTTTTTGCCAATATTTTCTTAAATATGAAAAATATCTCAAAAATATTTAAACAAACTTTGAAGACAACAAGGAAATGAACATATTTTGCTTGAAAACATTTTTCATAAAATCATTTTTATTCGAGAAAAGAATTTATTATTTTTATTTTCATTTTTGGTATACAATTATGAAACGCTAATAGTTACAGCAAATTTATGTTAATAATAATTGTAGAGAATGCCAAAATGAACAACTTCTAAAGAATAAGTTTTTTTCGAAATCCCTTTAGTTTTTGAGTAAACTGAGTTTTTGAATTTGAAGTATAATGTTTCCATCTTTCATAATTTTGACGTTTTAAACGTCAGTGTCATCCGCTCGATGTATATTTAAAATATGATTGAAATTGAAAATAAACCACAACAGCATAAATATAAATGGTTATGATACCATCAAGTCGGAGGAAGTAACATGATGGCCACATCACCATTTTTTCATAAAAAGTTAATGACATTTTTTTGCGCCCTACCTTTTTACGTTCATTTGATCCAAATACACCATTTTGAATTTTTCGATGCATTTTGTATCAAACATTTTTTTTTTGCGCCAAAATACCTTTTTACATTCATATAATACCTACATGTTTTAAAATGTTTCGTAGCATTTTCGTCAAAACAAAATTTTGACGCCAAAATACCTTTTCACATTCATATGATCCCCTACATATTTTAAAATTTTTCGATTTATGTAAAAAAAAAAAAATTCGCGCCAAAATACCTTTTTATGTTCAAATGATAATTATACATGATTTAAATTTTTGTCATTTTTCCTGTCAAAATACCTTTTTACGTTCATATGATCCTAATACACGATTTAAAATTTCTCGATGCATTTTTGTCAAAAAAAAATTTTTTCGCGCCAAAATACCTTTTTACGTACATATGATCCTAATACACGATTTAAAATTTTTCGATACATTTTTGTCAAAAAAATGTTTCTCGCTAAAATACCACATAACACAATAACACATTTTTCGGTGAATTTTGGTCAAAATTTTATTTAAAAAAATGATTTAAATTGAAAATAAACCATGAAAGTGTAAATACTAATAACCACACTATCAAATCGAAGAAAGTAACATGATGGCCACATCACCATTTTTTAATTGTAAGATGTAAATTTCAATTTTTGCAATTCAATTTTAGAGTGTCGCCATTTTCTTTCCAGCAAGGGGATGCCAACTGTTTTTTAGTATGTTAAAATACATGATTTCTAAGTAGATTTAAGACAATACCAAGACGTAAATTTGTTTGAAATTTTTTTATGCAAATTTCAGTTTTTACAATTCAATTTTAGTGTCGGTATTTTCTTTCTATCGAGGGGATACCAAAGACAATTTTTTTTAATTCATTTATCTTTGCAAAAAAAAATTGTGCTAAAATACCTTTTTACGTTCATATGACCCATATAATACACGATTAAAAAAATTTCGATTCATTTTTGTCAAAACATTTTTTTTCGCGCCAAATTACCTTTTTACGTTCATTTGATTCACGTACACGATTTAGAATTTTTCGATGCATTTTGTGTTAAACATTTTTTTTCGCGCCAAAATACCTTTTTATATTCATATAATATAATGTTTCGTTGCATTTTCGTCAAAAAAAAAAAATTCACGTCAAAATACCTTTTTATGTTCATATGATACTTATACATCATTTAAAATTTTTCGATGCATTTTTGTCAAAAAAAAAATTTCGCGTCAAAATACCTTTTTACGTTCATTTGATTCACGTACACGATTTAAAATTTTTCGATGCATTTTTGTCAAAAAAAAATTTCGCGTCAAAATACCTTTCTACGTTCATATGATCCTAATACACGATTTAAAATTTGTTGATACATTTTTGTCAAAGAAATGTTTCGCGCTAAAATACCTTTTCACGTTCAAATGACCCAATACACTACAACACATTTTTCGGTGCATTTTTGTCAAAATTTTATTTTTAAAAATGATTTAAATTGAAAATAAACCATGAAAGTGTCAATACTAATAACCATACTATCAAATCGGAGAAAGTAACATGATGGTCACATCACCATTTTTTTATTGCTGTATTATTCCAAATCGTTTTGATTACCATTTCCTTGTACTCAGTTCCATCAATTTTTCGCATATTGAAAGCCCAATCAGTGAGTATATCAGCAAATTGTTCATTTGATGTATTTTCTTCAAGGCAGTGATTACGTTCTTTACAAAATTCAGAGAACCGTTTCAAGACGTATTTTTTTAACCGCACGGTATTTTGGGCCGTATGTGCTTCCACATTGTTTTTTATTTCACTTAAACTAAATTCTCCAAAACCGTTTTGGATTCATTTTAAAAATTTAACACGTTTATGTAAATGGTGACATTGACATTTCGTAAATCAAAGCTACATGCGATGCTTCCACATTGACTGAAACAGCCAATAGCCAAGTGAAATACAAAAACGAAAACACAGGACCCAATAAACCAATAAAGAGCCGAAGCACGAAATCGAAAACATAGAGTTAGATAATTGTCAGTTATGAATACACAAATTTGAACCAATGAAATAAGTGTATTTTATGTTGGACGAAATAATAATTTTTATTTTATTATTTTTTCGGGTTTTCATAAATGCAAAAAAATAAATAACAGCACGACTGCGTCCACAAATTTGCGCTCTATAAGAAATGTATTTACAACTTTCCTCTAAAACGATCAGGGAAGATGATATTCAACGCAAACTTGCCTCCCACAATTCTTGTTTACTCATCGAAACGAACAATTAATTTCAAATGAAAAACTCAATTTTGATTATAAAAAGGATTTCAAACGAGCGAAAAACATTACCTGACGCCAATATGGCGGCGAGGAGCACACCCAGGACAGCAAAGTTTTGCAACATCCCGTCCAGGTGTTATGCGAGGCGATTTTTCGTACCGAATGGCTTAGAGCAGACGTCACTACGTCATTTTTAATTAATGAAAAACCTTGATTATCATTTCCGCCGCTCGATTTCAATCGGGCAATCAACGTTTCCTTTATTATCCGCGGGCGCGCGGTTAATTGCAATTGAAAAACCACGAGGGCGTGAACAAAAAAAATATAATTTGAATTTGTGTCCATTTTTTCCCCGTCATTGTCTGTCACACTGACACAATAGGAATGAAACAAATCTAAGAAAAAATCTGACAATGTCAAAAGCCATAAATGCCTTCACATATTTGATTCTTTTTAGAATAGAAAATGGTGATGTGGCCATCATGTTACTTTCTCCGACTTGATGGTATCATTTATGTTTACACTTTCATGGTTTATTTTCAATTTGAATCATATTTGAAATGTACATCAAGTGGATGAAACTGACGTTTAAAACGTCAAAATCATGAAAGATGGATAAATTATACTTCAAATTCAAAAACTCAGTTTACTCAAAAACTAAAAGGATTTCGAAAAAAACTTATTCTTTATAAGTTGTTCATTTTAGTATTCTCTACAATTATTATTAATATAAATTTGCTGTAACTATTATCGTTTTATAATTATAAACCAAAAATGAAAAAAAAATGGTGATGTGCTGTAACTATTATCGTTTTATAATTATAAACCAAAAATGAAAAAAAAATGGTGATGTGGCCATCATGTTACTTTCTCCGACTTTATATTTACGTTTTCATGGGTTTATTTTCAATTGAAATCATATTTTAAATGTACATCGAGCGTTGCGTAAACTCGGATGACACTGACGTTTAAAACGTCAAAATCATGAAAGATGGATAAATTATACTTCAAATATAAAAACTCAGTTTACTCATAAACTAAAGGAATTTCGAAAAAAACTTATTCTTTATAAGTTGTTCATATTGGCATTCTCTACAATTATTATTAACATAAATTTGCTGTAAGTATTATCGTTTTATAATTATAAACCAAAAATGAAAAAAAAAAATTATACATTTTTTTCTCGAATAAAAATGATTTTATGAAAAATGTTTTCAAGCAAAAGATTTTCATTTCTTTGTTGTCTTCGAAGTTTGTTTAAATGTTTTTGTGATATTTTTCATATTTAAGAAGATATTGGCAAAAAACAAAAAACAGTTAAGGTAAACGCCCACTTCCGGTGTACGAAATTTTGACAAAAGCTTTTCAGTTCTTCAGATTATCAAATAAGACGGATGTTGAAAGTTTCATATCAATTGCTCTATTAGTTTTTGAGATACAGTGCACACAGACAGACACACAGACACAAAAAAAAAATTTTCAAAAATTGTTGAAATGGCATCTAGGGACCCCAAAACGGATATTTCCGTAAAAAAAATTTTTGAAAAAAAAATCACGATCACAATACTTTCCCGTATTTCGTAACGGAGAAAGTCAAAAGCTCAATAATGTTGTTAAAGTTCGAAGTTTGCATTTAAGTCAGTTTTTGGAAAATCAATACTTTTCTACATTTGAGCGTTGAAAATGGAAATGATTGGGTTTTTTACTTTCTCCGTTACGAAGTACGAGAAAGTACTGTGATCGTGATTTTTTTTTCAAAATTTTTTTACGGAAATATCCGTTTTGGGGTCCCTAGATACCATTTCAACAATTTCTAGAAATTTTTTTTTGTGTGTTGTGTCTTGTGTGCGCTGTATCTCAAAAACTAATAGAGCAATTAATATGAAACTTTGAACATACGTCTTATTTGATAATATGAAGAACTGAAAAGCTTTTGGTAAAATTTCGTACACCGGAAGTGGGCGTTTACCTTAACTGTTTTTTGTTTTTTACCAATATTTTCTTAAATATGAAAAATATCACAAAAACATTTAGACAAACATTAAAGACAACAAAGAAATGTACATCTTTTGCTTAAAAATATTTTTCATGAAATCATTGTTATTCAAGAAAAAAAAATTATTATTATTTTTTTAAATTTTTGGTTTATAATTATAAAACGATAATAGTTACAGCAAATTTATGTTTATAATAATTGTAGAGAATACTAAAATGAACAACTTATAAAGAATAAGTTTTTTTCTAAATCCCTTTAGTTTTTGAGTAAACTGAGTTTTTGAATTTGAAGTATAATTTTTCCGTCTTTCATAATTTTGATGTTTTAAACCTCAGTTTCATCCGAGTTTACGCAACCTTGAAGACAAAAAGAAATGAACATCTTTTG
The DNA here is from genome assembly GCA_910593695.2 of Ocypus olens. Classification (NCBI taxonomy): domain Eukaryota; kingdom Metazoa; phylum Arthropoda; class Insecta; order Coleoptera; family Staphylinidae; genus Ocypus; species Ocypus olens. Next base: position 58,882,275 of record OU343053.1, read on the forward strand.
CTTGAAAACATTTTTCATAAAATCATTGTTATTCGAGAAAAAAAAATATTATTTTTTATTTTTTATTTTTAGTTTATAATTATAAAACGATAATAGCTACAGTAAATTTATATGAATAATAATTGTAGAGAATGCTAAAATAAACAACTTATAAAGAATAAGTTTTCTTCGAAATCCTTTTAGTTTTTGAGTAAACTGAGTTTTTGAATTTGAAGTATAATTTCTATATCTTTCATAATTTTGACGTTTTAAACGTCAGTTTCATCCGAGTTTACACAACCTTGAAGACAACAAAGAAATGAACATCTTTTGCTTGAAAACATTTTTCATAAAATCATTTTCATTCGAGAAAAAAAAATTATTTTTTTTTTTTTAATTTTTGGTTTATATGTATAAAACGCGAATAGTTACAGTAAATTTATGTTAATAATAATTGTAGAGAACGCCAAAATGAATAACTTATGAAGAATAAGTTTTTTTCGAAATCCCTTTAGTTTTTGTGTAAACCGAGTTTTTGAATTTGAAGTATAATTTTTCCATCTTTCATAATTTTGACGTTTTAAACGTCAGTGTCATCCTCTCGATGTACATTTAAAATATAATTTCAATTGAAAATAAACCAAAAAAGCGTAAATATAAATGATACGATCAAGTGGGAGAAAGTAACATGATGGCCACATCACCATTTTTATAGTGATTATCTACAAAACTAAATAAATAATGTGCTTTGATTTTTCTAGAATATTAAAGCCCAATAATCCCCCAGTAATAATGTTAAAGCTGCAAGTCTGCATTTAAATCAGTTTTTTGAAAAATCAGCACTTTTTCGATATTTGGAAAATATTTTATTATGGTAGCATTGCCAAAGGCCGTACCTTACGGTACAATTAAAAACATTTTGGATGCCTCACCTGAAACATCCCCATTTCACGAAAAATGAACAAAATTTTTTTTTTTATTTTTTGGACGTTTCGCGCAGACTTTTTTGAAATATTTTAGCTTGGTGGCATTGCCAAAGGCAAACATTTTGGATGCCTCACCTGAAACATCCCCATTTCACGAAAAATATAGAACACCACATGAACAAAATTTTATTTTTTGGACATTTCGCGCAGACTTTTTTGAAATATTTTATCCCAAAGGCTATTATCTAGAAAACTAAATTATTAACGTTTTTTGTTTTTTTTAGAAAATTAAAATCCAATTATTCTGCAATAATGCTGTTAAAGTTGGAAGTTTGTATTTAAGACAGTTTTTGAAAAATCCATTTTTCTTTTGATTTTTGAAAGTTTTTTTGGGTTCGATGACGATTATCTGAAAAACTAGGTCCTGAACGGGCATGGTTATTTTTTTATATTAAACCCTCATCATTGATTACCAATTTTATGTAAGTATATTTGTTTCCGCTTTTGAATAATCAAACCTTTTTCGATTTTCAATCGCTAAAACGTGCCATTCCCGGATTGATCAAGGTGGCGCCACCGTCGCGTTTCCCAACTGCCCCTGCGTGAACCGATCTTCCGTGTGTTGTTTGAGTTGCATACGTCAAATTTTTCGCAAACCCATACGAAAATCATTACCGTTCCATAAATTAATTTCGAGAGCCCGGTGCCATCGCATCTTTTCGAAAATTGTTAATATTCCGCCACCGCTAGTGAAAACAGTGCGCCCGTTCCCGTCGATGCGTCACATGCACCCGGTTGCCATCTTTGCAGCGCGCTGCGGCGAATCTCCGACGAAAGTTACGTAATTCGCGCCCCGACAAAGGGGGCCCCCGCTTGGTTTCCACCCCCCACCCGATAATCGCGTAGACGGGCGCAACGTGAAACGTGAGTATCATCTCCCCCCCGACGAAGGAATCGGACCGACGGATGTACCGCAGACATGAGCCCCCGCAGAAACGAACAGGTCTAATTTCGAGCCAAAAGCCCCCCCTTGATCAAGCACGGCTTGTTTTTCGCAACAGAACCGAGCCCGCCCACACGCACACTGTCCGTACGCAGTACACGAAAACCTTTTTTATTTATAGCACGTTGTTTGTTTTCTGTTTTTGTTTTGTTTCGAGCCGTCCCCCCAGCCCCTGTTTTTCTTTTCGTGTTTCAGTTGCGAGTCGCATGTTAGGTGTCAGTGTCACGGCGGGTGACAGTAGTAGGGGAGTAGAGAGCACGTGATGGCCGCTTATTTAAACCGCACTATGTCGCTGATGTCAGGCGATGGTCCACACAATCGGGGCCCCGCGTCGATGGCCGACCATCGCCCGGCCCGCGCCGCCCCTGAGAACTCGCCTTTGCAGATTTTCGTCAGGGCCAAGAAGAAGATCAACGACATCTTCCACGAGATCGAGGACTATGTCAAGGACGCCGTCCAGTACATGCACGGTTAGTCGGACTTTCTATTGACATATTTAGATTTTTAGTTATATTTTCTAAATTTAGACCATTGGACCACTTTCGCCTTTGCAAGGGGCAGGTTTTTCAATGGTGGATTTAACCCGTTAAACTTGGTATGACGTAGTTTTAGCTGTTGTTCAATCATGGTTTAACGATAAGCGCAGTTTAAAGCATGGCTACCCACGAAGCAGCTGTTTATAACCTAAAAAATAGACAGTTGTAAATGTGATGCGGATTGATTTCTTACACGAAATGGCCGATTACGAGGATTCGTTACAATTTATGTTAACACGTTCGCTGCCGCCGACGCGCTACTGCGTCCGACTTTACACTTGCGTAAATGCAATCCCAATTGCGGTGGCAGTGAACGTGTTAATTTAATTTTAAGAAAATATTACATTCATTCATCTTTGTTTTTATTTTGTTTCCGGGGGTTGTTTATTCATTTCTTTGTTTTTTTTCTTTTCTGTTTGTCGTGATGGATGATTGTTGTGTCGTGTTTATTAGAGATTGAAAAGGAGCAGCAGATCCTGGAGAAGGACAGCGTCAAGCAGGCGGAGGAGTACGTCAAGAAGGTGCGGGGCATCCGCGACGTGCTGGCCAGGGACCACATGAAGGTGGCGTTTTTCGGAAGAACCTCCAACGGAAAGAGCTCCGTCATCAACGCCATGCTGCGCGACAAGATCCTGCCCAGCGGCATCGGTCACACCACCAACTGCTTCTTGCAGGTCGGTTCAAATTTTCATTAAACATTTGTTTCGTAATTTGTACCGAGCCTTAACTACCAGAATCGATTTAAAAATGATCCGTCTTTAATATTCCGAAAGGATCAATAAGAAATCTTTGCTACGAACAAAATGGCGTCTCTCGAAAGTCAAAAGTTTGAATTGAAAATTAGTTTTTAGAGATGAAAAAAATTTATCTATCGTTGTAGCTGGGCTTAACTGTCAAAATTGCTTCAGAAATGATCAGTCTTTAATATTTCGGAAGGATCAATAAGAAATCTTTGCTACGAACAAAATGGCGTCGCTCGAAAGTCAAAAATTTGGATTGAAAATTGCACAAAATTAGTTTTTAGAGATGAAAAAAATGTATCTGTCGTTGTAGCTGGCCTTAACTGTCAAGATTGCTTCAGAAATGATCAGTCTTTAATATTCTGGAAGGATCAATAAGAAATCTTTGCTACGAACAAAATGGCGTCGCTCGAAAGTCAAAAGTTTGGATTGATAATTGCACAAAATTTGTTTTTAGAGATGAAAAAAATGTGTCTATCGTTGTAGCTGGCCTTGACTGTCAAGATTGCTTCAGAAATGATCAGTCTTTAATATTCTGGAAGGATCAATAAGAAATCTTTTCTACGAACAAAATGGCGTCGCTCAAAAGTCAAAAGTTTGAATTGAAAATTAGTTTTTAGAGATGAAAAAAATTTATCTATCGTTGTAGCTGGGCTTAACTGTCAAAATTGCTTCAGAAATGATCAGTCTTTAATATTCTGGAAGGATCAATAAGAAATCTTTGCTACAAACAAAATGGCGTCGCTCGAAAGTCAAAAGTTTGAATTGAAAATTGCACAAAATTAGTTTTTAGAGATGAATAAAATGTGTCTATCGTTGTAGCTGGCCTTAACTGTCAAGATTGCTTCAGAAATGATCAGTCTTTAATATTCTGGAAGGATCAATAAGAAATCTTTGCTACGAACAAAATGGCGTCGCTCGAAAGTCAAAAGTTTGAATTGAAAATTGCACAAAATTAGTTTTTAGAGATGAAAAAAATGTATCTGTCGTTGTAGCTGGCCTTAACTGTCAAGATTGCTTCAGAAATGATCAGTCTTTAATATTCTGGAAGGATCAATAAGAAATCTTTGCTACGAACAAAATGGCGTCGCTCGAAAGTCAAAAGTTTGGATTGATAATTGCACAAAATTTGTTTTTAGAGATGAAAAAAATGTGTCTATCGTTGTAGCTGGCCTTAACTGTCAAGATTGCTTCAGAAATGATCAGTCTTTAATATTCTGGAAGGATCAATAAGAAATCTTTTCTACGAACAAAATGGCGTCGCTCAAAAGTCAAAAGTTTGAATTGAAAATTAGTTTTTAGAGATGAAAAAAATTTATCTATCGTTGTAGCTGGGCTTAACTGTCAAAATTGCTTCAGAAATGATCAGTCTTTAATATTCTGGAAGGATCAATAAGAAATCTTTGCTACAAACAAAATGGCGTCGCTCGAAAGTCAAAAGTTTGAATTGAAAATTGCACAAAATTAGTTTTTAGAGATGAATAAAATGTGTCTATCGTTGTAGCTGGCCTTAACTGTCAAGATTGCTTCAGAAATGATTAGTCTTTAATATTCTGGAAGGATCAATAAGAAATCTTTGCTACGAACAAAATTGCGTCGCTTGAAAGTCAAAAGTTTGAATTGAAAATTGCACAAAATTAGTTTTTAGAGATGAAAAAAATGTATCTATCGTTGTAGCTGGCCTTAACTGTCAAAATTGCTTCAGAAATGATCAGTCTTTAATATTTCGGAAGGATCAATAAGAAATCTTTGCTACGAACAAAATGGCGTCGCTCGAAAGTCAAAAGTTTGGATTGAAAATTGCACAAAATTAGTTTTTAGAGATGAAAAAAATGTATCTATCGTTGTAGCTGGGCTTAACTGTCAAAATTGCTTCAGAAATGATCAGTCTTTAATATTTCGGAAGGATCAATAAGAAATCTTTGCTACGAACAAAATGGCGTCGCTCGAAAGTCAAAAGTTTGGATTGAAAATTGCACAAAATTAGTTTTTAGAGATGAAAAAAATGTATCTATCGTTGTAGCTGGGCTTAACTGTCAAAATTGCTTCAGAAATGATCAGTCTTTAATATTTCGGAAGGATCAATAAGAAATCTTTGCTACGAACAAAATAGCGTCGCTCGAAAGTCAAAAGTTTGAATTGAAAATTGCACAAAATTAGTTTTTAGAGATGAAAAAAATTTATCTATCGTTGTAGCTGGCCTTAACTGTCAAAATTGCTTCAGAAATGATCAGTCTTTAATATTTCGGAAGGATCAATAAGAAATCTTTGCTACGAACAAAATGGCGTCGCTCGAAAGTCAAAAGTTTGGATTGAAAATTGCACAAAATTAGTTTTTAGAGATGAAAAAAATTTATCTATCGTTGTAGCTGGGCTTAACTGTCAAAATTGCTTCAGAAATGATCAGTCTTTAATATTTCGGAAGGATCAATAAGAAATCTTTGCTACGAACAAAATGGCGTCGCTCGAAAGTCAAAAGTTTGGATTGAAAATTGCACAAAATTAGTTTTTAGAGATGAAAAAAATGTATCTATCGTTGTAGCTGGGCTTAACTGTCAAAATTGCTTCAGAAATGATCAGTCTTTAATATTCTGGAAGGATCAATAAGAAATCTTTGCTACGAACAAAATGGCGTCGCTCGAAAGTCAAAAGTTTGAATTGAAAATTAGTTTTTAGAGATGAAAAAAATGTATCTGTCGTTGTAGCTGGCCTTAACTGTCAAGATTGCTTCAGAAATGATCAGTCTTTAATATTCTGGAAGGATCAATAAGAAATCTTTGCTACGAACAAAATGGCGTCGCTCGAAAGTCAAAAGTTTGGATTGAAAATTGCACAAAATTAGTTTTTAGAGATGAAAAAAATGTGTCTATCGTTGTAGCTGGCCTTAACTGTCAAAATTGCTTCAGAAATGATTAGTCTTTAATATTCTGGAAGGATCAATAAGAAATCTTTGCCACAAACAAAATGGCGTCGCTCGAAAGTCAAAAGTTTGGATTGAAAATTGCACAAAATTAGTTTTTAGAGATGAAAAAAATGTGTCTATCGTTGTAGCTGGCCTTAACTGTCAAAATTGCTTCAGAAATGATCAGTCTTTAATATTCTGGAAGGATCAATAAGAAATCTTTGCTACAAACAAAATGGCGTCGCTCGAAAGTCAAAAGTTTAGATTGAAAATTGCACAAAATTAGTTTTTAGAGATGAAAAAAATGTATCTATCGTTGTAGCTGGGCTTAACTGTCAAAATTGCTTCAGAAATGATCAGTCTTTAATATTCTGGAAGGATCAATAAGAAATCTTTGCTACGAACAAAATGGCGTCGCTCGAAAGTAAGAAGTTTGAATTGAAAATTGCACAAAATTAGTTTTTAGAGATGAATAAAATGTGTCTATCGTTGTAGCTGGCCTTAACTGTCAAGATTGCTTCAGAAATGATTAGTCTTTAATATTCTGGAAGGATCAATAAGAAATCTTTGCCACAAACAAAATGGCGTCGCTCGAAAGTCAAAAGTTTGGATTGAAAATTGCACAAAATTAGTTTTTAGAGATGAAAAAAATTTATCTATCGTTGTAGCTGGGCTTAACTGTCAAAATTGCTTCAGAAATGATCAGTCTTTAATATTCTGGAAGGATCAATAAGAAATCTTTGCTACAAACAAAATGGCGTCGCTCGAAAGTCAAAAGTTTGGATTGAAAATTGCACAAAATTAGTTTTTAGAGATGAAAAAAATGTGTCTATCGTTGTAGCCGGCCTTAACTGTCAAAATTGCTTCAGAAATGATCAGTCTTTAATATTCTGGAAGGATCAATAAGAAATCTTTGCCACAAACAAAATGGCGTCGCTCGAAAGTCAAAAGTTTGGATTGAAAATTGCACAAAATTAGTTTTTAGAGATGAAAAAAATGTGTCTATCGTTGTAGCTGGCCTTAACTGTCAAAATTGCTTCAGAAATGATCAGTCTTTAATATTCTGGAAGGATCAATAAGAAATCTTTGCTACAAACAAAATGGCGTCGCTCGAAAGTCAAAAGTTTAGATTGAAAATTGCACAAAATTAGTTTTTAGAGATGAAAAAAATGTATCTATCGTTGTAGCTGGGCTTAACTGTCAAAATTGCTTCAGAAATGATCAGTCTTTAATATTCTGGAAGGATCAATAAGAAATCTTTGCTACGAACAAAATGGCGTCGCTCGAAAGTCAGAAGTTTGAATTGAAAATTGCACAAAATTAGTTTTTAGAGATGAAAAAAATGTGTCTATCGTTGTAGCTGGCCTTAACTGTCAAAATTGCTTCAGAAATGATCAGTCTTTAATATTCTGGAAGGATCAATAAGAAATCTTTGCTACGAACAAAATGGCGTCGCTCGAAAGTCAAAAGTTTGAATTGAAAATTAGTTTTTAGAGATGAAAAAAATGTATCTGTCGTTGTAGCTGGCCTTAACTGTCAAGATTGCTTCAGAAATGATCAGTCTTTAATATTCTGGAAGGATCAATAAGAAATCTTTGCTACGAACAAAATGGCGTCGCTCGAAAGTCAAAAGTTTGGATTGAAAATTGCACAAAATTTGTTTTTAGAGATGAAAAAAATGTGTCTATCGTTGTAGCTGGCCTTAACTGTCAAAATTGCTTCAGAAATGATCAGTCTTTAATATTCTGGAAGGATCAATAAGAAATCTTTGCTACCAACAAAATGGCGTCGCTCGAAAGTCAAAAGTTTAGATTGAAAATTGCACAAAATTAGTTTTTAGAGATGAAAAAAATGTATCTATCGTTGTAGCTGGGCTTAACTGTCAAAATTGCTTCAGAAATGATCAGTCTTTAATATTCTGGAAGGATCAATAAGAAATCTTTGCTACAAACAAAATGGCGTCGCTCGAAAGTCAAAAGTTTGGATTGAAAATTGCACAAAATTAGTTTTTGGAGATGAAAAAATGTATCTATCGTTGTAGCTGGGCTTAACTGTCAAGATTGCTTCAGAAATGATCAGTCTTTAATATTCTGGAAGGATCAATAAGAAATCTTTGCTACAAACAAAATGGCGTCGCTCGAAATTCAAAAGTTTGAATTGAAAATTGCACAAAATTAGTTTTTAGAGATGAAAAAAATGTATCTATCGTTGTAGCTGGCCTTAACTGTCAAAATTGCTTCAGAAATGATCAGTCTTTAATATTCTGGAAGGATCAATAAGAAATCTTTGCTACGAACAAAATGGCGTCGCTCGAAAGTCAAAAGTTTGAATTGAAAATTGCACAAAATTAGTTTTTAGAGATGAAAAAAATGTATCCATCGTTGTAGCTGGCCTTAACTGTCAAAATTGCTTCAGAAATGATCAGTCTTTAATATTCTGAAAGGATCAATAAGAAATCTTTGCTACAAACAAAATGGCGTCGCTCGAAAGTCAAAAGTTTGAATTGAAAATTGCACAAAATTAGTTTTTAGAGATGAAAAAAATGTATCTGTCGTTGTAGCTGGCCTTAACTGTCAAGATTGCTTCAGAAATGATCAGTCTTTAATATTCTGGAAGGATCAATAAGAAATCTTTGCTACAAACAAAATGGCGTCGCTCGAAAGTCAAAAGTTTGAATTGAAAATTGCACAAAATTAGTTTTTAGAGATGAAAAAAATGTATCTGTCGTTGTAGCTGGCCTTAACTGTCAAGATTGCTTCAGAAATGATCAGTCTTTAATATTCTGGAAGGATCAATAAGAAATCTTTGCTACAAACAAAATGGCGTCGCTCGAAAGTCAAAAGGTGGAATTGAAAATTGCACAAAATTAGTTTTTAGAGATGAAAAAAATGTATCTGTCGTTGTAGCTGGCCTTAACTGTCAAAATTGCTTCAGAAATGATCAGTCTTTAATATTCTGGAAGGATCAATAAGAAATCTTTGCTACAAACAAAATGGCGTCGCTCGAAAGTCAAAAGGTGGAATTGAAAATTGCACAAAATTAGTTTTTAGAGATGAAAAAAATGTATCTATCGTTGTAGCTGGCCTTAACTGTCAAAATTGCTTCAGAAATGATCAGTCTTTAATATTCTGGAAGGATCAATAAGAAATCTTTGCTACGAACAAAATGGCGTCGCTCGAAAGTCAAAAGTTTGAATTGAAAATTGCACAAAATTAGTTTTTAGAGATGAAAAAAATGTATCCATCGTTGTAGCTGGCCTTAACTGTCAAAATTGCTTCAGAAATGATCAGTCTTTAATATTCTGAAAGGATCAATAAGAAATCTTTGCTACAAACAAAATGGCGTCGCTCGAAAGTCAAAAGGTGGAATTGAAAATTGCACAAAATTAGTTTTTAGAGGTGAAAAAAATTTATCTATCGTTGTAGCTGGGCTTAACTGTCAAAATTGCTTCAGAAATGATCAGTCTTTCATATTCTGGAAGGATCAATAAGAAATCTTTGCTACAAACAAAATGGCGTCGCTCGAAAGTCAAAAGTTTGGATTGAAAATTGCACAAAATTAGTTTTTGGAGATGAAAAAAATGTATCCATCGTTGTAGCTGGCCTTAACTGTCAAAATTGCTTCAGAAATGATCAGTCTTTAATATTTCGAAAGGATCAATAAGAAATCTTTGCTACAAACAAAATGGCGTCGCTCGAAAGTCAAAAGTTTGAATTGAAAATTGCACAAAATTAGTTTTTAGAGATGAAAAAAATGTATCTGTCGTTGTAGCTGGCCTTAACTGTCAAGATTGCTTCAGAAATGATCAGTCTTTAATATTCTGGAAGGATCAATAAGAAATCTTTGCTACAAACAAAATGGCGTCGCTCGAAAGTCAAAAGTTTGAATTGAAAATTGCACAAAATTAGTTTTTGGAGATGAAAAAAATGTATCTGTCGTTGTAGCTGGCCTTAACTGTCAAAATTGCTTCAGAAATGATCAGTCTTTAATATTCTGAAAGGATCAATAAGAAATCTTTGCTACAAACAAAATGGCGTCGCTCGAAAGTCAAAAGTTTGAATTGAAAATTGCACAAAATTAGTTTTTAGAGATGAAAAAAATGTATCTGTCGTTGTAGCTGGCCTTAACTGTCAAGATTGCTTCAGAAATGATCAGTCTTTAATATTCTGGAAGGATCAATAAGAAATCTTTGCTACAAACAAAATGGCGTCGCTCGAAAGTCAAAAGTTTGGATTGAAAATTGCACAAAATTAGTTTTTGGAGATGAAAAAAATGTGTCTATCGTTGTAGCTGGCCTTAACTGTCAAGATTGCTTCAGAAATGATCAGTCTTTAATATTTCGAAAGGATCAATAAGAAATCTTTGCTACAAACAAAATGGCGTCGCTCGAAAGTCAAAAGTTTGAATTGAAAATTGCACAAAATTAGTTTTTAGAGATGAAAAAAATGTATCTGTCGTTGTAGCTGGCCTTAACTGTCAAAATTGCTTCAGAAATGATCAGTCTTTAATATTCTGAAAGGATCAATAAGAAATCTTTGCTACAAACAAAATGGCGTCGCTCGAAAGTCAAAAGGTGGAATTGAAAATTGCACAAAATTAGTTTTTAGAGATGAAAAAAATGTATCTGTCGTTGTAGCTGGCCTTAACTGTCAAGATTGCTTCAGAAATGATCAGTCTTTAATATTCTGGAAGGATCAATAAGAAATCTTTGCTACAAACAAAATGGCGTCGCTCGAAAGTCAAAAGTTTGGATTGAAAATTGCACAAAATTAGTTTTTGGAGATGAAAAAAATGTATCCATCGTTGTAGCTGGCCTTAACTGTCAAAATTGCTTCAGAAATGATCAGTCTTTAATATTTCGAAAGGATCAATAAGAAATCTTTGCTACAAACAAAATGGCGTCGCTCGAAAGTCAAAAGTTTGAATTGAAAATTGCACAAAATTAGTTTTTAGAGATGAAAAAAATGTATCTGTCGTTGTAGCTGGCCTTAACTGTCAAGATTGCTTCAGAAATGATCAGTCTTTAATATTCTGGAAGGATCAATAAGAAATCTTTGCTACAAACAAAATGGCGTCGCTCGAAAGTCAAAAGTTTGAATTGAAAATTGCACAAAATTAGTTTTTGGAGATGAAAAAAATGTATCTGTCGTTGTAGCTGGCCTTAACTGTCAAAATTGCTTCAGAAATGATCAGTCTTTAATATTCTGAAAGGATCAATAAGAAATCTTTGCTACAAACAAAATGGCGTCGCTCGAAAGTCAAAAGTTTGAATTGAAAATTGCACAAAATTAGTTTTTGGAGATGAAAAAAATGTGTCTATCGTTGTAGCTGGCCTTAACTGTCAAGATTGGTTCAGAAATGATCAGTCTTTAATATTCTGAAAGGATCAATAAGAAATCTTTGCTACAAACAAAATGGCGTCGCTCGAAAGTCAAAAGTTTGAATTGAAAATTGCACAAAATTAGTTTTTGGAGATGAAAAAAATGTATCTGTCGTTGTAGCTGGCCTTAACTGTCAAGATTGCTTCAGAAATGATCAGTCTTTAATATTCTGGAAGGATCAATAAGAAATCTTTGCTACAAACAAAATGGCGTCGCTCGAAAGTCAAAAGTTTGGATTGAAAATTGCACAAAATTAGTTTTTGGAGATGAAAAAAATGTATCCATCGTTGTAGCTGGCCTTAACTATCAAAATTGCTTCAGAAATGATCAGTCTTTAATATTTCGAAAGGATCAATAAGAAATCTTTGCTACAAACAAAATGGCGTCGCTCGAAAGTCAAAAGTTTGAATTGAAAATTGCACAAAATTAGTTTTTAGAGATGAAAAAAATGTATCTGTCGTTGTAGCTGGCCTTAACTGTCAAGATTGCTTCAGAAATGATCAGTCTTTAATATTCTGGAAGGATCAATAAGAAATCTTTGCTACAAACAAAATGGCGTCGCTCGAAAGTCAAAAGTTTGAATTGAAAATTGCACAAAATTAGTTTTTGGAGATGAAAAAAATGTATCTGTCGTTGTAGCTGGCCTTAACTGTCAAAATTGCTTCAGAAATGATCAGTCTTTAATATTCTGAAAGGATCAATAAGAAATCTTTGCTACAAACAAAATGGCGTCGCTCGAAAGTCAAAAGTTTGAATTGAAAATTGCACAAAATTAGTTTTTGGAGATGAAAAAAATGTGTCTATCGTTGTAGCTGGCCTTAACTGTCAAGATTGCTTCAGAAATGATCAGTCTTTAATATTCTGGAAGGATCAATAAGAAATCTTTGCAACAAACAAAATGGTGTCGCTCGAAAGTCAAAAGTTTGGATTGAAAATTGCACAAAATTAGTTTTTAGAGGTGAAAAAAATGGATCTATCGTTTTAGCCGGCCTTAACTGTCAAAATTGCTTCAGAAATGATCAGTCTTTAATATTCTGGAAGGATCAATAAGAAATCTTTGCAACAAACAAAATGGCGTCGCTCGAAAGTCAAAAGTTTGGATTGAAAATTGCACAAAATTAGTTTTTAGAGATGAAAAAAATGTATCTGTCATTGTAGCTGGCCGTAACTGTCAAAATTGCTTCAGAAATGATCAGTCTTTAATATTCTGGAAGGATCAATAAGAAATCTTTGCTACGAACAAAATGGTGTCGCTCGAAAGTCAGAAGTTTGAATTGAAAATTGCACAAAATTAGTTTTTAGAGATGAAAAAAATGTGTCTATCGTTGTAGCTGGCCTTAACTGTCAAAATTGCTTCAGAAATGATCAGTCTTTAATATTCTGGAACGCATTTGTTTAGGTGGAGGGTTCGCCCAACGACGAAGCGTACCTGGTGACGGAGGGATCCGACCAGCACTGCTCGGTCGAGTCCGTCACGCAGCTGGCGCACGCCCTCTGCAAGGAGAAGCTGAAGGAGTCCGAGATGGTGCGCGTGTACTGGCCGAGGAACAGGTGCCTCCTCTTGCGCGACGACGTCGTCTTCGTGGATTCGCCCGGCGTCGACGTCACCCCGAACCTGGACGAGTGGATCGACAAGCACTGTCTGGACGCCGACGTGTTCGTCCTGGTGGCCAACGCCGAGTCCACATTAATGGTCACGGTGAGTTGCATCTTATAATGAACATAAAATAGTACAAATTTTAATAACTCACGAAGGTGGTATTAAAGGTAACACAGGCTTAAATTGGTATTAAATTTTCGGCTGTGTAAACGATCTTTCAAATGGTAAACGGAATGCATAATTTGAGGTTAGGTTCTGCGATTACATTACATATATTTTGATTAATAGTTACTCTTTCACGATGTTTATTAACAAATTTTTTTCTATTTTGATGTATTTTTTACCTTAAATGCTCTTTTTCTAATTTAAACAATAATGATTCTAAAATGTATTCTGTGACTAATGGTGTATAAATAATATTTACACAGCTGAAAATATAATATTTTCAGCTGTGTATACGTTCTTTATGTCATCGAATATAGTTATTGTTTAAATTAGAAATGGAAAACAAAATAGACTGCGATTTTACATATTAATGATTTTCAGGAAAAAAATTTCTTTCACAAAGTGTCGACGCGCCTCTCGAAGCCGAACATATTCATCCTGAACAACAGGTGGGACGCCTCCGCCAACGAGCCGGAATTCCTAGACCAGGTAAGCGAGCGCGAAAAGTTCAGTTTGGTTTAGCGTAGCCCTCTAGTTTCGTCATATGTTCACATACCGGCTTGTGCATTGTATACATATAACACACGTGTTTCTCTCTCATGTCTCTTTTTTGAAAAGCAACATTGCGATGAGCAAGCGGAGGTGAGTGTTTGATCTATTCGTAGACTATCAATCGCGGGGACCGGCGTCGTTCGTTTGCTAATAATCGATTCGTCTTTTGTTTGTTTTTCAAGGTCAGGAAGCAGCACCAGGAGAGGGCCATCGATTTCCTGGTGAAGGAGCTGAAGGTGTGCTCGCCGGAGGAGGCCAAGGAGAGGATATTCTTCATCTCCGCCAAGGAGGCGCTGCTGGCGCGCCTCGCCGAGCAGGGGCAGAGCCCCACGGCCACCCTCGCCGACGGCTTCCAGAGCAGGTACTTCGAGTTCCAGGACTTTGAGCGCAAGTTCGAGGAGTGCATCTCCAAGTCGGCCGTCAAGACCAAGTTCGAGCAGCACTCGCAGAGGGGACGCCTTATTGCTAGGTGCGTAAATTATTAATAATAATAATAATAATAACGTTTTCATTCAAAACGTCGCGGAAAAAATATAAAATGCGAGACAAAATTCCATAAAAAATTATCCGTAATGGCGGAAGTATTGGTAATTCAAAATCAATTTGGTTTTTGTAAATTCAACAATTTTCAATAGAGATATGGATTTTTGAAGATTTTCGTTTTAATTTTTTGAGCACTTGAATGAAAACGTCGCAGAAAAAATATAAAATGCGAGACAAAATTCCATAAAAAATTATCCGTAACGGCCGAAGTATCGGTAATTCAAAATCAATTTGGTTTTTGTAAATCCAACAATTTTTAATAGAGATATGGATTTTTGAAGATTTTCGTTTTAATTTTTTAAGCACTTGAATGAAAACGTCGCAGAAAAAATATAAAATGCGAGACAAAATTCCATAAAAAATTATCCGTAACGGCCGAAGTATCGGTAATTCAAAATCAATTTGGTTTTCATAAATCCAACAATTTTTAATAGAGATATGGATTTTTGAAGATTTTCGTTTTAATTTTTTGAGCACTTGAATAAAAACGTCGCAGAAAAAATATAAAATGCGAGACAAAATTCCATAAAAAATTATCCGTAACGGCCGAAGTATCGGTAATTCAAAATCAATTTGGTTTTCATAAATCCAACAATTTTTAATAGAGATATGGATTTTTGAAGATTTTCGTTTTAATTTTTTGAGCACTTGAATAAAAACGTCGCAGAAAAAATATAAAATGCGAGACAAAATTCCATAAAAAATCATCCTCAATGGCCGAAGTATCGGTAATTCAAAATCAATTTGGTTTTTGTAAATCCAACAATTTTTAATAGAGATATGGATTTTTGAAGATTTTCGTTTTAATTTTTTGAGCACTTGAATAAAAACGTCGCAGAAAAAATATAAAATGCGAGACAAAATTCCATAAAAAATCATCCTCAATGGCCGAAGTATCGGTAATTCAAAATCAATTTGGTTTTTGTAAATCCAACAATTTTTAATAGAGATATGGATTTTTGAAGATTTTCGTTTTAATTTTTTGAGCACTTGAATAAAAACGTCGCAGAAAAAATATAAAATGCGAGACAAAATTCCATAAAAAATCATCCTCAATGGCCGAAGTATCGGTAATTCAAAATCAATTTGGTTTTCATAAATCCAACAATTTTTAATAGAGATATGGATTTTTGAAGATTTTCGTTTTAATTTTTTGAGCACTTGAATAAAAACGTCGCAGAAAAAATATAAAATGCGAGACAAAATTCCATAAAAAATCATCCTCAATGGCCGAAGTATCGGTAATTCAAAATCAATTTGGTTTTTGTAAATCCAACAATTTTTAATAGAGATATGGATTTTTGAAGATTTTCGTTTTAATTTTTTGAGCACTTGAATAAAAACGTCGCAGAAAAAATATAAAATGCGAGACAAAATTCCATAAAAAATTATCCGTAACGGCCGAAGTATCGGTAATTCAAAATCAATTTGGTTTTCATAAATCCAACAATTTTCAATAGAGATATGGATTTTTGAAGATTTTCGTTTTAATTTTTTGAGCACTTGAATGAAAACGCCGCAGAAAAAATATAAAATGCGAGACATAATTCCATAAAAAATTATCCGTAATGGCCGAAGTATCGGTAATTCAAAATCAATTTGGATTTTATAAATCCAACAATTTTTAATAGAGATATGGATTTTTGAAGATTTTCGTTTTAATTTTTTGAGCGCTTGAATGAAAACGTCGCAGAAAAAATATAAAATGCGCGACAAAATTCCATAAAAAAATATCCGTAATGGCCGAAGTATCGGTAATTCAAAATCAATTTGGTTTTTATAAATCCAACAATTTTCAATAGAGATATGGATTTTTGAAGATTTTCGTTTTAATTTTTTGAGCACCTGAATCAAAACTTCGCAGAAAAAAATATAAAATGCGAGACAAAATTCCATAAAAAATTATCCGCAATGGCCGAAGTATCGGTAAAAGAGAAAAAAAAAGTCTATTTATGCGTGTAAAAATCAAATATGGCGGCCATTTGAAATAAGAAAGTTGGTATTAATATCTCGGAAATCGCCATCTTGAATTTTATTTTGACTTGATTTCCATGTTTGCCTAATTAAACCAAGTAACTTTTATTTAAAACTTTTTTTCGCATCTTTAATAATTATTGAGATATTTGATTTTTTTGAAAATCGCGATTTTCAGTTTTTTTTTAAATATTTTCTAAACTGCTCGGAATTTTGAAAATTTCTCAACACAATCTGAATCAGCATAGAAAACTGCACAACATTGCCCATTTAACCAGATCTCTAGCTTTAAGAATAAGAAAGATACCCATGCAATCCTGCTCTATTTAGGACACCCTGTATAATAATGCTGTAACAATTTTGTTTGGCCGTAGCCAACTCCGCGACGTCCTCGACACGATCTTCACCGACGCGCAGAAACTCAAGGAGGAGAAGCAGCACGGCCGCAAGGAGCTCCACGACAAGATCAACTACACCGAGCAGCAGCTGATGGTCATCACGCAGGAGATGAAGCAGAAGATACACAACATGGTGGAGGACGTGGAGCAGCGCGTCTCGAAGGCCCTCAACGAGGAGATCCGCCGGCTGAGCAACCTCGTCGACGAGTTCAGCCTGCCGTTCCACTCCGAGCCGCTCGTCCTCAACATATACAAGAAGGAGCTGCACATGCACGTCGAGACGGGCCTGGGGTCGAACCTGCGCGCGCGCCTCTCGACGGCGCTCGCCCTCAACATGGAGGCGAGCCAGCGGGAGATGACGGAGCGGATGGAGGTGCTCATCCCCGACAACAGGAAGGCGGCGTCGAGCGTGATCCTGCCGCGCAGGCAGCCCTTCGAGATCCTGTACCGCCTGAACTGCGACAACCTGTGCGCCGACTTCCACGAGGACCTGGAGTTCAGGTTCTCGTGGGGGATCACGGCCCTGATACAGAGGTACGCCGGCACCGGCGGCTCGCTGCTGAGCCTGAACAGCAGGAAGGAGAGCCCGCACAACTCGATAATGCCGATGTCGCCCACGGATAATGTGGACGGGAGGTTGTTCTACTCGGCGCCGAACGCCGACGATTGGTCGGTTATGAGCCGGATAGCGTTGGCCGGGGTGAGTTCGCAGGGCACGATGGGCGGGTTGCTGGTGGCGGGATTTTTATTGAAGACGGTCGGCTGGAGGATCATAGCACTGACCGGGGCGGTGTACTCCTGTTTGTATTTCTACGAGCGGCTGACATGGACGAATAAAGCAAAAGAGAAAAACTTCAAGAAGCAGTACGTCAACCACGCCACCAGGAAGCTCCGCATGATCGTCGACCTGACCTCGGCGAACTGCAGCCACCAGGTCCAGCAGGAGCTGAGCGGCACGTTCGCCCGGCTCTGCCACCTGGTGGACGAGTCGACGACCGACATGGATAAACGCCTCAAGGAGCTGGAGACGCAGGTGAACGGGCTGGATAACGCGGCGAGCAGGGCGAAGGTGCTCAGGAACAAGGCGAACTACTTGACGCACGAGCTGGAACTGTTCGAGGACGCTTACCTCAAGATGCACCACTGATGGAATGGCACGGGCCGTTGATAGTAACGTTTTATTTATTGGTTTCCCTTTCTTTTTTTTTAATAGCCAGAGAGAGGAGGAGGAGGAGGAGGAGTGTGATGTAGGTTGTTTGCTAGTCTGAAGAAGGCGTTCTACGACTTTTCTTTTCCCTTCAGTACTAATCCGATTTGTTTTTAAGCGTTATCAAGTACACAGTTTGTCGATTGTGTATGTATATATTATTAAAACAGATGATGATGATAATAAAAGAACATTGTTGTTTTTAATTTTGTTTGCTTTTCCTGTTTAAATTATTAGCTGCAAAATTAATAGATATTTTTCGCATCTTATTAATAGTATGTTAAATTAAATTACTTTATTTTACGGTATACACCTTTTACATGAAATAATAATCACAAAATAAAAATAAACAGTTATTTACAAAAAAATATGTATAAATATAAATCATACAACATAATCAACATGTACTTATTACAAATGTTCATGATATTAATATAATATAATATTATAAATATCACTGGTTTGACCTATTCAACAGTGCAACCGCAGGTTTTAAACACAAATTGTTTGTTCATTTATAAAACCACTATCATAATACGCACATGTTGTTCAAATTTATGTTGTATTTTTTATTTTTTTTTTGTTTAAGTAATCTATTTGAATTGTTGTTAATTTCATGTAAAAGGTGTTATACCGTGAATAAACATATTATTATTATTATATTATATATTATATTACACATTTTAATTTAGATAATAATGAGTTAAACAAGTCACAACAAGGATAAACATTTGCGTGTGCCATTGAGCGGCCTATAGAGTTATGGAGACCTGATGCAGTTCTAAAATTATCTAAATAAAAAAAATTGGTGGAACAAGTTTTTCTATTTGGGACCAAAAATGTCAGTTGTTCTAACAGAAAGGGAGAGTTTAAATGTCCACTAATTATCCTGTGCGGAAAGCAAATGTCCAACGTTATTCGACGATCTTCTAAAGCCGTGATGTTCAGTACTCTCATGATAGAATCATATTCGCCGGTAGTATGCTGACACCCGTTTTTGTGTTCCGTGCAACGTAAGAATTTCTTTTGTACCCTTTCGATTTTGTTGATGTTGACATCTGTGGATGGCGTCCAGATCGTGGATCCGAATTCCAATTGGGACCCCGGCAGTGAACAGTATAAAGTTTTAATACAATCGGCATCCAGACTTCTACTAATACCCCACGTTCGAAAATATTTTGAATGTGGGAGTTAAAACAAAGTTAAGTATCGAATGTAATTCCTAAGTCTTTTATTGTATCAACTCGCTCAAGGTTAGAAGAGCCGATGGTATATGCATATACTATTGGATTCCTGCACCGGAAAGTTGGCATGGAATAACATTTATTAAGATTCAAAAATGGTCCATTTTTAGTGCACCATTCGTTAAGACGGTCCAAGTCCTCTTGTATTTTGCAGCAATCGTTTGCCTCGTTCACAACATTAAATAATTTTAAATCGTCTGCGTATTAAAGAAACTGGCAATGCTTAATAATTTTATATAAGTCATTAATAAATAGCACGAACAATATAGGACCACAATGTGATCCTTGTGGCACACCCGATGTAACATCAATTGCATTTGATAGAAAATTGTTTATTTTAACATGTTGGGTACGATTTGAGAGGAAAGAAGATATTGTTGTTGAAATCATATAATCTCAACTTATTTAATAAAATATTACAATCTATTCTGTCGAATGCCTTGATGAAATCAGTATAAATTGTATCTACTCGTGTACGTAATTCCAAGGCATTTGACAAATACTGCTTGTACTCCATCAAGTTAGAAACAACGGAACGGCCAGCCATAAATCCTTGCTGATTATTAATTATAACGTGACGTGAAAACCACTGTAATTGACGAGCGACAATTCCATCAAACAATTTTGGGATTATACAGACTGAATAGCCACTATAATTCTCCATAAGTCGTCTGGATCCCGATTTAAATAGCGGAATTATGTGACTAACCTTCCACTTTGATGGCACCACCCCTAATGTTAATGATTTTAAAAATAAACCATAAATTGGTCGGCATAACGAGAAAATACAAGTAACTTGAAATACCATCTGGGCCTTGTGTATTTGTTGGTTTAAGACTCGCAATGGAATTAAATACTTCTTGAACAGTAACGACCAGAGGGTTATCCTGGGTTAAATTTAAGCTGCAAGCGTCATTTAGATTTGATTGATAATTTGAAGTTGTATGTACTGAGGAAAAATATTTTGAAAATAGATTCACAATATCTGGTCCATTGCTTGCATTACCATCATTGTAGGACATTTCATTTGGAAAACCATCTTTTTTGAGTTCTTTGACATATTGCCAAAAATATTTTGGATTTGATCCAACACCGGATAAATAATTATTATAATCTAAATTACTCAAATTTTTGCATTCCTCACGAATGTTTGAAAATAAATCATAATCGTAATATGCACTTTGTATTTTGCATGTGCTGCTTTCTTTTTCCGTATTAGCGAAATTAAATCTTTCGACATCCTATTGTAAGTGTGAGAATACTTGTAGGGGACAAACTGATCGATTGCTGAGTAAATAATATTGTAAAAAATATCAATTATATGCTCCATATCATTATTTAAAAATATGAAATCCCAATTTATTTCATTTAAGTGCATATTCAATAACTCAAAGTTTGTCAAATGAAACAAATATTTCTTCTCGTAAGTAATAATATTTTTAATGTGTTCAACTGAAAAAGTAATATTGTAAGCGTTGTGATAGGCACTCTTTGGAAGAAGAAGGTCATGAGCAATAGAGATATTTGTGTCACTAGCAGCTGAGAAACATAAATCCAGAAATACTCCTCGGGAATTGGGGATATTATTTATTTGATTAGCATTTAAAAAACTATAACAATTTACAGGAGCAGACCTCATAACTCCCTCGGGAGATATGAGTTATAAGTACGTTTTCATGCCTTTGTTTGTCAGGTAAACAGGAACTCCCTCGGGAGATATAACTCATGAGTTATAGGTACGTTTTCATGCCTTGAATCCATGACGATAATAGTAAATATCGTACTACTAAAAAATAAACTTCTTAACAAGTGGAATATAATATTAAGGTGCACATTCTTCAATAACTTTGGTAAGTAATTTAAACAAATTTCATATTCATAAACTTTAACAAAGTGAGATTATGGTTGCGACCGTTTGGTAATTCATAATATAATCACTGAATAATGACCGCCAAACGTTGAAACTTAAATCGTGAAATTATGTGTGTAAATGTAATTGTACATTCATTAAATAAATTGTAGTAATAAACAGTGTTTTATTCCGTGATTATAAGTGAGGTTATGTTTTCCACTGGCGCACTCGGGATGTAATTTTTCGAGGGGGGGGCCGATTAATAAAATCAACATAAACTTATACTTACAATTAGATTACGTATTGAAACGCAAAATCCACGATTTGAATCGGTTGTTTATTGACAATAATTAACACCACTAAATTTCAATTCGGCCGTGAAAAAGAAACAAACATTCAAACGAACGCGGGACCCGACGCCGCTGACTCGATGCGGCGCGCGATTGGTCGGCCGGTCGGCGTCTCTCTCCGTCCTTGTTTCACTCCGCGATACCGCGCGCGCTCCATCTCGCTCGATGACGGCAGCAGCGCGGCGAACGGCGCAGTTCCGTTCCCGTGTACATTTTGAAATGTTCGTGCTCCGCTATTTTCGATGAATTTCGCGTATTTTTTAACACAACCGGTGAACGTAGTGGGTGAACGCGTGGTGGAACACGGTGAGAAGTGATGGACAGACATTTTTCGGCGCGGGTACATCGTGAAATGAAGAAATTTCGGCCGTTGAATTTTCACCCCCGGCAACACCGATTTCGTTAAGCGAATGAAGCGAAGACCGGCAAATGCGATGGATTACGTGAAGTAAGTTTGATATACCGTACTAGTAATGTGCAGTTTCGAAAGTTGCAAGAATCAGTGACGGTTCGCGGGTTTTTCTGGTACGGCCGAGGAACAAGAGGTGGTGATACAGAGAGGTAGGGTCAGTTGCAGAGACGGCTGGCTGCGTGACCGCACCTATCTGTATCACCACCTCTTGTTCATCGGCCGTACCAGAAAAAAACCCGCGAACCGTCACTGCAAGAATTGCAGAGTATTACAACTGGAAAATGCATGCGACATATGAAGGTGGCGGAAACTGATAAAACCGTCGTCGGCGCGTCACAGTCTCGCCGACGCGAATTGTTTTTTAGTAACCGCCATCATTTCGGCTCGCGGAAACACCCGAAGGTTTTCCTCGCGTGTTCCCGTGTGTTCGTGCATGATTGTCACTGACGGATTTCCAAGATTTAAACCCTCGAAATTTTCCAGGTGTGTAGTGCTAGTGTTGGTGCCCTTTCCAACCATCCCGAGGGGCGAACGACGTTGGATGATTTCCGGGACCTTCAGAGATCGCAGCTTCACCAAGTTAAGAAGAGGTAAGGTAGTTTGTATTATTAAAAATAGCTATTATTACAACTAGGGAAATATGAATAGTATATTTCCCGAGGTTGGCTAGTTGTATAGACAACTAAAGGAAATGTATTCATATTTCCCGTGTTGTAATCAAGTTTTTTTCTGATTGAAGAATATTGTTCTGTAAATGGGAAAATATTGGATTGTAAATTTTTGAATTTATCGGATTGGTAACGTTGCTAAGGGCCTTGTTTGTAAATATCATGGTTGACTTGTTTTGGTATTTGTGTAAAAATTGGTGAAATGTCAAACTATGTGTTAACGCAAGCGACGAAAGACCGTGAATGTTTGGTTCCCGTAAAATCCATAAAGGATACCTTCCTAAGAAATCGGAGGTGTTGTCCAGAGAACAATTAAAACAATTCTTGCGAGAAGCTCCTAATGACAATTGTTTAATGTCTATATTTCCCTAGGGAAATATAAGTGTGTTATGACATATCGTAACCAAGGCAATATCACTCAATATTGTTTCAATCAGAAAAAAAAAACAATAAAAGATAGTCACTTGGTTTGTTTCACTTTAATTATTTATTTATTTAATTCTAGGTGAGCTGTGAACGTCGATTTGTGGTGAGTGCAACTTTTAGTATGCGTTACTTGGCGCGGCGTCGGGTTCGGGTCTTTCCTTTCCAGGTCGTCCCCCTCGGTGTTATCGTTCTTTCGTTGAAAAGGTGCCACCCGCTCCTCCTTGAGAAGGGCCGTTACCGGACGGTAGAGCAAACTGGGTCGGACCTTATAGGGCTTGTTAGGTAGGGAGCAGAGGGGGACCCGATAAGAACGAGATGGGCTGCACTTGGATCTCGACACTGGACCGAGCTAGCGAGCTGCAGAATGTCAATTCTGCAGGGCCGAAAAGTTGAACGCCTTTTATTAATCGTTCCGCTTCTGATTTCAGGGCACCGAGAGCTTTTAATTGAAAAAATGGGTGGCTGGTGTCCGCAATTCCACTAACAAATTTCAATCGCCTGTTGAGATCATTTGTAAAAGCGTCTCTGTTTTTCTCTCGAAAGAATAGATAGGATAGCGCCCACCCACCACCCTTTGTTTTCACGTTTGCTTAACCTACAACCCCTGTTTTCGGTTTTCTGGTAATGTAATTGCGACTAGAATTCATTCAACAGCAACGATTGCATAAACAGTGTTTGTACGTTGAGTAACAATTGAATTAACACGTTCGCTGCCACCGACGCGCTAGTTGTAAATGCAATCCCAATTACGGTGGCAGCGAACGTGTTAAACGTTTCCTAAGAACGGATCCTCGAGCCGCTCCGAAGAGAACCCAAGCGATCGGTTTTTTCGAAGGTACGGTATGCTTGCGAAAATTCCAGCCGAACTACACACTAAACAATTTGCTTATTATTACAGGATTAAATTAATTCAATTCGTAAAAGCCTGATCCGTACGCAAGCATCTCAGCAGGGATTGAAGATATCGAAGCGGAACGTTGCGGATCCGAGAGTATCACATCATTTTCTTCCGATCGCAAGGTACGAATTGTGTTTCTTATTAAAAACGAAGGTTAAAAGAAGAAAGTCACGACAGTAAAGAAAAAAAAAAGAATTTTATTTTCCTCATGAGAGCGCGAGAGAGATATGAACTTAAAAAAAAAGGGAAACTAGTAGTAATTAAAAAATAAACATGGAATATAATTAATAATAATAATATGTACAGAGTTTCTCGTCCTAACTTAGCTCGTATTTCCTCGTAACTTAAAAAATATAATATATATATAAATCTTCATATCTACCACATCTAATAACAATAAATAACAGTTAGGTTTTACAATGTACAGGTAGTAGAACACAGTAAAATTAGTCTACGCAGAGTGTGTGATTGAAAACATCACTTGAAGATTAGTTTTGTTTATTTACGTTCCCCCGGTGACGCGTGGCGGAGCCGCCACGCGGCGACGCGAGAAAACCTCCTTTTTTTTGGGGGGGGGGGCCCCCGTAATTTTGATTTTCCTCTCCTTCCCGTAAGGCACGACCACCGCGCGTTCGTCACGGCTCCGCGCGTTACGCGCTCGCGTTTATTATCATGCTCGGCTTGAAGACGTTATTCGTTGGTTCGTCGTACATTATCTGTAAATAAAGAAAAAAAAAAGTCAAATCAGACACGTTCAAGCGTTTTGCAAAAAAAAAATTTCGAAACGACCAAAGAATTTTTTTTTTGGAAATGTCAAATTTTTCTTTAAGAATATTACCATTCAGACCCGTACAAAGATTTTGCAAAAATTTTTTTTTCGAAAAAGTCAAAGATAAAGAAGCTGTCAAAATAGCCGAGAACTGTCAAACTGAATTTGAAAAATGCTCCAAATCGGCTCGAATTTTGTGTGCGCGTCTGCAAAACTTTTGTAAAGAGTTGTCGATAAAAAAATTTCAAAAATTGTTTTTTTGGAAAAATTCTTTTTGCAAAATCAATAGTTCGATCTAATTAGCGATGCCTAGATGAAAATTTTGGAAAAACATTAAAGGCAAAAAAACTGTTAAATCGATTTTTAGGAAATGTCAAATTTTTCTTTAAGAATATTACCATTCAGACCCGTTCAAAGATTTTGCAAAAAAAAAAAAATTCGAAAAAGTCAAAGATAAAGAAGCTGTCGAAATTGTTGGAAACTGTCAAATTGTATTTAAAAAATGATCCAAATCGGCTCGAATTTCGTGTGCGCGTCCACAAAACTTTTGTAAAGAGTTGTCGATGAAAAAAATTTGAAAAATTGTTTTTTTGGAAAAATTCTTTTTGCAAAATCAATGGCTCGATCTAATTAGCGATGCCTCGATGAAAATTTTGGAAAAACATTAGAGGCAAAATAACTGTCAAATCGATTTTTAGGAAATGTCAAATTTTTCTTTAAGAATAACCATTCAGATCCGTACAAAGATTTCACAAACAATTTTTTTCTAAAAAGTCAAAGCTGTCAAAATAGCCAGAAAATGTCAAACTGTATTTGAAAAATGCTCCAAATCGGCTCGAATTTTGTGTGCGCGTCCACAAAACTTTTGTAAAGAGTTGTCGATGAAAAAAATTTCAAAAATTGTTTTTTTGGAAAAATTCTTTTTGCAAAATCAATAGCTCGATCTAATTAGCGATGTCTCGATGAAAATTTTGGAAAAACATTAAAGGCAAAAAAACTGTCACATCGATTTTTAGGAAATGTCAAATTTTTCTTTAAGAATAACCATTCAGATCCGTACAAAGATTTCGCAAACATTTTTTTTCTAAAAAGTCAAAGCTGTCAAAATAGCCAGAAAATGTCAAACTGTATTTGAAAAATGCTCCAAATCGGCTCGAATTTTGTGTGCGCGTCCACAAAACTTGTGTAAAGAGTTGTCGATGAAAAAAATTTCAAAAATTGTTTTTTTGGAAAAATTCTTTTTGCAAAATCAATGGCTCGATCTAATTAGCGATGCCTCGATGAAAATTTTGGAAAAACATTAGAGGCAAAATAACTGTCAAATCGATTTTTAGGAAATGTCAAATTTTTCTTTAAGAATAACCATTCAGATCCGTACAAAGATTTCGCAAACAATTTTTTTCTAAAAAGTCAAAGCTGTCAAAATAGCCAGAAAATGTCAAACTGTATTTGAAAAATGCTCCAAATCGGCTCGAAATTTGTGTGCGCGTCCACAAAACTTTTGTAAAGAGTTGTCGATGAAAAAAATTTCAAAAATTGTTTTTTTGGAAAAATTATTTTTGCAAAATCAATAGCTCGATCTAATTAGCGATGTCTCGATGAAAATTTTGGAAAAACATTAAAGGCAAAAAAACTGTCACATCGATTTTTAGGAAATGTCAAATTTTTCTTTAAGAATAACCATTCAGATCCGTACAAAGATTTCGCAAACATTTTTTTTCTAAAAAGTCAAAGCTGTCAAAATAGCCAGAAAATGTCAAACTGAATTTGAAAAATGCTCCAAATCGGCTCGAAATTTGTGTGCGCGTCCACAAAACTTTTGTAAAGAGTTGTCGATGAAAAAAATTTCAAAAATTGTTTTTTTGGAAAAATTCTTTTTGCAAAATCAATGGCTCGATCTAATTAGCGATGCCTCGATGAAAATTTTGGAAAAACATTAGAGGCAAAATAACTGTCAAATCGATTTTTAGGAAATGTCAAATTTTTCTTTAAAAATATTACCACTCAGACCCGTACAAGGATTTTACAAAAAAATTTTTTTTCAAAAAAGTCGAAGATAAAGAAGCTGTAAAGATTTTGCAAATATTTTTTTTCGAAAAAGTCACAAGATAAAGAAGCTGTCAAAATTGCCGGAAACTGTCAAACTGAATTTGAAAAATGCTCCAAATCGGCTCAAATGTTGTGTGCGCGTCCACAAAACTTTTGTAAAGAGTTGTCGATGAAAAAATTTTTAAAAATTGCTTCTTTGGAAAAATTCTTTTTGCAAAATCAATGGCTCGATCTAATTAGCGATGCCTCGATGAAAATTTTGGAAAAACGTTAAAGGTAAAAAAAACTTTAAAATCGATTTTTAGGAAATGTCAAATTTTTCTTTAAGAATATTACCATTCAGACCCGTGCAAAGATTTTGCAAAATTTTCTTTTTCGAAAAAGTCAAAGCTGTCAAAATAGCCGGAAACTGTCAAAACTGTCAAAAAATGCTCCAAATTGGCACGAATTTTGTGTGCGCGTCTACAAAACTTTTGTAAAGAGTTGTTGATAAAAAAATTTCAAAAATTGGTTTTTTAGAAAAATTATTTTTGCAAAATCATTAGCTCGATCTAATTAGCTATGTCTCGAAGAAAATTTTGAAAAACAGTAAAGGCAAAAAAACTGTCATCGACTTTTTGGAAATGTCAAATTTTTCTTTAAGAATATTACCATTCAGACCCGTACAAAGATTTTGCAAAAAATTTTTTTTCGAAAAAGTCAAAGATAAAAAAGCTGTCAAAATTGCCGGAAACTGTCAAACTGAATTTGAAAAATGCTCCAAATCGGCTCGAAATTTGTGTGCGCGTCCACAAAACTTTTGTAAAGAGTTGTTGATGAAAAAAATTTCAAAAATTGTTTTTTTGGAAAAATTATTTTTGCAAAATCAATAGCTCGATGTAATTAGCGATGTCTCGATGAAAATTTTGGAAAAACATTAAAGGCGAAAAAACTGTCAAATCTATTTTTAGGAAATGTCAAATATTTCTTTAAGAATATTACCATTCAGATCCGTACAAAGATTTTGCAAAAAATTTTTTTTTCAAAAAAGTCGAAGAAGATAAAGAAGCTGTCAACATTTTGCAAATATTTTTTTTCGAAAAAGTCAAAGATAAAGAAGCTGTCAAAATTGCCGGAAACTGTCAAACTGTATTTGAAAAATGCTCCAAATCGGTTTGAATTTTGTGTGCGCGTCCACAAAACTTTTGCAAAGAGTTGTCAATAATAATATATATATTTACGGGATTCTCCCTGTACATTTAAGTATTAAATCGAATATAAAATATAAAACAAAATATAAAATAAAATATAAATATAAAATATAAAAATACAAAAATTAAAATTACAATTTAAAATTTAAATTAAATAAAATCAATCAATAAAAAAAATTCAAAGATTGTTTTTTTGGAAAAATTCTTTTTGCAAAATCAATAGCTCGATTTAATTAGCGATGGCTCGATGAAAATTTTGGAAAAACGTTAAAGGCAAAAAAACTGTCAAATCGATTTTTAGGAAATGTCAAATTTTTCTTTAAGAATGTTACCATTCAGACCCGTACTAAGATTTTGCAAACAAATTTTTTCGAAAAAGTCAAAGCTGTCAAAACTGCCGGGAACTGTCAAACTGTTTTTGAAAAATGCTCCAAATCGGCTCGAATTTTGTGTGAGCGTCCACAAAACTTTTGTAAAGAGTTTCAATAAAAAAAATTTCAAAAATTGGTTTTTTTGAAAAATTATTTTTGCAAAATCAATAGCTCGATCTAATTAGCGATGCCTCGATGAAAATTTTGGAAAAACGTTAAAGGCAAAAAAACTGTCACATCGATTTTTAGGAAATGTTAAATTTTTCTTTAAGAATTCACAATTCAGAACCGTACAAAGATTTTGCAAAATTTTTTTTCTCGAAAAAGTCAAAGATAAAGAAGCTGTCAAAATTGCCTGGAACTGTCAAAATGCTTCAAATCGGCTCAAATTTTGTGTGCGCGTCCACAAAACTTTTGTAAAGAGTTGTCGATAAAAAAAATTTTAAAAATTGCTTTTTTGGAAAAATTCTTTTTGCAAAACCAATAGCTCGATCTAATTCGCGATGCCTCGATGAAAATTTTGGAAAAACATTAAAGGCAAAAAAACTGTCAAATCGATTTTTGGGAAATGTCAAATTTTTCTTTAAGAATGTTACCATTCAGACCCGTACAAAGGTTTGCAAAAAAAAATTTTTTCGAAAAAGTCAAGCTGTCAAATCGATTTTTAGGAAATGTCAAATTTTTCTTTAAGAATATTACCATTCAAACCCGTACGAAGATTTTGCAAAATTTTCTTTTTCGAAAAAGTCAAAGATGAAGAAGCTGTCAAAATAGCCGGAAACTGTCAAACTGTATTTGAAAAATGCTCCAAATCGGTTCGAATTTTGTGTGCGCGTCCACAAAATTTTTGTAAAGAGTTGTCGATAAAAAAAAAAACAAAAAATGGTTTTTTGGAAAAATTCTTTTTACAAAATTAATAGCTCGATCCAATTAGCTATGTCTCGAAGAAAATTTTGAAAAACAGTAAAGGCAAAAAAACTGTCATCGACTTTTTGGAAATGTCAAATTTTTCTTTAAGAATATTACCATTCAGACCCGTACAAAGATTTTGCAAAAATTTTTTTTTCGAAAAAGTCAAAGATAAAAAAGCTGTCAAAATTGCCGGAAACTGTCAAACTGAATTTGAAAAATGCTCCAAATCGGCTCGAAATTTGTGTGCGCGTCCACAAAACTTTTGTAAAGAGTTGTTGATGAAAAAAATTTCAAAAATTGTTTTTTTGGAAAAATTCTTTTTGCAAAATCAATAGTTCGATCTAATTAGCGATGCCTAGATGAAAATTTTGGAAAAACATTAAAGGCAAAAAAACTGTTAAATCGATTTTTAGGAAATGTCAAATTTTTCTTTAAGAATATTACCATTCAGACCCGTTCAAAGATTTTGCAAAAAAAAAAAAATTCGAAAAAGTCAAAGATAAAGAAGCTGTCGAAATTGTTGGAAACTGTCAAATTGTATTTAAAAAATGATCCAAATCGGCTCGAATTTCGTGTGCGCGTCCACAAAACTTTTGTAAAGAGTTGTCGATGAAAAAAATTTGAAAAATTGTTTTTTTGGAAAAATTCTTTTTGCAAAATCAATGGCTCGATCTAATTAGCGATGCCTCGATGAAAATTTTGGAAAAACATTAGAGGCAAAATAACTGTCAAATCGATTTTTAGGAAATGTCAAATTTTTCTTTAAGAATAACCATTCAGATCCGTACAAAGATTTCACAAACAATTTTTTTCTAAAAAGTCAAAGCTGTCAAAATAGCCAGAAAATGTCAAACTGTATTTGAAAAATGCTCCAAATCGGCTCGAATTTTGTGTGCGCGTCCACAAAACTTTTGTAAAGAGTTGTCGATGAAAAAAATTTCAAAAATTGTTTTTTTGGAAAAATTCTTTTTGCAAAATCAATAGCTCGATCTAATTAGCGATGTCTCGATGAAAATTTTGGAAAAACATTAAAGGCAAAAAAACTGTCACATCGATTTTTAGGAAATGTCAAATTTTTCTTTAAGAATAACCATTCAGATCCGTACAAAGATTTCGCAAACATTTTTTTTCTAAAAAGTCAAAGCTGTCAAAATAGCCAGAAAATGTCAAACTGTATTTGAAAAATGCTCCAAATCGGCTCGAATTTTGTGTGCGCGTCCACAAAACTTGTGTAAAGAGTTGTCGATGAAAAAAATTTCAAAAATTGTTTTTTTGGAAAAATTCTTTTTGCAAAATCAATGGCTCGATCTAATTAGCGATGCCTCGATGAAAATTTTGGAAAAACATTAGAGGCAAAATAACTGTCAAATCGATTTTTAGGAAATGTCAAATTTTTCTTTAAGAATAACCATTCAGATCCGTACAAAGATTTCGCAAACAATTTTTTTCTAAAAAGTCAAAGCTGTCAAAATAGCCAGAAAATGTCAAACTGTATTTGAAAAATGCTCCAAATCGGCTCGAAATTTGTGTGCGCGTCCACAAAACTTTTGTAAAGAGTTGTCGATGAAAAAAATTTCAAAAATTGTTTTTTTGGAAAAATTATTTTTGCAAAATCAATAGCTCGATCTAATTAGCGATGTCTCGATGAAAATTTTGGAAAAACATTAAAGGCAAAAAAACTGTCACATCGATTTTTAGGAAATGTCAAATTTTTCTTTAAGAATAACCATTCAGATCCGTACAAAGATTTCGCAAACATTTTTTTTCTAAAAAGTCAAAGCTGTCAAAATAGCCAGAAAATGTCAAACTGAATTTGAAAAATGCTCCAAATCGGCTCGAAATTTGTGTGCGCGTCCACAAAACTTTTGTAAAGAGTTGTCGATGAAAAAAATTTCAAAAATTGTTTTTTTGGAAAAATTCTTTTTGCAAAATCAATGGCTCGATCTAATTAGCGATGCCTCGATGAAAATTTTGGAAAAACATTAGAGGCAAAATAACTGTCAAATCGATTTTTAGGAAATGTCAAATTTTTCTTTAAAAATATTACCACTCAGACCCGTACAAGGATTTTACAAAAAAATTTTTTTTCAAAAAAGTCGAAGATAAAGAAGCTGTAAAGATTTTGCAAATATTTTTTTTCGAAAAAGTCACAAGATAAAGAAGCTGTCAAAATTGCCGGAAACTGTCAAACTGAATTTGAAAAATGCTCCAAATCGGCTCAAATGTTGTGTGCGCGTCCACAAAACTTTTGTAAAGAGTTGTCGATGAAAAAATTTTTAAAAATTGCTTCTTTGGAAAAATTCTTTTTGCAAAATCAATGGCTCGATCTAATTAGCGATGCCTCGATGAAAATTTTGGAAAAACGTTAAAGGTAAAAAAAACTTTAAAATCGATTTTTAGGAAATGTCAAATTTTTCTTTAAGAATATTACCATTCAGACCCGTGCAAAGATTTTGCAAAATTTTCTTTTTCGAAAAAGTCAAAGCTGTCAAAATAGCCGGAAACTGTCAAAACTGTCAAAAAATGCTCCAAATTGGCACGAATTTTGTGTGCGCGTCTACAAAACTTTTGTAAAGAGTTGTTGATAAAAAAATTTCAAAAATTGGTTTTTTAGAAAAATTATTTTTGCAAAATCATTAGCTCGATCTAATTAGCTATGTCTCGAAGAAAATTTTGAAAAACAGTAAAGGCAAAAAAACTGTCATCGACTTTTTGGAAATGTCAAATTTTTCTTTAAGAATATTACCATTCAGACCCGTACAAAGATTTTGCAAAAAATTTTTTTTCGAAAAAGTCAAAGATAAAAAAGCTGTCAAAATTGCCGGAAACTGTCAAACTGAATTTGAAAAATGCTCCAAATCGGCTCGAAATTTGTGTGCGCGTCCACAAAACTTTTGTAAAGAGTTGTTGATGAAAAAAATTTCAAAAATTGTTTTTTTGGAAAAATTATTTTTGCAAAATCAATAGCTCGATGTAATTAGCGATGTCTCGATGAAAATTTTGGAAAAACATTAAAGGCGAAAAAACTGTCAAATCTATTTTTAGGAAATGTCAAATATTTCTTTAAGAATATTACCATTCAGATCCGTACAAAGATTTTGCAAAAAATTTTTTTTTCAAAAAAGTCGAAGAAGATAAAGAAGCTGTCAACATTTTGCAAATATTTTTTTTCGAAAAAGTCAAAGATAAAGAAGCTGTCAAAATTGCCGGAAACTGTCAAACTGTATTTGAAAAATGCTCCAAATCGGTTTGAATTTTGTGTGCGCGTCCACAAAACTTTTGCAAAGAGTTGTCAATAATAATATATATATTTACGGGATTCTCCCTGTACATTTAAGTATTAAATCGAATATAAAATATAAAACAAAATATAAAATAAAATATAAATATAAAATATAAAAATACAAAAATTAAAATTACAATTTAAAATTTAAATTAAATAAAATCAATCAATAAAAAAAATTCAAAGATTGTTTTTTTGGAAAAATTCTTTTTGCAAAATCAATAGCTCGATTTAATTAGCGATGGCTCGATGAAAATTTTGGAAAAACGTTAAAGGCAAAAAAACTGTCAAATCGATTTTTAGGAAATGTCAAATTTTTCTTTAAGAATGTTACCATTCAGACCCGTACTAAGATTTTGCAAACAAATTTTTTCGAAAAAGTCAAAGCTGTCAAAACTGCCGGGAACTGTCAAACTGTTTTTGAAAAATGCTCCAAATCGGCTCGAATTTTGTGTGAGCGTCCACAAAACTTTTGTAAAGAGTTTCAATAAAAAAAATTTCAAAAATTGGTTTTTTTGAAAAATTATTTTTGCAAAATCAATAGCTCGATCTAATTAGCGATGCCTCGATGAAAATTTTGGAAAAACGTTAAAGGCAAAAAAACTGTCACATCGATTTTTAGGAAATGTTAAATTTTTCTTTAAGAATTCACAATTCAGAACCGTACAAAGATTTTGCAAAATTTTTTTTCTCGAAAAAGTCAAAGATAAAGAAGCTGTCAAAATTGCCTGGAACTGTCAAAATGCTTCAAATCGGCTCAAATTTTGTGTGCGCGTCCACAAAACTTTTGTAAAGAGTTGTCGATAAAAAAAATTTTAAAAATTGCTTTTTTGGAAAAATTCTTTTTGCAAAACCAATAGCTCGATCTAATTCGCGATGCCTCGATGAAAATTTTGGAAAAACATTAAAGGCAAAAAAACTGTCAAATCGATTTTTGGGAAATGTCAAATTTTTCTTTAAGAATGTTACCATTCAGACCCGTACAAAGGTTTGCAAAAAAAAATTTTTTCGAAAAAGTCAAGCTGTCAAATCGATTTTTAGGAAATGTCAAATTTTTCTTTAAGAATATTACCATTCAAACCCGTACGAAGATTTTGCAAAATTTTCTTTTTCGAAAAAGTCAAAGATGAAGAAGCTGTCAAAATAGCCGGAAACTGTCAAACTGTATTTGAAAAATGCTCCAAATCGGTTCGAATTTTGTGTGCGCGTCCACAAAATTTTTGTAAAGAGTTGTCGATAAAAAAAAAAACAAAAAATGGTTTTTTGGAAAAATTCTTTTTACAAAATTAATAGCTCGATCCAATTAGCTATGTCTCGAAGAAAATTTTGAAAAACAGTAAAGGCAAAAAAACTGTCATCGACTTTTTGGAAATGTCAAATTTTTCTTTAAGAATATTACCATTCAGACCCGTACAAAGATTTTGCAAAAATTTTTTTTTCGAAAAAGTCAAAGATAAAAAAGCTGTCAAAATTGCCGGAAACTGTCAAACTGAATTTGAAAAATGCTCCAAATCGGCTCGAAATTTGTGTGCGCGTCCACAAAACTTTTGTAAAGAGTTGTTGATGAAAAAAATTTCAAAAATTGTTTTTTTGGAAAAATTATTTTTGCAAAATCAATAGCTCGATGTAATTAGCGATGTCTCGATGAAAATTTTGGAAAAACATTAAAGGCGAAAAAACTGTCAAATCTATTTTTAGGAAATGTCAAATATTTCTTTAAGAATATTACCATTCAGATCCGTACAAAGATTTTGCAAAAAATTTTTTTTTCAAAAAAGTCGAAGAAGATAAAGAAGCTGTCAACATTTTGCAAATATTTTTTTTCGAAAAAGTCAAAGATAAAGAAGCTGTCAAAATTGCCGGAAACTGTCAAACTGTATTTGAAAAATGCTCCAAATCGGTTTGAATTTTGTGTGCGCGTCCACAAAACTTTTGCAAAGAGTTGTCAATAAAAAAAATTCAAAGATTGTTTTTTTGGAAAAATTCTTTTTGCAAAATCAATAGCTCGATTTAATTAGCGATGGCTCGATGAAAATTTTGGAAAAACGTTAAAGGCAAAAAAACTGTCAAATCGATTTTTAGGAAATGTCAAATTTTTCTTTAAGAATGTTACCATTCAGACCCGTACTAAGATTTTGCAAACAAATTTTTTCGAAAAAGTCAAAGCTGTCAAAACTGCCGGGAACTGTCAAACTGTTTTTGAAAAATGCTCCAAATCGGCTCGAATTTTGTGTGAGCGTCCACAAAACTTTTGTAAAGAGTTTCAATAAAAAAATTTTCAAAAATTGGTTTTTTTGAAAAATTATTTTTGCAAAATCAATAGCTCGATCTAATTAGCGATGCCTCGATGAAAATTTTGGAAAAACGTTAAAGGCAAAAAAACTGTCACATCGATTTTTAGGAAATGTTAAATTTTTCTTTAAGAATTCACAATTCAGAACCGTACAAAGATTTTGCAAAATTTTTTTTCTCGAAAAAGTCAAAGATAAAGAAGCTGTCAAAATTGCCTGGAACTGTCAAAATGCTTCAAATCGGCTCAAATTTTGTGTGCGCGTCCACAAAACTTTTGTAAAGAGTTGTCGATAAAAAAAATGTTAAAAATTGCTTTTTTGGAAAAATTCTTTTTGCAAAACCAATAGCTCGATCTAATTCGCGATGCCTCGATGGAAATTTTGGAAAAACATTAAAGGCAAAAAAACTGTCAAATCGATTTTTAGGAAATGTCAAATTTTTCTTTAAGAATGTTACCATTCAGACCCGTACAAAGATTTCGCAAAAATTTTTTTTTCGAAAAAGTCAAAGATTAAGAAGTTGTCAGAATAGCCGGAAACTGTCAAACTGTATTTGAAAAATGCTCCAAATCGGCTCGAATTTTGTGTGCGCGCCCACAAAACTTTTGTAAACAGTTGTCGATAAAAAAATTCAAAAATTGTTTTTGCAAAATCAATAGCTCGATCTAATTAGCGATGCCTCGATGAAAATTTTGGAAAAACATTAAAGGCAAAAAAACTGTCAAATCGATTTTTAGGAAATGTCAAATTTTTCTTTAAGAATATTACCATTCAGACCTGTACAAAGATTTTGCAAAATTTTTTTTTTTGAAAAAGTCAAAAATAAAGAAGCTGTCAAAATAGCCGGGAACTGTCAAACTGTTTTTGAAAAATGCTCCAAATCGGCTCGAATTTTGTGTGCGCGCCCACAAAACTTTTGTAAACAGTTGTCGATAAAAAAATTTCGAAAATTGTTTGTCGGTTTTTTTGGGATTTTCTTTTTTGCAAAATCAATGGTTCGATCTAATTAGCGTTGGAAAAACATCAAAGACGAAATTTTTTGTTGTATCTGATAATTACCTCGTCATCGTCGCTGTCGAATTCCTCCTCGCTGGTGTATGGCGAGGGGACGCCCCGCGTGCGCAGGACGTCCAGGAGGGTCTTGGCGACGGGGCTGCCCAGCTGGAGGGCGCTGCGACCCCCGTAGGTGACCTCTCCGACGTTCAGTTTCTTGCATTCGGCCAGCAGGAAGTGAACCAGTCTTTCGTCTCCGCGCTCGATGGCCAGGTGCAGGGCCGTGTACCCCCCTCGGCCCTCCCGCGCGTTTATGTCCGCGCCGTACCACACCAGGTGTCGCAGCACCTCCACCTGTCCGTGCATCGCCGCCACGTGAACACACGTTTGACCTGAAATCGATAAAAACAAAACGTCATTAAAGAAATTTATTTGCGGAGGAGCTTCGATAATAACAACTCGTGCTGTTGTGTTGATTTGTTTTATGATGAATAAGTGAAAAGCGATTAAACAAAAAAAAACAAACGTCAAAAAAAAAAAGATTTGCAGGATTTTAATAATAACTCAAAGCTATTGTGATAATTTTTTTTATGAATGATAAAAAACAAACGTCAACAAAACGTTATTTCACTACAAAAATGTTTGCAGAGTTTTAATAATAATTTAAGCTGTTGTAATATTTTTTTTAATGAATGGGTGAATTGTTCGTTTATTTTTGGGCAAGTGTGCGTGTGCAACGGACGTCCAGACGCTGTCCAACGGGCCATAAATGGCGCGGGTCCGCTGCAGTACGAGAAAATACAGGAAAAAATACATAAAACGTGACCGGCTCTATTTTTGTCTGTTGCCCATCCCCACTTTTGACCGCCGGCGTTTTCGTTTCCGCTAATCGCGGGAACGGACAAAAAGCTAGACGCACGCCAC
This sequence comes from Ocypus olens, assembly GCA_910593695.2. Classification (NCBI taxonomy): domain Eukaryota; kingdom Metazoa; phylum Arthropoda; class Insecta; order Coleoptera; family Staphylinidae; genus Ocypus; species Ocypus olens. Next base: position 58,918,813 of record OU343053.1, read on the forward strand.
TGCAATCGAACATTTTTTTTTTCACATTAAATTGCAGGAGAAGCAAATGTACATTCCGTCTCTCGTTCAAAATGAATATTTTATAAAAGCACGCCTTGGATTTAACCGGTTGGATTGTAGGTTAGGGCCCATCCATCACCTACACCCGCCATCTTTCGCATTAGCGCCAACTTGAGCACAACAAATCTTTGTTTAGATTAATTGAAATCTCAGATTTCACAGATTAGAAAACTTGCGACTTGCAAGAAATACTAAAAAATCGTCTGTAGGTTGAGTAAATTGTATTCAAGGTTCGTGGGTGGGCTCTATGTTGGCGGGTGGGTCCGATCCCACCCTCCAATCAGAGACAGAGTAATTGAAATCTCAGATTTCACAGATTAGAAAACTTGCGACTTGCAAGAAACACTAAAAAAATCGTTTGTAGGTTGAGCAACTTGTATTCAAGATTCGTGGGTGGGCTCTATGTTGGCGGGTGGGTCCGATCCCACCCTCCAATCAGAGACAGAGTAATTGAAATCTCAGATTTCACAGATTGGAAAACTTGCGACTTGCAAGAAATACTAAAAAATCGTTTGCAGGTTGAGTAAATTGTATTCAAGGTTCGTGGGTGGGCTCTATGTTGGCGGGTGGGTCCGATCCTACCCTCCAATCAGAGACAGAGTAATTGAAATCTCAGATTTCACAGATTGGAAAACTTGCGATTTGCAAGAAATACTGAAAAATCGCTTGTGGGTTGAGTAAATTGTATTCAAGATTCGTGGGTGGGCTCTATGTTGGCGGGTGGGTCCGATTCTACCCTCCAATCAGAGACAGAGTAATTGAAATCTCAGATTTCACAGATTGGAAAACTTGCGACTTGCAAGAAATACTAAAAAAATCGTTTGCAGGTTGAGTAAATTGTTTTCAAGGTTCGTGGGTGGGCTCTATGTTGGCGGGTGGGTCCGATTCTACCCTCCAATCAGAGACAGAGTAATTGAAATCTCAGATTTCACAGATTGGAAAACTTGCGACTTGCAAGAAATACTAAAAAAATCGTTTGCAGGTTGAGTAAATTGTTTTCAAGGTTCGTGGGTGGGCTTTATGTTGGCGGGTGGGTCCGATCCTACCCTCCAATCAGAGACAGAGTAATTGAAATCTCAGATTTCACAGATTGGAAAACTTGCGATTTGCAAGAAATACTAAAAAAATCGTTTGCAGGTTGAGTAAATTGTTTTCAAGGTTCGTGGGTGGGCTTTATGTTGGCGGGTGGGTCCGATCCTACCTTCCAATCAGAGACAGAGTAATTGAAATCTCAGATTTCACAGATTAGAAAACTTGCGACTTGCAAGAAATACTAAAAAAATCGTTTGCAGGTTGAGTAAATTGTTTTCAAGGTTCGTGGGTGGGCTTTATGTTGGCGGGTGGGTCCGATCCTACCCTCCAATCAGAGACAGAGTAATTGAAATCTCAGATTTCACAGATTGGAAAACTTGCGATTTGCAAGAAATACTGAAAAATCGCTTGTGGGTTGAGTAAATTGTATTCAAGATTCGTGGGTGGGCTCTATGTTGGCGGGTGGGTCCGATCCCACCCTCCAATCAAAGACAGAGTAATTGAAATCTCAGATTTCACAGATTAGAAAACTTGCGACTTGCAAGAAATACTAAAAAATCGTTTGCAGGTTGAGTAAATTGTATTCAAGGTTCGTGGGTGGGCTCTATGTTGGCGGGTTGGTCCGATCCCACCCTCCAATCAGAGACAGAGTAATTGAAATCTCAGATTTCACAGATTGGAAAACTTGCGACTTGCAAGAAATACTAAAAAAATCGTTTGCAGGTTGAGTAAATTGTTTTCAAGGTTCGTGGGTGGGCTTTATGTTGGCGGGTGGGTCCGATCCTACCCTCCAATCAGAGACAGAGTAATTGAAATCTCAGATTTCACAGATTGGAAAACTTGCGATTTGCAAGAAATACTGAAAAATCGCTTGTGGGTTGAGTAAATTGTATTCAAGATTCGTGGGTGGGCTCTATGTTGGCGGGTGGGTCCGATCCTACCTTCCAATCAGAGACAGAGTAATTGAAATCTCAGATTTCACAGATTAGAAAACTTGCGACTTGCAAGAAATACTAAAAAAATCGTTTGCAGGTTGAGTAAATTGTTTTCAAGGTTCGTGGGTGGGCTCTATGTTGGCGGGTGGGTCCGATCCCACCCTCCAATCAAAGACAGAGTAATTGAAATCTCAGATTTCACAGATTAGAAAACTTGCGACTTGCAAGAAATACTAAAAAATCGTTTGCAGGTTGAGTAAATTGTATTCAAGGTTCGTGGGTGGGCTCTATGTTGGCGGGTTGGTCCGATCCCACCCTCCAATCAGAGACAGAGTAATTGAAATCTCAGATTTCACAGATTGGAAAACTTGCGACTTGCAAGAAATACTAAAAAAATCGTTTGCAGGTTGAGTAAATTGTTTTCAAGGTTCGTGGGTGGGCTTTATGTTGGCGGGTGGGTCCGATCCTACCCTCCAATCAGAGACAGAGTAATTGAAATCTCAGATTTCACAGATTGGAAAACTTGCGACTTGCAAGAAATACTAAAAAAATCGTTTGCAGGTTGAGTAAATTGTTTTCAAGGTTCGTGGGTGGGCTTTATGTTGGCGGGTGGGTCCGATCCCACCCTCCAATCAAAGACAGAGTAATTGAAATCTCAGATTTCACAGATTGGAAAACTTGCGACTTGCAAGAAATACTAAAAAAATCGTTTGCAGGTTGAGTAAATTGTTTTCAAGGTTCGTGGGTGGGCTCTATGTTGGCGGGTGGGTCCGATCCTACCCTCCAATCAGAGACAGAGTAATTGAAATCTCAGATTTCACAGATTGGAAAACTTGCGACTTGCAAGAAATACTAAAAAAATCGTTTGCAGGTTGAGTAAATTGTTTTCAAGGTTCGTGGGTGGGCTCTATGTTGGCGGGTGGGTCCGATCCCACCCTCCAATCAAAGACAGAGTAATTGAAATCTCAGATTTCACAGATTAGAAAACTTGCGACTTGCAAGAAATACTAAAAAATCGTTTGCAGGTTGAGTAAATTGTATTCAAGGTTCGTGGGTGGGCTCTATGTTGGCGGGTTGGTCCGATCCCACCCTCCAATCAGAGACAGAGTAATTGAAATCTCAGATTTCACAGATTGGAAAACTTGCGACTTGCAAGAAATACTAAAAAAATCGTTTGCAGGTTGAGTAAATTGTTTTCAAGGTTCGTGGGTGGGCTTTATGTTGGCGGGTGGGTCCGATCCTACCCTCCAATCAGAGACAGAGTAATTGAAATCTCAGATTTCACAGATTGGAAAACTTGCGATTTGCAAGAAATACTGAAAAATCGCTTGTGGGTTGAGTAAATTGTATTCAAGATTCGTGGGTGGGCTCTATGTTGGCGGGTGGGTCCGATCCTACCTTCCAATCAGAGACAGAGTAATTGAAATCTCAGATTTCACAGATTAGAAAACTTGCGACTTGCAAGAAATACTAAAAAAATCGTTTGCAGGTTGAGTAAATTGTTTTCAAGGTTCGTGGGTGGGCTCTATGTTGGCGGGTGGGTCCGATCCCACCCTCCAATCAAAGACAGAGTAATTGAAATCTCAGATTTCACAGATTAGAAAACTTGCGATTTGCAAGAAATACTGAAAAATCGCTTGTGGGTTGAGTAAATTGTATTCAAGGTTCGTGGGTGGGCTCTATGTTGGCGGGTTGGTCCGATCCCACCCTCCAATCAGAGACAGAGTAATTGAAATCTCAGATTTCACAGATTGGAAAACTTGCGACTTGCAAGAAATACTAAAAAAATCGTTTGCAGGTTGAGTAAATTGTTTTCAAGGTTCGTGGGTGGGCTTTATGTTGGCGGGTGGGTCCGATCCTACCCTCCAATCAGAGACAGAGTAATTGAAATCTCAGATTTCACAGATTGGAAAACTTGCGATTTGCAAGAAATACTGAAAAATCGCTTGTGGGTTGAGTAAATTGTATTCAAGATTCGTGGGTGGGCTCTATGTTGGCGGGTGGGTCCGATCCTACCTTCCAATCAGAGACAGAGTAATTGAAATCTCAGATTTCACAGATTAGAAAACTTGCGACTTGCAAGAAATACTAAAAAAATCGTTTGCGGGTTGAGTAAATTGTTTTCAAGGTTCGTGGGTGGGCTCTATGTTGGCGGGTGGGTCCGATCCCACCCTCCAATCAAAGACAGAGTAATTGAAATCTCAGATTTCACAGATTAGAAAACTTGCGACTTGCAAGAAATACTAAAAAATCGTTTGCAGGTTGAGTAAATTGTATTCAAGGTTCGTGGGTGGGCTCTATGTTGGCGGGTTGGTCCGATCCCACCCTCCAATCAGAGACAGAGTAATTGAAATCTCAGATTTCACAGATTGGAAAACTTGCGACTTGCAAGAAATACTAAAAAAATCGTTTGCAGGTTGAGTAAATTGTTTTCAAGGTTCGTGGGTGGGCTTTATGTTGGCGGGTGGGTCCGATCCTACCCTCCAATCAGAGACAGAGTAATTGAAATCTCAGATTTCACAGATTGGAAAACTTGCGACTTGCAAGAAATACTAAAAAAATCGTTTGCAGGTTGAGTAAATTGTTTTCAAGGTTCGTGGGTGGGCTCTATGTTGGCGGGTGGGTCCGATCCTACCCTCCAATCAGAGACAGAGTAATTGAAATCTCAGATTTCACAGATTAGAAAACTTGCGACTTGCAAGAAATACTAAAAAATCGTTTGCAGGTTGAGTAAATTGTATTCAAGGTTCGTGGGTGGGCTCTATGTTGGCGGGTTGGTCCGATCCCACCCTCCAATCAGAGACAGAGTAATTGAAATCTCAGATTTCACAGATTAGAAAACTTGCGACTTGCAAGAAATACTAAAAAAATCGTTTGCAGGTTGAGTAAATTGTTTTCAAGGTTCGTGGGTGGGCTCTATGTTGGCGGGTGGGTCCGATCCCACCCTCCAATCAAAGACAGAGTAATTGAAATCTCAGATTTCACAGATTGGAAAACTTGCGATTTGCAAGAAATACTGAAAAATCGCTTGTGGGTTGAGTAAATTGTATTCAAGATTCGTGGGTGGGCTCTATGTTGGCGGGTGGGTCCGATCCTACCTTCCAATCAGAGACAGAGTAATTGAAATCTCAGATTTCACAGATTGGAAAACTTGCGACTTGCAAGAAATACTAAAAAAATCGTTTGCAGGTTGAGTAAATTGTTTTCAAGGTTCGTGGGTGGGCTTTATGTTGGCGGGTGGGTCCGATCCTACCCTCCAATCAGAGACAGAGTAATTGAAATCTCAGATTTCACAGATTGGAAAACTTGCGATTTGCAAGAAATACTGAAAAATCGCTTGTGGGTTGAGTAAATTGTATTCAAGATTCGTGGGTGGGCTCTATGTTGGCGGGTGGGTCCGATCCCACCCTCCAATCAGAGACAGAGTAATTGAAATCTCAGATTTCACAGATTAGAAAACTTGCGACTTGCAAGAAACACTAAAAAATCGTTTGCAGGTTGAGTAAATTGTATTCAAGGTTGGTGGGTGGGCACGATCCCACCCTCCAATCACCCAAACGCAAGACGGGTCTTCTCCTGTAATTAATGAACGCAATATTACCGTGAAGTCACACGCGCGTGGAGTCGGTGGAGGGTTCTCCAATGAATGCATTTCCGGTGGTGCGAGTGAATGACGCGGAAAACGGGTCACGAACCCGCGACGCGCGCTCTCTCTCGGGAAAACCCGCTTTCTAAATCCGCGCCGGCGGTTCTTAATTCGGTCCGGAGGACCGAAATAGCGGCCCTGTTTACCACCGACCGCGGCTATTTCGGGACGTGTGGCCCCCCCATTAACATTCCTCACGAATTTACGGTTATAAATATTTTTCCCCGTTTATATTTAATCCGAATAAACACGACATTACAAAAATAAACAAATGAAACGTTACAATTAGAGGTTGTTTGTGTCTTAAACTCGTGATTGAAAAAGTTACCAATAAAATTAGGCGCGTTTTCTTCTTCAAATTCTCGCCAGATTAGATTTAAAATAATTGCACATTCAGTAGTCATTGCAAACGTTCGATTACGGTTCGATTTATAAATAGCGCTTAGAGCGTCAGGAGGTCAATCGGAGAACAGCCGGAATTAACTCGAAAACCAAAATGAATACTCGAATTCTGTTAAGGGCATTCAATAATCAATTCAATTAACTATAGATTTTGAAGAGTTTAATCTGATCTGCGTATTTTGTTTAATTGAAAAATCACGATTTAAAATAAGATGCAATGATGATAATTTAGATTTTATATAAAAAAAAACTTTTAAAAAATATAAACACTTTCAAAATTTAAGTATCGACGGTTAAATCAATTATCTGCAGATTTTGAAGAGTTTAACCTGATTTGCATATTTGTTTAATTGAGAAATCACGATTTTTGAAAAAATTGTAATGATGATAATTTAGGTTTTATATGAAAAAAAAAACTTTTAAAAAATATAAACATTTTCAAAATTTAAGTATCGACGGTCAAATCAATTATCTGCAGATTTTGAAGAGTTTAACCTGATTTGCATATTTGTTTAATTGAGAAATCACGATTTTTGAAAAAATTGTAATGATGATAATTTAGGTTTTATATGAAAAAAAAAACTTTAAAAAAATATAAACACTTTCAAAATTTAAGTATCGACGGTCAAATCAATTATCTGCAGATTTTGAAGAGTTTAACCTGATTTGCATATTTGTTTAATTGAGAAATCACGATTTTTGAAAAAATTGTAATGATGATAATTTAGGTTTTATATGAAAAAAAAAACTTTTAAAAAATATAAACATTTTCAAAATTTAAGTATCGACGGTCAAATCAATTATCTGTAGATTTTGAAGAGTTTAACCTGATTTGCATATTTGTTTAATTGAGAAATCACAATTTTTGAAAACATTGTAATGATGATAATTTAGATTTTATATGAAAAAAAAACTTTTAAAAAATATAAACACTTTCAAAATTTAAGTATCGACGGTCAAATCAATTATCTGCAGATTTTGAAGAGTTTAACCTGATTTGCGTATTTGTTTAATTGAGAAATCACGATTTTTGAAAAAATTGTAATGATGATAATTTAGATTTTATATGAAAAAAAAACTTTTAAAAAATATAAACACTTTCAAAATTTAAGTATCGACGGTCAAATCAATTATCTGGCAGATTTTGAAGAGTTTAACCTGATTTGCATATTTGTTTAATTGAGAAATCATGATTTTTGAAAAAATTGTAATGATGATAATTTAGGTTTTATATGAAAAAAAAACTTTTAAAAAATATAAACACTTTCAAAATTTAAGTATCGACGGTCAAATCAATTATCTGTAGATTTTGAAGAGTTTAACCTGATTTGCATATTTGTTTAATTGAGAAATCATGATTTTTGAAAAAATTGTAATGATGATAATTTAGGTTTTATATGAAAAAAAAACTTTTAAAAAATATAAACATTTTCAAAATTTAAGTATCGACGGTCAAATCAATTATCTGTAGATTTTGAAGAGTTTAACCTGATTTGCATATTTGTTTAATTGAGAAATCACAATTTTTGAAAACATTGTAATGATGATAATTTAGATTTTATATGAAAAAAAAAACTTTAAAAAAATATAAACACTTTCAAAATTTAAGTATCGACGGTCAAATCAATTATCTGCAGATTTTGAAGAGTTTAACCTGATCTGCGTATTTGTTTAATTGAGAAATCACGATTTTTGAAAAAATTGTAATGATGATAATTTAGGTTTTATATGAAAAAAAAAACTTTTAAAAAATATAAACATTTTCAAAATTTAAGTATCGACGGTCAAATCAATTATCTGCAGATTTTGAAGAGTTTAACCTGATCTGCATATTTGTTTAATTGAGAAATCACGATTTTTGAAAAAATTGTAATGATGATAATTTAGGTTTTATATGAAAAAAAAAACTTTAAAAAAATATAAACACTTTCAAAATTTAAGTATCGACGGTCAAATCAATTATCTGCAGATTTTGAAGAGTTTAACCTGATCTGCATATTTGTTTAATTGAGAAATCACGATTTTTGAAAAAATTGTAATGATGATAATTTAGGTTTTATATGAAAAAAAAAACTTTTAAAAAATATAAACACTTTCAAAATTTAAGTATCGACGGTCAAATCAATTATCTGCAGATTTTGAAGAGTTTAACCTGATTTGCATATTTGTTTAATTGAGAAATCACGATTTTTGAAAAAATTGTAATGATGATAATTTAGGTTTTATATGAAAAAAAAAACTTTAAAAAAATATAAACACTTTCAAAATTTAAGTATCGACGGTCAAATCAATTATCTGCAGATTTTGAAGAGTTTATTCTGATCTGCATATTTGTTTAATTGAGAAATCACGATTTTTGAGAAAATTGTAATGATGATAATTTAGGTTTTATATGAAAAAAAAAAACTTTTAAAAAATATAAACACTTTCAAAATTTAAGTATCGACGGTCAAATCAATTATCTGCAGATTTTGAAGAGTTTAACCTGATCTGCATATTTGTTTAATTGAGAAATCACGATTTTTGAAAAAATTGTAATGATGATAATTTAGATTTTATATGAAAAAAAAACTTTTAAAAAATATAAACGCTTTCAAAATTTAAGTATCGACGGTCAAATCAATTATCTGCAGATTTTGAAGAGTTTAACCTGATCTGCATATTTGTTTAATTGAGAAATCACGATTTTTGAAAACATTGTAATGATGATAATTTAGATTTTATATGAAAAAAAAACTTTTAAAAAATATAAACACTTTCAAAATTTAAGTATCGACGGTCAAATCAATTATCTGTAGATTTTGAAGAGTTTAACCTGATTTGCATATTTGTTTAATTGAGAAATCACAATTTTTGAAAACATTGTAATGATGATAATTTAGATTTTATATGAAAAAAAAACTTTTAAAAAATATAAACACTTTCAAAATTTAAGTATCGACGGTCAAATCAATTATCTGTAGATTTTGAAGAGTTTAACCTGATTTGCATATTTGTTTAATTGAGAAATCACAATTTTTGAAAACATTGTAATGATGATAATTTAGATTTTATATGAAAAAAAAACTTTTAAAAAATATAAACACTTTCAAAATTTAAGTATCGACGGTCAAATCAATTATCTGCAGATTTTGAAGAGTTTAACCTGATCTGCATATTTGTTTAATTGAGAAATCACGATTTTTGAAAAAATTGTAATGATGATAATTTAGGTTTTATATGAAAAAAAAAAACTTTTAAAAAATATAAACATTTTCAAAATTTAAGTATCGACGGTCAAATCAATTATCTGTAGATTTTGAAGAGTTTAACCTGATTTGCATATTTGTTTAATTGAGAAATCACAATTTTTGAAAACATTGTAATGATGATAATTTAGATTTTATATGAAAAAAAAACTTTTAAAAAATATAAACACTTTCAAAATTTAAGTATCGACGGTCAAATCAATTATCTGCAGATTTTGAAGAGTTTAACCTGATCTGCATATTTGTTTAATTGAGAAATCACGATTTTTGAAAAAATTGTAATGATGATAATTTAGGTTTTATATGAAAAAAAAAAACTTTTAAAAAATATAAACATTTTCAAAATTTAAGTATCGACGGTCAAATCAATTATCTGTAGATTTTGAAGAGTTTAACCTGATTTGCATATTTGTTTAATTGAGAAATCACAATTTTTGAAAACATTGTAATGATGATAATTTAGATTTTATATGAAAAAAAAACTTTTAAAAAATATAAACGCTTTCAAAATTTAAGTATCGACGGTCAAATCAATTATCTGCAGATTTTGAAGAGTTTAACCTGATTTGCGTATTTGTTTAATTGAGAAATCACGATTTTTGAAAAAAATGTAATGATGATAATTTAGATTTTATATGAAAAAAAAACTTTTAAAAAATATAAACACTTTCAAAATTTAAGTATCGACGGTCAAATCAATTATCTGGCAGATTTTGAAGAGTTTAACCTGATTTGCATATTTGTTTAATTGAGAAATCATGATTTTTGAAAAAATTGTAATGATGATAATTTAGGTTTTATATGAAAAAAAAACTTTTAAAAAATATAAACACTTTCAAAATTTAAGTATCGACGGTCAAATCAATTATCTGCAGATTTTGAAGAGTTTAACCTGATTTGCATATTTGTTTAATTGAGAAATCACGATTTTTGAAAAAATTGTAATGATGATAATTTAGGTTTTATATGAAAAAAAAAACTTTTAAAAAATATAAACATTTTCAAAATTTAAGTATCGACGGTCAAATCAATTATCTGCAGATTTTGAAGAGTTTATTCTGATCTGCATATTTGTTTAATTGAGAAATCACGATTTTTGAGAAAATTGTAATGATGATAATTTAGATTTTATATGAGAAAAACTTAAAAAAAAATATAAATACTTGCAATGGATTTTTCAAAATTTAAGCATCGATGGTCAAACTCTCTAAAAAATAAAATTCGTTTTGTTAAAAAAAAAAAAACGATTTTTGAATCATCTGTGACGTATTTAAGTAAATTGCTGTTTCATTGGAATTTTTTTTTGTTGTAAATATATCCGTGTGGAATGGTTTTTCCAAAATTCTAGTATCGACTGTCAGGGGTTTAACCCACCCAGTGGTGGCTGGTTGAACATTTTGATCGTAGAGCCACCTAGCGTACAGTATATGCCTTCAATTTGAGGAAAAAAAAAGAAATTAAAAAAATTTCGCGGGAAGTGTTTCAACATTTAAAATGATGAATCTGCGTTTTTAGAAATTGAAATTATAGATGGTGCCATGGCTCCTTGGCTCTACATAACGAGCCGCCCCTGAGTGAACCCAATCAACATATTTTGTTTTGTCGAAAAATTTCGTTTTTCACAAACAGTTCCAAAACGGATGAAGTAAAAGAAAAAAAAAATGGTGATGTGGTTTATATTTACGTTTCCATGGTTTATTTTTAATTGAAATTATATTTTAAATGTACATCGAGCGTTTTGTAGACTCGGATGAAACTGACGTTTAAAACGTCAAAATTATGGAAGATGGAAAAATTACACTTCAAATTCAAAAACTCGGTTTACTCAAAAACTAAAGGGATTTCGAAAGAAACTTATTCTTTATAAGTTGTTCATTTCGGCATTCTCTACAATTATTATTCACATAAATTTGTTGTAACTATTATCGTTTTATAATTATAAACCAGAAATTAAAAAAAAAATTATAAATTTTTTTCTCGAATAAAAATGATTTTATGAAAAATGTTTTCAAGCAAAAGATGTTCATTTCTTTGTTGTCTTTAATGTTTGTTTAAATGTTTTTGTGATATTTTTCATATTTACGAAAATATTGGCAAAAAACAAAAAACGGTTAAGGTAAAAGCCCACTTCCGGTGTACGAAATTTTACCAAAAGCTTTTCAGTTATTCGGATTATCGAATAAGGCTCATGTTCAAAGTTTGATGTTAATTGATGTGGTAGTTTTTGCGCATTTTAATTTATATCGCTCGTCTGCGACATAACCTAAAATTGTGGCACGTAAGTTGAGTTTACTCAGAAACCAAAGAGATTTCGAAAAAACTTATTCTTTATAAGTTGTTCAATTTGGCATTCTTCACAATTATTATTAACATAAATTTGCTGTAACTATTATCGTTTCATAATTATAAACCAAAAATTAAAAAAAAATTAATAAATTTTTTTCTCGAATAAAAATGATTTTATGAAAAATATTTTCAAGCAAAAGATGTTCATTTCTTTGTTGTCTTTAATGTTTGTTTAAATGTTTTTGTGATATTTTTCATATTTAAGAAAATATTGGCAAAAAACAAAAAACGGTTGAGGTAAACGCCCACTTCCGGTGTACGAAATTTTACCAAAAGCTTTTCGGTTCTTCGGATTATCAAATAAGACGGATGTTCAAAGTTTCATATCAATTGCTCTTAGTTTTTGAGATAAAAAAAATTTTGAAAAAAAAAATCACGATCACAATACTTTCTCGTACTTCGTAACGGATAAAGAAATTTTTTTTTTCTAGAAATTGTTGAAACGGCATCTAGGAACACCAAAACGGATATCTCCGTGAAAAAATTTTTTGAAAAAAAAATCACGATCACAATACTTTCTCGTACTTCGTAACAATGAAAGTAATTTTTTTTCCAGAAATTGTTGAAATGGCATCTAGGGACCCCAAAACGGATATTTCCGTAAAAAAAAAATTTTGAATTTTTTTTCACGATCACAATACTCTCTCGTATTTCGTAACGGAGAAAGTAAAAGTAGATTTCAATTACTAAACAATTTAGCGTGTGTCAAAAAGTAATGGCTTCGTATGATTTTCAATTGTTACTGATTGTGTTTTAACCCTTTGCACTCGTATGTTGACTTATTGTCGACACAATACGTATTATCACTAATAAATACGAGTGCAAAGGGTTAAAAGAAAATTGTAATCGTTCCAAATTAATTATTTATCATCAATTTGGTATTGTGACAGATGCGTTTGTTTCTTCAATAATAACAAAAAAAAAAACGAATGAACAATTGTTTACGGTAAACAAAACACGGTTCGTGCGCTTATTGACATTTTTCATTTTCGGTTGCGATCGTATTTTGAATAATTTCGAGTATGTTAAAAACCTAGATTTAGGAGAAAAAATTAATTATTCATCAACAATTTGATTGATGCTTTCTTTCTTCAATAAAAAAAAAAAACAAATGAACAATTTAAGGTTAACCCCAATTTATTTATTATTTAAATGAACAATTGTTTACACGGTAAACAAAACGCCGTTACGCGTGTGTTTGTTGACTTTTTTTTTTCATTTTGCGATCGTAGTTTTGAATAATTCCGAGTAGGCGGCGGCGGGTCTTTTCCTGTTCCCCCCGATTAAAACGACACGTCCGGTTGGGATTTTTATTTATCATCATCGGCGAACGGCTTCGAAGAGAGGAGATTAAATTATCGCCCGGTGATTCGTGGGGAATCCCTAACCTCAACGCTGCACATAATTTTTTTTTTTGCACTTTGCAATTCCCCTGAATGTTCCTCCAATTACCGCACCTACCTAGCGCTCATCTGACTAATCGGCAACTGTTTGTTAATCATCCGCGTTTCAATAATAAAGTGTATTATTGTTGGATGTTGATCATCGGTATTTTTATAAGAAAATGCATTTTATTTTTCGATACGGATGCAAAAATATGAAAAAATTATTTCATGACTTTGTCGTTTTTATTTACAAATAAATTTAGAAAATGGAAATTACCGATACCAGAGGGATACCATCCCCGGCCTAAAACATCAGGAGAAAATACGAAAATATTTTCACCAATCAATTTAAAAACGGAAATTACCGATACCAGAGGGATACCATCCCCTGCTTAAAACATCGGTAGATTTTGATACGGAAAAATTTTCACCAATAAATTAAAAAAAAACGGAAATTATCGATACCAGAGGGATACCATCCCCGCCTTAAAACGTCAACAGATTTTCGTGAGGAAATATTTTCATCAATAAATTAAAAAAAAACGGAAATTATCGATACCAGTGGGATGACATCCCCGCCTTAAAACATTAACAGATTTTCGTGCGGAAATATTTTCATCAATAAATTAAAAAAAATGGTGATGTGGCCATCATGTTACTTTCTCCGATTTTATATTTACGTTTTCATGGGTTTATTTTCAATTGAAATCATATTTTAAATGATGAAACTGACGTTTAAAACGTCAAAATTATGAAAGATGGAAAAATTACACTTCAAATTCAATAACTAGGTTTACTAAAAAACTAACGAGATTTCGAAAAAAACTTATTCTTTAGAAGTTGTTCATTTGGGCATTCTCTGCAATTATTATTCACATAAATTTGCTGTAACTATTATCGTTTCATAATTATAAACCAAAAATAAAAAAATAAAATAATTTTTTTTCTCGAATAGCAATGATTTTATGAAAAATATTTTCAAGCAAAAGACATTCATTTCTTTGTTGTCTTCGATGTTTGTTTAAATGTTTTTGTGATATTTTTCATATTTAAGAAAATATTGGCAAAAAACAAAAAACAGTTAAGGTAAACGCCCACTTCCGGTGTACGAAATTTTACCAAAAGCTTTTCGGTTCTTCGGATTATCAAATAAGAGTTATGTTCAAAGTTTCACATCAATTGCTCTGTTAGTTTTTGAGATACAGCGCGCACAGACAGAAATTTTCGATACCAGTGGCATACCCTCCAAGCCTCAATAGATTTTCATGCGGAAAATCGCCGCGGAATTAGTCAGGCCCTATTTTCGCGCGACGTCCAGAAGCGTTCCGTACGAGAATACCGTCCGATTTATTTCGGGAAACATGCGGAATTCAGTCTGTGGCGAATCGGATCGCGACGGCCGCGCCAGACCGGTCTGGTTTTCCCCCGTCGGCGACGGCATTCCGGACGCACCAGAACAGAAACGAAGAAACGTATAGTACAGAAAACTCCGGTTTAATAACACCTCGACACACACGAGAAAAACTAAGCGACGAAGAAAGAAAAATGGTGGCGCTGCAAGGCCGCGAGATCATCAAGTTCAATGCCGATAACTAATGGGCGTTGTTTCTTGTCGTTAGACGTTGGCCTTTCCCTCGATATATAGAGAGAGAGATCGGGTCGTTAACGGCGGGAATTCCGCCGATTCCGAGGGAATTCCAGCGCCGCGAGGTATCCCCCGGGGGTCCGAAATAGGTCCAATCTCTAAATCGTGGATATTTACGCGAGGAGGGAATTCCAGCGCCGACGGGCATCGAACAAGAATCAAAAATCTAAATTACGTGACGTAATGTACCAATGAATTTTAGGTTAAAAAGTCTTCGACGCCGAAGATGTTTTGGTACCAAAGTGAATACTAATTAAATCCAAAGGAATAATCGTCCTCTTGATTGGTTTTTAAAATTAAAAACGTTTTTTTTTTAAACATTAGATATTGTTTCCCCATCAGAACACCTACAGACCAGTTTCAATCTGTCAGATCTCATCAGTGCGGTTAAACGGATAAATGTAAAATTTTAAACATTAGATATTGTTTCCCCAACAGAACACCTACAGACCGGTTTCGACCTTTCAGGTTTTTTTAATTTTATTATTCTATTTTCAATTTCGAAAATTGCCAACATTTCATATTTCTTCGATGCCCGTCGGCGCCGGAATTCCCTCATTTCACCATTTCATCGCGTAAATATCGGCGATTTAAAGACTGGACCTATTTCGAACCCCCGGGGATACCTCGCGACGCCGCAAATTCTCTAATCTTCAACCGTTTTCGACGGCGAATACGTAAAGTATTCCGTCACTTGTATTTTCGGCGCGCAAAAAAAACACCAAACAAAAACAAAAGATGACCCCATTGTTGTGATTCATGCGGACACACACATTTCGCGCGCGCCGTTCGGAGTTTATTAATACCTCCGTGCCGAAATCGCGGTATTTTTAGAAATTTCCGCTTAAGGTAATCCTCTTTCTCTCTCTCACCGGTCCGGTGGATTTCTGGGCCCTGAGATCATCGGGAAACTCCAAAAACTCTCTCGCGATCGCATCACCGACAGCGCAGACTCGTGGGTGGTCTGATTTTGCACACCGCACACACAAACACGATGCGTTTTTGAAAAAAAAAAAATATATATTGCAATTGAAGTCGAATCGTGGGTTCGATTATTTAGATGGTAGAAAAAAAATGCATTTCTTTAAATAAACTTCCATCTGTCACTGAAAACTTCAAATGTTCCGCTAGAAATGAAACTGTAAGCATCAAAAGTTGATGTTTTGGTATAAAAAAAATTGCATTCCTTTACATAAAATTCTGTCAAACTTTCATCTGTCACTGCAACCAAGTGCGACTGTCAAAATCACTTCGCGATACATCATTCTTCAATTTTTCGATGGAAAACTTTAAATGTTTCCGCCGGAAATAAAACTGGAAGCATCAAAAGTTGATGTTTTGGTATAAAAAAAAATGCATTCCTTTACATAAAATTCTGTCAAACTTTCATCTGTCACTGCAACCAAGTGCGGCTGTCAAAATCACTTCGCGATATATCATTCTTTAATTTTTCGATGAAAAACTTCAAATGTTTCCGCTGGGAATGAAACTGGAAGCATCAAAAGTTGATGTTTTGGTATAAAAAAAAATGCATTTCTTTAAATAAAATTCTGTCAAACTTCCACCTGCCACTGCAGCCAAGTGCGATTGTCAAAATCACTATCATTCTTCAATTTTTCGGTGGAAAACTTCAAATGTTTCCGCTGGGAATAAAACTGGAAGCATCAAAAGTTGATGTTTTGGTATTAAAAAAAATTGCATTTCTTTAAATAAAATTCTGTCAAACTTCCATCTGTCACTGCAGCCAAGTGCGACTGTCAAAATCACTTCGCGATATATCATTCTTAATTTTTTCGGTGGAAAACTTCAAATGTTTCCGCTGGGAGTAAAACTGGAAGCTTCAAAAGTTGATGTTTTGGTTTAAAAAAAAATGCATTTCTTTAAATAAAATTCTGTCAAACTTTCATCTGTCACTGCAGCCAAGTGCGGCTGTCAAAATCACTATCATTCTTCAATTTTTCGGTGGAAAACTTCAAATGTTTCCGCTGGGAATAAAACTGGAAGCATCAAAAGTTGATGTTTTGGTACTAAAAAAAATTGCATTTCTTTAAATAAAATTCTGTCAAACTTCCATCTGTCACTGCAGCCAAGTGCGACTGTCAAAATCACTTCGCGGTATACCATTCTTCAATTTTTTGATGAAAAACTTCAAATGTTTCCGCCGGAAATAAAACTGGAAGCATCAAAAGTTGATGTTTTGATATTAAAAAAAATGCATTTCTTTAAATAAAATTCTGTCAAACTTTCATCTGTCACTGCAGCCAAGCGCGGCTGTCAAAATCACTTCGCGGTATATCATTCTTCAATTTTTTGATGAAAAACTTCAAATGTTTCCGCCGGAAATAAAACTGGAAGCATCAAAAGTTGATGTTTTGGTATTAAAAAAATTGCATTTCTTTACATAAAATTCTATCACTGCAGCCAAGTGTGACTGTTAAAATCACTTCGCGATGCATCATTCTTCAATTTTTCGATGGAAAACTTCAAATGTTTCCGCTGGGAATAAAAATGGAAGCATCAAAAGTTGATGTTTTGGTATAAAAAAAATGCATTTCTTTAAATAAAATTCTGTCAAACTTCCATCTGCCACTGCAGCCAAGTGCGACTGTCAAAATCACTTCGCGATACATCATTCTTCAATTTTTCGATGGAAAACTTCAAATGTTTCCGCCGGAAATAAAACTGGAAGCATCAAAAGTTGATGTTTTGGTATTAAAAAAATTGCATTTCTTTAAATAAAATTCTGTCAAACTTTCATCTGTCACTGCAGCCAAGTGCGACTGTCAAAATCACTTCGCGATACATCATTCTTCAATTTTTCGATGGAAAACTTCAAATGTTTCCGCCGGAAATAAAACTGGAAGCATCAAAAGTTGATGTTTTGGTATTAAAAAAATTGCATTTCTTTACATAAAATTCTATCACTGCAGCCAAGTGCGACTGTCAAAATCACTTTGCGATGCATCATTATTCAATTTTTCGATGGAAAACTTCAAATGTTTCCGCTGGGAATAAAAATGGAAGCATCAAAAGTTGATGTTTTGGTTTAAAAAAAATTGCATTTCTTTAAATAAAATTCTGTCAAACTTCCATCTGTCACTGCAGCCAAGTGCGGCTGTCAAAATCACTTCGCGATATATCATTCTTCAATTTTTCGATGGAAAACTTCAAATGTTTCCGCCGGAAATAAAACTGGAAGCATCAAAAGTTGATGTTTTGGTATTAAAAAAATTGCATTTCTTTACATAAAATTCTATCACTGCAGCCAAGTGCGACTGTCAAAATCACTTCGCGATGCATCATTCTTCAATTTTTCGATGGAAAACTTCAAATGTTTCCGCTGGGAATAAAACTGGAAGCATCAAAAGTTGATGTTTTGGTATAAAAAAAATTGCATTTCTTTAAATAAAATTTTGTCAAACTTCCATCTGTCACTGCAACCAAGTGCGGCTGTCAAAATCACTTCGCGGTATACCATTCTTCAATTTTTTGATGAAAAACTTCAAATGTTTCCGCCGGAAATAAAACTGGAAGCATCAAAAGTTGATGTTTTGGTATAAAAAAAATTGCATTTCTTTAAATAAAATTCTGTGAAACTTCCGTCTGTCACTGCAGCCAAGTGCGACTGTGAAAATCACTTCGCGATGTATCATTCTTCAATTTTCCGATGGAAAACTTCAAATGTTTCCGCCGGGAATAAAACTGGAAGCATCAAAAGTTGATGTTTTGGTATTAAAAAAAATTGCATTTCTTTACATAAAATTCTATCACTGCAGCCAAGTGCGACTGTCAAAATCACTTCGCGATGTATCATTCTTCAATTTTCGATGGAAAACTTTAAATGTTTGTACTGGAAATGAAATCGGAAGCATCAAAAGTTGATGTTTTGGTATAAAAAAAATTGCATTTCTTTACATAAAATTCTATCACTGCAGCCAAGTGCGACTGTCAAAATCACTTCGCGGTATATCATTCTTTAATTTTTCGATGAAAAACTTCAAATGTTTCCGCTGGGAATGAAACTGGAAGCATCAAAAGTTGATGTTTTGGTATAAAAAATTGCATTTCTTTAAATAAAATTCTGTCAAACTTTCATCTGCCACTGCAGCCAAGTACGATTGTCAAAATCACTATCATTCTTCAATTTTTCGATGGAAAACTTCAAATGTTTCCGCTGGGAATAAAACTGGAAGCATCAAAAGTTGATGTTTTGGTATAAAAAAATTGCATTTCTTTAAATAAAATTCTGTCAAACTTCCATCTGCCACTGCAGCCAAGTGCGGCTGTCAAAATCACTTCGCGATATATCATTCTTCAATTTTTCAATGGAAAACTTCAAATGTTTCCGTTGGGAATAAAACTGGAAGCATCAAAAGTTGAAAAGTTTTGGTATAAAAAATTGCATTTCTTTACATAAAATTTTGGCAAACTTCCATCTGTCACTGCAGCCAAGTGCGGTTGTCAAAATCACCTCGCAATATATCATTCTTCAATTTTTCGAAAAAAAAAAACTTTAAATATTTTCGTGTAAGCTTCAAAAAATAATGTTGAAACTGATAGGATTGTAAAATATTGTTGTTGTTGTTTACAAATGATCCGAAAACAGATTTTGTACGGGTGGTGGGTGGTCACTATCCCATCCTCCAATTCATATAATATACACGAGGATTTCCAGTGTGAAAATCAATGTACGGAAGAGGAACACAAAATGTTTTGTCCATTGTTGAATTAATGTATTTGTAAAAACGCTGGCGTGCGTTTAACTGATTAGATTGTGGGATAGGGCCCACCCACTGCCCTCCGCATAAACTACAATGTAAGCCACAAAACCCCGTTCGGCTGAAGAAATTTCTTGCCAATTCACTAGGAAAGTTTATGAATCATCCGAAAAGGAGTTTGTACGTTGAATAAACATGAAATCGAAGGGCGGTGGGTGTTCACTATCCCACCATCCAATTTGTTTAATGTAAACAGTGATTTTTTACGTAAAAACCAACGTAAAAAGTAAAAAATTTTATGTTGCATTAATAAATGAACTTATTCGTAGAAACAAGTTTGTACTTTGAATAAAAATGGAATCTAAAGGCGGTGGGTGGGCACTATCCCACCCTCCAATTAATTTAACGTAAAGAAGGCTTTTCCACGTAAAAATCAAAGTATAAAAGAAAAAAAAAGACGTAAATGATTTTGCGTCCCAAGTTTCATTTTTAAAATTGCAATTTACGACACGGCGCCCATCCAATCTCGGCGCGCCACTGCCTTTAATCCACGAAAAGACGATCAATTCGCGTATTTTGCGGATATTTGTCGAGAAGTTGAGTTTTCTATATTCGAGTGCAAATATTTTCGTGCGAGTGGACCAACTGCGGAAACTCACGGTACCCCCACGCACCAGAGGCCGTCCGCCGTGACCTCGCGCATAATATCCTCGTCCTCACTCTTTAGATCGATGCATATTTTTAATATAATTGAGGAAGAAAGTTTCCCCATAATACAAAATTGTATTTTTTTATCGTCATTAATGATGGTTTCTTGAACTGGAAAATGGCTACAGGAAGAGCGCTTACACCAAGTGATTCATATGTTTAAAATAAAAAATTAAATAAAGCCTAGAGTAGAATATACATTATGCTCGTAACTTTATAAAATTAAATTTTACCAAGACTATAAACAAATAATTTATTTATAGTCTTAGTAAGACTTAATTTTGCAGAGTTACGCACAGGTTAAATATTTATACATTCAGCCAACTTTTCACCTTTATTTAAAGCTTCTGCAACACGTGAGGGATTTTAATTCTAATTATTATGTATATATGTACAAAAATTACGCTTCGAACTTGTTTTTTTTTTAAACGCAATAGCAAAATATTTAATAATGTTGCGGAAAATTGATTTTGGCGCGTTTTTAAATTTGAATCATTTGTTTGGAACTTTAAAAATGCGCGAAAATTGATTTTGGCGCGTTTTTAAATTTGAATCATTTGTTTGGAACTTTAAAAATGCGCGCGTTTGACGTCAACACAAAAAAAAATAGAGAGTTCACGGTACGCAATAGCAAAATATTTAGTGATGTAGTGGATGGAAAATTGATTTTGGCGCGGTTTTTTTTTTTAATTTTAACCGTTTGTTTTGAACTTTAAAAATGGGCGCGTTTTACGTCAAAAAAAATGGAGAGTTCACGGTCTCGAACGATTGTATTTTTTCTAAACGGTACAACAGCAAAAGTTGCAATAAAAGCGAATCGCGCGTCGGTAACAATCGAAACGGGGAATTTGCATCATGGGAAAACCCCATAAATTATTCAAACGCCATCGCCTCACCCCGCCTCCTTCGATGGCGCTCTCTTAAATACCGCTCCTTTGTTACGGATAGTACGCAAATGTGTTTTGACGAAAGAAAAAAAAAAGTTTCACCAATCGGCTATCGATCTCCCGGTTCTAAAGTCCTGTTATATTGTGCAAATTGAGGGAATCTCAAACAATTACAAGAAATTGTAATTTTTTAAAACGTCTGAAAGTGAGCGCAACTTCAGCGCGACTATAAACTGTGTTCTCGTGTGATTATTTGGAAATTTAGCGAAGGGGTGTTTTTAGATTTTGTTTCAATTATAAAGCAGAATCTATTTTGAGTAATTTAGCAAAGTTTCAAGTGTGTAGCAATTGTTTTTCTATTTTTTTTAACCGTGAGAAAGCGAGCAACTAAAATCTAAATTTCTTCTTTCTTATTTTGAGGTCGATAATTTTAAAACGGTCAACAGTAATTTAATAAAACGTAACACCACTTATAGGTGATTTTATCGTGAACAAAATGCATTTTAAAGATTTCTTGTGTTGATTTTGGATTTTGAGTTATACCAGTTGGAATCGGAACGTGCGCATTGCTCGACCGTGTTCGACTGTTTTCGCCGAAAAAAAATCATAGCCTGCTTGAAAATTTATAATTTCTTCAAAATGTATAGACAATTGAATTGTGCATTGAATACCCTTTACGGATTTCCAGTGTTGACTTTGGATTTTTAATTATTCCAGTTGGAAGTGGAACGTGCGCATTGCTCGACCGTGTTCGACTGTTTTCGCCGAAAAAAAAAATCATAGCCTGCTTGAAAATTTATAATTCCTTCAAAATTTATAAACAATTGAATTGTGCATTAAATGCCCTTTACAGATTTCTAATATCGTTTTTGGTTTTTGAGTTATTTCAGTTGGAATCGGAACGTGCGCATTGCTCGACCGTGTTCGAATGTTTTCGCCGAAAAAACAAATCATAGCCTGCTTGAAAATTTATAATTTCTTCAAAATGCATAAACAATTGAATTGTGCATTAAATGCCCTTTACATATTTTGAATATCGTTTTTGGGTTTTGAGTTATTTCCGTTGAAATCGGAACGTGCGCATTGCTTGACCGTGTTCGAATGTTTCCGCCGAAAAAAAAAAATCATAGCCTGCTTGAAAATTTATAATTCCTTCAAAATGTATAAACAATTGAATTGTGCATTAAATGCCCTTTACGGATTTCCAGTGTTGGCTTTGGATTTTTAATTATTCCAGTTGAAAGCGAAACGTGCGCATTGTTTGAGGGTGTAATCGTTAAAAAGAAAAGCAGGGCCTGCTTGATTTTTTTTAATTTATAGGTAATCGAGTTGTTTATTAACACGTTGATCGCTTTGTCAGTCACCGGTGACTGAAACTGAAGTATTCCAAATGGAGCCAGATGACTGACAGCGAGTACCTACTTTAAACTTACCATTTGACGCTGTCAGTCACCGATGACTGACAGTGAATACCTACTTTAAACTTACTATTTATGAGCACCCACTTCAAACTTACTATTTGGCGCTGTCAGTCACCGATGACTGACAGTGAATACCTACTTTAAACTTACTATTTAGCGCTGCCAGTCACGATTTAAATGAAATAAGCATGTTCTTACTCATTTTATAAAATAAAATTTAAAAACAAAGAAAACTTTTTGACATTTTACAAAAAACTTGTGTTAAGCATTGATTTTGGACTTTGAGTTATTCGGCAAACGATGAACTGCACACATAAGATTCGTTTGTTTTTCTCCTCTCCGTGCATCTTATCGAAAATTGCGAAACGTTTATCTAAATCGACGGGGTAAACCGATTTCTAAGAAATAATAAGAGACGCTGGTATTTCCCCTGCACAGCGGATTTATGCGAATATCATATCGAGTCAAAATATATGACACATTTAATGTCGTTACAGTCAGTCGGTTACGACGTTGATAAAAGGCAGTGGCGGCTCGTGCAACATATTGATGGTAGAGCCACATATACAATATATTTTTTGAAGAAGTAAAGAACGATTTATCTTCCTCGACCAAAGTAACCGACGGAAGAGTGTTTTAAGAATCATTTAAAAATTCTTGCTGAGCTTGAAACTACAGGTAGTGCCATGGCTCCTTGGCTCTATATGTATAACGAGCCGCCACTGGTAAAAGGAAAGAAGTTAGGTGAGGATATTTCCAGCAGTGTAACAATATTTTTTTTAATAACGACAGAATGAGAAATATAGATGTGGCCATGCGGTAATTTCTTAATAATTTCTTAGAGTATTCTCAGCTCGAGGAATTTCCTTCAAAATTGCAAAATCCATCGAAAAATAAGCCATTTTTGATTTCCCATAAAAGCAATTATTGTATTCCAATTGAAAACAAAACCACAACCCTCAAAACATGACTCGGTGAAGGTAAAAAAATGCATTCAATGATTTAAAAAAAATGCATTCAATGATTTAAAAAAAATGTACACAATTAATCGCTCGAGGAATTAGCTTTAAAATTGGAAAATCCATAAAAAAATAACGCATTTTTGATTTCCCATAAAAATAATGGTTGCATCCCAGCTGAAAACAAAACCGTAACACTCAAAACGTGAGCCGGTACAGATAAAAAAAATTGTGAAAAATTAATCGTTCGAGGAATTCGTAATATTTTCAATCACAAGTTTGAATTATAAAAAATTGGTATTCAAAATTTGTAGAAAAATGTATTGCGCATCAGATGCCCTTTGCAGATTTCGAGTATTAAATTTGGGTTTCGAGTTATTCCGACCGTTCTCCGGTTGACCTCCTGACGCTCTAAGCGCGAAAAAATGGTGAAAAATTAATCGCTCGAGGAATCAGCGTCAAAAATAGCAAAATCCATCAAAGAATAACGCATTTTTTGATTTTCCATAAAAACAATTATTGTATTCCAATTGAAAACAAAACCACAGCACTCAAAACATGACTCGGTGAAGATTAAAAATGCATTCAATGATTTAAAAAAAATGTACACAATTAATCGCTCGAGGAATTAGCTTTAAAATTGCAAAATCCATAAAAAAATAACGCATTTTTGATTTCCCGTAAAAACAATTGTTGCATCCCAGCTGAAAACAAAACCGCAACACTCAAAACTTGATAAAAAAAATTACTGGTCGTTGAAATTTTTAACTCGAACAAAACTTGACCCGGTATAGATAAAAAAAATTACTTTCAACCCGAGCGGTCCTATAGCAACACCTTGAGGAACACCTCGCGTATATGTATAGTTACAATGCTTACCGTCATAGTTCCACTGATCGAACTCGCAGTGTTCGTAGTGGCTCTGGGGATAGGCGAGACCGAGGAGGTCCCTCTCCTGCTGCTGCACGGGATCGGTGATGGCCTTGCAGGAGAGGAGGTCGCCGGCGCGGGCGGCTATGTGCAGCGGGGAATCCCCGGTCAGGTTCCTCGGCGACGGCCTCGCCCCGGCCACGATCAGCCAGCGCGCGATCTTCCACTGGCCGGTGATGACCGCGAGATGGAGCGGCGACTGGGCGTCGTCGTTCGGCGTGTCCAGCAGCCTCGGATGGGTGGCCGCCCTGATCATCGCCAGCGCCACCTCCAGGAAACCCGTTATTATCGCTATGTGCAATTGTCTGAAATGAAGAAAGAAGAAAAACATTACGATTGTTTCAAAAAAATATAACCTCAAACTTAATGCTATACAGTAATTGATGAGAATAAGAAAAGAAAAAACATTAACGTTACACTAGAAAAAATGCATGCCATGAAATAGAAATTTTTGGAAATGGCGAATTTCGAAATGCCATCATTTTTTGAATATCAGGAAAAGAATTATACCATCAAATCGACATTTTTGGAAATGAATCGAATTTTTCTTATTTCCACGAACGCGTGCAATAATTTCAATAAAGCTATTTGTATTCACGGAATGCCGATAATGAAATTGAACTCGCGTTATTTACTATTTCAATTACATTCCATCGTCATCGTGTACTGTTTTTCTATTCGGAACATTCCGTCGTAAACAAATACGTTTGCGTTTTTCATTCATGCACGTGCCGCCCGTTTAAAAACCGCACGTAACGGACGTGACGCGTCGCGTCGCACAAGTCGTCGTCGTGTATCTAAATATACGCATCCCACCCTTAATGATTTTTTTCTTGTGTAAATCGTAAAGGGTGCCATAAATAAACACGCCGTAACAGGTGCCACCTTTATACCGGGAACTCTTATTGTCTGCGCGCAGCGGGTGTTCCGCAGGGTTCCGAGAACGCGTCAAGTTTCGTTATTTACGGCTGGACTCTTTAATCCGCAATACTAACGACGTCGGAAGAATTAAAAATCTGAATGGCAAAAATAGACGTCACACACAGTAAATAATTGAGTGAGCTTTGACCGCAACTTGGACACGAATTGACGATTTTTTTTTAACATGAAACAACGAATGTTTACATGGCCTGCTGGTGATTATGAACGTGGAAAAGTCGGCCGACGTAAAAACCCGCCGAAATTCGATTGTTTTAATTATTTCGGCGCGATGAGCGCCGGCGGCCTTCGAATTTTTCCAATTGCTCCGACACGCATCTAACCTTGCTCCATCTTTGACTCACACACATACTTTAATTCGCTGGAAACGGCTTAACGTCCAACGTTTATCTATTTATGAGTTTTACTGCAAAGTCTATCATTTCTCAATATAATTTAAATTTTTGATAAATGTGTATACAATCGGTTTTTGATATACATCGCCCACAGACAGACAGATACAAAGACACATGTAGACTAGGACAGAGGATAGATAGACTAAACCCACACTGACACACAGACAGAAAGACAGACACACAGACAGACACGACAGAGAGACAGACACACAGACAGACACGACAGAGAGACAGACACACAGACAGACACGACAGAGAGACAGACACACACGACAGAGAGACAGACACACAGACGCACACGACAGAGAGACAGACACACATACAGACACGACAGAGAGACAGACACAACAGAGAGACAGACTCGACAGACACACAGACAGACACGACAGAGAGACAGACACACAGACAGACACGACAGAGAGACAGACACACACGACAGAGAGACAGACACACAGACAGACACGACAGAGAGAGAGACACATAGGCAGACACGACAGAGAGACAGACACAACAGAGAGACAGACATACTCTAAAAATGCAGTCAGACAAATTAACAGAAACAGAGAGACAGGTAGATAGACAGATATACTTTAAAAATAGTCAGAATCGTCTCGAGGATCTCGAAACGGAAACATCCATTGAAATTTAGAATTCGCAAATTTTTACCTAAACTTTACTCTGTACGTAAATTGCGATTTCTCGTACTTCGCACTTCGTTAATCATCCAACTACGTCAACGAAAACGTCACATAAATAACCCGAGCGAAGATCAAGCGACCTCTGATTGCGTTATCGCGCCGTCGTGGGTTCAGAACGAGTAAATTGAGGTTAAGAGGAACGCGCAATAGGTCCATCTCGAAATATTTAAAAAGAAGGAATGAATGAATTTTGGGCCGACAGCTGTCAAGAGAAAAAAATCAGTAACATCTCTCATAGGAATCGCATCAATTCCGATTCAGACTCTCCCGTGTTGAAGAGGACTGCCGTTCAACAAGCTGTTTTTCGGTGGAAGAATTTTTAAAATCCGATCATCCGATCGATAAAGAAAAACAAAAAGCAGCTGGAAAAACGAATTTCAGTTTTGTATCTTATCCATATAGTATAATTGATGGGTGAAAGAATTTTCGAAATCTGGTCATCCGTTCAAGAGTCGTTCCCAAAAAACAGTAAAACAATTGAAAATCGAACTTCAGTTTTGTACCTTCACCACACATATTCGTTCGTTGTAATCGATTGGCGAGAGAATTTTCGAAATCAGGTCATCCGTTCAAGAGTTATTCTCCAAAAACAGCAAAACAATTGAAAATCAAGTTTCCGTTTTGTGGCGAATCCATATGTATACGATAGTTGCAATCGATTGATGAGAGAAATTTTGAAATCTGGCCATCCATTCAAGAGTCATTCCCAGAAAACAGTAAAACAATTGAAAATCGAATTTCAGTTTTGTACCTCAACCACATGTATTCGTTCGTTGTAATCGATTGGCGAGAGAATTTTCGAAATCAGGTCAACCGTTCAAGAGTTATTCTCCAAAAACAGTAAAACAATTGAAAATCAAGTTTCCGTTTTGTACCTCAACCACATGTATCCGTTCGTTGTAATCGATTGGCGAGAGAATTTTAGAAATCTGGCCATCCGTTCAAGAGTTATTCTCCAAAAACAGTAAAACAATTGAAAATCAAGTTTCCGTTTTGTACCTCAACCACATGTATCCGTTCGTTGTAATCGATTGGCGAGAGAATTTTAGAAATCTGGCCATCCGTTCAAGAGTTATTCTCCAAAAACAGTAAAACAATTGAAAATCAAGTTTCCGTTTTGTACCTCAACCACATGTATCCGTTCGTTGTAATCGATTGGCGAGAGAATTTTAGAAATCTGGCCATCCGTTCAAGAGTTATTCTCCAAAAACAGTAAAATAATTGAAAATCGAATTTCAGTTTTGTACCTTGACCACATGTATTCGTTCGCTGTAATCGATTGGCGAGAGAATTTCCGAAATCTGGCCATCCGTTTAAGAGTTATTCTCCAAAAACAGCAAAACATTTGAAAATCGACTTTCAGTTTTGTACCTTAACCACATGTATTCGTTCGTTGTAATCGATTGGCGAGATAATTTTCGAAATCAGGTCATCCGTTCAAGAGTTATTCTCCAAAAACAGTAAAACAATTGAAAATCGAATTTCAGTTTTGTACCTTAACCACACGTATTCGTTCGTTGTAATCGATTGGCGAAAGAATTTTTGAAATCAGGTCATCCGTTCAAGAGTTATTCTCCAAAAACAGCAAAACAATTGAAAATCGAATTTCAGTTTTGTACCTTAACCACACGTATTCGTTCGTTGTAATCGATTGGCGAGTGAATTTTCTAAATCAGGTCATCCGTTCAAGAGTTATTCTTAAAACACCAAAAAACAATTGAAAATCATGTTTCCGTTTTGTGGCTAATCCATATGTATTCGTTCGTTGCAATCGATTGATGAGAGATTTTTCGAAATCTGGCCATCCGTTCAAGAGTTATTCTCCAAAAAAACAGCAAAACAATTGAAAATCGACTTTCAGTTTTATACCTTAACCACATGCATTCGTTCGTTGTAATCGATTGGCGAGAGAATAATCGAAATCTGGCCATCCGTTCAAGAGTTATTCTCCAAAAACAGCAAAACAATTGAAAATCAAATTTACGTTTTGTGGCCAATCCGTATGTAATCGATCGTTGCAATTGATTGATGAGAGAATTTTTGAAATCTGGCCATCCGTTCAAGAGTTATTCTCCAAAAACAGCAAAACAATTGAAAATCGACTTTCAGTTTTGTACCTTATCCGCGTGTATTCGATCGTTGCAATCGATTGGTGATTTTTTTTTCGAAATCAGGTCATCCGTTCAAGAGTTATTCTCCAAAAACAGCAAAACAATTGAAAAGCGACTTTCAGTTTTGTACCTTATCCGCGTGTATTCGATCGTTGCAATCGATGGTGTTTTATTAAAAAAAAAAAACAAAAACAATGTCTATTTGCGTTTATCGATTTCATTTTTATCGTCGCGCGTTTGTTTCGGAAACTAAAAGTGCAGTTTTCGCTACGTAACGATGGTTACGTCTGTTTGGGGACCGTTTAAGGTCAAAAGACCGACTCGTGGTGTGCGAGAGCGTGATGTAACGTCAATGATTTCGCGCGCGTCGTCGTCGTCGCCAGGGAATTCCGCCACGGCACACTCGACGGTGCTTTCTCTCTCTTCCACCCACCGATTGTTTTTTTATTTATCGCCGTATCTCTTTTGCAAACGCGTCGCCGAAAGCAATCGTGTAGCGCACTTAAGATGTGGATGACAGCTGTCAAATAAAAACTTTGAAAAGTTGGAGGGGTGAGAAATGTTTTAAAACAATTGTAAATATGAATTGAAAAGCAAAAAACAACCCAACCTATTTGTTTCTCAATTGTCAAATTTTATTAGGATGTAGATGACAGCTGTCAAATATAAACTTTGAAAAGTTGGACGGGTGAGAAATGCTTTAAAACTATTGTAAATATTAATTAGAAAACAAAAAACAACCTAACCTATTTGTTTTTCAATTGTCAAATTTTATTAGGATGTAGATGACAGCTGTCAAATATAAACTTTGAAAAGTTGGACGGTTGAGAAATGTTTTAAAACAATTGTAAATATTAATTAGAAAATAAAAAAAACAACCTAACCTATTTGTTTTTCAATTGTCAAATTTTATTAGGTTGTAGATGACAGCTGAAAACTCGGGCGAGTGATAAATGCTTTAAAACTATTGTAAATATTACAATAATAACCAATCTGTTTTTCGATTACACGGGGAAATGTTGGAAGACGGTATTAGAAAGAATAGAAAACGGCGAAGTCGGTAGGATTTGATTCTAAAAAAACCCCTAGTCGTAAATCGATACTACCGACGAGGATTAAAGGTTGACAGTTTAGTAACGCTGCACCGCAATCATTGCTGCATCATTTGTTTCCGGGATTTCGCTCTCAAACAAGTGAAAACGGCGATAGTATAATCGTTGATAATAATAATTAAAAAAAAAAGAAAACAGAATGCGATAAACGCATGTATAAACGTTATGCATAATAGCGGACATGTTCGGAATATCGTAAAAGGAGCGTCGATCAAGGACGGCTGGCGATGTCGTAGGCAGCATTTGTTTGCTGCGCCGTTTCCACGGAAAATCCCCAAAAACTGTTTCCGTTTCGAAATGTGTAATGCAAATATCACAAACACGTGAAGACTTTATGGACGTAAAATTTTTATTATAACAAAAAAATAACCAATAATATTCAATTGTTTTCAGATTTTTTTTTCAATTTATGGACTGTGTAAAATTATTATCATTGATATTAATAACCTGAATAAATCAAACCTGTTAAGCAATAATTTGAAAAAAAAAATTCAAAGTTTTGTACTTTTCAATATCCAAATGATTTAATAATTGCCGATCGTATTTTCGTCAATTGTTTTTACGTTTTTTGTCTGTGCCTCGCGAAAAGATGAGCCGATTAAAAAAAATCTTTCACTTTCAAAAAATGGTAAGATGGTGCCTACCTGCATGTCCATGAAAGCCATGATTTAAAAAAATGAATTAATCTCAGACATGACTGCAATGTTTCTCTCTTTTTCTTATATCCATCTCAGCAATAAAATTCAGTGGCTCACACCTTATAAAGATTTTTGCAATATTTGCCTGTGAACAAGATTCTTATGCCAGGTTCACACGGCCGAAAAAAAAAAAATTGATAAAATAAAACAAACATTTTTTCCTTCACTAGATTTTGAAATAATTACCTTAAAAAAATGCCAACGTAATTCCAATGCCACCACTCTCCCGGTGATAAAAAAAATTGCAAAGATAAAGGCCACAAATTTTTCAAAATCACTCGAAATCAATTATGTTTAACAAATTAGTCAAAATCTTAAATTTTGAAATAACCGCCCTCAAAGAGTGATCTTGGTATTCAAAAAAAAATCCCAAAATGTTAGTTGGCGCGGTTTTCATTTTTTTTTGTTTTCTTCCGCGTGATGCGATTGTTTACGAGAAACGCGCGCTGCGGTTTCGCCGGATACCGCAGGCATCGTCGTCGGCCAAATTGTAAATGTGTGTGGATGTACTTTCAACAAACAGTTGTTTCCCGAAACGTCGATGACAGCGCTCACCCGGCGGAAAATCCTCTCCGTGCGATCACTAATCGCCGCAGGCCTTGACCGTTTTTCTGGAAAATCGCGAATCACCGGCGAGGTGATTAATTCATTAAGAAACAAAAAAAAGCGGAAGAAAAAAACGACCGACAATTATTTAAATCATTTGGAAATTCAATTACTCAAATTATGACCAAAAAAAATGAAAAATGTCATTTTTTTTTCAAAAATTCATAACTTTGCTCCAAATCATCGAAACGACTCGAATTTTTAAGGCATTTGAAGGAATTTGATTAAATTTTTCTGCCATTGTGGTGAAATTTCCCGCCGATTTTTTTTGCGCACGGTACAGCTTGTCAAAGTTGGACAATTTTTTACATAAAAAACTTTTTTTCCATCGTGTTGTTACGGGGGGTAGGTTAGACTTGGGGTCAAAATCAACTGCACATTCTTAAAGATAAAACTTGAATCTTTCCCAAACTGAAAGATTAATCGATTTTCGACCAAATTGCACCAAATTACGACGGTTTGAAAAATCGAGTTTTTTCGCGATTTTTCAAGTGGCGCTTTTTTTTTGACACCGAGTGTATTTTGAAACGTTTTGCTCAGTAGAGTAACGTGGTAAAATAATTTTCAGAGGTTCACGAGTTATAGCCAAATAAAGTAAAAACAATTATTATCCAAATGCATTCGATCGGTGAAAGAATTTTCGAAATTCGGTCAAAAGTTATTCTCAAAGAAAATAAAAACAATTGAAAATCCAATTTCAGTTCGGAACCTTATCCGCACGCACTCGATCATCGGAATTAATTGCTGAAAGAATTTTCGAAATTTGATCATCCGATCGACAGTTATTTTCAAAAAAAAATTGAAAATCAAATTTCAGTTTTGTACCTGATCCACACGCGTTCGATCCTCTCAATCGATTACCGAAAGAATTTTCGAAATACGGTCATCGGTTCAAGAGTTATTCCCAAAACACCGAAAAACAATTGAAAATCTAATTTCAGTTTTGTACCTGATCCACACGCGTTCGATCCTCGCAATCGATTGCCGAAAGAATTTTCGAAATACGGCCATCCGTTCAAGAGTTATTCCCAAAACACCGAAAAACAATTGAAAATCGAATGTCGGTTTTTTACCTTATCCATATGTACACGATCGTTGCAATCGATTGGTGAAAGAATTTTCGAAATACAGTCATCAGTTGAAGAGTTATTCCCAAAACACCGAAAAACAATTGAAAATCGAATGTCGGTTTTTTACCTTATACGTATGTACACGATCGTTGCAATCGATTGGTGAAAGAATTTTCGAAATACGGCCATCCGTTCAAGAGTTATTCCCAAAACACCGAAAAACAATTGAAAATCGAATGTCGGTTTTTTTACCTTATCCATATGTACACGATCGTTGCAATAGATTGGTGAAAGAATTTTCGAAATACGGTCATCGGTTCAAGAGTTATTCCCAAAACTCTCACCAGTTGATTGCAAGGATCGAATGCATGCGGATGAGGTACAAAACAGAAATTCGATTTTCAAATGTTTTTTGTTTTGTTTTTGAAAGTAGCTGTTAATCGGCTGATTAGATTTTTGAAATTCTTTCACCAATCGATTACAAATATCGAATGCGTGTGGTTAACGTATGCAACTGAAATTCGACATTCAACTATTTTTTTATTTTTGATTGAGGATAACTTATGAGTGGATGGTTAGATTTTGAAAATTCTTTCACCAATCGATTACAAATATCGAATGCGTGTGGTTAACGTGTTTAACTGAAATTCGACATTCAACTATTTTTTTTTTT
Source organism: Ocypus olens (assembly GCA_910593695.2). NCBI lineage: Eukaryota > Metazoa > Arthropoda > Insecta > Coleoptera > Staphylinidae > Ocypus > Ocypus olens. Next base: position 58,951,437 of record OU343053.1, read on the forward strand.
ATTGGGGATAACTTATGAGTGGATGGTTAGATTTTGAAAATTGTTTCACCAATCGATTACAAATATCGAATGCGTGTGGTTAACGTGTGTAACTGAAATTCGACATTCAATTTTTTTTTTTCGATTGAGGATAACTTATGAGTGGATGGTTAGATTTTGAAAATTCTTTCACCAATCGATTACAAATATCGAATGCGTGTGGTTAACGTGTTTAACTGAAATTCGACATTCAACTATTTTTTTTTTTTATTGGGGATAACTTATGAGTGGATGGTTAGATTTTGAAAATTGTTTCACCAATCGATTACAAATATCGAATGCGTGTGGTTAACGTGTGTAACTGAAATTCGACATTCAATTTTTTTTTTTTCGATTGAGGATAACTTATGAGTGGATGGTTAGATTTTGAAAATTCTTTCACCAATCGATTACAAATATCGAATGCGTGTGGTTAACGTGTTTAACTGAAATTCGACATTCAACTATTTTTTTTTTATTGGGGATAACTTATGAGTGGATGGTTAGATTTTGAAAATTGTTTCACCAATCGATTACAAATATCGAATGCGTGTGGTTAACGTGTGTAACTGAAATTCGACATTCAATTTTTTTTTTTCGATTGAGGATAACTTATGAGTGGATGGTTAGATTTTGAAAATTCTTTCACCAATCGATTACAAATATCGAATGCGTGTGGTTAACGTGTTTAACTGAAATTCGACATTCAACTATTTTTTTTTTTTTGATTGGGGATAACTTATGAGTGGATGGTTAGATTTTGAAAATTCTTCTACTCGTTAAACGGATTTAAATTCGATACAAAAATTAAATTCGACATTATTTTTCGGTTTTATTAGCCCAACTTTTCATCGGATAGTCAGATTTGAAAAATTCTTTCAGGAATGGGTTACCATCATCGGATACATGCCGATAAGATGAAAGCGAAAATTCGTCCTTCAATTGTTTTCAGGTTTTATTAGCCCAACTTTTGATCGGATGATCAGATTTGAAAAATTCTTTCACCGATAGGTAGCTGTTATCGAATACGTGCGAATGAGGTGAAGGCGAAAGATCATCCTTCAATTGTTTTCCAGTTTTATTAGCCCAACTTTTGATCGGATGATCAGATTTGAAAAATTCTTTCACCGTTGGGTTGCCATCAACGAACTAGTCACAATAAAGTGAAATATTCGGGATACCAGCAAAGCGTTTAATTTAACCTCATAGTAATTCAAAGTAATAGCTTCAACAATCAATCATACTTTAACGAAAGATCTTTTCCAAGATTAGATTTGTTTGTTAGCGGTATTTTGAAACTTTCAAGCATTACTTTAAACGAAAACCCTTTTACGAAATGAACGAACGATCTTTTTCAAGGTTGGCTGCAAATTTACATTTTTGTTAATGGTATTTTTCAACTTTAAACGGAAACCCTTTCACGAGATTACTTTTAATTTCTGCGAAACGTATTTGAATGGAGAACGAAAACCCCTTTCGGGGAACGAAACAGTCGTTAAATAACAATTAAAGGCACATCTTTTGTTTGCAGGTACCGCGCGTCACATAAGTTGCACGGATGATAATAATATGAATAATTTTGTTGTAAAATCATATTTTTGCATAATTGAAACGTAAAAAAATTGTGATGTGGCCATCATGTTACTTTCTCCGACAAGATAATATCGTTAATATTTACGCTTTCAATTTAAATCATATATTAAATGTACATCGAGCGGATGACAATGACGTTTAAAACGTCAAAATTATGAAAGATGGAAAAATTATACTTCGAATTCAAAAACTAGGTTTACTCAAAAACTAGCGAGATTTCGGAAAAAACTTATTCTTTAGAAGTTGTTCATTTTGGCATTCTCTACAATTATTATTAACATAAATTTGTTGTAACTATTATCGTTTTATAATTATAAACCAAAAATTAAAAAAAAAAAAAAATTTCTCGAATAAAAATGATTTTATGAAAAATGTTTTCAAGCAAAAGATGTTCATTTCTTTGTTGTCTTCAATGTTTGTTTAAATGTTTTTGTGATATTTTTCATATTTAAGAAAATATTGGCAAAAAACAAAAAACAGTTAAGGTAAACACCCACTTCCGGTGTACAAAATTTTACCAAAAGATTTTCAGTTCTTCAGATTATCAAATAAGATAGATGTTGAAAGTTTCATATCAATTGCTCTATTAGTTTTTGAGATACAGCGATAATTCCTTTTTTTTTAATTTTCTAGTAGCAAAACAAACGTTACGGCAATGGCGCGCGCGTGCTCTCGGTTCACGCGTTTTCCGCGCGGGGGCGTCGCGATCGCCCAGCGCAATGGCAAAATGTTATCATCAAATAATAGACTTACGTGTCTCCGTCCTCGTCCTGCTCGTAGCAATTATCCTGGGCCCTTTCGTTGGACACCTTCCTCTCCTCCAGCTGCGTCTGCACGTTCTGTTGTTGCTGTTGCTGTTTCCCCTTGCTCAGGTCATTGAGGCCGGGGTGCTGCTGGTGCTGCTTGAGACTCAATCCCGAAAGCTGCGAGAGACAGGTGTCGATACCGCTGTCCAACCTCATCAAGGCGGCCTCGTTCTTGTCAACAAAGTCCTCCTCGATAACCCCCGAATCCTGCTGCTGCTGCTGGTGGTGGAGGTGGAGGTGGTGGCTCTGCTTGATCTCCTCGGAGGTGATGATTTCGCCGGAGAGTGGATTCCCCGAGGAGATGAAGCCGCTGTCCGTCCGCGAGGACTCGTACAAGTACTTCTCGTCCTCGGTCGACGTCGGCGTCGTCAGCTTGCTGGCGTCTGGAAGTTCACCCGACATTTTTCAATCTCTCGCTCTCTCTTTCGTTTAATAAACAAATCGAAAATGGCCACACTGTTTTTTTTTTTTTGTTAGATCCTTTATAATAATAATGAGCACATTATAAACACGCGTTGGAAAGGGGGGGTTTCGTTAAAATTTGTTTTTGTTCGATTGTTTCGTCCGTCGTGTCTCACGTGTCTACACCGCGCTGCTGCGTCTCGACAACTGGCGAATAAACAGCACGCCTGCACTCGCTTGTTTCGGGTGGAGAAATCCAGGGATTCCCCAGACATGCGCACCGCCGCGTTCCGTTACTCAACCGGACATCTGAGCGAGCGAGCGATCGCGCGCGCCGTCTCTCTCTCCGGAGCGAAATTTAAATGCGGGCGCTCTCTCTTTTACCATTTTCTTAGGTGACTTATGATTCCGCTTTTGACGCGATGAAAATACATTATTTCCGCGCGGCGATTTAAAAATGGCCGAAACGTCAAAAATAAACGATTGCCGAGCGCGCGGTTCGATTCTGTCGATTCTAACGCGAAAATGTAACCATTTTTTATTTTGACATGGGTTGTTGTACATCGTTGAAAAGAGAAAAAAAAAGTCTATTTATGCGTGTAAAAATCAAATATGGCGGCCATTTGAAATAAGAAAGTTGGTATTAATATCTCGGAAACCGCCATCTTGAATTTTATTTTGACTTGATTTCTATGTTTGCCTAATTAAACCAGGTAACTTTTATTTAAAACTTTTCTTCGCATCTTTAATAATTATTGAGATATTTGATTTTTTTGAAAATCGCGATTTTCAGTTTTTTTTTAATATTTTCTAAACTGCTCGGAATTTTGAAAATTTCTCAACATAATCTGAATCAGCATAGAAAACTGCACAACATTGCCCATTTAACCAGATCTCTAGCTTTAAGAATAAGAAAGATACCCATGCAATCCTACTCTATTTAGGACACCCTGTATAAAAAATTAAAGCTGGTTTAAGAAACATTCTTTATTCATTAATATTTACCCGACGACTCTGAACCAGTTTCCACCTTATTTGATCTCGTCAGCATAGTGCATTCGCTTATGGAGAAACTGATTGAGTAAGAGTTTCTCATTATTATATTTTTTAGTACATCTTGGGTTTTGAATGAAAAATCCCTGAGTTTAAGGATGTTCGATCATCAATTACGTTTTGGAAACGGCACGCCAATTTGTCAATCGAAATTCCCGATTACTCCGACATACGGCGCAAACACAAGTGAATTCCGATTCGGTTTTAGCGCGAACCGCGACGGTTATGACGGGAAAAACCCGGAATTTCGAGGATGTAATCGCGATTGTACGGCCGTGTGTGTGTGTGTGTGTGTTTTTTCAATATCCACTTCAATTATGTCCCTCTTATCTCTGAAACACGCTTGTATTTCTGATAACGCGAGAAATTTTCGAGGCGCCGTAATTTCCGCTCGAATTAATTGTTTGGAAAAAACCAATCAACTCTTAAAATCAATTGCAATTATTGCAAAATCTAGTGGCAGGATGTACGCAACTTTTGCGCGGAAACAATTTGGAATATATTTTGAGTAAATTTAAAAATTTTCGAGTCGATGGCAATTGTTTTTATATTTTTTTGATTATCTTGAAAAATATTCAACTTTAGCGAGACACACGTTCCAGTCTCTTGTGATTATTTCGGAATCTAGTGATGGGGTGTCTTCGGATTTTTACAGGGGAATAAAGTAGAATCCATTTTGAGTAAATTTGTAAAGTTTCAAGTTCGTGGCAATTGTTTTTATATTTTTTTGATTGTTTTGAAAAATATTCAACTTTAGCGAGACACGCGTTCCAGTCTCTTGTGATTATTTCGAAATCTAGTGATGAGGTGTCTTCGGATTTTTACAGGGGAATAAAGTAGAATCCATTTTGAGTAAATTTGTAAAGTTTCAAGTATGTGGCAATTGTTTTTATATTTTTTTGATTGTCTTGAAAAATATTCAACTTTAGCGAGACACACGTTCCAATCTCTTGTGATTATTCCGAAATCCAGTGATGGGGTGTCTTCGGATTTTCACGGGGGAAATCAAGTAGAATCCATTTTGAGTGAATTTGTAAAGTTTCAAGTTTGTGACAATTGTTTTTATATTTTTTTGATTATCTTGAAAAAGATTCAATTTTCGCGACACACGTTCCAGTCTCTTGTGATTATTTCGGAATATAGTGATGGGGTGTCTTCGGATTTTTACAGGGGAATAAAGTAGAATCCATTTTGAGTAAATTTGTAAAGTTTCAAGTTTGTGGCAATTGTTTTTATATTTTTTTGATTATCTTGAAAAATATTCAACTTTAGCGAGACACACGTTCCACTCTCTTGTGATTATTTCGAAATCTAGTGATGCGGTGTCTTCGGATTTTTACAGGGGAATAAAGTAGAATCCATTTTGAGTAAATTTGTAAAGTTTCAAGTTTGTGGCAATTGTTTTTATATTTTTTTGATTACCTTGAAAAATATTCAACTTTAGCGAGACGTACGTTCCAGTCTCTTGTGATTATTTCGAAATCTAGTGATGGGGTGTCTTCGGATTTTCACAGGGGAACAAAATAGAATCCGTTTTGAGGGAATTTGGAAAGTTTCAAGTTTGTGGCAATTGTTTTTTTTATTTTTTTCACTTCGAATGTTCTTGGGGTATCTTCGGTTCTTCCTTACGTTACTTTCCAAGTACATTTTTTTTTCAAACATTCAAGTCGACGATGTTAAAATTCTGGGAGTTCCTGACAATTACAGAAACCGAGTGATTCACATAACCTCAATACGAGATCCGCGTTGGACGCGCGGCGATGATAGTGTATTTACACAAAAATCGAATAACACTAAATTGTCACAGGTTTTCCCTAAAAACATAAACGATCACACGTGCACGAAAAAAAAAAATAAACTTTGCGGTCGGGTACAAAGTGTCGAACATTTGAGCGTTTACCTTGATGTACTTTTGTTTTTCTAACGATTATTTTTTTAAATCCAAATACACCGGAAGTGGGTGTTTACCTTAACTGTTTTTTGTTTTTTGCCAATATTCTCTTAAATATGACAAATATCACAAAAACATTTAAACAAACTTTGAAGACAACAAAGAAATAAACATCTTTTGCTTGAAAACATTTTTCATAAAATCATTTTTATTCGAGAAAAAAATGTATTACTTTTTTTTTAATTTTTGGGTTATAATTATAAAACGATAATAGTTACAGTAAATTTATGTTAATAATAATTGTAGAGAATGCCAAAATGAACAACTTATAAAGAATAAGTTTTTTTCGAAATCTCTTTAGTTTTTGAGTAAACTGAGTTTTTGAATTTGAAGTATAATTTTTCGATGTTTCATAATTTTGACGTTTTAAACGTCAGTTTCATCCGCTCGATGTAAATTTAAAATATGATTTCAATTGAAAATAAAGTATGAAAGCGCAAATATAAATGATACCATCAAGTCGGAGAAAGTAACATGATGGCCACATCATCATTTTTTGACTTAGGTGTATGCCAATCAGTCACGTCTTTTCTTGAATTGTGCGTAAAAAAGTTGACGTAAATATAATTTCCATTTAAAAGATTTAGTTCTTGCAGATAATTGCCGTTGCAGCTTAATTGATTTCGCAATGATGAATATTCTACACAGTGAGCATAAATACAAATTCTTAATTAGTCACATACGATGTTGAATGCTTTCTTCTTAAAGATTAGGTAAGTGTATTACCTTCAGAGTAATGAAAGACATTAATGCTAATACACTCATGGTCTATCCTACACTGTGTGGAATATCCATCATTCCACCATTGCAAAATCAAACGGGGGCGAATTTAATTTCTCTCCACTTTAAATTTAGAAAACTAGAAAAACCCAAAAAAAAACATTATCGTGTCCGTAATTGTCCGTAATAACCTAACGAGATGGTCGAGATTGCGTTTCAGAGAAAGGCAACAATTAAAATTCGCATTGTAAACTTTCGCGGGCGTTTTTCTTTTGTTTTTTTTTTTAATTCCCGCGCAGTATGCTTGATTATGTTATGTGTGTGTGTGTGTGACCGAGACCCCATAACTCAATTGGAAAATTGTATTCGAAAGGGAAAAACCATATTTTCAACCTCGAACGGAAATACTATACACATGTGCATGTATGTGTGTGTGTGTGGATGTATGCACATAAATAAACGCGCGGTTTAAATATTTGCGTTGCGATAAAACCGAGGATTTCCAGCGCCTGCTCGAATTTCCCCATGTTGTCAATTGGAAACTTTAATTGCGTCGGCATTTTGCGATAATCGATGTTGATAACGGCGTACTTTTTAAAATTACTAATTTAAGGAGTTAAAAAAATACCGAAAAATTGTTTATTGCGGTAGTACGTATTTAATGCAAACTTGAAGTCATCAAACATTTCATAATTTAATTGTTTTTTTTTTTTTCAAAAATTCATAATTTTGCTCCAAATCATCGAAACGACTCGAATTTTTAAGGCATTTAAAGGAAATTGATTAAATTTTTCTGCCATTGTGGTGAAATTTCTCGCCGATTTTTTTGCGCACGGTACAGCTTGTCAAAGTTGGACAATTTTTTACATAAAAAACATTTTTTTTTCCATCGCGTTGTTACGGGGGGTGAGTTGGAGTTGGGGTTAAAATCAACTACACATTCTTAAAGATAAAACTTGAATCTTTCCCAAACTGAAAGATTAATCGATTTTCGACAAAATTAAACCAAGTTACGACGGTTTGAAAAATTGAGTTTTTTCGACTGGAGCTTTTTTTTAACGCCGAGTGTAAATGTAACTTTTTCCTTTAACTGTTTCACTTGATAATGACCGTAAAACGTCGAAATTATGTGTGTATATGTAATATTTAGATACATTAAATAAATGGTGGTAAAAAGCATAGTAAGTGTTTTATCAGTGATGAAAAAAAAATGTTTCAATCAATCGTAACAGTTTATGCGGCTAGGACTATTATCATGAAAACGCCTACTGGATTTCCCGAATGTCGCCAAAGATTTATCTTCGGTTTTTTTTTCCATAGCTCTCTACAAAGTTCTTTGAAACTTTCAGGAAATACCAACAGATGTCCTCGCATATCGTTCTCAAATGACTAAAATTATAATTTTTGTTTGAATTTTTTTATCTCCTTTTATTACGATTGTCACGCACACTATCTTTTACAGCAATAAAAAAATTTAATCAGGCTTCGTCATTTCATCGTGTATATTTATGGTAGTTAATAACATATTTCGTTGAAATTAATATTCTTCACCAATTCTCTTAAAAGCGTGCGGACAAATTTAGAGACAAATCGATGATTTTAATTAAAAAATAAAAATAAAAAAACAATTGCCACGAACTTGAAACTTTACAAATTCACTCAAAATGGATTCTACTTTATTCCCCTGTAAAAATCCGAAGACACCCCATCACTAGATTCCGAAATAATCACAAGAGACTGGAACGTATGTCTCGCGAAAGTTGAATATTTTTCAAGATAATCAAAAAAATATAAAAACAATTGCCACAAATTTACTCAAAATCGTTTCGACCCTCAAACTTATGATATCACCAACACGTCCTCACCTAAACCGAACGCGAATTCCCCTTAATAAATAATTATTAAACATTTAACATCTGAAATGATTCATAAAAACATCTGTGCCAGTAATAAGTATGTATTATCGATAATTTTTCAATCGCAAGAATTATTATCCGTTGCTAATCCGTCTTACCGGTTGCGTGAACGGAAACGTACGTAATTTAACCTGAAGCTATATTATCTCTCAAAACTTGACCGCAAAATGTTTTTTTTTCTTGTTTCGTTCTTTAGCACGTGTATTATTATTTCCACCGAGCGGTGTGAATAGGTAAACACGTCGGAATTTGCGTCATCAGACTAATGACTCTTCGCGAAATTATTATTCGTCAAATTAAATCGTAAAATTAGGGAACAAAAAAGTACAACGGCAAAAACACATTTTTTTAGGTTTTTTATTGTAATAAATGAATTTATGATCGTCGAATTAGTTAGTGAACAAAATATGTTTTTATGGATAACTTAATCAAGTTTAAGTAATAAACAAAAAAATGGTGATGTGGCCATCATGTTACTTTCTCCGACTTTATATTTACGTTTTCATGGGTTTATTTTCAATTGAAATCATATTTTAAATGTACATCGAGAGGATGAAACTGACGTTTGAAACGTCAAAATTATAAAAGATGGAAAAATTACACTTCAAATTCAAAAACTCAGTTTACTCAGTTTTACCGGTTAAACCGGAAGTGAAATTTTTTGTCGACGCACTTTATTCCCTAAAAACAACATACTAAATTTCATAAAGATAGTAGTAAAAATGCAAATGATATATGGGGTCTACCAGAATTCAGTTACACCCGGTATATATATTTTTTTTTGAGGAAACAAAATACAATTTTCGCAGCGTTACATTTTGTTCAAATTAATTTTTCCCGAAATCCCAAAGTAGGATTTTTGTAGTTTTAATAGAAAAATAATTTGGTATGTATTTCGACTGTATTTGGAAAGTTTCAGGTCGATGGCAATTGTTTTTATATATTTTTTGAGTCGACATAATTTTTACGATTTCCAGAACTTTACGTCGCGTTCAAATGAATTTATCGCAAAATCCGGGATTTGGATTTTTTGAGTTTGCATAAAATTATAATTTTGCATTTGTTTTGAGTAACTTTGGAAAGTTTCAAGTTGATAGCATTTGTTTTAATTTTGAGGCAACAAAATAATTATAATTTCCTCAAGTTTACCTTATGTTCAAATAAATAAATTATCTCAAAATCCAACACTGGGATTTTTGTTGTTGTTACAGAATTATAATTTGATATTTATTTTGAGGGAATTTTGAAAGTTTCAAGTCGGTGGCAACGTCTGTTCAACATTGAGAAAATAAATTTTCGAAAATACGTAACTCGACTGAAAATTGTTGCATACTCAAAAACCAAAATTATTTTGAAAGATCAACGCCTTGTGAAGTGAATTGAATTTTTGTAGAATTTTATTCGTGCGTTTCATGTTAATTTTTATTTTTTGGGCTCGAGTGTTCGACTTTTAGAAAATAAATTTTGGAAAATACGCAACTCAACTGAAAATGATTGGAAATTCAAAAACCAAAATTATTTTGAAAGATCAACGCCTTGTGAAGTGAATTGAATTTTTTTAGAATTTTATTCGTGCGTTTTATGTTAATTTTTATTTTTTGGGCTCGAGTGTTCGACTTTTAGAAAATAAATTTTGGAAAATACGTAACTCAACTGAAAATGATTGGATATTCAAAAACCAAAATTATTTTGAAAGATCAACGTCTTGTGAAGTAAATTGAATTTTTGTAGAATTTTATTCGTGCGTTTTATGTTAATTTTTATTTTTTGGGCTCGAGTGTTCGACTTTTAGAAAATACATTTTCGAAAATACGCAACTTAACTGAAAATGATTGGAAATTCAAAAACCAAAATTATTTTGACAGATCAACGTCTTGTGAAGTGAATTGAATTTTTGTAGAATTTTATTCGTGCGTTTTATGTTAATTTTTAATTTTTGTTTTTATATAAATATTTTTTTTTAGGAAAAAATTTCCAGGTTTGTTCATATGAAATTATCTCGAAATCCATCTTTGGCATTTTTGTAATTTTAATAAAAACATAATTTCACATAGGTTTTGAGTAAATATGAAAAGTTTTCAGTTGATAGCAACTGTTTTTATATATTTTTTGAGGCAATAAAACAATTACAAATTCCACAATTTTACGTTATGTTTAAATGAAATTATTCAAAAATTCAGGGTATGGATTTTTGTGGTTTTAACGGAATAATAATTTGGTGCGTATTTTGAGTGAATCTGGAAAGTTTCAAATCGATGGCAATTGTTTTTATATTTTTCTTTGAGCGAACAAAATAATCAGAATTTCCAACGAAATTATTCCAAAATCCAGCGTTTGGATTTTTGCAGTTTTCATAAAATCACAATTTGGCATTTGTTTTGAGTAAATTTAGAAAGTTTCAAGTCGATGGCAATTGTTTTTATATATTTTTTTGAGCGAACAAAATAACTAGAATTTCCACAATTTTACGTTCTGTTCAAATAAAATTATCGCAAAATCCAGGATTTGGATTTTTGGAGTTTTAATAAAATTACAATTTGACATTTGTTTTGAGTAAATTTAGAAAATTTCAAGTCGATGGCAATTGTTTTAACATTTTTTTTTTGAGCGAATAAAATAACTCGAATTTCCACAATTTTACGTTCTATTCAAATGAAATTATTCCAAAATCCATGGTTTGGATTTATGGAGTTTTCATAAAATTACAATTTGGCATTTGTTTTGAGTAAATTTAAAAGGTTTCAAGTCGATAGCAATTTTTTTAACATTTTTTTTTGAGCGAATAAAATAACTTGAATTTCCACAATTTTACGTTCTGTTCAAATGAAATTATTCCAAAATCCATGGTTTGGGTTTTTGGAGTTTTCATAAAATTACAATTTGGCATTTGTTTTGAGTAAATTTAAAAGGTTTCAAGTCGATAGCAATTTTTTTAACATTTTTTTTTGAGCGAATAAAATAACTCGAATTTTCACAATTTTACGTTCTGTTCAAATGAAATTATTCCAAAATCCATGGTTTGGATTTTTGGAGTTTTCATAAAATTACAATTTGGCATTTGTTTTGAGTAAATTTAGAAAGTTTCAAGTCGATGGCAATTGTTTTAACATTTTTTTTTGAGCGAATAAAATAACTCGAATTTCCACAATTTTACGTTCTGTTCAAATGAAATTATTCCAAAATCCATGGTTTGGATTTTTGGAGTTTTCATAAAATTACAATTTGGCATTTGTTTTGAGTAAATTTAGAAAGTTTCAAGTCGATGGCAATTGTTTTAACATTTTTTTTTGAGCGAATAAAATAACTCGAATTTCCACAATTTTACGTTCTGTTCAAATGAAATTATTCCAAAATCCATGGTTTGGATTTTTGGAGTTTTCATAAAATTACAATTTGGCATTTGTTTTGAGTAAATTTAGAAAGTTTCAAGTCGATGGCAATTGTTTTAACATTTTTTTTTGAGCGAATAAAATAACTCGAATTTCCACAATTTTACGTTCTGTTCAAATGAAATTATTCCAAAATCCATGGTTTGGATTTTTGGAGTTTTCATAAAATTACAATTTGGCATTTGTTTTGAGTAAATTTAGAAAGTTTCAAGTCGATGGCAATTGTTTTAACATTTTTTTTTGAGCGAATAAAATAACTCGAATTTCCACAATTTTACGTTCTGTTCAAATGAAATTATTCCAAAATCCATGGTTTGGATTTTTGGAGTTTTCATAAAATTACAATTTGGCATTTGTTTTGAGTAAATTTAGAAAGTTTCAAGTCGATGGCAATTGTTTTAACATTTTTTTTTGAGCGAACAAAATAACTAGAATTTCCACAATTTTACGTTCTGTTCAAATAAACATCAAGGATTTGGATTTTTGGAGTTGTCATAAAATTACAATTTGACATTTGTTTTGAGTAAATTTAGAAAGTTTCAAGTCGATGGCAATTGTTTTAACATTTTTTTTTGAGCGAACAAAATAACTAGAATGTCCACTATTTTAGGTTCTGTTCAAATGAAATTATCGCAAAATCCAGGATTTGGATTTTTGGAGTTTTTACAAAACCATAATTTCGCGTTTATTTTCGGTAAATTTGGAAAGTTTCAAGTCGATGGCAATTGTTTTTATTTTTATTTTTTCGAGGCGACAAAATAATTATTGCAATCCAGTAAAAATTATTCCAAATATTTTATGATTGGGATTTTTTTTTTGGTTCTAGCGAAATCGTAATTAGACGTAATTTTGTTTTGAGTCAATAAAATTAAAAAAAGTTTCACAACTTTACATTCTGTTTTTTTTTTTTGATTTTGGAGTTTGTTGTGTTAACGGGATCGTGATCAGGTATGCATTCATTATAAGTAAAATTTTCAAATTGGTAGGTGTGATGGGTGGGCCGTAGTTGGTGGGTGGGCATTATCCAAGCGAGAGTTTTTAATATGGAAAATTAGTAAGAATAAAAAAAACATTTTTGAATAATTGAAATAAAAACGAATAACTTTGTTGGTATCAGTTTATTAACTTTATAGTTTGAAAATGACAAGCTGAAATTTTCGAAACTATAATAACTACTCCAAGTTAATAAAGTGATACCAACAAAGTTAAAAAATAAAAGGTTAGCGTTCAATCGGTGAACTGATTTCTTTGTAGAAACCGTTGCCCGTGTTCGGCAGATTGGAGGGTGGGTTAGGGCCCACCCACCACCTTGGTGGGTGGGCCCTAACCCACGCTAGAACCAAAAAAAAAATCCAATCTTAAAATATTTGGAATAATTTTTTTCTTCAACCACAACTAAGTTGTAGTTAAAACGCAGTGAATAAAGTTTTAATTACGGATTAGCTCGTAGTAACAATTGCAACCATTAAGAGTTGTTTGTATACGCAATTTACAAAATCCGATAGTGAGTTGTGGCCATTTTCAAAATAAAAAAAAAAACAAACTGACAGCAGACATCAGAATTACAAAACAGAAAAATCCTGCAGTCACACACACTCGAACAACATTTCGGGGATTTCCGAGACCTCAATAGAGCGCAATTACCTCTGAAAAACTGGCGTAGCACATTTCTCAATAAATCCAGGCGCGACGACATGGGGAAAATCAAAATCCTGCACTAACAATAATTGACGACTCCGAACATTTCACGTAAACAAATGGGAAAACAGAAAAAAATCGCGTTAAAACGTAGTTGTTTGTAAGTAGGATAGTCTCGCGCGAAAACCTGCACACGACTGGAGTGTTATCGACCGGGCGGTCGGTTTATGTACCCGCACGCACCTACCGCCGGACTCGAAGCAGAGACGGCCGGATCGCCGCCGTCGTCTCGGCAGGGATTCACACAGAGTACACATGCGTGCGGTTTTCGCGGATAAGGCACGAGGAAACGGAGCCCGAACGCAGGAAAAACTGAAGCGAAAACATCCGGCAGCGGCACGAACTTGAAACCGGTCCGGGCTTGCTTGATAATTATGAAAAAATACGGAAAAAACAAAGAAATATTGTTTTCTCAATCGAAAATTTAGGTATTTTCTCGTTTTTAGCACTTGGTGAAACGAATTTTGAATCTATTGCGTTGTGTAACGTGCGGGAATCATTAATTTTCCATTTTTTTTTTCATTACCATAACGCGGGTTCACACGTGGACGAGTGCACGTAACTTGAAAATTGTTTATTCTTACAAAATAAATTTTATATTTATGAATTCACAAAGCTTAACATAAAACTATTGGAGTAGATATAGAAGAGTCCTACGAAATTACAAGGAAAACTTTTCAAAATTTTTCAAAATTCGAAAATTTTTGAATTTTTGTTTTATATACCTATATACATCTTTATATACAGAAATAAAAAAAAATACAATACAGCATGTCAATAAAAGGATGATAGACAGTGTAAACTCTCTTTTTCTGTTCGATGGCTATCGACCCGCGGTCTATTAGCCTATTTTTTTTTTGTTTTTTTTTTTTTTGTCTAAGGAGAACTAGGAGATTTACAAAATTTTGCCATTGAAAGAAAGGATAGCATTTTCCGAGCGCAATTAAGCATGATAAGTAGTTATTTTTTCAAAATTTAAAATTTTTAAAATTTTTAAATTTTTTTTTTCTTTGCATTACAGATTTTTATTATATCAAAAAATCTGTATTTTCGTAACATAATTGAGCACGAGCTTTATCTTTTTAAAATTGTAAAATTTTTGATTTTTTTCCATTTTTTTGTTCAACTTTTTCGATTTTACAACGAGAGCGTGTAGTTTTACAACATTTTGTTATTAGAAAAAGCGTTTACATTTTCAGAGCACAATAGAATACGGATTTAATTTTCTCAAAATTAGAAAACTTTGGAATTTTTGTTGTACTCTTTTGGTTTTCCAGCGAGAACTAAGAGTCTTACAACATTTTGTTATCAAAAGAAACGATGCCATTTTCCGAGCGTAGTTGAGGATGGGAGTTATTTTTTCGAAAATTTAAAATTTTTGGAATTTTTAAATTTTTGTTTCGTTTCTTACATGCAAACGCATTTGAATTTTGTTATGAGAAAGAAATCTATATTTTTAGAGTATAATAAAGCACGAGTTGTATTATTTTTTGAATCGAAAATTTTTAGAATTTTTCCATACAGGTTGTTAAAAATTCGACGAATTAGCATTGCTATCTCGGTAACTATAGATACAGAGTTAGTTAAATGAAGGGCATTTTCATGCCAAATAATTTATTGAAACGAAATTTAAAATAATCCGACCAATTCCGGATTTGTTCGAAAAAAAAACAAAAAAAAAAAATTTTGGTTTTCACTTTTTTACGGCTTTATTATTAAATTATTAATTATTTTGAAATAACAAGAGCACTTTCTTAAGGCACTTTCGTAAGTTCTTCCAGAAAATAATTTTATTTCTCAAACACGACGTTCGTTTACCATACAGGGTGTTTCAAATACGTCGCATTAATTGATATCTCGGTAACTGTGAGAGATGGAGTGTTGGTTAAATGAAGCCAAAGTTGCGCGTTTTAGCGCTGAATAGTTTCTTGATCAAAAATTTAAAATATTTCGACTACTTCCGGAGATATTCGAAAAAAACCGAAAAAATAAATTTTGGTTTTTACTTTTTTACGGATTTATTATTAATTATTTTGAAAAACCAAGAGCACTTTCTTAAGACGATTTTGTAAGTTCTTCCGGGAAATAATTAAATATTCAGGCTAATTCCGAAGATATTCGAAAAAAAAAAATGAAAAAAACAATTTTCGTTTTTATTTTTTTCACAGATTCATTACCGGTTGTTTGGATAAAACCAAGAGCACTTAAGACATTTTTGTAAGATTTTCCAGAAAATCATTAAATATTCCAACTAATTCCGATATTAAAAAAAAACAAACAATAAATTTTGGTTTTTTCTTTTTTACGTCCTTATTACTGGTTGTTTAAAAAAATCAAAAGCACTTTCTCAAGACACTTTTGTAAGTTCTTTCAGAAAATAATTAAATATTCAGGCTAATTCCGAAGATATTCGAAAAAAAAATGAAAAAAACAATTTTCGTTTTTTTTTTTTTTTACAGATTCATTACCGGTTGTTTGGAAAAAACAAGAGCACTTAAGACATTTTTGTAAGATTTTCCAGAAAATAATTAAATATTCCAACTAATTCCGATATTTAAAAAAAACAAACAATAAATTTTGTTTTTTTCTTTTTTACGGCTTTATTATTAATTATTTTGAAAAACCAAGAGCACTTTCTTAATACACTTTTGTGAGCTCTTTCAGAAAATAATTTCACTTTTCGAATACGACGTTTCGTTCTTTAGGTAGCGTCATCAATTTAATTTTTTTAAATACGGACCTGGATTTTTTATTTCGTTTTTGGGTCGCTTTTCACCTCACAAAACCAATTATGTGTCGCACTTGTCAGAAAATTGTTCGCTATAGGAGTTATTTAGGTTTTTTTTTTAATTAAATTTTTAGACATAAAAATAAAAATTTTACTTTTTCGTTTTTTCTCACAACTCTTTTGGTTTTCTAACGAGAACTGGGAGTCTTGGGAAATTTCGTTGTTAAAAGAAAATATGGCATTTCCCGAGCGCAATTTTAAGAATTTCAAATTTTTTTTGAATTATTTTTGTTGCGTTTCTTGCATGCAAAGCGTAATCTCACAGAATTTTGTTACAAGAAAAAAAGTTGGCTTTGTTTTACTTTTTTGGTCTTCGAACGAGAGATTGGAGAAACGAGGGATTTCCAGTATTTTTTTTTTTACTGTTGAGTTTATTTTTCGAAATTTAAGTATTTTGAGAATTTTTTGTTTGTAACTGATGATATTTTTGGGGATGGGGAAAACTGATGGTGTTTTTAGAGCTCACATTGTATTTTATTTAAATTCAACATATTTGGGACTTTCAGTATTTTTTTTTTACTAATTTTCAGAGAGTTCTATTTTTCGAAATTCAAATATTTTGAGAATTTTTAGTTTGTAACTGATAATATTTTTGGGGATGGGGAAAACTGATGGTGTTTTTAGAGCTCACATTGAGTTCAATTTTTCGAAATTCAAATATTTTGAGAATTTTTAGTTTATAACTGATGATATTTTTGGGGATGGGGAAAACTGATGGTGTTTTTAGAGCTCACATTGTATTTTATTTAAATTCAACATATTTGGGATTTTCAGTATTTTTTTTTACTAATTTTCAGAGAGTTCTATTTTTCGAAATTTAAATATTTTGAGAATTTTTAGTTTATAACTGATGATATTTTTGGGGATGGGGAAAACTGATGGTGTTTTTAGAGCTCACATTGTATTTTATTTAAATTCAACATATTTGGGATTTTCAGTATTTTTTTAAATTAATTTTCAGAGAGTTCTATTTTTCGAATGTTTCAGCAACAAGTCTCAAATTTATTTAAATTTATTAGTTGGGGATTTAATTGGCTTGAAAGTTGATTAAGTTAACCACTGACGTTTGACAGTGTTTTGTTATTGTACAGGACGTATTTTTAAAGTTGGCGGACGTCGGTTCACGATAAAGGCCATTTTTGGCATCAACATTTATTCGTATTGTAATTTTCTTATCGCGGGATTTTCCGTGCTTATCCCCGCAACGATACGGCGGAGCGTTTTAAAGACCGATTCGTTAATATACAGTTCGTGGTGGAAAATATTTAAAACACAAATATATCAAGCCAAAAATGTGCGAAAATTTTGAGAGAGGTAAAATAATTCTACAAAATGCAACTCCTTCGTGATTTTTGGCCCACCCTGTATAAGTAACATTGTCTATTGCTCCCTATAAAACCCCAATCTTTAATCTTGTTAATAGAAGAATTAATGAATGTTAATAATATTTTAACAGTTTATTTATTTAATCTTATAAGTTTCATGCAACGCAATAGAAAAAATTATATACAAAAAAAAAACTAACAACCAAATATTCTTCATTTATTGGAATAACTAATGCAAACAATCAAGATAGCGAATGCTTCCACGAAACAACGGCATCAAACAAACAGTCGATTACCTAATTTCACTTGATCAAAACAAAGTGAACGTGTTTCGTTTATTTGCGACGCTCACTTTCGTTTTCCTGAGAAAAAAAAAAGGAAAAACGAAAACAATTCACCGTTAGTACTCCGAAACGACGAAAAACCTGACGTCACGCGAAATTTATTTATTGTTTATATATCGGCGCTGAGGCGAAATTGGAAAACCTATTAAAAACCAATTTCTCACCGAAAATTCCCAAAACGTACCAGGATCTGAAATACATCATATATTCACGCGTGGCACTGGATCGAGTAAACAAAAATGTATTTTTTATACTTCAATTTTATTTACATAATATATTTACAGAGAGAACACACTTTTACCTAAAATTTAGTTTGATTTATAATATTCAAATATTTTTACTTTGTGCGAGAAAGTATTCTGATCGTGATTTTCTTTTCATTTTTTTTTTTACGGAAATATCCGTTTTGGGATTCCATTTCAATAATTTCTGGAAATTTTTACTTTCGCCGTTACGGAGTACGAGAAAGTATTGTGATCGTGATTTTTTTTTCAAACAATTTTTTTACGGAAATATCCGTTTTGGGGTCCCTAGATGCCATTTCAACAATTTCTGGAAAAAAAAAATTGTGTCTGTGTGTGTGCTGTATCTCAAAAACTAATAGAGCAATTAATATGAAACTTTGAACATCCATCTTATTTGATAATCCGAAGAACTGAAAAGCTTTTGGTGAAATTTCGTACACCGGAAGTGGGCGTTTACCTTAACTGTTTTTTGTTTTTTGTCAATATTTTCTTAAATATGAAAAATATTACAAAAATATTTAAACAAACTTTGAACACAACAAAGAAATGAACATCTTTTGCTTGAAAACATTTTTCATAAAATCATTTTTATTCGAGAAAGAAATTTATTATTTTTTTTTAAATTTTTGATTTATAATTATAAAATCATAATAGTTACAGCAAATTTATGTTAATAATAATTGTAGAGAATGCTAAAATGAACAATTTATGAAGAATAAGTTTATTTCGAAATCTCGTTAGTTTTTGAGTAAACCTAGTTTTTGAATTTGAAATATAATTTTTCCATCATTCATAATTTTGACGTTTTAAACGTCAGTTTTATCCACTCGATGTACATTTAAAATATGATTTAAATAGAAAATAAACCATGAAAGCGTAAATATAAATGATACCATCAAGTCGGAGAAAGTAACATGATGGCCACATCACCATTTTTTTTATGCTTCAATTTTATTATACATTATATTCTACTTTTGGTTAAAATTTAATTTGATTTATAGTATTTAAATGATCTGGAATATAAAATTTTAAACATTAAATATTGTTTCGTAGAGACCGGTTTCGACGTATCGGGTCTCATCAGTGCGGGAAACGGAAATTACTATTGGAATGTAAAATTATTTTTCAATAAATTTCGTCAATTTGTGAAAACCCCACGTCTAGGGTGGCGTTTTTCCAACAGATGGAAACAAAGAATGTGCACCGGAAATTTCTAAGCCAAAAGTTCGAAATCCCCCGGATGCCAGATGTGATTAAGCGCGCCTTTTGGTTTCCCCCCGTTCGAATCGAATACATCTTCGAGGGTGCAATTAGTCCATGCTGCGGCGTAATTTGGAATTTCCAAAAATCTCAGAAGATTTGCGCAAGACCTCGCAGTTATGCAACGTTGGAAAAGCCTATCGGTGGACATTCTCGTGAATTTAAAAAGAAATAAACGAACAGTTAGTATTTCATGTGAATTTAGAAAAAAATATAAATGAATAGATATTATTCTTCACGTGAATTTAAAAAGAATGAAACTTTACTAAAAAAACTAAATAGACATTATTCTTCACGTGAATTTAAAAAAAAATTAAACTTGAGAAAACCTCATTTGAATAGGTATTGTTCGCAAGAAGAATAGTTGCGACCTTGAATGAATTGAAAAATTATATTAAGTACAAAAAATGGTGATGTGGCCATCATGTTACTTTCTCCGACTTGATGGCTTCGTTTATATATACGCTTTCATGGTTTATATTCAATTTAAATCGTATTTTAAATGTACATCGAGCGGATGAAACTGACGTTTAAAACGTCAAAATTATGAAAGATGGAAAAATTATACTTTAAATTTAAAAACTCAATTTACTCAAAAACTAAAGGGATTTCGAAGAAAACTTATTCTTTATAAGTTGTTCATTTTGGTATTCTTGATAATCTTTATTATCATTATTAAAAATTTATTTATTTTTTTTTCATTTTTGACTTATAATTATGAGACGAAAATAGTTACAGCAAATTTTTGTGAATAATAATTGTAGAGAATGCCAAAATGAACAATTTATAAAGAATAAGTTTTTTTCGAAATACCTTTAGTTTTTGTGTAAACCGAGTTTTTGAATTTGAAGTATAATTTTTCCATCTTCCATAATTTTGACGTTTTAAACGTCAGTGTCATCCTCTCGATGTACATTTAAAATATGATTTAAATTGAATATAAACCACGAAAGCGTAAATATAAATGATACCATCAAGTCATAATTTCACGTAATTAAGGAATGACAACTGCGGAACGGTTTCGATCATATTTAACTCGTCGGCACAGTATTTTCGGTTGTGACGACAAGTTACATAACAAAATCTGTTATATCTGTAGTTTGTTTATCACATTTGGTTTTATTAATCAAAAAATGAATAAAGAAGGCCTCGTGACGGTTGAATTTAATTGACCTGACGGTCGGGTGCAAGCGCCATTGATCGTAACAAATTATAATAAATTACGTGCACACAAATTTTTAATATCGTTCCGAGGTTTTGGGGAATTCCTACATTTCACGAAATAATCTGATTAATCTGGTTCGCGTACAATTTATCATCTGCCGAACACACAATGCTCCCCAAAGAGGTGCATTCACTCCTGGGTATTTCCAATGCGCGAACAAAAGTCAACTCGTTTCGATCGACAGGAATTGCTTTTGCTTCCTCTCTTTCTTCTTCTTCTGCCTCTTCTTTACGGCCGCTACGTGCCTTAATTGCTGGGAAATACCTGGCGGAGACAGTTTAATCGCTTCCAACTGTTGCCTGTTGACCCCCATGGCTGGGAAAAATCCAGCGAAAAGTGTTTGCCTTTTTGCGAGATAAAAGAGGAAACTTGCGGTGCGGTTTAACCCCGAATCAATCACGTCGTGTGGGTAAATAATGCGTTTCCTCGAAACTAGATTATTGTAATTGATTTCTGTAACGGGATTGGTTCCTTTTGTTTTTTCTGTCCTGGTTGTGGAAAAGCCCAGAAATCGATTGTTGTACTTCATTTTTAGAGATAAAGCAAGTACATTTTTTTTTATGTAAAGTGTTCAAAAATTGCCATAAAATATAGAAAATTGTATTTCATTCATCCCCAGAAGAATTGGAATGTTTTATTAACACTAGCGCCGCCCGAGAAGTTTTTTTTTTTTTTATCAATTTGGTGCAAATAGTGTTAAGTTTAATCCACAAACTTAATCAAAAAAATGGTGATACGGCCAAAGTTATTTTGATCAATTTGGTGCAATCAATTCACAAACTCAATTAAAAAATGGTGATGTGGCCATTATGTTGTTGAAAAACAATTTTTTCCAAAAATCTTTGAAATCGTCTCTGGGGAACACAAAACGGATATTTCCGTAAAAAAAATTTAAAAAAATTGAGACAGATTTTTTTTCCAGAAATCTTTGAAATCGTCTCTCGAGGAGACGGATATTTTAGAAACATTTTTTTTTTTGGGATACAGTACGCACAGATACAAAATTTTCTTTTCCAGAAATCTTTATAATCGCCTCTGGGGACCGAAAACGATTTTTTCCAAAAATCTTTGAAATCGTCTCTGGGGACCACAAAACGGATATTTCCGTAAAAAAAAATTAAAAAAATTTGTGAGATACAGCGCAGACAGATTTTTTTCCAGAAATCTTTGAAATCGTCTCTGGGGAGACGGATATTTCAGAAAAAAAAAATTTTTGATACAGATACAAAATTTTCTTTTCCAGAATTCTTTATAATCGCCTCTGGGGACCAAAAACGATTTTTTTCAAAAATCTCTGGATCGTCTCTGGGGACCTCAAAACGGATATTTCCGTAAAAAAATTTTTTTTTTGAGATACAGCACGTACAGATACAAAATTTTCTTTTCCAGAAATCTTTATAATCGCCTCTGGGGACCACAAAACGGATATTTCCGTAAAAAAAAATTGAATTTTTTTTCACGATCACAACGCTTTCCCGTACCTCGTAACGGAGAAAGTAAAAATCGAATTATAGTAGCGTGACGATCCCAACAAATTAAAAATAGCATCTCAAATTCTTCTCATAAAATATTTTTGGGAATTTACGTGTTACGAATTGGGCACCAATTACTCCGGAATGTCGGCCGCGTCGAATGTTTGAATGCGGGGCGGGAGGGAAAAACAAAAACATTTCCGTTTCGCAACTCTTCCAAGTGCGCGCTCTTTTGTTTTATTCGCGCGGGTCACGAATAACTGCACGGGGAAAAAAAAGGACGTCCGCGTGGAAGGGGGTGGGAATTTCGTGATTAATCTTTCCGCGAAGGTGGCACGTGCGGAAAATTTCATGATCGTGCACACTTTCTCCAATTTCGCATTCGTTGATAATAATAATAATAATACAGGGAAAAACCTCCCGACGAAAGCCGATACACTAAAATTCTTGCGATTGAAATTGCACGCACATTCTGGATAAAATAAGAATCCAACAAAAAAAAAAATGGTGATGTGACCATCATGTTACTTTCTCCGACTTGATCGTATCATTTATATTTACGCTTTCGTGGTTTATTTTCAATTTAAAACATATTTTAAATGTACATTGAGGGGATGCAACTGACGTTTAAAACGTCAAAATTATGAAAGATGGAAAAATTATACATCAAAATCAAAAACTAAAGGGATTTCGAAAAAAACTTATTCTTTATAAGTTGTTCATTTTGGCATTCTCCACAATTATTATTAACATAAATTTGCTGTAACTATTATCGTTTTATAATTATAAACGAAAAATTAAAACAAAAATTAAAATTTTTTATCTCCAATAAAAATAATTTTATGAAAAATGTTTTCAAGCAAAGGTTATTCATTTATTTGTTGTCTTCAAAGTTTGTTTTAATGTTTTGGTGATATTTTTGATATTTAAGAAAATATTAGCAAAAAACAAAAAACAGTTAAGGTAAACACCCACTTCCGGTGTACGAAATTTTACCAAAAGCTTTTCAATTCTTCAGATTATCAAATAAGGCTTATGTTCAAAGTTTAATGTTAATTGATGTAGTAGTTTTTGCGCATTTTAATTTATATCGCTCGTCTGCGACATAACCTAAAATTGTGGCACGTAAGTTGAGTTTAATAGTCCGTTTACTCAGAAACCAAAGAGATTTCGAAAAAACTTATTCAATATAAGTTGTTCGAATTGTCATTCTTTACAATTATTAATTATGTAAATTTGCTGTAACTATTATCGTTTCATAATTATACCCCAAAAATGAAAAAAAAATTAATACATTTTTTTCTCCAATAAAAATGATTTTATGAAAAATATTTTCAAACAAAATATGTTCATTTTTTCGTTGCCTTCAAAATTTATTTGAATGTTTTCGTAAAATTTTCCATATTTAAAAAAATATTGGAGAAAAACAAAAAACGGTTAAGGTAAACACCCACTTCCGGCGTACAGAATTTTACCAAAAGCTTTTCAGTTCTTCGAATTGTCAATTAAAGCTTATGTTCAAAGTTTCATGTTAATTGTTGCATTAGTTTTTGAGATACAGCGCGCACAGACACACACAATTTTTTTTTTTTCCAGAAATTGCTGAAGTGGTATCTAGGGACCCCAAAACAGAAATTTCCGTAAAAATGACAATACTTTCTCGTACTTCGTAACGTATAAAGTAAAAAACGAAATAAATTTGACAGTTTGTATATTTTGCGTTTGTGAAAGTGGAAAATACAGGCGACACAAATAATAATAATAATAATACAGGTTAAAGCCCACCAACAACAGTCGATAGACTTAAATTCTAAAATTTCATATAAATTTTGGATCCGAGGACAGAAAAAAAAAAGACAAATCAATTGGACAGTTTGTGTATTTGCTTATGTAAAAGTGGAAAATCTGGACGAACACAATAACTAATTTACGATGTGTTCGAAGACTTGCAGCCGGATGAATTCCTCGCATTCGGCGCGCGGGAGGTAGTACCTGGTGTTTTTCTTGAGGAGGATCTCGGACCCGTCGCCGAGCTGGTGCCTGCCGTAATCGATCAGGCACCGCACCTCCACGTACAGGTTCTTCGGGGGCTTCATGTCGGCGTTCAAATTCATGCCGCCTTCGTCTCCTATCGTCTTCATATACCTAAACAACGGACAGTTTTAGAAACACTATAAATCCACAAATAAATATCTTCCGCATGTTTTCGACACTGACAGATGTCGCAAAATTTATAGGTTAATTGAAAACCGTGCAAGAATGGATTCTAGTGATTTCAGTAAAAAGCACTACATTTTAAATGCATTGAATTAAAAAAAAAAGGTTATGAAGTTATAGAGGAAAATCACATTGAAATTAACAATAGTTGATTCTTCAAAATTAAATAGCTGAATTTTTAGGTGTTAAATTGCAAATGGTTTAACTATGTAATAATGTTTTAATTTGTCGAAAATTTCAATAAAAATGGTCATGTGGCCATCATGTTACTTTCTCCGACTTTATATTTACGTTTTCATGGGTTTATTTTCAATTGAAATCATATTTTAAATGTACATCGAGCGTTGCGTAAACTCGGATAAAACTGACGTTTAAAACGTCAAAATTATGAAAGATGGAAAAATTATACTTCTAATTCAAAAACTCAGTTTACTCAAAAACTAAAGGGATTTCGAAAAAAACTTATTCTTTAAAAGTTGTTCATTTTAGGATTCTCTACAATTATTATTAACATAAATTTGCTGTAACTATTATCGTTTTATAATTATAAACCAAAAATTAAAAAAAAATAATAAATTGTTTTCTCGAATAGCAATGATTTTATGAAAAATATTTTTAAGCAAAAGATGTTCATTTCTTTGTTGTCTTCAAAGTTTGTTTAAATGTTTTTGTGATATTTTTCATATTTAAAAAATTATTGGAAAAAAACAAAAAACAGTTAAGGTAAACACCCACTTCCGCTGTACGAAATTTTACTAAAAGCTTTTCAGTTCTTCAGATTATTAAATAAGATGGATGTATAAAGTTTCATATCAATTGCTCTATTAGTTTTTGAGATACAGCGCACACAGCACACACACACAATTTTTTTTTTTCCAGTAATTGTTGAAATGGCATCTAGGGACCCCAAAACGGATATTTCCGTAAAAAAAATATTTGAAAAAAAAATCACGATCACAATACTTTCTCGTACTTCGTAACGGAGAAAGTAAAAAGGTTATAAAGTAATAGAAGAAAATCACATTGAAATTAACAATAGTTGATTCTTCAAAATAAACAGCTGAATTTTTAGGTGTTAAATTGCAAATGGTTTAACTATGTAATAATGTTTTAATTTGTCAAACATTTCAATAAAAAAAATAAATACTTATACAATAAAATTGCTCAAAAATGGATAACCATGTAATAATGGTGGCGACCAACCACGTTATTTATCAATTCTGTTTAACACATTGGCTGCCAACAAGTTCTTTTGTAAAATGTCAAAAAAAGTTTTCTTTGTTTTTAAGTTTTACTTATAAAATTAGTAAGAATTTGCGTATTTAATTTAACTCGTGACTGACAGCGCTAAATAGTAAGTTTAAAGTAGGTACTCACTGTCGGTCATCGCCGACTGACGTGGCCCCATCGGAATACTTCAGTGTCAGTCACCGGTGACTGACAAAGCTAACAACGTGTTAATCGTAGAGCCTTGTCTTTAATTATTTATTGTTTGAAATTGACGATCCATTTTTTAATGGGTACGTTGTAAAGACTGCGTACAATTATTCTATAAAATAATTATCAAAAATTGATGATCCATTTTTTAATGGTACGTTTTATAAACTGCGTACAATTATTTCATAAAATAATTATTAACTGAGAGTAAGTTGTGAAGACTACACTTTAACTGTTTACGTTTATTTTGTGTAATCGCATTCACCTGACAATTATTAACTGAGAGTAAGTTGTGAAGACTACACTTTACCTATTTACTTTTATTATTTTGTGTAATCGCATTCACCTGACCAAGCTGGACGAGTAATGGGAGAACCAGTCCTGCTCCGAACGGCTCAAATTCACTTTCAGTTCGGCCGGGATCAGGCTGCCAAATTCCCATCTCATCGCTCGCAGACAGCGCAGCCGGCTGTAGTGGTAGGAGAGCAGGCAGCGCAGGTTCCTGTGGATGATGATGTGGCGGATCTTGACGGGCCAGATGTAAACGTTTCCGTCCGTCGTTTCCATATTTTCTTCGCTGCACAAAAACATAAAATTTAACCAAAAAAAAAGTTATACGCACTAAAATTCAATAACAAAATGAAATAAAATGGAGTACTTAAAACAATATCTTTATTATCAGACTTTACATACACAGAAATTTAATGTTTACAAATGATAGTAAGGTGTGAGCCACAGAATTTTGTGTTTCCGAGTTGGCTATGCCTGAGAGAGAGAAACATAGCAGTCATGTCTGAGATTAATTCATTTTTTTTAAATCTCATGACGTAATAATATGCGACATACCTCATTTATCTCAAAGTCAACTCTGAAACAAAATTTTGTGGCTCACATGCTATGATTAGTCTGATAAATGGCTATCGACTAGAGGTCTTTCAACCCTGAAGTACTTATTATTACCGAAACATTTTTCTACTCACACATCGGTTCGGTTTTCCGCCGTCAACAAGAGGATCTCCTTTGATATTTGCTCGATTAGGTCCGTCTGTAAAAAAAAGAAAAAATATTAATAGAAATCAGTACGTGAAAGGTGTAAAAGCAATAAATAAACACGAGTTTATCTATATTTCTATATTTCTATACTGAAATACGAAAATAGTTTAGTCTAAATTTTGTTGAATGAATTGAACAAAACCGGTTTAAGGACTATGAAACTGATGGTCAGTCCGGCTAAGTTTTAAATATAATTCTTAGTGCTTATCTGTCAAGCTGCCGTTATTAACCCTTTAACCCTGCAGTGGTCGCGCATCTAAACGAGACAACAGTGTTCGCGCGGACTGCATACGTAGTCCATTTTCAATCAGTACAGTTTGCTTAACTATATAAAATCAGCAAAACTTAGTTATAAACTATTTTTTATAACTATTAAACAAGAACAAAAATACTTCTCTGAATTGGCACAAAAATAACAGCTTTCGTATTGATATGATGATCACAATTAAATGTAATTATGAAAATTAATTATTTATAACATTTTCTGCGCAGGAAAGACACATAATCTTGGACTACAAATGTACTCCATGCGACCACTGCAGGGTTAACGACCATGAGCCACTTTTTATATTTTTGCATCCGTTTACTATTTTTTTTCTTCTTATGTTGAGTTCTTGCATTATTCACAGAAAGAAACATGCGAGTGATAAGTTCAGCAGTGCTCAGTTCTCTCTGGTCGTAGGGTTAAAATCTTAAACTGAAAATACCAAGTTCGGCGAAGTGGGCCCAGATTAAACAAGTCAAAACAACAAACACGTATTGTAAATTGTTTACAACTTTTCTAACCTCAATAATTAAATAAGTGAAAACAACTGACATTTGTTATAAACGCGTTCGTTTGTATACAACTTTTCTAACCTCAATAATTTCGACTCACGTTATAAGGAGTTATCGTGTTTCGATTGCGGTTGACCTCCTTCACGAGTTCCACCGCTTTTTCCCCGTACATGTTTCGCCCCGAAATAATTTGATCCGAAGCACGAAATTAAAAACTCTCGGCCGACGGACGCAAAACAAACGCGCAAAAAAAAAATGGATTCTACCAACTGTAGAGAAACAATTATGTATTCCGTGGAAATACTCTTCGACTGTGTGCATTTTTAATCCAGTGTGAAATAACTAAAGGTAATAATAATAATAAGTTGTGGCATCACAAATCAATTGGGGAAATTTGCTCAACGCGGCAAGAGATGTCGCCACAATTGTTTATCTATCTCTGACTGTAAAAATATCTTTATATAGTGAAAGGGCAGCACTGCCAACCAGTCATAGAAAAAGTAAAATGGATCAGCGCCCACCATACGAAATAAATTGTGCGCATTGGAGCTTCACACTGGAGACATGGGATGGCGTAAGTATCGCCAAACAGACTAGAATTTGTTACGGCAAATGACGCCAGATGGCCAAACCTGCTAATGCAATTTGAAATCTTGTCCGTAAATCATTCAACACCAAGCGATAATCAGCGAGGCCGAGTATATGTGAACAAACAGAACCGAACGTATATGAATATTCGATTCTTTTCAGTTTTTCGTCAGTTAAAACGAAGAGAAATCCATACCCTTCGCGTTATAAGAATATTATAAATAATGAGTCGTTATTGTGCCGTTAAATCCTGCAAAAATTATAACATAAACATTCCTTTACTAGAAAGGAACCGGCAAGTGATATTTATTACAAGTACATTTCTTCATTGTCTATATGAAATTTTGAATGTCATATTGTTATTTTTTGGGACAAAATATTGTTGTCGTTTATTTCTTATAAGCGACGAGGAAATAATTCCATTGTTTGATTCTCCTCATTTTCTAAAGTGTGTGAGGAATAATTTAGTGAAATTACATTCAAATGGAAACGAACAAAATTTTCTTCTTGCTGGTTGGATATTTAAATATAATATTATTATAATTATACTGTAAGTAACCATTTGTGCAATTTGCAATAAATATATTATTTTAATCAAAGACTTCTTATTACTCTTACATTTGATTTTAATAAAGTATTGTAAAATTTGGAAACCCAGTAGCTCTGCAACCCGTTCTACCCGCACCCGCTTTTGCTTCACCAGCGCCATCCCATGACTACAGTGACGAATTAAAAATGCGGTAAATATTTTGTACAGAGAGTCGCCGATCTATTTTACTTTATCTATGGCCAACCAGTGTTACCAAGTTAGCGGAAAATCCACTAGATCTGGCGGATTATGAATTCGAATTGCGGAATAATTTTCGTTGTACAGTGCGCGCCTAAAGTATGGAATATAGTCAGTAAAATCGGAATAAAATATTTTTGGAAAAAATCCGTCGATTTTCTTTTATAAAAATACACATTTTTGCATGAAAGTCAATTTTCAGTCGTCATTTGTTTTTGAGTAATGACGTCATCTATTTTGTTTTTAAATGGCAACCCTCTATTTTTATTCTTGATTTTCAGAGATTTTTCAATTGAAATGGAAGTATAAAAATGTTGCCATCTTACATAAGAAATTTTTCGAGAAAATGACAATTGAAGGTGAGAACCCGATATTTAGAATTTTTTCAAAATGATCTTATTCCAGCGCAATTTTTCCAAACAATATTGATCTTGACCTTTCATGTAATACAATATGGTTTCAGCAAGACGGCGCATCATCAGCTCTCCATTCATGTATAACGGTGTTCAATAAACTGCCGTCTGCGATTAAAAACTGAAACATTAAACAAATTTAAAAAAGTGTTACGAATTTTATTAATTGACAAATGTTATTACACGTTTTCTGAATTTATTGTCAACAAATCAATATAGATCTCATTTCTGTTCATATGTTAATATAAATCTGTGTTTTTAATTAGTGACGTTCATATCTACTAATAATGTATACTGTTTTAATATGTATAACTTATGTATAAGGTGGCAAACTGAATAAAGTGAATTGAATTGAATTGAATGCCCCCACTATGCGCGTTTTTTTGTTTTTTTGTTTTTGTTTTTTTTTTGTTTTCGAACATGTAGAAATTCTTCTATTTTGAATATTTTCCAGGCTAATTCTGCGTATTCATCTCTTTCATGGGATATTCTATCGGCCATCGCCTACCAATCCACCTATTCGTAATGCAATTGTCCAAAAAACGCGCATAGTGCGTGGTTGCGCCGTCTTGCTGAAACTATATTGTATGTATGGAAGGTCAAGATCATTTTTGTTTGGAAAAAAAGCGCCGGAACAAGTTCATTTTGCAAAAACTCTAGACATCAAGTTCTCACTTTCAATTGTCATTTACTGGAAAAATTTCTCATGTAAGACGGCAATATTTTTATACCGACAGTTCGACAATAGAAAGATCTCTCAAAATCAAAAACAAAAATAGGGGGTTGCCATTTAAAAAGAAAATGGATGACGCCATAACTAAAAAACAAATGACGACTGAAAATCGACTTTCATGCAAAAACGTGTATTTTTATAAAAGCAAAATCGACGATTTTTTCCAAAAATATTTTATTTCGATTTTACTGACTATATTCCATACTTTAGGCGCGCACGGTATAGCGGCTGGCGGGTTTTCTAACGGAATTATGTTGAATTGTTAAAAATTAAACAAACATTGAAGAAAAAAGAAATTAACATTTTTCATAAAATCATTTTTATTCGAGAAAAAAAATTATTATTATTTTTTTAATTTTTGATTAATAATTATAAAACGATAATAGTTACAGCAAATTTATGTTAAAAATAATTGCAGAGAATGCTAAAATGAACAACTTATAAAGAATAAGTTTTTTTCGTAATCCCTTTGGTTTTTGAGTAAATTGAGTTTTTGAATTTGAAGTAAAATTTTTACATCTTTTATAATTTTGACGTTTTAAACGTCAGTTTCATCCGAATTTACAAAACGCTCGATGTACGTTTAAAATATAATTTCAATTGAAAATAAACCATGAAACTGTAAAACTACGATACCAACAAGTCGGAGAAAGTAACATGATGGCCACATCACAATTTTTTGTCTGTGCGCGCTGTATCTTAAAAACTAATAGACCAATTGATACGAAATTTTGAACATCCGTCTTATTTGATAATCCGAAAAACTGTAAAGCTTTTGGTAAAATTTCGTACAGCGGAAGTGGGCGTTTACCTTAACCGTTTTTTGTTTTTTGCCAATATTTTCTTAAATATGAAAAATATCACAAAAACATTTAAACAAACTTTGAAGACAACAAAGAAATGAACATCTTTTGCTTGAAATTTTTTTTCATAAAATCATTTTTATTTGGGAAAAAAAATTATTTATTATTTTTTTAATTTTTGGTTTATAATTATAAAACCATAATAGTTACAGCAAATTTAAGTTAATAATAATTGTAGAGAATGCTAAACTGAACAACTTATAAAGAATAAGTTTTTTTCGAAATCCCTTTCGAATTTTTGAATTTCATAACATTATCGTACACAAAGTGATGTTTTAGGTTCAATAGATACAAAATAAAACTTTTTAATGATTTCTGATAGAGTAGAGCCATTGAAACTCTGAATCAAGATCAAAACGTAAAATGGTGTAAAAAGTGCCAAAAATTGATGTTGATGATGAAATTTTTTCTACGTTTACGACTAATCTTTCCGTATGCAAAACCTATTCGTTATGAGTATAGAAGTAGTTTAAGCCCGTTAGTCGACTATTTGTACAGAAAATTTCATACTTAGATAGTGAAACGTAAAAAAGTGCTAAAAAAGGCCATTTTCATCGCTCTTGCGGGAGGTCAAAACACACTTATGGTGTTATTCTGAACAAAAATGTTAGCGTTAACAGCGGTGTTATTTGCTAACATCGGCAGATGTTATGAATATACGATTCTGTACACAATGTCTGTCAACTAACATCGATGTATATTAACATGTTCGATGTTAAGCAACACTTGCCAAAGTGGTCGACGTTACGAGATTGTCAAAATATATCACATTTTGAGGTTATTTCGTGTTCGTGTTTTTCATCAACAAAAAACCCAAATGGATAATTATATTATTCCAATATTCATGTGCACGGCTTATAAAACACTCATTTTATTTGTAAAAATATCCTCAAAAAACTTATTATTAATCATCTATTATAATATACATGAAGTTTAGTCGCGCTGTAGATGTTGCACTGTTGCCAATTTGTGCACATCCGGTTGTTCAGAATACAGTTTTTAACAGCGCTGTTCAATTTCACATAACATTGCAATGTCAATAACATCGATGGTGATAACATCGCTGTTAGTAACAGTTGTTCAGAATAACACCATAAGAATGCTTTCTTAATGCTACAGCGCGGTTCAGTAGGACCAGAATTACTTAATTTTTAAGGGCCGTCGAAATCGGAGAGATGACCCCTTTTTCGCTCCGGCCTAGTACACATACAGAGAGGATTTTTTATCAGTAAACATTTCCCCTATGTATACCGATAAAATACGCGAGTCAAAAGCATTGAACCGATTGTTTTATATTGTGTTATAGGCAAACAAACACACACATGTCAAATCAGTCAATTGTCAATTGTATAATCCTGTTGGATTTTCCTCGACAAAACACAAAATATTTAATTTAACATCCTCAGTTAACACATGACTTATTCTGTTGCGTCTTTTATGAGAACGCGTGATGCACCCTTCCGAAGAAAATCTTCTAATTGTTTTTTGAATAGTCCTAATGGAAGGAATCGGCCGTTCGGGATACTTCGTTGAAAAAAGGTCTCGTACTCCTCTAATACTCTTCGAATTGTAATACATTGTTACGAATTCGATTCTTTCTTCATTTGTATACATTTTTAAATATTTCACACAATTTGACATTTAACACAATTGACTGATTTGACATGTGTGTGTTTGTTTGTTTGCCTATAACACAATATAAAACAATCGGTTCAATGCTTTTGACTCGCGTATTTTATCGGTATACATAGGGGAAATGTTTACTGATAAAAAATCCTCTCTGTATAATGATCAGTTGGCAACAGCGTTATATTTCCATTTATTTCCGCTAGATGGCCAACCCAATTCCACTAGAATTCCGCCATGTTTAAAATTTTAATTAATGTGTCAAACTTTGAAAATTCACGTTTTTATTTGTCGAACGACAATAAAACTGACCTGCTCAGGGGTGCGGCGTGTATTCCCAAAATATTCCCGACTGCAGAGTGCCGTCGGTCAGGGAATCCCAGATGAGGAGCGAGACCGCCGTCCCCGGACAGACTTTCAGGCACAGCAGCGCCACCTCCTTGTAAAAAATGCGGATCCCTTCGAGCCGATAGGTTTTGCGAAAACAGTGCACGACACCTTTGTAAAATAAACCTTTTCCGGAAGCGTACAGAGCTAAAACAACGAGAAGAGAACATTAAGGGCCGGTATTATACTGCCGTCATTAGGAAGAGCGCAGTAACTACAAAACACTGAATCTAAGTAAAACTTATCTGAATAAAATCGTCTTGTTCCAGTAAAGCTTACAGTCAAAGAAGCAGTAACTATTTTTGACTTATAATTTTGGAAACTTAGACGAATCCAATAAAACTCATATCTCAATTTTCATTTTTTGCAGTTACTGCTTTCTTCCTAAATACGGCAGTATAAAGGTCAGTTAAATTTAACTGAAGATTAAAATTTAAATGAAGTTTGGTTATATGCAAAAAACAAATGTAGGACAAATGTCTATTAAAATTTAATCGTCAATTAAATTTAAATGACCTTTATAATACCGGCCCTAAATCTATTAAAAAAATGATGACAAATTGTAAAACGAACAGCGGTGGCTCGTGAAGGCAACGGAAGAAAAAGCAACGGAATACTTGCTTCCTCTATTAGAGTAAGCGGTGCAACACGAGCGTTCGCCTCACCCACGGAAATTCGCGAAGGTTTTTAATGATAGATTTAAAAATCGTACGCTGATTGTGAAGCTTGTGCAGGATCAGATCGAAGGGGGCGACGCAAAGGCAAGAGACGGCGGCTCCGATCACGGCGGCGGTGGTGCGTCTCTCGATCTCGCTGCTGTCCATGATGCTCTCTTCGCTCATGAAGTCTTTCACCAATAAGTAGGAGAACAGGTGCATCGACGAGGATATGCTTCCGCGGGGGACACACGCCAGCATTCCCGTGAACAAAATACCGTACTGCAATTAAGTTAAATGATGAGGAGGGACTGTAAAGTTTTGAAGCCAAATTGTAATTGCAAACCCCGTAAGTCCGAACCAAATGTTTCATCATCCTCTTCGACGTGTTCGGCCTGATCAGTTTGCAAATCGCGTCGGACTGCATTCCCTCCAGCTGGTGCATCCGCGCCCTGGTCAGGTTGTACGGATTGGTGCAGACGTCCGAGACCATCCCGGTGAATCCGCAAAACGCTATCGCCTTGTACAGAACCGGATCGCCCTCCGCGGTGGAAATGATTTGGTGGTGGAACGCGTAATTGTACGTGGCTAGAAATTGGTAAAATATCTTTCTTCTGCAGCCCTCTGCCGAACGTTCACGAAGCGACCCCGGCCTTCCGAGATAATTGTTAAGTAAAGTATCAAGGATACAATTTGATGTTTTTAGGATAATCTTAACTCAATTTATTGCACTACTGCACTATCCTAACAATCGTGCCCAAGTCCACTTCAGATAAATTAATGCTGGAGATGTGCTCTTCCTTTAATCGTTTTAGAAAACAAAAATGCGCACAGGCATGACACCCGTCACAAACAAAATTTCATATACCGGATCCACAAATTCACTTTTCACTGAAAAAAGTCCAGAATACAGGTGTATGCAATTTTATAATCTCTTGCCGACTAATTTAAAAAAGGAAAAAGTATTAAATAGTTTCAAAAATAAGTTGACCACACTACTATTATTAATGGAACCATACAATCTCGAAGAATTTTCTAATTATAGTTTTGTATGATAAGATGATTATGTATTTCTTGACGTTATTCCTATACTAAGTATAGCTACTGTATCTTTTATTGGGAATTAAAGTTGTATTACTATTATTATTATTAAACAATAAATTTTATATATTCCTCACTTACTCACTCTGAATGCCAACGTGGATCCGTGCAGTATCAAGGGAGGAGCGACCCCCAATTTATACGCGTGCCTCAACTCCTTCCCGACCTCGTTCAGCAACGCCCTGAACACGTTGACGGTTCTCGGGGGTTCCGGAACGGAAACGACAGGCGGGCCGAACCACTCGTTCTTGAGCATCCAGGGGGGCACGCTCATGACGCCGGCGGCAACCCCGGCGAGAGTGGCGATGATGGCGAGCACATCCATTGGCGTCAGTCATCGTTTCCACCGCCAATAATTCTTTTGAAGGAGTCGATGAATAACGTCGATCATGTCTATTTTTTGCTTGGATGAACTTTAATAAAGCCAGTCGTGTTTCACTGATAATTTGCTAATCAAAATTTTAGACGTTTCACTTACAATTTGTTTGACACGATTCAAAATTAATAACACGAAGTTGCGAGGTTCTATTACAGTTTTACACAGTGGCGGCCGGTGAAACATTTTGATGGTAGACAAGGGCGTTTCCAACCAACTAGTCTAGGGGGGGTAATAAAAAAAAAGATAAATAAACTGGCGCTTCCGCTCTCATACACCCAGTGGCTAAAAACTATTTTTTCCTCATTTTTTTAGGCGTTTCCAGTCGATCTAAGAACTATGTACGACTAAAGTTATTTAGCATATCTTCGTTCCTGGAAGTCTCACAAAAAAATGTTATATGCAAAAAGAAAAACTCTTGAACGCATCACCAGATTTTGAAAATTCTTGATGCAATGTTTTGTTCACTCATCGAATAGATGCAGATAAAAACAAAAAATAAATTCGTCGTTCAATTGTTTGAAAGGATGGCCACATTTTAAAAATTCATCCAGCAAAGTGTTACCTGTAGATCTTGTTTTGAGGATAACTCGTGTAACGGATAATCTGATTTTGAAAATTCTTCCGGCAAAGTATTGTGCTCACTGAATTGATGCAGATAAGATAAAACATTAAATTCGTCGTTCATTTTTATGCGGTTTTAAAAACATAACTCTTGAACAAAATGGCAGATATTAAAAATTCTTTCAGAAAAGTGTCATTTTTGACAGTTAGAAATTGTGGTTTTGGGCAGTTGAAAATTGCCATTTTTAGCAGTTGACAATATAAGTTTTTGGTTGTTGAAAATGATCAATTTTGGCATTTCAAGATTGTAGTTTTGGAGGTCATTTTTTGTAGCTTAAAATTATTATTTTTAACAGTTAAAAGTAGCCATCGTTAAATTTGTAATTTTTGTCGCGATTTTGATATTTGAAATTGCACACCTGCCGAATGCGTCGTCCGATTTTGATGATTTAAACACGTCAAATGTGGCAAATTTAGTGTAATGTTAAAACAGATTACAAAACATTTTCGTGAAATTAACACAAAATGCAAAAATCTCACTTTTTAAAATCGAAATTTCGATTTTTGAAATTGCATACCTGCCGAACGCGTAGTCCGATTATGATTATTTAAATTTCAAAATATGTCGAATTTAGTGTTATTTTAAAATAGATTCATATATTTTCTCGCGAAATTAACGCAAAATGTAAAAAATTGCAATTTTCTAAATTTCCAGAATTTAAAAAACGCGATTTTAATTTTTGGAATTTTACACCTGCCAAATGCGTAGTCCGATTTTAATTATTTAAACGTCAAAATATGGCGAATTTACTGTTATTTTAAAACGGATTACAATATTTTCTCGTGAAATTAACACGAAATGCAAAATTGCAGTTTTAAAATTTCCAAGATTTTGATTTTTTTTTAAATTGCACTACTGCCGCACGCATTGTTCAATTGTGATGATTTAAACTTCAAAATATGGCAAATTTTATGTAATTTTATTACGGGTTACGAAATTTTCTCTTGACATTAACACAAAATGCAAAAATAGATTTTTTTAATTTTCAACATTTTAACTTTTGAACCGAGGACGAGATTTGTAAATTCGGCAAAGTCTTATATCCATCCAGAAGATGTAGAAAACATGTCTCGACTGATGGAAAAAGAATATTACTCAGTAGAGGATTATATCAATTGCAAATGATTTTGTTCTTATTTTCTGTGAGGTATTCAATTAGCTGTAGAATTTTTGTTGTGATGTACTTTGTTATAATTTGTTATGTACTATATCTAAATTTGATAAAATTAAAAAAAAAGAACCAAAAAATTAAATTTGTTCAATTGTTTTTCGGGTTTCACAGGACAACTCTTCAACGTATGACCAAATTTGGCAAATTCTTCCAGCAAAGTGTTGTACTCGTCGAATGGATGCAGATAAGACCAAAAAAATAAATGTTTCCTTCAATTGATTTCTGGTTTTTGAGGATAACTCTTGAACGGATGATCGAATTTTGGAAAATTCTTCCAGCAAAGTCAAATAGATGCAGTTAAGATCAAAAAATTAAATTTATCATTTAATTGTTTTCTGGTCTTTAAGGACAACTCTTGAACGGATAAACATAATATATTGAAAAATCTTTCAACAAAGTATGTGTATATAAAAAAAATAATTGCTCAATAGTTCTGTGGTTTTGAGAAGATAGCTCTTGAACGAAATGGTCGATTTTAAAAATTCCTCCTTCAAAATATTTCTACTCGAATAAATGTACAGGACCAAAAAAATCATTTATTTAAGATATCTTGTGAACGGATGACCAAATTTGGCAAATTCTTTCAGCAAAGTGTTGTACTCGCCGAATAGATTTTTAGAAATTTGTAGTTTTTTGAGGATAATTCTTTAACGAAAGGAAAGATTTTGCAAATTCTTTAAGATAAGATAAGAGTTGGTTTTTTGCATTGTATTTACAATGCGAGACACGTCAAAATAAAGAGTAACTTAGGTCAACTAACAAACCATTATCCAAAAATAAACTAAATAAAATAAATCTTCTAATTTTTAATTTTTTTCCTTTCGGTGATTGATTGATGGTTTGTGGAGGGCGACCAAATGGTCGCAGCGCTTAGACCATTCGTTGGTCCTTTGTGCCGCCCTCTTTCGGTAGTCATTAAAGAGATATAGATAAGATAAAAATATTTTTTTGTTTTTTAACCAAAAATAAGTTTTAAATTCTTAAAGTGTTACACTATGTGCCACTATAGTGGCTTTCGCGGATGCGATTTTCAAATTGAACTCTGCCGTACAGAGAAACAGACCCGTGCGGGCTATTTTTCGTTTTTTTTTTTTTAGTGCTTCTGATCGATTTTTCTTTCCTAAAAAATGAGACGGTGAGATATATTGTGTGTGCTAAGTGGCTCTACCGTCAAAATTTTCCTAGAGCCGCCACTGCTCCGGGCACAAGTTTAAGTATTATTTTTTTAGAGCAAAAGTACTTCATCTTATCTGTAAAAATTGGGCTTTTCACTGTTTTATTAATTATTTTAAAATACTAATAGCTCCCGAAGATATAACAGTACAAAACTATTTGTACCGTTTTCTTTTTGACTCACTGTGTATTATTATATTATTATATTATATTATTATGTTAAGTGGCTCTACCATCCAAATGTTCCACGAGCCGCCACTGCATACACCTGTTCCATGAAATCTCCCTATCCTTTTCCTACGTTTTAAAGCGTTGGAAAAATTTACCGGTTATATTATTTGTTTGGAATATGGAATATCGGTAATTTTTAACAAGAAAATTTGATCAGCGAAAAATTCTTAGGGGGGGTAATTACCCGATTACGCCCCCTTTGAAACCGCCACTGATGGTAGAGCCTATTGTTTGAGGAAACAACGATCGATAATTGAAATTGAAAACCTTTACAGAAGCATTACATAAATCAAATCATGTGTTTTAAGAGTTATTTTAAAATCCTTGCTGCGCTTGAAATTAGAGGTAGTGCCATGGCTCCTTGGCTCTACATAACGAGCCGTCCCTGGTTTTACATAACGAACGTCTCTATTTAAAGAAATATTAACATTTTAACGTAAAATAGTGCGATAACGTTTTATTTTAAATTTTAATCACAAATCACGTTAGGCAACCCATTGCACAACCGACGCCAATATTCGAGTGGTGAGAATCGAGTGGTGCGCGTCTTGAAATTTTCCCGATCGCGAAAAACAACGTTTGTTTGGTGCACCGATGGCCGAACACTGCGGCGAAAGACCACCGGTGAGTTTTACTTTCACAATATCTAATTCAATCGTCGCGTATCGTCGAATCGTTTTCTTAAATTTAGTTAGCATCAGCGCGCTTTGTATTCCAGTGACGGTTCGCGGGGTTTTTTTCTGGTACGACCGAGGAACAAGAGGTGGTGATACAGATAGGTGCGGTCACGCAGCCAGCCGTCTCTGCAACTGACCCTACCTATCTGTATTGCCACCCTTATTACCTCGTCCGTACCAGAAAAAACCCCGCGGGACCGTCACTGTTGTATTCCAATTCGCGCGGGGTCATTCGCCGCGGCGAACGCATGCGAGCAGCCATTTTTGCCAATTCGATAATTCGAGTCCTCTTTAGTCAAGTACTGGTAAATCGCGCAAACATTTACACATTTGTTGTGCACGCTTGGATTTTACATCATATACACTAGATTTCGTTGTACAACGATTCGGCAGTTCGGCACAAATTCTCTCTCACGTTAGGCAACTCGATGCACAACCGACGCCATTATTCAAGCGGTGCGCGTCTTGAAAGTTTGCCGATCGCGAAAAACAATGTTTGTTTGGTGCATCGATGGCCGAAAACGTTGGGAAAAGATCGCCGGTGAGTTTTACTTTCGTAATACCGCATTAAATCGTCGCGTGTTATCGAATCGTTTGCTTAAATTCGGTTAGCATCGGCACGCTTTGTACAATTCGCGCGGGGACTTATCTTGCCCGTGCCGCGACGTGCGCAAGCGAGAGGCCATTTTTGCCAATTCAACGAACCGACTGATTCGATAATTTCGCAAAGGATTGGTAAATCGCGCATGTATTTATACATTTGTTGTGCACGCTTGGATTTTACATCATATACACTAGATTTCTTTGTGAAATTTCTGATTGAAGCGATTCTATTACAACGCCGGCAGGGCGGCACAAATTCTCTCTAACGTTAGGCAACTTGATGTACAACCGACGCCATTATTCGAGAAGTGAAAATCAAGCGGTGCGCGCGTCTTGAAATTTTGCCGATCGCGAAAAACAATGTTTGTTTGGTGCATCAATGGCCGAAAACGTTGGGAAAAGATCGCCGGTGAGTTTTACTTTCATAATACCCCATTAAATCGTCGCGTATCATCGAATCGTTTGCTTAAATTCGGTTAGCATCGGCACGCTTTGTATTCCAATTCGCGCGGGGTCACCTCTCGCGCGCGTTGCGACGAGCATAAACGAGCGGCCAATTCAACAGACCAGCTGATTAGATAATTTCGCAAAGGATGGTAAATCGCGCATACATTTATACCGGGTGACATAGAAAAAAGTACATTGCATAGTGCCACACAATGGAGGACACTAAAATAAGAAAAAAAGTTCCTATGAACATGGGTCCGCAAGGCCTTCGGTTAAAAGATACGGGGTGTTGAATTTTAATTTTTTTTTATTTATTTGCAAAAACAATGATAAATAGAATATAATTTTTGATTAACTCTAAAAATATTGATTCGTCATTTTAAAAATCGGCTTGTGTGTGTACTTGATTGTATTACACATCGTGTAAGTCCCCAAGTACGATAGGAGCGCACTTATGCCTTCTTTTCTCGATTAAGGCAAAATCCCTGTCGCATTGAAGGAAGCTATGGTCACTGGGAAGATATATGTGATCATTGGTGTCGAACACAGTCCAGAACTTACCAAAAATATAATCATTCTCTTTTTATTTTGAGCGGTACAGGTGTCGCTCCCAGTGACGGTTCGCGGGATTTTTTCTGGTACGGCCGAGGGACAAGAGGTGGCAATACAGATAGGTAGGGTCAGTTGCAGAGACGGCTGGCTGCGTGACCAATCCTATCTGTATTACCATCTCTTGTTCCTCGGCCGTACCAGAAAAAAACCGTTTCGATGGTGAAAATGAACCGGCAGCACTACGGCACTTAACCCTTCTCATGTGGAAATAACCGAGCACTTACAGAAAGCACCACCTATTTGCCTGATTGTTTACGAAATTTGAAGTCCTGGCACTTTTCCCGTTTGATAGGA
The DNA here is from genome assembly GCA_910593695.2 of Ocypus olens. Lineage (NCBI taxonomy): Eukaryota > Metazoa > Arthropoda > Insecta > Coleoptera > Staphylinidae > Ocypus > Ocypus olens. The sequence goes on from OU343053.1 coordinate 58,992,489, forward strand.
AATAGTCGATGACACATAGAACATATCTATAGATTTTTCAGCAAATTGGCAGCCCCTTTGTTACTTCTGCTCCTCAATTATGAACCCACAATTTCTGTTATTGAATAAAATTGAACAAAAATATCCTAAAAAATATTGGAAAGTATCATAGTTGCTGCAATAGATAATTATCTTTAGACTTTTGTGTGGATTCAAATCACAAATTTTTGAATAATAACCTGCGACTCGAGTGCAAATGTGTTTTTCCTTTTTCAGTTGGCGACCTATACGAGCTCTTGCTACAATTTTCGGATGCCGGTGCCCGGACTTGCTTCAACAATTTCAACAGGGACTTTCCGGTATAGTGTTGAGGGCGTCCATTTTAAAGGTCAGTTCGTATCCAGTCCTGAATTTGCGTTACCAGTTTTCTGCGGTACGATCCGAGATATGATATCTCGGCCTTTCACATCGTGCAATATAGTACAGGTCGGCAAACATAACTTGCCGTTGCGCAGTGGCAAAATTGTGGGCGGAACCTTCGAAGGGCGCTCTCGATAGATTTTGTGAAGAGTTCGCGCATCTGGTACATTCAATTATGTGGAGGAGAGCGCCCGATAGAGTTGTAAATGAATAGCGCACGAAAAGAATATGTGCGGAGACTGTACTCGGCCGGCTGTAGAGAGAGAGAGCTTGCACTTCCTCTCTGCGCGTCTGGCCAACTTACATTTGCCGTCCTGTACCAGCGTTTCAGATTTGAATAATGGCGTTATATTACCAAAATATCTATGTTTGGGTGAACAATTTTTAATTCTCGATAGATGTGTAACGTTGTGGGATGGCAGGACAAAACTCAACTAATGATTCTGCCATTTAGTACGTTATATATTACGGTATATAACTTTCAGATTTCAAACAAAATACATTTGCAACTACAAGACATCAGTTTGACGTATTCAAATGTCAGTTATTGACATCTGTCAACTATATAAAGAAACAAAGAAGACTCTTACATCATCATTTTGTTTTAAACTATAATAACTATAGTAGCTAGTTTTTTTTTTGATTTTTGATATAAGAAATACAGAAAATACACTTGAAACTACAGTTCGGTACAAGACATTAGTTTGATGTATGCAAACGTCTGTTATCCATAACAGTCAACTATGCAAAGAAACAAAGAAAACTCTTACATCATAGTTTTGTTTTAAATTATAATAATTATAGGAACTATTTTTTTTTTTATTTCGGACAAGAAATACATACGAATATGGCTTGAAAGAAGATTTCCGTTTCCATTCGCAGATATAAATTGGACGAGGTTCGAGCACGGCCACGTATTATGTTTAACAATAATTTTGTGTAGTTATTTGATGATTGAATTATGCGAATTAGTGACATCCTGACCCAGATGTACGGCTAAACGTATTTGCCGGATAATTTCCTTGATTGCGGACGTCAATTTATTAATTGCACGCTTTTAACTGCATTAAGGCATTAAGCATAAAGCTAAAATAACCTTACATGTCCTGTCCAGCAAACACACACACACACACACACACACACACACACGCGCGCGTACGCAGAACAATCATTTAGTTGAGATCAAGGTTAAGGTCTCTTCTCTTACAGAAAATGTTTTCACACGACTTTACCAAAAGAGTGCACGCATAGAGAAGTAAAATATAAATCGGCAGTTTCTAATTTATTTAGTTATTGACGTGAAATCTTTAAATACAGGGTTGGGCATATGTGTCGGAACGCCTGATTTCTGGCTAAACGTCTGTTGTTTTCTTATTACTTTTAAAAGAAATATGTATAGTTTTATTTATTCTATTCAGTGACGTATTTTGATTTTCTACAGCTACACAATTTTTCGAGATATGACGTCATCGGCAGTTTTTTTAAATAGAACACCCTGTGTATTTTTATATTTTCGAATAGATACTTTTCCAACAATTGCAATGATGTATGGTTTGGTGGCTGTGCGACTTGTGGTTTTTTAAATATTAAATAAAATCATTCTACATCGAGTTGGCTTTTTACATCTTTTTACTCAGATAAAACAATTTCGTGTTTTGATGTTTTCAGTAACTAACAAATAGTATCCATATGAAATATTACCATTGCTGTTCAATTTTGGGTAAAATAACTTAACGTGAAAAAATTACGTTGTTAATGATGGCTGGTTTTGGAGATTGGTAGGGATCTTCACAAGATGCATGCAATATTTTTAATGCAACATTCTAATATTTATAAATCAAAATTTTCAACGGTTGAACAAAATTTTTACGAAATTCACAAAATTTTTTATTATTTTATTTATTATTAAAAAAACAAGTCGCACATCCACCAAACCCTATATCATTGTAATTGCTGAAAAGGTGTCTATTTGAAAATGTAAAAATATACAGGGTGATCCATTTAAAAAAACTGCCGATGACGTCATATCTCGAAAAATAGGGTAGCTGTAGAAAATAAAAATAAGTCACTTAAGAGAATAAATAAAACAATACACATTTCTTTTTAAAGAAATAAACAAACAACAGACGCTTAGCCAGAAATCAGGTGTTCCGACACATGTGCCCAACCCTGTATATGTGTATAACTTTTATAGTTGTACAAAGTAATAGTGTTTATTCAAAATCGGGTGTAATAAGCGATTTACTGCGGTAATTTGAGGGATGTAATGTTATTCGTTACCCTCTAGTAAGAGAATAACTCGGACTCACGGAATACAATCCTTTTTAGGATTTTTGAAATATTTCAAATACGTCAGAATTTAAATAAAATAAAAACAACTTTACTTGTTGCAGAAAGTATTAAATAACGAAACCAGAGTTTGATTGCAAAAATTATTTTTTTAAATATTTACAATTAGAAAAGCCCAAATGACATTGGCGAAATATTTTCAAAATTGGGTTCAGTAGTTGTACACTTTTTTATTGATAAAACGGTACGTCGTGACCAACGAAAGAAGGCGTGCCAACCGATTTTGTATTATTCATCAGCGTAGAGAGTTTTTGTGTTTGACGCTTGCAAGGTTGCCAAAGCTTGCTCTGTTACTGTCATTGTTGATATTATGTGGGAAATTAACTTTTTTGAATGTTTTCGCTAATTTGTCTAGTGAAAGAAGGCATACCAACCGTTTTTGTATTATTCATTACAGTATTTAAATAATTTATGTTTAAAGTTGTACAAAGTAATAGTGTTTATCCAAAATCGGGTGTAATAAACGAATTACTGCGGTAATTTGAGGGATGTAATGTTGTTCATTACCCCCTAGTGAGAGAAAAACTCGGACTCACGGAATACAATCCTTTTTAGGATTTTTGAAATATTTCAAATACGCCAGAATTTAAATAAAATAGAAACAACTTTACTTGTTGCAGAAAGTATTAAATAAATTCAGAATTTCTTGTCAAAATTTTATAAACATTACTAGCTGACCCGACAGACGTTGTCCTGTCTTAACTATGAATATTGAATTCGAATTGGTATAATTCATAAAAAGAAAATATTCAAAAACATAGTGTTTATTATTGTAATGCTCTATGATACACAACATTCTTCGTTTTATTTTCTGCCAACGTATTAAAATCTATACCAGAATCATGAATTGAGCAAAGTAACTACTGCGCTGCGCCGTCGCCCGTGCGTAGTCCTTTAAAAATAAGCAAGGTAACTGGTGACGAACGACGGCTCCGCTGCGCTGCGCTGTCGTCCGTGCATGGTCCATATATATTTATATATATTAAGGCAGATAACTGGTGACTGACGACGTCCGTGTGTGGCCCATTAAAATTAAACAAATAAACTGGTGCGTAGATCTTAAAAATTAAGCAAGGGTGACGAACGACGGCTCCGCTACACTGCGCCGTCGACCGCGAATGGTCCATATATATTAAGGCAGATAACTGGTGACGTGCGTAGCCCTTAAAAATTAAGCAAGGTAACTGGTGACGAACGACGGCTCCGCTGTGAAGCGCCGTCGTCAATATGTAGCTTATTACTGGTGACGCTCATTAAAATTAAGCAAATAAACTGGTGACGAACGACGGCTCCGCTGCGCTGCGCCGTCGTCCGTGGGTAACCCTTAAAAATTAAGAAAGGTAACTGGTGACGAACGACGGCTCCGCTGCGCTGCGTCGTCGTCAATACGTGGCTTATTACTGGTGACGAACGACGGCTCCACTGCGCTGCGCCGTCGTCCGTGTGTGGCCCATTGAAATTAAGCAAATAAAGTGGTGACGATAATGGCCGAAAACGGTTTAGGCTCTAATTTTTGAAATTCACGATCGCTTTAACGTGCAATTATTGCTTCAAAAATTCATAACTTTTTTAATAATCAACGGATTTGAACTAAATAACAAAATTATTAAAGCTAAAGAATGTAAGAAGTGTATTGTTACTAATAAAAACATGTATCGCCAGTTGAAATATTTTTTTAGAATTTTTAAAATTCATGATCGCTTTAACGTGCAATTATTGCTTCAAAAATTCATAACTTTTTTAATAATCAACGGATTTGAACTAAATAACAAAATTATTAAAGCTAAAGAATGTAAGAGGTGTATTATTACTAATAAAAACATGTATCGGCAGTTGAAATTTTTTTTTAGAATTTTTAAAATTCATGATCGCTTTAACGTGCAATTATTGCTTCAAAAATTCATAACTTTTTTAATAATCAACGGATTTGAACTAAATAACAAAATTATTAAAGCTAAAGAATGTAAGAGGTGTATTATTACTAATAAAAACATGTATCGGCAGTTGAAATTTTTTTTTAGAATTTTTAAAATTCATGATTGCTCTAACATGCAATTATTGCTTCAAAAATTCATAATTTTTTTTAATAATCAACGAATTTGAACTAAATGGCAAAATTATTAAAAAAATTCTCAACCGCGCACAGAATCTTCCGCAGAATATTTTAATTCGTAACACCACCGCGAGCGATATTCCAACCACCAAGAGATGGCGCGCGTATTATAAATCAATCGTTATCACCAATTCATGTATTTAAAGCCGACTTAATTGTTCATCGGGTGCAAGTGTTGCAATTGAGTTCAGTGCAGCATTTGCTGTTAATATTTTTTTTTATAATTTCAGCTACTTATTTATTTACATTTATCGATACGAATCTACAGGGTAAGCCCATTAAAACCCATTAATAACCGTCGGCGCAAACAATGGAAAAGGAATAACTGATCGAGCGGTCGATCGCCGAGAGTAGAAAATTATTAAAGTACTAAAATCGCTATTAAAAAATAGGGGTTGGTGGTAGAAGGGTGAAAATTTAGGGTTGTATGTATTTTTTAATGCCGAATCATAAAAAAATAAAAATAAAAAATTTTGTCCAAAAAATAAAAATAAAAAATTTGCGGTGGACTACCCCTATCATTTAGGGGTATTAAAAATAGTTTACGTCCTATTCTCAGACCTGCTCAATATACACACAAAATTTCATAAGAATCGGTCAAGCCGTTTCGGAGGAGTTTTGTTACAAACACTGTGACACGAAAATTTTATATATTAGATTTCAATATTTAATGCAATTACAGATGATTTTTGATAAAATATTATATTATACTCATGTGGAATTACTCATTAGTCCCTTAAGAAAATTGCTTGTAAACTTTTTCTTGTGGGACTAATTATGTACATTCCACATTCATATAATAAATAACTATTTATTTATTATATAAAATGTGTAACGAAGTAAACATTTCCAGTATAAACAACTGTGAAATCTTTTGTATTTGTCACCTACATTTACTTGTATTATTATTATTTTTAATCCGCAATTTGAAAAATTTCACAGACAATTGCCCTCACTTACTTTTTAACCAATGAAATCGAATATTGTTAATGATCCAATAAAATTCTAATTACAATACGAAATAGACTTGGGATTATGTTATGCATGGCAATGCACCCTGGGTAGGTGTTATTCATGGAAATGCATCGTGTTGGTATTGCCTAGCAACGCGTTACATTTTCTATAACGTATAAAACGTCAGTTATCGTCGGACTTTTAAAATTGTTTGCTCAGTGAATTCGATCTGTTCGTATTTTTCGGGTAATGTGTTGGTGTTTTTATCAGTAATAGCCATTTTTACTACAATTATTGTAGCGCAGATTGATACACGTCTGACACTTTGTGTCTCAAATTATGAAGTGTAATTTTTCTGTTCGGTCAACTGTCTTCTCGTGACTGATTTTTTCTAGGCAATTATTAGCGTCTGGATCACTCTTACTTGAGCTTGACCTGCCTAAAATCAGACTAAACACAAATACGCAAAATCCCGGTTACATCGGAATTAAATGTTATAATAAATTAATAAATTTGGATGAACGTTTCAAAAATCTGCCAAATAAAAAAGTATTTAAATATACTATATTGTATAAGTGGTTTTACCATCTACATGTTCCACGAACCGCCACTGATTATAGCTGGTAACAATATGACAACCATCAAAAGTTGAAAAGGTGAGAAAAAATTGCAGTCTGCGCTTATAAAAATTGTAAAAAATTCATTTCGGCCAAAGTAACCTTCAAAATTTCAGAATGCATGCAAAATGAACCTAACTTTGATAATCCACTTCAATATTCGACACATCGTGGCTGGAAACAAAATGGCAATCCTCAAAAGTTGAAAAGCAGAGAAAAAATTGCAGTCTGCGTTTATAAAAATTGTAAAAAAATCATTTCGGCCAAAGTAACCTTCAAAATTTTATATTTTAACAGCTTAAACTGTTGTTAATGACTAAATGTTTCTATTCCCTATCGGAATTTCTCAATGCGCAGGGTCCCTAATCCTGACATAGTTTTAATTTGTATCATATTTGTTATGTTTTGTTTTAGCTTCTATATTTTAAAGCGCAATACTTATACATATACAGTGCGAGTCTCTAACTTGGAATAAATTCAGTAAATCAAACAAAGTTTATTTTTCGGAAATATGCTCGGACACGTCGATTAGTATTTTAAATTGCGCTCTTTTTGTTGTAATAAAATTTTATACAGCGTGTCCCAAATTTGAGATATGACGTCATCGACTATTTTTTTTAATAGCAACCCTAATTTTTTTATCACTATTTTTAAAGAGTATATCAAGTTACACATGTGTGCCAAATTTCAAATTTTTATTTCCTGTCATTTAGAAGATACTTAACAAACATTATCAAATTTGTAGAATGAAGAAATCAAGTCACCTTAATCGAATTTTTATGCATTTTAAAAGTGGAATGCCAAAACGTGCTGGTTTGTCATTTTTTTTTCAAACTGACGTTTATCATTTTGACGTTTAGTTATAAAAACAAGTAAGAAGTGTAGCATCGCATTCCACGCATATTCGAGTGAGGAGAGTATTAGTTGTTCCATTGTTGTGTTGACTGTTGTTCACCGTTGGTCGAAAAATTATACTAACATGCCGTACTTAACTGAAACCCAAAAAATCGAAATTTTAATGATGATTGGCTATGGAGATAGGACAAGAACACAAAATGAAGTTATTTATTTATTTAGAGAGAAGTATCCTGACTTACCAGCCATATCTCAAAGTACCGTAAGCAAGATTGAAAGTCAGTTTCGAGAAAATGGGCATTTAAGAAAAACGAATAATCATCGTCAGAATGCGCTGAGTGAAGAGGTCAAAATTGATGTACTTCTCTCTGTTCAGGAAAATCATCATGTCTCCTCTAGGCAGATGGCTAGGGAACTCAAAATTAGCCAGTCTTCAGTGTCAAGAATCCTTAGAGAGCAAACATTTCATCCTTATAAAATGACAATCCTCCAGGAACTCACCGAAGATGATCCGGATAGAAGACTTCAGTTTTGCGAAAAAATGATGGATCTACTAGATAGAAATGTTCTAAAAATAGAAAATATATTGTTTTCCGATGAATCAACGTTTATGTTAAATGGTGAGGTAAATCGTCAAAATTGCCGTTATTGGGCAGACAAGAACCCACACTGGATGAGGGAAGGCCACACTCAATATCCAGAAAAAGTTCATGTTTGGGCAGGGATTGTTGGTGATCGAATTTTAGGACCAATTTTCTTGCCAAATAATCTCAATGGAGCGGGATATTTACAATTCTTGGAGGAAGAGCTAATTCCGAGTTTGGCTATTTTGTTTCCTTGCCCTGTAGAAGCTGACGTCCCGAATAGAAACATCTGGTTTCAACAGGACGGTGCGCCTCCTCATTTTGCAAGGCGTGTCCGTGAGTACCTGGATAATGTATTTCCACGAAGATGGATTGGCAGAAGAGGACCAGTTGAATGGCCACCCAGGTCTCCGGATTTAACACCTATGGACTTTTTCTTATAGGGGTACTTGAAAAGCAAAGTTTTTAAGACCAAACCGCCAAATCTTGAGGAGTTGAAAGAACGAATAAGACAGGAGTGTAGACTAATTTCCCCCGAAGTAATTAGAAATGTTCAAAACGAGTTTCAGTTCCGTTTAGGGTATTGTCAGTTAGAAAATGGACAACATTTTGAGCATTTATTGAAGAAAGACTATTAAGTTGAATTCATTTTTCAAATTTGATACTGTTTGTTAAATATCTTCTAAATGACAGGAAATAAAAATTTGAAATTTGGCACACATGTGTAACTTGATATACTCTTTAAAAATAGTGATAAAAAAATTAGGGTTGCTATTAAAAAAAATAGTCGATGACGTCATATCTCAAATTTGGGACACGCTGTATAAAATTTTATTACAACAAAAAGAGCGCAATTTAAAATATTAATTGACGTGTCCGAACATATTTCCGAAAAATAAACTTTGTTTGATTTACTGAATTTATTCCAAGTTAGAGACTCGCACTGTATATCTACACATATTTAATATTTTAATTGACAAACCCACAATGTAAAATTATATTCAGTGGTAATAAACGAACTAAACTAAACTTATTGCTTCTAGAAAATCGTGATCCTGACGCTAATAATTGCCTAGGAAAAATTGATTGTTACCTTCACTTGTAAATTCATTTGTAAATCAAAGCTAAAATTGAAGTAATCTCTTGTTTGTTTTCTTTTAATTGGTACTGGGTTAAAAAGTAGACATTTTAGGGCTAATGTAAAAGATATATATTTTGAAAATCAACAACCAATCTACGTGTACGTAATAAATTAAAATCCTTATCGCAACGATAATAATACTTGTGTCAAATGTGATTCGCGCCGTCCGGCATGTGATTGGCGTCGCTGTTCCTCTCGATGTCCACCATCCGTTTCGACATCGCCTCCAGCGTCACGTTGCCCATCTTCTGCTGCCTCTCCTGCTTGAATATCAGCCGCAGGTAATAACACGGAAACACCACGCACTTGCCCGCCGGCTCCTCAGCGTCTATGTACACTCCGCGCACCAGCAGGGAATTCGAGCATCCCAGCAGGATCAGCAGGACGAGGGACACCCAGTGCGTTATCCAACAGCTCAGCTCCATGTCATCTGTATATGAACAATAGAATGTAAATTTAAAAAATAAGAATCCCTTCAGGGGTAACAATTCCATGTATGGCGTACTGAAGGTGAAAATTACAGGCGCGCCAGGAATATTTGTTTTTTTGGAACTAGTCAACCGCGGTCGACGCTTTGGCCACCCCTCCTCTAGAGAGTGACGCCAACAATGATTTCAGAGGCAATGAAAGCATACAGGGTGTCAATTTGAAAACTTTCAATACGAATATCTGTGAAAATAAAAGAGTTAGAAAAACGCAATTTGGTACAAATGTTATACAGGTAGGGGTAACTAGAACCACTATATTTTGGTTATGGGGTGAATGACCCCTTGGGCCCCATTCACCCTAACCCCAAAATTTTACTGACTGCAATAGGTGATTGTTATTTGTTGAAACCTGATCCACTGGTTCGAGTATTTGGAGAAAAAAAAATTATTATCCTTTTTTGTAGCCCAAAATAGAATGCATTATAAGAATCTAGTTAAATAAAATAGCAATTTATAGAATCAGAGTTTATTTTATTTTAATTATACTTTTTGTTCGGCCCTGTATTAAACTTTAAAAATATTTTTGTACTGGTGAATACTACTCGAAAAAATGGTGATGTGGCCATCATGTCACTTTCTCCGATTTGATGGTATCATAGCCATTTATATTTACACTTTCATAGTTTAGTTCGCGAAAAAAAAAATTAGAATCAGTTTTAAAATTACAGTAAATTTGACATATTTTGACGTTTGGTTCATCAAAATCGGACAGTGCGTTTGGCAGTTGTGTAATTTCAAAACCCAAATTTACAATTTTGAAATATAACTTTAAAAAAAGTGCGATTTTTGCAGTTTGTGCTAAGTTCGCGAAAAAATTATCATCAGTTTTAAAATTACATTAAATTTGACATATTTCGACGTTTGGTTCATCAAAATCGGACAGTGCGTTTGGCAGTTGTGTAATTTCAAAACCCAAATTCACAATTTTGAAATCTAACTTTAAAAAAAGTGCGATTTTTGCAGTTTGTACTAAGTTCGCGAAAAAAATTACAATCCGTTTTAAAACTACTCTAAATCCGACATGTTTTGACGTTTGAATCATTCAAATCAGACAATGCGTTTAGCAGCTGTGTAATTTCAAAACTCAAATTCACGATTTTGAAATCTAACTTTAAAAAAGCGCGATTTTTTGCAGTTTGTGCTAAGTTCGCGAAAAAATGATAATCAGTTTTAAAATTACACTAAATTTGACATATTTTGACGTTTGAATCATCAAAATCTGATAGTGCGTTTGACAGTTGGGCAATTTCAAAACCCAAATTCACAATTTTGAAAACTAACTTTAAAAAAAGTGCGGTTTTTGCAGTTTGTGCTAAGTTCGCGAAAAAAAATATAATCAGTTTTCAAAATTACTCTAAACCTGACATATTTTGACGTTTGAATCATCAAAATCAGATAATGCATTTAGCAGTTGTGCAATTTCAAAACTCAAATTATTTAAATCTAACTTAAAGAAAGTGCAATTTCTGCAGTTAGTGTTAAGTTCGCAAAAAAATGTTTAATCAGTTTTAAAATTAAACTATATTTGCCATATTTTGAAGTTTGAATCATCAAAATTTGACAGTGCATTTGACAGTTGGGCAATTTCAAAACTCAAATTCACGATTTTGAAATCTAACTTTAAAAAGGCGATTTTTGCAGTTTGTGCTAAGTTCGCGAAAAATATTTATAATCATTTTTAAAATTACATTCAATTTTCAATAATTTGACGTGCTAACCAACAAAATCGGGTGAAACGTTTGACAGTTGTGCAATTTAAAAAAAAAACAAAATCGCAATTTTAAATCTTAAAAAAATGAAATTTGGCAGTTTGTGTCAATTTCACGAAAAAAAAAAATATAGTCAGTTGTTTATAACTCTAAAATTTCCAAATTTTGACCTTCATTACATTAAATTTTCAATAATTTGACGTGCTAATCGACAAAATCGGGTGAAGCGTTTGACAGTTGTGCAATTAAAAAAAAAATCAAAATCGCAATTTTAAATCTTTAAAAAAGTAAATCTGGCGGTTTGTGTTAATTTCACGAAAAAACAAAAATGTAGTCAGCTGTTTATTACACTAAATTTTCCAAATTTTGACTTTTGATTCGTCAAATTTCAGGCAGAGCGTTTGACTATTGAGCAATTTAAAAAAATCAAAATCACAACCTTTAAGAAAGTGAAATTTTGCAGTTGTGTTAATTTTTGACGTAAGAATCGTCAAAATCAGACAAAGCGCTTGACAAAAGGGCAATAAAAAAAAATCAAAATCGAAATTTTAAACTTAAAAAAGTGAAATTTTGCAGTTTGTGTTAATTTCACGAAAAAAAAATATATTCAGTTGTTTATTACACTAAATTTTCCAAATCTTAACCTTTGAATCGTCAAATTTCAGGTAAAGCAATTGAAAAAAAATCAAAATCGAAATTTTAAACTTTAAAAAAGTTAAAATTTGCAGTTGTGTTAATTTCACGCAAGAAAAATTGTAGTAAGTTGTTTGTTACAATTAATTTTCCAAAATTTGACGTAAGTATCATCAAAATCGGACAAAGCGCTTGAATGCAGAGCAATTTAAAAAAAATCGAAATCGAAATTTTAAACTTTAAAAAAGTGAAATTTTGCAGTTGTGTTAATTTCACGCAAGAAAAATTGTAGTCAGTTGTTTATTACAATTAATTTTCCAAAATTTGACGTAAGTATCGTCAAAATCGGACAAAGCGCTTGAATGCAGAGCAATTTAAAAAAAATCGAAATCGAAATTTTAAACTTAAAAAAAGTGAAATTTTGCAGTTGTGTTAATTTCACGCAAGAAAAATTGTAGTCAGTTGTTTATTACAATTAATTTTCCAAATTTTGACGTAAGTGTCGTCAAAATCAGACAAAGCGCTTGACTACTGAACAATTAAAAAAAAATTAAAATCGAAATTTTAAACTTAAAAAAAGTGAAATTTTGCAGTTGGCATTCTCTACAATTATTATTCACATAAATTTGATGTAAATATTATCGTTTCATAATTATAAACCAAAAATTAAAAAAATTGTTGATAATTTTTTTTCTCGAATAGCAATGATTTTATGAAAAATATATTCAAGCAAAAGATGTGCATTTCTTTGTTGTCTTCAATGTTTGTTTAAATATTTTTGTGATATTTTTCATATTTAAAAAAATATTGTCAAAAAACGAAAAGCAGTTAAGGTAAACACCCACTTCCGGTGTACGAAATTTTACCAAAAGCTTTTCAGTTCTTCAGATTATCAAATAAGACGTATGTTCAAAGTTTCATATCAATTGCTCTATTCGTTTTTGAGATACAGCGCGCACAGACAGACACACACACCCACAGACACACACACACACAGACACAAAAAAAAAATTCAGAAATTGTTGAAATGGTATCTAGGGACCCCAAAACGGATATTTCCGTAAAAAAAAATTTTGAAAAAAAAATCACGATCACAATACTTTCTCGTACTTAAAAAGTAAAAACGTTTAATTTAAGGGATCACAAAAGGGGTGAAGCCGTTTAAAATTTTGGTGTTAGGGTGAATGGGGCCTTAGGGGTCACTCACTGGTTCTAGTCCCCCCTACCTGTATAACATTTGTACCAAATTGCGCTTTTATAACTCCTTTATTTTCAGAGATATTCGCATTGAAAGTTTTCAAATTGACACCCTGTATAATAGTATATTATTAAACTCGTGAGAAAGTTGGACATCGCCTACGGCTCGTGTTGCAATTCGCGCGAGTGGCAATGGCCAACTTGTTCACGAGTTTAATACTATACTTTTTCGCATCATATTAAATAATTACCTAAAGATTTTTCTGTTTGTATTAAATTATAACGAATAATTTTTCTATTTGGAAATTGCGGCAGTTCGCTGACAAAAAAACGAATCGTAACCATAGTAACAACTAAACTGTTGAGAACGTAAAATCGTCGTCATGCCATTGGCTGAAACCTGCTGGGCAATGCAAGCGCTATCATTTGATTGGACGTCACCTGTGGAGAAAATGATTCGGCCGAATAATGGACAACTTTCTCAATCAAAAACGATTTAATAACGTTTATATTATTTAATTAGATGCGAAAAAAGATCATATTTACACAGTAAGGGTGAAAAAAGTGGTTGACAATTAGAGCGTGGTGTCATCTGATTAAAAGTAATCGTGAGTATTAGCTGTAACGGCTCGCGGGGTGACTCATGGTACGGCAGAAATGGCAATACAGATTGCAGGCGTGATCTGCTATCTCGGCCGTACCATGAGTCACCCCGAGAGCCGTCACTAACTATTAGTCACTCGTGTGTGTTATCACTATTGTAGGTATTATTAGGTGTTGCCCTTATAATAACTACAATTCAATATTTACTTTTATATGACTAAGAAGTGCACGTTTTATCCTACGGTTAATTTAAAGTGCAAGTTATAATGGTGGTCCAACATGGTGTACTCTTGTTGCTGTTGGATTAAATAATTAGTTTGCGTACTTACGATATTCCTTAGGAACTCCATCTAAGAATACAGACAGTTGGACTTTAGATAAGAAACAAATTGTCATAATTCCCAGCACCAAATAAAAATAGATAATAATACTATCAAATAATAAGACTAGTTTTGCCTTATCAGGACATTTTCAAGAGAATTTGTGTGCCTTACCTATTGAAAATGCTTTAATAACACGAAACTAATTAAAAGTTTTAAATATTACCTTATCAGTGCGTTTGCAGGTGAATTTAAAAATACATTTATTTAATTTTGTTGCTTGCAGAGTTACGAACAGGTTGAATATTCAAATATTCAGGCTATATTTCGTTTTATTGAATTTATTTAATGCTTTCTGCTTTCTAATTTATTTATACATTTATTTCTTATCCATAGAAAATACCATGATAAGATGAAACTAAAGAAGAATTTTAAACATTCAGACTTTTTATTTGGTAGTATTCGTATCTATTTCATATTACTATCCAACTGCCAATATGTAAATATTAAAACAATAATATCAAAAATTGTAATTAATTAATTCTTGAATCTTGGAGGCGTTCACTTCGTGGTACATTTTCAATTTCGATATAAAGAAAACACTTAACTTTTTTATACCACTTTTATTATACTTTACGTGACTAGTTTCAATTACACGGTAATCATTATCAAACTGAGTACTTAAAATACGAAATACAAAGGTATATATACTAAAACTAGAACGCTTCAAAAAGAGGGGTGTACATCAGGTCAACCTGGTCGTTGAGGATGGAAATTCCCGGATTAATTTTTGCCTTGTGAATTTCAAGGGCTTCCAGTAAATCCATTGAAACTAGTCACGTAAAGTAAAATAAAAGTGGTATAAAAAAGTTAAGTGTTTTCTTTATATTGTAATTAATTAAATTTGTGACAACCTCATGATTAACTGTTGCGCGAATGACCTTAGCTGGTGAATCAAAATTTTGTTCGTTAACTTAATGGAAAATTGGTACAAATATTTCCGTTAAGGTTAGAAATCTTTGCTTAGCAAACTCATTTTTAATGAAACCCCAAAGTGGATCGCAATTTTTGTCATCACGAAAATATCGCTTGGATATATTGATGTTACAATTTGGTGGCCTCACCTGGCAAAAAGTACAGATTGAGAAGATTCCAAATTCCCCTCCAGACATTAACTGTTCCGAAGAGGGAGAAGAGGAGGAAGATGTCGGCAACGAACAGTCTGAGGGCGCCGTCTATCCTGTCGCACAGCCACCTCATCACCGGCTGCAGGAGGAAGGCCACGGCCACGGCCGTGTAACCCAAAACCTAGAATATGCAAAAAAATACCAAAGTCAATTACAAATACACTTTTGGACAGGAATTACAACAATAAAAACGTTCACTAATGTATTGAAATATTTAGAAAGACGAAATCTCAGGCTGATAATCAGTGACGGTTCGCGGGTTTTTTTTTTGGGATTATATCCAGAAGTAACTGAATAAAATAACAACATAGAAAGACTAAGAAAAGCCAAGTAAAACCGCAAAAAGTTGAACAGATGATATCAAGCAAACGAGGCCAAAAATTGGCTGCAGAAGGCACAAGGGAGAGGACTTGGAATTATTTTTTGGGATCATATCCAAAAGTAACTGAAAAATAACAACATAGAAAGACTAAGAAAAGCCAAGGAAAACCGCAAAAAAGATGAACAATGAGGGCCAAAACTGCGTATAGAGGAGAAAATCCAGAAGTGAATGACAAGAAAGATGAAAAAAGAAGAAGTAAATTTATTTAATAATAAATTCTACATCATTTGTAGTTGCAAAATTCATGACTATTATAAAAAAAAAACATTATAAAGATGGCAACACTAATAACATGAACATAAGTAGAAAACTTGCATTTAGCTGTTATAAAGGTTGTAAATAATTATTCTCTGGTGAAATTGACCTCAAAATTTTTAAATCTATTCAGAATAAACTTGCTAATATTATCCGATAAAAACAAATGACATATCACAGCTAAAAACAATAGAAAAAGTGCATTCAGCGGTTATAAAGATTGTAAAAAAAATAATCTCTACTGGAATTCTCCTCAAAATTTCAAAAATAATTTAAGAGGAACTTATTTTTGGTATTCCATAAAAAACAAATGACATATCACAGCTAAAAACAAAATGGCAAAACTAGTAACATGAACTTAAGTAGAAAAATTGTATTCAGTTGTTTGTAAAGATTTTGTTTGTTTGTTTATTGTTAACGGGTTGTTACATTGTTTATAAAAAAAATAGGGACACAACGTACAAATTAAAAAGAAATAAAACAGTACAATTTAAAAGTAAAATACTTAAATTAAAAACAATATAAAATCAAGAGTTACAATTTAAAATTAAAATTACAAATACCTAACCAAAAACAATTTAAAAACATTTTAGATCATTATTCTGATTTTTACTGACGAATAAGTGAAAATTCATGAAAATAGTCTACCCAAATACCTATTGGACCAATTTTTCCCAAGGCCATTCAAGGTCATTTAGACCCTTAAAAAAAATAAAAAGTTTTTTGGCAATTTTGGAAACCCAAAAACTCAAAAAAGGTACGGCCAAGGAACAAGAGGTGGCAATACAGATAGGTAGGGTCAGTTGCAGAGACTGCACCTATCTGTATCACCACCTCTTGTTACCTAGGCCGTACCAGAAAAAAACCCCGCGAACCGTCACTGCTGATAATCGAGTTTTATATGATTTATGGTTGATATACTTCTTGATGAACTGAAAACTGAATAAAAAAATCACCATCTATTATGTAAATTTTATGCTTGACATTTATTGATAACAATGCCCTGCGTTTTTTTTAACTGTTTCTAGATAATTTCAGGGTGCAAAATTCAAACTTCAGATTTTGTCCATCAGATCTAGTTTTTGAGATATGCTATATTGGCCTATTTTTATAATAAAATCATCTTATTTTTTACCTTACGTACACTTTATATTTTCAACTAATTTTGTATGATTTCCAAGAGAATTTTGCATTATTTAAACAAATGAACACGAAGCGTTAGATTCAATCTCGTTCATTGATGCTGTAAATTGTGGATCTTTAATAAGCTGGAGGACCATTTTTCAGTTTTTCGGCTTTTTGCCAGGAAATGTACGCGTCAGGCTGGCCAAAACAAAGTCCATCTTCTCAAATTATTTCATTAGCCCCAACTGAATATACAATGCCTGGAAATATAAATTTCTCTCTCGCAACCAAAGGTTCGTCGATTTCGTTTTGTCTTCCTGGAACCATGACATTTTCTGTTATAGCAGTGCCAAAAACATAAAAAGCAGGGGGGTATTTTGAAAATTCACTTTGCTGTCCGAGGAGGTAAACTTCCTCATTTTAACACAAATTACCCACTGATGTTCTTCATACTCGTCATTTTTTGTCATTTTCAAAGGAATTCATAACTTATAAGTTATGACATTACGTTAGCAATATATTTGCCAATTATTGGCGTAAATAATTTTTAAAATTTAATAATAATAATAAACCGCACCATCATTACAATAGCATATTTGCGAGCGACAAAACCATGTCGGTGACAGGATAAGTGATATATGAATTCCATAAACCTTGAAAATAGTGATTACGATTTAAATCTGTTATGTAATTCGCACGCGGATAGAAAAATCATGCAAATGTTGACATGTACGACAATTGTACGTACACACGCAATTTAAGTCGTTGACTGAGTCGGGCGGGTATTCCCAAATTTTTCACTCGAGTTTCAAAAACTCCATTTCATCTGATGAAACCATGATTTGTAAATCTAATTCAATTTTTGTAGAATTTAGTCGACACGCTTTATATATTAAAATTTTTTTTTTTTGCTGGAGTATTACACAATTCGAGAACTAAAATTTTCAAAAATTCGCAACTTTAGAAATAATCGGTGGATTTTCAAAATCTCCATTTAGTTTGATAAAGCGATAATTTGCAAATATGATTTAATTTTTGTAGAAATTCATCGACACGTTTTATATATTTTTTTATTTTTTTGCCCGAGTATTACACAATTCGAAAATTCGCAACTCGTGTATTTTCAAAAATGTACTTAATTTCAGTGGCGGCTTGTGGAACATGTTAGTGGTATAACCACCTATACAATATACCCCCCCAACCCTCTTTTGAAGAAAGAAAGACCGATTTATCTTCCTAGACCAAAGTAACTGGCGAAAAAGGATGAATTATAAAAATTCTTGCTGACCTTGACATTACAGGTAGTGCCATGGCTCTTTGGCTTTATATCACGAGCCGTCCCTACTTGCAAGTATTATTTTATTTGTGACCAATGACCGATTGACTTTGGCATATAATTGCCATTAAATCATAATAGTAAGAATAAGATTATTATTGTTATTATTATTAAGCAAAGTCGTATTTCGTTCGTTGAACAGTATATTTGCCGGGCATTGCCTTCTCCGGAAATTCAACGTTTTTCGTTTTTCGTTTTTCGACTCCTAAACAAATACTCAAGGTAAAATCGTGAGCGTTCCGCGCAATTTGAGTTAATTTTTTTCATTCGCTAATTCACGCCGGATTCGGCTAATTTTCAGTAATTGTACACAGTACATAGCTTATGTAATCGCATTAAGCATTATTATTATTATTATTGGTACGCAAACATACAAAATCTATCACGAAGTGGAATTTCTGTACGGAAACAAAACTAAAGTCACGAGATAATGGTAATTACAAAATTAAAATCGGTATTATGGTATTTTAAAATTAACCTAAATATGATTTTAGATTTTGATAAATCTAATGAAACAATAAAACGAAATATAGCCTAAATATGTGAATATTCAGGCTATATTTCGTTTCTTTAAATTTATTTATTGCTTCTGCAACAAGTGAGGTTGACACAAATTTATTTATTTTAGATTTTGTGAAAATATTTTATTTTTACGGTGGATTTTACAAACATTTATTTTAGCCAGAATTTTCATAAGCCGGTATTATATTTTCAGCTGTGTAAGCGTTCTTTATGTGTATTTTCTGTCACTGAATACATTTTTGAATTGTTATTGAAATGGGGCCTCGAGATGTGGATTTAAAGTAAAAATACATCGAAATTGAAAATAATTTGTTAATAAACGTAACTATTAATCAAAATATATGTAATGTAATCGCAGAACCTAACCTCAAATTATGCATTCCGTTTACCATTTGAAAGATCGTTTACACAGCCGAAAATTTAATACCAGTGTTATGTCATCTTAAGCCAGTTATATTTATATTTATTATCCACTGTTAATCTACAACATTAAATTAAATGCAAGAAAATATTGATGATAAATATCATTATTATTTTATTTAAATAATAATTTATTTATGTATTTATTTAACATAAACGGCAAGAACCCAATACAAAAACGCAAAATAATGTAAATTAAAAACCATAAATATAATACTTAATACTATAATCTATACTAACTTATTTAGTTATATTTAAATTATAATTTATGGTTTAATCAAGCCTACCAGACAGAAAGACCTACTTTCCAGTCTAATGTTATGACGAATTTTAATAATTTGAGCGTTATAAATAGTACTACTATCGATGTGACATACAAATTGCACATCTTTGATAACGGCCGTGTGATAAATGATAAAATAGGTTTGAAATTTAAAATATATTTGCAAAAAAATTAGTGAAACGTAAATAATCTTTTTGAATAATTTAATATCTTTCATCCGTGGCACTATTCTGGAAAACAATTACAATTTTTCTTGTCCACATAAAACTTATCTTGCTTTCCACCATTTGAAAATTATTATTCATTCATGCACGAAATGGAATTATTGAAATGGAGCGTTATTTTCCGGCCACTAATAATTAAGTGTTATTAGTAGATAAAATTCATATTTTGCGGAAGTGGCTTCGTTATACGGTTCTAGTGAAGTCATTATTTAAATACCAAAACAAAAAACCTATAATTAATTGTTTTAATAATTATATATACAATATAATAATAATAATTATATATATAATTATACATCTTTATTTAAAGAAATAAAGCTACAAGTGAGTAAAAGAATGTTAGACAGTATAACAATTTTATTTTTCCTGTTCATTGGCTATCGACCCGCGGTCTTTCAGCCAAATTACATATTTGTGGTCAATATTTTTTTTACCCAATTTTGACATATTAAGCTGATATTATCTTATTCTTAATGAACATTAAATAAAACAGTTTCGTTGTTAATATCACACTTTATTTTTTAATGACTCGAGTTTCGATCATAAGCTGATCATTTGCAAAAGTCTTAGTAAACACTTTACTTGTTTATATGGAAGGGTAACATATTTTTTTGAAGTGTGTTGAACATTTTTTATTTCTCTTTATTTTGACAAAATAAAATGATTTGTGACATTTAATTATTAACTATAATTAATGTCAAAATTGGATAAAATATTGTGAGTTAAGCATGTTTATTCACTAGAAGAAAGTTTAGGTCACGTGAATAAACATTTACTCAACTTAGTGCATAAATATATTTTTTTTATATATTTCATTTATCCCTACTTATAATTCAATATTCGCCGTAGATAGTCAGGAAGTTAGTTTTTTTTTCCAATAAACAATTTGTTTATTAATTGTAGTCCTTGCAAAACAACTCATATCGTAGATTACTTACTGAAAATATCAAATTTGATGAACATATTATAAATTGGCGTATTTATATTTCCGCAATTCTGTACATTACGATTTCTCCGCGTTCGTTAATAATTTTGTTATTTTGTTATTTCGTTAATAATTGGATTCTCGTAATGTTAAATTACTTTCATGTAAACAGTAATGTGAAGTTAATGTCGTCAAATAATTATGCACAAATTGCTACGATTACGCAAATGTTTCAACCAAAGCTTTTGTTACACTGTGTAACATTTTTTGATTTCAACACTAAATATTGTCTGCTTAAGATGAAATTTTAGTGACTATAGCTTGTGACTATTTGAGCTTGTCATTCTGAAACTAAAAGTACTCAAAATTACGATTTTTGTACAAATTATAATTAGAAGGCTGAAAGGCCATTTGAGGAGTTGAACTGCAAAACTCAACTAATCCAATTTTCTGCCAAATCGATTCTTACTGTCCAAACATAGATAAATCCGAAAATGTGTGAATTACCTTTCGAAATCATATTTAAAAATGCGGCTAAACATTAATTTTTTTTTAAGCAACAAATAGACTTCCTGAACGTTTTTCGCGGTTTCTGAACAAATTATAAAAGTGGATTTGTAGAGTTTTGCAGTTCAACTTCTCATTTGTAAAGAGTTTCAATAAAGAGTAAAATTATTTCTTGAATAACTTTCTCACTTATCACTTGGTGAGTAAAATTATACTCAAAATTAATTTATTTTTACTATAATGACAGAAAAAACAACATACCCGAGTTGGAAATAAAATGGCAACGCTCTAAACGTGAATTGGAGTGAAGCGAAATTTGCATCTCAACTTTAGAAAAATTCTCAATATTATTATTATTATAATTAGAAATAGAAAATAAATTTTTATTCTTCAAATTTAACAATAATAAAAACAATGCCAGTAGTAACGTTTTTGTGCTGAACTTTAGTTCTCGCCATGACCCAGTAGGTCTAGCCACCACCGCATTTTCTTTTAGAATCATAACATTGAGTCGTTTTAAACCAGGAATTTGGCCATCTTCCAAGAATGCATTCGGTTTCGAAGGTTTCAAAGCCTCGCCTGTTACCGTGCGGAAACCAACAAAATTAAAAAAAAAAGTTGTAAAAGCGAATATCGCCACTTGGAACCTAAAAGTGTCTTTTGAAAAGTTAGCCAGCAAGAGCATTACAAATTGAAACTTTGAGAAATAAGTGTTACATTGACTACAGAAGTACTAGAATAAATAAATGCTATTTTAACACCAAAAATGGGAAAAACATTGGCTACAGAAGTAATTAAAGATAGAGATCTAAAAATAAATACTATTTTGATAACAAAAAATGGTAAACACATTGACTACATAAGTACTAAAATACAGAGATCCAAAAATAAATGCCATTTTGACACCAAAAATGGTAAAAAAAAATTGACTTCAGAAGTAATTAAAGATAGAGATCCAAAAATAAATACTATTTTGATAACAAAAATGGTAAAAATATTGACTATAGAAGTAACAGAACATGGAGATCAAAAAATAAATGCCATTTTGACACCAAAAATGGTAAAAACATTGACTGCAGACGTAATTAAAGATAGAGATCCAAAAATAAATACTATTTTGATAACAAAAATGGTAAAAACATTGACAATAGAAGTAACAGAACATGGAGATCAAAAAACAAATGCCATTTTGACACCAAAAATGGTAAAAACATTGACTACAGAAGTAATTAAAGATAGAGATACAAAAATAAAAACAATTTTGATAACAAAAATGGTAAAAAAATTGACTATAGAAGTAACAGAACATGGAGATCAAAAAATAAATGCCATTTTGGCACCAAAAATGGTAAAAACATTGACTACAGAAGTAATTAAAGATAGAGATACAAAAATAAAAACAATTTTGATAACAAAAATGGTAAAAACATTGACTATAGAAGTAACAGAACATGGAGATCAAAAAACAAATGCCGTTTTGACACCAAAAATGGTAAAAACATTGACTACAGAAGTAATTAAAGACAGAATCCAAAAATAAATGCTGTTTTGATAACAAAAATGGTAAAAACAGTGACTATAGAAGTGACAGCACATGGAGATCAAAAAATAAATGCCATTTTGGCACCAAAAAGGGCAAAAGCATTGTCTACAGAGGTAATTAAAGATAGAGATCCAAAAATAAACACTATTTTGATAACAAAAATGGTAAAAACATTGACTATAGAAGTAATTAAAGATAGAAATCTAAAAATAAATGCTATTTTGATAAAAAAAAATGGTAAACACATTGACTAGAGAAGTAATTAAAGATAGAGATCCAAAAATAAATACAATTTTGATAACAAAAATGGTAAAAACATTGACAATAGAAGTAACAGAACATAGAGATCAAAAAATAAATGCCATTTTGACACCAAAAATGGTAAAAAAAATTATCTACAGAAGTAATTAAAGATAGAGATCCAAAAATAAATACTATTTTGATGACAAAAATGGTAAAAACATTGACTATAGAAGTAACAGAACATGGAGATTAAAAAATAAATGCCATTTTGACACCTAAAATGGTAAAAAAAATTGACTTCAGAAGTAATAAAAGATAGAGATCCAAAAATAAATACAATTTTGATAACAAAAATGGTAAAAACATTGACTATAGAAGTAACAGAACATGGAGATCAAAAAATAAATGCCATTTTGACACCTAAAATGGCAAAAACATTGACTACAGAAGTAATTAAAGATAGACATCCAAAAATAAATACTTTTTTGATAACAAAAATGGTAAAAACATTGACTATAGAAGTAACAGAACATGGAGATTAAAAAATAAATGCCATTTTGACACCAAAAATGGTAAAAAAAATTATCTACAGAAGTAATTAAAGATAGAGATCCATAAATAAATACTATTTTGATGACAAAAATGGTAAAAACATTGACTATAGAAGTAACAGAACATAGAGATCCAAAAATAAATGCCATTGTGACACCAAAAATGGTAAAAAAAAATTGACTTCAGAAGTAATAAAAGATAGAGATCCAAAAATAAATACTATTTTGATGACAAAAATGGTAAAAACATTTACTATAGAAGTAACAGAACGTGGAGATCCAAAAATAAATGCCATTTTGACACCAAAAATGGTAAAAAAAATTGACTGCAGAAGTAATTAAAGATAGAGATCCATAAATAAATACTATTTTGATGACAAAAATGGTAAAAACATTGACTATAGAAGTAACAGAACATAGAGATCCAAAAATAAATGCCATTGTGACACCAAAAATGGTAAAAAAAATTGACTTCAGAAGAAATAAAAGATAAAGATCTAAAAATAAATACTATTTTGATGACAAAAATGGTAAAAACATTGTTTATAGAAGTAACAGAACATGGAGATCAAAAAATAAATACCATTTTGACACCAAAAATGGTAAAAAAAATTGACTTCAGAAGAAATAAAAGATAAAGATCTAAAAATAAATACTATTTTGATAACAAAAATTGTAAAAAACATTGACTATTGAAGTAACAGAACATGGAGATCAAAAAATAAATGCCATTTTGATACTAAAAATTGTAAAAACATTGACTATAGAAGTGTCAACTACCACTAGATGAAAAAAAAAACAGCTATGAAAGATTTTAACAGTGGCATCAGAAAATAATGAAATAGAAAAGGAGACAGTAATTCAATTTAGTCAGAAAAAAAAACGTGACGTTACATTAGAAAAAAAGATAAAAATAAAATTGCTAGGAATTACAATTGTTTTCCATTTTTTTTGGAAACGGAAAATGTGCAGAGTTCAGATATTGGTTCGGCAGGTTAACACAAATTTAAGGAGTATTTCGACTATTTACATAATTATATTTAGAGGAAAGTAAACAAGGATAAAGAAAATGTGCCGCTTTTCCTTTACTTCCACCTTTTCGATTTTCCCTGTAGATGACGTTAAAAACGTTACCAACGCCTAGACATTAAATGAAGGAATTTTGCTTATTTTTTGCACTCCTTCGACGATTTGATAAAGAAAATGTGTCACTTTTCCTTTACTTCCACTTTTTCCATTTGCCCTGTAGATGGCGTTAGAGACGTTACTAACGCGGCACAAGAAAGCCATTTAGTGATAATCGCACCTCAATTCTCGTTAAATTAATTTGTTATATGAAGTGGTTTTATTGTTGTCGGTATAAAAGGATTGTGATCTCAGGACTTCTACATGTTGTATGTGTGTGTGTTAAAGTGTGTCTATAAGACGTAAAGATAATGGTCAATTTCCGCACGTTCTCATGCTCAGCACGCAATCGCGCCGACTATTTACGAATTAATGTTTCTCCGTCGCAGAGATAAAAAAAAAATGAAATAAAATAACATCACTACACAAAATGTTTAACTTTTTCAAAATGGATAATTCTGTTGAAATTTTGAATTGAAGTAATTATTCAATTTTTTTGTTCGAATTTGCTTATTTCTGTTAAAACTTTGAATTTAAACAGTTTCACGAAAAAAAAAAATATATATTTCCTTACATCTATTTCGCTCTTTTTACAAATAAAAAACAAGTGGAATAAAATAACTTCGCTACAAAATTTTAAAGAAACACTTACTATGTTTTTTACCACAATTTATTTATAAATAAATAAATTAATAAGGTTTATTTACGGATTCTCCATTACAAAAAAATACATAATTAATTATTACTTAAAACTAAAATATTTGATGTATGTAAACATAGTAAGTGTTTTATTCAGTGTTTCTATAATGAATTACCACGTAGTAACGGTCGCAACCATCACCATGACAAAATTTTAACTTTTTCAAAATGAATATTTCTTTTAAAATTTTGAATTTGAAAATTTTCACGAAAATAGGTCTAATCATTTCTTTACACATCTATTTCGCTTTATTTACAAAAAAAAAATTAAACTCACAAGACTGGCCCACGCCGACCAGTGTTCGTCCTCTGGAAAAAGGTAAATGTCTATGAGGACCCAGGCTCCTCTCCACACGAACACCACCAGCGTTCCGACCACCAACACCGAAAAGAGGCAGTCGAGGATGTACAGTGATGTCTTCTGCACCATCTGAAACGAAAAAAAAAAAAGAAAACAGTCAATTCGTTACTTAATAAATGACTATAAAAAGTGGGACTTGTAAAACTTTGGTGCTTACGCTTTGATTGATTGATTTATTTTACTTTTACATTTGCTAAAAATAATTCATGTAAAAAAAACAATGGATTTCACAAACATTTATTTAAGCCGGGTTTTTCGTAAGCCGGTATTATATTTTTGGTTGTGTAAACGTTCTTTATGCGCCACTGTCTGTCGCTGTCAGTCACCGAATACATTTTTGAGTCGTTTAAAAAAAACATAAGTTTGGTCTGTAACTTTGTTATGAGACATCCTGTATAAATTTAAATATTTTTGGGGCGTGCAGCTCACTATTATACACAACTTTTGTATAAAACATTTTTCGAAATTTTGAAAAATGAGCACGTGATTGACCTGAAACACCCTGTATAAAATAATAAATCTAGAAATCAATATACAACTTAATTGAAACTCTGGCTGAATGGACTAGTTTCCTATGCTATAAAAAAAATCTATTTATTATTATTATTATTATTAAATAAATGCATTAAATGTTGCGTTTGTCTTGCATTCATTATTTTCGTTCAGATTTACGTTATTTGTTTATTATTCGATAACAATTAAATTTATGGGAAAAAGAAAACGTGAATCATTGCGTTATCTAACACGTGGGCCATTGGAATGGAATCGAATGAATGACTTTGCTGATACCAATATATGTTAGGAAAATTCCTTCGGTACATTAATCCAGATTGTTTTATGGAGTTTTAATCGAAGCGGTGCAATTAAAAACAAAAGAAATACGCATGGAATTTTGAAAAATGAAAACATAAATTATAAAGAGAAAAAAAACATAAATCAAGCCTGGAATTTTTCAATAAAATTCACATTGATGGTATCATCAACCATATCATAAATTAAGCGATTATAAACACGTGTCACGATACTGACATTCAAAATTTGGAACGCAAAACAATCTTCATAATAATTTTTACAAATAAGCAAAATAAAAAATATTAATTTTGGTGTATGTATCGGTAATCTATATTTAATTACATTTCTCATGCCGAAATAAATTATATACAATCACTCGGTTTGAATTGCAACAAACAAAAAAATGTAATTATTCGGCTCATGTATATTAACGGATAAAAAAATTAGAGTTAAAAATAATAATAATATTTTCAGTCTTTAGCAGCAATACTATAGTTCATAAATTTGAGACTACCTCAATTGTTGCAGATTTATTAAGGGGAGATATACACCCGTCGAAATTTTTTTGCATTATCTTGAAGTATGAATGTTTGATGAAAATTCAATATCTCAATAAATGACGAAGTTACAGCTTTTTTTTTGGCGTCGACTGCGAGGTCATCTGCTACCAGAAGTTATAGCCAGTGGCGGCTCGTGGAATATGTTGATGGTAGAGCCACTTATACAATATACTCCCCCAACCCTCTTTTGAAGAAATAAAGAACGATTTATCTTCCTAGACGAAAGTAACTGGCGAAAAAGTGTTTTAAAAATGAATGCTCAACTCAAAAAAATGCACGTTTAACTAAGAACAATTATAATCCATTTAAAAATTATTGGAATTTAAGAAGTTGATTATATTCTTAAAATATAATAATCAAGAAGTTGTATAGAATTATTTCAGAATTTTTAAACAATTTTTAATTTTTTTAAATTTATTTTAGAAAATGCTCAACTCAAAAAAAATACACGTTTAACTAAGAACAGTTATAACCCGTTAAAAAATTATTAGAAGTTAAGAAGTTGATTATATTCTTAAAATATAATAATTAACGAGTTGTATAGAATTATTTCAGAATTTTTAAACAATTTTTAATATTTTTTATTTATTTTAGAAAATGCTCAACTCAAAAAAATACACGTTTAACTAAGAACAGTTATAACCAGTTAAAAAATTATTAGAATTTAAGAAGTTGATTATATTCTTAAAATATAATAATTAAGGAGTTGTACAGAATTATTTCAGAATTTTTAAACAAGTTTTAATATTTTTTATTTATTTTAGAAAATGCTCAATTTTGAACGCAATTAAAAAATGCACGTTTAACTAAGAACAGTTATAACCCGTTAAAAAATTATTGTAATTTAAGAAGTTGATTATATTCTTAAAATATAATAATCTAGAAGTAGTATAGAATTATTTCAGAATTTTTAAACAATTTTTAATATTTTTTATTTATTTTAGAAAATGCTCAACTGAAAAAAATGCACGTTTAACTAAAAACAGTTATAACTCATTAAAAAATTATTGGAATTTAAGAAGTTGATTATATTCTTAAAATATAATAATTAAGGAGTTGTATAGAATTATTTCAGAATTTTTAAACAATTTTTAATATTTTTTATTTATTTTAGAAAATGCTCAACTGAAAAAAATGCACGTTTAACTAAAAACAGTTATAACCCATTAAAAAATTATTGGAATTTAAGAAATTGATTAAATTCTTAAAATATAATAATTAAGGAGTTGTATAGAATTATTTCAGAATTTTTAAACCATTTTTAATATTTTTTTTTAATTTTAGAAAATGCTCAATTTTGATCGCAATTAAAAAATGCACGTTTAACTAAGAACAGTTATAACTCATTAAAAAATTATTGGAATTTAAGAAGTTGATTATATTCTTAAAATATAATAATTAAGGAGTTGTATAGAATTATTTCAGAATTTTTAAACAATTTTTAATATTTTTTATTGATTTTAGAAAATGCTCAATTTTGAACGCAATTAAAAAATGCACGTTTAACTAAGAACAGTTATAACCCGTTAAAAAATTATTGTAATTTAAGAAGTTGATTATATTCTTAAAATATAATAATCTAGAAGTAGTATAGAATTATTTCAGAATTTTTAAACAATTTTTAATATTTTTTATTTATTTTAGAAAATGCTCAACTGAAAAAAATGCACGTTTAACTAAAAACAGTTATAACCCATTAAAAAATTATTGGAATTTAAGAAGTTGATTATATTCTTAAAATATAATAATTAAGGAGTTGTATAGAATTATTTCAGAATTTTTAAACCATTTTTAATATATTTTTTTAATTTTAGAAAATGCTCAATTTTGATCGCAATTAAAAAATGCACGTTTAACTAAGAACAGTTATAACCCATTAAAAAATTATTGGAATTTAAGAAGTTGATTATGTTCTTAAAATATAATAATCAAGAAGTTGTATAGAATTATTTCAGAATTTTTAAACAATTTTTAATATTTTTTATTGATTTTAGAAAATGCTCAATTTTGAACGCAATTAAAAAATGCACGTTTAACTAAAAACAGTTATAACCCATTAAAAAATTATTGGAATTTAAGAAGTTGATTATATTCTTAAAATATAATAATTAAGGAGTTGTATAGAATTATTTTAGAATTTTTAAACAATTTTTAATATTTTTTATTGATTTTAGAAAATGCTCAATTTTGAACGCAATTAAAAAATGCACGTTTAACTAAAAACAGTTATAACCCGTTAAAAAATTATTGGAATTTAAGAAGTTGATTATGTTCTTAAAATATAATAATCAAGAAGTTGTATAGAATTATTTCAGAATTTTTAAACAAGTTTTAATATTTTTTATTTATTTTAGAAAATGCTCAATTTTGAACGCAATTAAAAAATGCACGTTTAACTAAGAACAGTTATAACCAGTTAAAAAATTATTGGAATTTAAGAAGTTGATTATATTCTTAAAAAATAATAATTAAGGAGTTGTATAGAATTATTTCAGAATTTTTAAACAGTTTTTAATATTTTTTTTTATTTTAGAAAATGCTCAATTTTGAACGCAATTAAAAAATGCACGTTTAACTAAGAACAGTTATAACTCATTAAAAAATTATTGGAATTTAAGAAGTTGATTATATTCTTAAAATATAATAATTAAGGAGTTGTATAGAATTATTTCAGAATTTTTAAACAATTTTTAATATTTTTTATTTATTTTAGAAAATGCTCAACTGAAAAAAATGCACGTTTAACTAAAAACAGTTATAACCCATTAAAAAATTATTGGAATTTAAGAAATTGATTAAATTCTTAAAATATAATAATTAAGGAGTTGTATAGAATTATTTCAGAATTTTTAAACCATTTTTAATATTTTTTTTTAATTTTAGAAAATGCTCAATTTTGATCGCAATTAAAAAATGCACGTTTAACTAAGAACAGTTATAACTCATTAAAAAATTATTGGAATTTAAGAAGTTGATTATATTCTTAAAATATAATAATCTAGAAGTAGTATAGAATTATTTCAGAATTTTTAAACAATTTTTAATATTTTTTATTTATTTTAGAAAATGCTCAATTTTGAACGCAATTAAAAAATGCACGTTTAACTAAGAACAGTTATAACCCATTAAAAAATTATTGTAATTTAAGAAGTTGATTATATTCTTAAAATATAATAATTAAGGAGTTGTATAGAATTATTTCAGAATTTTTAAACCATTTTTAATATTTTTTTTTTATTTTAGAAAATGCTCAATTTTGATCGCAATTAAAAAATGCACGTTTAACTAAGAACAGTTATAACTCATTAAAAAATTATTGGAATTTAAGAAATTGATTAAATTCTTAAAATATAATAATTAAGGAGTTGTATAGAATTATTTCAGAATTTTTAAACCATTTTTAATATTTTTTTTTTATTTTAGAAAATGCTCAATTTTGATCGCAATTAAAAAATGCACGTTTAACTAAGAACAGTTATAACCCATTAAAAAATTATTGTAATTTAAGAAATTGATTAAATTCTTAAAATATAATAATTAAGGAGTTGTATAGAATTATTTCAGAATTTTTAAACCATTTTTAATATTTTTTTTTATTTTAGAAAATGCTCAATTTTGATCGCAATTAAAAAATGCACGTTTAACTAAGAACAGTTATAACTCATTAAAAAATTATTGGAATTTAAGAAGTTGATTATATTCTTAAAATATAATAATCAAGAAGTTGTATAGAATTATTTCAGAATTTTTAAACAAGTTTTAATATTTTTTATTTATTTTAGAAAATGCTCAATTTTGAACGCAATTAAAAAATGCACGTTTAACTAAGAACAGTTATAACCCATTAAAAAATTATTGTAATTTAAGAAGTTGATTATATTCTTAAAATATAATAATCTAGAAGTAGTATAGAATTATTTTAGAATTTTTAAACAATTTTTAATATTTTTTATTTATTTTAGAAAATGCTCAACTGAAAAAAATGCACGTTTAACTAAAAACAGTTATAACCCATTAAAAAATTATTGGAATTTAAGAAGTTGATTAAATTCTTAAAATATAATAATCAAGGAGTTGTATAGAATTATTTCAGAATTTTTAAACAATTTTTTATATTTTTTATTTATTTTAGAAAATACTCAATTTTGAACGCATCTTTAACCCCGAACAGTTATAACCAGTGGTGGCTCGTGGAACATGTTGATGGTACAGTCACTTATACTGTACACCCCACGCCCTCCTTTTTTGAAGAAAGAAAGAACGATTTATCTTCCTAGACGAAAGTAACTGGCGAAAAATGTTTTAAGTATTTATTAAAAAATGTTTCTGAGCTTGAAACTACAGGTAGTGCCATGGCTCCTTGGCTCTCCATAACGAGCCGCCTCTGGTTATAGCTGTTATATTTATTTTGTGTAAGTTAAAAAAATTCATGATTTACTCATTGACAAACTTTCAAAAGCGTTTTTCTTGAAACCACTCAAAATTTCTCGAAAACCACCGAGCCGATTACCTTGATTTTTTTGTGGTTATTCTGTACATAATTAGCTAGTCTTTGTCGTAGGATTTTTTTTCTTTGTCACTTAGTTTTTTTTTATCGGCAAAATTAGAACTAATTGTTGTATCGAAAATCGCTATGTTATGTTCAAACGCCCGCCATTTTGTCGAAAATCTATATTTTCAAAATCGGCTACGACAAAGACTACATTATAGTATCAACTTTAATAATCTTCCTGGTTTTTTGTTTGTAATGACTTTTAAAGAAACGCCGATGGGTACCGTTTTTATGTTTTTTTTTTTATGGCGCTCCGAAAAAAAAAACATAATACCTACCGACAATTTGGGAATTTTTTCAATAAAAAAAAAGTGGCGATGTGGCCATCATGTAACTTTCTCCGATCAAATTCTAATAGTCAGTTTACTCAAAAACTAAAGAGATTCCGAAAAAAAAACGTTGTTCATTTTGGCATTCTCTGCAATTATGATTTATCTAAAAAAACTAAATAAACAAGGTGGTTTGATTTTTATAGAATGATAAAGCCCAATTATGTCCTAATAATGCTTTTAAAGTTCAAAATCTGCATTTAAGTCAATTTTTTAAAAATCAATACTTTTCGATAATTGAGCATTGAAAATCTCAATTTTTGGGTTTTTGATGGCGATTATCTAGAAAACTAAATAATTAGCGTTGTTTGGTTTTTTTTTCAGAATATTAAAGCCCATTTATTCCCCAATACTGCTATTAAAGTTGGAAGTCTGTATTTACGTCAGTTTTTGAAAAATCAATAGTTTTTCGATATTTGAGCATTGAAAATCGAAATTCTTGGGTTTGATGGTGATTGTCTAAATAATTAATGTTATTTCATTTTTCTAAAGTATTAAAGCCCAATTATTCCCCAATAATGCTGTTAAAGTTGGAAATTTGAATTTAAGTCAATTTTTAAAAAAATACACATTTTTTCGATTTTCGAGAGCTGAAAATTGTAAATTTTGAGTTTGATGGCAATTATCTGAAAAACTAGGTTCTTAACGGGCATGGATATTTTTTTATATTATACAGGGTGTAATGGAACAAAACGGAACATGGGATTTTCAACGTTAATTTCTTATACTGGAATATTATTTTCACTGATCATTTTAGAGGAAACATGTAAATAAATGTTTTATAGAGTCAAAATTCCTGCATGCAGTCATGCCATTATTTATTTATCGATGAAGCAAGAAAGATGAAGAAATGCCCGTTACTAATGCAGTACTTTATTTATAGGGATGAATGCAACAAAACATTTAATGTTTAACATTGTGATTAAAAATCATTAATATACAGAAATAATAATAATAATAAAATTTATTAATGTCCACGGGTTTACAAGTCAAAATGTGAATGTCAGTTAAAATTTAATAAATATATTTTTTTTAATCATTCAATATCCGTGTCGAGTGGCACTAACCAGGGAAGTAGTTTCAATAAGTTATTTGTTTACAGTCTTAGCAAGACTTAATTTTGCATATATTCAGGCTATATTTCGTCTTCATTTAATCGGTGGTATCAACCATGGAAAATTGCCTTTAATTCATCCCTAAGAAAGGATGTAAAAAAAATTGTTTGTTTACTTACCGTAACTCTAAACATAGTGACAACTTCAAAGTAACCCTCTACATGGTCGGTGACCAAAGAACAAGGAGGCGCCGAAACGTTCCTGAGCGCCCGGATGGCGGCGAGAGCGACGACGCCGACCGCCGTGGTGGCCGTCACCGTCGTAAAGTCTTTCTCCGTGTAAAGGTCCAGGATGGTCCACGGCCCTCTCCACCCGTTCACGCACACGAACGCGAAGCACATGGTGTAGGAGCGCGACACCAGATAGTACAGCACCCTGTTCTTGTCCGGGTGAAAATACTCGAAGTAGTGCTGCGTGAGCGCGAACAGCAGATGCCCGAAGACGCCGATGCCGACGGAGATGAGGGCGCTGTGCAGCTCGTTGGAGGGGTAGACGTACAGCCCCATGAGCTCCCAGACGCTGCGCCAGAAGGCGACCACCGCCGGGGCGACGATCGCCGCCGAGAAGACGCAGTCGAGCACGGCGAGGAGGGCGCGGCGCACCTCGTCGTCGCCGCCGGCACGGAGGGTGCCCTCGAGCCCCGCGACGCCGTCCCTCATGTCTCTTGTTGCCTGTTGTTGTTGCGGTTTGTTTATTTACTTTTCCCCCGTGTTCGCCGCCATGCCCGTTTGACGTTTGGTTCGAAGTTGTGGCCCGAGGGAACGGTGCGACTGCCGCCATCGCGTACCTCGCGGCACCCTCCGCGCTTTTTTCGTCGCTTTAGAGGAGGGGACCCACGTCATGGACAATCAAACGAATTTGTTAACTCGCGACCATCAACAGGGACCGCTCTTTTACGCTCGCCGATTTAATCGACGAAAAAATAAAAAACCGCCGCTCAACGTAGGCAACACAAATCACACCTCGGATCTTATCATTATTTTACTTGTTCACTAACTCAACGCTAAAATCTTAAAAGACAAAGTGTCCAGGAATGGTAGACGTCCACAGGGGTGGATGAAGGGTGGGGGACTCGTACCCCAAATTCAAGAATTAATAAACAATGCGAAAATAGTCCTAAGCTTTCAAAATTGCGATTTTGATTTTTGAAAATTGTACAATTGCTAAAATCATTGTTGAACTTTGATAATTAAAAATCAAATTGTAGCTAATTTAGTGTAACTTAATCTTAATACTAAATGAAGATACCTTCTTGTACAATCAATGAAAAACAACATAAAAATTTGTTTTTCAAATTCTGAGCTTCCGAAATTGCGATTTTGATATTTTATAATTGCACAACTGTCAAAATCGTTGTCGAATTTTGGTCATTCCAACATCAAATTGTAGATAATTTAGTATAACTAAATACTAAACGAAGATATTTTTGTAGAATTAATGGAAAACGTCATAAAAAACTCATTTTTCAAGACCTATATGCATACTATGTGAAAACAAACCGGCAACAATCGAAACTTGAGTTCCGAGAACGAAAATTGCATACAACGATTTGAAGAATTAAAAAAAAATAATCATATTGTTTTCAGCCGGAAAATATCAACTATTTTGTAGCAAAAAATAATCAATCGTGAAATTTTGTGGTATGTCAAAAATAAATTATTTGTTAGTAGATTTGGATGTTTTAATAGTATATTATTAAACGAGTGAGAAAGTTGGCCATTGCCACGAGGGTGAAGTTTGCTATTTGGAAATTGCGGCAGCTCGCTGACAAAAAACGAATCGTAACCATAACAACCGTAACAACTAAACTGTTGGGCAATGAAACCGCTATCATTTGATTGGACGTCATCTGTTGAATAATGAAACCGGTATTATTTCATTGGACGTCACCTGTGGAGAAAATGATTCGGTCGAATAATGGACAACTTTCTCAATCAAAAACGATTTAACAATGTTAATATTATTTAATAAGATGCGAAAAAAACAATTCTGCCAGTGATGCAAATTTCTCGTTTCCCAATTTAAGTTTCCCGAGAGTTGCCATTTTGTTTCCAGCTGGGAAAAGACAACTGTTTTGTGGTATATCAAAGATGCATTATTTCTAAACGAATTTTGAAATTTTGTCCACCAGCAATATATTATTTTTTATAATCACTGAATAACACTTAACATGTTATTTACTACCTTTTTTACTTTCTCCGTTACGAAGTAAGAGAAAGTATTGTGATCGTGATTTTTTTTCAAATTTTTTTTTTACGGAAATATCCGTTTTGGGGTCTCTAGATGCCATTTCAACAATTTCTGGAAAAAAAATATTTGTGTCTGTGTGTTTGTGTGTCTGTGCGCGCTGTATCTCAAAAACTAATAGAGCAATTGATATGAAACTTTGAACATTCGTCTATATAATCCGAAGAACTGAAAAGCTTTTGGTGAAATTTCGTACACCGGAAGTGGGTGATTACCTTAACTGTTTTTTGTTTTTTGCCAATATTTTCTTAAATATGAAAAATATCACAAAAACATTTAAACAAACTTCGAAGACAACAAACAAATGAAAATCATTTGTTTAAAAACATTTTTCATAAAGTCAGTTTTATTCGAGAAAAAAATGTATTATAATTTTTTTAATTTTTGGTTTATAATTATAAAACGATAATAGTTACAGCAAATTTATGTTAATTATAATTATAGAGAATGCTAAAGTGAACAACTTATAAAGAATAAGTTTTTTTCGAAATCCCTTTAGTTTTTGAGTAAACTGAGTTTTTGAATTTGAAGTATAATTTTTTCATCTTTCATAATTTTGACGTTTTAAACGTCAGTTTCATCCAAGTCCACAAAACACTCGATGTACATTTAAATTGAAAATAAACCATGAAAGCGTAAATATAAATGATACCATCAAGTCGGAGAAAGTAACATGATGGCCACATCACCATTTTTTTTTAATATTAGCTATACACACATAGTTTCACGACTTAACTTTCGACGTTCGACGGTCATTATCACGTAGTAACGGTCACAACCATCATCATGATTATTTTTTAATTTTTAAAATTACGAGATTTAAAATCACACGGCTACCAAAACGGCAACCGTACAGGTTTCAAGACCATGTTCGGTTTAAATTGATAGCCGTACACACAACCGATCGCAATTAAAAAAAAAAAAACAGACTTTAACACTCTAACAGTGCAATTCCTATGTGGCACTCCATGCCACCTGTAGACGCACGTCTAATGCTTAAGAACAATCGATTCCGTTAGATTTAATTATGGTACTTGGAGCAGTGGCGGTTTCAAAGGGGGGGTAATCGGGTAATTACCCCCCCCCCCTCTTAAGAATTTTTCACTTATCAATTTTTATTGTTAAAAATTACCAGTATTCCATATTCCAAACAAATAATATAACCGGTAAATTTTTCCAACGCTTTAAAACGATGGAAAAGGATAAGGAGATTTCACTGAACAGGTGTATGAGAGCGGAAGCACCAGTTTTATTTATCTTTTTTTTTAATTACCCCCCCTAGACTAGTTGGCTGGAAACGCCCTTGACTTGGAGTGCGCCAAACGCGCTGCGCCAGACGTGCGATATTTATATTATAGCACGTATTAGTCTCCGAACATGGTTACCAAACGATAACCGTGCATGGTTTTAAAGATCAGATTTTAATACCACATCAGGTTACACTTGGGTGACCGTAAATGGTTACCAAAATAATACGACGTACACATTCACAGATCGGTGAACGATAATGTTCCTATTTTTTGCTTCATTCATTACATCGTTACAAAGTGTGCGGCGCACTTAGACGCCCGGATTATAATCGCGTCAAGAATTTTATCAGAGAAAGAAATATTTGTTGGTGTTTCATCTGTACTCACTGATACGGTTTTATAAAGCGATTTTTACTTTCTCCGTTACGAAGTTCGAGAAAGTATTGTGATCGTGATTTTTTTTCAAATTTTTTTTTACGGAAATATCCGTTTTGGGGTCCCTAGATGCCATTTCTGGAAAAAACAGAACGACCTCGTGGTCGTGGGTTCGAATCCCATCCGTGCGTCTGGTCAGCAATATAATGCTCGCCCACATACAGCAAGGGTAACAATAGAGTGTTTAGAAGAAGGTAACGTTGTAGTGCTTCCATGGCCTTCTCGTTCACCAGACCTTTCGCCCATCGAACATGTTTGGGATATGATGGGCGTCAGACTAGGAAATTTACACTTTGGACGAACTTCGTTTGCGGATTCAGGAAGCTTGGGATGAGCTACCCCAAGAAGATATTGATCATCTCATTCAAAGCATGCCGAACCGCGTGAATGAGTGCATTAGAAACAACGGAGGACCGACTTATTATTAAAATAAAATGCTTGTGTAAGTAAGTTTTTCAACTGAAATTTCGATCGTTTACTTGAGACATTCAAACACAACTTCTGTGAAATTTTGATTAAAATCTGACCATAATTTCTTGGTGTTGCATTTTTCATTCAAACTATAGGTATATCTGGGTTAAAGAGCTTTTAATGTTATAATAAAAAAAACAATTTATTTATGTAATGAGCAAAACCCTTTGTCATAAATATTACACTAAGCAACCTAAACCCTAACTTAATCCTCATCCGAAGCCAAATCCCTGAGCAACAGCAAATCTTGATCCTGCGCATTCCCAATCGTTTCCTCATCCTCGCGCTCGAACAACTCGTCGTTACCGTAAACGTTCAGGTGTATAATCATCTTCCTCGGCCTCCTCCTCCCGTTGCCCACGAACCTGGGATTCGCGTTCGAGGTGAACCCGTAGAAGTTCTGGTGATTGACGTCGTTGGCCATCGGAAAGATGTTCAAACTCAACGTCAGCGCTTTCGGTTGCCGCTTGGCCACCTCCTGCGGCCGGGTTTCGGGCTTTTGCAGCGACTGCGAGGGCAGCAGGTTGGTCTTGATCTCCTTCCAGGAGGGCGGCGCGAACCGCAGGTTGGCCGTCGCCATCAGGTTGATGTCGCTGGGATCTTTCGGCTTGTAGGGGAAGAAGGGGTCGTGGTGTTTCGGAAAGGTCGCCGCCGGTTTCCTCGGAAGATCGTAGTTGGGTCGCTCCGCGGATATGTAGTTGATGATGTCTTGGATGTTCCTCGGGTATCCGGGTCGGGCGTAGTTTTGCAACTGGGGGAGGATCGAGGAAACCTTCTCGGTGGGCAGCGGGATGAAGCTGGCGGGGGACGGACCGCGGATGTGGTTTATGAAAGGGCTGGGCGGTTGCTTGATGGGAATTCCCAGGTTCATTCCCGAGACCAGTTTTTCAGGTGTCAGGGTTACGTTGGAGAATTCCGTCGTTGTCGATTCTTGTTCGGTTATTTGTTCTTCTTGTATTTCTACTGTTGTTGCTGTTGTTGCATTGTTTAAAGGTGCGTTTTTCAGAAGGAATATGCATAAGTAAAATACCTAAAAATAAAATAACTTCAATAAATAGAGCTAGCAGTGACGGCTCGCGGAAGGACTTATGGTACGGCC
Organism: Ocypus olens; assembly: GCA_910593695.2. Taxonomy (NCBI): domain Eukaryota; kingdom Metazoa; phylum Arthropoda; class Insecta; order Coleoptera; family Staphylinidae; genus Ocypus; species Ocypus olens. The sequence continues at coordinate 59,030,989 of OU343053.1, forward strand.
GAGGTAGCAGAGGTAGTATACTTCGGTCAATGGATATTTACGTGCACATCATAGATAGATGAACATTTCAATGCGTTTACTCTCTCTACGATAAGATAAATTAGACGCAAACATGTGTGTACGAATGTCGTCCACACGCAAAGATTAATTGATCAAACTATAATACGGTCTGCAACCGACCCTACTTATCTGTATTGCCACATCTGTTACCTCGGCCGTACCACGGCTCACCCCGCAAGCCGTCACTGTTTGCTAGGCTTTGAATTATCGCAAATTTCTCTAACATAAGGGTGGATATACACTAGAGCATTTTCTCGAGCATTTCTATGTAATCTAACGTTCTAACGAATGGTACAATACAGGAAAATGCTCAGTTTCAAAAGCTGTCGTCAAAAGACGTCTGGTTCGTGAGGGTGATCCACTAGAACATATCATAGAGCGGCTCGTTGTTTTGTTACTAGTAAATGCTCTAGTCTATACTCACCTTAAGACAAACAATATAGAGTTCTAAATACACTTTTTGCGAATAGTATGCAAAAACTTAAGACTACTTACCGTGAATAAGATAATCCCAATAGATGTAACGATCACTACAAACTTGGTGGCCGTGGACTCCCTCTTCAAATCGTCGTACTTGTAAAGTCCGAATTCGGAGGACCACCGGCTGCTGCTGCTGGTTGTCGCCGGCATGCTGTCGAAGAACTAACACCCGACACCGCCGAGACCAACCGTTTACTTTGAAGGTCGACGAAAGTGCGACTCGGAAATGAGCTGGGCCGTAAAATGTCGCATTGTGCGCGATCTTCGCGTTTCCCCTGGAGACGAGACAATTGAATAATTGGGCGCGCGCGCTCCGATTGCCGAGGATTGTAGAGTACGACGAGAAGGAGAGAAGAACGATGATCCGGCGATAATATTGCTTTTCCACGAATTATCCGCTCCGTTTCTAATCGACGCCGGTACTAATTTATCGGATCCTTGTGGGATACCGTGCAACGACGATATTTATCATTGAATTAGAAATAAGTCGGTTTATAAATTAAGGTATTAATTGATGAGGCCGTAATTCATATCACTTGTTAAGCCATTTCTTCGCCTGAAGAAGCCACAGTGCGGCGCGAAACAATTGTTGCGTTTAATTTCAACAGTCAACAATAAAAGTTTTTAAAAATGAAGAAAGTGTTTCTACTTTAATACTTTGTATACTGATATATTGTTATTACTCAACATTCATTCGAGATTATAATAGCTTGATTATTTAATTAATTCATTCCAGCAGTTATAATTTTTTGGTCGAATTGCGGAACCTCGGGGGAATTTGATTTTTACGGCTCGAAACAAATATAGAAACACTTTACCCAATTATTAATTACCCAAAATTAATTTAAGATTATAATACCCTGATTACTTGATTAATTAATTCAAGCAGTTAAATCATTTTTTTGGCCAAATTGCGGAACCTCGGAGGATTTTATTTATATACGCAAACGTATCCAACACTTTTAATGTCGTTACAAGTGTCGCCCCACATGATCACCAACACACGAAGACCGAGGATCTATTAGCAGTTAATTACACCATGACGGCTCTTCATCAAACCGGAAAATCGTCGCTTTCCTTTCCCTCCCGCATTCGCACAGATTTATATATTCTAGCTAATGTTGCACTTGCCCTAGTTAATAGGTACAATCGTATCAATTAATTTTGAGCACGGTGCACTTTGATTTCTTTTGCGCGAATGCATGGATTAACTAGAAGCGGAAGGACATGACCGTGAGGGATGCGCCAGTAGTGTCCGACGCCTGTGTGCAGAATTTTAGTTGGCACTCCTGTATCCCGCCCTCCTCCACATAATAAAAAAATGGTGATGTGGCCATCATGTTACTTTCTCCGACTTTATATTTACGTTTTCATGGGTTTATTTTCAATTGAAATCATATTTTAAGTGTGCATCGAGCGTTGTGTAAACTCGGATGAAACTGACGTTTATGGAAAAATTACACTTCAAATTCAAAAATTCTGTTTACTCAAAAACTAAAGGGATTTCGAAAAAAACTTATTCTTTATAAGTTGTTTATTATTAATTGATAATTATTATTAATATAAATTTGCTGTAACTATCATCGTTTCATAATTAAAATCCAAAAATAAAAAAATAAAAAATACATTTTTTTTCTCGAATAACAATGATTTTATAAAAATATTTACATCTCCCATACTCTGTACCCATCCATACTTTCCTCCCTCTCTCTCCTGAACCACACCTGGCTCTTGCCAGCGTCACCATTTCCTCCCTGCCCAGCCCCTTCTCACCCAGGTATCTCGGCAACCTCCCATGCACCTGCCACCTTTCATACATATCATTATACTCACTCTCCCTGATACATCCCTGGCGCTCCTGAATTTCCACTTCCTTCTCCTTCTCTTTCACGCACGCTGCCGCATTCCTTCCACTCTTTATCCAATCCTTCGCTTTGGCTTCCGACAACCCCACCCTCTCATACATTCTCTTTCGCTCCATTCTCCATTTGTACTCTCCTACACCCACACATGTTTCCCACACCTCTTTCACCAGTCTCTCCTCCTCTAATTCTCACAACCTCATCTCATATCTAACCACTCTCTCCATTGCCACACTCTGCATATTCCCTCTATTTGTTTCCTGAAGCAGTGGACTCTTCCACCCCCAACATACGCTTCAAGAACCACCGTTGCTCTCTCTCCACACATTCATACCCCTTCGTTCCCCATACTTCCACACCATACATTAAGATCGTTCTCACACATGCGTCCCACAATTTACATGCCATTCTAAAATTGTTTTCCATCCATTTTCCCCACTTCCCCCAAACCATACCCCACGCTTTCCTTGCCTTACCCTGCATCCATTTTAAGTGTTCCATGTACCCTCCCGTACCTTTAAAAACGAAACCCAGGTACTTGAACACCTTAACCCTCTCCACTCTCTCACCCTTCCACTCTATTTCTCTCACTCTTCCCTCCCTTCCTTTATTCCTAAATCTCATCCACTTCGTTTTCTCTACATTCACACACAGCCCTATCTTATCCATATACCTCTCCGCTCTCTTCAACATATCCCTCCTCCCTTCCCAGTCTCTCGCCATTAACACCATATCATCCGCATACGCCAACATCCATACCTTGCTTCTTCCAACCACCACCCCACCCGCTTGTCCTTTCCTCAACACTTCTTCAAACTCGCTCATATACAAGTTAAACAGCAAAGGACTCAGCGGGCAGCCCTGCCTCACCCCCATCCACGTTCTAAATTTCTCCGACACTTCCATTCCCACTTTCGCTACCGCCCACGTTTCTTCATACATTCCTCTTATCCACTATTTTCAAGTAAAAGATGTTCATTTCTTTGTTGTCTTCAATGTTTATTTCAATGTTTTTGTGATATTTTTAATTTTTAAGAAAATGTTGGGAAAAAAACAAAAAACAGTTAAGGTAAACACCCACTTCCGGTTTACGAAATTTTACCAAAAGCTTTTCAGTTCTTCAGATTATCAAATAAAATGGATGTTCAAAGTTTGATATCAATTGCTCTATTAGTTTTTGAGATACAGCGCGCACAGACACACACACACACACAGGAGCTCTAATCACTAGACCACGGTGACCCCACGAAAAATGTTGTCTGTGATTTTATGTTTTAATCGCTTGATCTAGAAAAACATATTCGAATCTCAGGCAATTTTCAAAAATTGCAATCGTGATTTTGAAGATTTTTTCGCCGTATATGAACGTTAATAGCTGGTTTCAACAAGACGGTGCCACACATTCTTATTTCAACAATAAGGTGCCACATATCAAACAAAACGACCGATCAATGCAATTAAAGCCTAATTTCATTAAGATTGTATGCCATTCAGCTCGTTAGCCTTTCCTGTTGTTGTTTTTTTTAAATATAATTAAAGTCAACGCCAATAATCCAGAGACGAGAATTAAGCGATTGAAAACCAAAAAAAAAACTCACCTCAACCCGAAATCTGGTGGGAAAATCGTAGACCTCGTATGCCATGGAGCTCGTTAGTCTTTCCTGTTGTTGTTTTTTTTTATGACTAAAGTCAACGCCGATAATCCAGAGACGAGAATTAAGGGACTGAAAACCAAAAATAAAAACTCACCTCAACCCGAAATCTGGTGGGAAAATCGTAGATCTCATCATGATCCCTATCCAACGCGATCACAAACGGAGCACTCGTGACGTTCCTCAAACTCTTAAAAACCACCAGCAACAGCGTGCACACTATAGTCAAATAAATGGTCGCCTTCAAATCATTGTCGGGATAAGCGTTTCCCAGTTCGTCCGTATCGATCCCGCAAAGATCGTCGAAAATTATAAAACCCGCACGCCACGACATGTTACCGATAATGTTGAAACAGTAGATGTACAGTTTCGCGAGCCCCTTCCAGCCGTGCGACCTCCTGTAGCGAAACCTGCACCTCCGCACGTTATCCTTGAGCACCCCCTTGATGATGGTGCAGCCCAGGTAGATGGCGTTCGAGAACAGGAACGTCTCGTACTCGGGGAAAAAGTCCACGTACACGTCCATCTGGCACCACGTACCCCTCCAGTTGGCGACGATGAGGGGCGCGACGACGAACAGCGACAGGAACACGTCGCACGTGAAGAAGAGCCGCTTCTTGTGCTTCTTCTGGTCCTCCTCGCACTCCTCCAGATAATAGAGCTTCCCCGTCTCGATCAGTCTGACCGACTTCTTGTGGTGTGGTCTGAGCGGTTCCTGGTCGGAGCGCATCTCGGAAATTTCTGATCCCAACACATTGGCGACAGCCTGAAAACGTGTCTTTCGAGTGGCGCCGGGCACCGCGGTAATTGCGCTAATTCGGCGGTAAAGTGTTTGCGCAAGAGTTTATCATCAACGGGGCATAAAAAAGTAAGGACGTAGGTGCGTTGCATTTCCTGGCGTTCGCTGTTTGGCGAAGTGATTATTGCGCGAAAAATAGTCGACTATAATTAGAATGGCCTGAGGTTGACCGAGAAGAATTATCACGTTTCCTGACCTGACGTAAAAAAAAACTACGGTGGCGTTCAACTTTTCTGTGTACGTCTTCGATCTCTATCATTCGATAAAAAAAAACGGACGTACAAGTATGTTGAATATGGTACCCTCCACGGAACGATTCTAGGACCACCTTTATTCATACTATACAATCTCTATCATTCGGTAAAAACAGACGTACAAATATGTTGAATATGGTATTCTACAAGGAACGGTTCTAGGACCACTTCTATTTAAACTATACAATCTCTATCAATCGGTAAAAAACGGATATACAAGTATATCTATGGTTAGTGAATATGGTATGCCCCAAGGATCGGTTCTAGGACCATTCCTATTTATTATGTAGGAAGCTTCTAATTCGTTACACGTGTAAGTGCCGCCAACCTCAATCCGTTATACGTGCTTTTATATGGAATAAAACATTTTTTTACTTATATATTTGTTATACAAAGTGAAAAGTGTTTTATACTACTTCTATTCATACTATAAAATCTATATCATTCGGTAAAAACGGAGATACAAGTATGTCCAAGGTTAGTGAATATGGTATCCCCCAATTATCGATTCTAGGACCACTTCTATTTGTTATGTAAGAAGCTTCTACTTCGTTATACATGCTGTTATATGGAATAAAACACTTTTTACTTTGTATAACATCAAAGTGTTACAAGGTGTGAGCCACAGAATTTTGTTTCTGAGTTGGCCATGCCATGCCTGAGAGAGAGAGAAACATAGCAGTCATTATCTGAGATTAATTTATTTTTGTAAATCTAATTCAATAGTCACATGATGTAATAATATGCGACATAATAAAAAAATTCCATAGATTGTAAAAATTTGATTTTTTTTGTAAAATATAAATTGCGCCAAAAGGGTAAATACTCCGTTCTCTATAAATAGAAATACTTTACGCCCTTACAATTGCACAACACTTTTTAACAATAATATTTACACTGAAATTAACAAATTCAATTCAAACCATTGGCGGCTCGCGGGGTAACTCATGATACGGCCGAGCTAGCAGAGGTAGTAATCAGTGACGGTTCGCGGGATTTTTTTTTTGGTACGGCCGAGGAACAAGAGGTGGCAATACAGCTAGGTAGAGTCGGTTGCAGAGATCTGTATTACCACCTCTGCTGTCTCGGCCGTACCAAAAACATCCCGGGAACCGTCACTGGTGGTAATACAGATCTACCTACCTATCTGCTACATCGGCCGTACCATGAGTCACCCCGCGAGCCGTCGCCGATTCAAACTACCTTGGGAGCGCTAAAAAAAACTATATATAAAAACAATTGCTACAGACTCAAAACTTTACAAATTTACTCGAAATTTATTTTTCTTCGTAATTCAATCAAAACCTAAAAAACTTCCTTTATAAGATTTTGCGATAATCGGGCGCGGACACAGTTGAAGTTGCTCAAAATCGGATTGCTTTAACAAGAAAAAAAAATGTCAAAAAATCAATTCTGGCAATATTGGGTTAGAGTCCTTAATCTTAGGGTAAAAGTACATTTACCTTAAGATTAAGGTCTGTAGCCACTCTTGCTGGAACCACATATTTTTAACCAGAATCAAAGAATCGAAAAAAATGTACTTTGATTATGATTCTAGCAATACTGGACTAGAGTCCTTAATCTTAGAGTAAGAGTAGATTTACCTTAAGGTTAAGGTCTGTACTTCAATCTTGCTGGAACCACGTTCTTTTAATCAGGATTAAAGTATGAAAAAAAAAGAACTTCGATCATGATTCTAGCAATATTGAACTGGAGTCTTTAATCTTAGATTAAGAGTAGATTTGCTTAAAATTAAGGCCTGTACCCCACTCTTGCTGGAACCACATTTTTTAATCAGGATTAAAGTATGAAAAAAATTGTACTTTGATTATGATTCTAACAATATTGGACTAGAGTCCTTAATCTTAATGTAAGAGTAGATTTGCCTTAAAATTAAGGCCTTTACCCCACTCTTGCTGGAACCACATTTTTTAACTAGGATTAAAGTATGAAAAAAATTGTACTTTGATTATGATTCCAGCAATATTGCACTAGAGTCCTTAATCTTGGAGTGAGAGTAGATTTACCTTAAGATTAAGGCCTGTACCCCACTCTTGCTGGAACCAATTTTTTAACCAGAATCAAAGTATGGAAAAAAATTGTACTTTGATTATGATTCTAGCAATACTAGACTAGAGTTCTTAATCTTAGAATAAGAGTAGATTTACCTTAAGATTAAGGCCTATACCCCACTCTTGCTGGAACCACATTTTTTAACTAAGATCAAAGTATGAAAAAATTATAATTTGATCTCGATCAAAAAAATTGATTCTAGCAAAATTGGATTAGAGTCCTTAACGTTAGGATAAGAGTAGATTCACCCTGATTATTGTCTGTAGCCCACTCTTGCTGGAAATACTTTTTTTAACTAGAATAAAAGTATGGAATAAAATTGTACTTTGATCACGATTCTAGAAATATTGGACTAGAGTCCTTAACTTTAGGACGAGAGTAGATTTACCCCAAGATTAATGTCTGTAGCCCACTCTTGCTGGAACTACATTTTTTTATAAGGATCAAAGTTTTAAAAAAATACAATACATTTTACCTAAAAAAATATTCCATCACACGATTCTGCGATAGTAATGAAAGAACAAAGTTTATAGTCATTTTGAAATTGCTCACATTCCGATTGCTTGAAAAAAAATAATATAAAAACAATTGAAAGTATGAAAAAAATTGTACATAGATTACGATTCTAGCAATATTGGACTAAAGTCCTTAATCTTAGAGTAAGAGTAGCTTTACTTTAAGATTAAGGCCTTTACCCCACTCTTGCTGGAACCACATTTTTTTTAACCAGGATCAAAGTATGAAAAAATTGTGTGTGTTGAGTCCTTAACCTTAGGGTAAGTGTAGATCGACCCTGATTAATGTCTGTAGCCCACTCTTGCTGGAACTACGTTTTTTAACCAGAATCAAAGTATGGAAAAAAATTGTACTTTGATCACGATTCTAGAAATATTGGACTAGAGTCCTTAACTTTAGGACGAGAGTAGATTTACTTCAATATTAATGTCTGTAGCCCACTTTTACTGGAACTATATTTTTTAATCAAGATTAAAGTATGAAAAAATTGCACTTTGATTATGATTCCAGCAATATTGCACTAGAGTCCTTAATCTTGGAGTGAGAGTAGATTTACCTTAAGATTAAGGCCTGTACCCCACTCTTGCTGGAACCACATTTTTTAACCAGGATTAAAGTATGAAAAAAATTGTACTTTGATTATGATTCTAGCAATAATGGACTAGAGTCCTTAATCTTAGAGTAAGAGTAGATTTACCTTAAGATTAAGGCCTGTATCCCACTCTTGCTGGAAACACATTTTTTTGTAACCAGGATCAGAGTATGAATAAATTGTATTTTGATCTCGATAAAAAAAAATGGATTCTAGCAATATTGGGTCAGAGTCCTTAGCCTTAGGGTAAGAGTAGATTCACCCTGATTAATGTCTGTAGCCCACTCTTGCTGGAACTACGTTTTTTAACCAGAATTAAAGTATGGAAAAAAACATTGTACTTTGATCACGATTCTAGAAATATTGGACTAGAGTCCTTAACTTTAGGACGAGAGTAGATTTACCCCAAGATGAATGTCTGTAGCCCACTCTTGCTGGAACTACATTTTTTAATCAGGATTAAAGTATGAAAAAAAATTAACTTTGTCATGATTCTAGCAATATTGAACTAGAGTCTTTAATTTTAGATAACGAGTAGATTTGCCTTAAAATTAAGGCCTGTACCCCACTCTTGCTGGAACCACATTTTTTTTAACCAGAATCAAAGTATGGAAAAAAAATTGTACTTTGATGACGATTCTAGAAATATTGGACTACAGTCCTTAACTTAAGGACGAGAGTAGATTTACCCCAAGATTAATATCTGTAGCCCACTCTTGCTGGAACTATATTTTTTATAAGGATCAAAGTTTGAAAAAAAAAATACAATACATTTTGATTCATAATTTAATCAAAACCTAAAAAAATATTCCTTCACACGATTCTGCGATAGTAATGAAAGAACAAAGTTTATAGTCATTTTGAAATTGCTCACATTCCGATTGCTTGAAAAAAAAATATAAAAACAATTGCTACAAGCTTGAAACATTCCAAATTTACTCAAAACACATTTTGCATTGTAATTCAATCAAAACTTAAACAAATTCCTTCATAAGATTTCGCGATAATCACGCGACAACACATTTTAAAGTTGCTCAAATTTCGATTGCTTAAAATAATATAAAAACAATTGCTACTAACTTGAAACTTTCCAAATTTACGCAACAGACATTCTGCTTCATAAATCAATTGAAACTTGAGACGATTTCTTCATTACGTTCTGCAGTAAACGCTAGCCTGTAACCATGGTAAAATTGCACAAACTCTGTTGATTTGAAAAAAATACGGAAACAATTGCCATCAGCGTGAAACTTTTCAAATTTGCTCCAAAATAATTTAGCTTCATAAATAAATAAAAAAACTGAGAAATATATTGATTAGATTTTGTGATTATCATCCAAAAACACGACTCTTGGGTATATTAAAGTTGCTCAAATTTTTGTTGGTTTTAAAAAATATAAAAACAATTGCTATAAACTTGAAACTAACCAAATTTACTCAAAATATAATATGCTTCATAAATCGATCAATAATTAACTTTAGATTTTGCAATTCTCACCTGACAACATGGTTTGTAGTCATATTGAAGTCGCTTAAATTACGTTCGTTAAAAAAATTAAAAAAAAAATTGAGATGTCATTTTTTTTTATCAGGAGTTAAAAGTTGTTTCATTCCAAACCGATTTTGTAGTTTTAAAGCTGATTCTGGTGGAGATACATTTTTTACAAATTTTCAAATTACCAAATGCAGTTTTTTTGTATAATTTAATGCTTTCGTCGCAGCCATTTCGTTCCCAGCCGTGAGATGTTATTTGTTTTTATTGAGTGTTGAAAGTAGTTTTGTAGTTTTAAAGCCGATTCTGCTGAAGACGATTTTTTTTATAAATTTTCAAATCAACAAATGCAGTTTTTTTTGTATAAATTCATGTTTTGATCGACGCCATCTCGTTCGCAGCTGTGGGATGTCATTTGTTTTTATTGGGTGTTAAAAGTAGCTTCATTCTAAACGGATTTTGTAGTTTTAAAGCCGATTCCGCTGAAGACGATTTTTTTTATAAATTTTCAAATCAACAAATGCTGTTTTTTTTGTATAAATTCATGTTTTGATCGAAGCCATCTCGTTCGCAGCTGTGGGATGTCATTTGTTTTTATTGGGTGTTAAAAGTAGCTTCACTCTAAACGGATTTTGAAGTTTTAAAGCCGATTTTGCTGAAGATGATTTTTTTTTATAAATTTTCAAATCAACAAATGCTGTTTTTTTTTGTATAAATTCATGTTTTGATCGAAGCCATCTCGTTCGCAGTTGTGGGATGTCATTTGTTTTTATTGGGTGTTAAAAGTAGCTTCACTCTAAACGGATTTTGAAGTTTTAAAGCCGATTCCGCTGAAGATGATTTTTTTACAAATTTTCAAATCAGCAAACGGATAATTTCATTTGAAGTTTGAAAATGACAAGCTGCAATTGTCGAAACTATAGTAACTAGTCCAAGTTAATAAAGTGATACCAACAAAGTTATTCGTTTTTATTTGGATAATTTCATGTTTTCATGGATGGCATCTCGTTCCCAGCCGTGGGATGTCGTTTGTTTTTATGTTTTTATTGGGTGTTAGTAGTAGTTTTATTCTAAACGGATTTAGTAGTTTTAAAGCAGATGCTACTGAATTTAAAATTTATAAACTTCAATTCTTGAATTTTTCCGCCAATCTGCAATTATGTGATAACGAGTTTTCCTTTTATAAACAAAATGTCAATTCTTAAATTATTCATGCAACATATATAATTAACATTTAAATGCGATTGAATAATGGATGCAAATTTTATCGCAAATGAATATTCAGAGGGTAAATGTAGGTAGCCCGTCGCAGCAATTATTAATTCTTTGTTTATTCAACTAATTATATACCGTGGCGGATTGAGTTTCGTGAAATTAAAGATTGTTGCAAAGTAAGAACAAACTCTAATAATTTAAATGGTTATGACGTACAACGAAAATTATACTACAAGATAGTGGCGGCTCGTGGATGTTATGCAGCACGAGCGTCAACGAAAATACACAGGATCTATATCAGTGGTTCCCAAACTTTTTTGTCCTACCGCCCCCTTTCCAGAAAAAATATTACTTAGCGCCCCCTGGATTTTTTTTAAATTTTCAAAGCGATTAATGGGATTGGCTATTTGCAATTGGTTTATTTTTTTTGTTGATAAATTGGTTACCGCACTGAACCCACGTTTCACTAAATCTTCTCTTCTTTCTTTTATATTATCGCTGCCCCCTTACAGTTATCCATCGCCCTCAAATCGCTGCAGCACCCACTAGGGGGCGGTGGCGCCCACTTTGGGAATCACTGAACTATATCTACCCGCTTACCTTACGACGAAATCTTGTCGGAAACAAAATGGTATCCTTCCGATCGAGCAGGACGAAAAACGGCACTCCTATCACATTCCTGACAGACTTCAGCACCGCCAAAGCGAGAGTACTGGCGGCGAGCACCAGGTACACCATCGGGACGTTCGTGTTTCCGTCGGTCCTTCCATCCGGGGTGTACGTGATCCCCAACCATCCGTCCAGCATGGCCCAGAGCGAATGCCACTGGAGGATGCAAACGACGGCGAACACGTAGGTGTAAACTCGCGAACAAACCTTGAGAATGATCCAAGTGTCCGCGTACCTCTTTTTCCGCGCGTACGTCTCGTGAAACCGCTCCCTGATCATGCTGAAACTCACGAAAACCGCCAGCGCGAACAAGAAACTTGGATAAACCGGGATCAGCGCGACTTTCAGATCCATCAGTCCCCACGTGCCCCTCCAGAAGAACACCACGAGGGGAGCGATCACGTGGATGGAAATCGTAACGTCCAGCAGGTGCATCCAGCGTTTCCTCTTTTTGTCACCGCCGGGCAAAAACGGTCGGCTTTCCATTGCGATAAAGATAAAAACGTCACGTAATTACAGTAGATTTAATAATAATACTTTTTTATGTTAACAATATATATATGTATATATACTTTGATAATAGTAATATGGTAGATATTAACAGTATGTTCATGCGTATCTATAGTAGATTTTCCCTAGATAGAGACAGAGTTAGTGATTAGGCCTCGTTGTGCTTCATCGACATCACAGCTGAAGAATTTTCCCCCGCGAAACAAATCTAAAACCTAACCTTTTTTTTTTTGATTTTGAACGCACTACTGGTAAACGGGAAAGAATTTGTTGTTGCTGTTGTTGTTGGTGTTGTTGTTGTTGCGAACTGGCGGTTTCATCGCGTTCGCTAGTCTCCCTCTTCCTCGCACTCTTGATTCAATGACAGCGTCGACGAGTACGTTGCGACACACTGTTTTAACAATGAAAATGAAACGACTTTAGTTTATAGAGAGAACGTGTCGTTTATATAATGGCGAAGGTGGCAAATATTTATTTTTCGCACCTAAGTATTGTCTAAGCCGTCTATGGCCGCTATCTAATGGATTATGTGTATTTCGGCATTTTTGTGTGTGTGTACGTGTATTAGAAGGGTAATTGAATCGCGAGGTGTTTCATTGAAATGTACAACTTTGCTAAAATGATCAATGCTAGAGAAGTCTTTATAAAAGTGAAGATAACAAAGGTGGATGCAGTGACGGCTTGCGTGGTGACTCATGGTACGACCGAGGTAGCAGAGGTGGTAATACAGAGATCTGTGTTACCACCTTTGCTATCTAAGCCGTACCATGAGTCACCCCGCGAACCGCCACTGATGGAAAGACTTGTGAAATAGTACTGGAGGAGTACTTTTTTTAAACCACTTATTATGGTTTTAATACTTTTTAGATAAACTATACTTACAAGTCTTCAATGGTATACTTTACAGGAGGGAAAAGGAGTACTAATAAAAAAAAAATTCTTGAAATGTTTTTTTTAATGCGCAAAGAAAAATAAGTAAAAAAAATATGTGTGGTTATATTTAGTTATGTGTAAATATAATTACAAAATGTATGTATTATTATAGGAGAAAGAGATATATGTATTCATATCCAATTACTGTAAATTTAATTTTTGACATGTACTCATTGTGAAAATACACTGAAACTAAAAGTTAAAAGTACTTTTAAGGTACTTACTTAGTTACCAATTAAAGATAAGCTTAGTGGGATCTTATTAGTACTACCAAAGATATTGCCAATTAAGCTCATATTAGTACCATCAAAGAACAACTAACTTCGTTAGTTACCAATTATGGATAGGCTTTGTAGGGGTTTTATTGGTACTACCAAAAATATAAATAAATTACCAATTAATGATAAGCTCTTAGAAGTACTATCAAAGAAAAATCTTGAAGTATTTTAAAGGTACTTCGTTAGTTACCAATTATGGATAGGCTTTGTAGGGGTTTTATTGGTACTGCCAAATAAATAAATAAATTGCCAATTAATGATAAGCTCTTAGAAGTACTTTCAAAGAAAAATCTTGAAGTACTTTTAAGACACTTGCTTAGTTACCAATTATGGATCAGCTTTGTAGGGGTTTTATTGGTACTGCCAAATAAATAAATAAATTGCCAATTAATGATAAGCTCTTAGAAGTACTATCACAGAAAAATCTTGAAGTACTTTTAAGATACTTCGTTAGTTACCAATTACGGATAGGCTTTGTAGGGGTTTTATTGGTACTGTCAAATAAATAAATAAATTGCAAATTAATGATAAGCTCTTAGAAGTACCATCACAGAAAAATCTTGAAGTATTTTAAGACACTTCGTTAGTTACCAATTATGGATAGGCTTTGTAGGGGTTTTATTGGTACTGCCAAATAAATAAATAAATTGCCAATTAATGATAAGCTCTTAGAAGTACTTTCAAAGAAAAATCTTGAAGTACTTTTAAGACACTTACTTAGTTACCAATTATGGATAGGCTTTGTAGGGGTTTTATTGGTACTGCCAAATAAATAAATAAATTGCCAATTAATGATAAGCTCTTAGAAGTACCATCACAGAAAAATCTTGAAGTATTTTAAGACACTTCGTTAATTACCAATTATGGATAGGCTTTGTAGGGGTTTTACTGGTACTGCCAAATAAATAAATAAATTGCCAATTAATGATAAGCTCTTAAAAGTACTTCCAAGGAAAAATCTTGAAGTATTTTAAGACACTTCGTTAGTTACCAATTATGGATAAGCTTTGTAGGGGTTTTATTGGTACTACTAAAAATATAAATAAATTGCCAATTAATGATAAGCTCTTAGAAGTACTATCAAAGAAAAATCTTGAAGTACTTTTAAGATACTTCGTTAGTTACCAATTATGGATAGGCTTTGTAGGGGTTTTATTGGTACTGCCAAATAAATAAATAAATTGCCAATTAATGATAAGCTCTTAAAAGTACTTCCAAGGAAAAATCTTGAAGTATTTTAAGACACTTCGTTAGTTACCAATTATGGGTAGGCTTTGTAGGGGTTTTATTGGTACTGCCAAATAAATAAATAAATTGCAAAATAATGATAAGCTCTTTGAAGTACTATCACAGAAAAATCTTGAAGTATTTTAAGACACTTCGTTAGTTACCAATTATCGATAGGCTTTGCAGGGGTTTTATTGGTACTATCAAAAATATAAATAAATTGCCAATTAATGATAAGCTCTTAGAAGTACTATCACAGAAAAATCTTGAAGTATTTTAAGACACTTCGTCAGTTACCAATTATGGATAGGCTTTGTAGGGGTTTTATTTGTACTGCCAAATAAATAAATAAATTGGCCATTAATGATAAGCTCTTAGAAGTACTTTCAAAGAAAAATCTTGAAGTATTTTAAGACACTTCGTTAGTTACCAATTATGCATAGGCTTTGTAGGGGTTTTATTGGTACTGCCAAATAAATAAATAAATTGCCAATTAATGATAAGCTCTTAGAAGTACTTTCAAAGAAAAATCTTGAAGTACTTTTAAGGTACTTCGTCAATTTCTAATTAAGGATAAGCTTAGTGGGAACTTCTTGGTACTACCAAGTACTCTTATTAGTACCATCATCAAAAAACGATCTTGACGAGACTCACCTCCGCGATGCCGACCCTTCTCGAATGCAAAGTCTGTTCCGGATAGATCCACGGCTTGAAGAGGGGATTCGGCTGCGTCCTCTTCCACGCCTCGTAGCCCTCGGCGGCCTTCTCCAATTTCTTCACCACCTTCGGCGCGAACTTTTGCGTCATCCTGTTTATCAGCCACGAGGGCAGCTTTCCCTTGGGATCGGTTTGCGTTATGTAACCGAGAAAGCAGCCCTTATCGCTATCCGGTCTTATCACGTAACCGGTCAACAATGATGACCCTCTAAAAAGAAAAAAGTTGTTAATTTTTTTTTATTATTCAGCAGCCGCGGGATAGTACCGGAGTGCCTAACTAGTACCCTCCCGAAGGCGCTGTACCGTAGAGAAAACGGAGCCTGCCCAAAGTGCCGAATTTCATAGTACCCACCATGCCCAAAGTGCCGAATGACGCCCAGCGATGTCGCATCGATCGTAAACAAAGCGTCGAAGCCGAATGCTAATCGGCACTTTGGTCATTCGGCAGAATGTCTTCGCACGCACCTACGAGTAAGGCCCAAAATGCCGAATGTACACCCTCACGTAAAAATAATTTTTTAAATTACAAGTTTATCAGGGTTGAATTGTAGTTTTGTTTTAAACGTTTTTACTCGTAGATGCGTGCGACCAAAGTGCCGAATCGGCGTGCTTACTGAGAGGTCGGCGCGAGGACAAACTGTCGAATATCCAAACTGCCAATTCGTATTCGGCTCCGACGCTTTGTTTACGAACGATGCGACGTCGCTGGGCATCGTTCGGCACTTTGGGCATGGTGGGTACTACGAAATTCGGCACTTTGGGCAAAATGCTATCTCGGCCGTACCATGAGTCACCCCGCGAGCCGTCACTCGGATTTTTGAATGTCATAAGAGTAAAATAAATAACATGATTACCTGACGTATCCTTTCTTCGGCGGATACATTTTGTGGTCGACGGAATGGTTGAATATGAGCTTCTCGGTGCCGAAGTCCAGCCAGGACCGCTGAAGGACGAAATCCCTATTTTTAACCGGCGAAGGACAGGCCACTGCGGAACGCGTGAAACAAAGACAGAACGTTATTTATCGATCCCAGTCCTTCCTTCCTTCCTTCCTCGCTTTTCCATTCTTCGAAACTTTTATCATATCCAATTACCGACACGAAAGTTCCGTTTGTATTATTCGATTACACATTATAGTTCGGGTAATACGGTTTTTATCAAATTTTCAACTTTCGCAAAGGGAAAACTCAATTTGTGTGCGAAAATACAACGTCAAAGATTGTAATGTAAATGTGAGTTTTTAATTGTTGCTAAATTCGTCAGTTCGTACTGATAAAGGAATTTTATTTTCCGCACTAAGGCGGGAAATACATTTTTTCTAGAAGTAAAGTATTTTGATAAATTAAGTAGTAGTACTAGTTATAACGAGCCTACAACAAAAATTGATTAGCTATTGAATTGCCTTCAGTGAGGGAATTTTATTTTCCGCACTAGGGCGGGAAATACATTTTTTCTAGAAGTAAAGTATTTTGATAAATTAAGTAGTAGTACTAGTCATAACGAGCCTACAACAAACATTGATTAGCTATTGAATTGCCTTTAGTGAGGGAATTTTATTTCCCGCACTAGGGCGGGAAATACATTTTTTCTAGAAGTAAAGTATTTTGATAAATTAAGTAGTAGTAGTAGTTATAACGAGCCTACAACAAAAATTTATTAGCTATTGAATTGTCGTTAGTGAGGGAATTTTATTTCCCGCACTAGGGCGGGAAATACATTTTTTCTAGAAGTAAAGTATTTTGATAAATTAAGTAGTAGTAGTAGTTATAACGAGCCTACAACAAAAATTTATTAGCTATTGAATTGTCGTTAGTGAGGGAATTTTATTTCCCGCACTAGGGCGGGAAATATATTTTATACGAGTAAATTTCTATATATTACGTGCGTAATATCCGATGTCGTTGTTGGGATTGAGGTAGCCGATCTCGATGGAGGCGACCATGTGCTCGTCCCACTCCTTCCTGTATTCGGGGTCGTGCAGGACGTCGAATATCACGTTGGGACTCACGTTCGGGAATATCGTGTGCACCTTTACCATTTTAAAATTACTATTTTGCGTCAATTTCGTCCATACCTGCGGGCAAAAGAAAACAAAAAAACACATAAACGGCGGCAACTTTGAATTCAGTTTCAGCAAAATTGGCAAAGGAAAACAAAACACACCTTTGGATTTAGTTTCAGGAAAATTGACAAAGGAAAACAGAATACACCTTTGGATTTAGTTTCGGCAAACATTCCGCTGATCTCAAAACCCGTGACATAATTCAATTATTTCAAACATATTTCGCGAGCCGCCCTGTATATCGATTTCGTCCATTCATGGGCTAAAGATAACAAAATTTACAAACGGTCGCACCTTTGAATTTAGTTCAGGAAAATTGACAAATGAAAATAAAATACGCCTTTGGATTTAGTTTCGGGTAAACATTCCGCCGATCTCGAAAACCCGTGACATAATTCAATTATTTCGAACATATTTCGCGAGCCGCCCTGTATATCAATTTCGTCCATAGATGGGCGAAGAATAACAAGTTTAGTTCAGGAAAATTGACAAAGGAAAATAATATACACGATACACACCTTTGAATTTAGTTTCAGAAAAATATTCCGCTGCTATCAAAACCCGTGGGAGTTGCCGAAAATTCAATTACGCGAGCCGCCCTGTATACTTTCATTAAATAAAATTCTCGTCTCGCTGAATCAAAATTTTCCACACGAGTCGCGTGACACTGTCGCTAAATTTTACCGTACATTCGACCGGAGACAATTTTTTTGCACGTGACACGTGCTAATTGCATAAAATAAACAGTGTATGTAATGTATTAGCAAATGTAAATGATGGTTTAGTCTAGCGGCTATATCGAAATACTGGTTGTTTGCGTAACACGGCAATAAAGTGGCAGATTTACCGGCGTTGCCACTTTATTGCCGTGTAACACACATATTTTTTTCGTGGATTGTTTAGAAGAATCTTAAATTTCGCGGCCCGATTTTCGTGCATGGAAAATTGAACATTATTATATAAACGCATCATGTTATTTATAGGCGAGTAAAAATATAGGTTAGTGTTGCTCCGATTTCGCAAAAATGTGACAGAATTTCTAGCTGAAAATCTAGGCACATAAATATTGATTTGCAATAGTAAATTGGCATCATCAATATTGCCATGTATGATCTGATGTAGACATTTCAACGAAATTATGTCACGTCTGAACACTAAAGATTTAAGACTAAACATTGACAACAAATCATTATAACGTATTGTGTTATCAGGATACGCTGAATACTTCTTACATTGAAACGTCAAACAAAAAACTTCCGAGCGAGTTCTATTGGTCGACGCGGCGTCTAATATTACGTCTCATCTGATTGGATCGTTACTTTATCTGCCTAGGCATTATTAAGCATTTTTAAAGCCTGATCCTAAAAATAAATCTTACATTTCATATCGATCCGAGAAAAAGATATTTATTCTAAAATATTAACCCGCCAATGGTAACCTACTGGTCTGTAAGACAGGGTGTGTTGAGTAACTTTATTCTCCGTTATTGTTTTTTGTTGCAATTTCGAGTATCTGCCGCATTGCAGAGTTTAAATTGATTAAATATCTTTGTTTTTAGTGGCTGAAGGACTTCGGTCGATGGCCATTGTATTTATTATTTATTATGTATTTAGTAAGTACAATAAACGTTTATTATTATTATTATTATCTTTGTTTTATTGTCGAAGAGCATAAACTATTAATAACACTTTATGATTAATTAATTTCTCACTTAACTCGTGGTGAAACATAATTATATAATTTGATTAATTAAAACGTTTTGTTTCACTGATTTTATTTGTCTCTTGAGAGAGACAAATAAAATCAGTGAAACAAAACCAAGTGTTTTAATTAATCAAATTATTAATAACACGTTTCGAAAAATCTTCAGTTGAAAATCCCGGTGCGTGAGACCGGAGTCACCGTTAAATTTGCGTCACCAATGGCGGGTTAAGTCAAAAAATACATTCTTCAGATTATCATCAATAAAATTCAACATTTAAAATATGCGAACAAGCCGAAAAAAAAATTCCATCTTCAATTCTTTTCGGTTTTTTTGAGGTTAATTCTTCAACCTAAATGTTGTACCCGTCGAATAGTTAAGGGCAACGTAAAAGTTGATTTTATTTGTTTTTCCGCTTTTTGAGGAGGATAACTCGTCAACGGGTGATCAGATTTGGGAAATTCTTCCATCAACCAAATCCTCTTCAATATTTCAAATTTATTTACTCTTCATCAGATTCCCGGATTTGGAAAATTCTTCCATCAACCAAATCTTCTTCAATAGTTTAAATTGATTTACTCTTCAACAAATTCCCGGATTTGAAAAATTCTTCCATCAACCAAATCCTCTTCAATATTTTAAATTTATTTACTCTTCAACAAATTCCCGGATTTGAAAAATTCTTCCATCAACCAAATCCTCTTCAATATTTTAAATTGATTTACTCTTCAACAAATTCCCGGATTTGGAAAATTCTTCAAGCAACGTATTATTATTAGTATTCGAACACGTAATAAGAAAAACAATTAAAGGTTGAATTCAATCAAAAGATTTTATCGGCACAATATTGTCCGTCCGGGCAAGCTAAATCGAATTATCATTGTTTTGATTGCTCCGTAATCTCGACCCCTGTATATATTTGGTGAATTTAATTAATTCCCTCGGCCTTCTTTATTCTTTATAAAAACCACGCGGGTATATATGACGTCGACGAATTTAGTAATCATGAAGCCACCTGCCATCCTTAACGCACGAATCCCAGAGCAATTTCGTGAAGGTGTAGCTATGAATTATTGGTTAGATTTCTCCGCCCGCGTAACCCGAGTTTGAATTAAAAATGCGATCCTTCGCATCCGACTATTAATAGCGACACCGCACGTATGTGTTTACACGCTAAAATCAATCCGTGCGGTGTTATTCCACAAACCTGCCCAATATGTGTGGTATTTGTTCAAAATTCATTAACTCGCCGAGTGTTCGGCAAACAGCGCGATAATAATAAAGTTAAATGCCGTTAAAATTTTCGCATTACACGATAAATCAACGGCATTGTTGCATTGTTATAAATTCGTTATAAAAATCGACGGCGAAATACGCTTTAATTTCATGCTCAGCAAGAATTTTATATTTCTAAAAACACCGATTCGTCATTTTAAATGTAAAAATCGCAATGCATTTATTCCCCAACGCTAAGCCGCGCGCTTTTAACGGAGCCAACTTACTTCTGGCACGACATTTCGTTAGGATATAGGCAGCGGCAGGGAGGTGCGAGTTCTGAAGAATTGAACCTGCAATTGGAGCCAAATCATTTCTGGCACACATCGTCGTATACGCGACGGTAACGTGCACTTGTTAGTCGTGCGATGCAGTGGCGGCTCGTGGAACATGTTGATGGTAGAGCCAGTTATACAGAACCCCCCCCCCCCCCCCTTTGGAGAAGGAAAGAACGATTTATCTTCCTAGACCAAAGTAACTGGCGAAAAAGTGTTTTAAGAGTTAATTAAACATTCTTGCAGAGCTTGAAACCACAGGTAGTGCCATGGCTTCTTGGCTCTATATAACGACCTGCCACCTCACTCGAAACATCCCCATTTCACCTTTAAAATACAAAATACGAGACTACATGAAATTCTGCTAAAATCGAAGTAAATCACAACGGACTGTCATTTAAAATTACGTATAATTATCAACAATTAAACAAAAAATCAATAAATTCTGAAAATGGTTTTTGAGTTATTCAACTGAAAATTCGAGACTGTCAATTTATTTAACCAAATATTTAGAAAAGCTGTAATTTCGGTTAAAATCGAAGCAAATTACAACGTACTATCACTCAAAACTTATCATTAAATAATTAAGGACTTAAATATTCAAACAAAATATCAAAACATTCTGGAGATGCCTTTTGAATTATTCAACTAAAGACTCGAAAATATGAGTTTTTTCGTAACAAATATTGCGAAAAAGTGAAATTTCGTATAGAATCAAACAAATCAAAATGAACTGTTACTCAAAATCACTTATCTAATATTAGGGCTTTAATATTTTATGTAGAAGATCAATATATTCTGCATTAATTTTGAGTTATTCATCTAGAAACCAGAAAATGTTAATTTTTTGTAATAAATCTTGAAAAAAAATGAAATTTTGTTTAAAATCATAGCAAATCACAATGAACTGTCACTCAAAATCACTTATCAATATCAAGGCTTCAATATTTATGCAAAATATTCAAGCATTCTGCAGATGGTTTTTGAGTTATTGAACTGAAAACTCGAAAACGTCAATTTTTTTTATACAAATGTTTGGAAAAGCTAAAATTTTGGTTAAAATCAAAGCAAATCATAATGAACTGTCACTCAAAATCACTTATCAATATCAAGGCTTCAATATTTATGCAAAATATTCAAGCATTCTGCAGATGGTTTTTAAGTTATTGAACTGAAAACTCGAAAATGTCAATTTTTTTAAACAAATGTTTGGAAAAGCTAAAATTTTGTTTAAAATCAAAGCAAATCGCAACGAACTGTCACTCAAAATTATTTATCATTATCAAGACTGTATTATTCAAACAAAATATCAAAATTTTCCGAAGTTTATTTTAGAGTTATTCAACTAAAAACTTGAAAATATCAGTTGTTTATAACAAAAATTGACTAAAAGTGAAATTTCAGTTAAAATCAAAGCAAAGCACAATGATCTGTCACTTAAAATCGCTTAACGTTATCAGGGCTTCAATATTTCTGCAGATTGATGTTGAGTTATTCAACTAAAAATTCAAAAATATCAGTTTTTTGTAACAAATATTGGAAAAAGGTGAAATTTCGGTTAAAATCAAAGTAAACCACAACGGACTGTCACACAAAATCACTTATCAATATCGATTTTTTTTCGGACATACGGAGTAGATGTTTTAGAAATATTTTATCATAATCGCATCGCTAAAGGCCGTACCTAACATTAGTGGCCGCTCGTAGAACATGTTGATAGTACTGATACAATATACCCCCTCCCCTCTTTTTTTGAAGAAAGAAAGGACGATTCATCTTCCTAGGCCAAAGTAACTGGCAAAAAAGTGTTTTAAGAATTTATTAAAAATTCTTGCTGAGTTTGAAACTTGACTCTATATAACGAGCCGCCCCTGGTGCGATGAATAAACTTTGAGCCTTTTTGCTCATGTACTATTGAGAAAATCTGCAGGCATTCTTTTATGTGCGAAAAACCTAAAAATACACGTTTTTTCAAATACCCGTAACGTCGTAGGAACTTCATTCTTCGAGACCTGCATAGGGAATTGATCAAATTTTAATGCCTTTATGGTGGATCGAGTCGACAATTTTTTTCCAACTCCGTACACATCGCCAAAGTTGGGCTTTTCCTGAAAAAACTTCTTTTTTTTTCACAGGGGTGCTAGAGGGGGGCGGTAGGGGTTACGCTTAAGTTCGCATGCAAGACTTTAAAGAAGACACTTCAAAGTTTTTCACCCTCAAAGATTTGGCAAAATCTATTGAAAATACGCCGAGTTATGCCGGTTTGAAAATGGTCGAAATTTGACGAATTTCAAGTTTTTCATTTTTTTTTCCACCAGTGTTTTGTAAAAAAATAATGTAATAATAATTTACGATACAAAAGTAACGTAATGAAGGTTTCACCACGACCACCATAGAATTTAAGCATTCTGAAATCAATTTTGATTATAGAATTATAACACAGTTGTAAATGGTAATTTTTGACATTTGAAAACTGTTTTTTTTTGACACTAGAAAAATGGTCATTTTTGATAGATGGTAATTGTATTTGTTGGTAGCTGAAAATTTCCATTTTTTTGCAGTTAAAAATTGTCATTTTTGGCACTTGAAAATTGTCGATTTTGACAGTTGAGAATGGTCATTTTTCAAACTTGGAAATTTTGATTTATGGCACTCGAAAATGATAATTTTTGACAGTTAAAATGATCGTTTTTGACAGTTGGAAAAATTATTTTTTGCACTTAAAATTGACAATTGATAATTGATATGATAATTTTTGACAATTAAAATGATCGTTTTTGACAGTTGGAAAATATTATTTTTTGCACTTAAAATTGTCAATTTTGGTACTTAAAAATGTCTTTTTCGGCACCTGAAAATTGGCAATTAAATTTTTCATTTTTGGCACTTGAAAATTGTCGTTTTTGGCAGTAGACAATGGTAATTTTTTAACCATTTATGGCATTTGAAAATGATAAATTTTGACAGTTGTAAAATGTCATTTTTGGGCACTTAATGATTGTCAAGTTTGGTCTTTTGAAAATGTCTTTTTCGGCACTTTGTACGGATGAAAATTATCATTTTTGACACTTGAAAATTGTTTCTTTTAACAGCTGAATAATAGTATAAAAATAAGATTGTGAATTTTGGCACTTGAAAATGTATTTTTATGCACTTGATGAATGTCAAGTTTAGCACTTGAAAATGTCTTTTTTGACACTTTGTGCAGTTGAAAATTGCCATTCTTGACACTTGAAAGTTGTCTTTTATGACAGTTGAAAATGGTCAATTTTGAACCTTGCAAAAATTGTCATTTATGGCACTCGTAAATGATAATTTTTGACAGTTTAAAACTATCGTTCTTGACGCTTGGAAAATGTAATTTTTGGCCCTAGAAAATTGTGAATATTGACTTTTTTTGCACATGAAAATGGTTATTTTGACAGTTGTAAAATGGTCGTTTTTGAAACTTAAAAATTTGAATTTCTGGCACTCGAAAATGATAATTTTTGAAAGTTGAAATGTTGGTTTTTGACAGTTGGAAAATGTCATTATTTGCACTTGAAAATTGTCAATTTTGGTACTTGAAAATGTATTTTTTTTGCACTTGAAAATGGTCGGTTTGTACAGTTAAAAATTGCCTTTTTGACACCTAAAAACGTTCACTTTAGACTGTCGATAATTGCCTTTTTAACAGTTAAAAATTGTGACATTTCGTATTTAAAATTTTCATTTTTGGCACCTGAAAATTGCTGTGTTCAGCAGTTGACAATGGTGATATTTGAACCATTTATGGCATTCGAAAATGTCGTCAATTTTGGCACTTTAAAATGTCTTTTTTGGCACTTAATGATTGTCAAGTTTGGTCTTTTGAAAATGTCTTTTTCGGCACTTTGCACGGATGAAAATTGTCATTTTTGACACTTGAAAATTGTCTCTTTCAACAACTGAAAAATAGTCATTTTTGAACCTTGAAAATTGTCATTTATAGCACTCAAAAATGAAAATTTTTGACAGTTGACAACTATCGTTTTTGACCATTTTTGGGGCTTCAAAATTGTAAATTTTGACTTTTTTTTGTACATGAAAATGGTTATTTTGCACAGTTATTTTTGACAATAAAAAACTGTTTTTCGACACTTGAAAATGCGCATTTTTGGCAGTTAAAAATTGTAATTTTTGGCAGTTAAGAATGGTCATTTTTAAAACTTGAAAGTTGTCATTTATGACACTAAAAAATGATCATTTTTGACAGTTGAAATGATCGTTTTTGGCAGTTAGAAAATGTCATTTTTTGCATTTGAAAATTGTCAATTTTGGTACTTGAAAATGTCTTTTTGGCACTTGAAAATGGTCAGTTTGCAGTTGTCTTTTTAGCACTCAAAAATGTTTATTTTAGACTTTTGGTAATTAAAATGTCTTTTTTGGCACTTAATGATTGCCAAGTTTGGTCTTTTGAAAATGTCTTTTTCGGCACTTTGCACGGATGAAAATTGTCATTTTTGACACTTGAAAATTGTCTCTTTAAACAGCTGAAAAATAGTCATTTTTGAACCCTGAAAATTGTCATTTATAGCACTCAAAAATGAAAATTTTTGACAGTTGACAACCATCGTTTTTGACCATTTTTGGGGCTTAAAAATTGTAAATTTTGACTTTTTTTGCACATGAAAATGGTTATTTTGCACAGTTATTTTTGACACTTGAAAATGGGCATTTTTGGCAGTTAAAAATTGTCATTTTTGGCACTTGAAAATTGTCGTTTTTGGCAGTTGAGAATGGTCATTTTTAAAACTTGAAACAGTTGTAAATGGTAATTTTTGACATTTGAAAACTGTTTTTTTTGACACTAGAAAAATGGTCATTTTTGATAGATGGTAATTGTATTTGTTGGTAGCTGAAAATTGCCATTTTTGGCACTCGAAAATGATCATTTTTGACAGTTGAAATGATCGTTTTTGGCAGTTGGAAAATGTCATTTTTTGCATTTGAAAATTGTCAATTTTGGTACTTGAAAATGTCTTTTTGGCACTTGAAAATGGTCAGTTTGTAGTTGTTTTTTTTAACACTTAAAAATGTTCATTTTAGATTGTTGGTAATTACCTTTTTTAACAGGTGAAAATTGCGAAATTTGGCAATTAAAATTTTTCATTTTTGACACCTGAAAATTGTCGTTTTTCGCAGTTGACAATGGTAATATTTTGAACCATTCGAAAATGATCATTTTTGGCAGTTGGAAAATGTTATTGTCAATTTTGGCACCTAAAAAGGAGGTAATGTTACAAAATACAATTCGTCGTTTAATTGATTTTCGTGGACGAAGAACGATGTTGCAGATTAAATGCGGGCTATTTTTCGTCTTTATTTAATTCTTTTAGTGCTTTTGCAACAAGTAAACGTTTTGAATGGTCGATTTTTCTTTCTTCAAAAAGGAGGCGGTGAGATATATTGTGTATGCTAAGTGGCTCTACCATCAAAATTTTCCACGAGCCGCCACTGATATAAACTAGATACGTGTAAATAATCAAATAATTAACAAATTAGAAACAACTGTACTGGTTGCAGAAAGCATTAGATAAATACAAGAAAACGAAATGTAGCCTGCAGATTAACGAACAGGTTGAATTTTCATATATTCAGGCTACATTTCGTTTTCTTGTATTTATTTAATCAAATAATTAATTAATTTTAGATTTTTCTCTACACCTCATTTAATTGATTAACATTATTTAGATTCCCTAAGGAAATTTGCACAGTAACTTAGAGAAAGTGAATAACTTCACGTGACTCGTAAACATCAAGCACTCGCAAATAGTAACAATGAGTTGCCATTGATAAACAAAATCGAAAAAAAAAAAAAACGTTTTAACCTCCAAATTAGCGTTTTATTATCACCAGCAACAGTACGTGGACGTGGACGCATTTTATTTTTATGGTGATTGCCGATTAGAGTCGCGCTATGTGTTTACACGTGTTCAACATCTGAAACGCGTGCGCCCCACCAGGTACGTGCACTCGTATTTACCTTCGTGTCCCCCTTATCGTACTCGAGCTTCCAGTGGGTGGCGTCGTCGACGAGCTTCTTCAGGTGGTAGAAGTCGCTGTCCTCGGCGATCTTCACCTGTCCGATTTCCATGGTCGAAGTAGTGATGATGAGATCGATTTCTGGATGTAAATATTTGCCTGGGGGGGTTAAGTCAATTTATTCGCATGGGGCACGGACGTCGGGGGGTTCGGTTCGAGGCGCGCCCTTAAACATACTAGTTTTTAATTGTTAAAACACATCGACGATGGTGAAAACGAGGACGCCGACGCCGTTTCTGTGCGGCGCGTCCCCCCGTTATCTACCCGGCGTTCGACTGATAACGAAGCAACCGGCTACGTACGTGGACAAACGGGATGGTGAACGTGCTGCGCGCTCCGACGGCCTTCTCAGTGCGCGCGCGGGTCCCGTCGATGCAACTGCGGCTCCGTCGTCGTCACGCTTTCCAACACACACACACGCGCGCGCTACCAGGAGGTGCCCGTTTTCACTGGAATTTCTCGTCGTCGTATCCGTTGACAGGTGAAGTGAAACATGACAGGACTCGATGACAAGATCAAGGAATGGCTGGAGTGGGACAGGAATCCGACGACCAGGGCGGAGATCGAGGACGCGGACCGGGAGCGTCTCGGGAAGGTGCTGCTGGAGAGGCTGGGGTTCGGCACGGCGGGGCTCCGCGGGAGGATGGCCGCCGGGTACGCCTGCATGAACGATCTGGTCATCGTGCAGACGGGGCAGGGTCTTCTCAGGTACCTGCAGCGGGAACGGGCTGAATTATTGAAGAGCGGCGGGATCGTGCTCGGGTACGACGGGAGATACAACAGCAAAAGGTGGTGTACATTTTTTTTTCTCTCTGGATATTGAATATCAATACGCGGCGGCCTGAAAACTGCAATCTGCGCACATGATCGTGTTTTTGGTAAACACAGAGTGCAGTCTGTGATGGAAAGTATAAATAGTTGGAAACGAAAATTATGTGGGCGTGTAGGAAGTATTTAAGAATAATAATAATAATAAATCATTTATTAACACATCGAAAGTACGAAAAGAAAATAAAATATATATCGATTGAATGATACATTTAAATTAACAGTACAATGGATCATTCGTAATATTTGTTTAGTTTTAAATTACACATTACATTGTATATATTTGTAGACCCTTTAATTGGACATAATGTCTGTTGGGTTTTTGTAACAAATAAATAAATGAATAAATAAATAAATTTGGCATTGGAGCCAAATTTGATTTGGCTTAGAAGTTCCACAAGAAAAATCGTCCTGTAAGAATTTCTATGTCAAAGAACATAACCAAACACACCCAGTTGGAAATTAAAGAAAGTAAAATTCCCTCAATTGATGCGTCCAGTAGTTTTATGTAATGCATAAAATTACACGACCGAAGAACCACGCACTTGATGTAAATTACAATCGCTAATGCGCATATTCCTTAAAAATTGCCAAATTACAAATGTCCCAATGACCATTGATTGAGGAATCATACCATATTCTTCAATCAATCAAAATCAGTGATAAGTCTCTGTGGAAATCAGTGACGGTTCGCGGGGTTTTTTCTGGTACGGCCGAGGAACAAGAGGTGATGATACAGATAGGTGCGATCACCCTGCAACTGACCCTACCTATCCGTATTGCCACCTCTTGTTCCTCGACCGTACCAGAAAAAACCCCGCGAACCGTCACTGGTGGAAATTGTAAGGGCCAAAATTTAAGTGTCGGTCTTTTCCAGAAAGGGTAACACAAAACCGCCTGCTAAACTTTAACCCTTAAAATTTCAAGGAATATGTCATACCATATTTTTCAATCAATCAAAATCAATGATTAGTCTCAGTGGAAATTTATAGAGCTAAAGTTTAACTATCGGTATTTTCCAGAGAGGACGACACAGGACCGCCTGCTAAACTTTAACACTTAACATTTCAAGAAATACGTCATACCATATTTTTCAATCAATCAAAATCAATAATAAGTCTCAGTGGAAATTTATAGCGCTAAAGTTTAACTGTAGGTATTTCCCAGAGAGGACGACACAGGGCCGCCTGTTAAACTTTAACACTCAAAATTTCAAGAAACACTACCTCTGTTCCACAATAAGTTAGCCATTATCGATTCTTATTTTTTCCATAATATGTGAGCCTTTGCCGTTTTATATTTTTTCCACGATGATTGAGCCATTGCGGATGTTTATTTTTTACAAAATAAGTGAACCGTTTTCATGGGTCGGAAATTAACATGTAAAATTAAAAATGTGTAATTATTAGCTCCACTATTCAATTTAGAAAAAAATCGTGAAGGAATACTTTTTAAAGAATTCAAAATTGTAAATGGATCATCCTTTTAATTTACGTTTGTACCAGAAATGTTCCTCAGAAATAATAAAAAGAACTTGAACATTGTACCATTTAATAAAAACCCTTGCCTTGAGTTTGACAAGTTTTAGTAAAAACTTTATAATAGCCATTCGTTTTTGGTTGATTAAATTTGGTCTTCTCGTCGTTTGAAACTTCCGGCGTTAGAAGACTTTCACTTAAAAAATGGTGATGTGGCCATCGTGTTACTTTCTCCGATTTGATGGTATAAAGGATATTTATATGTATACTTTTTAATTTAAATTATATTTTAAATGTACATCGAGCGTTATATAAAAAGTGAAAATGACAAATTATACTTCAAATTCTAATCATCTTTATCGTCAGTCATAATTGTTTTTTCCAGAAATTTTTGAAATCGTCTTTAGGGACCCCAACGGATATTTCGCGAAAAAAAAATTGAAAAATTTTCACGATCACAAATGGTCAAAAATTCGATCATAAAAATCAATAATTCAGGTTAAAAAATCTAAAATATAGGGCAACAAAATCAAAAATTTTAACAAATAAATCGAAATTTTAGGCCAAAATAAAGAAAACTTAAATATTAAATATGATTAAATATTGTTTCCCCTACAGACTGGTCATCAGTGTAGTTAGTTGCTG
Source organism: Ocypus olens (assembly GCA_910593695.2). NCBI lineage: Eukaryota > Metazoa > Arthropoda > Insecta > Coleoptera > Staphylinidae > Ocypus > Ocypus olens. The sequence continues at coordinate 59,060,646 of OU343053.1, forward strand.
ATGGGGAAACGGAAATTACTATTGGAACCAGTGACGGTTCTTGGGTTTTTTTCTGGTACGGTTGAGGAACAAGAGGTGGCAATACAGATAGGGTCAGTTGCAGGGTGATCGCACCTATCTTGTTCCTCGGCCGTACCAGAAAAAAACCCGCGAACCGTCACTGTTTGGAACATAAGTATTCCAAACACCATTAACGGTAGAAAGCCAACGTGGCGGAATTTATTGCCTGAAAGTTGTACTGAAAAAAAAGAAAATTTTGGCAGAAAAATGAAACATTTGGAACAAAAAAGTTGAAAATACAGATACAAAATATACGCCAAAAAACAAAAATCTTGGTATGAAAATGAAAAATACAAAGCAAAAAAATGAAAATTTCACGTAAAAGAAAAATAATTTTCCATTTTCAGCCCAAAAAATAACTCAAAATAAGTTTCCGACTAGCAGTTCGAGAATAATGGCCAAAAAATTTAAAAAAAAAATCACCATAAAAAACAATAATTCCGGCTAAATCATCTAAACTAAAGAGTAAAATATCAAAACCTTCGACCAAAAAAACTCGAAAATACCAGAAAAATCAATAATTCCCGTTTATAAATCAATAACACAGATTAAAAAATATAAAATATAGGACAAAAAAAATTCAAACTAAAATCAAATATTCTCGCCTAAAAAGTGCGAAGCAAATCGCAAATTTTAATAAATCAAAAGTTAGGTAAAAATATAGGAAATTTAGGCCAAAGGGTTAAAAATTTAGACTAAAGACTTCGAAGTTACAGATAAAAATCTAAATTATACGGTAAAAAATCAAGAATCTACAATACAGGCCAAAAAGTCGAAAATTTAGGCAAAACATCTAAAACTCGAGCCTAAAGATAAAAAAATGCGGACATTTATTTTTTTATTTGACATACAAACAAATCGTAAAATAAATAATGTTTAGGCCAAAATATCGAAAACGTTGAACAAAAAAATCGAAAATACAGGCCAAAGATCTAAAATACTGACCAAAACATGAAGAATACTGGTCTAGAAATAAAAAATGCAGACCAAAAAGAAAGCAAAATAATTTACCATTTTTAGCCCTAAAAATAACTGTAGCTCAAAATAAGTTTCCGACCGGAAACTCGGAAATAATGGCCAAAAATATAATAATTCAGGTTAATAAGTCTAAAATCTCAGGCAAAAAATCAAAAATTCGAAAATACCGGCAATCAACAAAAAATTCGCTCATAAAAACCAATTCAGGTAAAAAATCTGAAATAAAAATAAATTTGAACAAAAATTCCGGCTGAAAAATTAACAATGCGGATAAAGAAACGAATCTTTTAAGAAACAAATCGAAATTTAGGACAAAATAAAGTAAATAAAAATCAAACTTGGACAGAATGTAATGTTATGGTTATTTCTACTGTATATACATATTCAGTCTGAATAAAGATGATTTGTGTGTGTATAAAATTAAAATTTAAAAATTCCAAATTTGGAACAAAAAATATTCAAAATACAGGCCAAACATTTAAAATATAGTCCACAAATTCTGACCAGAAAATCAATATTTTTAAGAAATACATCGAAACTTTAGATCAAAATAGGGAATATTTGGGCCAAAAGTAACAAATTTAACCAAAAAAAAATCGAAATTTCAAGTTAAAAATCTAAAATAAAAGCCAAAAAAAAAATCGAAAATTAATAGGCCAAAAAATAAAAAATCTAAGTTCGATAATAAATAATGCAGATAAAAGATTGAATATTCCAGTAAAAGAAATTCCATGTTTAACCCTCAGCACCCCAAATTAGTCCCAAAAATAACTCTATAGTTTAAAATAATTTTCTGATTTATTCTTGAATTTCGGAGGCTTTCACTTCGTAGGACATTTTCAATTTCTATACGAAGAAATACCACTTTTATTTAACTTTACGTGACTAGTTTCAATTACTACTACTATAATAAATAGTGGCCACCATGTTACTTTCTCCGACTTGATGGTATCATTTACATTTACGCTTTCATGGTTTATTTTCAATTGAAATCATATTTTAAATGTACATCGAGAGGATGACACTGACGTTTAAAACGTCAAAATTATGAAACGGAAAAATTATACTTCAAATTCAAAAACTCGGTTTACTCAAAAACTAACGAGATTTTGAAAAAACTTATTCGTTAGAAGTTGTTCATTTTGGTATTCTCTACAATTATTATTCACACAAATTTGCTGTAACTATTATCGTTTCATAATTATAAACCAAAAATTGAAAAAAATTCATTCATTTTTTCTCGAATAGCAATGATTTTATGAAAAATATTTTCAAGCAAAAGATGTTCATTTCTTTGTTGTCTTCAATGTTTGTTTAAATGTTTTTGTGATATTTTTCATATTTAAGAAAATATTGACAAAAAACAAAAAACAGTTAAGGTAAACACCTTCCGGTGTACGAAATTTTACCAAAAGCTTTTCAGTTCTTCAGATTATCAAATAAGACGTATGTTGAAAGTTTCATATCAATTGTTTTATTAGATTTTGAGATACAGCGCACACAGACAGACAAACACACACACACACACACACACACATACACACACACACACACACAGACACAATTTTTTTTTTCCAGGAATTGTTGAAATGGCATCTAGGGACACCAAAACGGATATTTCCGTAAAAAAAATTTTGAAAAAAAAATCACAATACTTTCTCGTACTTCGTAACGGAGAAAGTAAAAATCGAATGTTAATTGTGGTTTTTGAAAAATTAAACTGTCAAATATTTTGACGTCCATGGCACATGTGATTAAGAATTTGGTGTATATTAAGAATATCAAAATAGAAATTAAAAAACTAACAAAGTTTCAATAAGTTTGAAAGAGAACCCAAATGGCTCACATATTATGGAACGGAGGTAGTATGTTATACCGTATTCTTCAATCAATCAAAATCGCTTGATTTTGATAAATGAAATTTTTAAAGGCCAAAGTTTAACTGTCGATCTTGTCTAGAAAGGGCAACACACGACCGCCTGCTAAACTTTGGCCCTTAAAATTTCAACAAAGTGCATTTTATTGAAAAGTTTCTAACCACAATGTGTCACAAAGTAATGGCTTCCACCCACCAAACATATCTTAAAATTTCCATTTATCTACGATTGATTGAAGTGAAATGAATGAGTAGTTATTGGTACATTTATAATTTTTCATTGATCATCTGCCCGATGAAGCCACTGTGTGGCGAAACATATGTCGCAGTGTTTCGACATTAAAAATTTATGAAAATTCTCAATACACGTGTTTTACTTACCACATTTATAATTTGGCAACTTTTAAGCAATATGCGCATTAGCGATTGTGATTTACATCAAGTACGTATTCCACAATCAACAAAAATAAATAAAAAGGCATTGATAAATGTGTAACTTGAACATTTGTTGGAGATACCAAAAACAACAGTAATTGTTTGCTTGATTGTAATTTGCATATATGGGTACAGGATTTGAACGGATGCGGAAACCTTCATGAATTAAAACATCACATACACCGTGTGTATTTAATGTGCAACATACCTGCATAATTCCCAATTACGTATTATTTTTCGCTCCATATTCTTAAGTTTCCTTATTCACTGCAAACCCACTGACGTGACGTGCGTGACGTAATTCGTTATCAATCGCGTCGCCCGCGCGCGTGCCGCGCCATTGTTATTTATTTGTTTTGAAATAATTGTTATTTTTGTTGTTGCAGATTCGCCGAATTGACGGCGGCGATCTTTCTGCACGCGGGGCACCCGGTGAGGCTGTTCGGGGACCTGGTGCCGACGCCGTTCGTCCCGTTCGCGGTTTCCAAGTGGAAGTGCGCCGCCGGGGTGATGGTCACCGCGTCCCATAACCCCAAGGAGGACAACGGATATAAGGTGAGTCCGTTGTTTGTATTTGTTTTGTGCACAACTGTAGGTAGGTAGGGTTATGTTGTGTTACGCCGGTGAAATCAATAACGCGTGCGTTGAGTCATACTGTTACATACTGTTAATCCGAATTGCAAAGGTACTTTTACTAAACCAGCTTGTCGCAATTGTGTGTGTGTTTGTGTAATTGCGTTGTTAGTTATTGCCAGATAATGAATAATCGCAATTACTCGATAAATTTTTGCTAATTGGTTAAGGTTGCGTAAGTAGTTGCTACACATGAGTTGTGATAATCAACGTTATTGGGTCAATGTTTTTTTTTATAGTTTATTTCCCGAGATTGTACCTTATTATTTGTTTGCGCCCGCTACGCGTTTGTTGGTTGCGTCCATTTTCAAATCGGTTATAGGGTTGCCACCGGGGCACAGTGGGCCAGAATGCCAATCTGGCGCGACAAAATTAATAACGTCGTAATCCTTTAATCACTATTAAAAGGACGAGTTTGTGGATTATTATGGTTTTCGAGGTCGCCGAGTCCTGTAATCTGTAATCAGATTTGTTAAATTCAAAGTGGCGGATCCAATATGGCGGATATATTATTTTGTAAATCTTTGGTTTTCAATGAAAATGATTATCATGCTCTATTTTTGAATCCAATTTTGGAATAAAAATTTCAAAATTCAAAATGGCGAATCCAATATGGCAAAAATTTTCTGTAAAAAAATCTTCGGTTTTCAATCAAAATTAACATCGTTCTGTTTTTAATAGCTCTCAATCCAAATTTTAACCCATTAACGCCCAGATTATTTGTTTGCATAAAATTTGAATATGTTATGCAGAATAGGTTCTTAGTCTTGAATTCCAGAAAATTTTGACAGGTGTTCGGTTAGCCAACATGATCTTAATTTTGCTCATATTCTCGGCAACTGAATCATTCCTCGCCCATGTACAGTCAGAGAAAATACAAATGCGAAAATCGCTCGGCGAGGGAACGCTGCCGCATGTCGGTGCTTAGTTCGGTCGAAACTCGCCCCTGCTTAAGATACAATTATGAGGTAGTAAAATTTACAAGCCTAGTTCCCTTCTCGTCCCTAAGTGATCGAGTGACGGGCTCCATATCTGTGATTTTTTTCATCTTCCAATTTTTGGTGCGTCATCTTCAAAAATTCGAATAACTAATATTTTTACGTTATTTTGATAGTTTTTTTATATATATTTATCAATTGAAGAGTAATTTTATATTAAATTATTGCTAATATTTTAGTATCAATAATTTTCTTTTCGGTTTCGTATAAATAACCTCATTTTTGTCAAGATATGATCTTGAAATCCTCGAAAAATAAGATTTTATTTTTTTAACCGGTAAAAATTATTATAATAATCTGAAAAATTCACATATATTTTTTACTCAAATAAAAGGTAATTTAAGGTATTTTTTTTTTTAAGTTTTACTATTTTTTTCGCCTCTAAGCGATTAAGTGACGGAAAATTTTATCTTTAAAATTTATATGTTTCAATGTTTGGTGCGTCATCTTGAAAAATTTGAATAACTAATCTTTCTACGATATTTTGATATTTTTTTATATATTTATCAACAATTGAGCAGCAAAATTTTATCAAATTAATAATAGAGTAACAGTATGTTTATGTTTAGTTTACATTCTTTTTTTAAATTTCAAATACCTTATATCTCTACACATAATTATTATACATATTTAATAATTTGTAACTAATAATATATGAAATATTACAATATAATTTTAAATTAAACTGTAAAATAGCATAACATAATAATATACTGAAGGAAAAAAAAGGAAACACTTTAAATTCGTAAAATTTCGACCATTTTCAAACCGCCATAACTCGGTATATTTTCAATCGATTTTGATGAATCTTTGAGGGCAAAAAACTTTAAAGTGTCTTCTTTAAAGTCGTGCATGCGAAACTAAACGTAACCCCTTCTGCCCCCCTCTAGCGCCACTGTGAAAAAAAAAGTTTTTTCTGAAAAACAATGTCCAACTTTGACGATGTCCAATTTTGTCCACTCGATTCACTATTAAGGCAAAAGATTGTAATGTTATGATATAGAGCTTAACGCTACTTTCTTTAGCTTTTAAAAGTCGTATTTATTTTTCTGATTATAAGTGAAAAAACTATAAAAAAAAACCTAATGGTCTTCACATTTTTTAAATATCAATGGATAATTTAAATGATTTTATAAATTATAAGTAAAAATCCCCTGAAAATTCATGTAGAAATTTTCAAATTTTTAAACACGTGTTTTGGCTCAAAAAATATGGAGATATTGGAATGAAATACAATTTAATTATTAGTTTATTATCATATATTTCAATTCTATTGAGTTCTATAGATATTCAGTTCTATGATATATATGTTAACTTTCATTTAAGGGAAATATTCAGAGATTTTATACCTTACCACATGTTTGTGAATATAAGGTAACGATGCTTAAATTGACCTTTTCAAACTAAATTGCTAATAAACTTAAAAAAAAACTACGTATTTAACCTTTGAGATTATTTTTCAGGAATGTAAGTAAGAATTACGATTGTTTTAAATTTCAGGTTGTCACTCGATCGCTTATCGGCGAAAAAAAGTTAAACTATCAAAACAAATTTATATACGCTGAATGACCTTAAATGACCTTGAAAAAATTTACTTTATTGTATTGTATTTGGGACAAAAATATATATGAATTTTTTCAGACTTTTATGGTGGTTAAAAAACCAAAACCTATTTTTCGAGGATATCATGGTCATATCTTGACAAAAAATGGGGTTGTTTATACGAAACTGAAAAAAAAAAATTACTAAAATACTAATAATAATTTTGCATAAAATGACTGATCAATTGTTGGTACATTTATAAAAAATATCGAAATATCGTAAAAATATTAGTTATTCGAATTTTTGAAGATGTCGCACCAAACGTTGAAAGATGAAAAAAGTCACATAGATAGTATGTATTAATAGCAATCATATGACGAAATAAAATTTTAAACTAGTAGGCAAATTTTCGTTTTTTTTATTTTCAAACATTTTTTGAATACATACTCTAAATAACGTTCAATGACCTTGAAAAATTCACCTAATTTGGTATTTGGGTCAATAATATAAGTGATTTTTTCAGATTTTTTAAATAATTTTTTAGTGGTTAAAAAAATTATATTTTAAAAAATCTTATTTTGGGGCTTCCCGGTTCATGTCGGGGGTTTTTGAATATACCGCTTACGGCTACTTTGGCAAAGGTCACAACTAATGATATTTTCATATTTATTTAAAAATCCGTGCGGGTGTCATTTTGACCATCTTATCTCGGGATACCCTTTTATTACTTCATAAATGGATTTGAAGCAGGGACTGACTGGTTTCGACCGAACTAAGCACCGACATGCGGCAGCATTCCCTCGCCGAGCGAGTTTCGCATTTGTATTTTCTCTGACTGTACAATTTCAGTTTTCTTCCATTTGGCACACTTTTTACGCATGATTTTTGGATAAGCGGAAAGTGGTAGACCATCGTCCACGTCATCCTCACTCTCTGGATTTATAGTTCTAGATTCTTATCCTCAAAATACGAGGTGTGGCAATTAAGTTTTGACTGACAGGTTGGAGCGCAATATTCGTCTTACCGAGCGGTCAGACATGTACAAATCAGCAGGACCGGTTTCTACAGCTTGCTTCTCTTACTCGATCGATATTTTCTTGCGTCCGGATTACACGGCCTGTCAACTTCCGTTTCAACGTTGAACCGGTAGCTCTGAAGATGCACACTCATATATAGACTGGTCGCGCTATGAAGGCATCTGAGGTGATTGACTTGGATCGCCCTCATTTGCGTGAATAGTTAGAAGCCAATATTTCACCAATAGCTAACAGGTAAAGCGTAAACATCTGCGGGTGTAAAGTAACAAAATTTCCAATCACTTCCGATGAGGGCGGTCGTTTCGACCCTTCGTTATTCACCTCGAATAATGCCTTCATAGCGCGGGCAGACCATAGCATAATTGTGTTACGAGTTGGGACCAAGACACGCCCACGGAACTGCCGCTGAGCAGCAACGCACTTTTAAAACCCGACCACTGCTGCATGGCTACTAAAAATGTCCACGTGTGGAACGCGCACATCCCTATCACCCTTCACCTACTACTCGCTCAACAGTACGGCTGCGGAAACCATTAGATCATTTTGCCGCACCCTGTATATCACGGCAGAGTACTATTAAAATAAAATTATATTAAACTAAACTACTAGGGATGGACGATATTTCACGTACCTGTGATTTTTCAATAGTATTAAAAAATCACAGGTCGTTACTGTTACTAATAGGCGAATTTCACTGCTACTTAAAATCACCGCTACTTAAAATCACTGCTACTTAAAATCACTGCTATTTTAAATCACCGCTACTTAAAATCTCTGCTACTTTAAATCACAGCTTAAACGTGATTGTAAGAAGACAATGAAAATTACGATTTTCATCAACTGAAAAACAAATATATAAAAATAATTTCTACAAATGCTAAACCAAAATGACTCAAAATTCATTTTAATTTAAGATTCAGTGCGAATATCTAAACATACATTTTGAAATAATACCACGAAACCGATTTTTAAATTGCAAACTTCATTAACTGAAAATTAAAAATTAAAACAATTCACCAAACTACGAAAATCTCCAAATGCTCCTCCTTGTTCAGGTGCTCAAAAAATTAAAACGGAAATCTTCAAAAATCCATATCTCCATTTAAAATCGTTGAATTTACAAAAACTAAATTGATTTTGAATAAGAGATACTTCGGCCATTGAGGATGATTTTTTATAGAATTTTTCCTGCGTTTTTTATATTTTTCTCTGCGATGTTTTTGTTCAGGAGCTCAAAAAATTAAAACAAAAATTTTCAAAAATCCATGTCTGTATTGAAAATTATTGAATTTACAAAAACCAAATTTATTTTGAATAAGCAATACTTCGACCATTGAGGATGAATTGTTATGGATTTTTTGCGTTTTTATATTATTTCTGCGATGTTTTGTGATCATAGTCACAGTTTAAAATCACTGATATTAAAAAGTAGCAATCACAGGTAGCAACGTGATTCAAAAGTAGCAGCTTTGCCCATCTCTATAAACTACGAGTTGGTCCAAAAGGGGGGAACCTTAACCTCACCCTTACCTAAGCATAAGCACCAATCGTTGCAACCGCTAAGTAGTAATTGGTGAGTGAAGACAAGCTGGTTTTGTGATAGTCCGGCATAATTAACTACCGATAATTGAAACGTTACATTTTCAGGTTTACGGAAGCAACGGCTCCCAAATTATATCACCCGCCGATAAACAAATCCAACAATTGATATTGGACAACCTGAAGCCGTGGGAGACGTCTTGGGATACGGCCGTTTTAGAGTCCCACCCTTCCCTCCACGATCCGCTCGAGGAAGTCAAAAACGACTATTACGCAATAATCGAAAAGACCATTCTGAAACAGCACAAGGAAGACAACGGCAATACCAACTTAAAATTTGCCTACACCGCCATGCACGGGGTCGGCTACAAGTACATAGTCGAGTCCATGCAGCGGGTCAATCTCGGTGTCGTCAGCGTGAAGGAACAAAACGATCCGGATCCCGATTTCCCTACAGTAAAGTAAGAACTATGTAATATATAGATGAAACGTACAGTCAGAGAAAATACAAATGCGAAACTCGCTAGGCATTAAAATTCTGCCGCATGTCGGTGCTTAGTTCGGTCGAAACCCGTCCCCACTTAAAATACAATTATGAGGTAATAAAATTTACAAGCCTAGTTCACTTCTCGCCCTTAAGTAATCGACTGACGGAAAATTTTATTTCGTTATATGATTTCTATCAGTTAATGCCATATCTGTGATTTTTTCATCTTCCAATTTTTGGTGCGTCATCTTCAAAAATTCGAACAACTAAAATTTTTACGTTATTTTGATATTTTTTAAATATATTTATCAACAATTGAACAGTAATTTTATATAAAATTATTGGTAATATTTTAGCAGTAATTTTCTTTTCAGTTTCGTATAAATATGTTACCCCATTTTTGCCAAGATATGACCTTGAAACCATCGAAAAATAATAGTTTATTTTTAAACCACTAAAAATTATTATAATAATCTGAAAAATTCACATATATTTTTTACCCAAATAAAAGTTTATTTAGGGTATTATTTTTTTTTAAGTTTAACAATTTTTTTTTTCGTCCTTTCTAACCTTGAAAAAATTTACTTAATTTGGTATTTGGGATAAAAATATTTATAATTTTTTTCAAATTTTTATAGTGGTTAAAAACAAAAACCAATTTTTCAAGGGTTTCATGGTCAAACCTTGACAAAAAATTGGGTTGTTTATACGAAACTGAAAAAAAATTAATACTGAAATACTAATAATAATTTTACATAAAATGACTGCTCAATTTATAAAAAATGGTGATGTGGCCATCATGTTACTTTCTCCGACTTTATATTTACGTTTTCATGGGTTTATTTTCAATTGAAATCATATTTTAAATGTACATCGTTTAAATGTACTCGGATGAAACTGACGTTTAAAACGTCAAAATCATGAAAGATAGAAAAATTATACTTCAAATTCAAAAACTGGGTTTACTCGAAAACTAACGAGATTTCGAAAAAAACTTATTCTTTAGAAGTTGTTCATTTTCGCATTCTCTACAATTATTATTCACATAAATTTGCTATAACTATTATCGTTTCATAATTATAAACCAAAAATTAAAAAAATAATAATACATTTTTTTCTCGAATAGCAATAATTTTATGAAAAATATTTTCAAGCAAAAGCTATTCATTTCTTTGTTGTCTTCGATGTTTGTTTAAATGTTTTTGTGATATTTTTTATATTTAAGAAAATATTGGCAAAAAACAAAAAACAGTTAAGGTAAACACCCACTTCCGGTGTACGAAATTTTACCAAAAGCTTTTCAGTTCTTCGGATTATCAAATAAGACGTATGTTCAAAGTTTCATATCAATTGCTCTATTAGTTTTTGAGATACAGCGCACACAGACAGACACACACACACACACACACACACACACAGACACACACACAGACACACACACACACAGACACAAAAAATTTTTTTCCAGAAATTGTTGAAATGGCATCTAGGGACCCCAAAACGGATATTTCCGTAAAAAAAATTTTTGAAAAAAAAATCACGATCACAATACTTTCTCGTACTTCGTAACGGAGAAAGTAAAAATATCAAAATATCGTAAAAATATTAGTTATTCGAATTTTTGAAGTTGTCGCACCAAACGTTGAAAGTTGAAAAAATCACATAGATGGTATTTATTGATAACAATCATATGACGAAATAAAATTTTAAATTATACTTTTTCAAGACTTTTAAGCATTTTTTTCGGGACAATTTTTTTAGTACTCTTAAAACTTTGGCATTTTTTCAAGACAATTTTTTCTAGTACTCTGGCATTTTTTTCAGTTCACTTTTTCAAGACTTTTTAGCATTGTTTTGGGACAACTTTTTTTAGTACTTTGAAGACTCTTTGTCATTTTTTTCAAGACATTTTTTTCCAGTACTCTTTTTGGCATTTTTTTTAGTTCACTTTTTCAAGACTTTTTAGCATTTTTTTGGGACAATTTTTTTTGGACTCTTGAGACTCTTTGGCATTTTTTTCAAGACAATTTTTTCTAGTACTTTTTTGGCATTTTATTCAGGACAATTTTTTCCAGTACTCTTTTTGGAATTTTATTCGGGACAATTTTTTCCAGTACTCTTTTTGGCATTTTTTTAAGTTCACTTTTTCAAGACTTTTTGGCATTTTTTGGGGACAATTTTTTTTAGTACTCTTAAGACTCTTTGGCATTTTTTCCAAGACAATTTTTTCCAGTACTCTTTTTGGCATTTTTTCAGTTCACTTTTTCAAGACTTTTTAGCATTTTTTGGGGACAATTTTTTTAGTACTCTTAAGACTCTTTGGCATTTTTTCCAAGACAATTTTTTCCAGTACTCTTTTTGGCATTTTCTTTAAACAAATTTTTTCATTGCTCAATTGGCATTTTTTCAGGACAATTTTTTCAGTATTCTTTTCCAAAACTCTTTTTGGCATTTTTTTTCAAGACAATCTTTTTAGTACTCCTTCTCAAGACAAAATCGTTACTTCTACAGCAGGCTTTCTATAGCAAAACATAATTCAAAAATTATATAATTACGTAACGCCAAGAATAAGAGTCCCTTTTAACCAAGTTATTTTAAGTTGTTTCGTGAATTTAACTTTATGTATTTTATACCTGACGTGTCCAATATTGCAAAGGCAATATAATGATGTGATAAAATTGTATTTTATTCTATTCTATTTTTAAGAGTCTTTTAGGCATTTTTTTTAGACAATTTTTTGCGGTACTCTTTTTGGCATTTATTTTCAGTACTCTTTCAAGACTACTTTTGGCACTTTTTTTCAGGACAATTTTTTTTCAGTAAAATTTTTTTAGTACTCTTCGGTATTTTTTTAGACAATTTTTTCCAGTACTCTTTTTGGCATTTTTTTTTCTGGACAATTTTTTTAGTACTCTTTTTGGTATTTTTTTTCAAGACGATTTTTTCCAGTACTCTTTTTAGTATTTTTTTCGGGACAAATTTTTTCAGTACTCTTTTTTAAGACTACTTTTGGCATTTTTGTGGGCAAATTTTCTTTTTTTATTTTCAAACATTTTTTTAATATTGTAAATAACGTTCAATGACCTTGAAAAAATTCACCTAATTTGGTGTTTGGGTCAATAATATATGTGATTTTTACAGATTTTTAAAATAATTTTTTAGTGGTTAACATAATTATATTTGAAAGAATCTTATTTTGGGGCTTCCCGGGTCATGTAGGCTACTTTGGTTTAAGGGCACATCTAATGATATTTTCATATTTATTTAAAAATCTGTGTCGGGTGGCATTTTGACCATCTTATATCGGGATACCCTTTTATTACCTCATAAATGGATTTTAAGCAGAAACGGGATTCGACCGAACTAAGCACCGACATGCGGCAGCATCCCTCGCCGATCGAGTTTCGCATTTGTATTTTCTCTGACTGTACTCTGAAATTCTCGACATTGTCTTATACTTCCTTTAAAATAATCAGGGAAATAACAATACGCAATCAATCGAGGACGAACTCAACATTGGGCGAATTTTTTTATGCCACATTTCGATTTGTCGGACATTACTGAATAATTTTAATTTGCGCCCTTTCTAACTATATAATAAGTAGACTAACTGTAGCTCTCCTATATTTGTTGCTAAAACGTTTTTTTTTTTTCGTTACAATTGCCGCAGTTATTTTCTTTGCTTACTTTAGAATATTTGCTGTAAATGACATTTATTACAAATATTATTCTTCCAGAGCAAAAATAGCTAAAATCCCTTGTTTGTTAAGTTCGCCCAACTGCAAAAATACTTAAATGCATTTTTCTGGAAAGCAGTATTTGTTGAGTTCGTCCTTCGTTTCCGCATCACCCTGGTAAATAAAGTTTTGGTTTCACGTAAATCATATTTCATATACACTTTCAAATTTCACTACTATCTATTATTGATCACTTGATGGACGTGCAGGTTTCCAAATCCCGAAGAGGGTAAAAGCAGCCTGGATTTGTCCTTCAAAACGGCCGACGCGAACGGTTGCGATGTCATTTTAGCGAATGACCCAGACGCCGATCGGCTGGCGGTTGCGGAAAAGGACCCCAGGTAGTAACTTACTGCATTGATGAGATAAAGGGGATGTATCACCTGTTGAAATTAAACTTGCAGCACGGGCGTTTGGAAGGTTTTTAACGGGAACGAAATCGGGGCCCTTTTGGGCCATTGGCAGTTGGAGAATTTCAAAAATTTACATCCCGACGTCCCGCTCTCAGATGTCTACATGCTCGCCAGCACGGTGAGCTCGAAAATACTCAGATCGATATCTAGGAGAGAGGGCTGTAATTTTATAGAGACTTTGACTGGATTTAAATGGATGGGTAAGTTCTTTAAAATCAAAAACTTGACTTACGACCAAAATCAAACAGTTTTTTTCTAGTCTAACTTTTTAATATTGAGTAGAAATAGGTTAGTACAGAGGCTTTCCATTAGCTTATATTTTTTTTTAATTCTCTTTAAGGTAATCAAGCACATCAACTTATTAATAACGGTAAGCACGTGATATTTGCGTTCGAGGAAGCGATCGGTTTCATGTGCGGATCGAGCGTTTTGGACAAGGACGGCGTTTCTGCCGCAGTCGTTTTGGCCACGTTCGCCGTGCAACTGTACAAACAGGGAAGCACCCTGTCGGAAAAACTGGACGAAATTTATGCCATTTACGGGCATCACGTCTCCAATAATTCTTACTACATCTGTCACGATGCACCAACGATCTCTAGGATATTCGAACGGCTGAGGAACTTTACCATCGTCCCACATACAGTGAGTAATTATATCTTAAATGAAGGCTTTATTACCCAAAATGTGTAACGAAAATGCAACCATTCGTATACTACAGTGAGTATTAATGAAAGTATTGACCTTTTCAATAAGATTATTTAGACAGACAGAGTGTTTAGATAATCTTATCAAAGAAAGTGAACTAAATTGGAACCCAGCCAAACCCCCAAATGAACCAGAATTTTCGAAACGCAATACATTTCATTTCGACTCTCTTCACAAAACTGAATTTATATTGATAATTTGGGATCGTTAAAATGAGGCACTTTATATTTTTTATTCCGACTAGTTTCGATTTTTACATCATCATCTAGGAATGTTATTACTGAATATTCGTAATGTTTCACCACGTGTTAAACGAGAACCAAGTTTAGCAAATATATTGATAAGATATGCTCCATCTATTCATAGATTAGATTTTTTTAACATCTTTAGTGACAAATACTAGAAAATGAAAAGTACCAACACGGCCATTAAAAAAATGAAATTTTACAGCAAGTTAGGTTGGTACCGGTATACTTCCAATATATTCATAAGCGACGTCGCCAATAGACACATTATTGACGGTTTGTTATTCTTATTGTTCTTTATTTCCGACGTGGAGAACGTTCTAAATGATAGATAGATGGATAGATAGATTTATTGGTCCAAATTATAAATATAGAATATTAGGACAGCTCAAATTGCATATTACGTAACTTAAATAAATACTTTACATTTAAAATAACAAACGCTTATTAATCTCAAAATAATCTTGAATATTATACAGTTCTGACAAACCAACTTAAGATGTCAAAAAAGTCTAATCTATGAGTAGATGGGGTATACTATTCAAATTCCTAAAAAAAAATTCTACAAAAATCAGTTTACTTTTCTTTTTAGTATCCCGATAGAGTTTTGAATGGAAAATACGAAATCATCAGCGTGAGGGATTTAACCACGGGTTACGATAATGCGCAGGGCGATTGCAGGGCCGTCCTTCCGGTATCCAAGAGCAGTCAGATGATCACCTTTGAATTTTCTAATGGACTCGTGGCCACCTTACGCACCAGCGGGACCGAACCGAAGATTAAATATTACACGGAACTCTGTGCCGCGCCTACTCAAAGGTATGCCTACACGTTTCGTTGAATCACACTGTAAATACTTATTAATTCGTCGCTATCTTTAAGTCTAATCTTTAAATATTTGTTTATGGTCAATGATATTAAATGTGAAATCCACTAAAGCAAATGTTACAATTAGAAATTTAACTCGTTTTTGCTCAACGAAATTTTCTGTGCAGTTTCTTAACAAAAAAAAAATCAAACGGCAATCGTGCGCTTTCCTTTAGTGCACAGTGGTCTTACCAATCATAAATTTATCATAAACAAACGACGCAGTACGCTGGTGCACGTGCAATTCTTCGAAAATATAGATGTTCCACTAATGGAACAGTGGGAAAAAATGGGTTAAATATTTTCAAAAATCTAAAATTCTAATTTTTTTTTAAATTACAAATAAAAAATCAATTTAATCAATTCATGATAAATCTTATCGCTATCTAATCTGTAAATATTTGTTTATAGTCGATGATATTAAATGTAAAAGCCGCTGAAGCAAAAGTTATAAATTTAATAGTAATTAATTTCAAAATTCTAAAATTACTGTTATTTTTTAAATTACGTACTCATTTACAAGTAAAAAATCAATTTGTCAGAAAAAATATACCCGGTGTTGCGTACAATTACGTTTTTAATTCCGATCATTGCAACACTTGGGTACTAAAAGTTGTCACCTACATTTTCGAAATAAACAAAATTATCAAATCTGGGAAGTTTATTGCAAATGATGACATTGCTTGCTGTAATGGCGTTGTTGGTGGATTTTTCATCAGAACAATTTAGATATTTAGATATTTTATTGTTTATGCTGGAGGCTTCTACTTCGTTATACATTTTAAATATTATAATAAAACACTTTTAACTTTGTTTTGTATAACTTATATATTTATTTTTGTGACTTAAGTTTCGGTAATACAACTTCTTGTTTGAAAATGGTAATTGTATTACCGAAACTTACGTCACAAAAATAAATATATAAGTTATACAAAACAAAGTTAAAAGTGTTTTATTATAATATTTAGATATTTGTTTACGGCTAATCACCATTTTATAGAAATATACAAACAAAAAAAAATAGAATATAAAGTTCTACATGAAAAAGACAACTATTTATTGAAAACATTACACTTTTTTTTTAAGAGAAAAAATGAATTTTATCGTTTTTTAGGCCTTTCCAGTAGATTTAAGCACTATTTACGCATTTTGCGTATTTTGGTTCCTGGAAGTCCCACAAATTTTTATAGACACATAGCGTTCAGAATGAGCTCTTAGACTTGAAAAAAAACAAAATACATTTTTTGAAGAAAAATTTAATTCAATCGTTTTTTCGGCGTTTCCAGTCGATTTAAGCACTATTTACGAAAAACGGCATTTTGCGTATTTCCGTTCCTGGAAGTCCCACAATTTTTTTTATAGACAAGTTGTGATCAAAATTAGCTCTTAGACTTGAAAAAAAATAATATATTTTTTTTTTTTAAGAAAAATTTAATTCAATCGTTTTTTGGGCGTTTCCAGTCGATTTAAGCACTATTTATGAAAAAAGGCATTTTGCGTATTTCCGTTCCTGAAAGTCCCACAATTTTTTTTATAGACAAGTTGTGATCAAAATTAGCTCTTGGACTTGAAAAAAAACAAAATATTTTTTTTTTTAACAAAAATTTAATTCAATCATTTTTTGGGCGTTTCCAGTCGATTTAAGCACTATTTACGAAAAAAATCATTTTGCATATCTCGGTTCCTGGAAGTCCCACAAAAAAAGTTGTAAAAAATACACTTTTACCAATTTGAAAGAAACAACCACAGATAGTTAATTCTACGCGCTTTAACGAATTTGGGAAATAACCGAATATTCATTATGTTATCTCATTTTCAAGGAATATTGATAACATTTTGACAATTGATTTAAAAAAAAATTAATTATAAATTGTCAATTGAAATTGAAAATCGAAATATTTAAGTAAGTAAGTAATCTTTACTCACTACAGCCACTACATAAAAACATTTACAAATGGGTGAGCGGATGTGAGACGTCAAATCATTAAAAATAAATACATAAATATATAAAAAATCACGTAAAAACATTAAAATGTTATTGCATGATTTACAAATTAAAAGTAAACTAGTTACATATCCTCTAAAAATTCGTTGAACGTATAATAACATTTATCGATTAAATTTTTTTTTGAGGTTTCTTTTGAAGCACTCTATGTTTCTGCTCGTTTTTAAATATTGAGGGATCAAATTATATACAGTTATTCTCGAAAATAAGGGAGATTTTTTGTACAGCTCACTATTGTGGGCTGGTTTATATGAATAAAATCGCCATTATACATTACTTTAAGGTAAAATTTACATAATGACTTGTTAATGCTTTTTTTTTAAATATTTTTAGAAATAGAGACGAGATAGTGAGCGTTTCTGATGAAATGGTCATGGCCCTTGTGGAGGAGTTCCTCGAACCCGAAAAAAATGGTCTTTTGGCGAGATCCCCGTAGAGTTGTTCGATTCAATGTTTATTTATGTTTGCACTTTAGTTTCAGTTGATTGAGAAAGAGAGAGAGGGTGAAAAAAAAGGAGAAATAAATTGAACGATGCAATTTTTATAAAACCACTTATATTCCTGGCGAATCCATAAAAAAAAAACTTTCTATTTCTCACCCGGTTTCTAACCATCCTGAAGAAAATCCTGTTTCTTAGAGATCTTGATTGTATTACCTTATTAACTAAAGATGGTTAAAGGTAGTGTAAACATGAGAAATAACATAACAATTATTTATTTGAAGTCAATTTTGGAACTTTTCAATAAAATGCACTTTGTTGATATCGCATAAGTTTTTTTTATATTATAATAAAACACTTTTAACTTTGTTTTGTATAACTTATATATTTATTTTTGTGACATAAGTTTCGGTAATACAATTACCATTTTCAAACAAGAAGTGAAAAGAAGTGTTTGAAAATGGTAATTGTATTACCGAAACTTAAGTCACAAAAATAAATATATAAGTTATACAAAACAAAGTTAAAAGTGTTTTATTATAATATTTAAAATGTATAACGAAGTAGAAGCCTCAAGCATAAACAGTTTTTTTTTTATTCTTGCGACTATAGTTTCGACCCTTACAGGATCATTATCAGACAGATAATGGTAAGGCTCGAAACTATAAATAAAAATAATAAAAAAAAACACGTGTGTAATACCAACAAAGTGCGTTCTATTGAAAAGTTCCTGAATTAAAATGTCTTCCACCATCAACAATATTGAGTCATTTTTTTTATAATTTAAAATAACTTTATTAAACCATTTTTCTAGCAACTCCATAATCCCGTCACTGTAGAACTTTTTGTGTGCAAAAATTGGTTTTTACAGGCTTCTTTAGAAACCAACCTGGCACCATCCGGGGAGTTCTGCAGCACCTGGAACAGATGCTGTTTTGACGACGCAAGGTCTGTATGCATTAAAATTTCCAAACCAAGTTCTCTGAATATTTGTGTCGACCATAACCCTTCTCTTGTATTGCGCCATCTAGCGAGAAAAGGGCTCAGAATTGATTGGATTATTCGATATATCACAATTGAAGGGTTTCGGATAAAATGGGTATAAGTGCATAAATGCTTGTTTTGTGATGATAATATTAATAATTCTTCATTTTCTTAACAGGAAAAATGCCTAATTTCAAAAGAAAAAAAGGAAAATATAAAATACAGATATAAGAGGAAATATTCCAAATATAACAAATTTCATACTAGTAACACAACTAAGAAATCATATCACCAAAAAACAAAAAAAAATATATATATATATACAGAGTGACCCATTTGAAAGCGGGCCACCCTCATAATTTTTTTATTTATGGAGCGATTTTGACGAATTTTTTTTTTTATGTGGAGGGGGGAAATGTGTATTTTGGAGCCAAGCGGCGTCCAGTTTTTTTTTTAAACCAAAGCCTACAAGATAACATTTAGAGTTGTAAAATCCATAATCCATATTAGCGATTTTTTTATTAAAAATCCACGTACACCACTGGAATTGGCGTCCTCTGAAATAGATCTGTACCAAGTTTCATGAAAAAATATTCAACATTAACGATTCTATGACTAAATTACTGACGAGTTGTTTATTATGCATTAAGAAGCTTTTTATCCAGTAACCCATGCGATAACAAATGAATTTCAACGATTATTTTATTTAATAACAACATTTAATAAACAGTATTTTACAGACATTCTTCTAAAATAATATTAAATTAACACATAAATTAATTTTAAATTCTGGATTTTTCAACTAAATCTCCATTTATTTGAATGCATTTATCATATCGTCTTTTAATATTTGCCATAACATTAGATAATTGATGTGGTGTAATTTCAGCGCATGCCTGCCTTATTCTTTCGCGCAGTTCTTCTGCGTTGGTTGGACGAGTATTGTAGACTTTTTCTTTAATAAACCCCCATAGAAAAAAATCTAGGGGAGTTAAGTCAGGAGACCTGGGAGGAAACTGCATTAACCTACTATTTCGCCCTATCCACCGATTAGGAAAATTTTCCTCCAGCCACGCTCTCACAGTCCTGGCATTGTGGATAGGACAGCCATCTAACTGGAACAGTAGACCAGCCACTTCTGCAAGTGGAAGTTCATCAACAGCATCCGAAAATCCATTGTTTAAAAAATTTAAAAAACTTTGGCTATTCAAATTGCCTTCAAAAAAGAAGGGGCCAATTATTCTGGTATTTAATATACCGCACCATACGTTTACCTTCTGTGAATATTGTCGCCTACAGTTTATTACCCATTCTGGATTTTTTTGTGCCCACTGTCTCGTGTTCTGTGAATTTACCGTCCCATTGGTTGTAAATGTTGCCTCGTCACTAAACAAAATTCTTTTTTGAAAATTTATGTCATTAAGGTATTCTCCTTGGCACCATAAGCAATATTCCATTCGCTTATCATTATCACCTTCTTCTAAGGTGTGGAGAAATTTCGGTTTATAAGGCTTCATATTACTGTATTTTTTAAGGTTTCTTCTTATTGTTTCCCGTGGTAACTGGAGGTCCAAACTTGCAATTCTCAAACTTTTTTTCGGATTTTCGATGAAATAATTTCGAATTCGTTCATTGCTTTTTCGTGGCCGTTGTACTACATTAATATTTTTTTAAATGTGCTGAAATACAGCTCCGTATTCGTTAAAAATATTGCACACTCGCACAACGGTAGACTTGCTAATATTTTGAAGTTCTGGATGTCTGTCATTAAAAATTCGAGATACTTCCCTTCCAGACCTGTCTCTGTCACCACGAAGTTTTACTATTTCAATCTTATGTTGTACCGTTAAATTATGAGCCATACTTATTGACAGTGTACTTACGGAACAGTACGTAAATTTCACTACTTAACTGACATTTGACATTTTCGTCTTTTATTTCATCTGTGACTTTAGTAATTGCAAAGCCTACTATTATGAATTGTTCATCCGTGTGTAGCTGTATTCTTAATGCATAATAACACCTGTCAGTAATTTAGTCATAGAATCGTTAATGTTGAATATTTTTTCATGAAACTTGGTACAGATCTATTTCAGAGGACGCCAATTCCAGTGGCGTACGCGGATTTTTAATAAAACAATCTCTAATATGGATTATGGATTTTACGGCTCTGAATATTATCGTGTAGGCTTTGCTTTTTAAAAAAACTGGACGCCGCTTGGCTCCAAAATACACCTTTCCCCCCTCGACATTAAAAAAAAAATTCGTCAAAATCGCTCCAAAAATAAAAAAAATATGAGGGTGGCCCGCTTTCAAATGGGTCACTCTGTATATATATATATATAGAAAGCATATAAATCAAGGTTAATGATAATTGAATCTAAAGCTAATTATTTGTTCAAAATTCCAAAACAAATTTAAATGAACAAGGATGGGGTTACGCTATTTCTTGGCACCTATTTTAATCTGAATCTGAATGTATGTACTACACTTAAATATGATAATCTGCACTTTTTTTCTGCACAATTCAAATTTAAACATTATTTTTATTCCAAACCCTTCAATTTTAATCTACAATTTCGACATGTTTCGATCATTTTAAGGAATTCCTTGAAAATGGTTACGAAACTTCAACACTCGGCTTTTTAAAGGCATTTTTATCTACAAAAACTTATCGCACTACTAAAATGGAGGCTTTATATTCTTCAACCTTGGTGGGTAAAACATTTTTTTCAGCGTAAACGTTAAAAAATTGTATAATTCTATTTTTTCATCAAGAGTTCAATCAAAAGAGTAAATATAAAATTATAATATTTATTGAATTGATATATTTAAAATTATGGAAATACATATATTGCATTTCATCGTATGTATTTATGTATTTAATTCATTCTGAATTATATTCAGTAGTTGAAAACTATAATCAAACATAATAAATATTAATTTATTTAAATTCATAAATGCGCCTTTTTTTATAGTTATTTAACCAACAAGTTTGTTAATGATGGCGATTAATGATCGAGACATTTTCACGCACGAGCGCTTGCGCGAGTGCGTTAATTGTTGAGATCATTAATCGCCAATTAACACACGAATTGGTTACAAGATTTTTCCGTTGATCGTAACTTAGATCAACATTAGAAATTAGATTAGAGAAAATCCAAACAAAACAAACAAATAAACTTGCTATTAAGCCCTTTGCAGCAATATTGGCGCGAATAGCGCAGATTCCGAATGACGTTTTACCTGTTACTCCTCGCACCAGGAAATAAATTCTACGTAAGTTTTTTCGTAAAAATATTTACTCTTTTCCGGAAGCAAATTTAATGTTGCATTATTTGCAATGGCTAGTACTTTTGGCAGTGTTAACTTACACTCGAAACTATCCATAGTACCAGACATTCACTCGATACACGCGTTTTATAAATTTGACGTTTCACACTTCGACATTATTGTATAACAAAATCGAAGGCGGTTCACCGCTAATTTGTTTCTAACGCAGAGAATTGATATACTTTTGCATTTACATGTGAAAAAAATTATAGATCGTTTTCTCGCTATTATCAGTTACATTTCCAGTAATTATGAGTAATTAGCCACTCATGAATTAGCTATTTGATGCTTAACTAGAAATCGTTCTTATTTTTTAGATTGATAGGAATTCGAGTTAGGGAATCGAGGATGATTCCCTGGCTTAGCTAGCTAGGGCATTCAACCACAACCGATGTATAGTATTTAATAATTCATTTAAGTGAAATGAGGACAAAGAGTAAATATGTCCAGGGACCCGCACGGCCATTTTTCGTGTTAAAAAAGTAAAAAAAAGTGACCGCCCGGACGGGATTCGAACCCGCACCAGCTGGGTCTAGAAGCCGGACCTCTACCCACTAGACCACCGCGGCCCTAGAAATCGTTCATTAATGAAAAATCGTTTATTAATGAAACATCGTTTATTAATAGGGGTCATTAATAAACGATTTTTGATGCATTTGGGTACATTAAAGTTAGATGTTAACTAACGAGCAACGGAAAAAGTTATTTTCTCTTTAAGAATATATTGAGTAATCGAATTTAATGAATTTGTAGATTTTGAAGAAATAATTAATAATACTACCAATTATGAATACAGTTTAGGGTCTGTTTTTATTCCATGCACTATTTCTTCCACTAACTTAAACTTTTGAATCTTTCCCGACGTCGTTTTCGGAAACTCGTCCACCACGTACAGCTTCGTGGGTATCTTATATTTGGCCATTTGATTTTTGCAGAAAGTTTGCATTTCTTCCAGGCCGCATTCCGCATTCGGTTTTAAGCGTACGCACGCGCAAACTTCTTCACCAAGACGCTCATGCGGTACACCGACCACCTGAAAAAATATACAGATAGTATACTTGGAATTAATGAAACGATTTCTAATTTTATCCTTTGGACGTATAGTTTTCGAGAGTTTTTCGAATTCGAAATTTTTCGATTTTGAGGCCTCCCCACACTATTCCAGCTATTTTTGAAAAATGAAGCCCCGAACATAGTCCTGGAAAAAGTTCAGGTAAAAAACTAAGTTTTTATTCTTTTATTAAATGATACAAGCTCACCGATCAAAAAAAAGTATTGAAAAAAATTCCTGGGAAAAAAAAACCCGAAAACCAGTCCCAAAAATACTGAAAAATGGCCCCGAAAAAAAGCCCGCAAAAAAAGTTCTGAAAAAAATTCCTGAAAAAAAAATTCCCAAGAAAGTTCTGAAAAAAACTTTCTAACTAAATTGAACAGAAATTAAAGCCCGCGTCTTTAGCCACAAAAATTATCTAAATTACAATTATTTGCATTTCAATTCGACGACTTTTGAAATTTTAACCAATAGATGTTCAAAGGGACATTGTTTTAAATTTAACTAATAAATATAGCATTTATGGCGTAGTAGTTGACGCCAATGGCTTCAGTAGTTTCAGACCAGCGATTGAGTCTGAGCCTGAGTCTGAAATGGGATGGTTAATTGGTACTATTTGACACTGAGATACAATTCATGGAGATTCAGAGTTACCACCAGCGGCGGCTCGTGGATGTTCGTGGTCACGGAAGAAAATTTGACTGAAATAGCAGCGGAATATTTGCTTCCTCCATAAGAGTAAGCAATGCAGCACGAGTGGCATCTCTGTCAGCCTCATCTACGAAGATCCACGAGCCACAATGTTTCTGCAATCAGTAGCCTACCTATTACTATACAGTGTGGAAACTTTAACTGGAATAAAATTCATAACTTCGATATAGGCGATTTTTGCAAAAAATCCCGAAACACGCTAAGTATTGTTTTTTCTTGCCCTCATTTCTATGTATATGCTGCTTGTTTATCTGTTCCCGGAAGAGCCCAGCCACCTCCGACTTTTTTTTTTTCAAATGGAAAGGTATGTCAAGTGACACCTCGTTTGAAAGGTCTCTTCGCAAGTAATACAACACACTATTTATTTCTTGAATATTTACAAAATCCCACGTGATAAAAAAAAGAAAACCACTTTTATAACTTGAATACTATTTAATGCAACAAATGTTCAAAATGGGCACCGTTTCTTTCTTGGCAAAGTGCAAATCGATGATAACATGTATCTCTAATGTTTTGTAACATTTCTGGTGTGACTTGCCGTATTTCATGCCTAATACGTTGCTTAAGGTACCTTGGCTAATGGGTGATAAATCCGGATGCTCTTCTCGAAATAACTGAGCAACCTCAAGCTGACTTCGTCTTCTGTTACCATAACCGATCATCATCAGAATCTCGATTCGGAGATTTTCGGTTAAATACTGCATTTTAGAAATCACTTCGACAACTTGACGAGCGTATATGACTGCTTTGGTGACTATTATTATCACTAGTAACTAAGCAACGCAGTTCCAAAGCATCAAAACACATGTCAAAAACATACAACTTTACGCCGAAACATGTTCAACTTTTTTCTTTTTTTTATCACGTGGGATTTGTAAATATTCAAGAAATAAATAGTGTGTTGTATTACTTGCGAAGAGACCTTTCAAACGAGGTGTCACTTGACATACCTTTCCATTTGAAAAAAAAAAAAGTCGGAGGTGGCTGGGCTCTTCCGGGAACAGATAAACAAGCAGCATATACATAGAAATGAGGGCAAGAAAAAACAATACTTAGCGTGTTTCGGGATTTTTTTGCAAAAATCGCCTATATCGAAGTTATGAATTTTATTCCAGTTAAAGTTTCCACACTGTATACTACTACTATTGCTACATAACTTATAATTACAGCATTTTTTAATTAATACAAATACTAAACAGTATGACTTACTTGGCATTCTAATACTTTTGGGTGACGACTTAGGATATCTTCAACCTCTTTCGGATAGATATTTTCACCGCCTCTGATGATCATATCTTTAATTCGACCGATAACTTTGCCGTAACCATTTTCATACAGGACTAGTTTATCTCTGAAATTATATGGTATAGTTAATTACGAAATCAATATTAATCGGTTGGTGTACAACAAGGGTGACCAAAGCGTCGATCGCCATCGACTGGCCGACCGCGTGATTGCTCCTAGTCGCCCGCCTGTCTGATATGTACACATTAAAGATGAGTAACTTGTCTTAAAAATAGTATACAGTGTATACCCGCCGCGCCGTTTTTAGCAGCTCGAAGCGAGCGAGGGTTGCTATACCTCATTTAATAACCAAGCGGACTAAATCAAATTATGCCGCCAAAATGCGTTGTTGTGATTGGCCAATCGGGCGCTCAAATTGCTTAAAACAGTAATGGCCGCTGTTATGATCAGCTGATCTCTAACCAATCCTTGTGTCGCACCGGTTCCACGCGTTTCGGCTCAGTTTTTGTGTTTTTAGCCAGTTATTTCTACTGTTGATAGTGTAAGAATCGATTCCTCTCATCCCGCGATTTTCGAGGAAATAGTTATTTTATTTTTAACTACGGATAAATACCCGGCACAAGTTTGGTGTCATTTTCGGCCCCCAAGAAACGGAAATAGTTGGATTTTGGAGCATTAACGCTCCAGGAAAAACAATCCAAAATTATAAACGAATTTGAAATAATTTTATTTTTACCTACAAAACATGTCTGGTTACTTTTCTGGTGACTTTTTATAGTGTAAATGTGACTTTCTCGTTTACTCCGCCTGGTTATTAAATGAGGTATAGTCTCCCGCCTGTCTGATATGTACACGTTAAAGATGGGTAACTTGTTTCAAAAAAGTTATTTTTGACTTTCATTTACTACTTTTCTTATGATCATTTAGCACGTACGGTGTTGGCAGACCACCGCCTATAATTTAAGAAATAGGTCGCCCGTAGTGATCAAAATTTTGGCCACCTTTAGTGTGTAATATGTATGGTTTGATCAATGGATCTTTGCGTGTGTGTCATTACTTGGGCGACATATGTACACACACATGATTCCACTTATCGTTGACAGAGTAAACGGATGAAATGTCTGAGCTAGATTCAGTTATCTATGACGTGCACGCAAAGTATACCATTGGTATATGGTAAACCTCCGCAGTTGTGCAGTCGCATCACACTGATTATTCACCATGAACTTGTTTGAACTAATAGTGCTAATATTTGCTATTTGCCTACGTACCCAGTTTTCAACCATCTATCCGGCCCTATAGTTTTCCGGGTGCTTTCATCATCACCATAATACCCCAACATCGTCAGATAGCCCCTCGCGTAAAGTTCACCGGGTGTTCCGTAAGGTACCGTTTTACCGCCGGCGTCCACGATTTTCGCCTCGACGTGATCGCCAACGTGGCCCACGGTGTTCGCCGCTTGCTCTTTACTCTCAATTGGTAACGATTGGAAGATTACCGCCGTGGCTTCGGTCATACCATAAAGATTCTACAACATTAGATTCAATAATTAACATTTCGGGCAAATGCTCATTTTAGTTCCTAAATTGTTCCTTTCCTTTTAAAACAAATAAAGTTATTATTAACCTTTAATAGTCACTAGGGGTGTGATACCCCCAGCCTTTTTTCGACGTTGAATAAGGCCCTGAAATTGAAAGTAAACGGGGCATGTTACTCCATCTACAGATAGTTTGAACCTTCTATTGTGGATCCCAATAGGTATTATTTAAGCTCACGCGTCAGTGTTAATGTGGTACCAGTTTGAATCAATTCGTGAAAAATTGTGGGGTGTACGACACCCCGTGTGATCATTGTGCCAGAAAAAAAATTCTGAGCATTTTCTTCTCTATGGATTATTCCGAGATTACCGAATCAAAAGCGCTGCGATATTTGTTCCAGAAGAAGCGACAAAGAGTCGCACATGCTTTGTCGCAGTTGCGAGAGGTCGATGTGCGACATACATCACACATATTTATATGTGCGTCGAATGCTCTTTTGGGATCGAATAATTGTCTTTTACATTATTATAGCCTTTTTTCTTCATAATAATAGTTTTAAAAATATTTTCATATTCATATTTAACATTAAATTGACTTTATATTAGAAAAAATACTAATGCAATTTTTTCGTAAAAAATCCCACCTTCGATCATGAAAATAAATATACTTTTTGGAAAGGTCGCAAAATTTATTAATTACTACCGTATTTTTTGCAAAAAAACTCATATTTTGCGGAATTTTTTTTGCAACTTTTTTTTTTCACATGTAAAGTTGCAGGTTTCGAAAATTATTCACATATTCTTGTAACTAGAGGTTCAAAATGTATCCCAGATTGTTATTTTTTGTTTTTTGTCAATTTAACATTAATTGACCGAAGTTCAAAGGCGAGGGGTGTGCCACACCCCGAATGACTATTACGTCAGTTTTCGGAGGTGTGACTATTAGGGGTTAAATACGGTACTTACCGCCATCTGTTTAACTTCCAATATATCGTAAAGATCCTCGACCAGTTTAGGAGTCGTTGGCGCACCGCCGATGCCCACGATCTCCACGTCCAGCTTCAACCGTTTCTCCTTTTGCTGGTTGATCAGATCCATGAACATCGTGGGCGTTCCGTACACGATGGTACACCTAAAGAAACCAAACGTACAATTTGGGTATTGCTCGAAACTCGTCCGGTTTTAACAACTTTTTCGATTCCAAGGCGCGCAGATTCTCCTCCGGTTTGTAATAGACGCTCGGCACGACGACGGTCCATCCGTAATGGACGCTCGTCAAAATCGAACCGGTACTTCCGAACGTGTGGAAGAAGGGCACCTGCGAGAGGACCGCGTGGTGCTTCTCGGCGCCGCTAAACCGTTTCACGATGAAATACGAACTGTTCACCTGGTTGTGGTGCGAGAGCAGGGTCGCTTTCGGTTTACCAGTTGAACCCTAAAAACATAAACAAACAAGTCGTTTCAGTCAGTGACGGTTCGTGGGTTTTTTTTCTGGTATGGTCGAGGAACAAGAGGTGGTAATACAGATATAGGTAGGGTCAGTTGCAGAGATGAGCGCACCTATCTGTATTACCACCTCTTGTTACCTAGGCCGTACCAGAAAAAATCGCAGCTGATATACTTTGATCGATGGATCTTTGCGTGCACGTCATAAATAGCTGAATATGTTTATGCGTTTACTCTCTCTACGATAAGTTAAATTAGACGCAATCGTGTGTGTACGTATATCGTCCAAGGCGAGAAAACTCAGTTTTCGACAATGACGCACACGCAAAGATCCGTTGATCGAACTATACCAAGTTTGACTTTTTAAGTCGGTGTAAAGTACTCTTTGTGTTCGTAAATTATATATTGATGAGAGTGTAACTGATTTGAAATAATACAACTCAAATCTGGGACGCTGATGGCTAGCACTGAAAATACAACTGATCCTTGAAAATACAACTCGAATGTAGGACGCTGATTGGCTAGCGGTAATACAAACTAGACAGTGACAGTGGCTGTCAAACGTCGAATTTATTACACGAATTTGTAAATTTCCGTTACGTTTATACAAAATGCGGCGTTTTTGAAATTGCCCGCGCTACAGTTATAAAAGAAGTGAAAAATTACATTCCAAACATACAAAACCAAAACAAATTTTATATGTAAATCGTTATATTCTCTAACCGAACATAAGAGAGATTATAACTCGTGATTTCATGGTAAAAAAATTGCAATGGTATAATCTCCCCACTTGTTATATTATAACTGATAATATTCAGCAGTTTAAACCTTGAAATATTTTTGCCTTCTATTTTGATCGCAACAGACGTGATTTAGTAAATATCAGTGACGGCTCTCGGCGGGGTGACTCATGGTACGGCCGAGGTAGCAGAGGTGGTAATACAGATCTCTACGTATCTGCTACCTCGGCCATACCATGAGTCACCCAGATGGGTAGGGTCGGTTGCAGAGATCTGTATTACCACCTCTGCTACCTCGGCCGTGCCATGAGTCACTTCTGGTAAATATAGTCTTTATATACCGATGTGAATATAATATTGGATCCTGAATCCATGTCTATATTATCCTGGTACTCTGCAATAGCGGCGATCTCTTTTTCTGTGAGGTTTTCTTGTATCTCCTCGAAGTTTACGGTTCCCCTGAAATTATATTAAAGAATGATGGATTTTTCAAAGTAAATCAAAAGCAGCAGTTCATAAAAAAAATAATAATAACCCTTTGCACTCCGTTGTCGCCGATAACGCGACATTTAAAATATGAACTTAAAATCCACTGTCGCTTCTGTGGCGACACCTTGTTTGAGCGTTTTTGTAACTGATGCGTGCGCTTATTAAATTTATGAGAAATTTAATTCGAAAGATATTTGTATTCTTATCTTTTCTCATCAAAGTGATACTTAAAAAAAAAAAACAAGAAACACTTGGAGTGTACACACATTACCGTGTGCCCCAAATTATTCGAATATTATTCAAATATTCGAATATTCAAATTTGCTGAAAAAATGAGAAGATATAAATTTATGAGAAATTCAATTCTAAAGATATTTGTATTCTTATCTTTTCTCATCAAAGTGATACCAAAAAAAAAAAACAAGAAACACTTGGAGTGTACACACATTACCGTGTGCCCCAAATTATTCGAATATTATTCAAATATTCGAATATTCAAATTTGCTGAAAAAATGAGAAGATATAAATTTATGGGAAATTTAATTCTAAAGATATTTGTATTCTTATCTTTTCTCATCAAAGTGATACCAAAAAAAAAAAACAAGAAACACTTGGAGTGTACACACATTACCGTGTGCCCCAAATTATTCGAATATTATTCAAATATTCGAATATTCAAATTTGCTGAAAAAATGAGAAGATATAAATTTATGAGAAATTCAATTCTAAAGATATTTGTATTCTTATCTTTTCTCATCAAAGTGATACTTAAAAAAAAAACAAGAAACACTTAAAGTGTACACACATTACCGTGTGCACCAATTATTCGAATATTATTCAAATATTCGAATATTCAAATTTGCTGAAAAAATGAGAAGATATAAATTTATGAGAAATTCAATTCTAAAGATATTTGTATTCTTATCTTTTCTCATCAAAGTGATACCAAAAAAAAAAACAAGAAACACTTGGAGTGTACACACATTACCGTGTGCCCCAAATTATTCGAATATTATTCAAATATTCGAATATTCAAATTTGCTGAAAAAATGAGAAGATATAAATTTATGGGAAATTTAATTCTAAAGATATTTGTATTCTTATCTTTTCTCATCAAAGTGATACCAAAAAAAAAAAACAAGAAACACTTGGAGTGTACACACATTACCGTGTGCCCCAAATTATTCGAATATTATTCAAATATTCGAATATTCAAATTTGCTGAAAAAATGAGAAGATATAAATTTATGAGAAATTCAATTCTAAAGATATTTGTATTCTTATCTTTTCTCATCAAAGTGATACTTAAAAAAAAAACAAGAAACACTTAAAGTGTACACACATTACCGTGTGCACCAATTATTCGAATATTATTCAAATATTCGAATATTCAAATTTGCTGAAAAAATGAGAAGATATAAATTTATGAGAAATTCAATTCTAAAGATATTTGTATTCTTATCTTTTCTCATCAAAGTGATACTTAAAAAAAAAACAAGAAACACTTAAAGTGTACACACATTACCGTGTGCACCAATTATTCGAATATTATTCAAATATTCGAATATTCAAATTTGCTGAAAAAATGAGAAGATATAAATTTATGAGAAATTCAATTCTAAAGATATTTGTATTCTTATCTTTTCTCATCAAAGTGATACCAAAAAAAAAAACAAGAAACACTTGGAGTGTACACACATTACCGTGTGCCCCAAATTATTCGAATATTATTCAAATATTCGAATATTCAAATTTGCTGAAAAAATGAGAAGATATAAATTTATGAGAAATTCAATTCTAAAGATATTTGTATTCTTATCTTTTCTCATCAAAGTGATACTTAAAAAAAAAACAAGAAACACTTGGAGTGTACACACATTACCGTGTGCCCCAAATTATTCGAATATTATTCAAATATTCGAATATTCAAATTTGCTGAAAAAATGAGAAGATATAAATTTATGAGAAATTCAATTCTAAAGATATTTGTATTCTTATCTTTTCTCATCAAAGTGATACTTAAAAAAAAAACAAGAAACACTTAAAGTGTACACACATTACCGTGTGCACCAATTATTCGAATATTATTCAAATATTCGAATATTCAAATTTGCTGAAAAAATGAGAAGATATAAATTTATGAGAAATTCAATTCTAAAGATATTTGTATTCTTATCTTTTCTCATCAAAGTGATACCAAAAAAAAAAACAAGAAACACTTGGAGTGTACACACATTACCGTGTGCCCCAAATTATTCGAATATTATTCAAATATTCGAATATTCAAATTTGCTGAAAAAATGAGAAGATATAAATTTATGGGAAATTTAATTCTAAAGATATTTGTATTCTTATCTTTTCTCATCAAAGTGATACTTAAAAAAAAAACAAGAAACACTTGGAGTGTACACACATTACCGTGTGCCCCAAATTATTCGAATATTATTCAAATATTCGAATATTCAAATTTGCTGAAAAAATGAGAAGATATAAATTTATGAGAAATTCAATTCTAAAGATATTTGTATTCTTATCTTTTCTCATCAAAGTGATACCAAAAAAAAAAACAAGAAACACTTGGAGTGTACACACATTACCGTGTGCCCCAAATTATTCGAATATTATTCAAATATTCGAATATTCAAATTTGCTGAAAAAATGAGAAGATATAAATTTATGAGAAATTCAATTCTAAAGATATTTGTATTCTTATCTTTTCTCATCAAAGTGATACTTAAAAAAAAAACAAGAAACACTTGGAGTGTACACACATTACCGTGTGCCCCAAATTATTCGAATATTATTCAAATATTCGAATATTCAAATTTGCTGAAAAAATGAGAAGATATAAATTTATGAGAAATTCAATTCTAAAGATATTTGTATTCTTATCTTTTCTCATCAAAGTGATACCAAAAAAAAAAACAAGAAACACTTGGAGTGTACACACATTACCGTGTGCCCCAAATTATTCGAATATTATTCAAATATTCGAATATTCAAATTTGCTGAAAAAATGAGAAGATATAAATTTATGGGAAATTTAATTCTAAAGATATTTGTATTCTTATCTTTTCTCATCAAAGTGATACTTAAAAAAAAAACAAGAAACACTTAGAGTGTACACACATTACCGTGTGCCCCAGCAAAAATGATAGAGAAATAATTTGTATGAAAATTAGTTCTAAACACATTTGTATTCTTATATTTTTCTCATAAAAGTAATGAAATTTAAAACATTTTTCAAAAACAAAAAAAAACACCAAGAGCGTACCGACACTACTGCATCTCTTACAAAGAAAATGGTCATTTATAAGAAATTTAATTCTAAACATATGTATTTTATTCTTATGTTTTGCTTATAAAACTAATAATTTTTGAGAAAAAAAAAACAAAAGGTACACTTTTCAGACATTACCGTGTGTCCTAGAAAAAATGCTATGAACATAATTTATTGAAAATCTATTTATGAACATTTGTAATCTTAAGATTTTTCGAATATTTCAAACGTTATAACGTTTATTGGTAGTCTAGTATTTGAATATACCGGGTGTTTCAGACCACCCGTACATCCCAAATATCTCGCGAAATACAAATCGGATTGTCATACAAAAAAATACGTCTAAATTTATTTTTTCAGTTCTATTATGTGGTGTGAAATTTAAACCACCACCCCTCCCCCCTGGGACGGGGTGGGGGGTAACTTTGAAATCTTAAATAGGTACCCCTATTTTTTATTGCAGATTTGGCTTCTACTCTAAAATATATTAGGTTTTTATTCGAAACATTTTTTTCGATTAGCAAAAAAAAAATTTTTTTTTTATTAAAAAAATCCTCTTTGACGTTACAAACATTCATACTTTACCACAATAGAAAAGAATAGAATGGAATTTGATAATCAAATTGATTTTTATTCGTTTCTACGATTTTTTTTACAAATTATTTTTTTTTTTTTGCTTATTTCTGTCATAAAATTACGAATGTCTTTAATCAACGCCTTATGTACGTAAAAAATGTCGTAATCTATCATTTGATGCGAGAAATAAATATAATTCAATAAATGTTTTTGCCGAATATAGCGCCATCTGTCGCTCATCGAAATTTTTTTTTTCGGATAAAAACCTAATATTTTTTAGCATAGAATCCAAATCTGCAATAAAAAATTGGAGTTCCCATTTAAGATTTCAAAGTTACCCCCCTCCCAGACCCATGGGGGTGGGGGGCGGTTCACATTTCACACTACATGATAGGGCTCAAAAAATATTTTTGGGTATATTTTTTTTTATATCTCAATCCGATTCGTATTTCAGGAGATATTTGGGGTGAACGGGTGGTCTGAAACACCCTGTATATTATAAGTACCTGTAGATTTATTCGTATTCGATTCGCAGCCCTATGATTATCAAAAAATACGTATGCTGGAAATAAATACTCGAACTATTCGAATATATTTGAATATTCGAACTATTCGAATACTCGGAATATATGCGAATATTCGAATATTCGAATTATTCGAATTATTCGAATACTCGGAATATATGCGAATATTCGAATATTCGAATTATTCGAATTATTCGAATATTCGAATTATTCGAATATTCGAATTATTCGAATAATTCGAGTTTTCGAATAATTTCTTAAACGAATATTCGAATACTCAAATCATAAAAATTGCCAGCACTAGTTTTTACTACGAAGATAATTCTGAAATAAGTGATGTAGAAGATAAATTCGATTTTGTTTTGGTGCACTATACGAGCCGCAAGGCTGGAGTGCGAAGGGTTAATAATAATAACCAAAAATAAACATAATTGCCAGCGGCGGCTCGTGGATGTTCGGCGGTGAGGCAGTTGAATATTTGCTTCCTCTATAAAGCTACGCGCACACTTGTCGGAATCGGACGGACGGCACGTATCGGCTTAACACAGTTGTAAACGAGTCAACGCACATTTATCGGTAAAAAAAGTGCGTTGACTCGTTTACAACACTGTGTTAAGCAATTTTTGCCGATGCGTGCCGTCCGTCCGATCCTAACAAGGGTGCGCGTTGGTCAGAGGTCGCCAAAGTGGTCTATAGACCCCCAGAGGTCTATTTAACAAAAGTAGGGGTTGATCTAAGCCAGGGGGTCTAATGGGGGTCGAAGGAAAAACAAGTGTAAAAAAATTAAAAAAAAATTTAAGGAGATATAAACCTCAATTTTCATATTTTCCGCTGAAACATGAAAACTTTTTTAGTGGAACTGTTTTATTTAGAGGAAATGTATGAATAATATATTTGGATCCCGCGTTTGGAAAAAAATATTAAACTATTTTAGGTCATCGTCATTTATGTTTTTATGTATAATTTTTTTTTAACGAATATCATCATTACAGGAAATACAAGCCATAAATCTCAATCATTCTTTTTACAGTCTCAAAGTAGTCAATACACACATTTCTTTTACATCAGTGGATAGACTATCAAGATTTGTTCAGAAGTTATAGCCAAAAGACAAAAATATTGCTGATTTTCGAGGGGCGAGTTCACAAAAAAATACTTCGATGGAGTTTTCGAAAAATTATATGGGGGTCGATGATCAAAAAAGTTTGGCAACCCCTGGCGTAGGTTAAGAGGCAACTTTGTCTTTGCCTACGGGAATCCACGAGCCGCCGCTGATAATCGCATACCTAGGAGTATTATCACCTATCACGACGACCGTTTCGAGCGTCGGCACCTTCTCGCTGACTTTTCCCTCGAAGAGCTTCTCGTCGACGGTCTTCAAGACTTCGTAGAAATTCTGCTTCTCCGTCACCTCCGGACAGACGATACACTTGACGCCGACCTTATCGATGCAGTAGTGCACTTCCTTCGAAATGTATCCGGGATTCATTTGGACGGCGATCAGGCCGGTCCTGGTGCAGGCGAAGAACGCCACCTCCCACTCTATACAATTCGGCGACCATATTCCCACCCGGTCGCCCTTTTTCAATCCCAGCTTTCTAAACGCCGCCGCTAGTTTATCTGAAGATCTTAGGAGTTCTTCGTACGTGATGGATCTGTTATCGTGCGCGGAGATCGTCGCCGGTCGTTCCGGATATTTCTTCGCCGTTTTCTCCAGGAGTTTTCCGATCGTCGTTGAAAGTAGAGGTTCGCCGCCAATTTTGTGTATGTAACTCATTGAAGAGTATCTAAAAGGGAAACAAAATAAGTTGACGGCAAAGCTTTGTTGTTCATATTTTCATATTTATTTATTTAACGAAATCTCTATATAAAAATAGTAACACAAAGAAAAATGCATAAATTACATGAAATGAAAAAAATTTAATTTAGCGTACATACATACATAATAAATGAAACCAAATTGAAACATAATAGCTAGAAACTAAAACTAAGAATTATAAAAAAATATGAATTATGAAAAAGTCATATTCAAATTAATGACACATAATGATTTACGGAACAAGCTATAATTTTTTAAGAATAAATCGAAATTCGGTGAAGGCAAGAGGCAATTAGCTGTGTGTGATAGCCTAGATAGAGGTTTATTAAGACCATAGTTAACCCGACTGGTTTTCTCTCTGAAGAGCTTTTTCAATCTGGTTGAGGATCCTCCAGATTGATGCCAAAAATCTACCAATCTTAACAAAGAGGGACAAATAATATTACCATTTAAAAGTTTATACAAAAAGCACATGTCAAATAAATTCCTGCGAAAAAGTAATGTCACCATGTCTAAGTTTACTAACATAAGATTATAATTGACAGTAGCAATCCTAATATTTAATTTATACGCAATAATTCGCAGGAATTTATTCTGAACCTTCTCCAATGCATTAATCAAATAAAGCTGATGGGGGTACCAAATTGGTGCACCATATTCAAGAATCGGTCGAACTAGAGTGCAATAAAGAATCTTTAAGGTACTAACAGAAAAGTCCGGGGAAATGCGAATTATAAAAGCCAACATTTAATAGGCTTTATTAACTTTTTGTATTATATGACCCTTAAAGGATAAAGATTTATCAAACAAAACACCCAGATCATTAATGTTAGCAACCCTTTCCAGCACAATATTGTTCAAATGGTAGATACTTAGAATGCAAATTTTACTTCGAGTGAAAGTGATGGATTTACATTTGCTAATATTCAAAAATAAATTGTTTTTTAAACACCAATCGTAGAGGTGATCCAAATCCTTCTGAATATTAGCTGCATCCGACACAGAACGTACAATGTGGAATATCTTTAAATCGTCTGCATACAATAAGAACTCACTATGCTTCAAGACAATCGGTAGGTCATTAATGAAAACATTAAAAAGAATTGGACCAACATGAGATCCCTGAGGAACACCGGAGGTAGCATTAACTTCAACTGATAAACAATTACCCAATCGAACCATTTGGACCCTATCTAAGAGGAAACTTTCAATCCAATTTACTACACTATCCGAGAATCCAAAACAGTGCAACTTGTGTATCAGTAAATTATGACAAACCTTATCGAAAGCTTTGGAGAAGTCAGTGTAGATAGCATCAACCTGACATCCCTTCTCCAAAGCCTCCTGTATATAATTTTAGTATACCATTAAATTTGTTGTTGTTGATTTGCCTACAGAGAACCCATGCTGTTCATCAATTATTATATTCTTTAATAACCATCTTAATTGTTTACTTACCATACAATCGAGTAATTTTCGGATTGTGGATTGAATACACACCCCGCGATAATCGGTTATATTGGAGCGGATGCCCCCTTTAAATATTGGAGTAATGAAACTTTTTTTCCATACGGCTGGAACACATTCTTGTTCTAGAGAAAGATTATACAGCATAGTGAGTGGAAAGCAGATTGTATATGCACATTGTCTTAAAAAAACGTTCGGTATGTTGTCCGGTCCGCATGAAAGAGTTGCTTTTAAATTGACAATTTCATTGAAAACGCTCATAAAATCAATTTTTAATGAGAAGGAACGATCAATGCATTGAGGAGAGCAGTCATTCATAACATTTCCTGAGACCATATTATTACAATATATACTGGGAAAATAAATCTGCAGAATCTTGTAAATTGTTACTTTTGATATCATTTAAATACATTATCAGAGGACACCCAGTCGATTCTTTGTGATCCCGAACAAATTTCCAAAAATTATTGCTGTTGTGGCGGATATTATTCTCCACACTATGAATATAATTTGAATATAACTCCTTATTCAGAATAGTACACTTCTGGTGCAAATCACTAAAAATTAAATAATCTGAGTATTGGTTTGAATTTTTATATACCCTATGTGCTATTTTTTTAGCTGAAATCAAATTTATTAAAGCTGAATTAAACCATTTTGGAAATTTGCTACCATAGTAAACCTTCTTTTTTGGTACACATAACTCGATTATTTCATATATTAAAGAATAAAAAACTTCCACCGCAGCGTTAACATCTAAACAAGATTTGAAATGGTCGGTACATACAATACTGGAAATGAAATTATTAATTTCAATATAATTCGCATTTTTTAAATCATAATATACTTGATTGCAATATGCATTTTCATTTATAATTCCACAGTTAAGAACGATGCTATAACCATAGTGGTGTTTTTTATTCTAACAAAGAAGATCATTGGACACATTGATAGAGACATTAGAACTTAAACTAAAAAGTAAGTTGTTGTTATGACTTAAAAAAACAGTAAACTATGGAAAGACAACATTTCCCTTTGGCAGCATATGTATTTGGTCTCTTACAACATTTTACAACACGAATTTTCCTTGTCTTGCAAAAAGTTTTGTTAAAAAGTTATGACCCAAAAAACATAGTAGACATTCTTTAATTAAATAATATCGTTTGTTAAAGGTCAAAAGCACTGTTAGATTATTTTCTTATGAATTAATTTACGCTCGCAAAACCCTCGCTTGTGTTCTAAATATTTGAGTGTGGAATAGGGCCCACCCACCGTCCTTCATTTCCACTTAAACCTAATCTAGAAAACACTGTTAGATAGAAATAATTTCTTAGTCAGATCACGCGAGATTTAATAGTTTGAAAAGCTTAGAGAAAACGCGTTTGTGGATAATTTTAAGATGATACAAAGGGCGGTGGGTTGTCCCTAACCCACCCTCCAACTCTATGAACGCACCCAACAGTTTCTATAAATAAAAATGGTGATGTTGCCATCATGTTACTTTCTCCGACTCGATGGTATCGTAGCCATTTATATTTACGTTTTCATGGTTTATTTTCAATTGAAATCATATTTTAAATGTACATCGAGCGATGTGTAAACTCGGATGAAACTGACGTTTAAAACGTCAAAATTATGAAAGATGGAAAAATTATACTTCAAATTCAAAAACTCAGTTTACTCAAAAACTAAAGGGATTTAAAAAAAACGTATTCTTTATAAGTTGTTCATTTTAGTATTCTCTACAATTATTATTAACAATAAGTTGCTGTAACTATTATCGTTTTATAATTATAAACCAAAAATTTCAAAAAAATTATACCTTTTTTTCTCATATAAAAATGATTTTATGAAAAATATTTTCAAGCAAAAGATGTTCATTTCTTTGTTGTCTTCAAAGTTTGTTTAAATATTTTTGTGATATTTTGCATATTTAAGAAAATATTGGCAAAGAACAAAAAAAACAGTTAAGGTAAACAACCACTTCCGGTGTACGAAATTTTACTAAAAGCCTTTCAGTTCTTTGGATTATCAAATAAAACGTATGTTCAAAGTTTCATATCAATTGGTCTATTAGTTTTTGAGATACAGCGCGCACAGACAGACACATACACAGACACATACACACATACGCACAGACACACACACACACATAAATTTTTTTTCCAGAAATTGTTGAAATGGCGTCTAGGGACCCCAAAACGGATATTTCCGTAAAAAAAAATTTTGAAAAAAAAATCACGATCACAATACTTTCTCGTACTTCGTAACGGAGAAAGTGTGTCAAAGGATCAGAAACTGTTAGATCCGATGTTAGTTAATATTACTTTTGTTTAAAAACAATTAAAATATTGAAAGTAATTTTACTACTCAAGGCCGTCACTTTAAAAATTTGAAAAAATACGATTGTATTCCTCGTTTCGTTTTATATAAAAAGCATATTTTATAAGAATTATAAGAATGGTCATTTGATTACATCTGCATCAAAGACATTAATTCGAGAGGCAAAACGCGCTATAAGTAATACACGTTAATTTGAATGATACAAATTTAATTTCAAGTGAAAACAATTCAGATAGATAAGATGCTATTTTAATGGGCCACTCGACAAATACAACTGGAATTGATAACATTGGAATGACTCGGTTTGTTTGGTCTCCAGCGCAGATAACTTAATCGAATGCTGAACATACATTTTTGTCTTGTACTCTGATAAGTACACTGCGACGAAAATAATTAAAGCGAGCTGTTGATATATGAAAAATTCATTGTAACAAATTAAGAATGAATAAAAAAACACAAGTTATTTTAGGGATAGTAACATGAAATAAATATTAATAAAATAAAATAATAAACCTTCAGAATTTAAAGTGAGTTTTTGTTTGGTAGAATTAATATTTATTTCATATTGTTATGTTTAATTAATAACATGAACTACCAATACGAAATTTTTTTTAATTACTGATTCTAGTGCCGACACAATCATTTTCAAACTATCATAATAATAATAATAAATTGTATTAATGTTATACAATTATTTATATTGTTTATACTGGATTCCCCATAATAGGCTACCCATTTTAATATTTGAATTATTTTTTTTTCGGTTAACAAAACAAACTTTTTATTATACTAAATTACAGCTGATTCTTTGGGATTTATGATAACATAAATATTTGCCTAATTTAATTCTAACTTTTAAAAATCACGTCTTCTAAATGACCTCCACCAACTTCAACACATTTTTCAATATTAGATAAAAAGTGGTTCATTACACGGCGTAGCAAACCTTTGTCTATTCCTTCAACTTCTTCACGAATTTTGACCTTGAGTTCCTCGATTGTACCTGGACGACTCGCAAACACTTTGGCTTTTAAATATCCCCACAGGAAAAAATCGGGGGACCTCGAAGGCCAAGGCAAATTCCCGAATCGAAAAATGAGTCGTTTCTCGCAGAACCCGCATTGAGTTTCTGGCGGTATGAGCTGTTGCCCCAGCTTGTTGGAGTGGTAAGGTATTGTTTAGTAATCCTCGTCTATTTAATTCTGGAATGAGGAATGTCTCTGGCACGTTTACGTAGCGCTCGGATGTTACTGTTACATCCTCAAAAAAATATGGACCTATAATACCAAAGGATCCTACTCCACACCACACAACAACTTTTGGATTATGGAGGTTCTGTGTAAAGATTTCACGAGGATTTTCATTTGGCCTGTATCTAAAATTCTGTTTATTAACCATGCCGTTCAAATAAAAATTTGCTTCGTCGCTCATTATGTAAATTCAAAAATTCTTGACAAAATGCTAACCTTGCTTCTTTATCTCGATTTATAAGTTGCTGTGCCATTTGGTATTTATAGGGATGACATTTTAAATCTCTTTGAAGAATTCGATCTAAGCTTCCCTTTGATATTCCTGGGATAAGGGTTTGTCGATTAGCAGACCTTTTAGGACTTCTTGTAAACGCAATTCTAATATTTTCTGGTGTACG
This sequence comes from Ocypus olens, assembly GCA_910593695.2. NCBI lineage: Eukaryota > Metazoa > Arthropoda > Insecta > Coleoptera > Staphylinidae > Ocypus > Ocypus olens. Next base: position 59,101,836 of record OU343053.1, read on the forward strand.
AACTGTTCTTTGACGTCCAAATTTTGTACAGAACTATTTTCACGCCAATGACGAACCCATAACTTAACAGTTTTGCGATTTGACGCGTGACCTCTATTGTTGTCATTAAATAGACGCGGGAATGCACGCCTGACTTCTTCTATCGAATTGCTTCTTATGTAAGTTTCTACACAAAACACACGTTGTTGGACTGAGCAATCCATGAAAGTTAAATAATTATGATGAAAACTAACAAAGTTCTCGTAGAAAAATAACGTTCCACAAAATTATTATTTGTAACAGGTGCCTACTTGATCAGTAATTAACTTAAATCCCAAAGACTACAGAACATAATCCCACAGAGATAGACTTATTTAGTTATCTCGTAGGGAATTAATTAATAAAATAAAATGGGTAGTCTATTATGGTGAACCCTGTATAAGTCAATCTTAATATTTAAGTAACACTAAACGTACTGTCGCATGTTTAGACCGTATTAAACAAAGATTAAATTTTATTTAAAGTGTTGTTTATTCAAAATTTGCAGTTTCATTAAATGTTTGTTTCTAATCTTTATATTAAAGTGGAGCACTTGAAGGTGAAACGATGAACGAAACAAATGGAAACGCGCAACGAAATAACTTTCTTTAATAAATAAAATAGAAACAACCTTACTTGTTGCAGAGAGTATTAAATAAATTCAAAAAACGAAATATAATAACTTTCTTTAACCCTTTGCACTCGTATTTATTAGTGACAAAACGTATAAGCCGGGTTAAAAATCACAAAACTGGATCGAACCATCCGCACCATCATCAAACTATACATTCTAGACGTACTCGACGAAAAATTCTTACCTCTTAAACACTTTAAAGCTCCTCACTGTTCGGAACATGTTGCACGACTGTAAACGTTATCGGCGTTGTCCGATTATTACAGAAAAATATTTGTCCACCAATTATATCAGTTTCACTCAAGGCTATTCTATGCATTTCCATAATAAAATGCATATGTGGTAATATATTTAATAATAATATAAATGCACAGAAGTGAAAATACTGATAGCTGCGGTATCTGCAACCGACCCTACCTATCTGTATTACCACCTCTGTTACCTCGGCCGTACCATGGCTCACCCCGCGAGCCGTGCATAAAAATAACCATCAGTTGTAGTCAAGGGCGTTTCCAGCCAACTGGTATAGGGGGGGTAATTAAAAAAAAGATAAATAAACTGGTGCTTTCGTTCTCATATACCACACCTGTTCCGTGAAATCTCCCTATCCTTTTCCAACGTTTTAAAGCGTTGAAAAAATTTACCGGTTATATTATTTGTTTGGAATATGGAATACCGGTAATTTTTAACAATAAAAATTGATAAGCGAAAAATTCTTAGGGGGGTAATTACCCGATTATCCCCCCTTTGATACCGCCACTGCAAAATATACCAAAAATTAAAAAAAAAAAAATATAGTGGACCAAGGAAACAAACATTTGAACAGACAAATAAAAATAAATAAAGAAAAATTTAGGGAAAAAGATTAACAAAAAATCTACAATGTTGGTCAAAAAGTCGAAAATTTAGACAAAACATGGAAAATTCGGACCTAAACATAATAAATGCAGACTAAACGAAAAACCAAAAATGGGATGGCCAAAAAACCGAAAAATTTTAACAATAAAATCGAAAAGAAAAAATTAGGTCAAAAGATTTAAAAAAATAATAAATATTTATAATGTTGGCCAGAAAGTCGAAAATTTAGACAGTATATCGAAAACTCGGGCCTGAAGATAATAATTGCAGACTAAAAAATCGAAAATTTCAACAAACAAAACTCGAAAATACCGAAAAAAATAAAAAGAAATCTCGCATATAAATCGATAATTCAGGTTATAGATATTTTAACCAAAATTAACTCAAAATTTTGGAATTAGAATTAAAAAAATCGGCCCGAAAAATCAAAAATGCGGACAAAAAAATCAAAAATTTTAACAATTAAATCGAAAATGTATGTCACAATAAAGAATATTTAGGTCAACAGATCAAAACTTTAGACCAAAAATAATCGAAAATACAGGTAAAAAATCTAAAAATTTGGGCCAAAAAGTCGCAAATTTAAAAAATTAAATCGCAAAAGGTCTAAATAAGGGATATTTAGGCTAAAAGTTAAAATATTTTGACCAAAAATATCGAATATACAGGTCAAAAATTTAAAAACCAAAAATTCGTCAGGAGAAATAAAAAATGCGGACCAAATAGTCGAACATTTAAACAATGAAATCGAAAATTTAGGTAAAAATAAAGAATATTTAGACCAAATGATCAAAAATTTAGCCAGAAAACAAATCGGGAATACAGGCTTAATAATAAAAAATGCAGAATATTCTAAGAAAAGGGTTTAAATTAGTCTCAAAAATCACTCTATTGTTCAAAATCATTTTCCAATTTTTTTTAATAGGAAAATATTTTTCTTTAATTTTCGCTTTAATTAGCTTTAAAAGTTGAGACAAGGCACTTTTCTACTAAATGAAATCAGTGGCGGCTCGTGGAACATGTTGATGGTAGAGCCACTTATACAATATCCGTCCTCCTTTTTTGAAGAAACAAAGAACCATTTATTTATTTAGAATTGCTTTAATTATAAGTTAAAAACTCTCAATTACATTATATTTTCTCTTTTATTTTAAGCTACTTAGTTTTTATATATTTTTTCCCTGTAATAAGATGTAAGATCTGTTGGGAAATAAACATATTATTATTATTATTATTATTTATCTTGCTAGAAAAATCGAATATTTTGGCCAAAAAATCAAAAATTTGGAACAAAACAGCCGAAGATCTAAATTATCGGCCAAAAAATCAAAAACCTGGTTTAAAAATAAAAATGCAGACCAAAAAATTGAAAATACAAGCAAAAGAAAAATAATTTGTCATTTTTAGCCCCAAAATAACTCTTTTTAGCTTAAAATAAGTTCCAAAGCGAAATTTGAAAATAATAGCAAAAATAAAAATCGATAGCCCTTTCAGAGCCAACGGAAAGCGGATTTCAAGTTTTTAACATAATATATTTAGATGTTATTTTTGTGAATAAAGATGTTTGTATATATAAAAATAAAGAATAAATTCGCAAGAAAATCTAAAATATGGGACAAAAAATAAAAAATTAAGACCAAAAATCTAAAATTCGTACCCAAAAATCAAAGCTGTAGACTAAAAAATCAAAAATTTTAACAAACGAATCGAAAATTTAAGTCGAAATAAAGAAACTTTCGGCCAAAAGACCAAAAATTGAAACAAAATATAGGCCAAAAAAGTAAAAACCTAAAAAGGTGAAAATTTAGACTAAACAACAAAAATTCGGGCGTAAAGATAAAAAATGCAGACAAAAAATCCAAAATTTCTACAAACCAATCGATTTTTTTCGTCAAAATAAAGAATATTTAGACCAAAAAATAAAAAAAAACTACAATATAGCCTAAAACAGTGAAAATTTAAACAAAACATCGAAAACGAGCGTAAAGATAAAAATTGCAGACAAAAAAAAAACGAACATTTCTACAAACCAATCGAATATTTTGGTCAAAATAAAGAAAAATAAAAAAAGTTGGAAATGCAGAAATCTCAAATATGGGCCAAAGGAATCAAGAATCCTGATCTAAAAATAAAAAAGCAGACCAAAAAATCGAAAGGTAGAAGCAAAATAATTTGCCACCAAAAATAAGTTTCTGACCAGAAATTCGAAAATATTAGCAAAAAATTAAAAAATCACGAAATAAAATCAATAATCCAAGTTAAATAATGTAAAATATATTATATTATTTGTTTGGAATATGATATACCGGTAATTTTTAACAATAAAAATTGATAAGCGAAAAATTCTTAGGGGGGTAATTACTCGATTAATTACTCCCCCCCCCCCCTTGAAACCGCCTCTGGTTGTAGTGGCATCGCGAGGATTCAAACATTTAAAGTTGTCGAAACTGTAGTCAATACAAGTGTTATATAAATAAAGTAAAAGTGTTTTAATGTATCATCATCAAACATACATAACAAAGTATAAATAATAAAAAAGTCTCGTTTCCGTTGAAACTATCTTTCACGCACTTCACCTTTCGCGATCTGTTCGACGAGCTTGAATTTCTGTATCTTCCCCGACGTCGTCTTCGGAAACGCTTCCATGACGAAGAGTTTGGTGGGAATTTTGTACTGCGCCATCTGATTCTTGCAGTACTCCTTCAGCTCCTCCATGGTGAGATCTGCGCCGGGTGTGATGCGCACGCACGCGCAAACTTCTTCGCCTAGACGTTCGTGCGGTATACCCACGACCTTTATAAAATAAAAGAAGAAATAAATTAACATTTCTTACCAAAAACAGAAATGCGGGAATGAATTCCGTTATTTTCTTTTTCGTTGCCGTACCTCATCAACATGACTTTTGTATGCAATGATGTCTGCGGTACTCAATAATTCCGTCGAAGCAATTTTTGCATCGCTAACTTCGAGATACGTTTAGAAAATGGATTCAGATTCAGATCAAAGAAGGGTGATGAGGTCACGGTAGGTAGGCCCTTGCATGGACCCATTATACTCCTCCATGGACCCAATATCCGCCTCCGTTTGAAAAATGGAAATATTTGCATTGCGGAAAACATCAGAATCAGTGACGGTTCACGGGGTTTTTTCAGGTACGGCCGAGGAACAAGAGGTGGTAATACAGATAGGTGCGGTCATTCTGCAACTGACCCTACCTATCTCTTATTCCTCGGCCGTACCAGAAAAAAACCCGCGAACCGTCACTGATACAATGATGTCTGCAATACTCAATAATTCTGTCGAAGAAATTTTTGCGTCGCTAACTTCGAGATACGTTTGTAAATTATAAAGTTTAAAAAATGGATTCAGATTCAGATCAAGGAAGGGTGACGAGGTCACGGTATATAGGCCCTTACATGGGCCCAATATCCGCCCCCGTTTGAAAAATGGAAAAATTTGAGTTGCAGAAAACATCAGAATACCTAAATACTTGCACGATTTTAATTAAATGATCAAAACTCAAACGATTCTTATTTTTTTCTTGATATTATCTTTCAAATTGCCTTAATAAAAAAATACCATTTAGTTATTTATAACAAGCAATTATTATATTATTATCATTCATCTCGTTGCTGTTACCAACCTGACATTCTAAAATCTTCGGATGGCCGCTCAAGAAATCTTCAATCTCTTTCGGGTAGATATTCTCCCCTCCCCTGATGAGCATGTCCTTGATGCGGCCGATGATTTTTCCGTAGCCATCTTCAGACAGTACGAATTTATCACTGTAATTAGGTTAGAATATTTGAATGCTTTTTCTTCCTAACTCCTAAATGTAAATTGTGTTAATTTGTAAAATTGTCCTGTAATTAGTCTTTAAACTGTTGGATAATAAAGTTATTATTATTATTATTATTATTAATAATAATAATAAAGACGAAATATCGCCTGAATATTTGTGATATTCTATAAAGGGTTAATTGGGTTACGTACCCCGAACTTAGCCACCCATCGCGTCCGATGGTTTTGTTGGTGTTTTCTTCGTCGTCGTAATATTCGAGCATGGTCACGTAGCCCCTGGCGTAGAGTTCGCCCGGTGTCCCGCAGGGTACGGTGTTACCGTCCGCGTCCACGACTTTCACCTCGACGTGATTCTGTACGTGTCCCACCGTATTTGCCACTTTCTCCGGGCTGTCGGAGAGGAACGATTGGAAGATCATGGCCGTGGTTTCGGTCAAACCGTAGAAATTCTAAAAAAAGTGCCCCCCCTTCTTACTTTTTATCAAAAATTGCACTAAAAATGATTTCCTGAAGAAACCACTGGTTGGATCCGGGGTTTCTTGACGTCACTCGAAAGATCGCTTCAAGACGCTTCAGAAAATGTTTTTTCGCAGGAACAAATGTCAATTTTAAGGCCGTGACGCGTCAGCAAAAAAACTCGAAAATGGAAAAAAATGAAAAAATCAACTTTCTTAATAATCATCGTAGACGCTTGTGTTTTACCTGTTTTTTCATCAGAAGAACGAGATAAAACGATTGCCGTTAAAAAATTTCATCCAGAGAAAATTGCAAAAAAGTTAGCCAGTCACCATGAGATTTTTTGAAAAAAGTCGATTTTTTCAACTTTTGAACGGCTGTAGCGGCCGAACGAAGAATCCAATTTGAACGCGGATTGCAAATCTGTGTTCCTCGTGTGTAAATTAGTCGGATTTGATTAAAATTGGGGATTTTTTATTTTTGACAAAAACCCGAAATTTTATCCAAGGGTCCCCCCTTCTTACTTTTTATCAAAAATTGCACTAAAAATGATTTCCTGAAGAAACCACTGGTTGGATCCGGGGTTTCTTGACGTCACTCGAAAGATCGCTTCAAGACGCTTCAGAAAATGTACTTTCGCAACAACAAATGTCAATTTTAAGGGCGTGACGAGTCAGCAAAAAAACTCGAAAATGGAAAAAATCGAAAAAATCAACTTTCTTAATAATCATCGTAGACGCTTGTGTTTTACCTGTTTTTTCATCAGAAGAACGAGATAAAACGATTGCCGTTAAAAAATTTCATCCAGAGAAAATTGCAAGAAAGTTAGCCAGTCACCATGAGATTTTTTGAAAAAAGTCGATTTTTTCACACTTTGAACGGCTGTAGCGGCCGAACGAAGAATCCAATTTGAACGCGGATTGCAAATCTGTGTCCCTCGTGTGTAAATTAGTCGGATTTGATTAAAATTGGGGATTTTTAATTTTTGACAAAAACCCGAAATTTTATCCAAGGGTCCCCCCTTCTTACTTTTTATCAAAAATTGCACTAAAAATGATTTCCTGAAGAAACCACTGGTTGGATCCGGGGTTTCTTGACGTCACTCGAAAGATCGCTTCAAGACGCTTCAGAAAATGTACTTTCGCAACAACAAATGTCAATTTTAAGGCCGTGACGCGTCAGCAAAAAAACTCGAAAATGGAAAAAAATGAAAAAATCAACTTTCTTAATAATCATCGTAGACGCTTGTGTTTTACCTGTTTTTTCATCAGAAGAACGAGATAAAACGATTGCCGTTAAAAAATTTCATCCAGAGAAAATTGCAAAAAAGTTAGCCAGTCACCATGAGATTTTTTGAAAAAAGTCGATTTTTTCAACTTTTGAACGGCTGTAGCGGCCGAACGAAGAATCCAATTTGAACGCGGATTGCAAATCTGTGTTCCTCGTGTGTAAATTAGTCGGATTTGATTAAAATTGGGGATTTTTTATTTTTGACAAAAACCCGAAATTTTATCCAAGGGTCCCCCCTTCTTACTTTTTATCAAAAATTGCACTAAAAATGATTTCCTGAAGAAACCACTGGTTGGATCCGGGGTTTCTTGACGTCACTCGAAAGATCGCTTCAAGACGCTTCAGAAAATGTACTTTCGCAACAACAAATGTCAATTTTAAGGGCGTGACGAGTCAGCAAAAAAACTCGAAAATGGAAAAAATCGAAAAAATCAACTTTCTTAATAATCATCGTAGACGCTTGTGTTTTACCTGTTTTTTCATCAGAAGAACGAGATAAAACGATTGCCGTTAAAAAATTTCATCCAGAGAAAATTGCAAGAAAGTTAGCCAGTCACCATGAGATTTTTTGAAAAAAGTCGATTTTTTCACACTTTGAACGGCTGTAGCGGCCGAACGAAGAATCCAATTTGAACGCGGATTGCAAATCTGTGTCCCTCGTGTGTAAATTAGTCGGATTTGATTAAAATTGGGGATTTTTAATTTTTGACAAAAACCCGAAATTTTATCCAAGGGTCCCCCCTTCTTACTTTTTATCAAAAATTGCACTAAAAATGATTTCCTGAAGAAACCACTGGTTGGATCCGGGGTTTCTTGACGTCACTCGAAAGATCGCTTCAAGACGCTTCAGAAAATGTACTTTCGCAACAACAAATGTCAATTTTAAGGCCGTGACGCGTCAGCAAAAAAACTCGAAAATGGAAAAAAATGAAAAAATCAACTTTCTTAATAATCATCGTAGACGCTTGTGTTTTACCTGTTTTTTCATCAGAAGAACGAGATAAAACGATTGCCGTTAAAAAATTTCATCCAGAGAAAATTGCAAAAAAGTTAGCCAGTCACCATGAGATTTTTTGAAAAAAGTCGATTTTTTCAACTTTTGAACGGCTGTAGCGGCCGAACGAAGAATCCAATTTGAACGCGGATTGCAAATCTGTGTTCCTCGTGTGTAAATTAGTCGGATTTGATTAAAATTGGGGATTTTTTATTTTTGACAAAAACCCGAAATTTTATCCAAGGGGCCCCCCTTCTTACTTTTTATCAAAAATTGCACTAAAAATGATTTCCTGAAGAAACCACTGGTTGGATCCGGGGTTTCTTGACGTCACTCGAAAGATCGCTTCAAGACGCTTCAGAAAATGTACTTTCGCAACAACAAATGTCAATTTTAAGGGCGTGACGAGTCAGCAAAAAAACTCGAAAATGGAAAAAATCGAAAAAATCAACTTTCTTAATAATCATCGTAGACGCTTGTGTTTTACCTGTTTTTTCATCAGAAGAACGAGATAAAACGATTGCCGTTAAAAAATTTCATCCAGAGAAAATTGCAAAAAAGTTAGCCAGTCACCATGAGATTTTTTGAAAAAAGTCGATTTTTTCAACTTTTGAACGGCTGTAGCGGCCGAACGAAGAATCCAATTTGAACGCGGATTGCAAATCTGTGTTCCTCGTGTGTAAATTAGTCGGATTTGATTAAAATTGGGGATTTTTTATTTTTGACAAAAACCCGAAATTTTATCCAAGGGTCCCCCCTTCTTACTTTTTATCAAAAATTGCACTAAAAATGATTTCCTGAAGAAACCACTGGTTGGATCCGGGGTTTCTTGACGTCACTCGAAAGATCGCTTCAAGACGCTTCAGAAAATGTTTTTTCGCAACAACAAATGTCAATTTTAACGCCGTGACGCGTCAGCAAAAAAACTCGAAAATGGAAAAAATCGAAAAAATCAACTTTCTTAATAATCATCGTAGACGCTTGTGTTTTACCTGTTTTTTCATCAGAAGAACGAGATAAAACGATTGCCGTTAAAAAATTTCATCCAGAGAAAATTGCAAAAAAGTTAGCCAGTCACCATGAGATTTTTTGAAAAAAGTCGATTTTTTCAACTTTTGAACGGCTGTAGCGGCCGAACGAAGAATCCAATTTGAACGCGGATTGCAAATCTGTGTTCCTCGTGTGTCAATTAGTCGGATTTGATTAAAATTGGGGATTTTTTATTTTTGACAAAAACCCGAAATTTTATCCAAGGGTCCCCCCTTCTAACTTTTTAACAAAAATTGCACTAAAAATGATTTCCTGAAGAAACCACTGGTTGGATCCGGGGTTTCTTGACGTCACTCGAAAGATCGCTTCAAGACGCTTCAGAAAATGTTTTTTCGCAGGAACAAATGTCAATTTTAAGGCCGTGACGCGTCAGCAAAAAAACTCGAAAATGGAAAAAAATGAAAAAATCAACTTTCTTAATAATCATCGTAGACGCTTGTGTTTTACCTGTTTTTTCATCAGAAGAACGAGATAAAACGATTGCCGTTAAAAAATTTCATCCAGAGAAAATTGCAAAAAAGTTAGCCAGTCACCATGAGATTTTTTGAAAAAAGTCGATTTTTTCACACTTTGAACGGCTGTAGCGGCCGAACGAAGAATCCAATTTGAACGCGGATTGCAAATCTGTGTTCCTCGTGTCTAAATTAGTCGGATTTGATTAAAATTGGGGATTTTTAATTTTTGACAAAAACCCGAAATTTTATCCAAGGGTCCCCCCTTCTTACTTTTTATCAAAAATTGCACTAAAAATGATTTCCTGAAGAAACCACTGGTTGGATCCGGGGTTTCTTGACGTCACTCGAAAGATCGCTTCAAGACGCTTCAGAAAATGTACTTTCGCAACAACAAATGTCAATTTTAAGGGCGTGACGAGTCAGCAAAAAAACTCGAAAATGGAAAAAATCGAAAAAATCAACTTTCTTAATAATCATCGTAGACGCTTGTGTTTTACCTGTTTTTTCATCAGAAGAACGAGATAAAACGATTGCCGTTAAAAAATTTCATCCAGAGAAAATTGCAAAAAAGTTAGCCAGTCACCATGAGATTTTTTGAAAAAAGTCGATTTTTTCAACTTTTGAACGGCTGTAGCGGCCGAACGAAGAATCCAATTTGAACGCGGATTGCAAATCTGTGTTCCTCGTGTGTCAATTAGTCGGATTTGATTAAAATTGGGGATTTTTTATTTTTGACAAAAACCCGAAATTTTATCCAAGGGTCCCCCCTTCTAACTTTTTAACAAAAATTGCACTAAAAATGATTTCCTGAAGAAACCACTGGTTGGATCCGGGGTTTCTTGACGTCACTCGAAAGATCGCTTCAAGACGCTTCAGAAAATGTTTTTTCGCAGGAACAAATGTTAATTTTAAGGGCGTGACGCGTCAGCAAAAAAACTCGAAAATGGAAAAAAACGAAAAAATCAACTTTCTTAATAATCATCGTAGACGCTTGTGTTTTACCTGTTTTTTCATCAGAAGAACGAGATAAAACGATTGCCGTTAAAAAATTTCATCCAGAGAAAATTGCAAAAAAGTTAGCTAGTCACCGTGAATTTTTTTGAAAAAAGTCGATTTTTTCACACTTTGAACGGCTGTAGCGGCCGAACGAATAATCCAATTTGAACGCGGATTGCAAATCTGTGTTCCTCGTGTGTCAATTAGTCGGATTTGATTAAAATTGGGGAATTTTAATTTTTGACCAAAACCCGAAATTTTATCCAAGGGTCCCCCCTTCTAACTTTTTAACAAAAATTGCATTAAAAATGATTTCCTGAAGAAACCACTGGTTGGATCCGGGGTTTCTTGACTTCACTCGAAAGATCGCTTCAAGGCGCTTCAGAAAATGTACTTTCGCAGGAACAAATGTCAAATTGAAGCCCGTGACACGTCAGCAAAAAAAACTTGAAAATGGAAAAAAACCAAAAAAAATCAACTTTCTTAATAATCATCGTAGACGCTTATGTTATACCTTTTTTTCATCAGAAGAACGAGATAAAACGATTGGCGTTAAAAAATTTCTCCAAAAAAAAATTGCAAAAAAGTTAGCATCTCTTGAAATTTTCTCTACTTGGTATTTTGGTTTTGTCTAATTCTTTTTACGATAAATCCCGGCGCGGCCACCAGAAGTTTAATTAATAAATGAGCATTTTTGGTTGCCTGTAAAGCGATGCTTGCGACCAGCTCGTCAGCTAAGGATTAATTGACGTTTTTTTCACTTATGTTAGCATGATGTATACTAACCACTACACTTTTAACCCCCAATATATTGTACATATCATCAATGAGTTTCGGATTCGTCGGTGCACCCCCGCAGGCGGCAATCTCCGCGGATATCTTTCTCTTCTCCTCCTTCTGCCTATTAATCAAATCCACGTACATTGTTGGAGTTCCGTAGATTACGCTACACCTGCAACATCCATCAATCAGTGACGAAAAAAAATTATACACATATGAGTTAATGGCTCGCGAGGTGACTCATGGTACGGCCGAGGTAGCAAAGGTGCTGTATTATCACCTCTGCTACCTCGGCCGTACCATGAGTCACCTCGCGAGCCATTAACTCATATGTGTATAAATTTTTTAATCCACTCCCAACATATTCCTCCCTTACTTTTCCGACTCGAGCGCGCGGATGTTCTCTTCCGGTTTGTAGTAAAGGCTCGGCAGCACCAGCGTCGCTCCGAAATGGAGTCCTCCCAAAATGCCGGCGGTGGTGCCGAAGGTGTGGAAGAACGGAACCTGCACCAGCACCTTGTGGTCTTTTTTATCGTAGCCCAGCCGCTGGCAACAGAAATAGGAATTGTTCACCAGGTTGTGGTGCGAGAGAAGCGCCGCTTTCGGGTTGCCCGTCGATCCCTAGAAAGGAACTACTGTGTTACTAGCGGTGACGGCTCGTGGGGTGACTTGTGGTGCGGCCGAGGGAGTAGAGGTGGTAATACAGACATCTGTTTTACCACCTTTGCACTCATAGTACGGCCAAGGTAACAATACAGAGATCTGTATTACCACCTCTGCTACCTCGGCCGTACCGTGAGTCACCCAGATGGGTAGGGTCGGTTGCAGAGATCTGTATTACCACCTCTACTACCTCGGACGTACCATGAGTCAGCCCGCCGAGAGCCGTCACTGGTTAATAGATTCGATTATAATTCTTTCACATGACTTCTTTGATTAATTGATTTACCTTACGTTTTTGCGTGTTTCTACCAAACATTTTTTTCATGCATTTTTTTCCTGAGTAATACTATGGAAAATGGCGAAAATTATGAAATGAGTAAAAAAATTTTTTTCGAAAAAAATACTTACTTTACACGCTTTTTACACGCTTTTCTCCGTCATTTAGAACCGTCATTTTTTAAAATTTTTCTGGCATCCATCGTTATTTTTATGCATTTTTTCCTGAGTAATACTATGGAAAAAAAGGCAAAAATGATGATATGACCAAAAAATTTTTTTTTAACTGTTCACGCTTTTTTTGTCATTAAGAACCGTCACGAATTTTTTCAAAATTTTCTGAGACCCATCGTTATTTTTTGATGCATTTTTTCGTCAGTAATATTGTGGAAAAAATGGCGAAAATGATGAAATGACCAAATTTTTTTTTTTAACTTAACACGCTTTTTCTTGTCATTAAGAACTGTCATGAATTTTTTCAAATTTTTCTGAGACCCATCGTTATTTTTATGCATTTTTTTCTGGAAAAAATGGCGAAAATGATGAAATGGCCAAAAAAAATTTTTTTTTACTGTACACGCTTTTTTTGTACTTAAGAACCATCATGAATTTTTTCAAATTTTTCTAAGACCCATCGTTATTTTTATACATTTTTTTCTGAGTAATACCATGGAAAAAATGGCGAAAATGATGAAATGACCAAAACATTTTTTTACAAAAAAATAATTACTTTACACGCTTGTCTATAAGAACCGTTACGAATTTTTTCAAATTTTTCTGAGACCCATCATTTTTTCATACATTTTTTCCTGAGTAATACTATGGAAAAAATGACAAAAATCATGAAATAACCAAAAAAAAATTTTTTCAAAAAATAATTACTTTACACGCTTGTCTATAAAAACCGTCACGAATTTTTTCTAATTTTTCTAAGACCCATCGTTATTTTTATGCATTTTTTTCCTGAGTAATACATGGAAAAAATGACAAAAACCATTAAATAACCAAAACATTTTTTTCAAAAAAATAATCACTTTACACGCTTGTCTAGAAGAACCGTCACGAATTTTTTTTAATTTTTCTGAGACCCATCATTTTTTCATGCATTTTTTTCCTGAGTAATATTATGGAAAAAATTACAAAAATCATGAAATAATTTTTTTTTTTTATTATTACTTTACACGCTTGTCTATAAGAACCGTTACGAATTTTTTCAAACTTCTCTGAGACCCATCATTTTTTCATGCATTTTTTACTTGAGTAATGCTATAGAAAAAATGTCAAAAATCATGAAATAACCAAAAAATTTTTTTTCAAAAAAAGAATTACTTTACACGCTAGTCTATAAGTACCTCCACGAATTTTTTCAAATATTTCTGAAACCCATCATTTTTTCATGCATTTTTTTCTTGAGTAATGCGTGGAAAAAATGTCAAAAATCATAAAATAAACAAAACAATTTTTTCAAAAAAAAAATATTACTTTACACGCTTGTCTATATGAACCGTCACGAATTTTTTCAAATTTTTCTGAGACCCATCATTTTTTAATGCATTTTTTACCTGAGTAATCCAATGGAAAAGATGTCTAAAATCATGAAATAAACAAAAAAAAAAATTTTCTGAGTAATACTATGGAAGAAATGGTATAAATTATCAAATGACCCAATTTTTTTTTTTTTAATAATCACTTGACACGCTTCTTCTCGTCATCAAGAACCGTTATGGGTTACAAGCAAAATTGGTAATGTTTTTTTCGAGAATTCATTGATCGACTATAACAAAATTGTTTCAATTTGTTTTTCTTTTCCCTCCCGAATAATTTCAATATCAGTTTACCGATGTAAACATTATAGCTGCTCCAGAATCCATGCAAATCTTGTCCTGATATTCCTTAACAGCGTCCACTTCTTTCTCCGTGACAGTCTCCTGCACTTCCGCAAAGTTGATTGTCCCCCTGAAATGGTGAATTCAAAATTTTATTATTTATTGACTTGGATTATCAGATTTAAAAAATTGCAGAAGCAAAATGTTCCACTCATCAAATAAATATTCATAAGATAAAAAAACGTAATTTAAGATTGAACTGCTTTACTGTTTGTTTTTTAATAACTCTTGATTTTCGTTCTTCCAAAAATAAAAAAATCTATTTTTTTTTTTTGTATGTAAATAATGTATATAAACTTGTGCATAGGAATCGATCCACTGTAAACTTTTGACTTTCATTTTTTTTAGCAACTATCCATCAGATCAAAAAAATAATATATGCCTTTTGAAAGACAATTTAATATGCTTTAATATGAGTTAAAATTTATCAAGAGTGCTTATCGTTTATAATAGTTTCTAAACAAAAATTGTTTTTTTTTTTTTTGTTTGCGTCGGCAACTGGGCCATCTGCCACAACCGCTAAAAAAAAATTGTTAAACTCAAAAATTCATAGTGAGCCGATTTCTATGCACGCAAGTTTATTTTAAGAAAACGTTAATGAATAACAACCTTTAATTTAAATTTAACGAATACAGTAATTGTATATTGCAACCAGTTATTGACCAAGCGGCCCGTCAACATCGTGAAGTGTATAATTAGCAGTGTTTGTAACTTCCTACATCTTACCTCGACCTCAGTGTTAATTAAAACTCAACCAGTTTTTATAATCTGCACAAGGTGGCCCGGGAAGACAATCGAAATATTCGTTTTTTTTTTGTCTCGAGATTAAATTCTTATCACTAGCCCGCGGCGCGCTGCGTACCTGTTGATATCAATTCAGTTTGCAGTTCGCGGTCGCGAAAGAACGTGTCTTCCGGTTCGGAATATTTATTTTTCGAAAGTATTAGTGCCCGTTGTGTTGTGATACATCTTCAGGGTTTGTGTGTGTGTGGGTGTTTGTGTTTTCCGCCTCATCAATCCGAGGGAAGGAAAGGTTACATCTTAATGGCCAAGATGCCTTTTTGTAAGTTTGAATTTTCTTGCATTTTCACAGAAAATAAAGTAAAGTATTGTTTGAGTAAATTTGGAAAATTTCAAGTGCCTAGCAGTTGTTTTTATATTTTTTTAAGCGCTCGAGAAAAAGTGCAATTTTAAATAATTACAAATTTTGTTTTCGTGGAATTATTTCGAAATGTAGTGAAGGGATGTTTGCTAATTTTGATTATCTTGGAGTAAAATGTTGTTTAAGTAAATTTGGAAAATTTCAAGTGCCTAGCAGTTGTTTTTATATTTTTTTAAGCGCCCGAGAAAATGTGCAATTTTAAATAATTACAAATTTTGTTCTCGTGGAATTATTTCGAAATGTAGTGAAGGGATGTTTGCTAATTTTGATTATCTTGGAGTAATATGTTGTTTGAGTAAATTTGGAAAATTTCAAGTGCCTAGCAGTTGTTTTTATATTTTTTTAAGCGCTCGAGAAAAAGTGCAATTTTAAATATTTACAAATTTTGTTTTCGTGGAAATTATTTTGAAATGTAGTGAAGGGATGTTTGCTA
The DNA here is from genome assembly GCA_910593695.2 of Ocypus olens. NCBI lineage: Eukaryota > Metazoa > Arthropoda > Insecta > Coleoptera > Staphylinidae > Ocypus > Ocypus olens. The sequence continues at coordinate 59,117,588 of OU343053.1, forward strand.
ATTTTGATTATCTTGGAGTAATATGTTGTTTGAGTAAATTTGGAAAATTTCAAGTGCCTAGCAGTTGTTTTTATATTTTTTTAAGCGCCCGAGAAAATGTGCAATTTTAAATAATTACAAATTTTGTTCTCGTGGAATTATTTCGAAATGTAGTGAAGGGATGTTTGCTAATTTTGATTATCTTGGAGTAATATGTTGTTTGAGTAAATTTGGAAAATTTCAAGTGCCTAGCAGTTGTTTTTATATTTTTTTAAGCGCTCGAGAAAAAGTGCAATTTTAAATAATTACAAATTATGTTCTCGTGGAATTATTTCGAAATGTAGTGAAGGGATGTTTGCTAATTTTGATTATCTTGGAGTAATATGTTGTTTGAGTAAATTTGGAAAATTTCAAGTGCCTAGCAGTTGTTTTTATATTTTTTTAAGCGCTCGAGAAAAAGTGCAATTTTAAATATTTACAAATTTTGTTTTCGTGGAAATTATTTTGAAATGTAGTGAAGGGATGTTTGCTAATTTTGATTATCTTGGAGTAATATGTTGTTTGAGTAAATTTGGAAAATTTCAAGTGCCTAGCAGTTGTTTTTATATTTTTTTAAGCGCTCGAGAAAAAGTGCAATTTTAAATATTTACAAATTTTGTTTTCGTGGAAATTATTTTGAAATGTAGTGAAGGGATGTTTGCTAATTTTGATTATCTTGGAGTAATATGTTGTTTGAGTAAATTTGGAAAATTTCAAGTGCCTAGCAGTTGTTTTTATATTTTTTTAAGCGCTCGAGAAAAAGTGCAATTTTAAATAATTACAAATTATGTTCTCGTGGAATTATTTCGAAATGTAGTGAAGGGATGTTTGCTAATTTTGATTATCTTGGAGTAATATGTTGTTTGAGTAAATTTGGAAAATTTCAAGTGCCTAGCAGTTGTTTTTATATTTTTTTAAGCGCTCGAGAAAAAGTGCAATTTTAAATATTTATAAATTTTGTTTTCGTGGAAATTATTTTGAAATGTAGTGAAGGGATGTTTGCTAATTTTGATTATCTTGGAGTAATATGTTGTTTGAGTAAATTTGGAAAATTTCAAGTGCCTAGCAGTTGTTTTTATATTTTTTTAAGCGCCCGAGAAAATGTGCAATTTTAAATAATTACAAATTTTGTTCTCGTGGAATTATTTCGAAATGTAGTGAAGGGATGTTTGCTAATTTTGATTATCTTGGAGTAATATGTTGTTTGAGTAAATTTGGAAAATTTCAAGTGCCTAGCAGTTGTTTTTATATTTTTTTAAGCGCTCGAGAAAAAGTGCAATTTTAAATAATTACAAATTATGTTCTCGTGGAATTATTTCGAAATGTAGTGAAGGGATGTTTGCTAATTTTGATTATCTTGGAGTAATATGTTGTTTGAGTAAATTTGGAAAATTTCAAGTGCCTAGCAGTTGTTTTTATATTTTTTTAAGCGCTCGAGAAAAAGTGCAATTTTAAATATTTACAAATTTTGTTTTCGTGGAAATTATTTTGAAATGTAGTGAAGGGATGTTTGCTAATTTTGATTATCTTGGAGTAATATGTTGTTTGAGTAAATTTGGAAAATTTCAAGTGCCTAGCAGTTGTTTTTATATTTTTTTAAGCGCTCGAGAAAAAGTGCAATTTTAAATATTTACAAATTTTGTTTTCGTGGAAATTATTTTGAAATGTAGTGAAGGGATGTTTGCTAATTTTGATTATCTTGGAGTAATATGTTGTTTGAGTAAATTTGGAAAATTTCAAGTGCCTAGCAGTTGTTTTTATATTTTTTTAAGCGCTCGTGAAAAAGTGCAATTTTTGATAATTACAAATTTTGTTCTCGTGGAATTATTTCGAAATTTAGTTAAGGGATGTTTGCAGATTTTGACAGTATCTTGGAGTAATATGTTGTTTGAGTAAATTTGGAAAATTTCAAGTGTCTGGCAATTGTTTTTATATTTTTTTAAGCGCTCGAGAAAAAGTGCAATTTTAAATAATTACAAATTATGTTCGCGTGGAATTATTTCGAAATGTAGTGAAGGAATGTTTGCTAATTTTGATTATCTTGGAGTAATATGTTGTTTGAGTAAATTTGGAAAATTTCAAGTGCCTAGCAGTTGTTTTTATATTTTTTTAAGCGCTCGAAAAAAAGTGCAATTTTAAATAATTACAAATTATGTTCGCGTGGAATTATTTTGAAATGTAGTAAAGGAATGTTTGCTAATTTTGACTATCTTGGAGTAATATGTTGTTTGAGTAAATTTGGAAAATTTCAAGTGCCTAGCAGTTGTTTTTATATTTTTTTAAGCGCTCGAGAAAAAGTGCAATTTTAAATAATTACAAATTTTGTTCTCGTGGAATTATTTCGAAATGTAGTGAAGGGATGTTTGCTAATTTTGATTATCTTGGAGTAATATGTTGTTTGAGTAAATTTGGAAAATTTCAAGTGCCTAGCAGTTGTTTTTATATTTTTTTAAGCGCTCGAGAAAAAGTGCAATTTTAAATAATTACAAATTTCGTTCTCGTGGAATTATCTCGAAATGAAATGAAGGGATGTTCGCAGATTTTGACTATCGTGGAGAAAAATGTTGTTTGAGTAAATTTAGAAAATTTCAAGTGTCTGGCAATTGTTTTTATATTTTTTTAAGCGCTCGAGAAAAAGTGCAATTTTAAATAATTACAAATTATGTTCGCGTGGAATTATTTTGAAATGTAGTGAAGGAATGTTTGCTAATTTTGATTATCTTGGAGTAATATGTTGTTTGAGTAAATTTGGAAAATTTCAAGTGCCTAGCAGTTGTTTTTATATTTTTTTAAGCGCTCGAGAAAAAGTGCAATTTTAAATAATTACAAATTTTGTTCTCGTGGAATTATTTCGAAATGTAGTGAAGGGATGTTTGCTAATTTTGATTATCTTGGAGTAATATGTTGTTTGAGTAAACTTGGAAAATTTCAAGTGCCTAGCAGTTGTTTTTATATTTTTTTAAGCGCTCGAGAAAAAGTGCAATTTTAAATAATTACAAATTTTGTTCTCGTGGAATTATTTCGAAATGTAGTGAAGGGATGTTTGCTAATTTTGATTATCTTGGAGTAATATGTTGTTTGAGTAAATTTGGAAAATTTCAAGTGCCTAGCAGTTGTTTTTATATTTTTTTAAGCGCTCGTGAAAAAGTGCAATTTTTGATAATTACAAATTTTGTTCTCGTGGAATTATTTCGAAATTTAGTTAAGGGATGTTTGCAGATTTTGACAGTATCTTGGAGTAATATGTTGTTTGAGTAAATTTGGAAAATTTCAAGTGCCTAGCAGTTGTTTTTATATTTTTTTAAGCGCTCGAGAAAAAGTGCAATTTTAAATAATTACAAATTTTGTTCTCGTGGAATTATTTCGAAATGTAGTGAAGGGATGTTTGCTAATTTTGATAATCTTGGAGTAATATGTTGTTTGAGTAAATTTGGAAAATTTCAAGTGCCTAGCAGTTGTTTTTATATTTTTTTAAGCGCTCGAGAAAAAGTGCAATTTTAAATATTTACAAATTTTGTTTTCGTGGAAATTATTTTGAAATGTAGTGAAGGGATGTTTGCTAATTTTGATTATCTTGGAGTAATATGTTGTTTGAGTAAATTTGGAAAATTTCAAGTGCCTAGCAGTTGTTTTTATATTTTTTTAAACAATCGAGAAAAAGTGCAATTTTAAATAATTACAAATTATGTTCTCGTGGAATTATTTCGAAATGTAGTGAAGGGATGTTTGCTAATTTTGATTATCTTGGAGTAATATGTTGTTTGAGTAAATTTGGAAAATTTCAAGTGCCTAGCAGTTGTTTTTATATTTTTTTAAGCGCTCGAGAAAAAGTGCAATTTTAAATAATTACAAATTATGTTCTCGTGGAATTATTTCGAAATGTAGTGAAGGGATGTTTGCTAATTTTGATTATCTTGGAGTAATATGTTGTTTGAGTAAATTTGGAAAATTTCAAGTGCCTAGCAGTTGTTTTTATATTTTTTTAAGCGCTCGAGAAAAAGTGCAATTTTAAATATTTACAAATTTTGTTTTCGTGGAAATTATTTTGAAATGTAGTGAAGGGATGTTTGCTAATTTTGATTATCTTGGAGTAATATGTTGTTTGAGTAAATTTGGAAAATTTCAAGTGCCTAGCAGTTGTTTTTATATTTTTTTAAGCGCTCGAGAAAAAGTGCAATTTTAAATAATTACAAATTATGTTCGCGTGGAATTATCTTGAAATGTTGTGAAGGGATGTTTGCAAATTTTGATTATCTTGGAGTAATATGTTGTTTGAGTAAATTTGGAAAATTTCAAGTGTCTGGCAATTGTTTTTATATTTTTTTCAAGCGCGAAAAAAGTGTCCGATCCTTGAAACGATAGGCTCAACATTGCCATTTATATATTGACATATTTCGGCATTATGAGTAGGTGCTCCATCTTGTTGAAAGAATATTTGATTGTTTTCCTGTAATAATATATCTTCCATAAATCTTCCTATATGCGTTTTTTAATGATGATTATATAAGTGGTATATTTCATCACTTCATCGGTCCAAATAATTTGTTTTTGCGCAATTTTTGTAAATGTAATTCTTTGGTAGGTTTTTGGTCTATTTTTTTTAATGATCCACAATTTATTAATATACTCATTATTGACCACGCACCATCTGTATATTAGTTTTAATGCACAGGCCGACCACGCACCAGGTGCGTGATACGTTCTTTGACATTAAATTTGAAATTAAAAAAAGGCAGACGTCGTCGACTTGACTGGCGATCAGTTTCTGTGACAGAGGCAGTGAACGTGTTAAAGAGAAAGATTATGAACTAAAACAGTATCGTATGTTAAAAAAAGAACCTCAAGTGTGCTTCTTAAACCTAACCCTGCTTTAACTAGGCATTGTAAAAGCGTATTTTCGCATTTAGTCCGGAGATAGTGTTAACCTTAATTTAACCGACTATTGTAAAAGCGGCCCTAAATTAATTTATCGGTAGGAATATGCCGCAAGTAACATAACCTCAATATATGTTACCAACTTAAATTTTTAAAATTAAAAAATCATGGCGCACTTGAGGTTGTTCTTTTAATGAACATGTTTTACCTTGGAGTATTTTCACTAATCACTACAACGTTCTCGAGCGTCGGCACCTTCTCGCTAACTTTACCATCGAAGATCTTCGGATCGATCTCCTTCAGCACCTCGCAGAAATCGTGCTTGTCGGTCCTCTGGGGACACACGACGCACTTCATTCCCACTTTATTGATGCAGAACTGCATCTCTTTGGCGACGTATCCGGGATTGAGTTCGGCGGCGATGAGGCCGGCCCTGGTGCAGGCGAAGAACGCCACCTCCCACTCTATACAATTCGGCGACCATATTCCCACCCGGTCCCCCCTTTTCAATCCCAGCTTTCTAAAAGCCGCCGCTAGTTTATCTGAAGATCTTAGGAGTTCTTCGTACGTGATGGATTTGTCTTCTTGTTTGGCGATTATTTTCGTTCGTTCAGCGTACCTCTTCGCGTTCTTCTCGAGGAGTTTGCCGATGGTCATCGATCTGTAGGGTTCATCTCCTAAGTGGTGCTTGTAGCTTAAAGTTGAGGAGTATCTGAAATGTGAAAATTGTTAAAGACATCAGTTTTTATTTAAAAAGTATTCCAAAAATGCTTAACATGAAGCTTTGTGTGTTACTCGTCCACAGTAGCACTTTATGGCCATAAAACCTTTCGTCCAATAAAGTCCTATTTTATGGACTTGTTACATAAATAGCTATTCATTCGTTTGTGCTTTATTAATTTTTTTTTACAATTATAGTTTTAATAAATAATTTTTCGTTTTTAGGACTATATACGATGGTCAATTTTTGTTTACGTATTTTGTTGCATTGTCTGATACATGTGCAAGGCACGCATTTTTTTAGACAGTCCTGATGCCGGGGTGTATTACACTTTTCACGTGTGCTTTTTATATGCCTGCGCATATGAAATTTATATTTTGAAGTTATCATCACATTTTATTTAAATACTTGAACATTCGTAAAATGTGTCCTTGACTTGGAAATCTAGATAGAGGTTATCTCGTGTTTTAAGTAATTATTTTTATATTTTGTTTTTATTTACCTTTAAAACAAGGCTACAATTATATTGAAGTACCTGCTTGATAATTACGGAAAGATGTTAAAATCCAATGCATAGATTTCTTGTACATATTGTGAATGCGCCTTGTACAGATTTATAGAAAAATCGCACGTTGTTGAATATTGTTTACAATAATAGTTGTGGTTAAAATTATCTTCCACAGCTCACCGATCTTCTTTTTCACCAAACACATCAATTAATTTCGAGGATAAATTCACGTTTCATAATTGCACTTGCGTTCCTACCTTTTCGACGCTTTAAGACACTTGAGAGTGCGCAACATCCTGCATCAACTTAAGCGAACGTACGCACTTGCTGGAATCCAGACGACTTCTGCTACATGATGTGCTACATTCACTGCAATTTTATCATTCATTCGAATGTTTATCCCAAGGTCGTCGCATTATCTCTACCGAGTGTGTGCTCCGTGCAAGAGCTAGAACAAAAATTCCAACTATCTATAGCGTAATCACAGATATAAATTTCGTTCGAATTAGATTACAATTTTTGAATTTTTTAATATTTCATACATTTTCTGAAAATCCCTATAATTATATTGGCTATCTGGAATTCTACAATATGTACATTTTGTTCATTTTGACATCTTGTGATTATTTAAGGTTACTTAGTTTTGTGTGCCGATTTTAAACATTAACAGTTATATCTAGAACTGATCATCTCTAATAATAATAATACATTTAAGATGTTTTATTTAAATTTCAGGTTTTTTTTTCAAAATTTCCATTCTTAGTGATGTCACTGAACTTCTGTTAGTTAGGTTATGTTTTAACGGATGCCAACTATTTTCGACTTTTTGATCTCATGGTATAATGGTTTACAAGCCAAAGCCAAAAAAAACTTGTTTAAGACTTGTTGAAACATTGTGTAATATTCAGTAGTAAAAAAATAAGGTATTTAAGCTTTTGGTAAAATTTCGTACACCGGAAGTGGGTGTTTACCTTAACTGTTTTTTGTTTTTTGCCAATATTTTCTTAAACATGAAAAATATCACAAAAACATTTAAACAAACATCAAAGACAACAAAGAAGTAAACATCTTTTGCTTGAAAATATTTTTCATAAAATCATTGCTATTCGAGAAAAAAATTTATTAATTTTTTTTAATTTTTGGTTTATAATTATGAAACGATAATAGTTACAGCAAATTTATGTGAATAATAATTGTAGAGAATGCCAAAATGAACAACCTCTAAAGAATAAGTTTCTTTCGAAATCTCGTTAGTTTTTGAGTAAACCTAGTTTTTGAATTTGAAGTATAATTTTTCCATCTTTCATAATTTTGACGTTTTAAACGTCAGTGTCATCCCCTCGATTTACATTTAAAGTATGATTTCAATTGAAAATAAACCCATTAAAACGTAAATATAAAGTCGGAGAAAGTAACATGATGGCCACATCACAATTTTTTATCATCAAATATCTCCGGTTCATTATCAATTCAACAGTTTTTGATTCACGTTGGTAAACATTTATATTGCAGTTATAAGTTATGAATATACACAACAATTTATGACTGTTGACAATAATTTTTTCTAGTCTTGATTTGTTTTGGTGAGTTTTCACGTAGTAACAACTGTCACTTATTTTTATGTTTATGCAAATTCGAGGCAATATTTATAGTTTTGTCTATTACTGCTGTCATTGTCATTCATAATTAAATCAGTTTCAAGGCTGCATTAATAACGTGTGACCGTCAATGATACATAATTGTGTTTACGAGTGTTTAACACCAAAACACTCAATATTCATTTTACATTATTAATTTTGCTAATTAAAATTCATGATTGGCTAACGGATTTTTTTTTAAGGAATAATGGTTGACGGGAATTGTGGATGATTTGACACATGATCTTTTTGGGCCGAAGAAACCGCCTTTACTAACATTTCTCCGCGTGTCGAGGAATGGATAAATTTACAAAAAAAAATGGTGATGCGGCCATCATGTTACTTTCTCCGACTTGATGGTATTATTTATATTTACGCTTTCATCGTTTATTTTCAATTTAAATCATATTTTAAATGTGCATCGAGCGTTTCGTAGACTCGGATGAAACTGACGTTTAAAACGTCAAAATTATGAAAGATGTAAAAATGTAGTTTAAATTAAAAAACTCGGTTTACTCAAAAACTAAAGGAATTTCGAAAAAAACTGATTCTTTATAAGTTGTTCATTTTAGCATTTTCTACAATTATTAATAACATAAATTTGCTGTAACTATTATCGTTTTATAATTATAAACCAAAAATAAAAAAAAATAATAAATTTTTTTCTCGAATAAAAATGATTTTATAAAAAATGTTTTCTAGCAAAAGATGTTCATTTCTTTGTTGTCCTTAAAATTTGTTTAAATGTTTTTGTGATATTTTTCATATTTAAAAAAATATTGGCAAAAAACAAAAAACAGTTAAGGTAAACGTCCACTTCCGGTGTACGAAATTTTACCAAAAGCTTTTCAGTTCTTCAGATTATCAAATAAGACGTACGTTCAAAGTTTCATATTAATTGCTCTATTAGTTTTTGAAAAAAAAATCACGATCACAATACTTTCTCGTACTTCGTAACGGAGAAAGTAAAAAAAATGAGACTTATGTTCAAAGTTTCATATCAATTGCTCTATTAGTTTTTGAGATACAGCGCACACACACAGACATAATTTTTTTTTCTTTCCAAAAATTGTTGGAATGGCATCTAGGGACCAATGGCAAACGGGTATTTCAGTAAAAAAATTTTTTGAAAAAAAATCACGATGACAATACTTTCTCGTACTTCGTAACGGAGAAAGTAAAAACGTCATCCCACAAAAGATAATATTTTCATGAGGAAATTTTCGAATAGTTTATTTATTTATTTATTTATTTAATACACGGAAAACTCTTTAATTTACAAATCAATATATTATAAATATTTATTATCGACAATTCGAACTTATAATAATTATTTCCAGGTTGATTCTGAGCAAATGCTTGTGAAACAAAGTAGTGTTAATATTGAATAAATCAATATTATTATTTAAGTAAATAGCATTTGCTAAACGCATAAACCTGGAAATTAAATAATAGGCCTTTATTTTTACATAAAATAGAAATAAACCAAAATTTACAAGTTATACATAAACAAGACAGGAACTTACAAATTATGAAATGTTGTTTCGATTTACAAAAAAAAAATAATCTTTGCTCCATTTTCGTTCTTTTTTTCTTCTTCTTTTTTGGTAAGAAAATTTTCGAATGGTTTAACCCTTTGCTTTCGTATTTATTAGTGATAACACGTATTGTGTCGACATACGAGTGCAAATTATGAAATGTTTCGATTTGCAAAAAAAAATCATCTTTGCTCCCCTTTCGTTTTTTTTTTTTCGTTTCTTTCGTAAGTAAATCGATGACGGCCGCGTTGCTAATGCTAATTTCCTTGGCCGCCGCGTACCTGACCGGAACTCGGGTCCGGAAGTGGCGTGTCTCGGACGTTGCACGCACGCCACTGTGCGCCTTCTCGAGAAACCGTATCGTATCGAATGTGGGTGGGTGCGGTGGGTGGGGGGGATTGTATAGACGCGCCTATATATTTTCACGGTACACCTGAGTGGGGCTTAACATGCATGCCGAAAGCCCGGTTTACTTATTGTTATTGCGAATATGCTACGATATCTTCGCTTTTACATTTTTGTTTTTTCGAAAAAATGAATTTTCACGATGCAATTGCGTGTGGAATTTTCGTGCACATTCTGTGTACTATCCTCTTAATTTCAAAACTCGCGCGCCCCTCTGCGAAGTTCTTTTATTCGGATCCTAATAAAACTGCCATATATTGACATATAGGTGAATATCTCGTGAACGGTTGAGGATAATCAAAAAATGATTTCAAATCCTCATTCTACGGCTTATCGAGATGCTAATGCAATGATAAAATAGTATTGGGTTTCTTTTGTTTTTTGACATATAGGTGAATATCTCGTGAACGGTTGAAGATAATCAAAAAATGATTTCAAATTCTCATTCTACGGCCTATTGAGGTGTTAATGCAACAATAAAATAGTTTTGGGTTTCATTTGTTTTTTGACATATAGGTGAATATCTTGTGGACGGTTGAAGATAATTAAAAAATGATTTAAAATTCTTATTCTCCGACTTTTTAAAATGTAAATTCAACAATAAAAAAGTATTTAGTTTCATTTGTTTTTGACATATAGGTGAATATCTCCTAAACGGTTGAGGATTAACAAAAAATGATTTCATATTCTCATTCTACGGCTTATCAAGATGCCAATTCAACGATAAAATAGTATTGGGTTTCATTTGTTTTTTGACATATAGGTGAATATCTCGTGAACGGTTGATGATAATCAGAAAATTATTTCAAATTCTCATTCTACGGCTCATCGAGATGCCAATTCAACGATAAAATGGTTTTGAGTTTCATTTGTTTTTGACATATAGGTGAATATCTCTTGAACGGTTAAAGATAATCAAAAAATGATTTCAAATTCTCATTCTACGGCTTACCGACATGTTAATTCAGCGATAAAATAGTTTTGGGTTTCATTTGTTTTTTGGCATATAGGTGAATATCTCGTAAACGGTTGAGGATAAACAAAAAATGATTGCACATTCTCATTTTACGGCTCACCGAGATGCTAATTCAACGATAAAATAGTATTGGGTTTCATTTGTTTTTTGACATATAGGTGAATATCTCGTGAACGGTTGAGGATAATAAAAAAATAATTTCAAATTCTCATTCTACGGCTTATCGAGATGCTAATGCAAAAGGAAAACACACATACACAAACTTACTTGGCTGAAGGATCTCGCGGTCGAACCTAACAAACACCACGCCTACTAAGATTTGTACGGTTCCAAGTCGACTCACGGGATAATACATTCGCCTTACTATTTTTTTTTTAAGATTCACTCATAAATATAAAATATTACTAATCTATGCACTGTTTAAAACAACACGAATAATAACTTCGATAGTCAATCATAAAATAACGGAGCACATGTACACAATACAAAAGCATGTGGTTACTATTTTTTTATAGTAACTTCTAATCGTCTTTTTTCAAACCACCAAGCGATTATTTAATTTATCACGTTGTTTCAGTATTGTAAAACTTTATTTAGAACTGGGGCGAGATTTTGCAGTTCCGCAACACTCTCCTCAACCTTGACAAAGTGCCAAAATGCGCGACGATAGTTAGTCCTCTATATTTTAAGCCTGCGATTTCATCGAGTAGAGAAATTTATGCAACGCTTAAAACAATAGATGTCGCTGTAATGACCTATTCAAAACGCTGTATCCAAAATGTTTTGATTTTTTGCAGATATGTGTTTCCTTTATAACATTTTAAACAATCGCATAATTTGTCAGGACTTGTTGTGTATAATTAATTTTTGGGGGACAAATGTTCAAACTAGAACAAACTCTGTATTTAGATATAATTTCTCCAGAACAAATTATGGATATAACAATCCTATTGGAAGAATTATGCGGTTGGGTAATAAGCTTAATGTGACTACGTCTTTTCCAATTTTTTCGGCTAGCTATGTGCGCTTCAAAAATTTTCTATTCTCTGTTAACGTTAATGATTTTTTAGTTAATTAGTTTATAATAATTATGTTTATTTTTTATGGTTCCGAATGTTATTATTTATTTATTTTTTACTTTTATAATCATACTAGGTTGGTGTTTACATAATGAATTTATACTTAGTTAATGTACAAATGGGAAAACCCGTGAATAAATTATTATTATTATTATTACTTGTTTTAATTGATACTATTTTGAGGATAGTATATAACTGGTTTCTTTTACAATGTCTTTAATAATAATAATAATAATAATTTATTGGTGCTTATACTAATTACAGTTTACACAAGTCCTACAAGGTATAAAAAGAATAATCAATTGTACATGATTATTCTTAATTATTTGAGATAACCAATATAATATAATTAAACTAAAATAGTGAACTATAGAATAAAATAATGCAATGATACTAAGTCAACACTATTTTTAAAAAAAGTTAAAAGAATCAAATACTAATTAAAATAGTAAATCCAATAAAGCGACATTACAACGAAATAAAATTAATGATAAAAACTCATCTATGCGCTTAAAAGTAAATTTGAATAAAAATAAAATAAAAAAAATTAAAATTACAAGAATTAAAAATTCAGAGTATAAATGATTTAAATTTCTAATAACAATATGTATATTACAACAAATTAAAATTGAATGATAAAAACTCATCAAAGTTATAAAAAGCATTTTTAAGTAAAATTGATTTAATTTTAGTTTAAAATTGTTTCTCCGATTGTTTCTTTGTGTTAGTGACGGCTCGTGGGGTGACTCATGGCACGGCCGAGGTAGTAGAGGTGGTAATACAGATATCTGTATTACCACCTCAGGTACCTCGGGAGTGCCATTAGTCACCCCGCGAGCCGTCACTGCTTTGTGGTCATGCTATCTTCAAATAAGTTAATATTAAAACCTGATCAACTTCTTCGGCAGCGAAAGCAGCAATAAAATCGTCCCAAATCCCATTGATTCGTTAAGGAGAAGGAAAAATAACAGCGATTTTTCAATTCGGTTTAAACAAAAATTTCCATTTTTTTAAATATAATAATAATAATAGTAATAAACTGTTTATTGGCCATACTTTGTATTAAAATGTACAAAAAGTAGGTCAAATGGACTAGAATCACCTTCTTTATTTGGCTTTTTACGGCCAAATATCAAAGCTATAACCCTTTAAATTAATAATTAACTGTATAAAATTGTGTACAGACCGGTTTCGACCTCGTATGTTTCATCAGTGTGGTTAGTTGCTGATGGGGAAACGGATAAGTGTTCCAAACACCGTTATGGGTAGAAAGAAAGGTAGAAAGGTTCAGTACAGTATTCAGGCAATAGATTCCGCCACTTTAGCGTTTCTACCTTTAACTGTATAAAATTATATTAAAAAATAAATAAACAAAAAACATCGATTTTTTCAGTTTCAAAACAAAATTTTCCAATTTTTAAGATATAAAAATAATAAAAAATATAAGGAATAAAATTACAATTTTTTTTTTTACATAATCGCACTTGCATTAAATTGCGACGCGTGCGTTTAATCACACCTTACGAAACTTCTTCTTCTTCTTCTTCTTTAATGAACCGTCGTGCATGGTTTATCCGGAAAATAATAACACGATTAGAAAGTATGTGCCCTCATTACCTCCGTCCACCCCTCGCGACGTCGACGTTATTTTATCACGAATCGGATCGCCATTCGTGCACAGCGCGAAAGATTACACGTAATCGCTCTAAGAAACCGGAGAATTACGCAAAACAAAGCACACACGGGTTATAATCAAAAATCGCAAACGCAAAAGAAAAGGAAATAAAAAAAAAACGGTCGGAATGACGTAATTTTAATGGGGTTTTAATGTGTGCCACAGTAAAGGTGACCGAGAGAAGAACACATGAATCATGTATTAGAAGAATTGTACTTTTTTGCATAAATTAAATAACTATGATTATACTAGTTAGTGGTGTAACATGACGTCAATCGAAATTGTGATTTAAACATAATGCATTTTATCGTTTATCTATTATGTTTATTTTATGTTAAAGATTTATTGGTAATTATTAAGATCATAATAGTGCTATTATTTCATAATTCGTTAGTTATAAATAAACAAACGTTAATAAGAACGTGTAAATTTTGGAGTTATTATCAGATTTGTTTATTTGATGTGCATAGCATCGACACTATCAATGATGCGATAAAACCTTGAATATGTCTCGAATATTTGCGACTTATAATAATCTCGATTGTTATGAATCGCATAATATTATTGTTATATTGATAGCTATTTCAATTCAGTTTAATTAAGGATTAACATGCAGTTGCTGGTGTTCATCAAGGAAACTTTGATTTTTTTTTAATGATTCTAAAAGATACACGATCTATATAAAGAAATACACGGTCTAAATTACAAAAGCCAAATTCGAAGCTGTTTAGAAGTTATAGAGACGTTATCGATTTTCAAAACTTTAAGCGGGATTTTTTCGAAACTGCATGGTTTTTTTTTGTTTGCGTAGAAAATATTTCCAATATTATATTTGCGTACGATTTTACTTGATTTAACCGTTAGTGTTGAAACTAGTGATGGGGTCATTCGAATGACGATAATCGATTCATTCGATTATAAAAATAATCGATTATCTCAAGAACCTATTTTTTAATTCGAATGATCATTCGAATGATCGCTATTCGAATGATCATTCGAATGACCATTCGAACTATCTAGACTAGAATGATTTTACTCGAATATATATTGTTCAAAACTTTACTTAGCGTATGAATAAGATATCTTTCCCACGAAACATTACGGCGAAGTACTCTGATATCGAATTATTAGTCGAACTTTTATTCGAATGATCATTTGAATTGAATAAATAATCGATTTTCATTCGAATGATTATTCGAATGATTATTTTAGTGATCATTCGAATGATCATTCGAATAAATATTCGATTTCCAGATCATTCGAATGATCGCTCGAATTATCATTCGAATGAATAATCGATTTTCAGATTAATTCGAATAGTAATAATCCGATTATTGAAATCATTCGATTATGCCCATCACTAGTTGAAACTATGATTCGTATTATAATCGAAAAAAGCATTATTACATTAATTTATTATGAAATATGATGTGAACTGGTAATATTTCTTACGAGATTGATTTACCAATCAAAATCTTATCAGGTTAATGGCATTCTCGCAATTTTCCCGCTAAGTAATCACCATTTTCTCAATATAGTCTCGGACGTCACTAATGCGATTAGTCATGGTTTGTGCAAAAAGAAAAGGGGTTTAGTGTTAATCGCCGGTGGCCAGTAGGTCAAACCTCCGCGGGGGGAGCGATTTCATTTATTATCCGCGTTCCATTGGACGAGACGCGAGGAGGTAGCCGCCGCCGTCGCCGCCGCCGCCGCACGCGAAACCCCCCCAGTTTCACTTCTTCAGTTGATAGCGCGTCGCGACGACGACCATGTGCGCCCGCATCCGTGCAAACGCGGGTTAAAGTTCAGTTAAGAGAGATGGGCATCGGCCTCATCTCTTGAAGTTGAATTAAAAAAAAGAGATGTCCCAGCCTGCGGGCAAAAAGGGCGGGGGCAAGGGCCCGCCGAAGGACAAGGATAAGGGGGACGACGTAAAGGAGGGAAAGGCGGGCAAGGGAGCGGGCAAGGGCGACAAGGATAAGGAGGCGAAGGAGGGCAAGGACGCGAAGGATAAGTTAAAGGATGCGAAGGACAAGGAGAAGGACGAGGTGGCCGTCGTGCCGGACGAGGAAGCCCCCCCGCCGAAGCCCCAGAGCGCGGGGGCCAGCATCCGGGACACCGCGCAGAGAGTGCTCGTTTTGTGCCAAAAGGGGGAATGGGGGCCCGTCGATCAGGTGCTCAAGTCGATAGAGAAGAACATCGCGAATGCCGGCGAGGAGGCCAACACCATACCTCTTCTCGGTGTGGCGGATGCTGTAAGTTATTCAAAATGTCATATACAAGTTGTTTGAAATTAGAGGCTCACTATGAGGACGTCGCATATTAGAAGAGTTAGATGGGATGTTTAGATTCGGCAGCATAAGATTCTGCAAAAGTGCCAAATTTAAACATACCCTCTATCTCTTCTAATAAGCGAGATCCCCATGGTAAGCTTCGAATTTGAAACATCCTGTATATATCAGACAATATAGAACAAAATAATCGCAATTTGCATTTTGAACTATAAATTATGTCGTCTGTCTGTGCCATCGACCATAGGTCCTTCTCTCACTCTTTCTCAAGAAAACGCAAACTAAATGATGTTCTTCGTTCCAGAATACTCGAGTACAATATGTGCGATTAAATAATTTTAGATCGAATGAAATGTCTGCAATAAATATCGGGTGTTCCGCAGGGGTCCGATTGTGGCCCAATTTTGTTCTTACTTGAGAATATTTGAAATATCATTAAATGTGGTAAGTAAAACACGTGTGTTTGAGAATTTTCACAAATTTTTAATGTCGAACACTGCGACATATGTTTCGCCACACAGTGGCTTCATCAGGCAGATGATCAAGTGGTCGCAGTGTTCGACATTCAAAATTTGTGAAAATTCTCAAACACACGTGTTTTACTTACCACCAAGTAACAGCCTCATCAATCCAATATATCATTAAATGTTAAAAAACAGAAATAATTATTTTGAGGTCCGTCGAGATGTTACCGACCATTTTTTCAAATATCTGTATATCTGCACAAAAGACCTAACCAGGTCGCGATGCTATGAGGCAGCATCCACCCAATCAACTCCATCCAATCTAATCGAATCTGTCTGTTAATTCTAAAACCTATATCAAAGAAAACAAATTTTGAAACTGAGATTTTTGTGACAATTCAAAAAACTTTTGATGACATTGACGTTGTTTTATTGTTTTTCCGTGTTTCGTGTGCCCTGAACTTCTGGTAGAAGATGAAAATCAGTTCTTGATCGAAACTGAAGTCACCATAAAATAAATAATAGTGTAACAAAGAAAATCTTGCTTATTTGTTCTTTAACTTTTCATTTTTTTTTTGCATTGTCAAGTAAAGTTTAAGGTTCAAGTTTTATTTGAAAATATCTATCAGTTTTTTTTTATTAGATAGACAGACGCTCAGTAAGAGAAATAGTCGGAATCATCTCGGAATAACTGAAAAATTTTTTTTTGATTTTTCCGTTGAATTTTCGAAAAAATCCTGAATCCTGAAGCAAAAGTTGAAACAAAACATTGAAAAATCTGCTGCGTGAGTCTTACAGAGACCGCAAAATAAATTGTTTCGATCGGTTGTGACCGAATGGCGAAAGATCAAGTCAAAAAGAAATTGTTTCTTTGTACAATTTGTGTCGCGGATTACGATTGAAATTATTACTTGACTTTTTGAAACCTGTAAGTTTTTCTGCTTTTACGCTTTAAGCCTCCTCTCCCGACCGAAAGTTGAGAAACAAAGATCTAATTAAATAAATTTATGTATAATATTAGATATTTCAGATTGCTTTCTTTTGCGGGACATTATTTATTTATTTATTTATTTTTATATCTACTAATTGAGTTTTAAAAACTTGAATAGTGAAAAAGTAAAAGTCGTAGAGAGTTGAAATTTTGCAGACGTATAGAGGGCGCCAAAAGGTAAAAAACTACTACCTCTGTTCCATAATAAGTGAGCCATTATCGATTTTTATTTTTTCCATAATATGTGAGCCTTTGCCGTTTTATATTTTTTCCATAATGATTGAGCCATTACCAATGTTTATTTTTTACAAAATAAGTGAGCCGTTTTCGTTTCTACGTACTATATATACCGTGTGTCTGGAATAAGGGGCGAACATAAGAATTTAACATGTAAAATTAAATGTGTATAATTATTAGCTTATTAGGAATATTTTTTAGAGAATTAAAAATTGTATATCTATCATCCATTCAATTTACGTTTGTACCAGAAATGTTCCTCAGGAATAATAAAAATAAGTTGAACAATGTACTATTTAATAAAAACCCTTGCTATGAGTTTCACAAGTTTAAGTAAAAACTGAATAATAACCATTCGTTTTTGGTTGATTAAATTTGGTCTTCTCGTCGTTTGAAACTTCCGGCGTTAGAAGACTTTCGCTTAGAAAATCGAATGTTAATTGTTGCTTTCGAAAAATTAAACTGTTAAATATTTTGGCGTCCATGGCACATGTGATTAAGAATTTGGTGTATATTAAGAATATCAAAATAGAAATTAAAAAAATAACTAAGTGTCAATGAGTTTGAAAGAAAACTCAAATGGCTCACTTATTATAAAACAGAGGTAGTAATAGATTTTGGACATCAGCCCTTACCCCCGGGGGGTGGGCCCCACCCCCAGAGGGCGCGGTTCAAATTTTTTTTCTCAGTTTGTGTAAAATTATCGATCGAGTCGATTCCCAGCCCTCTAGAACCAGCACAACCCCCGGGGCGAATATTTGAAAATCGAAAAAATAAAAACATCAAAACGCGCCGGATCAGAAGTCGGTCGGCGACCGAGCGGGAGGGCGGCGGCCGTATTTTTTAGGAATTAAAAACGATTTCGAAGCGACGCTCGGTGCCCGATTTTTGAATTTTTGCCCCAATCGGGCCACGCCCCCTTTTTTACTTTCGGGCGTACTTTCGGGGACGTATTTTTTTCTATGGAAATCGAAGAGATGAAACTTTCAGGGTGGGCGGGGGGTGTGACGAGCCATGATCCGTAATTTTTTCAAAAATTTTCAAACACCCCCCGCCCCTCCAGAGCGCGTTATTTGGCCCACCCCGGACATTTTTTTTCTTTCAAGGACGTATTTTTTTAAATTCATATCAAAGAGTTGAAACTTTTAGGGGGGATTCGGGGTGGGACGGGCCTTCATCTGTATTTTTTTCAAAATTTTTAAAACACCCCCTACCCTTCCGGAGTCACCCAGTTTTTCGTTTTTCTTCTTTTAGCGATTTATTTGTTTCTTTTCAAATTAAAAAGCTGAAACTTTCAGTGATGTCAGAGGATATAACAGGCTTGCATTGGGAATTTTTTCAAAATTGTTGAAACTACCCTTACGCTTCATTTGCACCCCCGAGTTCGTTCGTTTCTTCTTTTAAGGACGTATTTTTTTTTCTTTTCAATTCGAAAAGTTGAAACTTTTAGGAATGCCAGAGGATATAACTGGCTTTGATTAGGATTTTTTTCAAAATTTTTCAAACTACGCTTCATTTTCATTTTTTTAATTCTTTTGAGGACGTATTTTTTTTGTTTTCAAATTGAAAAGTTGAAACTTTCAGGGATGTCAGAGGATATAACAGGCTTGCATTGTGAATTTTTTCAAAAATTTTAAAACTACCCTTATACTTCATTTACACCCCACGAGTTTGTTCGTTTCTTCTTTTAAGGACGTATTTTTTTTTTCTTTTCAATTCTCAAAAAGAAAAGAAAACCTGAAACTTTTAGGGATGCCAGAGGATATAACTGGCTTTAATTAGGATTTTTTTCAAAATTTTTCAAACTACCCTTACGCTTCATTTTCATTTTTTTATTCTTTTGCGGACGTATTTTTTGTTTTCAAATTGAAAAGCTGAAACTTTCAGGGAAGCCAGAGAATATAACCGGATTGCATTGTGAATTTTTTCAAAATTTTTGAAACTACCCTTATGCTTCATTTGCACCCCCGAGTTCGTTCGTTTCTTCTTTTAAGGACATATTTTTTTTTTCTTTTCAATTCGAAAAGTTGAAACTTTTAGGCATGCCAGAGGATATAACTGGCTTTAATAAGGATTTTTTTCAAGGATTTTAAAACTACCCTTACGCTTCATTTTAATTTTTTTGTTTGTTTTTAAATTGAAATAGCTGAAACTTTCAGAGAAGCCAGAGGATATAACCGGCTTTCATTGTGAATTTTTTCAAAATTTTTGAAACTACCCTTACGTTTCATTTGCACCCTTCGAGTTCGTTTTTCCTTTTTTAAGGACGTATTTTTTTCTATGGAAATCTAAGAGTTGAAACTTTTAGGGTGGGTAAGGGGTGGCACGAGCCATGATCCGTAATTTTTTCAAAAAATTTTAAACACCCCCCCCCCCTCCCCAACCCTCTAGAGCGCGTTATTTGGCCCACCCCAGAATTTGTTTTATTTCTTTCAAGGGCGTATTTTTTTCTATTTAAATTGAAGAGTTGAAACTTTTAGGGTGGGTTCGGAGTACAGCTAGCCTTGCTCCATAATTTTTTATTTTATTTTTGAAACACCCGCTACCCTTCCAAAGCGCGTTATTTGGCTGCTGACGCGTCACGGCCTTAAAATTGACATTTGTTGTTGCGAAAGTACATTTTCTGAAGCGTCTTGAAGCGATCTTTCGAGTGACGTCAAGAAACCCCGGATCCAACCAGTGGTTTCTTCAGGAAATCATTTTTAGTGCAATTTTTTTCAAGTTTGCTTCTATGGCAGACGTATTTTTTTCTTTAAAAGCTGAAGAGTTAAAACTTTAAGAGTTGTTAGGGGTTAGGACGAGCCTTAATCTGTATTGTTTTTTTTAATTTTCAAAACACTCCCTATCCTTCAAGACCGTGTTTTTCGAGGTATGATTTTTGAAATTTGCAACAAATTTTAATTACGAGTTAAACAAAAAAACATTTCATCGTATTTTGCAAAAAAAAAATAAGCAGGACCGTTTTCTCTACGATTTACGGTGATCCGTAATTTTTTAATTCGACATTTTCGAAAAAACTCAGCAGGGGTGTGGAAGGGAAAAAATTGAATTCAACTCAAATGTCAGATTTTTCAATAACCATTGACTAATATTCGACTAAATCGAAAACATATACAAAATTTTTACGTAAAGTGCATACTTTTTAAAATATTGCTTTTCTCCAATTTCAAACTGCCGAAAACGATTAAAAATCATGTTTTTTTTTTTTAATTCGTTCGTCACCAGTTAAAAAAATTTAAAAAAATATAAATTAAAATTTAATAAAAATTAATAACAATTAAAAAAAATATATTTTATCTCTGGGGGAGGGGGCGTTCGTTCGTCACCAATTAAATTTTTTTTTTTAAATCTAAAAATTAATTTTTTTTTAAATATAAATTAAAATTTAATAAAAATTAATAAAAATTTAAAAAATATATATTTTATCTCTGGGGGCCCCGTTCGTTCGTCACCAATTACAAGAATTTAAAAAAAAAAATTCAAACAAAATTTCAAAAAATATAAATTAAAATTTAATAAAAATTAAAAAAAATATATATATTTTTTTTTAATTAAAAATAAAAAGAACACAATTTTAGCTACTTTTACTTTAGCTTGGAAAAACCAGTTCATTGCTAAATGTGTATTTTGAGCAACCCGTAAACTAGAAATAGAGGCGTAATTTATTTAGAAACAATACCAGATTTCATTTTGATATTTTTTTTAGTTCAAATTTACACCATTCATGAATTCGGCGAAAATTATTTTATGCCAGGTAGAAAGACCTATAGTCGATAGCCCAGAGAGACACGATGTACTAACATAATTGTTCAAAATACAAATTGTAATTATTTTGTTTTATATTGTTAAAGCATCTGTAATTAAGACATTGATTATTAATTAAATAAATAATAATCGAAGTTGCTCATTGATTGTTATTTGTTTATGCCATGGTTTAGAGGAGTAAATAAAAAATCTGTTAGAAACGTGAGTGGCTAATTTATAAAAAGACTGACGTCGTCATAACTCAAAAACAATAAACACATAAAAGTAAATAAAAATAAAAATAAAAAGTTAAGTGTTTTCTTTATATCGTAACACATAGTGTTTAGAATATGATTCTAGACTTGAAAAAATACAAAAACACTCGGACAGAACTTGATATTAGAAACTGTATTTTGAAAATCAAAATGGCAGCTTTTACAATAAGCAATTGTTAATTTATTCCATACTTCGTGGTCGCGCACTTATTTAACAATAACAGCAGAATCGATGTTTGTTCGTTGAGTTTCCTTCTTGTGAACTTTGTAATTAAGATATATCCATTGTTTCTGGCACAAAGATTAAGTCGGAAAATTTCTCCCTCGCGTAATTATCACGTTGAAGGGTGATTAGGCCCAAACAATGAAAACAATTTCGGGGGGGCGAACGCGCCGGTATCGATTAACGAAACGAAATATACAAAAAATAAACAATGTATGTATGTACTGTGGTATCAACCCGTTAATAAACAATAAAAAAAATAATAACATTCGCCTCCCCCCCCGACGAAGAACAACGAAATTTCCATTCACTTCTCCTTTTCCCGTTTTCCGATGTTATTATTTATTATTGAACAAACTTCGTATCTTTGTTTCCAGGCGACGGGGATGACACCGCTGATGTACGCCGTCAAAGACAACAGGACGTCCATCCTCGACAGGCTCATCGAGTTGGGAGCCGACGTCGGAGCCAGGAATAATGTAATTTCACTATTTTTTTTTTATTATTTCGATGTGGCTTACGCCTGGCCTTGGTATCCATTACCATTGGCCATCAAAGTTATAGTGATTTTTATTTTTATCCAAAACTTGCATATACAAAACACACACACACAATTTTGTCACCCGATGAAAACATGCATTAATCGATTATTATTTTTCTTTTTTGGTTTATTGTTGTGAAAATAATGGTTTTTGATCGCGTGATGCAGCGGCGCTAAAACGCTGCACCTGTTTCGAACTTTGATGGAATTCGCAAACACATTAATTGCGCGCGCTAATTGCCAAACGTCTTTTCGGATTTTTCGATTTCGAGTCACGGAACGTTGGGGGTTTGTTTGCAAAATGTTTGGATTTGATGTTGGGCTAGTTGTTGTGTTTTGCGAGAATTAACACCACTTAAGCAAATGACCTGATAGCTCCACTGGTATAATCTGTTCACATTTTATTCTATCGTGTGAGCCACAAAATTTTGCTTTAGAGTTGGCTGTGAGATAAATGAGGTATGTCGCATATGATTACGTCATTACTTCAATTGAATTAGATTAAACGACTATTAATTAGATTGACGCCGAGGTTATAAAAATGAAAATTAATACTGTAGAAGGCGTCAGAATCGATAGAGTCGGCGTTTACTGCTGTTATTGAAAAGTTCCACTCATTTTGAGAAAATTTTGGATGTCTACTCAATGGTGTCTTTTACTCTTACAATTTTTGTAGTTTCAATTTGTTTAGTTTTAGCAATATTTCTAGTTAAACATTTTGTTTTATTCTGACGCATACATCCACCGCATTCTTATCATACATAATCACTGTATATGAATAATTTTTTAAATGGTTGCAACGTGATTTGAATAAATAAATAAAATATGTAATCAGCAAGTCACAATATGGAAAAACGAATTGCAATTATTTTCATCTAATGAAAATTGAAATATGCGTTCTTTAATTTAAAAATACAAGAAAAAAATTATGTTCTGGAACGTGTTTGATTAAATGATTGTGAGTAATGCCGTACTAATAAATCATGTGAAAAAACTGAGGGAAAAAAATTGTGACTTATACCACAGCATGGGGTGGCGAAGGAGGAGTATAAGTATAACGAAATCTGATCGCAATCTCTATCGGTGTGGTATGCAAATTTTTGGAATAATTACCCACATTGCCGTAGGTGCCTATATTTAGGTTATATTTATTGTTTTAATTGACCAAAGAAGGTCGGTGACGTAATAAAGCGATAGATGGACTACTTATGCCGAAACCACCAATAAACGCCTACATTTTACAAGGAGTCTTAGTTATTCATGTAACTAATGCCTTAACCTGAATATGAAGATGAAATATAGATAAACTAGTTCACGAAATTATTGAAAAATTCCACAATTCTTCATTTATTTACACATTTGCCATATTCGTTTTTTCTTACATCAGTTAAACAATTTAACTACAGTTTTGGATGATTATGTTTTTGTTTGAACAATTTACTCGCGGTTCTTGCCTCCACAATTTCAGTTTTGGATGATATTTTGTGTACATTTTTGTTATAATCATCCGTTTCCTGGAGGAATGACGCGGGCGTACGTGTCAATTAATAAATTCCCGAAAAACCTTTAAATCGTTCAAGCTAACTGCATATTGATCAGAGAGCCGAGCCGAGCCCCCACAATGGGCGTACACGCTAAACCGGGGGGCCACGCTAATGTTATTAAATCGGCACAAAGACGGCTGACTCTGTGTTAAATCGATACCATTACGTATTAATTATTATTCGAACAAATAAAACGAAAAGAAATATGACGATGATATACGGATTTTGGTCCATCCACCTAATGTCAGTGACGGCTCGCGGGGTGACTCTGAGATGGTAATACAGATCTCTGCAATCGATCTGTATTACCACCTCTGCTACCTCAGCCGTGTCATGAGTCACCCCGTTGAAGAATTCTGAAGAAAAAAATGTCAAAAATAAAAAATCGGGAGTCTACTTGTTAGAGTGTGGTGATTGCCCCATGGTATATGTCGGACAAACAGACCGCAGCTTTGAAGATCGAATTGCTTAACACCAAAAGAGCTTCATCAACCAAAAAACTACTTCAACATACGCCAACCATTTAATAGACAATAGCCATAGTTTCAACAACAATTTTACAATTTTACACACATGCGATAAAAGTCAAAAATTAAATATACTAGAACAATTAGAAATTAATAAATATAATAAACTCGGTGTGCTACTTAATGATCAAACCTATGTAAATAATTCACCGTTGTTAAACCTATAAACTTGTAAAATCTGTCATAACCGCTTAAATTGACAACCCGTCATACACCCTCTAACTTCCCCACTCCCTAACAATATAGTATTTAAGTCGCAATTGTAGTATTGTCTTACCATTGATCATCTGCCTGATGAAGCCACTGTTTGGCGAAACATATGTCGCAGTGTTTTACTTACCACATAAATTCTTTATATGTTTATCAAACAGGGGCGTGCCGTTATGGTGTGCAAAAGCAAAGTGTGCGATGCACAGAGGCTCGCGTAAGGTGAAGATATTTGAGAAAAAAAAATTATTTGTCTTTCTCGAACAACGGTTGTCAGATATTTACTTATACAGAGTGCATTTTATTTTTGTTTGGCTGTCATTTGTCGGTGGTTCATATTTGACAGTTGTGGAGAGCAATCGATAACAATTTATTATGGAGCATCTAATGCCGCAACACGGTTATTAAAATATCATACTTAAGAAATCGTTCGATTACGAATACGCGAATAAAATTGCGTGATTTTTTTGGTGTTAATCATATGTCACGTAAGTCAACCATTGCAACTAATGTATCATTTTCAAAATTTGCATACACTGGGAGATAAAGCAAAGTCAACGTACGCCAGAAAATATTGATGTATTTTAGGCATTTAACAGTTAATTATGATCGCTACCGTGACATGTTGAAAAACTTCCTTGTGCCCCAAATCGAATCATTTGGGCCTTCAGCGCATATGGTTCCAACAGGATGGTGCCACATCATACACAGCTCGTCGTACGATAAACATTTTACGAGAAACTTTTCCCGGCCGAGTAAAGCGGTAATATCGACTAGCCCCCACGATTCCCGAATTTGACCGCTCCGATTTTTTTTTTCTAAGGGGGTACGTGAAGAGAAAAGTGTACACCAACAGACCAACCACAATCTTGATGTTTATATGAAAACAGTCGAAACACCAAAATTGTCAAATTAACACCAGTAGTCTGTGATAATGTTATGAAAAATATGCTAGAAAGAGCTCGCATTACCACTGTGCCCACTTACGGGCCATATTTCATAAATTTTGTTGAAACATCATCAATCAATAAAATATGATTTATAAAAATTGTGTCGAATTTAAAAGTTATTAAAGAAAACATCGGCCTGGAATTTAAAATGAACTATTATTTTCGCAAGTAATACAACGAGTGTATTAATGATTGTCGAAACACAAATTCATTCGATTTTGAGAAATAAATTATGCGTTTCCTAAAGCAACATAATTTATTTCGAAAAAGAGAACGAATTTGCGACAATCGTTATTTCCACGAGTTGTATTTGTTAAGATTATTTCGTAAGAAATATACATTCATTTTAATAATTTATTGTTTATTGTAAACATGAACATTAAATGTGCAGTTTATAGCATTATCAATTTTAATGTTATCTAAATATAATTCATTTTCTTTTATATTGCCAGATTTTTCAGGATTTTTGGATATTTTTGCATGCTCATTTCTTAGATTTGATATTAATTCTTCATGATGTTCTTTGTTGAGTTGTAAATATGGTTTTATGGCTGTTGTGCTATTATGGCCAGTTACTTTAATTATTTGTTGTTCTCCAATTCCAGATCTTGCCAACTGACTTACTGTTCTAGATCTATTTGAATGGTTCGAAATTTTTACTTTATTTGTATCTAATCCAATTAGTTTTGCAGCAGATTTTGTCCATTTGCTAATTTCATTTATGCCAACTGGCATATTTTTAAACCAAGGACTATTTTTGTCTTTATTCCAATGATTATTGACAGTTAGAAATGTTATCTCCTCGTTTTGATATAATTTTTTTAAATAGCCGAACTGGACAATTATCAGGATTTTCCTTATTTGGGGCAAGCCACTTAGTTTCTGAAATATGTTTGGAACCTCCCTGTGTTGTTTTTGAAAATATAGGGTTATATTCGAGTCTTCCTGTTGGTGGTATTCCGGAATTACTAATTTCATCTTTGAAATATTGAATTAAA
This sequence comes from Ocypus olens, assembly GCA_910593695.2. NCBI lineage: Eukaryota > Metazoa > Arthropoda > Insecta > Coleoptera > Staphylinidae > Ocypus > Ocypus olens. The sequence continues at coordinate 59,144,012 of OU343053.1, forward strand.
GTTCGGGAAGCCTCACCGCCCCGCCAAGCTAATTCCACTGCTATTAAGTGATACAACTTCCTTTGCAGTCCGTTTGGAGTATTTTCATCCCAGCACTGAATAATATTTTTTAGTTCTTCGGATGTCAAGGGTACGCAACACATTTTTCTTTTTTCCGGGATACCTTGTAGTTGTTTTTCGCATTCCTACCAGCTTGAAATAGTATATCTTTGAATGGATCAAAAGAGCGGTTATATTCGTTATAATATTTTTCTTGAATTAATTTTGCTGTATTATTCCAAATCGTTTTGATTACCATTTCCTTGTACTCAGTTCCATCCATTTTTCGCATATTGAAAGCCCAATCAGTGAGTATATCAGCAAGTTCATTGTTGTTCAGTTGTTCATTTGATTTATTTTCTTCAAGGCAGTGATTACGTTCTTTACAAAATTCAGAGAACTGTTTCTAGACGTATTTTTTTAACCGCACGGTATTTTGGGGCATATGTGCTTCCACATTGTTTTTTATTTCACTTAAACTAAATTCTCCAAACCGTTTTGGATTCATTTTAAACACTTTTACACGTTTATGTGAATGATGACATTGACATTTCGTAAGATCAAAGCTACATGCGATGCTTCCACATTAACTGAAACAGCCAATAGCCAAGTGAAATACGAAATCGAAAACACAGGACCCAAAAAACCAATAAAGAGCCGAACCACGAAATCGAAAACATAGAGTTGTTAGTTATGAATACACATATTTGAACCAATGAAATAAGTGTATTTTGTGTTGGACGAAATAATCAATTTAATTGTAAATCGAACGTTTCGTAGACTCGGATGAAACTGTCGTTTAAAACGTCAAAATTATGAAAGATGGAAAAATTATCCTGCAAATTAAAAAAACTCAGTTTACTCAAAAACTAAAACGATTTTGAAAAAAACTTATTCATTATAAGTTGTTCATTTTGGCATTCTCTACAATTATTATTAACAAAAATTAGCTGTGACTATTATCGTTTCATAATTATAAACCAAAAATGAAAAAAAAAAATAATAATTTTTTTTTCTCGATAACAGTGATTTAAAAAAATATTTTTAAACAAAAGATGTTTATTTCTTAGTTGTCTTCAATATTTGTTGAAATGTTTTTGTGATATTTTTCATATTTAAAAAGATATTGGAAAAAAAAACAAACAAAAAGTTAAGGTAAACACCCACTTCCGGTGTACGAAATTTTACCAAACGCTTTTCAGTTCTTCATATTATCAAATAAGACGTATGTTCAAAGTTTTATATCAATTGCTCTATTAGTTTTTGAGATACAGCGCGCATAGACACACACAGACACCATTTTTTTTTTTCCAGAAATTGTTTAAATCGCATCTAGGAATCCCAAAACGGATATTTCCGCATAAAAAAAAAATTTCACGGTCACAATACTTTCTCGTACTTCGTAACGGAGAAAGTAAAAATATTGTTTGTTATTTTCTGGATGTATAGTGTTGAATACGCTGGTATATTCAATGACAAATTAAATCGTGTTTGAAGCTTTACAATGAGATATAACAACATAACGGCGGTAATATCGCCTATCTCACATTTACCAAATTGAACAGGAGAGACAAAAAAAGGATTTATAGCTTTCTGGGAAAATATTAGTAGTAGTAGTAGTAGTAGTTTATTAATGTTAAATGCGGAGAGCTTACACAGGTCAAAACAATAATATAAAAATAACAGTAATAATGATAACATATTAAAAATGAGTAATTAACAAAACTTATATGAATAAGGAATAATTAAAATCAATCTAAACTAATTAACAGTAATTAAGTTAGAAGTATAAATAAACTATACATAAAGATAAAACCACAGGGGGTAAAATACATATAAAAGTGAATTTGAAGCGTTACAATAAAAGTATAACTAAAAATATAAATTACATACATATAAAGATAAAATTGAATAAATAAATAAATAGTGTCGTAAAGATAAAATGCATTAAAACATAATTAGAATCGAAGTATAAAATCATTAGCCTAATTTAAAAACAAATGATTGCATCGCAGTTATGTTACTGTTGTAAGTTAATATCGGATATATTATCCGTAAGGAATTCATTAATATTATAATATGCCTTAACTGCTAGATATTCTTTGAGTCGATTAGTGAATTTCACAATGGACATAGATCGTATGGTTGGTGGTAACTTATTGTTACCATATTATGTACTAAAATCTTAATGTCGGTCCAAATGGTTGTTAGGCGATATTGCAGCTCCGTCGATGATGACGTAGATGTGATGTTAGGCCACTGTTGTAGTTGTTTCTGATGTTCCCTTTTTAATTGCGTTTAGGACAACTACAACGCCCTTCACATCGCCTCAATGCACTCGAGGGAGGATGTCGTCAAGCTGTTGCTTTCGAAACGTGGCGTCGATCCGTACTCAACGGGAGGGGTAAGTTATCTCCTTTTATTTATTTAAATATCGTACTTCTTTGTTATTCGGTATCATTTAACATATAATATAAAATTCGTTTCCTATAAAAAAAAAAAAACTATACATCTTCACAATTTTAGAAGTATTAACAACTTGTGGGCACGCTGGTGGCCTTTATTATTTTTACAGATTGGCTCCCAGTGTGGGGCTCGAAACCGCGACAATAAAATTAAGTGAGCCGTGCTCACTAGGGTGGAACAATTAAAAAAAAATGTATTTTAAATATGATGGGGTCCTAAGATCACGATGTGAAATCTCGTGCGGCAAAAAGTTAATCTCAGGAGCGTAGGTTCGAGCCCCACGTTGGGCGCCAATTTGTAATCACTTTACGCTACGCACGTAAAACTCGTGAGGTGTAAATAAGTTTAGATGTATTAATAAGGATGGAAGATCCATTTGCGCTCCTACTTATTTATTAATGTTTATAACAGTTATAAAAATAGAGTACAAGGTAAATGACTCAAAAGGTTACGGATCAATTAAACCTTCTTTGTTTAAACATTAAAAACTTCGACGTGATAATATCAATATTTTCCCACGTTTTAGGGTTGCAATCTTATGCATTTAGCGTGCTTCGGGTTTCTTGTGTCGCAATTACCCCCAATCACGCTGCTTTTTTTTTTCTTTACTTTCTCCGCGTGAAATACTGTTCCCGTTTTATTTTCCATCGAATTTGCGATTATCGTTCGATCCTCTCGATTGGTAACGTGAAGAAAATTGTTTGCCGTTTCCACGGCTGGCAATCGTTCGCATGCACCGTGCCGCCCGCCTGTTCCTGCACACCTGATAATTCTCCGTGCGAATAATTGCGGTCGTCATGGAGATACGTTTTTTTTTTGGTTGTTTTTCTCGATATTAACACCTCTCACGCCGGCTGGCGGCACACCCTCACCAATTTCCACTCGGCATTTTCCAGAGCAGGCAACAGACCGCCGTTCACCTGGTGGCTTCGAGGCAGACGGGCACCGCGACCGCCATCCTCAGGGCGCTCCTCGCCGCCGCCGGAAAGGACATCAGACTCAAGCCGGACGGGGTGAGTACATAAATAAATGTCGTAAAGGAATTTTTCAATAAAATGTACACTTTTTTTAATTTTTTTATTCTTGCGATCATAATTTCGACCCTTCACAGGGTCATTATCAGTTTGTTTCGACCCTTACAGGGTCATCATCAAGCAGACAGTCTGCAAAAATACAAAACCTGTATGATACCAATTTATTGAAAAGTTCCTGAATCAAAATATATCACAAAGTAATGGCTTTTATCATCAACCATAAATATCGTAAACATTGTATTGATGAAGCCTGATAGAGTCAAAATCAGTCAATGAAATATTTAAAAAAAAAATTTTAGTATAGTTCCCGTCCCTTTTATCTTCAGTTTTTCACTTGTGTCCGTATTTTTAATTTTCATCTATACTGTCGTTAATATATTATTTGTTTTATAAAAAAAAATAATTTCAATGATTGATTCAGTGTAGTTAATACAGAGTTTAGTGGAATAAAACGGCACATAGGATTTTCAATGTTAATAATTATCTTCCCTGATAATTTTAGAAGAAACATGTAAATAAATGTTTTGTAGAGTAAAAATTCCTGCGTGCAGTCATGCTATTATTTATTTTTTAGCGTTTATAAAAACCCTAAAAAATGATAAAATAAAAATGATAATTTTCACGAAAGTAATGGTTGCCATGAAATTAAACAAAAACGGTGCGCTGTTGATTTTTTGGCTTCTGTCAAATGTATTGAACATCTCATAACTGTTTACAAGTCTTTTCATTAAAAATGTATTCTATTCAAGAAAAAGTTCAAATTGTGAAGTGGTGCTATGCTGGTAGCAGTTTTCGTGAAGTGCTGGGTCATCACGTTGTAATATTTCTTGGTGGCAGTGGTATTTGTATGAGTGAAAATGATGCTTCTTTAAATACCTCTGGGCAGACGTACAGTGAATTGCACACTTGTCAGCTTATGTTTGGATCTTCTACTACAGAAGGTAAGACCATAAACTTCTTATTTATTCGTAAACTATTTTGCTCTGCATTTGATGTCCTCTTAGAATTCCGTAATATTGAGCCAGTCGTTTCAAATTTGTGAGTCAACCTTTGGATCGTTGCATTGGAGGGTCGGGATAGTTGACCGCAAACATATCCCCCACTTCACGAATACTTTTTCACTTTTCTTGAATACAATACATTTTTAATGAAAAAACTTATGAAATATTCAATAAATTTGACAGAAGCCAACAAATCAACAACGCACCGTTTTTGTTTAATTTCATGGCAACCATTACTTTCGTGAAAATAATCATTTTTATTTTATCATTTTTTAGGGTTTTTATAAATGCTAAAAAATAAATAATAGCAGAAATTTTTACTCTACAAAACATTTATTTACATGTTTCCTCTAAAATAATCAGGGAAGATAATATTCCAGTATAAAGGAATTAACATTGAAAATCCTATGTTCCGTTTTGTTCCACTACACTTTGTGTATTAGTTTTATAGTTTTTTTTTTTAATTTGGATGATTGATTCGATTCAAATTTTCTGCTTAAAGTGCGCAGTATTATGCCATTATTAAACATCGGTATGGTTGCGCCCGGGGCGAGGGGGCCGGAGGCGGCAGCAGTTTCGGCGGTCGGTGGTGGTCCAACCGATTTGCGTGTTTATGTACCTGTGGAGAGTGCCTGGCACGAATCGACTTGGAATTCTCTTAAATCTATATGTATTAATGCATGTTCACTCAAAATATGCACAAGGGTAGAAGCCAGAGGACTGTGACTCCGATGTTAATCGTTTTATTTACTTGTGCGAGCGACAGACGTACTAAAAATATAGACACGATCGAGTCACCCCCCGTACACGACTTAAAAATCTATCGGCGAAAAAGAGAATTATGTTGTTGAAAATTAAATAAACGCTGTTCGTGCGTTGTTATACAAAAGTTTAATGAGCTCTTTGGGTGAAATTGCGGAGACCGATATTTTTAGAAAGGATGGGTAATTTGGAATAAATAACTTTCGGCGTTTTATATTACTGATAACTTTGAATTAAACAACTTTCGTTACCTGACAATGGACTACCACATAGTAACGGTCGCAACCATCATCTTCATTTTATATAACTGTTTATTGAAACACATCTCTAGGAAGTTGTAGTTGCGTCTTCTTTAATCCCTTCCACGACTAGGATCGTCTATAAATGATTTGCCTCTCGGCTCTACATGTCCAAACACTCCAATCTGTCCTTTCTCTGCTCACAGCTATATCCTGTCTTCCTCGGTCGACACTTTTGAGATGTTTATTATTTCCTATTCTCATTCTTTAATTAACTTCTACCCTTCACCCTCAATAATTTTCCTTGTCTTGCAACCCGTTCAAAAGTTATCATCCAAAAAAACATAGTAAATTGATAAATTTATTTCCTGTCCCTTATTCGACGATCAGATTTCTTCATTCTCTATTTCCTAATTGCTTTCTTGATTACAGTACACTGTTGCAGTTTTCCTTTATAAAATGTTCGCCTTGCTACTCCCTCCATCCAGAAGTCTTCTTCTAATTCATCAAGTGCTATTCACGCTTCGATTTGACAATTTCGATCTGACAATTTCTTCTGAATCCTTCTCGACTCATTTCTCCCAATACTATTCCAACTCTGAACACCCGCCAATTTTGGGTTTGGATTGTGCACGCAGCGTGGAAAAATTCCGCTACTGTTGGCGGTGGAGGCGGGCAACCAATCGATGTGCAGAGAACTGCTGGGAACACAGACGGCGGACCAACTCAAGGCCTCGGCTGCTAACGGCGACACAGCGCTGCACTTGGCTGCAAGAAGAAAAGACATCGATATGGTGAGTTCGGTCATACAGTGACGGTTCGCGGGGTTTTTTCTGGTACGGCCGAGGAACAAGATGTGGTACTAAGATAAGATAAGATAATATAAGATAAGATAAGATAAGATAATATAAGATAATATAAGATAATATAAGATAATATAAGATAATATAAGATAAGATAATATAAGATAAGATAAGATAAGATAATATAAGATAAGATAAGATAATGTTTATTAGTGCTACTAACTGTGAAGTTTTACACAAGTCATACTCTTAAAGAATATATAAAATTATAGATATAATATACGTACTGCATGGCAGAAACATTCCCTTAAAGCTAATAAATAACATAATTAAATATTAGTGAAGAAATGCGTGAATTAAAAATAGGTAGGGTCAGTTGCAGAGACGGCTGGCTGCGTGTATTGCCACCTCTTGTTCCTCGGCCGTACCAGAAAAAAACCCGCGAACCGTCACTGTTGGTCGTTATTCTGCGACCTTCATTAAATCCCATTGTTCAGGTGAGAATACTCGTGGATTATGGTACGAGCGTGGACATACAGAACGGAGAGGGGCAGACCCCGCTGCACATCGCCGCCGCCGAGGGCGACGAGATCCTCGTGAAGTACTTTTACGGGGTGCGCGCGTCCGCCAGCATCACCGACAACCAGGACCGCACCCCGATGCACCTGGCGGCCGAAAACGGCCACGCGGCCATCATCGAACTCCTCGCCGATAAATTCAAGGCGAGCATCCTGGAGAGGACCAAGGACGGATCGACGCTGATGCACATAGCGTCCCTCAACGGACACGCGGACTGCGCCATGATGCTCTTCAAGAAAGGCGTATACCTGCACATGCCTAATAAAGTACGTTTATGATTAATTAATTTCTCACTTAACCCGTGGTGAAACATAATTATATAATTTGATTAATTAAAACACTTGGTTTTGTTTCACTGATCTCAAGGAGAGAATAACCTAAGGTCGAAACTAGTCCGAGAGACAAAACCAAGTGTTTTAATTAATCAAAAGGTACGTTTAAATTATTGCAATGGCAATACTGGTTTCTACACTAATCGTGGTCCGGTTTGTATTTTTTAACAGGACGGAGCGAGGAGTATACACACGGCGGCGAGGTACGGCCACGTGGGCATAATCAATACGCTGATACAGAAGGGCGAAAAAGTCGACGTTACCACGAACGTGAGTTTGGCACATTTTCCAATTAATCCGACCGCAATAAAATAAATTCATTTTCCTTTCTTGCTATCTCTCTCTCACACACACACACACACACACACTCACGCACACACCTACTAAATGACAATTCACTCTGGCACACGAAACAAAAGGAAAACTACACGGCCCTGCATATCGCCGTCGAATCCGGGAAACCGATCGTCGTGGAAACCCTCCTCGGTTACGGCGCAGATCTCAGCATCAGAGGTAAGTTTTGTAATAATAGTCTTTTTCGCATCCTATTAAATAATATAAGCGTCGCTGAATCATTTTTGATTGAGAAAGTTGTCCATTACTTGGCCGAATCGTTTTCTCCACAGGTGACGTCCAATCAAATGATAGCAATTTCATTGCCCAACAGGTGACGTCCAATCAAATGATAGCGGTTTCATTACCCAACAGGTGACGTCCAATAAAATGATAGCATTTTCATTGCCCAACAGATTTCAGCCAATGAAATGATGGCAGTTTCATTGCCCAGCAGTTTAGTTGTTGTTATGGTTGCCATTTGTTTGTATAAACACGCATTCATAAACGTCAAAATTTCTCCAGTGGAGTGCTCGACAGATTAGCGTTTTAGGTACGTTCACATATACACACTCTTTTGCGGGTTATTGAATACCGTTCTAACCGTGCGTTACTTACACAGGCTGTACGGGACAAATTCCAGTGAGTGAATGCCAGAATTGTGTTATATCCGTCGCGATTGGAGTGGCGCGTAGAGTTTTAAGCAGACTAAAAAATTTCAAGCATCTAATCCCGTGCGAGACGGGCGGAGACAAAAAGTGTGCGTTTTTATATTGTGCGATGTTTTTGCATTTACACGTACGTTCCTTCGCCCGGGATTGGAAATGGCCAGTCCAATCGTGTGGGATTGCGCGAGTGCCGCTTTTAAGTAGTAGTCTGTGCTCCACCATATTTGTTTTGTTACTAAGGTTACTATTGAAAACATGAATTCATAAACATCCTAATTTTGTCAGCGGAATGCCTCAATTTGCAAATATGAGAAAAATTCTTCGTTATAATTTAATACAAACAGAAAAATCTTTAGGTAATTAATTTTTACTTGCGGAAAATAATAAACAGAAACGTAACGCTTCAACATATAGGCGAGCAACACATTTTCGTCTATACCTACAGCATCGGCATCCTTTTTACATAACCACTGCTTAAAAGAGTCGTAACAGGGCACATACCTTTTTCGATTTTGTCGGTAACAGATTCTAACACCCAATATTCGCAGCTTCGTTTGCATGCCCGCAGAAAGTTTCACTGGATTGACACAAACAAACAAAATTCGACATTGTTTTCTCGGTTGCTGGGTTACCACAGGACGCATAGGTGACTATAAAAATTTTAATCCCAAATGTTGGAATCCGTATTTTAGAATATTTATCTTTTTCAAGTATAATATTTCCGGTAGCGGAAAAAAATTTATAAGCAACAAGGAACGTAAGGACGTATTAACATTTGAGGTAGGCGAATACGAGCCGAGGCGGAGCCTGCCGAAAATGTTAATTGTCATTACGTTCCGTGTTGCTTATTAATTTTTTTTAAATAACTATTATTGACGTTACCAACAGAACGTCTTGCATAAGTCAATTAGAATATTAACATTTATATTACGTCCTTTTTACATGTTATATACACTCCACGTCAAAAAAAAAACCGTCACACAGTGGGGCAAAATAGACTAATTCTTGGCAGAAACTCTAAATACCAAAATGGACAATTAACGGCAAATAATACCAGGAAATAATCGTTAAATACTACCCGAGTATACTACGGTTATGGATAGGGTGCAGGTAATGAATGTGTCACATTTATTTTAGTCAGAACTTGTTTGTTCTAGCGACTGCTCATACCGACTGCGATTTTTACTTTATATTGTACTGTGTGTGTTTTGCTGTTGAATATAAATACAACTTTTACTAGTATGGAGTACTTAGCCACAGGTTAGTCCATCATTATACAACGATATTATTTGTTTTCTATGTAACAGTATTTTACAATATCACTAAAAGAAATGTCATGATAAAATTTCAAATTTTGAAGTATAATTATAATTTTAGTTGACATCAGGGCATATCATGTTTTAATTTGTCACTTTAAATTAATCTTTGTAGTTTTTTATAGTAGAATCAAAAACAAAAACATATTTGTGCCCTTTGAAGAAAATATCCCTCAAGACTGAACATGACAGTTGACATTTTTAGTTACATATTTTTCTCATCACTTTAGGATCTGGATCTACGGATATCTTTATTACTAGGAGAGTTTTATTTGATAAAATGTGAGAAACTAGTTACCCTAAATTAGAAGATCAAATAAATTTATTTAAAAAAATTCCTCGAAACACGTACGAAGTGTCCAGAAGATAGACTTCCAAATCTCTACCATAAAATTTTATTTTTTGTTTCCGATTTCAAAAAAAGATGGCAGGAAGCCAACAGAAAACCCGAGAGATTTTTGATAAAACATAAGAACTGGTTAGACACTTCAATAAATTTTGAGAATTACGGTGTATCCTCTAAAAAAGTGGGCAGACCTATTATACGTCTTCAGACAGAACCAAGCGCCAAAAAACGGAATCACTGAGAAATATGCATTCACCGGAAGAATTATCCTTCGCCACTCGCATGAGTTTGCGATCCGCTGAACAAGTGAAAACATCAAAAATTGCGAAAGAAGTCACTGCGACATCTCCGAGGCGTGCAGTTAGATATAGGACAGCTTTCAAAAAGTTTAGTGGTCTCCAGAGAAGAAAACTGACAGCATCGGAAGTTCTTGCCATGTATGTAGAAGCCAAGTTGACAAGGCACCAGTACAATATAATAAGAGATCACGCAAAAGATAGATTTCCATCTTATAAAAGGATACAAGCGGCAAAGCAGGAATGCTATCCGAAAAAAGATAGTATTGTAGTAACAGATACTATTGCAGAGGTCAAGTTACAAGCTCTTCTGGACCATACAGCGTCACGGCTTTTGGATGTTTAGCAAGAAGTTTTAAGCAGTAAGAAACTCGAAACCTGCCAAAAGTTATCTTTGATTTGCAAGTGGGGATTTGACGGATCTGGGCAGGCAGAGTATAAACAAAAGTTTGAAAGTGATCAGTGCCAGTGATGCAAACATTTTTATAACATCTCTGGTACGTTTAAGGCTGATGTCAAAAAATATTGAAAAAGAAAGAAATGATTTTTTTGGTACAATGAAAGACGTTCTTCCACCGATTCGGTTTCAATTTCAACACGAGACAAAGGACCTTTCCATACAAGAAAAAGAACATATAGATACACAAATACAACAATTACGGCCATTGAAGTACGTGTTTTATGGTACACAAATTGAAGTTGAATATAAAATGCTATTTACAATAGTTGACGGAAAAGTGTGCAATGCAGTTACGGGAACTACATCAACTCAAAGATGTTTCGTTTGCGGCCTCACATCGAAAGACTTTAACAATTTTGACAAAGTTTTAAGTGCAAACATTGTAGACATTTCTAGATTAGATTTCGGACTATCTGTACTATTTTTTGAGTGCCTGCTACATCTTGCTTACAAACTACCATTAAAAAAGTGGCAGGCTCGTGGAAATGAAAGCAAGGAAGTTGTAGCGCATAGAAAGAAAAGTATTCAGGATGGGTTCAAAAACGAATTAGGGTTGTTAGTTGATAAACCAAAGCCGGGTTTTGGAAGCACTAATGACGGGAATAAAGCGAGACGTTGTTTTTATAATTCGGAAGTATCTGCAAGTATTACAGGTGTAAATATTGATATTATCAAGCGCTTTAAAATTATATTGCAAACAATATCAAGTGGGCATGAAATAGATGTAGAAAAGTATCAAATTTATGCATTAGAGACGGCACAACTTTTTATAGAGGAATACCCATGGTACACGATGCCACCAAGCGTGCATAAAGTACTAATCCACGGTTCTGCCATAATAACCCATGCTATTCTTCCAATCGGGCAATTGAGTGAGGAAGCTCAAGAGGCTCAAAATAAAGAATTTAAGAGGTACAGAAAGTCATATTGAACAAAGACGAACGAAGATGTACTTAATTTATTTATAATAAAAAACACAAAAATGTATTAAAATTATTTCTGCCAGGAATTACTATATTTGGCCCCACTGTGCGTCGTAACTTGGTTCAATTTCATCGAAAATCGATTAATCTTTCAGTTTGGGAAAGATTCAAGTTTTATCTTTAAGGATGTGTAGTTGATTTTAACCCCAACTCCAACTCACCCCCCGTAACAACGCGATGGAAAAAAATGTTTTTTATGTAAAAAAAATTGTCCAACTTTGACAAGCTGTACCGTGCGTAAAAAAAATCGGCGGGAAATTTCTCCGCAATGGCAGAAAAATGTAATCAATTTTCTTCAAATGCCTCAAAAATTCGAGTCGTTTCGATGATTTGGAGCAAAGTTATGAATTTTTGAAAAAAAAAGACATTTTTTTGAACTTCTCACGCTCATTGTTGTTTCACCTTTTCTGCGTATTATATTATTTTTTTAACGTTTGTATGATACGACAGGTCGTTTGCGCATAGCAGAAATAATACGGGACCGAAGATCGACCCTTGGGGTAAACCATGGGTCCTATTGCAGAGATTGGAGAGTATCATTTTAACTGAAGTTGTAAAATCATAACCCGTAAATAAGCTCAATAATTCATGTGATCTTTTGTCGCTGGTACTATTGAATTGTTCAAATTTAAACTCACCAGTATCTTTTTACTGTGCTAAGGATTTCAAGAAAATTTACTGAAGGAGACCTATTTACTGATATAAGTGTTGTGTTATGTTACTGTTAATTCACGTTAGTTTTTCCGACAGATTTTCAATGTAGTTTAAAGCGTTGAAATTTAAACCATTTTTGACCGTAATTAATGAATCGCCGATTTTTTCTTGCCAATTTATGACAGAAACTGTTGACCATAGTAAATTCATTTATTGTACAATATGGCATTTTCGATTGCGAAAGTCAATGTACGGTAATGGCTATTATATCAATTCGTGTAATTGAATTTTAATACAAATTGGATTTCCCTTCAGCTGCAGGGCTATTCTGCCACCACCAATTGTTTATATTTGTTGGATACACTTTGTTCTCCCTTCTTTTATCGTACGAAATATCTTAATTTGAATAACTAATAAAGGCTAACGATTTGAATACGTTCGCGATTTCTTGGTCGCGTGGAACAAAAGGAACAAAAGAATACGGCGTCTATTTTCGAACCCACCCCGTATCTCTACATCTTCGGTCGGCCTTGATGTTTAATTCTCGTGTTTACTAACACGTTCGCGAATTCCGCACCACGTTCCATTCCGATTGAAATTGGGGCGCTCTTATCAGAATATTGGGGAAAAAGGTCGCCACCGCAATAAATTTAATGGGGCAGACTCTTAGAGAGTATTGTCTGAATCGGATGATGAATCGAATGGGATAGTATTTTATATCGAGCGCACAACAAAAATCGACGACGAAGTTGACGTTGGAGATCTCAAGTCATGTCTGCAACAAGATCAAACGCGTGAAAAGCTGGGTGTATAATTAAGGGTTATTTTATTTTATTTATTTTATTTTATTTATTCAATCAACGGACGAGTCCAGTAACAGATTGAAAATTACAAATTAATACAATAAATGTTTACAAACGAATAGTCCTTAACTAACCAATATTGTTAATGTTATTGTTAAAACATTTAATACCCCTGCCACACACTCGTCGCGTGGCATGGAAAGGAGCGAAGAAAGGAGGCAGAGACGTAGTGTGGCAACATTGCTCGTCATGCTCCTCGCCATTCCCACTGTTCCCTGTTTTGTCGTTTTTTTTGGGCGCGAGTCAAAGGACTATACCTCATTTAATAACCAGGCGGACTAAATCAAATTATAGGCGCGAAAATACGTTGTTGTGATTGGCCAATCGGGCGCCCAAACTGCTTAAAACAGTAATGGCCGTTGTTATGATCAGCTGATCTCTCGCCGTTTACTTGTGTCCCACCGGTTCCACGTATTTCCCGTCAGTTTTTGTGTGTTTTAACCAGTTACTCCTCCCGTTAAAAGTGTTAGAATCGGTTCTACTAAAAAGTCATCCTGCGATCTCCCAGGAAATAGTTATTTCATTTTTAACTATGGATAGATGCCCAGCACTAGTTCGGAGTCATTTTCTACCCCCAAGAAACGGAAAAGGTTGGATTTGAGAGCATTAACGCTTGTTTAAAAACAATCCAAAATTAACGTATGTAAACTTTTAATACAAGAGGCTTTAAAATCTACTGTCGTTATACGCAAAATTGTCGATTCATTAGGTAAGGGCAGTGCAAGTAATCAAATCATAAACATGTATAATATTTAGGACAGGCTAGCAGTACGGTGTTTCGCAAAATTAGTAAGAAAATTTGCCTAAAATTTATTTATGTATTGTTAAAATTATTAAATGAATGTTAAGGGTAAACTAACAGATTTATTGAAAATCCTTTCTTTTATAAGATTCCTCAAAAATCCAAAGACTTGCCTTCACCGAATTGCACGAGAACACAAATTGTTGAAATTCTGAAGTTGTTCATTTACCTAGAGCTCAAAAAAAAATATAAAAACAATTGCCACAAACGTGAAAATTTCCAGATTTATTGAAAATCCTTCTATAAGATTCCTCAAAAATCCAAAGACTTGCCTTCACCGGATTGCGCGAGAACACAGATTGTTGAAATTCTGAAGTTGTTCAGATAAATAATTTGAATTTTACCGCCAAAACATTTCTGGTTACTTTTTATAGTGTAATTGTGACTCTCGGCTTTAGCCTGGTTATTAAATGAGGTATAGCAATATGAACGCGTACGACCTAATGCGGAGCGCTGCGATTAATTGCGAGAGTAGAGCAGTGCGTAGGCAGAGAGAGAGAGCAACATCGCGGCAGCGCGAGGAGCATAGTGTGGCTGAGGCATATTACCGTGGACAAAAAAAAATGTCACCCCTAATTTGTCATGTGTCTATTATTTCTTATTTTTTAGTGTTGTGAATTTGACTCAAGTAACCTTAATATTTGACAGTGACAGTAATAATTAGCATTTACGGTAAATCTGAACGTGATAATAATGTTTATTAAATTAATATTTTGTAACATTTCCTCTATTATCTATAACACTATTTAGACGCCTAGGCATAGATGTTATTAAATTCGTAATATAGGAAAACGGTATTGCTTTGATTTCGTGCCAGAGTTCATCTGCACTTCTGGGTCTGAAATTTGCATTGTATGTACATACGTTGTGTAATAAACCCCCACACATTTTCCATCGGGTTTAAATCTGGACTACTGCTGGCCAGGGTAATACTTCAAGAACCATTCTCGAACAATTGCAGAAGTAAGCGCAGGACAGTTATCCTGTTGAAACATAAAGGTGTGATCTGGAAATATAATAGATACTGAAGGTATCATAACGTCTTCCAGTATAATATCTCTGTACACCACACCATTTAAAGTCTGGTCTAGACGACAAAGTATATCAACCCCTGCCGAAGAAATCCATCCCCATTTATTCACAGAGAAGTTTGCGGAGATAGGATTCTTCGAATCGTGCATTTCGTGGCCGGTATACTTTCGTTCTTCCATTATAGGATAATTGAAACGTTTTTTTTTAATCTGAAAATATCACTTTATTCCAAAAGTCTTCTTGCCTCGGAAGATATTCCGGTGCAAAACCAATTCTGCTGTCCTTATTAATTTGAGTTAATAGAGGTTTTCTGGCTGCGACATGACAAGATAACGCACTTAACTTTATATGTCTGCGAGCTGTTCGGGAACTTTCAGGAAAATTTGTAGCATTTTCAAACGGATTTTCTATTAAATAGTTTATATCTTCTTCATTATTTGAAACTTTTGGGCGGCCCAAACCTTTAACCTCCTCCAATCGGCTTTCATTCCTCCACATTTTTTAATTTTTTTGCACTATACGTCCACTTACATTAAATTCAGCTGCTGCATCATTGATATATTTGCCACATTTGACCTGCATAGCAATTTGTGCTTTCTGTGTGTTACTTAAGTGTGGGATATTCAATTTATGTTCATATATCTATATGATTAACATATATCTGACAAGATTGACATTTGCTGGTTTGTCAAATGAAAGGTCATATTTACATTAATAAAATTATTTTTGTCCACGGTAGTATATCAACATGACTTTATGTATGCGCATATCGAAAATTTTGCCCCCCTTCTACAAATCCTTCAAATTTCATCAAAATCGGAGAGGAATGCTTGGGTTAGTTTCCAGCGCCAACTTCGTCGTCAATTTTTGTTGTACGCTCGACACAGCGGCAACGCTTTTTGTTTTCTCTTGGAGATTATTGCCTGAATCGTTTATCAATCAATAGGGGGAGCGCTGAAAGAAACGGCGCTGCACATCGCGGCGCGAGTCAAGGACGGCGAGCGGTGCGCCCTCATGCTCCTGAAGTCCGGAGCCGGCCCGAACCTGACGACCGAGGACGGTCAGACCCCCGTCCACGTGGCCGCCCGCTACGGCAACATGCAAACGCTGCAGTACCTCCTCGAAGACGGCGGAGATCCAGAATATAAAAATAAGGTGGCTGCGGTGCAACAACCCGAAACAACAATTAAATTAAATCTTTTCAGGCGGGCGAGACACCTCTACATCTCGCGTGCAAGGGCTGCAGACCCGACGTCATCCAGTACCTCATCGACTACGTGAAGACCAACTACGTGAACATCGCCAAGGGGGAGGACAAGGTGGCCGGTTACGTCAACGCGCTGAACGACAACGACGAGTCCGCGCTGCACTACATCTGCAACGTTATCCAGGAGGAGGTCGAGACTCCCGGCGCGGACAGGGAGTCCGTCAAGATCCTGCTCGAGAACGGCGCCGACGTCAAGCTCGTGACGAAATCGGCGCACGAGACCGCCTTCCATTACGTCGCCACCGTCGGCAACAACGACGTCTTCCTGGAGATGCTGGTGCACATGTCCGTCACCGAGGCGCAGAAGGCGCTCAATCGGCAATCCGCGATCGGGTGGACCCCGCTGGCGATCGCCTCGCACAAGGGGCACGTGGAACTCGTGCATAATCTACTCGCCAATCACGCCAGGGTGGACGTGTTCGATCTAGAGGGTCGGTCCGCGCTGCATCTCGCCGCGGAAAAGGGTTACATACAAGTGTGCGAGTACCTGTTATCCAACAAAGCGTTTATAAACTCAAAATCGCGCAACGGTAGGACTGCCCTGCATCTCGCCGCGATGAACGGTTACATCCATCTAGTGCAATATTTAATCAAAGACCACAACGCTGTTATTGATATATTGACTTTGAAGAAACAAACGCCGCTGCATTTGGCGGCGGCGGCCGGGCAGATCGAAGTGTGCAAACTTTTACTGGAACTAGGTGCTAATATCGACGCTACGGACGACCAAGGGCAGAAGCCCATACACGCCGCAGCGCAGAACAACTACTCGGAGGTCGCGAAACTGTTCCTGCAGCAGCACCCCAGCCTGGTGATGGCGACGACCAAGGACGGAAACACGTGCGCGCATATAGCCGCCGCGCAGGGCTCCGTCACGGTGATCGAGGAGCTGATGAAGTTCGACCGCGCGGGGGTGATCTCCGCCAGGAATAAACTGACGGACGCGACACCCTTACAAATCGCCGCGGAGGGCGGACACGCCGACGTGGTGAAAGCCCTGGTGCGGGCCGGCGCGTCCGTCACCGACGAGAACAAGAACGGCTTCACCGCCGTGCACCTCGCCGCCCAGAACGGCCACGGGACCGTCCTCGAGGTCCTGCGCTCGTCCAACAACCTCCGCGTCATCAGCAAAAAATTGGGGGTCACCCCGCTGCACGTCGCCGCGTACTTTGGACAGGCCGACACCGTCCGCGAACTCCTCACCCTCGTTCCGGGAACGGTGAAGTCGGAACCTCCGTCCGGGGGCTCGCTGGTCCCCCTGTTGGGCAACGAGTCCGGACTGACGCCGCTGCATCTGGCGGCGTTCTCCGGCAACGAGAACGTCGTCAGGCTCCTGCTGAACTCGGCCGGGGTGCAGGTGGACGCCGCCACGCACGAAAACGTAAATCGATAATTGACTTGTTAAATTCGTTCCCCCCATCCCCCCGACTCCGTTATCGATTTCACAGTAATCGCGTTTCGAAATGCAATTTATCCGCGTGTTCCCCGAACACAGAAGAAATCCATTTTGCATTTTCGAACCGATTGATGGATTTATTACGGCGTGCGTTGGTCGTAATTGTTCAATCTTTTGTATTAACGAAATGTCTTTCATTGTTAAAGTGCTGGAGACGTAATGATCTTTTATTTTTACGGATTTAAAGCCTAACGCACTCCAGAAAACTTGAGTCACCCCGCCGAGAGCCGTCTCTGGTTATAACATTTAAAAACCCTATGGCAGGCATGTCAAACACGCGGCCCGCTTACAAGTTGTCTACGGCCCGGAAAGGTTGGTATCAAATATTAAACAAACAAAAAATTATTTACAAGGTAAAAATAATTATTGTTTGTTTGGTTTCAATTGTAGTTTTTTTTTGGTAATGTAATACTTGATGTGACCCTTGGTGGTAAACGAGTTTGACATGCCTGGCCTATGGTATTATTTAAGTTTACTTATAGTTTAAAGACCTAAATACGAGATGGTATTAGTTTTTGCAAGGGTGCAAGTTGTTAAAATACGCTGCGATCGTTATTTATAATCTCTAAAGGTTAAAAAAGTCCAACGTTTTAGGGTTACAATCCGATGCATCTGGCGTGCTTCGGAGGACACACGACGGTGGTCGGTCTGCTCCTGAGCAGATCCGCGGAACTTCTTCAGAGTACGGAAAAGCACGGCAAAACTGGTCTGCACATCGCGGCCACGAACGGCCACTACCAAATGGTGGAAGTGCTACTGGGTACGTTTTTTTAAAATGAAAAGAATGTACGTTTTAAAAATGAATCGGCGGATGTTGTGAAGTTTTGCAGAGGAGGCTGGGAGAAGGATGTTAGTAATCACCCAGGATGGACTACTTATTTTTGTTAATGAAGCAAGTATCGTAGGTTGAGTCCCACGTTGGGCGCCACTTTACACTAGGTTTTCTTCTATAGCCTCCGAACTTGTTTAAAGAAGGCCAAGAAAGAGATGTTAACAAGTATCGTAGGTTGTTTGAGTTACGCTAGATTTTCTTCTAAAGTCTTTGAACTTTTGCACAGGTGGCAAAAAAAGAAGGAGATGTTGGTATATTTATTAATAATAAAATTAAAAACTGGGGTTCAGAAAAATCAGGGAATTTTGTGGATTAAATTAGAAGAAATTATTATATATAATTGCTACATTTCACTGATTTAAATCAGTTTAAAAATTGGATAACAAAATTAGAAACAAGTATTAGATGTCAAAATGGTAAAATTTTAATTTGTGGAGATTTCAATTGCAAGGCAGAACATTGAGGATCAAATTATACAGATGTAAGAGGAGAAATTTTGATGGACGTGATAACAAGTTTAAATTTAAAAATATATAACATGGGAAATCAGCCGACGTTTATAAGGGAAAATTCAAAATCAATCATTGACCTAACATTAGGAACAGAATCATTAAGAAGTAAAATTATAGAGTGGAAAATATTTAAGTGATCATGAATATATATTTTTTTAAATTCAAAATAACAAAATTGAAAAAGAAAATAATAATGTAAATTCGAAATTTTGGGCGGCGGATAAAATGGATAAAGATGTTATGATAAATTATTTAGAATTAAAAGAAAATTTAGAAATTAAAGATATAGAAACAATGGTTGTGGAATTAATTAATAGAATGAATGAAACATGTTTAAGAGGTATTCCGAAATTAAAAAAATAAAATAAAAAATGGTGATGTGACTATCATGTTACTTTCTCCGACTTCATGGTAGCATTTATATTTACGTTTTCGTGGTTTATTTGCAATTGAAATCCTATGTTAAATGTACATCGAGAGGATAACACTGACGTTTAAAACGTCAAAATTATGAAAGATGGAAAAATTATACTTCAAATTCAAAAACTAGGTTTACTCAAAAACTAAAGGGATTTCGAAAAAAACTGATTCTTTATAAGTTGTTCATTTTGGCATTCTCTACAATTATTATTCATATAAATTTGCTGTAACTATTCTCGTTTCAAAATTAAAAAACCAGAAATGAAAAAAAAATTAATAAATTTTTGTCTCGAATAGCAATGATTTTATGAAAAATATTTTCAAACAAAAGATGTTCATTTAATTGTTGTCTTCAATATTTGTTTAAATGTTTTTGTGATATTTTTCATATTTAAGAACATATTGGCAAAAAACAGTTAAATACAAGAAAACGAAATGTAGCCTGAATATATGAATATTCAACCTGTTCGTTAATCTGCTTTCTGCAACAAGTAAAGTTGTTTCTAATTTGTTTAAAAAACAGTTAAAGTAAACACCCACTTCCGGTGTGCGAAATTTTACCAAAAGCTTTTCAGTTCTTCGAATTATCAAATAAGACGTATGTTCAAAGTTTCATATCAATTGCTCTATTGGTTTTTGAGCTACAGACACACACACACACACAGACACAAATTTTTTTTTTCCAGAAATTGTTGAAATGGCATCTAGGGACCCCAAAACGGATATTTCCGTAAAAAAAATTTTTGAAAAAAAAATCACGATCACAATACTTTCTCGTACTTCGTAACGGAGAAAGTAAAAAGGAGTTTATTGGTGGTGTGAAGAAGTTGCAGTGGCAAGAAGAGAATCAAATTTGGCAAAAAAAAATTGTAGCAGAGCGAGAGCAAGAGATAATTTAACAAATGAACTGATTGAAGAACAAAAGAAGAAAAGAAAGAATTTAAAAAAGCAATAGAAAAAAGTAAAGAGAGGTGCTGGAAAAATAATGTGATGAAGTAGAGGTGGACCCATGGGGAAAGGCTTACAAAATTGTAACAAGAAAAAAATAGGAATTCGAGGACTAGGACCAGAAATTTTAGTTAAAGTGGAGCAAAAAGAGTTATTGAAAATTTATTTCCAAGAAATTATTAATGATATTATTGAAATGAGAAATGAAGAAATAAGAGAAATTGACGAAGAGGAATTATTTAGAGCAAGTAATAAAATGAAAAATAAAAAAGCTCCTGGACCTGATAATATTACTAATGAAATTTTAATTAATCCAAATATGTTTTTAAATTTATTTAATAAATGCTTTAAAGAAAGCATTTTTCCTAAAGTGGCAAAATTGTGTTTGATAAAAAAAATGGAAAAAATCCTCAAGAACCCGGAAGTTATAGACCCATTTGTTTATTGGATGTAATTGGAAAATTGCTGGAAAAATTAATTAATGATAGAATTGTAGAAGAAATTGGAGAGTAAGGAAATAAATTATAGACAATTTGGATTTAGAAAAGGAAAAACGACCGTTGATGCTATTTTAGAAATATAAGTTATACAAAACAAAGTTAAAAGTGTTTTATTATAATATTTTAGAAGTTAAAAAAAAATTAGAAACGATGTAAATTCAGGACCTCTACGCAAAAGAAAACATTGCATAGTTATAACTTTGGACATCAAAAATGCTTTTAATAGTTTACCGTGGACAACAATTTTAGAATCTTTAAATAATTTTGATATTTCTTTATATTTAAAAAAAGAAATGATTTAAATTATAGAAAAATTATTTATGACGACAAAGAATATGAAATGTCAAGGTTCAGTATTGGGTCCACTTTTATGGAACATCAGTTATGACAAAGTTTTAAATTTGGATTTGGAAGAAGACACAAAATTAATTGGATTTGCAGATGATTTGGCAGTCATAGTAAGCGATAGAAGTTTAGTAAATTTAAAAAGGAAAGTAAATTTAAATTGTACTCAAGAAATGGGTTTAAAATTGTCACCGGAAAAAACTAAAGCGGCTTTTTTGTCAACGAGACGGGCGGGAAAAAACATTAAAATTATAGGACATGAAATTGAAATTAAAAAAAAGTATCAAATATTTAGGCATCATTTTGCACAACAATAAATTTGAAACGAAGTTAAACAAGCTGTTAAGAATGCTATAAATTCTGAAATGCAAATAGCAAGAATTTTACCAAATATCGGAGGAGGGGGTGAAAATAAAAGAAGATTATTAGGAGAGGTAGCTAAATCAAAATTATTGTATGGAGCAGCAAGTTGGGTGAATTGTTTAAATACTAAGAAAAATTGCGAGTTTAAGGATAAGTGCTTTAAGAATATGTCGAGGGTATAAAACAATTTCAAACGATGCATTAGAAGTTTTGGCAAAATGAATTCCAGGAGATTTATTATTGGAAGAAAGGGCAAAAATTTATAATGATTGTAAATTAGGAAGAAATAAAAAAAATTAAAAATACCACTGAATTAAAAAATATATGTAATTGGCCATCTGCAGACGCGTTTCGAGATTTATCTCTCATCAGTGCAGCTTCGCATTTAAATTGAATGTTAACGTTCAGGATCACCTTCACGTAAGTGTATTTTATTATTCAACATTCAATTTAAATGCGAAGCTGCACTGATGAGAGATAAATCTCGAAACGCGTCTGCAGATGGCCGATTACTTAATTTTCAATAAAAAAATTGTTAAAAAAGTGGCAAGGGAAATTACAATGATTAAATGGCAAGAAAGATGGGATACCAGCAGAAAGAGAAGATGGACGTATGAAATTATACCCGAAATAAAAATTCGGATGAACGGAAAACATGGACAGCTGAATTATTTTGTAACACATATTTTAAGTGGACATGGAAGTTTTGAAAATTATCTCAACAAAATTACAAAGTTAGACGGTGGAATATGTAAATTCTGTAGTGATGGAAGAGAAGATACGGCGAAACGTACTTTGTTTGAATGTGAAAGAAATTATTTAAATGAAGAAATGGGTCAAAATTTTATAATAATTAATATAATAAAATTAATAATAGAAAACCAAAACAATTGGGAAAAATTTGAAGTATTTATAAAAGAAATTTTAATTAAAAAAGAAGAAAAGTAAGAAATACAAAGGGTAGAATAGAAAAAGAAAAGGAAAAGAAGAAAAGAAAACAAAAAAGAGGGATTATTAAAATTAAATTTTTTTGTAAATTATGTAATTATAATTAAAATAAAGTAATTTAAATAAAAGATAAAGGGGAACTTGGAGAAAAAATGCCAATGGCGGTGCCTCGAAGTTCCTAATTCATGAGGGCTTCTTGTTCTGGTTAGATCACGCGCCAGCAACGTCCTTAATAAAAAAAATAATAAAAAAAAAGGTGGCTAATAAAGAGATGTTAACAATCACCCATGATGCACTACTTATTTCTGTAAACAAAGCAAGTATCGTAGGTTTAAGTTCCACGGTGGGTGCCACTTTCTTCTATAGCCTCCTCTGTCGAAATTTTACAAATTTCTCCTGATCTTAAGTTTTGGATTGAATCCTCTCGTCATTGCTCTAATTAGTTGCTGGACTAAAACAATATCCACACCATTTTATGGTGTTGGTGACACGTTTTTTTTTTTTTTTATTAAGGCCAAGGCGCCGAGATCAACGCCACCGACAGAAACGGCTGGACCCCGCTGCACTACGCATCGCGCGCCGGCAATCTCGACGTCGTAAAACTCCTGGTCGAATCGGGCGCCTCCCCAAAATCAGAAACCAATTTGGGCGCGGCCCCCATTTGGTTCGCCGCGTCCGAAGGCCACCACGACGTCCTAGAGTACCTCATGACCAAAGAGCACGAAACGTATTCCCTCATGGACGACCGGCGCTTCGTCTACAATCTGATGGTCTGCTCGAAGAACCACAACAACAGACCAATCGAGGAGTTCATTCTCGTGTCCCCGGCGCCGGTCGACACGGCCGCGAAATTATCCAACATCCTCATCAACTTATCCACGAAAGAGAAGGAACGCGCCAAGGACTTGATCGCCGCCGGAAAACACTGCGAGTACATGGCCACGGAACTCCTGGCGCTGGCGGCGGGCGCCGATTCCGCCGGACGGATCCTCACCGCCACCGATAACCGAAACGTCGAGTTCCTCGACGTGTTGATCGAGAACGAGCAGAAGGAGGTGATCGCGCACACGGTCGTGCAGAGGTATTTACAGGTAATTTAAGGGTTTTTGCAAGGTATGATTCCTGTGACGCAGGTGATGGTCGCGATAGACTTAAATTATCCAAATGTTTAATGTTGGCGGCGTTTACTTCGTTACATCTTGATTGCAGATTGGACGCTCAGCGACAAACGCGTCATAAGAATCGCACTTTTAACCCTTTCGGCCCTGGTGGTGGCAATTGCCGCCGCAACATTTACATGTCTCTACTTACTATGACAATCTATATTTCTGCTGTTTATCACTAGATGTCACTTCAACAAAGCCTATACTAATTAATCAAATGAGTTCAAATTTGATATTTATGGTCTTAAGAAGCTCCCCATCAATAATAATTAATAAAATTTTTTTTTCAAAATTTAAAAATCCAGGGCTTAAAGGGTTAAGGTGTGATTCCTATGACGCGTCTGTCGCTGAGCGACGGACGCAGGCGACGCACATAGGGGTATTTGATCCTAAAACCGGACAAAAGTCAATGGAAATAAAGTAAACAATTCCCGGAAACTGTTCACGCCTAAGAGTGCTTAGATGCATAGAGAACAAAAGTCGAACGCCGTTTTGTTTTACCTGAATTGCGTCAAGTCGTAGTTAGACGGTATCTCAGCGTTTTTCAACGAGCATGTGAAAAATAGTAAGTGAACGATTTCAAAGACCTGTAATCGGTAATCTTTTTAAGTTAAGAATGATTATTTTTATTATGGATACTATGAAGCCAGTTATGTTCTATTCATATAACTTATTGATTTTAAAATTAATAGATATTGTCATTTTTGTCAGCGCACGACAAACTCATGAAATTTTACATCATAAATATATAAATATTATTGTTTTTGTAATACTTCCGGGTGTTTCCGAGTCAATTTTTTTTAATTAACCTAAAATGACTATCCTTCTTTTAGGTTAACTAAAGATTGGGTGCCGAAAATTGCCTATTGTATATTTTTTTCTCTTTTCTCTTTGGTGATGTCACTGTACAAAAAAAAAAACATTTATTTATTCACTTTTTATTGAAATATCACGTTTTTCCTATTTAAGATGGTTCTGGTGTCAAAATAATAACACGAGAACATCTGTATAATATGGTGAAAGAAAGAATGGAAAGAGGATTTGCTATTTAGAATGAGATAATTAACAAAACCACTTTGCCTATTCAACGAAAAAAAATGGTGATGTGGCCATCATGTTACTTTCTCCGACTTGATGGTAGTCATTTATATTTACGCTTTCATGGTTTATTTTCAATTAAAATCATATTTTAAATGTACATCGAGCGTTTTGTAGACTCGGATGAAACTGACGTTTAAAACGTCAAAATTATACTTCAAATTCTAATAGTCAATTTACTCAAAAACTAAAGGGATCTCGAAAAAAACTTATTCTTTATAAGTTGTTCATTTTGGCATTCTCTACAATTATTATTAACATAAATTTGCTGTAACTATTATCGTTTCAAAATTATTTGAAAACATTTTTTCTCGAATAACAATGATTTTATGAAAAATATTTTCATACAAAAGATGTTCATTTATTTGTTGTCTTCAATATTTGTTTAAATAATTTTGAGATATTTTTCATTTTTAAGAAGATATTGGCAAAAAACAAAAAACGGTTAAGGTAAACACCCACTTCCGGTGTACGAAATTTCTTCGGATTATCAAATAAGACGTATGTTGAAAGTTTCATATCACTTGGTCTATTAGTTTTAGAGATATAGCGCGCACAGAAAGACACACACACAGACACAAAAAAAAAATTTCCAGAAATTGTTGAAATTACATCTAGGGACCCCAAAACGGATATTTCCGTAAAAAAAATTTTGAAAAAATTAATACTTTCTCGTACTTCGTAACGGAGAAAGTAAAAAAGAGTTTTTATACAAATCTCCATATGTTAAGACGGAAATGAAGACTAGGTGGTGTGCTGCCAACAGAACTGAACATGGTTTCTTGGAAAAAAAAAAATAGCGATTAGTTACAAGAGACTGTAATACCTGTCAAATATACAACTAAACAAGGTCGTCCATCAAAAGCGTTCGATGACTTGCGTGATCGCAGTAAAAAATTCAAACTCTTAGAGAAGGGAATGAAGTAAATGAGGTCGTATATGCTACTCAAATGAAACTTACAGAGGCTGGTAATAAGGAGGTTGCAAAAGTCGTCAAGGATATTACCAGAAGTATTAAATATCTCAGAAGCTATAAAAGCAGCAGCACACCATCAAGACCTCAGCTAACAGCTATTCAAGCGCTGTCAATTTTCGTAGAAGCGTCTCTATCGAGAAAACAGTATGACATAATTAGGACCAGTGACAGACACAATAGTATTTTGCAAAGAGCCAAGAAAGACTGTTATCCAATCCAAGAGAGTTGTCAAGTGACTGCAACGCGTGCAAGATTTACTAAATCATACATCACAACGCTTGCTGTTATACCTGGACGACGTCCTGTAAAATCTTCCAATAGAAGAAATAGCTTCCTTGGAGCTAATTTGCAAATGGGGCTGCGATAGTTCGAAACCGACTTAATACAAACAAAAATTTGAAAACTGTACAGATTCTGATGCAAACATTTTTCAGTCGTCATTGGTGCTCCTTTAACTTGTCGCAGCAGTAAAAGGGTGATTTGGCGAAACCCGACACCATACTCACCGCGCTATTGCCGACCAATGAGAATCTGATTTGTTCAGGAAACTAACGAACTAATACAATATTTCAATGATCAAATCATTCATTTGAGGAGACAAAGGTAGCAAACGCAAGAGGAGATGTGGCAATAAAATATACAATGCTGTTCACAATGGTTGACGGCAAAGTTTGTAATTCATCTACCCAAACAAAGTTCAATTTGCAAGGCAACTTCCAAAGATTTTAATAATTTAACAACATCCGCGTCCAAAGAAGTGGACTTAGACAATCTTAAATTGGGCTTGTCTGTGTTACACGCAAGGATACGATTTTTTGAAACTTTGCTCAATCCTTCCTACAAGATAACTGTACAGAAATGGCAAATAACAGACCGATAAATAAATTGCCATTCTAAGAAAAAAAGAGATTCAAGAAAAATTTAGAACTTAGCTTGGTCTCATTGTTGATGTACCCAAAGCTGGTCACGGCAACTCCAATGACTAACCGAAGATTTTTTAAGAAACCAAGTATCTTCAGAAATAACTGGTATTGATTTCAGTTTAATTGAAAGATTTGCTAATATCTTAGAAGCAATAAAATAAATGTTGACAAATACTTAACATTTTGCCATGATAGAGCAATACTGTATACCAAGTTATACTCCTGGCATCCTATGTCGCCCATTGTACACAAGGTTCACGGGCCTCTTGTGGTTCAACATGCCATATTACCCATTGGAACCTTATCGGAAGAAGCAGCTGAGGCGAGAAATAAACATTTCCGGCAATTTCGCCAAATTTCTCTCGAAAATTTTCTCGAGAACAGTGTAACCAAAATGTTTTAAATATGTTACTTCTAACATCCCTTAATGAGCAGTATAAGACCAAAATCACCAAAGATATCGAAGCCATTTAGCGCAACAGCCATAAAAAAGTTGTTACCAAGTGAAATTGAGGCTTCGAACGAAGACAAAAATGCGACAGATTTGTTGGAGAATGAAGAATGAATAGTGGATGCAATAGATATACTGTCATACTTAGATTTGTCTTATTTCTTTTTACACCTTTTCCAGAAAAAAAAGCTTTTACACGACTCTCTCTTTGCTACTTTCCAAAGAAAATTACCTAAAAATTCAAATTTATTATAAATAATGCTGTTTATGACTTATATGTTAAATGAAACTAAAAAATTATTTTGTCCGGTTTTTTTGGGTCAAATACACCTCTGTGCGTCGACTTTATCAACACTGGTAACAAACCACTCGATTGTATGTTCCTCTCGCTTGGATTCTCGGTGCGCCATTCGTCAGTTTGACTTTGGAGGTCTGTACAATGATATACTTATGGACCTGATTCCTCCGGAGACACGCGTCTTCTAACCATCAATAGCGCTCAGCGGCGAACGCGTCATAAGAATCGCACTTTAAGGTGTGATTCCTATGACGCGTCTGTCGCTGAGCGACGGTCGCGATACACTGCTACAATGATATACTTACGAAGCGGATGCCTCTCGACCATCCAGGGACGCGCGTCTACCTACCAACAATCGCGCGTCCACACTCTTTCGAGAGTAGTCCGGACGCGGACGCGTCACAGGAATCGCACCTTCAGGATCCGAGCGCGGTAAACCCTTGTCTTGCAGGAGCTGTGGCGCGGCGCCCTCAACTGGGCCTCGTGGCGGACGCTGCTGCTGTTCATAGGCTTCATCCTCTGTCCGCCGGTGTGGATCGCCTTCACCCTCCCGCTCGGCCACAAATACCACAAAGTACCAATCATCAAATTCATGTCCTACCTAACCTCGCACGTGTACCTCATGTTCTTCCTGCTGCTGACCGCGATATTCCCCTACTATCCGGTCGTCCGGCCGGGCCTGATCCCCTACTGGTACGAACTGGTACTGCTCGTGTGGCTCAGCGGACTCCTCCTCTTCGAGCTGACCAATCCGAGCGACAAGTCCGGCCTGGGCTGGATCAAGCTGTCGGTGCTGCTCTTCGGGATATTCGGCGTCGCCGTCCACCTCCTCGGTCTGGTCTTCATCGACAGGATGTACTGGCCGACGCTGATGTACTGCCGGAACCAAATGTTCGCCATCTCCTTCCTGCTGGCGTGCGTGCAGATACTCGACTTCCTCTCCTTCCACCACCTCTTCGGACCGTGGGCCATCATCATAGGGAATCTGATGAAGGACCTGGGCAGGTTCCTCGCGGTCCTCGCCATCTTCGTCTTCGGTTTCTCGATGCACTTCGTCGCGCTCAATCAGCCGTTCAAGAACTTTTCGTACGAGGACGCGCGGCGGTTCGGACAGACGCCGCAGAATCAAGCGCACTTTCACGAAGGTAAGGAGCGGAGTCGTATTGAGGATACGATTTTTTTTAATCTTTCATAAATTTAGATGGTTGTATTATTGAGACATGCGAAAGTTGCTTAATTTCCTCTTGAACATCCAGAGGGCGGCGGCGAGGATGCGGAATGGGTCCGGGAACTGCCGGCGAAGTGGTCGGCGAAGCGCACTCACGCGTCTGTCAAGCGCAAGCACCCCCAAACGACGGGCAGTAAGTCTGTGTTGTTCGGGTGTCTTTGTCTCTACACACACACTAATAATAATTTGAAAAAAAAAACAGTGTGTGCTTCTGTGTTTAGGCGTATTTTTTTTTATAGGCGGTGTACCTGCGCTGGTCCGCTGGCTTTCCCTGTTTTTTGTGTGTCCGACGTGTGTCGAGTCTTGCGTGGCTTGTGTGTGTTTTCAAATGCGGAGTCTTATCATGAGAGAATACATTCGTAAAATGCAGTGACGGATTGCGAGATGGCACTACAGATAGGTAGTTACCGTTCCCGGGTTGTTAAGAAGCTGCCTCGACCGGTTTCTAAGATCATCACGTTGTAGCTTGCGCTTCTCGCTACAACTCCGTAGAGATCTGTTACTCCTCGCGCACGGACCGAAATTTACTGACGTTTAAAACGTCAAAATTATGAAGGAATGTTGGTCTCATAACGAATTTAATTTCTTTTTTCTACTCCTTGCCGTATATTGATTAATTCCCTAACAATAAACTGTACGGATATACGCTATTTTTCCGTTAAGTGTACGGATATAAAATCCAGGTTACAGATAATAAACAACCATTGTTGTAGAACGTTGCGGCGGCGGCTGCAGCGACGGGAGAACGTCACATCAAACGTCAAATAATTAGTTTACATTTTTATATAATCGGAAATCATCATGGAAAGTGAAAGTGATTCGAATAATTGTACCCCACCTGAAATTAGGAAATCTTCTCAAGATATCCAGCAGGGATTACTGCCGATCAGATCCCGTCCAAAATATGACATCGCATACAAACAATATATGGATTGGTGTACAAGTAAAAATGTGAAAACTATCAATGAAAACGTGCATAGAAAACATTTCTAAAACTGATAAACCTTTAACATTGTAGACCACGCATTACAGTGGCTTTTTTATAATGGAGACGTGGCCGCGACGAGAAAACGTCAAACATCAAACGTCAGATAAATTAATTTACATGTTTTTTCGGTATTCATTATGAAAAGTGGAAGGGATTTCAGTCGTAGAAAAAGTTATCTGTATAACGCGAGTGGATATGACGCCCCCATATCTCACTAGGCATTGGGGCACTCGCCTACGGCTCTTGCCTTCTTCGTGAGATATGTGCATCATATCCACTCTTGTTGTACAATATACTATACCCTCCGCACATACGGGTATATGACTGATCTGGGCGGCCAAAACTATTTTTCTTGATTTGTTTCTACTAAATGCGGTTTAATACTTTTTTAAAGTATTTAAAGTAATTTTAGGAAGAAACAAATAAACTAAGATGATGCGATATAATCTTCATCGGAGATGACTTCCTCTTCACTTGAAGACTCTTCACTGTTTTGATCGTCTTTTAGGTTCGGCTCAGCAGGCATCAATCATTCTAACGATTCCTTTAAGAGTAGACTGGATTTCTTTTTTGGCGTTGACCTCATGCTTGTTAGAAGCGGATCTGAGGATAACAGCAATCTATTAAATACATCCAGGTTGCATTCTTCCCTTGAACATTTCCTTGCGAAGTTCTGCCGATATATTCTAAAATGTTTTATTGCGTGCTTCTGCAGCTTCTTAGGACAATTGCCCAATAGGCAATAAGGCGTGCTCTACCACATCTGCAGCATGAATACGAAGTTTGTGCATTGTAGGGGTCATCGGATGCCACTCATATAATTTGATGTATAACTTAGGCTATAATCCCCAAATTTTTCAATATTGATCTTATGGCCACTTGAAATAACTTCTAAAATAACTTTTAGTCTGAAAATAAGTTCAATGTTCATGCCCGTTATATCCGCTGCCACTTTGGGATCGGCAAAAAATCTTCAAAAAATTCAACTGGCGATACATGTTTTTATTAGTAACAATACACCTCTTACATTCTTTAGCTTTAATAATTTTGTTATTTAGATCAAATCCATTGGTTATTAAAAAAGTTATGAATTTTTGAAGCAATCATTGCACGTTAAAGCGATCATGAATTTCAAAAATTAAAAAAAAAATATTTCAACTGGCGATACATGTTTTTATTAATACCAATACACTTCTTACATTTTTTAGATTTAATAATTTTGTTATTTAGTTCAAATCCGTTGATTATTAAAAAAGTTATGAATTTTTGAAGCAATAATTGCACGTTAAAGCGATTATGAATTTAAAAAATTCGAAAACAAATATTTTCACTGGTGATACATGTTTTTATAAATAACAGTACCCTTCTTACATTGTTTGGCTTTAATAATTTTGTTATTTAGTTCAAATGCGTTAATTATTGAAGAAGTTATGAATTTTTAAATTTCACAGGGATGTATTAATTGTCCGTTAAAGTGAACTTGAAGTTCAAAAATAAAACAACTGGTAATACATTTTATTAATAATACCAGTTAAATTCTTACATTCAGTTCAAATACACTAATTAACAAAAAAAAAAATTAATTTTTGAAGTTATTGCGGACGTAACCCGAGAAGGATTTTCAAAAATTGCAAAAAAATATTTAGACAAGTGATCCATTTTTTTATTAACAACAGCCAACTTCTCGCACTCTTTCGCTTTAAAAATATTCTTATTTCGTTAAAATTCGTGAATTAATAAAAAAGATATGAATTTTTGAAGTTGATGCAGACGCAACCCGACCAGGATTTTCAAAAATTGCAAAAAAATATTTAGACAAGTGAGACATTTTTTTATTAACAACAGCCAACTTCTCGCACTCTTTCGCTTTAAAAATATTCTTATTTCGTTAAAATTCGTGAATTAATAAAAAAGATATGAATTTTTGAAGTTGATGCGGACGCAACCCGACCAGGATTTTCAAAAATTGCAAAAAAATATTTAGAGAAGTGAGACATTTTTTTATTAACGACAGCCAACTTCTCGCACTCTTTCGCTTTAAAAATATTCTTATTTCGTTAAAATTCGTGAATTAATAAAAAAGATATGAATTTTTGAAGTTGATGCAGACGCAACCCGACCAGGATTTTCAAAAATTGCAAAAAAATATTTAGACAAGTGAGACATTTTTTTATTAACAACAGCCAACTTCTCGCACTCTTTCGCTTTAAAAATATTCTTATTTCGTTAAAATTCGTGAATTAATAAAAAAGATATGAATTTTTGAAGTTGATGCGGACGCAACCCGACCAGGATTTTCAAAAATTGCAAAAAAATATTTAGAGAAGTGATACATTTTTTTATTAACGACAGCCAACTTCTCGCACTCTTTCGCTTTAAAAATATTCTTATTTCGTTAAAATTCGTGAATTAATAAAAAAGATATGAATTTTTGAAGTTGATGCGGACGCAACCCGACCAGGATTTTCAAAAATTGCAAAAAAATATTTAGACAAGTGATACATTTTTTTATTAACAACAGCCAACTTCTCACACTCTTTCGCTTTAAAAATATTCTTATTTCGTTAAAATTCGTGAATTAATAAAAAAGATATGAATTTTTGAAGTTGATGCAGACGCAACCCGACCAGGATTTTCAAAAATTGCAAAAAAATATTTAGACAAGTGAGACATTTTTTTATTAACAACAGCCAACTTCTCGCACTCTTTCGCTTTAAAAATATTCTTATTTCGTTAAAATTCGTGACTTAATAAAAAAGATATGAATTTTTGAAGTTGATGCGGACGCAACCCGACCAGGATTTTCAAAAATTGCAAAAAAATATTTAGACAAGTGAGACATTTTTTTATTAACAACAGCCAACTTCTCGCACTCTTTCGCTTTAAAAATATTCTTATTTCGTTAAAATTCGTGAATTAATAAAAAAGATATGAATTTTTGAAGTTGATGCGGACGCAACCCGACCAGGATTTTCAAAAATTGCAAAAAAATATTTAGACAAGTGAGACATTTTTTTATTAACAACAGCCAACTTCTCACACTCTTTCGCTTTAAAAATATTCTTATTTCGTTAAAATTCGTGAATTAATAAAAAAGATATGAATTTTTGAAGTTGATGCGGACGCAACCCGACCAGGATTTTCAAAAATTGCAAAAAAATATTTAGACAAGTGAGACATTTTTTTATTAACAACAGCCAACTTCTCACACTCTTTCGCTTTAAAAATATTCTTATTTCGTTAAAATTCGTGAATTAATAAAAAAGATATGAATTTTTGAAGTTGATGCAGACGCAACCCGACCAGGATTTTCAAAAATTGCAAAAAAATATTTAGACAAGTGAGACATTTTTTTATTAACGACAGCCAACTTCTCGCACTCTTTCGCTTTAAAAATATTCTTATTTCGTTAAAATTCGTGAATTAATAAAAAAGATATGAATTTTTGAAGTTGATGCGGACGCAACCCGACCAGGATTTTCAAAAATTGCAAAAAAATATTTAGACAAGTGATACATTTTTTTATTAACAACAGCCAACTTCTCACACTCTTTCGCTTTAAAAATATTCTTATTTCGTTAAAATTCGTGAATTAATAAAAAAGATATGAATTTTTGAAGTTGATGCAGACGCAACCCGACCAGGATTTTCAAAAATTGCAAAAAAATATTTAGACAAGTGAGACATTTTTTTATTAACGACAGCCAACTTCTCGCACTCTTTCGCTTTAAAAATATTCTTATTTCGTTAAAATTCGTGAATTAATAAAAAAGATATGAATTTTTGAAGTTGATGCGGACGCAACCCGACCAGGATTTTCAAAAATTGCAAAAAAATATTTAGACAAGTGAGACATTTTTTTATTAACAACAGCCAACTTCTCACACTCTTTCGCTTTAAAAATATTCTTATTTCGTTAAAATTCGTGAATTAATAAAAAAGATATGAATTTTTGAAGTTGATGCAGACGCAACCCGACCAGGATTTTCAAAAATTGCAAAAAAATATTTAGACAAGTGAGACATTTTTTTATTAACAACAGCCAACTTCTCGCACTCTTTCGCTTTAAAAATATTCTTATTTCGTTAAAATTCGTGAATTAATAAAAAAGATATGAATTTTTGAAGTTGATGCGGACGCAACCCGACCAGGATTTTCAAAAATTGCAAAAAAATATTTAGAGAAGTGAGACATTTTTTTATTAACGACAGCCAACTTCTCGCACTCTTTCGCTTTAAAAATATTCTTATTTCGTTAAAATTCGTGAATTAATAAAAAAGATATGAATTTTTGAAGTTGATGCAGACGCAACCCGACCAGGATTTTCAAAAATTGCAAAAAAATATTTAGACAAGTGAGACATTTTTTTATTAACAACAGCCAACTTCTCGCACTCTTTCGCTTTAAAAATATTCTTATTTCGTTAAAATTCGTGAATTAATAAAAAAGATATGAATTTTTGAAGTTGATGCGGACGCAACCCGACCAGGATTTTCAAAAATTGCAAAAAAATATTTAGAGAAGTGATACATTTTTTTATTAACGACAGCCAACTTCTCGCACTCTTTCGCTTTAAAAATATTCTTATTTCGTTAAAATTCGTGAATTAATAAAAAAGATATGAATTTTTGAAGTTGATGCGGACGCAACCCGACCAGGATTTTCAAAAATTGCAAAAAAATATTTAGAGAAGTGATACATTTCTTTATTAACAACAGCCAACTTCTCGCACTCTTTCGCTTTAAAAATATTCTTATTTCGTTAAAATTCGTGAATTAATAAAAAACATATTAATTTTTGAAGTTGATGCGGACGCAACCCGACCAGGATTTTCAAAAATTGCAAAAAAATATTTAGAGAAGTGATACATTTTTTTATTAACGACAGCCAACTTCTCGCACTCTTTCGCTTTAAAAATATTCTTATTTCGTTAAAATTCGTGAATTAATAAAAAAGATATGAATTTTTGAAGTTGATGCGGACGCAACCCGACCAGGATTTTCAAAAATTGCAAAAAAATATTTAGACAAGTGATACATTTTTTTATTAACAACAGCCAACTTCTCGCACTCTTTCGCTTTAAAAATATTCTTATTTCGTTAAAATTCGTGAATTAATAAAAAAGATATGAATTTTTGAAGTTGATGCGGACGCAACCCGACCAGGATTTTCAAAAATTGCAAAAAAATATTTAGAGAAGTGATACATTTTTTTATTAACGACAGCCAACTTCTCGCACTCTTTCGCTTTAAAAATATTCTTATTTCGTTAAAATTCGTGAATTAATAAAAAAGATATGAATTTTTGAAGTTGATGCGGACGCAACCCGACCAGGATTTTCAAAAATTGCAAAAAAAATATTTAGACAAGTGATACATTTCTTTATTAACAACAGCCAACTTCTCGCACTCTTTCGCTTTAAAAATATTCTTATTTCGTTAAAATTCGTGAATTAATAAAAAAGATATGAATTTTTGAAGTTGATGCGGACGCAACCCGACCAGGATTTTCAAAAATTGCAAAAAAATATTTAGAGAAGTGATACATTTTTTTATTAACGACAGTCAACTTCTCGCACTCTTTCGCTTTAAAAATATTCTAATTTCGTTAAAATTCGTTAATTAATAAAAAAGATATGAATTTTTGAAGTTGATGCGGACGCAACACGACCAGGATTTTCAAAAATTGCAAAAAAATATTTAGACAGGTGTTGCATTTTTTTATTAACAACAGCCAACTTCTCGCACTCTTTCGCTTTAAAAATATTCTAATTTCGTTAAAATTCGTAAATTAATAAAAAAGATATGAATTTTTGAAGTTGATGCGGACGCAACCCGACCAGGATTTTCAAAAATTGCAAAAAAATATTTAGAGAAGTGATACATTTTTTTATTAACGACAGTCAACTTCTCGCACTCTTTCGCTTTAAAAATATTCTAATTTCGTTAAAATTCGTTAATTAATAAAAAAGATATGAATTTTTGAAGTTGATGCGGACGCAACACGACCAGGATTTTCAAAAATTGCAAAAAAATATTTAGACAGGTGTTGCATTTTTTTATTAACAACAGCCAACTTCTCGCACTCTTTCGCTTTAAAAATATTCTTATTTCGTTAAAATTCGTTAATTAATAAAAAAGATATTAATTTTTGAAGTTGACGCGGACGCAACCCGACCAGGATTTTCAAAAATTGCAAAAAAATATTTAGACAAGTGATACATTTTTTTATTAACGACAGCCAACTTCTCGCACTCTTTCGCTTTAAAAATATTCTAATTTCGTTAAAATTCGTTAATTAATAAAAAAGATATGAATTTTTGAAGTTGATGCGGACGCAACACGACCAGGATTTTCAAAAATTGCAAAAAAATATTTAGACAGGTGTTGCATTTTTTTATTAACAACAGCCAACTTCTCGCACTCTTTCGCTTTAAAAATATTCTAATTTCGTTAAAATTCGTAAATTAATAAAAAAGATATGAATTTTTGAAGTTGATGCGGACGCAACCCGACCAGGATTTTCAAAAATTGCAAAAAAATATTTAGAGAAGTGATACATTTTTTTATTAACGACAGTCAACTTCTCGCACTCTTTCGCTTTAAAAATATTCTAATTTCGTTAAAATTCGTTAATTAATAAAAAAGATATGAATTTTTGAAGTTGATGCGGACGCAACACGACCAGGATTTTCAAAAATTGCAAAAAAATATTTAGACAGGTGTTGCATTTTTTTATTAACAACAGCCAACTTCTCGCACTCTTTCGCTTTAAAAATATTCTTATTTCGTTA
Organism: Ocypus olens; assembly: GCA_910593695.2. Taxonomy (NCBI): domain Eukaryota; kingdom Metazoa; phylum Arthropoda; class Insecta; order Coleoptera; family Staphylinidae; genus Ocypus; species Ocypus olens. The sequence continues at coordinate 59,180,529 of OU343053.1, forward strand.
AAATTCGTTAATTAATAAAAAAGATATTAATTTTTGAAGTTGACGCGGACGCAACCCGACCAGGATTTTCAAAAATTGCAAAAAAATATTTAGACAAGTGATACATTTTTTTATTAACGACAGCCAACTTCTCGCACTCTTTCGCTTTAAAAATATTCTTATTTCGTTAAAATTCGTTAATTAATAAAAAACATATGAATTTTTGAAGTTGATGCGGACGCAACCCGATCAGGATTTTCAAAAATTGCAAAAAAATATTTATACTGATGTTGCATTTTTTTATTAACGACAGCCAACTTCTCGCACTCTTTACCTTTAAAAATATTCTTATTTCGTTAAAATTCGTTAATTAATAAAAAAGATATGAATTTTTGAAGTTGATGCGGACGCAACCCGACCAGGATTTTCAAAAATTGCAAAAAAATATTTAGACAAGTGATACATTTTTTTATTAACAACAGCCAACTTCTCGCATTCTTTCGCTTTAAAAATATTCTTATTTCGTTAAAATTCGTTAATTAATAAAAAAGATATGAATCTTTGAAGTTAGTGTTTCGACTACGCAACTGGTGGAATCCCTAGCGTTGATTGTACCGGACAAGTAGTGACGTGCACGCAAAGATCCATTGATCCAAGTATAGCAGTGACGGTTCGCGGGGTTTTTTCTAGTACGGCCAAGGAACAAGAGGTGGTAATACAGATAGGTAGGGTCAGTTGCAGAGACCGCACCTATCTGTATTACCACCGTACCAGAAAAAAAAACCCGCGAACCGTCACTGATAGGTAGTCATCTGCACTTTGACAGTTGATGTATTCTCTCATGTGTCAGACTTATTACCGAACAAGTAAGCAGTGAAGTAAATGTCGTCCAATAATTGTCCGTCTCTTTTTTTAAATATATGTACGTGTAGGCGCAGAATGCAAGCCGGGCCTGTTCTGTCTTCGTGTTGTCTGTTTTTCTTGAAAACGAAATCTCTTAAAAAAACGCGGGCGAGCAGAGAAAAGTGGAAGTGTAATCGGTGTCTCTTTAATCCTGTCCGCAGTGCTGATGAGTCCGCTGAAGGCGCTCGAGCTGTTATTTTTCGCTATATTCGGACAGACGACGTACGACGACCTCCTGATCCGGTCGCCGGGCATTCGGCCCCAGTGGACCGAGGCCCTGTTCAAACTGGTGTTCGGCGTTTATATGCTCGTCTCTGTCGTGGTGTTGATAAATCTGCTAATTGCTATGATGTCTGACACGTACCAGCGCATCCAGGTAATCTCTCCCGTCTTGCTTTTATGATTCCAGTCCAAAAGAACCCGATCAAAGCTTTTGAGTTGCTGTTTTTTGCCATATTCGGACAAACCAACACGAACAGCCTAAAAATCGACGGCTGGGAGACCAACCATAATAATCAGCCAGTCTGGACCGAAAACCTATTTAAGTTGGTCTTCGGAGTTTATATGTTGGTATCCGTCGTCGTTTTAATTAATCTGCTTATTGCTATGATGACTGATACCTACCAGCGCATACAGGTAACCCCCTGCATGCAAATATAATAAACCAAGCAACCACGCCATGCAACACTGAGAATGTCTAATTTGCATCAAAACAAACAAAAAAAAAAACTGTTGTATTGTTGTTGTTATTACCTATACATCAATCAAATGAATTCAGAATTCAATTATTAGCGCACCAGTTCTGTTGGGCTGGATCATTCTAAACTCTCTCTCTCTTTCTCTATATCTCTCACATATTCTCCCATCTTTTTTTATTTATACAACCTAACAAAAAAAAATACAAAAACAGACAAGCTCTAGTTCCTCACGTCCTACGCACCTTACCTTTTAGTCGATTGATTGATTAGTCTGCTTGAAGAAATCCGCTTGCCACGTGTCGCAGCCGCAAACAGGATAAGTAGAGCTGAAACACACTCATCCGAAAGGTGAACGATCGCACAATCTCTCAAATCGAATCGTTCACCTCTCGGGGTTTCAATTTTTTCTCATCAGAACGGTTACTCATTTATTATTATTATTATTATTAAACCCCCTCATGTCCGCCACGAGACATGCTGCAGCAGTTATTGTTCGCCCAACAGAAGATTTTTCATATGCATCTTGGAAAAAACACGTTTTTGATGCACGGGTGGTCGGTCGTCTTAGGATGTGCAAGTGAAGAGTTAAAAAAAAACAAATGGCAGCCACACGTTGATCGATTGTTGCATGCGTTGTGTGTAGAGGGGCTTTGATGTTTGATTTTTTTTTTTTGGCAACACCGGTCGAAATGTGCGTTTTTGGCGGGGCGGGGTGGGAGAACGAAGACGACCAACTATCGGATGACTGCGGGTGTTGCGTCTGGTGGTTGAATCGGTGTTTCTTTCTGTTTGTACGCAGGCGCAATCGGACATCGAGTGGAAGTTTGGTCTGAGCAAGTTGATTCGGTCGATGCACCGGACGACGTCGGCGCCGTCTCCCATCAACTTGATTACCACCTGGTTGTTTTATTTGGTGGATCTTTGCAAACAGAGAAGTGAGTAATTTATTAAGGGTTGTTGCAATGAGGCACTTGGTTGGTTTCACAATTTTATACCAACCCTTCATATTAAAAAAGTGTCACCACGTGATAAACGAAAACCAAATTCAACAAATATTGACCAGGTAATATATTTGTTTGTAATTATTTTTTGTAGTGCGAGCGAAAAAACGCACAAGCCTGGTGAACCTCATGGGCGGCTTCCAGCGCAGCGGTCAAAAACTGTCGCCCAGATCGAAGGCGGGCCAAAAGTGGCTGTCGAAGGTGAAAAAGGGCCGACAGATCGCTCCCAAAGAATCCGCCGCGCTCTCGGTATCCCATTTAAGTCCGTTGGGGTCCCAGTTGAGCTTCTCGATACAGACCAACCGCATCGAGCACGTGACCGACTGGGAGGCCATCGCGAAGAAGTATCGCGCCCTCACCGGCGCGATAGACGAGGTCAAGGAGGCCGGAAACGAGGACGATGACAACGAGGACGAAGACGGCGTTCAGATGGGAAATAACGTCGCCGTGTAACTTTTGTAGTAAGTAAAGAACGAGAAACAACGTGGCCTTTCAATTTCGAGTTAAGAGGAATTAATCTGTGCCATAAATTTAATCTTAAGGGAATCAGATATGTTTATATTATTGTTACAATTATGCAATAAAAGGAATAAATAGGGTTTAGTGTATGTTGTAATGTAACGTAACGTGTAATGTTCACCATCGACATGTCAAATCATCAAGTCGAGTTTTGTTCTCGGTCTGATTCCCATCATCACCTTTTCCTATAATGTATTTTTGACAGTGACGACTCATGGTACGGCCGAGGTAGCAGAGGCGGTAATACAGATCTCTGTACGGGTCACGAGCCGTCACTGATTTTCAGCATGTCTACAAATGATTTAGTTGCGAATGGAGGAGGAAAGGTTAAGTTAGGTTGGGTATGGTTTAGGTTAGGTTGGGTTGAGTTTTAACTTTTTTTATTTTTTAGTAGTATGATATTTACTATTATCGTCGTGGATACAAGGCATGAAAGCGTACTCATAACTCCCACGGAAGATATGAGTTATATCTCCCTTGGGAGATATGAGGTCTGCTCCTGTTTACCTGACAAATAGTATGTACCATTTCCAAATTCTCCGTTCAAGATGATGGTTGAAGATAGACAATGTTGCGTCTGCTCACGACCAACTTTATAGCGAGAGAGGAATTAAACTTTTCTCCCAGGTTTGTTCACTATTTTATTCACAACTGTACGTTGGTTGTTAAAGCATTAACGTCAAATCAAGTCAAAATAAATAAACGTCAGTTCATGAAATGCGGGCGATTTGATTTAAAACAAACTCATAGCAACCATGCAAATACATATTGCAGATCGATATACTGAATATTTTTACGAATTATTAAAAAATAAAATATTGTATGGACCGCGGGAGATATTCATGTTCTTCGCCCTCGGTTGACTTACAAACCTCGGGCCAGAGGCCCTCAGTTTGTAACCCTGTCAACCTTGGGAAAAAAACATTCCATATCTCCCTTGATGCATAAATATCTATTTTTATGATTGAAACAATATTGAGTGATATTGCCTTAGTTACGATACGTTATAACGCACTCATATTTCCCTAATAACAAAATCGTAGCAACATACCAAATCTTCAAAATACGACGCCGACACCGTTCATCAAATTTTTGTTCCCTCCAGTCTTTGAAATCTTCGTACACTTTGGTGTAAGCAGCTTTGGATTTTACCGGAATCCAACATTCACGGTCTTTCGCCGCTTGCGTTAACACACAGTTTGACATTTCACCAATTTATGAAACAACGCAAATACCAAAACAAGTCAACCATGATATTTACAAACAAGGCCCTTAGCAACGTTACCAATCCGATAAATTCAAAAATTTACAATCCAATATTTTCCCATTTACAGAACAATCACGGTGGGCTTGAACATGATTTAAATGCGAAGTTTTAGCACCACCGATTTTCTTTCGGCATTCGATTCCTGGAGTCATAAGAAGGCTAGAAAAAAAAATTCACCGTTAGCCGTTTTCGAAAAAAACCCTTTTTTTCACGAGGAAATATTCAGTCTTCGAGATATCGCGATTTTTGTACCTTTTGCTCACTTCTAGTTCCCAAACATCCCCAAGTTGGCATAAATTATGTTTTCCTATCAGTTTTACACTAGCGCACAAACATTTAATTTACAAAGCATAATTTTGAAATTCTTCCTTTTACTAAGACCGGAGATACTCATTGGCGATTCTCAGAAATAGGTTAAAATAGCAAAAATTTGAAAGAATGATTTTTTATTCGAATGAGTTTTGCGCTAGTATCTCAACAAGCAAGAATCATATCTTTTATTTCCATCCTTGTCTGATTTGCGGGGTCATCGCACTATCGCCAACCCCCACCCACGATTCTTTGTTTACGTTTAGTGATACTGTAGATCGAATGATCAATGTTATTCGTGCAAATAGTTAAAACTTCAGATACTTCGACATTTTGAGGTTAAGTTGTAATTGTTCTCTTCGGAATTTCAATTTCTTGTGAAAGTATGGACAAAAGATCAAAGAACCATGCAGAGACCCATGAGGTCAAAAGAAGAAACAAATGGTCAATATTAGTGGTGCTTTATGTGTGAATCTAAAAAAATAATGTGTGAATTATGCTGAACATGATGAGCGTTTTCCTAATGTTTTATGTAGCGCTAGCAAAATTATCGTATATCGGTCAGTGAAGTGTGAAACTATCGAGAAAATAACTCTGCCGGACTATACAAAGTTCAAAATTTAGGAGAAGAATACTCGGGCAAAAACTCAAACGTGCAAAAAAATGTGGTGAAACTTATTCGGTAGGGAAAAAAACATTTGTGTACCCCAGAAAAACACTTCCCGAGTTTTAAAGAACATGTAAGTAACTCGCTTCCCCTGAAACAGAGAGAACATTTGGCGTGTTCTTTAATAAGGAACATAGTTTTAAATGAAGACACAAATTCTCGCAGCTCGAGCAATAGAACCGCTACATTTTCTCAGATCCACGGAAAGTCACTCAATGTTGAAATCACCCCGAAACTAAAAAATCAAACTACAGATTTCCGCGGGAGATGTTTGTAAAATAGCCACAAATTACGGTCTCTCCAGCAATGTAGTTCAGGGCATAGCAAGAGACTTACGCGTTGGCTCCCAAAAAAGAAACCTGTTTGAACCACGTCTGAAGACGAAACTATCTACACACCGCCACAGACTAGATGAATTTTTTTATTTCAAAAGTTGCCCCATAATAACATCCAAAGCTGGAGAGAAAACGACCTCTACAGAAATATTTGCATTTTGTACACATGTTCCGACTTTAACCGATTGTATAAAAGCAACTCGAAACAATGGTAATTCCCATCTTAAGTTTGGCATTGATGGTGGGGGAGGTTTTCTCAAGATTTGCCTTTCAGTGCAAGAACCTGATTCCGCTATAATAGACGGTCGACAAAGATATATAGAGGGCGTAGGGGCAAAAAGATTCAAGGATTCGGGAGTCAAAAAATTATTTGTTCTGGCAATAATTGCAGGTACACAAGAATACCACGAAAAAGTGAGAATGTTATGGTCTCTCTTACAGATCAATGATTTTGCCGGCACAATTGCGACCGATTTGAAACTCGCCAACATATTGGCAGGAATCATGTCCCATGCCAGTAGCTTTCCATGTACTTGGTGCTTCGCCTCGAAAGAAAGTTTGGACACTTGTGGCGAGAGGAGCACTATACAAAACTGCCAAGAAAATTATTTAGAATGGGAAAAAGCCAACTTCAAAAAGTCCCTTGGAAAAAATTACAAAAATTGCTCGAATTTGCCTGTTCTTTCTAGAGGCACGGATGACTCCAGACAGATTATTGACATCATTGCACCCCCTGAATTGCATTTAATTCTCGGAGTAGTGAACACGCTGTATAATCGGATAAAAATGGAGTTCGAATTTGAAACATTATTTTTCATTAAAATAATCAGTTTAATCATCATCATTCCTTTTCCCGTCAGAAACTAGCGTGCAGAGTTTTTATTTTGGTGTGGATCCAGGAAAAGGTTTGTCTTTCTTTGATCTTCCATTATGGAGTTTTCGGATATCACATTTTTACCAAATTGAGTGTGTTCCAAGTCCAAGAGGAGTCCTCCTAGAGGTGACGCGTGGAAAATGCCTATTTTTCTATCTTTGCATTATCCATAGAAAAAAGTCGATTTTTTCAAAATCTTCTCTAAGGCTAACGGTGAAATTTTTTTTCTAGCCTTCTTATGACCCCAGGAATCGAATGCCGAAAGAAAATCGGTGGTGCTAAAACTTAAATTTTAAATCATATTCAAGCCCACCATGCAATATTCTTTCAATCAGAAAAAAACTATTGATTACAACACGGGAAATATGAACACATTTCTATTATTTTTATTTTTATATTTTAAAATATTTTCTAAATCCTTATAGATGTCGATTTGAAATTTTTATGAAAAATTAAAAATAATTCAAGACAAATACTATTAAAATGTAAACCCTCTAGAACTGTTGCCAACCCCACAAAAATTTTTTTCTTTTACAATATTTATTTTTTTCCTGAAAGCCGAAAACGTCCTCTAGGGTCCGCAATTTTCCAACTCACCCCTAGACTCGGACGTGAATTTTTGAAAATTGATTTTTCGCGATGCAGAGGTTTACGCAAGATGCTAAGGCTTTTTGGGTTGGAACGTTCGGATACGGCTCAAAAAATCCACAATGCATGGAGGCACAACGGCCACGTATATAAGGTTCGGTGCTCCTCTCCGTTCGCGAGCTGCAACGCTTTCTCTGCAGAGGTCGCTTTTTTCGTGCTTCAGCGAGCGGGGCCGCGCCCCCTTTACAGTGGCGACTTTAATTTTCATAGATTTTTATAGAACAAAGGCTCCTCTATATTTTATGTCTCTTGCGAATTTTTGATATCTCCAACCCTTGAAGAGTTATTCGAAGAAAACCACCCCCCAACTTCAATAAAAAAATTCTAGAGGGGCCATTTTTAATCCCACGCGAAAAATTTAAATGGCATGCCATTCGGAATTTTATTTTGCGTCGAAAAGTTAGGGACCATATCTTTCGTGGGGCTCACCGTTTACGATCTACGGCCAGTTTCCGTTTGTTTTCCGGGTATTTTTCGAAGAATTTTGCGATTTTTTTTTTAGAAAATTAAAAATCTGAAGACGGCAAATCGTTAATTTTCTTAATTTTATATTTCACTATTTCACATAAAAAACACAATTTCACATACAGCAACTTAAGCTTGAAAAACTAGTTCATATACTATTCATATTTCCCTAGTTGTAATAATAGCTATTAAATCGCAGTTGCAATTTCAAGTGCCGCCATTTTGTTTCCAGCCTCAATATGTCGATTGTTTTCCAGCGTAACAAAAATACATTCTTGCCGCGTAAATTTCAACAGATGACAATATATTTTTTAAATTTTTTAAGGCTTTCGATGGTTTTATCAGTTTGATTTATTAGTCTAATTGGGTATAGAATCTGAAAACTCGGGTGTTACGAAATAAAACAATCGAATAAATGTATCAATTTTGTCTATTTTTATACTAAATATATTTATATATACATTATATAATGGTAAGCCTATATAAAAATACACTCTACACACGCAATGTACATTCACATGTATCCAGGATAGACATAGTACGGCCCCGAAATCAAAAATAAAAAAATAAAACGCGGGGTGTGTGGGGTGGGGCGGGGAGATAAAAGAATACTGCCGAGATAATTGCACCTCCCATAAATATTTCCTTCGATGCCACGAAATGATATTAAAAAAAAAAACCGGACCCTATCTAGGACAATAGTAATTGTAGTAGTAGTAGTAGCAGTAATGATGATAATAATAATAATAACATACGATTACTTAGTAAATATAAGGATATCACAAGTCGTGACTACTCTTCAACAATAATAATTCGTTTCGTTCATTATATATATATATATATAATATTACCAACAACATTTTTCTCTACTTTATCACCCTTACGATCGAAAAACTCTACCAAACGAGAAATTTTGGTTGCGCTTACAGTCTTTAAAATAAAAAAAAAAAAACGGAAATATGTATGTACACGGATTAAAATAAATAGGTTTGCGGAGTGCTGCGATTAAAATTAATTTCTTATCGGAGAGAATCGTGCTCGAAATACTGCAATTTTTATCGTTTGAATTTCTAAAACCTAAACTATCAGAGTTGTAAAATTTCGCAGGACCTAAACGTCACTTTTGCAATAATTTAATTGCCCGCATTTTGTATTGTATTATACAATTGAGAAAGTGCAATGAATTCAATCGCACATTAATTTTATTCCGTACGCCATTTGACGTGTAACAAGTCGCTAAGATAACCTAGAAATATTGACGTAACTACGTATGGTACCAACAAATGCGGGAAATTTGAAAAATGTTTAAAATGCGTAATTCAACTACAACAACATTTCATTAATCAAACTCGCGAACGCAAACTAAAATCTCCGATAAGAAATCGATTGTTTCGCAAACCGCGGCCGGAGATTGTGGGGGTCGGACGAGAAATAAATAATTGGTTAGTATTATTCTGCTCTTGTTATCATTTTTCTTTCTTTCTTTTTTTTGATTAATTAGTTATTGTTATGATTTTGTACATCGTTCTTCTCTCTCTCTCGCTCTCTCTGATTCTCACGCGTCGTTCTCGTCGACGGAGCAGCTCTGCGAGCTGCCTGGGGTGCTGAACTCGTCGAGGAAGTCGAAACTGGCGACCGCCTCGCGCTCCTTCTCCCCGTACCGCACGTAAAAGTCCTGCCGGCCGATGATGGAGGGCCGAAACGAGGGCGCGGACGCGCGTACCACCGCCAGGTCGGGCCTCGCGGCGTGCGCTAGAAGCACACACAACACTCTCAAACCGCCGTCTCCGTTATCGGGGTGCAAGAGGGTGCCGTTGGTGGTGGTGGTGGTGGTGTGGAGGAAGCTTGAAAAACCAATCATTGTTCAGAACAGTTCAGCGGCTCAGGGTCATACCGAGGGAACGCGAGTGCATCGGTATGAAGATGAGCCTTAAAAAAAATTGAAAAAAAAAGAAAAGAGATAGAGAAAGAGAGAGATAAAACAATTGGGGATACGGGAAAACGGAAATTACGGGATCACATTTTTTTTATTGTTGAACTTTGAAATCGTTTTTATTATTTTTCTTGGAAATTGTAAGCTGAACGTACTGACAACGGTTGGTCTTGATGCGTTAACACAAGAAGCACACTAGACTGGTGAGAATGATACGATTCGGATGGGACTCTCGGCGGAGTGACTCATGGTACGGCCGAGGTAGCGGTCATGCAACCGACCCTACCTATCCGTAGGAGGCAGCAGAGGTTGGTAATACAGATCTCTGCAACCGATCGTACCTATCTATACGGCCGAGGTAGCAGAGACGGCAATACAGATATCCATATTGCTACTCATGGTACGGCCGACGTAGCAGAGGTGGTAATACAGACTGGTAAGGTCAGTTGCAGAGATCTGTATTACCACCTCTGTTACCTGGTACGGTCAAGGTATCAGAGGTGGTAATACAGATAGGTAGGGTCAGTTGCAGAGACCGCACCTATCTGTATTACCACCGCTGCTGCCTCGGCCGTAAAAAAAATCCCGGGAACCGTCACTGGTGGTAATACAGATCTCTACAACCGACCCTACCTATCTGAGGTAACTCCGTTGCAGAGATCTGTATTACCACCTCAACTACCTCGGCCGTACCATGAGTCACCACGCGATCGCCGACGGTTCGTTTTATTCGCACACTTCCGGCGAACCCAAACGAACCGCCGCCGCACGTCGGATGGACGGATGAAAATGATTCCAAATTTTCGGGGATCGTGAGATGAGATAATGGTGCGGAAAGCTTGCGCGGGGGTACTACGTCATCATCATCATCATCATCATCGCTTACCTTTCTTCTGCCGGTGGAAGCGGTGGATCCGGTGCAGCTGCTCGTAGGCGGGGGGTTGTTCCTCGGCCGATTCGCTGCTCACGCTGCCCCCGCACGAGCTCGTCGGCGAGGAATCGCTCGAAACGGAGGCCATCATCACGTCCAGCAGGCTCGCTCTTGTCTGAAACAAATATTTCGCATATAAAACATAAACAATTTTTAGTTCTTCAAGATCGCTCAACCGTTCGAGAGTTATCCTCAAAAAAAAAACGAAAAACAATCGAAGATCGAACTTTAGTTTTCAGTTTATTCAATCGTTGCAATCGGTTGACGAAAGAATTTCCAAAATCCGATCATCCGTTGACGAGTTATCCCCGAAAACAGGTGAAACAAATGAAAATCGACTTTGGTTTTTTGACGCCACTCGTAACTACACGTCGAGTGCAACGTTTTGGTTGAAGAATTTTCCAAATTTCATCAACAGTTCGAGAGGTATCCTCAAAAAAAAAGAAAAACAATCGAAGATCGAACTTTAATTTTCAGTTTATTCAATCATTGCAATCGGTTGACGGAAGAATTTCCAAAATCCGATCATCCGTTGACGAGTTATCCTCGAAAACAAGCAAAACAAATGAAAACCGACTTTGGTTTTTTGACGCCGCCCGTAACTACACGTCGAGTGGAACGTTTTGATTGAAGAATTTTCCAAATTCGATCAACGGTTCGAGAGTTATCCTCAAAAAAAAAAACGAAAAACAATCGAAGGTCGAACTTTAATTTTTAGTTTATTCAATCATTGGATTCGGTCCAAAATCCGATCACCCGTTAACGAGTTATCCTCGAAAACGGGTGAAACAAATGAAAACCGACTTTCGTTTTTTCACGCCACCTGTAACTATACGTCGAGGGCAACGTTTTGGTTGAAGAATTTTCCAAATTCGATCACCGGTTCGAGAGTTATCCTCAAAAAAAATAGAAACAATCGAAGGTCGTACTTGAGTTTTTAGTTTATTCAATCATTGCATTCGGTTGACGGAAGAATTTCCAAAATTCGATCATCCGTTGACGAGTTATCTTCAAAAACAGTTAAAACAAATGAAAACCGACTTTGGTTTTTTGACGTCGCCCGTAACTACACGTCGAGCACAACGTTTCGGTTGAAGAATTTTCCAAATTTGATCACCGGTTCGAGAGTTATCCTCAAAAAAATGAAAAACAATCGTAGATCGAACTTTAGTTTTTTTAGTTTATTCAATCATTGCAATCGGTTGACGGAAGAATTTCCAAAACCCGATCATCCGTTGACGAGTTATCCTCGAAAACGGGTGAAACAAATGAAAACCGACTTTCGTTTTTTGACGCCACCCGTAACTATCCGTCGAGTGCAACGTTTCGGTTGAAGAATTTTCCAAATTTGATCACCGGTTCGAGAGTTATCCTCAAAACAACGAGAAACAATCGAAGGTCGAACTTTAGTTTTTTTAGTTTATTCAATCATTGCATTCGGTTGACGGAAGAATTTCCAAAATCCGATCATCCGTTGACGAGTTATCTTCAAAAACAGTTAAAACAAATGAAAACCGACTTTGGTTTTTTGATGCCGCCCGTGACTATCCGTCGAGTGCAACGTTTTGGTTGAAGAATTTTCCAAATTTCATCAACCGTTCGAGAGTTATCCTCAAAAGAACGAAAAACAATCGAAGGTTGAATTTTAGTTTTTAGTGTATTCAATCATTGCTTTCGGTTGACGGAAGAATTCTCAAAATCCGATCATCCGTTAACCTCTTGAGTGGCGCGCGAGTCAAGCGAAAGTGCACCGCTGGGTGGCGCGTTGATTTGGTCGCTAGCGGACATATACGTGTTGCCCATTATAAAGTAAAATTTCACAACAAATCTGCCATTAGTGGAATAAGAAATACGAAACAAGGTTTTTTTATCGTTAGAAGTTTTTATTGTCAGAAAATACATTTTGTAGCATATAATTTACGCTTTTGTATGATAAATTTGGAAACAAGGAGCCGGGCAAAGTCCTGTCTTGCATTCCGCGCACCAATAACGTGATTCTTTCCTAATTTTTTTGTTTCTAAAACATATGACACATCGTTTAGTTGGTTTTTCCTTTTTTGTTGGAGGAACTATAGAAGGAAAATGTCGCTCTACAAGTCTTGAAGGCTTAGGAGTATGAGATCGTCTAGATGTTGTACTTCGTGGTTCAGCGTATTTTTCTATTAAAGTTTCGCCCAGTTCAATTTGAAAATTTATTCTACGTTTTCTACCGCCGAGTTTTCTATAAAGTTGGTAGCAGTTAAGAACTGTAATATCCACAAAGTGCCAAAATATTTTCATGTAATATTTTTTAACACGATTCCTAGCACTTGCATAAAAGTGTAAGTAATTGTCAGCTAAATCAACGCCGCCCATATTTTTATTATAATTTAAAACAGCCTTTGGTTTTTGAACAGGGCCACCTCTTGCATTTGTTAATTCCATCGTGTCGTCATGCAATCTGCTTACCATAACAATGTCCTTTTTGTCCTTCCATTTTAGTATCATTTGTTTTCTTCTGTACATGGCTATGTGTTCTCCTTTGTGTAGTCTCTTATTTTTAATTTCTGCAGGTATACCTTTTCTATTTATGCGCAATGTACCTACACAATCAGTTCTTTGTCGCAGTAAATTATCTGTCAATTCAGGACTGTTATAATAGTTGTCTAGATATAAACAATAGCCCTGGTTTAGGAGACTTTCTGACAAAACTAATACCACTCGGGCAGATATAGGTTGTTCGGGAAAAGCCATACCATAGTCAGTGTTTGCTCCAGTGTAAAGTATAAAGTTATAAACATATCCGCTTTGACTCTCGCATAAAGCAAATACCTTCATACCAAATCTCTTTCTTTTTGATGGAATATACTGCTTCCAAGCTAGCCGGCCTTTCCAGCCAATTAGAGATTCATCAACGCTTATGTTTTTCTCTGGTAAATAATTATTCATAAATTTATTCTTCAAATCGTCCAAAATTGGCTTTATTTTGAATAATTTTCTGCTTTGACAATTTTCGTTGAAATCCTCATTATTGGCGAAGTGCAAAAACTTCAGTAGCAGATGAAATCTTCGTTCAGTCATAATTCTTGAGAAAAATGGAGTTTCAATGCTTTCTCTTCTTGAGAAATATAATTTATATTCAGGTTTTGAACATATACCTTGCAATATTAGAAGCGCCATAAAAGTTTTTATTTCATTAGAATTAGTGTCATGCCATTCCTTTGTTCGTGATCTATCCCTTACATTTTCTTTATTTTTCTCGATAAATTGTTTTGCATAACGGTTTGTCTCATTAACAATAATAGAGATTAGATCATCATCAAAATAACTTTCAAAAATTTCTAGTATATTGTTTGGCCCTTCTAGAGGAATTTGTATTCCAGAGTTACCTGTGAACGGAAAAGCCGGCCGTGGAGTACCATTGAATGTCCACGGAACATCTATAGGAGCAGCGATTTCAGAATCTGAATCTTCTTCACCAGTGGATGTTTCGTCTTCAAAACTGCCAATATCATTATCTGTTTCTTCTTCATCAGAACCACTGAATGATTCACCCTCGCTACTCAAATCGTCTACTTCCTCAGCCAACCCCGCCAAGGCCATTTCTAAATTATGTAAATTAAATGAATTAAAATTATGTGCAGCAATACTATAACAACAATTTGTACTTACATTATCTATAAACTCCTTCAATGTAAGCACAATAATTATTACTAAAGTTGAACTACTGCACGTTCGTACACAGCGCGGTATCCTCAACTAAAGAGACTGAATAAAACACGTGATTATATAAGTTTCCATATGATTCGAAGCGCTCTAGCGGAAGATGTGCGTACAAATGTTAGTATACCTGTAACACAGCGATCATATTCGGATTCCCCAAAGAATTACACGCAATCTGAAATGGAAGCGTATATGTCCGTCATACCCACAAAAGGCTAGTTTTCTCTATGACGTATATGTCCGTCATAACCACTCAAGAGGTTAACGAGTTATCCTCGAAAACAGTTAAAACAAATGAAAACCGACTTTGATTTTTGGACGCCGCCCGTAACTATAAGTCGAGTGGAACGTTTTGGTTGAAGAATTTTCCAAATTTGATCACCGGTTCGAGAGTTAACCTCAAAAAAAAAAACGAGAAACAATCGAAGGTCGTACTTTAGTTTTTTAGTTTATTCAATCATTGCAATCGGTTGACGGAAGAATTTCCAAAATCCGATCATCCGTTGACGAGTTATCTTCAAAAACAGTTAAAACAAATGAAAACCGGCTTTGGTTTTTTGACGCCGCCCGTAACTACACATCGAGTGCAACGTTTTGGTTGAAGAATTTTCCAAATTTGATCACCGGTTCGAGAGTTATCCTCAAAAAAGTGAGAAACAATCGAAGGTAGTACTTTAGTTTTTCACCTTATCCATCGTAGGATTTGATATATGGAAGAATTTTTGAAATCGGATCAAATTTTTTTAAATTTTTTCCGCATCCCAACAGATGGCGCCCTCGCGTTAACTCTTTCGCTATGCTCGAAGTGAGGGAATAAAATCCTTACCTTTGGATCGGTCAGGTCGACGTCGTTCTCCACGTGGATCCAACCGGTGGGCCGGCATCCCTCGTCCAGCTGGTTGACGGCGACGTCCAAATTCTCCTGACTCTCGTCCCCGTTCCGGATCATCCTGTTGAGTTCATCGATGACATCTTTCGAGGTCGCCCTCTCGTGGAAACTGACGGCGCGATGCGGTGGTCCGTCGATGATTTCGCTGACCACGCCGGACGTGGCCTGCGGCAACCTCTCCGACGTGATGATGTGCTGCTGCTGCTGTTGCTGTTCCACCTGCGTCAATTTGCTCTTGGTCCGGTGCGGTATCCTGCTCTTCGGTATCTTCGATTCCGGCGAGGGACTCTGCTGATTCGTCCCCGAAGACTTCAGCGAAGTGTTGAGCGTCAGTTTGCTATTCTTTCTGCGGGGAATTTTCGAAACGACGGTTTCTGGAGTGCTCACGCTCGACGTCAGCGATTCGCTCAGATCGGTCTTGCCGAGATCGTCCTTCTGGTAGTCGGCGCTCACGGAACTGCAGCAGATGTCCACCGGACGCTCGCCGATATTCGAACAGTTCTCCGTCTCGACGTCCAGCGGGGTCACCAGGCACACTTCTTCGGCGTACGCGATCGCCGGCATTTTCGCCTCCTTGAAATCGTTGCATAACTGCTTGAGGGTCACGTAGTTCTCGTTTTCTTGATTAGCTGCGGTGGGGGCGCTAGTATCGCAGGTGTCCGCCGGCGGAGCCTCGATGTTGAACTCCTGCGTGTTGTCCGCGGCGGAGCACGGGCGCGAATCGCGCACCTCGCGGCATTGCACGTACTTTTGCTGTTCGGCGATGAACGTTAGGACGTTCTGGAGGGCGGTCTCGCGGTCGCCCGGTTCCGAAAGGGCGCCGCCCAGGCTCCGCGACGACGTCGATGCTAGGCTCTTCGTGCTCTCGAACTTCACCAACCTGCAACGAGCGGACGTCGGGAGGGGTTTTTAAAAATCGAGTTTGGCGATTGAATCGGGCATTTGTGAGGTTAGATGCGTGTCAAAGTGCAAAGACAAGTATTGTTTAAATACGGAGCCGTCCGGATTTTGCGAGATCAAAAATTGCACAGAATAACCTAATCAAAAACTTGACGTTTTAACCGTCATTGTCACTTTTGCATCCAAGCCAACAAATTGTGTCTGATTAATCTAACCAAAAACTTCATCATTGTCACTTTGACAGTTACGTACATGCTTATGCGCAATTGTGTCGCTGTTGATGTACTCACCTATAAAAGTCCCGCGTGAAGTCGGTCCCGACCACCGGCAGCTCCCCGGTGTCATCGCTGCAACCGCTCAGCGCCGCCGACGACCGCTTCGAGCACGTCTCCTGCTCGTGCGAATTGCAATAATCGGAAGCGCCGCTCGACCAACTGTTATCCGGCGAGTTGTTCAAATTCAGGTGATAGTTGACCGCGTACGGCCACTGCTTCTCCCCGCTCTGTCCGGCGTCCATCAGGAGCGCCACGATCTCGTGCCCCTCCTGATCCACCATGTAACTCGACCCGTTCCACAGGCATTCGCTCGCGTCCTCCTCCAGCTCCAGCGCGTTGTTCTCCTGTATGCTCGGCAGCGTCGAGAGCGAGATCTGCCCCGGAGTCAGCGCATCGGACTTCTTCCACTGCTCCCGCACGTCGTCGCTCGACAGGCTCAAGCTCCAGTCTTCGAGTTCCGCGCGGTCGTACTCCAACTCGAGCAGATCGCGGTGCTGCTGCTGGAGCGTGGACCTGGAGTCGTCCAACCGCAACCAGTGCTGAATGTACTCGGCGTCCCACGCGGAACACTCGAGCCTCTCTTCCGCGATGGCAGACCACGAATTCGGCGACATTTCCTCGTGCTGTTGTTGTTGTGGAGCTGTTGTTGAAAAGGTTAGGTGTAAACGGTAGGTTTTTATTTGTTGGTACGCACCCAGTAAACTAGCCGTCGCTTTGGTGCGGCGCAGCGGGTTCAGGCTCTTCTCGGTGATGTCCAGCAGGAGGATGCTGGGGCTGCTCGAGATCGGGGAGCTGAAGGTGTAGCACGGGCTGGGCGCCGTCGTTATTTTGATGCACAGATGCGAATCGGAAAAGCTGCGCATTATGTGCTGGAAGGGGAGGAGGTCCTTGCCTGGAGGGAAGCTGTTTCTGAAAAAAATTTTAGTATTGACGCATTTTTCTTCGTCGTAAACCACCGTTTTCTCACCTCGGTTTTAAGTTTAATAAATTAATGGGAATGTAGAGAATATCGGGATCTTTATTGTCGGCCGCCAGGAGCCTCGTCTCGGCGGGTTCAGTCTCATCGGTGGCCTCCTTCAGGTCCTCGAGCTGCGCGGCGGCTCGCGTGGGTGCGGTCGCGCCTCCTTCGCCGGATCCGCCCCGCGTGACTTCGGCCTGAACGTCCGAGGACATCGTGGAGTAGCCCTCGTCGCGGTTGCCGCTCTCCGGGGATTCGTTGCCCGCTTCTTCTTCGCTTTTCGACGTGGATTGCGCTGGAAATTAAACAATAACAAGCGTCACTATGCAAGTCCATCGGTCCCACGTTGGGCGCCACACGGAGGAAAAAATTTGAATTTTAGTTTAGTATACAACAATTTACCCAAAATCGGTCTTGATCTCCTGTACTTGGCCGCCTGCAGGATGGGCAGTTGCAGGTTGAGGGAGACGGGGCGCTGCGGCGGCACCCGCAAAGCGGAGTCGACGGCGCTTAAGGCCTCTATAAGTCTTTTCGGCGTCACCTCGGTGCCCTTCAGTTCCGTCCACAGTTTCGTAAGCACGTGGTGTCTTTTCTTATCTTCTAATGACAGTCTTGTGTCTGCGGAAAAAAAATGGTCATGTTACTTTCTCCGACTTGTATCATTTATATTTACGCTTTCATGATTTATTCTAAATTTAAGTTATATTTTAAATGTACATCGACAGTTTTGTAGACTCGCATGAGACTGACGTTTGGCCATCATGTTACTTTCTCCGACTTTATATTTACGTTTTCATGGGTTTATTTTCAATTGAAATCATATTTTAAATGTACATCGAGAGGATGACACTGACGTTTAAAACGTCAAAATTATGAAAGATGGAAAAATTATACTTCAAATTTAAAAACTCGGTTTACTCAAAAACTAAAGGGATTTAAAAATAAAACTTGTTCATTTTAGCATTCTCTACAATTATTATTAACATAAATTTGCTGTAACTATTATCGTTTCATAATTATAAACCAAAAATTAAAAAAATAATAATACATTTTTTTCTCGAATAAAAATGATTTTATAAAAAATGTTTTCAAGCAAAAGATTTTAAATTCTTTGTTGTCTTCAAAGTTTGTTTAAATGTTTTTGTGATATTTTTCATATTTAAGAAAATATTGGCAAAAAACAAAAAACAGTTAAGGTAAACGCCCACTTCCGGTGTACGAAATTTACCGATGTGAAGATAGCCACGGATTTCCCGACGCCTCCACCACCAAATAAAAATTTCTTCAATTTTAATGATTTATATTAAATCAAACGCTGAGAATGTAATCAACATTAGCCTATAAATGTACAGTCAATCCACAATTTAAATTATTTTTTCTCGACTCCACGGGAACTCTCTTTTTAAAATGACAAGAATTCAAAGTCCAATATGGCACTGTTTGACGCATTCAAAATTAACTTTTTTAAAAACAACGTGTATATAGGAGTCTACTTAAACGATTTAAAGCATTAAATTTTGGATAAAATTGTTTATAACTTTTTTATGAATTTTTTTTCTCGGGTCCACCCGAACTGTACATATAATTTAGCTAATTTTCAAAGTCAAATATGGCACTGTTTGACGCGTTTTAAATTTAATTTTTTAACATCAACGTGTAGATAAGAGCCTACTTAATCGATTTAAAGTATTAAATTTTGGGTAAAATTGTTTATAACTTTATATGAATTTGTCAACTGTCCAAAAAGATGGTTTAGACTGTCAAAGTAGTGATCTTCAGCTGTCAAAAATTTTGATTTTCAACTATTAAAAATAGTGATTTTCAACTGTCTAAAATTTTCAACTCTCAAAATAGAGGGTTTGTAACTGTCAAAAATGAGTGATTTTCAACTGCCAAAAAATGTGAAGTAGTGATTGGTAACTGCCAATATAGTGATTTTTCCACTGCCTGAAATAGAGACATTCAACTGTCTAAAATGGCGGCTTTTATAACTGTTTAACTGTCAAAAAGTAGTGATTTTTAACTGTCCAAAAAAATATGATTTTCAACTGTCAAATACAGTGATTTGTAACTGCCGATATAGTGATCTTTTTCCACTGCCTGATATAGAGACATTCAACTGTCTAAAATGGCGGCTATTATAGCTGTTTAACTGTCAAAAACTGGTGATTTTCAATTGTCAAAAAAATGTGATTTTCAACTGTCAAATACAGTGATTTGTGACTGCCGATATAGTGATCTTTCTCCACTGCCTGATATAGAGACATTCAACTGTCTGAAATGACGGCTATTATAACTGTTTAACTGTCAAAAACTGGTGATTTTCAATTGTCAAAAAAATGTGATTTTCAACTGTCAAATACAGTGATTTGTGACTGCCGATATAGTGATCTTTCTCCACTGCCTGATATAGAGACATTCAACTGTCTGAAATGACGGCTATTATAACTGTTTAACTGTCAAAAACTGGTGATTTTCAATTGTCAAAAAAATGTGATTTTCAACTGTCAAATACAGTGATTTGTGACTGCCGATATAGTGATCTTTCTCCACTGCCTGATATAGAGACATTCAACTGTCTGAAATGACGGCTATTATAACTGTTTAACTGTCAAAAACTGGTGATTTTCAATTGTCAAAAAAATGTGATTTTCAACTGTCAAATACAGTGATTTGTGACTGCCGATATAGTGATCTTTCTCCACTGCCTGATATAGAGACATTCAACTGTCTGAAATGACGGCTATTATAACTGTTTAACTGTCAAAAACTGGTGATTTTCAATTGTCAAAAAAATGTGATTTTCAACTGTCAAATGCAGTGATTTGTAACTACCGATATAGTGATCTTTTTCCACTGCCTGATATAGAGACATTCAACTGTCTAAAATGGCGGCTTTCAACTCCCAAAATCGGGATTTATATCTGACAAAAACTACTCATTTTCAACTGTCGAAAAATTGTGATTGTCAACTATTAAATTTAGTGATTTGTTTGCCAATATAGTGATTTTTCCACTGCCTGAAATAGAAACATTCAACTGTCTAAAATGGCGGCTATTATAACTGTTTAACTGTCAAAAAGTAGTGATTTTTAACTGTCCAAAAAAATATGATTTTCAACTGTCAAATACAGTGATTTGTGACTGCCGATATAGTGATCTTTCCACTGCCTAAAATAGAGACACTCAACTGTCTAAAATGGCGGCTTTCAACTCCCAAAATGAGGATTTCTATCTGTCAAAAACTACTCATTTTCAACTGTCAAAAAAATGTGATTGGCAACTGTCAAATGTAGTGATTTGTAATTGCCAATGTAGTGATTTTTCCACTGCCTGAAATAAAGACATTCAACTGTCTGAAATGACGGCTTTCAACTCCCAAAATGTGGATTTATATCTGTCAAAAATTAATGATTTTCAACTGTCAAAAAAATGTGATTTTCTACTGTCAAATGTAGTGATTTGTAACTGTCAATGTAGTGATTTTTTCACTGCCTGAAATAAAGACATTCAACTGTCTGAAATGACGGCTTTCAACTCGCAAAATGTGGATTTATATCTGTCAAAAATTAATGATTTTCAACTGTCAAAAAAATGTGATTTTCTACTGTCAAATGTAGTGATTTGTAACTGTCAATGTAGTGATTTTTTCACTGCCTGAAATAAAGACATTCAACTGTCTAAATTGACGGCTTTCAACTCCCAAAATGGGGATTTATAACTGTCAAAAATTAATGACTTTCAACTGTCAAAAAATGTGATTTTCTACTGTCAAATGTAGTGATTTGTAACTGTCAATGTAGTGATTTTTTCACTGCCTGAAATAAAGACATTCAACTGTCTGAAATGACGGCTTTCAACTCCCAAAATGTGGATTTATAACTGTCAAAAATTAATGATTTTCAACTGTTAAAAAAATGTGATTTTCTACTGTCAAATGTAGTGATTTGTAACTGTCAATGTAGTGATTTTTTCACTGCCTGAAATAAAGACATTCAACTGTCTGAAATGACGGCTTTCAACTCGCAAAATGTGGATTTATATCTGTCAAAAATTAATGATTTTCAACTGTCAAAAAAATGTGATTTTCTACTGTCAAATGTAGTGATTTGTAACTGTCAATGTAGTGATTTTTTCACTGCCTGAAATAAAGACATTCAACTGTCTAAATTGACGGCTTTCAACTCCCAAAATGGGGATTTATAACTGTCAAAAATTAATGACTTTCAACTGTCAAAAAAATGTGATTTTCTACTGTCAAATGTAGTGATTTGTAACTGTCAATGTAGTGATTTTTCCACTGCCTGAAATAAAGACATTCAACTGTCTGAAATGACGGCTTTCAACTCCCAAAATGTGGATTTATAACTGTCAAAAATTAATGATTTTCAACTGTCAAAAAAATGTGATTTTCTACTGTCAAATGTAGTGATTTGTAACTGTCAATGTAGTGATTTTTCCACTGCCTGAAATAAAGACCTTCGGCTGCTAAAAATTGTGATCTTTCACTGTCAAATGAAGTAACTTTCAACTGAAAAATAGTTTTTCAATAGTGATTTCCAACCGTTAAATATGGTAATTTTCAACTTTGTGAAATAGAGATGTTCAACTATCAAAAGTAGTTCTTTTCAACTGTCAAACAAAGTGATTTCAACCGCTTTTTAACTGACAAAAATAAAAAGATCTTTTACTGCCTACTAAAGTGGCTTTCAACTCAAAAATAGTTATTTTCAACTGCCGAATATAGCGATTTTCAACTGTCAAATATAGTGATTTTTACCTGTCAAATATAGTAATTTTTACCTGTCAAATATAGTAATTTGCAACCGTCAAATATAATCATTTTCAACTTCTGAAATATAGACGTTCAACTATTGAAAATATGTTTTTACCACTGTCAAAAATAGTGATTTCGACCGTCAAATATAGTGCTTTTTAGCTGTCAAAAATAGTGACATTGAACTGTCAAAAATGGTGATTTTCAACTGACAAACAGTAGAAACTCACTATTTTCGATAAAATCACTATTTTGAGAGAGAAAAAAGAGAAAAAAAAATTCTTCATCTGAAATAATGATGATTTCTTCTTTCACCAAAAAACAATTTTGGCTTAATTTGTCTCTTTTTTTAATTTGTAGACGTATCCCACGATTTTGCCAGTTCTATGGCCTCGGGTTTGATCACTTTTGCAATTAAGAACGCATTCATCACTTTGTTTTTAAAAAATATGAAAATATGAAAAACTCAATGCAGTGGGGTTTGAAGTATCCACAATTTAATGGTATTTTTTTTTGGTAAATTTTGCATTTTACTTTTGCCTTCCCCCTCCGCCCGTGGTGCGTTTCACCGAATCGGACACACTGTGCGGCGCTGGATTCGCAGGTTTACACTCGAGTGTTTTTTTAATACGACAATAAACTCAAGTTGAGGGCCCCACGTTGGGCGCCAAAAGTGACAGTCTTGTGCCCGCAGAAAAAAAAACATGGTAATTGCTTTAATAAAAAAACAAATAATCTTTCAATTACGGCAGTGAAATTTCAAATGGGGGCCCCACGTTGGGCGCCAAAGGTGTACCCGAAGGCTATAGTCCATCTGGATTTGTGGGTTACACTCAAATATATTTTCATTCGACAATAGCGCGGACGGCAGCCACCGAAGCGACAGAATTGGGAAAAGAACTTGTCCCACGTTGGGCGCCAAAAGTGACAGTCGTGTGCCCGCAGAAAAAACATGGTAATTGCTTTAAAGAAAACAAATAATCTTTCAATTGCGGCAGTAAATTTCAAATGGGGGCCCCACGTCGGGCGTCAAACGTGTGCCCGAAGGCTGGAGTCAATCTGGATTCGTGGGTTACACTCAAATATGTTTTCAATCAACAATAGCGTGGACGGCAGCCACCGAAGTCACAGAGTTGGGAAAAAAACTTGTCAATTATAACCGATGAGGATATTCATTGTGGAATTGCTTATGTCTCTTGCTTACCTAAAATTTCATCCGCGGACAGATGCTTCTCGATCTTCGAAATGGCCCTGTCGCCTGCCAAAGGGTCGTCGATCCTCGAAGGCGGACTGATCGCCGTGTCGAGCAGCGCGTCGGAATTGAACGAGTTGCAGTGCTTGAAGCTGACGCTCGTCTTCGTTAGATTGGAGGGCGACGCGTCCGCCGACGTGTTGTCCTCGGCGGTCGCCTCGCCCCTGCCCTCCGCCCCGCCATCGTCGACCGCGTGCTTCGAGGAGAGCGGAGAGTGCGTCGTCCCCTGGTCCTCGGAACAGGAGGGGGATTCCCCGCGCAGCTGGTGCACCAGCATCGACGTCAGCGCCTCGTTCTGACCCTCCAGCTCGTGTATCCGCCGGTTTAGGTTCGTCACCTCTTCTTTCAAACCCTGGAAAATCAACGAAAATAATTTTAAAAAAAACGTTTACACGAGTTTGTTCTTTCTCAACAGTACTCTTCAAGAAAAACAACAAAAAAAATATTTACCCGAGTTTATTACTTCTCAACATTACTCTTCAACAAAAACAAAAGAAAACATTGAAACTTACTCTTCAACAAAAACAAAAAAACATTGAAACTTACTCTTCAACGAAAACAGAAAAAAAAACATTTACCCGAGTTTGTTCTTTCTCAAAATTACTCGTCAACAAAAACAAAAAAAAAACATTGAAACTTTGACATGACTCTCTTAGTCATGGCATTTGAATTTATTGTTGGTGGTTAGTGGCTATGATTATGTACAGGTTAAGATGTAATCACTAGAAAAATTTTAGTCAGCCAAAATGTGATGCATCGGCGGCTCGTGGATATTCGGCGAAGAGGTTACGGAAGAAAATTTCACTAAAACAGAAGCTTCCTCTATAGGAGTAAGTAGTGCAGCACGAGCGGCATCTTTGTCTTAACCTACGAAGATCCACGGCCGCCGCTGTTGTGATGTGTATCATTATCAATAAATGCATTCATTATTCAGTTCCGAAAATTGACGGGTGAACTAATTGTGATTTAGAATTTATCGAGATAAAAAAGTAACCACTGGAAATTGTAGTTCCCTTACTAACTCTATCACTCTATCAATCACTCAAAATCGCCTAAATAGCATTGCCAGGATGAGAACTAACGGTCCGAAACCGGTCCGCACGTGGAACGCTTGAATTAGCAAGTGTATGGTATTGCGACTCATGTATTACTCGACAGTCCAAACAATTATCAAAACGTAACTAGCACTGCCCTGATGAGCATTAACAGTCCGAAACCGGTCTACATGGGGGAACGCTAATACAACGCTTAAATTAGCAATTGTATGGTATTGCGACTCATGTATTACTCGACAGTCAAACAATTACCAAAACGTAACTAGCACTGCCCTGATGAGCACTAGCGGTCCGAAACTGGTCTATATGGGGGGAGCGCTAATACAACGCTTGAGTATTGCGATTCAGAAACTGATTAGATCATCAGGAATATTAATTTCGGTGCCGAAAACGAAATAAACGTAAATCTTCTCCTACCTTTTGAGTGACCAGCGCCTTGACGACCTGATTGGCGACGTCGTCCAGACACCGCTCGTACTGTTTCCTCGACTCTTCGGCGTGCCTCTGCAGGAGGAGGGCCTGCGTCGCGGCGGAACTCTCCGCGGAGAGGCAGGCGGACCTCTCGACCTGCTGCCGCAGCGAGAATATCTCCTGGTTGAGGCGGCTTATCGTGCCCTGGTACTGCTGGCAGCGGTTCTGCGAAATGCACACGAGGATTCAATTATTCAATCAATCGATCGATCGACCCATTTGCGGGTAATTGAAGGGACACGGCACACAACAACCATTCATCGGACTTCAATCACTCGAAATAATGGAATCCGTTAAATAATCGACGCCAAAGTCTGTGTTTTAATGCAATACTAATCCATACGGTAGTTTTATTGAAACGTGCGGAGGTCGAATGCAATTATCAACGATGGAAAATCACTTAATGAGAAAGGGTGTCTTCTTGATCCATCGTTTAAGTCCCCCGCGAAATAGACTGATTCGTTAACAGGATCGGCGGATTTTGACATATAGGTCCATATATCGCGAACGGTTGAAGATAATCAAAAAATGATTTCAAATTCATATTTCGCGGCGTTACGAGATGCGAATTCAATAAAAACCGGTATTTGATGTCTTTTGTTTTTTGACATATAGGTGAATATCTCGCGAACGGTTGAAGATAATCAAGAAATGATTTCAAATTCAAATTCTCCGGCGTTAGGAGATGCTAATTCCATAAAAACACGGTTTTTGGTTTCTTTTGTTTTTTGACATATAGGTGAATATCTCGCGAACGGTTGAAGGTAATCAAAAAATGATTGCGAATTAATATTCTCCGGCGTTACGAGATGCTAATTCCACAAAAAAACGGTAATTGGTTTCTTTTGTTTTTTGGCATATAGGTGAATATCTCGCGAACGGTTCAAGATAATCAAGAAACTATTGCAAATTCATATTCTCCGACGTTACGAGATGCTATTTCCATAAAAAAACGGTTTTTGATGTCTTTTGTTTTTTGACATATAGGTGAATATCTCGCTAACGGTTGAAGATAATCAAGAAACGATTTCAAATTCATATTCTCCGGCGTTACGAGATGGGAATTCCACAAAAAAACGGTATTTGATGTCTTTTGTTTTTTGACATATAGCTGAATATCTCGCGAACGGTTGAAGATAATCAAGAAACGATTTCAAATTCATATTCTCCGGCGTTACTAGATGCGAATTCCACAAAAAACGGTATTTGATGTCTTTTGTTTTTTGGCATATAGGTGAATATCTCGCGAACGGTTGAAGGTAATCAAAAAATGATTGCGAATTAATATTCTCCGGCGTTACGAGATGCTAATTCCACAAAAAACGGTAATTGCTTTCTTTTGTTTTTTGGCATATAAGTGAATATCTCGCGAACGGTTGAAGATAATCAAGAAACGATTTCAAATTCATATTCTCCGGCATTACGAGATGCGAATTCCATAAAAAAAACGGTATTTGATGTCTTTTATTTTTTGACATATAGGTGAATATCTCGCGAACGGCTGAAGATAATCAAAAACTGATTTCAAATTCATATTTTCAGGCTTCACGAGATTCCAATTCCATAAAAAAACGGTATTTGTTTTCTTTTGTTTTTTGGCATATAAGTGAATATCTCGCGAACGGTTGAAGATAATCAAAAAACGATTACAAATTCATATTCTCTGGCGTTACGAGATGCGAATTCCATAAAAAACGGTATTTGATGTCTTTTGTTTTTTGACATATAAGTGAATATCTCGCGAACGGTTGAAGATAATCAAGAAATGATTGCGAATTAATATTCTCCGGCGTTACGAGATGCTAATTCCACAAAAAACGGTAATTGCTTTCTTTTGTTTTTTGACATATAAGTGAATATCTCGCGAACGGTTGAAGATAATCAAGAAATGATTGCGAATTAATATTCTCCGGCGTTACGAGATGCTAATTCCACAAAAAACGGTAATTGCTTTCTTTTGTTTTTGGCATATAAGTGAATATCTCGCGAACGGTTGAAGATAATTAAAAAACGATTACAAATTCATTATTCTCTAGCGTTACGAGATGCTAATTCCACAAAAAAACGGTAATTGCTTTCTTTTGTTTTTTGGCATATAGGTGAATATCTCGCGAACGGTTGAAGATAATCAAAAAACGATTACAAATTCATATTCTCTGGCGTTACGAGATGCTAATTCCACAAAAAATGGTAATTGCTTTCTTTTGTTTTTTTGGCATATAAGTGAATATCTCGTGAACGGTTGAAGATAATCAAGAAACGATTTCAAATTCATATTCTCCAGCGTTACGAGATGCTAATTCCACAAAAAAAAACGGTAATTTGTTTCTTTTGTTTTTTGGCATATAAGTGAATATCTCGCGAACGGT
Source organism: Ocypus olens (assembly GCA_910593695.2). Lineage (NCBI taxonomy): Eukaryota > Metazoa > Arthropoda > Insecta > Coleoptera > Staphylinidae > Ocypus > Ocypus olens. The sequence continues at coordinate 59,207,706 of OU343053.1, forward strand.
TGAAGATAATCAAGAAACGATTTCAAATTCATATTCTCCGACGTTACGTGATGCTAATTCCACAAAAAAACGGTAATTGGTTTCTTTTGTTTTTTGGCATATAAGTGAATATCTCGCGAACGGTTGAAGATAATCAAGAAACGATTTCAAATTCATATTCTCTGGCGTTACAAGATGTGAATTCCACAAAAAACGGTATTTGATGTCTTTTGTTTTTTGGCATATAGGTGAATATATCGTGAACGGTTGAAGATAATCAATTTTTTTTTTCAAATTCTCATTCTACAGCTTATTGATATGCTAGTGCTACAAGAAAACAGTTTTTAGTTTCTTTTGTTTTTTGACATATAGGTGAATATCTCGTGAACGATTGAAGATAATCAAAAAATAATTTCAAATTCTTATTCTCTGGCTTATCGAGATGCTAATACGATGCTAATTTCTTTTGTTTTTTGGCATATATGTAAATATCTCGCGAACGGTTGAAGATAATCAAAAACTGATTTCAGATTCATTTTCTCAGGCATTACGAGATACTAATTCCATAAAAAACGGTACTTGGTTTCTTTTGTTTTTTTGGCATATAGGTGAATATCTCACGAACGGTTGAAGATAATCAAAAACTGATTTCAAATTCATATTCTCTAGCGTTACGAGATGCGAATTCAATAAAAAAACGGTATTTGATGTCTTTTGTTTTTTTAGCATATAGGTGAATATCTCGCGAACGGTTGAAGATAATCGAAAAATGATTTCAAATTCATATTCTCTAGCGTTACGAGATGCGAATTCAATAAAAAAACGGTATTTGATGTCTTTTGTTTTTTTAGCATATAGGTGAATATCTCGCGAACGGTTGAAGATAATCGAAAAATGATTTCGAATTCATATTCTCCGGCGAGAACTAAACCCCACAAACAATTCCCCAAACTCGATTAATCAACGCAATGTTTTATTTCTTCAATTACGCGCATTTTTCGGGCCTCCCCGGTGCAAATGACGGCGGTTTGCGCTTGTTTAAACGAGGGTCCGTAATTACCGGGCGTTAAATATTAACGCCCGTACGTCCGGGGGTATACGTGCGGGGAGGGGGACTTAATCAAATCCCGCTCGCTAATCGCCACACACACACACACACACAACTCGAATTTCCAAGTGGAGTTGATCGCGCCCGTGCGAAAACAAAGTTTCGTTTAATTTTTCGGTCGTTTAATTAACAAAGGAGGCGCGAGCCGGGCGCGTATGGGTGCGCGCCGCCGGAGGGCGAAGAGGGTGCGGATAGGGATAATCAATGTTTTTGATGCATGCTGTGTGAAATCCGGGAGCGTTCAAGGTTCTTCGTTGATTAAGGCAGAGCCAACGTTGACCTCGAGCGAATTAAGGGAGGAAGCGGAAGTGCGTTTTTCGTTCAAAGTTTACAAACGGCTATTTTGTTTTCTGTTTTCTGTTTCTTTACAATTGCTTGTTTTTCTTGAAGGAATTTAAGTGAAAACCTGTTGTCAGTTAATTCGGTGAGAAGGACAACAATTTTCTGATGCGATTTTGACTGACAATTGCTTGTTCTTCTCGAATAACTTGTTGTCAGTTAATTCCTTGAGAAGGACAATTTCCTGACGCGATTTTGCTCTATTCGTAGAAATCCTGGTGTGTATTCAATTGGTTGGATTGTTAAAATTACCCAATTTCCTATCATAAGCGTTTCATTGACGTGAATTTTTATCAAGCATCCTTAGAATGATAAAAGAAACATTTCTTTCAAATCAAAAATATTACCGGTTTATGCGACAGCAACGAGACAAACCTGTGACAGTCTAATACTAAAGATCTGTGCACTTTTTTTCTAAACAATGTTGTCTGCGTGACTTTCCACTGATGTGCGTGTAAATTTCCAATGACGTACGTCGTAACTTAAGATTCGACTTGATCTCGGTCTACCAAACAATTTTCAAAGACGTGCCTCGTATCGTTTTGTTTGGATTCATGAAATAATTTCCATTGGCGTACCTCGACATTGCGTCCCTGTTTATAAATAAACAACGGCCGCGGGTAAATCTCTTTGCGGTGTATGATTTACTTTGGTCTATCGTTCGCACGCCGTAACGAAGTTTCAGTTGCGTGCATCCACGATTGATTTCCAGTTATCCCCGAAACAAGGGACGGGCGGCAGGGCGCACTTGATGGATTCGTTATCACTCCATCGCGATAATCGATCCCTGTTTACCGGGAAAATTAGGGGGTAACGACGCGGGGCACGCCCCTTAATCTCTCGCCCCTTCGCAAGTCAAACTATTGCGACGATTAATCTCCAATAGTTACCCCCTTATATAAATGCACACTGTGAAATAATCGTTGAAATGGATTAAATCTTAAGAATAAACAGAAACAGCCATTTAAATATTTTCAGTCATGTTGAAATTTACCTTTATCAAGTTACGACGTACGTCATTATAAAGTTTCATTGGGGGATAATTATCCGACTGAAAGTTAATCAATTCGTCTCGAGCAATAATTAATTACGTTCCGAAATAATTACAGGCGATGACTGATTGAAAATCGTCCGCATTAATTAAACAGTGCGCCACGCATTAGCCTCTCCCGTTTCTCCCTAATCAAGTTGTAAATTTCTGACCCTTAATCCGCGATCGCTGCTCAAATTAAATCGAACCGATGATGACGGTCGATCGATGGACGCCCGCGCGTTCCCTGTTTCCTCATTAATAATGAATCAAACGGACAAAAATAGATAAGTACAACTCTTGTCGGACATGCAGACAATAATAGGTAACAAATTGCCCACTTCATGTCTCTCCGCACACGTGTGATTGTTGGTGTAGCCTCAAATATGCAGGAGGGTTATTTAACGGCACGTTATTACCAAATGTGATAGAGAATACCGAGAATTTGAGTGTTACATAAATATGTTAAATGCATACCGGAACATAAGTAGTAAAATCTAGAGGCAAAAACATCGGTGTGGAACTGTAACGTTAAAAAAGTTTGCAAACATTAACTTTAAAATAAACAGGATGGGGAAGACCACTCAAACGTTGGAAAAAACTCTCAGGAGTAGCGGTGATTTGATTGTAATCAACAATCTGTAAGTCTGTCTAAAGGAAGAAGAAGAATTTGAAGCGCTGCGTGCAATCAAGCGCCGTCTTGCTGAAGCCGCAACTTTTTCAAGGTGCGAGGTTTTATTTTATACCGTTCGATTCGGTGCAATTAAAAAACTTTCGCGCAAACTTTCGGTTATTTCGCATAATTCCGCACACCGGCGCACCTTAATCCTTCCGGAGAGGGATTAGTTCGGGGAGTTAATTGAAACGGCGGCGTCCCTCCGCTCCCTCCCGCTCCTCCGCCCTCGAATTTTAAGGAGAAAACGACCACCGCTTTTAATTAACTTAATTTAAGGCCGGCCGCGGACTTCATGAATATTTTTCGAACGGACCGGCCCCGAGATGAATGCCGAAAATAGGGAAATGTTCCATCCGACGCCGCAAATTTATCACCCCCCCCATCACGAAACGGCCGGAATATTTTAATACAAACTTTAATTAATAAAAACAAAACTGGTGATGTGGCCATCATGTTACTTTCTCAAATTAGACAACAATGATACCATTTTTCAGATCGGAAAATAATTTTAAACGCATACAAAAAGAGTTATTTGTAGCCCAATAAAGTAATTACAAACCCATCCAAAAATTGTACTGTTACAGGATGTATGTTACAGGATACTAAGAAACAAGAGGATTTGTGACCGTCACGAGAAACCACCTCCCAAGAAAAGGTAGTCGACCACACCATCATCTTCTGGAGAAGATTATCGGCAACCCTACTCCCAAAAAACGGCCCTTTTAAGGGCCATAAAAACTCATTAATTCTATTGATCTACATTGTCAGCGATGAATGAATGTGAAATCGGAATTTAGAATTTTTAAATATAATTATTATTTTCTTTGCGAGCGCCTCACGCGGTTGATATTGACATTTGTTCTTTTGCGAATACTTTTTCTGAAGCGTCTTGACGAGATCTTTCGAATGACGTATAGAAATCCCGAATCGGACCAGTGGTTCTTTCAATAAATCATTTTGAATGCAATTTTTTGGCAAAAGAGAGAAGGGTCCCCCCTTTGGTAGTTTTTCAAAATTTCAACTTTTTTATTTTAATAGCTAGCTCAAATTTGATGACTCCAATCGATTCGCCTCGTTCTTCTGATGAAGAAAAAGTGATTTTTGTTGATCAGGGATGGTTATTAAAAAAGTTCATTAGATTTTTCAAAATTTCAACTTTTTTATTTTAATAGCTAGCTCAAATTTGATGACTCCAATCGATTCGTCTCGTTCTTCTGATGAAGAAAAAGTGCTTTTTGTTGATCAGGGAAGGTTATTAAAAAAGTTCATTCGATTTTTTCCATTTTAAAATTTTCTTTGCGAGCGCCTCACGCGGTTAATATTGACATTTGTTCTTTTGCGAATACTTTTTCTGAAGCGTCTTGACGAGATCTTTCGAATGACGTATAGAAATCCCGAATCAGACCGGTGGTTTTGTCAATAAATCATTTTGAATGCAATTTTTTAGCAAAAGAGAGAAGGGTCCCCCCTTTATTAGTTTTTCAAAATTTCAACTTTTTTATTTTAATAGCTAGCTCAAATTTGATGACTCCAATCGATTCGCCTCGTTCTTCTGATGAAGAAAAAGTGATTTTTGTTGATCAGGGATGGTTATTAAAAAAGTTCATTAGATTTTTCAAAATTTCAACTTTTTTATTTTAATAGCTAGCTCAAATTTGATGACTCCAATCGATTCGTCTCGTTCTTCTGATGAAGAAAAAGTGCTTTTTGTTGATCAGGGAAGGTTATTAAAAAAGTTCATTCGATTTTTTCCATTTTAAAATTTTCTTTGCGAGCGCCTCACGCGGTTAATATTGACATTTGTTCTTTTGCGAATACTTTTTCGGAAGCGTCTTGACGAGATCTTTCGAATGACGTATAGAAATCCCGAATCGGACCGGTGGTTTTGTCAATAAATCATTTTGAATGCAATTTTTTAGCAAAAGAGAGAAGGGTCCCCCCTTTGGTAGTTTTTCAAAATTTCAACTTTTTTATTTTAATAGCTAGCTCAAATTTGATGACTCCAATCGATTCGTCTCGTTCTTCTGATGAAGAAAAAGTGCTTTTTGTTGATCAGGGAAGGTTATTAAAAAAGTTCATTCGATTTTTTCCATTTTAAAATTTTCTTTGCGAGCGCCTCACGCGGTTAATATTGACATTTGTTCTTTTGCGAATACTTTTTCTGAAGCGTCTTGACGAGATCTTTCGAATGACGTATAGAAATCCCGAATCGGACCGGTGGTTTTGTCAATAAATCATTTTGAATGCAATTTTTTAGCAAAAGAGAGAAGGGTTCCCCCCCTTCGTAGTTTTTCAAAATTTCAACTTTTTTATTTTAATAGCTAGCTCAAATTTGATGACTCCAATCGATTCGCCTCGTTCTTCTGATGAAGAAAAAGTGATTTTTGTTGATCAGGGATGGTTATTAAAAAAGTTCATTCGATTTTTCAAAATTTCAACTTTTTTATTTTAATAGCTAGCTCAAATTTGATGACTCCAATCGATTCGTCTCGTTCTTCTGATGAAGAAAAAGTGCTTTTTGTTGATCAGGGAAGGTTATTAAAAAAGTTCATTCGATTTTTTCCATTTTAAAATTTTCTTTGCGAGCGCCTCACGCGGTTAATATTGACATTTGTTCTTTTGCGAATACTTTTTCTGAAGCGTCTTGACGAGATCTTTCGAATGACGTATAGAAATCCCGAATCGGACCGGTGGTTTTGTCAATAAATCATTTTGAATGCATTTTTTTAGCAAAAGAGAGAAGGGTCCCCCCTTTGGTAGTTTTTCAAAATTTCAACTTTTTTATTTTAATAGCTAGCTCAAATTTGATGACTCCAATCGATTCGTCTCGTTCTTCTGATGAAGAAAAAGTGCTTTTTGTTGATCAGGGAAGGTTATTAAAAAAGTTCATTCGATTTTTTCCATTTTAAAATTTTCTTTGCGAGCGCCTCACGCGGTTAATATTGACATTTGTTCTTTTGCGAATACTTTTTCGGAAGCGTCTTGACGAGATCTTTCGAATGACGTATAGAAATCCCGAATCGGACCGGTGGTTTTGTCAATAAATCATTTTGAATGCAATTTTTTAGCAAAAGAGAGAAGGGTCCCCCCTTTGGTAGTTTTTCAAAATTTCAACTTTTTTATTTTAATAGCTAGCTCAAATTTGATGACTCCAATCGATTCGTCTCGTTCTTCTGATGAAGAAAAAGTGCTTTTTGTTGATCAGGGAAGGTTATTAAAAAAGTTCATTCGATTTTTTCCATTTTAAAATTTTCTTTGCGAGCGCCTCACGCGGTTAATATTGACATTTGTTCTTTTGCGAATACTTTTTCGGAAGCGTCTTGACGAGATCTTTCGAATGACGTATAGAAATCCCGAATCGGACCGGTGGTTTTGTCAATAAATCATTTTGAATGCAATTTTTTAGCAAAAGAGAGAAGGGTCCCACCTTTGGTAGTTTTTCAAAATTTCAACTTTTTTATTTTAATAGCTAGCTCAAATTTGATGACTCCAATCGATTCGCCTCGTTCTTCTGATGAAGAAAAAGTGCTTTTTGTTGATCAGGGAAGGTTATTAAAAAAGTTCATTCGATTTTTTCCATTTTAAAATTTTCTTTGCGAGCGCCTCACGCGGTTAATATTGACATTTGTTCTTTTGCGAATACTTTTTCGGAAGCGTCTTGACGAGATCTTTCGAATGACGTATAGAAATCCCGAATCGGACCGGTGGTTTTGTCAATAAATCATTTTGAATGCAATTTTTTAGCAAAAGAGAGAAGGGTCCCCCCTTTGGTAGTTTTTCAAAATTTCAACTTTTTTATTTTAATAGCTAGCTCAAATTTGATGACTCCAATCGATTCGCCTCGTTCTTCTGATGAAGAAAAAGTGATTTTTGTTGATCAGGGATGGTTATTAAAAAAGTTCATTCGATTTTTCAAAATTTCAACTTTTTTATTTTAATAGCTAGCTCAAATTTGATGACTCCAATCGATTCGTCTCGTTCTTCTGATGAAGAAAAAGTGCTTTTTGTTGATCAGGGAAGGTTATTAAAAAAGTTCATTCGATTTTTTCCATTTTAAAATTTTCTTTGCGAGCGCCTCACGCGGTTAATATTGACATTTGTTCTTTTGCGAATACTTTTTCTGAAGCGTCTTGACGAGATCTTTCGAATGACGTATAGAAATCCCGAATCGGACCGGTGGTTTTGTCAATAAATCATTTTGAATGCAATTTTTTAGCAAAAGAGAGAAGGGTCCCCCCTTTGGTAGTTTTTCAAAATTTCAACTTTTTTATTTTAATAGCTAGCTCAAATTTGATGACTCCAATCGATTCGTCTCGTTCTTCTGATGAAGAAAAAGTGCTTTTTGTTGATCAGGGATGGTTATTAAAAAAGTTCATTCGATTTTTCAAAATTTCAACTTTTTTATTTTAATAGCTAGCTCAAATTTGATGACTCCAATCGATTCGTCTCGTTCTTCTGATGAAGAAAAAGTGCTTTTTGTTGATCAGGGAAGGTTATTAAAAAAGTTCATTCGATTTTTTCCATTTTAAAATTTTCTTTGCGAGCGCCTCACGCGGTTAATATTGACATTTGTTCTTTTGCGAATACTTTTTCTGAAGCGTCTTGACGAGATCTTTCGAATGACGTATAGAAATCCCGAATCGGACCGGTGGTTTTGTCAATAAATCATTTTGAATGCAATTTTTTAGCAAAAGAGAGAAGGGTCCCCCCTTTGGTAGTTTTTCAAAATTTCAACTTTTTTATTTTAATAGCTAGCTCAAATTTGATGACTCCAATCGATTCGCCTCGTTCTTCTGATGAAGAAAAAGTGCTTTTTGTTGATCAGGGATGGTTATTAAAAAAGTTCATTCGATTTTTCAAAATTTCAACTTTTTTATTTTAATAGCTAGCTCAAATTTGATGACTCCAATCGATTCGTCTCGTTCTTCTGATGAAGAAAAACTGCTTTTTGTTGATCAGGGAAGGTTATTAAAAAAGTTCATTCGATTTTTCAAAATTTCAACTTTTTTATTTTAATAGCTAGCTCAAATTTGATGACTCCAATCGATTCGCCTCGTTCTTCTGATGAAGAAAAAGTGCTTTTTGTTGATCAGGGATGGTTATTAAAAAAGTTCATTCGATTTTTCAAAATTTCAACTTTTTTATTTTAATAGCTAGCTCAAATTTGATGACTCCAATCGATTCGTCTCGTTCTTCTGATGAAGAAAAAGTGCTTTTTGTTGATCAGGGATGGTTATTAAAAAAGTTCAATCGATTTTTCAAAATTTCAACTTTTTTATTTTAATTGCTAGCTCAAATTTGATGACTCCAATCGATTCGTCTCGTTCTTCTGATGAAGAAAAAGTGCTTTTTGTTGATCAGGGATGGTTATTAAAAAAGTTCATTCGATTTTTCAAAATTTCAACTTTTTTATTTTAATAGCTAGCTCAAATTTGATGACTCCAATCGATTCGTCTCGTTCTTCTGATGAAGAAAAAGTGCTTTTTGTTGATCAGGGAAGGTTATTAAAAAAGTTCATTCGATTTTTTCCATTTTAAAATTTTCTTTGCGAGCGCCTCACGCGGTTAATATTGACATTTGTTCTTTTGCGAATACTTTTTCTGAAGCGTCTTGACGAGATCTTTCGAATGACGGATAGAAATCCCGAATCGGACCGGTGGTTTTGTCAATAAATAATTTTGAATGCATTTTTTTAGCAAAAGAGAGAAGGGTCCCCCCTTTGGTAGTTTTTCAAAATTTCAACTTTTTATTTTAATAGCTAGCTCAAATTTGATGACTCCAATCGATTCGCCTCGTTCTTCTGATGAAGAAAAAGTGCTTTTTGTTGATCAGGGATGGTTATTAAAAAAGTTCATTCGATTTTTCAAAATTTCAACTTTTTTATTTTAATAGCTAGCTCAAATTTGATGACTCCAATCGATTCGTCTCGTTCTTCTGATGAAGAAAAAGTGCTTTTTGTTGATCAGGGAAGGTTATTAAAAAAGTTCATTCGATTTTTCAAAATTTCAACTTTTTTATTTTAATAGCTAGCTCAAATTTGATGACTCCAATCGATTCGCCTCGTTCTTCTGATGAAGAAAAAGTGCTTTTTGTTGATCAGGGATGGTTATTAAAAAAGTTCATTCGATTTTTCAAAATTTCAACTTTTTTATTTTAATAGCTAGCTCAAATTTGATGACTCCAATCGATTCGTCTCGTTCTTCTGATGAAGAAAAAGTGCTTTTTGTTGATCAGGGAAGGTTATTAAAAAAGTTCATTCGATTTTTTCCATTTTAAAATTTTCTTTGCGAGCGCCTCACGCGGTTAATATTGACATTTGTTCTTTTGCGAATACTTTTTCGGAAGCGTCTTGACGAGATCTTTCGAATGACGTATAGAAATCCCGAATCGGACCGGTGGTTTTGTCAATAAATCATTTTGAATGCAATTTTTTAGCAAAAGAGAGAAGGGTCCCCCCTTTGGTAGTTTTTCAAAATTTCAACTTTTTTATTTTAATAGCTAGCTCAAATTTGATGACTCCAATCGATTCGTCTCGTTCTTCTGATGAAGAAAAAGTGCTTTTTGTTGATCAGGGAAGGTTATTAAAAAAGTTCATTCGATTTTTTCCATTTTAAAATTTTCTTTGCGAGCGCCTCACGCGGTTAATATTGACATTTGTTCTTTTGCGAATACTTTTTCTGAAGCGTCTTGACGAGATCTTTCGAATGACGTATAGAAATCCCGAATCGGACCGGTGGTTTTGTCAATAAATCATTTTGAATGCAATTTTTTAGCAAAAGAGAGAAGGGTCCCCCCTTTGGTAGTTTTTCAAAATTTCAACTTTTTTATTTTAATAGCTAGCTCAAATTTGATGACTCCAATCGATTCGCCTCGTTCTTCTGATGAAGAAAAAGTGATTTTTGTTGATCAGGGATGGTTATTAAAAAAGTTCATTCGATTTTTCAAAATTTCAACTTTTTTATTTTAATAGCTAGCTCAAATTTGATGACTCCAATCGATTCGTCTCGTTCTTCTGATGAAGAAAAAGTGCTTTTTGTTGATCAGGGAAGGTTATTAAAAAAGTTCATTCGATTTTTTCCATTTTAAAATTTTCTTTGCGAGCGCCTCACGCGGTTAATATTGACATTTGTTCTTTTGCGAATACTTTTTCTGAAGCGTCTTGACGAGATCTTTCGAATGACGTATAGAAATCCCGAATCGGACCGGTGGTTTTGTCAATAAATCATTTTGAATGCAATTTTTTAGCAAAAGAGAGAAGGGTCCCCCCTTTGGTAGTTTTTCAAAATTTCAACTTTTTTATTTTAATAGCTAGCTCAAATTTGATGACTCCAATCGATTCGTCTCGTTCTTCTGATGAAGAAAAAGTGCTTTTTGTTGATCAGGGATGGTTATTAAAAAAGTTCATTCGATTTTTCAAAATTTCAACTTTTTTATTTTAATAGCTAGCTCAAATTTGATGACTCCAATCGATTCGTCTCGTTCTTCTGATGAAGAAAAAGTGCTTTTTGTTGATCAGGGATGGTTATTAAAAAAGTTCATTCGATTTTTCAAAATTTCAACTTTTTTATTTTAATAGCTAGCTCAAATTTGATGACTCCAATCGATTCGTCTCGTTCTTCTGATGAAGAAAAAGTGCTTTTTGTTGATCAGGGAAGGTTATTAAAAAAGTTCATTCGATTTTTTCCATTTTAAAATTTTCTTTGCGAGCGCCTCACGCGGTTAATATTGACATTTGTTCTTTTGCGAATACTTTTTCTGAAGCGTCTTGACGAGATCTTTCGAATGACGTATAGAAATCCCGAATCGGACCGGTGGTTTTGTCAATAAATCATTTTGAATGCAATTTTTTAGCAAAAGAGAGAAGGGTCCCCCCTTTGGTAGTTTTTCAAAATTTCAACTTTTTTATTTTAATAGCTAGCTCAAATTTGATGACTCCAATCGATTCGTCTCGTTCTTCTGATGAAGAAAAAGTGCTTTTTGTTGATCAGGGATGGTTATTAAAAAAGTTCATTCGATTTTTCAAAATTTCAACTTTTTTATTTTAATAGCTAGCTCAAATTTGATGACTCCAATCGATTCGTCTCGTTCTTCTGATGAAGAAAAAGTGCTTTTTGTTGATCAGGGAAGGTTATTAAAAAAGTTCATTCGATTTTTTCCATTTTAAAATTTTCTTTGCGAGCGCCTCACGCGGTTAATATTGACATTTGTTCTTTTGCGAATACTTTTTCTGAAGCGTCTTGACGAGATCTTTCGAATGACGTATAGAAATCCCGAATCGGACCGGTGGTTTTGTCAATAAATCATTTTGAATGCAATTTTTTAGCAAAAGAGAGAAGGGTCCCCCCTTTGGTAGTTTTTCAAAATTTCAACTTTTTTATTTTAATAGCTAGCTCAAATTTGATGACTCCAATCGATTCGTCTCGTTCTTCTGATGAAGAAAAAGTGCTTTTTGATGATCAGGGATGGTTATTAAAAAAGTTCATTCGATTTTTCAAAATTTCAACTTTTTTATTTTAATAGCTAGCTCAAATTTGATGACTCCAATCGATTCGCCTCGTTCTTCTGATGAAGAAAAAGTGATTTTTGTTGATCAGGGATGGTTATTAAAAAAGTTCATTCGATTTTTCAAAATTTCAACTTTTTTATTTTAATAGCTAGCTCAAATTTGATGACTCCAATCGATTCGTCTCGTTCTTCTGATGAAGAAAAAGTGCTTTTTGTTAATCTGGGATGGTTATTAAAAAAGTTCATTCGATTTTTTCCATTTTAAAATTTTCTTTGCGAGCGCCTCACGCGGTTAATATTGACATTTGTTCTTTTGCGAATACTTTTTCTGAAGCGTCTTGACGAGATCTTTCGAATGACGTATAGAAATCCCGAATCGGACCGGTGGTTTTGTCAATAAATCATTTTGAATGCAATTTTTTAGCAAAAGAGAGAAGGGTCCCCCCTTTGGTAGTTTTTCAAAATTTCAACTTTTTTATTTTAATAGCTAGCTCAAATTTGATGACTCCAATCGATTCGTCTCGTTCTTCTGATGAAGAAAAAGTGCTTTTTGATGATCAGGGATGGTTATTAAAAAAGTTCATTCGATTTTTTCCATTTTAAAATTTTCTTTGCGAGCGCCTCACGCGGTTAATATTGACAGTTGTTCTTTTGCGAATACTTTTTCTGAAGCGTCTTGACGAGATCTTTCGAATGACGTATAGAAATCCCGAATCGGACCGGTGGTTTTGTCAATAAATCATTTTGAATGCAGGGTCCCCCCTTTGGTAGTTTTTCAAAATTTCAACTTTTTTATTTTAATAGCTAGCTCAAATTTGATGACTCCAATCGATTCGCCTCGTTCTTCTGATGAAGAAAAAGTGATTTTTGTTGATCAGGGATGGTTATTAAAAAAGTTCATTAGATTTTTCAAAATTTCAACTTTTTTATTTTAATAGCTAGCTCAAATTTGATGACTCCAATCGATTCGTCTCGTTCTTCTGATGAAGAAAAAGTGCTTTTTGTTGATCAGGGAAGGTTATTAAAAAAGTTCATTCGATTTTTTCCATTTTAAAATTTTCTTTGCGAGCGCCTCACGCGGTTAATATTGACATTTGTTCTTTTGCGAATACTTTTTCGGAAGCGTCTTGACGAGATCTTTCGAATGACGTATAGAAATCCCGAATCGGACCGGTGGTTTTGTCAATAAATCATTTTGAATGCAATTTTTTAGCAAAAGAGAGAAGGGTCCCCCCTTTGGTAGTTTTTCAAAATTTCAACTTTTTTATTTTAATAGCTAGCTCAAATTTGATGACTCCAATCGATTCGTCTCGTTCTTCTGATGAAGAAAAAGTGCTTTTTGTTGATCAGGGAAGGTTATTAAAAAAGTTCATTCGATTTTTTCCATTTTAAAATTTTCTTTGCGAGCGCCTCACGCGGTTAATATTGACATTTGTTCTTTTGCGAATACTTTTTCTGAAGCGTCTTGACGAGATCTTTCGAATGACGTATAGAAATCCCGAATCGGACCGGTGGTTTTGTCAATAAATCATTTTGAATGCAATTTTTTAGCAAAAGAGAGAAGGGTTCCCCCCCCTTCGTAGTTTTTCAAAATTTCAACTTTTTTATTTTAATAGCTAGCTCAAATTTGATGACTCCAATCGATTCGCCTCGTTCTTCTGATGAAGAAAAAGTGATTTTTGTTGATCAGGGATGGTTATTAAAAAAGTTCATTCGATTTTTCAAAATTTCAACTTTTTTATTTTAATAGCTAGCTCAAATTTGATGACTCCAATCGATTCGTCTCGTTCTTCTGATGAAGAAAAAGTGCTTTTTGTTGATCAGGGAAGGTTATTAAAAAAGTTCATTCGATTTTTTCCATTTTAAAATTTTCTTTGCGAGCGCCTCACGCGGTTAATATTGACATTTGTTCTTTTGCGAATACTTTTTCGGAAGCGTCTTGACGAGATCTTTCGAATGACGTATAGAAATCCCGAATCGGACCGGTGGTTTTGTCAATAAATCATTTTGAATGCAATCTTTTAGCAAAAGAGAGAAGGGTCCCCCCTTTGGTAGTTTTTCAAAATTTCAACTTTTTTATCTTAATAGCTAGCTCAAATTTGATGACTCCAATCGATTCGTCTCGTTCTTCTGATGAAGAAAAAGTGCTTTTTGTTGATCAGGGAAGGTTATTAAAAAAGTTCATTCGATTTTTTCCATTTTAAAATTTTCTTTGCGAGCGCCTCACGCGGTTAATATTGACATTTGTTCTTTTGCGAATACTTTTTCGGAAGCGTCTTGGCGAGATCTTTCGAATGACGTATAGAAATCCCGAATCGGACCGGTGGTTTTGTCAATAAATCATTTTGAATGCAATTTTTTAGCAAAAGAGAGAAGGGTCCCCCCTTTGGTAGTTTTTCAAAATTTCAACTTTTTTATTTTAATAGCTAGCTCAAATTTGATGACTCCAATCGATTCGCCTCGTTCTTCTGATGAAGAAAAAGTGATTTTTGTTGATCAGGGATGGTTATTAAAAAAGTTCATTCGATTTTTCAAAATTTCAACTTTTTTATTTTAATAGCTAGCTCAAATTTGATGACTCCAATCGATTCGTCTCGTTCTTCTGATGAAGAAAAAGTGCTTTTTGTTGATCAGGGAAGGTTATTAAAAAAGTTCATTCGATTTTTTCCATTTTAAAATTTTCTTTGCGAGCGCCTCACGCGGTTAATATTGACATTTGTTCTTTTGCGAATACTTTTTCTGAAGCGTCTTGACGAGATCTTTCGAATGACGTATAGAAATCCCGAATCGGACCGGTGGTTTTGTCAATAAATCATTTTGAATGCAATTTTTTAGCAAAAGAGAGAAGGGTCCCCCCTTTGGTAGTTTTTCAAAATTTCAACTTTTTTATTTTAATAGCTAGCTCAAATTTGATGACTCCAATCGATTCGTCTCGTTCTTCTGATGAAGAAAAAGTGCTTTTTGTTGATCAGGGATGGTTATTAAAAAAGTTCATTCGATTTTTCAAAATTTCAACTTTTTTATTTTAATAGCTAGCTCAAATTTGATGACTCCAATCGATTCGTCTCGTTCTTCTGATGAAGAAAAAGTGCTTTTTGTTGATCAGGGAAGGTTATTAAAAAAGTTCATTCGATTTTTTCCATTTTAAAATTTTCTTTGCGAGCGCCTCACGCGGTTAATATTGACATTTGTTCTTTTGCGAATACTTTTTCTGAAGCGTCTTGACGAGATCTTTCGAATGACGTATAGAAATCCCGAATCGGACCGGTGGTTTTGTCAATAAATCATTTTGAATGCAATTTTTTAGCAAAAGAGAGAAGGGTCCCCCCTTTGGTAGTTTTTCAAAATTTCAACTTTTTTATTTTAATAGCTAGCTCAAATTTGATGACTCCAATCGATTCGCCTCGTTCTTCTGATGAAGAAAAAGTGCTTTTTGTTGATCAGGGATGGTTATTAAAAAAGTTCATTCGATTTTTCAAAATTTCAACTTTTTTATTTTAATAGCTAGCTCAAATTTGATGACTCCAATCGATTCGTCTCGTTCTTCTGATGAAGAAAAAGTGCTTTTTGTTGATCAGGGAAGGTTATTAAAAAAGTTCATTCGATTTTTCAAAATTTCAACTTTTTTATTTTAATAGCTAGCTCAAATTTGATGACTCCAATCGATTCGCCTCGTTCTTCTGATGAAGAAAAAGTGCTTTTTGTTGATCAGGGATGGTTATTAAAAAAGTTCATTCGATTTTTCAAAATTTCAACTTTTTTATTTTAATAGCTAGCTCAAATTTGATGACTCCAATCGATTCGTCTCGTTCTTCTGATGAAGAAAAAGTGCTTTTTGTTGATCAGGGATGGTTATTAAAAAAGTTCATTCGATTTTTCAAAATTTCAACTTTTTTATTTTAATTGCTAGCTCAAATTTGATGACTCCAATCGATTCGTCTCGTTCTTCTGATGAAGAAAAAGTGCTTTTTGTTGATCAGGGATGGTTATTAAAAAAGTTCATTCGATTTTTCAAAATTTCAACTTTTTTATTTTAATAGCTAGCTCAAATTTGATGACTCCAATCGATTCGTCTCGTTCTTCTGATGAAGAAAAAGTGCTTTTTGTTGATCAGGGAAGGTTATTAAAAAAGTTCATTCGATTTTTTCCATTTTAAAATTTTCTTTGCGAGCGCCTCACGCGGTTAATATTGACATTTGTTCTTTTGCGAATACTTTTTCTGAAGCGTCTTGACGAGATCTTTCGAATGACGGATAGAAATCCCGAATCGGACCGGTGGTTTTGTCAATAAATAATTTTGAATGCATTTTTTTAGCAAAAGAGAGAAGGGTCCCCCCTTTGGTAGTTTTTCAAAATTTCAACTTTTTTATTTTAATAGCTAGCTCAAATTTGATGACTCCAATCGATTCGTCTCGTTCTTCTGATGAAGAAAAAGTGCTTTTTGTTGATCAGGGATGGTTATTAAAAAAGTTCATTCGATTTTTCAAAATTTCAACTTTTTTATTTTAATAGCTAGCTCAAATTTGATGACTCCAATCGATTCGTCTCGTTCTTCTGATGAAGAAAAAGTGCTTTTTGTTGATCAGGGATGGTTATTAAAAAAGTTCATTCGATTTTTCAAAATTTCAACTTTTTTATTTTAATAGCTAGCTCAAATTTGATGACTCCAATCGATTCGTCTCGTTCTTCTGATGAAGAAAAAGTGCTTTTTGTTGATCAGGGAAGGTTATTAAAAAAGTTCATTCGATTTTTTCCATTTTAAAATTTTCTTTGCGAGCGCCTCACGCGGTTAATATTGACATTTGTTCTTTTGCGAATACTTTTTCTGAAGCGTCTTGACGAGATCTTTCGAATGACGTATAGAAATCCCGAATCGGACCGGTGGTTTTGTCAATAAATCATTTTGAATGCAATTTTTTAGCAAAAGAGAGAAGGGTCCCCCCTTTGGTAGTTTTTCAAAATTTCAACTTTTTTATTTTAATAGCTAGCTCAAATTTGATGACTCCAATCGATTCGTCTCGTTCTTCTGATGAAGAAAAAGTGCTTTTTGTTGATCAGGGAAGGTTATTAAAAAAGTTCATTCGATTTTTCAAAATTTCAACTTTTTTATTTTAATAGCTAGCTCAAATTTGATGACTCCAATCGATTCGTCTCGTTCTTCTGATGAAGAAAAAGTGCTTTTTGTTGATCAGGGAAGGTTATTAAAAAAGTTCATTCGATTTTTTCCATTTTAAAATTTTCTTTGCGAGCGCCTCACGCGGTTAATATTGACATTTGTTCTTTTGCGAATACTTTTTCGGAAGCGTCTTGACGAGATCTTTCGAATGACGTATAGAAATCCCGAATCGGACCGGTGGTTTTGTCAATAAATCATTTTGAATGCAATTTTTTAGCAAAAGAGAGAAGGGTCCCCCCTTTGGTAGTTTTTCAAAATTTCAACTTTTTTATTTTAATAGCTAGCTCAAATTTGATGACTCCAATCGATTCGTCTCGTTCTTCTGATGAAGAAAAAGTGCTTTTTGTTGATCAGGGAAGGTTATTAAAAAAGTTCATTCGATTTTTTCCATTTTAAAATTTTCTTTGCGAGCGCCTCACGCGGTTAATATTGACATTTGTTCTTTTGCGAATACTTTTTCTGAAGCGTCTTGACGAGATCTTTCGAATGACGTATAGAAATCCCGAATCGGACCGGTGGTTTTGTCAATAAATCATTTTGAATGCAATTTTTTAGCAAAAGAGAGAAGGGTCCCCCCTTTCGTAGTTTTTCAAAATTTCAACTTTTTTATTTTAATAGCTAGCTCAAATTTGATGACTCCAATCGATTCGCCTCGTTCTTCTGATGAAGAAAAAGTGATTTTTGTTGATCAGGGATGGTTATTAAAAAAGTTCATTCGATTTTTCAAAATTTCAACTTTTTTATTTTAATAGCTAGCTCAAATTTGATGACTCCAATCGATTCGTCTCGTTCTTCTGATGAAGAAAAAGTGCTTTTTGTTGATCAGGGAAGGTTATTAAAAAAGTTCATTCGATTTTTTCCATTTTAAAATTTTCTTTGCGAGCGCCTCACGCGGTTAATATTGACATTTGTTCTTTTGCGAATACTTTTTCTGAAGCGTCTTGACGAGATCTTTCGAATGACGTATAGAAATCCCGAATCGGACCGGTGGTTTTGTCAATAAATCATTTTGAATGCAATTTTTTAGCAAAAGAGAGAAGGGTCCCCCCTTTGGTAGTTTTTCAAAATTTCAACTTTTTTATTTTAATAGCTAGCTCAAATTTGATGACTCCAATCGATTCGCCTCGTTCTTCTGATGAAGAAAAAGTGATTTTTGTTGATCAGGGATGGTTATTAAAAAAGTTCATTCGATTTTTCAAAATTTCAACTTTTTTATTTTAATAGCTAGCTCAAATTTGATGACTCCAATCGATTCGTCTCGTTCTTCTGATGAAGAAAAAGTGCTTTTTGTTGATCAGGGAAGGTTATTAAAAAAGTTCATTCGATTTTTTCCATTTTAAAATTTTCTTTGCGAGCGCCTCACGCGGTTAATATTGACATTTGTTCTTTTGCGAATACTTTTTCTGAAGCGTCTTGACGAGATCTTTCGAATGACGTATAGAAATCCCGAATCGGACCGGTGGTTTTGTCAATAAATCATTTTGAATGCAATTTTTTAGCAAAAGAGAGAAGGGTCCCCCCTTTGGTAGTTTTTCAAAATTTCAACTTTTTTATTTTAATAGCTAGCTCAAATTTGATGACTCCAATCGATTCGTCTCGTTCTTCTGATGAAGAAAAAGTGCTTTTTGTTGATCAGGGATGGTTATTAAAAAAGTTCATTCGATTTTTCAAAATTTCAACTTTTTTATTTTAATAGCTAGCTCAAATTTGATGACTCCAATCGATTCGTCTCGTTCTTCTGATGAAGAAAAAGTGCTTTTTGTTGATCAGGGAAGGTTATTAAAAAAGTTCATTCGATTTTTTCCATTTTAAAATTTTCTTTGCGAGCGCCTCACGCGGTTAATATTGACATTTGTTCTTTTGCGAATACTTTTTCTGAAGCGTCTTGACGAGATCTTTCGAATGACGTATAGAAATCCCGAATCGGACCGGTGGTTTTGTCAATAAATCATTTTGAATGCATTTTTTTAGCAAAAGAGAGAAGGGTCCCCCCTTTGGTAGTTTTTCAAAATTTCAACTTTTTTATTTTAATTTAATTTAATTTAATCAAATTTGATGACTCCAATCGATTCGTCTCGTTCTTCTGATGAAGAAAAAGTGCTTTTTGTTGATCAGGGATGGTTATTAAAAAAGTTCATTCGATTTTTCAAAATTTCAACTTTTTTATTTTAATAGCTAGCTCAAATTTGATGACTCCAATCGATTCGTCTCGTTCTTCTGATGAAGAAAAAGTGCTTTTTGTTGATCAGGGAAGGTTATTAAAAAAGTTCATTCGATTTTTTCCATTTTAAAATTTTCTTTGCGAGCGCCTCACGCGGTTAATATTGACATTTGTTCTTTTGCGAATACTTTTTCTGAAGCGTCTTGACGAGATCTTTCGAATGACGTATAGAAATCCCGAATCGGACCGGTGGTTTTGTCAATAAATCATTTTGAATGCAATTTTTTAGCAAAAGAGAGAAGGGTCCCCCCTTTGGTAGTTTTTCAAAATTTCAACTTTTTTATTTTAATAGCTAGCTCAAATTTGATGACTCCAATCGATTCGTCTCGTTCTTCTGATGAAGAAAAAGTGCTTTTTGTTGATCAGGGAAGGTTATTAAAAAAGTTCATTCGATTTTTTCCATTTTAAAATTTTCTTTGCGAGCGCCTCACGCGGTTAATATTGACATTTGTTCTTTTGCGAATACTTTTTCTGAAGCGTCTTGACGAGATCTTTCGAATGACGTATAGAAATCCCGAATCGGACCGGTGGTTTTGTCAATAAATCATTTTGAATGCATTTTTTTAGCAAAAGAGAGAAGGGTCCCCCCTTTGGTAGTTTTTCAAAATTTCAACTTTTTTATTTTAATAGCTAGCTCAAATTTGATGACTCCAATCGATTCGTCTCGTTCTTCTGATGAAGAAAAAGTGCTTTTTGATGATCAGGGATGGTTATTAAAAAAGTTCATTCGATTTTTTCAAAATTTCAACTTTTTTATTTTAATAGCTAGCTCAAATTTGATGACTCCAATCGATTCGTCTCGTTCTTCTGATGAAGAAAAAGTGCTTTTTGTTGATCAGGGAAGGTTATTAAAAAAGTTCATTCGATTTTTTCCATTTTAAAATTTTCTTTGCGAGCGCCTCACGCGGTTAATATTGACATTTGTTCTTTTGCGAATACTTTTTCTGAAGCGTCTTGACGAGATCTTTCGAATGACGTATAGAAATCCCGAATCGGACCGGTGGTTTTGTCAATAAATCATTTTGAATGCATTTTTTTAGCAAAAGAGAGAAGGGTCCCCCCTTTGGTAGTTTTTCAAAATTTCAACTTTTTTATTTTAATAGCTAGCTCAAATTTGATGACTCCAATCGATTCGTCTCGTTCTTCTGATGAAGAAAAAGTGCTTTTTGTTGATCAGGGAAGGTTATTAAAAAAGTTCATTCGATTTTTTCCATTTTAAAATTTTCTTTGCGAGCGCCTCACGCGGTTAATATTGACATTTGTTCTTTTGCGAATACTTTTTCTGAAGCGTCTTGACGAGATCTTTCGAATGACGGATAGAAATCCCGAATCGGACCGGTGGTTTTGTCAATAAATCATTTTGAATGCATTTTTTTAGCAAAAGAGAGAAGGGTCCCCCCTTTGGTAGTTTTTCAAAATTTCAACTTTTTTATTTTAATAGCTAGCTCAAATTTGATGACTCCAATCGATTCGTCTCGTTCTTCTGATGAAGAAAAAGTGCTTTTTGTTGATCAGGGATGGTTATTAAAAAAGTTCATTCGATTTTTCAAAATTTCAACTTTTTTATTTTAATAGCTAGCTCAAATTTGATGACTCCAATCGATTCGTCTCGTTCTTCTGATGAAGAAAAAGTGCTTTTTGTTGATCAGGGAAGGTTATTAAAAAAGTTCATTCGATTTTTTCCATTTTAAAATTTTCTTTGCGAGCGCCTCACGCGGTTAATATTGACATTTGTTCTTTTGCGAATACTTTTTCTGAAGCGTCTTGACGAGATCTTTCGAATGACGTATAGAAATCCCGAATCGGACCGGTGGTTTTGTCAATAAATCATTTTGAATGCAATTTTTTAGCAAAAGAGAGAAGGGTCCCCCCTTTGGTAGTTTTTCAAAATTTCAACTTTTTTATTTTAATAGCTAGCTCAAATTTGATGACTCCAATCGATTCGTCTCGTTCTTCTGATGAAGAAAAAGTGCTTTTTGATGATCAGGGATGGTTATTAAAAAAGTTCATTCGATTTTTCAAAATTTCAACTTTTTTATTTTAATAGCTAGCTCAAATTTGATGACTCCAATCGATTCGCCTCGTTCTTCTGATGAAGAAAAAGTGATTTTTGTTGATCAGGGATGGTTATTAAAAAAGTTCATTCGATTTTTCAAAATTTCAACTTTTTTATTTTAATAGCTAGCTCAAATTTGATGACTCCAATCGATTCGTCTCGTTCTTCTGATGAAGAAAAAGTGCTTTTTGTTAATCTGGGATGGTTATTAAAAAAGTTCATTCGATTTTTTCCATTTTAAAATTTTCTTTGCGAGCGCCTCACGCGGTTAATATTGACATTTGTTCTTTTGCGAATACTTTTTCTGAAGCGTCTTGACGAGATCTTTCGAATGACGTATAGAAATCCCGAATCGGACCGGTGGTTTTGTCAATAAATCATTTTGAATGCAATTTTTTAGCAAAAGAGAGAAGGGTCCCCCCTTTGGTAGTTTTTCAAAATTTCAACTTTTTTATTTTAATAGCTAGCTCAAATTTGATGACTCCAATCGATTCGTCTCGTTCTTCTGATGAAGAAAAAGTGCTTTTTGATGATCAGGGATGGTTATTAAAAAAGTTCATTCGATTTTTTCCATTTTAAAATTTTCTTTGCGAGCGCCTCACGCGGTTAATATTGACAGTTGTTCTTTTGCGAATACTTTTTCTGAAGCGTCTTGACGAGATCTTTCGAATGACGTATAGAAATCCCGAATCGGACCGGTGGTTTTGTCAATAAATCATTTTGAATGCAGGGTCCCCCCTTTGGTAGTTTTTCAAAATTTCAACTTTTTTATTTTAATAGCTAGCTCAAATTTGATGACTCCAATCGATTCGTCTCGTTCTTCTGATGAAGAAAAAGTGATTTTTGTTGATCAGAGATGGTTATTAAAAAAGTTCATTCGATTTTTCAAAATTTCAACTTTTTTATTTTAATAGCTAGCTCAAATTTGATGACTCCAATCGATTCGTCTCGTTCTTCTGATGAAGAAAAAGTGCTTTTTGTTAATTTAAGTTCATTCGATTTTTTCCATTTTAAAATTTTCTTTGCGAGCGCCTCACGCGGTTAATATTGACATTTGTTCTTTTGCGAATACTTTTTCTGAAGCGTCTTGACGAGATCTTTCGAATGACGTATAGAAATCCCGAATCGGACCGGTGGTTTTGTCAATAAATCATTTTGAATGCAATTTTTTAGCAAAAGAGAGAAGGGTCCCCCCTTTGGTAGTTTTTCAAAATTTCAACTTTTTTATTTTAATAGCTAGCTCAAATTTGATGACTCCAATCGATTCGTCTCGTTCTTCTGATGAAGAAAAAGTGATTTTTGTTGATCAGGGATGGTTATTAAAAAAGTTCATTCGATTTTTTCCATTTTAAAATTTTCTTTGCGAGCGCCTCACGCGGTTAATATTGACATTTGTTCTTTTGCGAATACTTTTTCTGAAGCGTCTTGACGAGATCTTTCGAATGACGTATAGAAATCCCGAATCGGACCGGTGGTTTTGTCAATAAATCATTTTGAATGCAATTTTTTAGCAAAAGAGAGAAGGGTCCCCCCTTTGGTAGTTTTTCAAAATTTCAACTTTTTTATTTTAATAGCTAGCTCAAATTTGATGACTCCAATCGATTCGTCTCGTTCTTCTGATGAAGAAAAAGTGCTTTTTGATGATCAGGGATGGTTATTAAAAAAGTTCATTCGATTTTTCAAAATTTCAACTTTTTTATTTTAATAGCTAGCTCAAATTTGATGACTCCAATCGATTCGTCTCGTTCTTCTGATGAAGAAAAAGTGATTTTTGTTGATCAGGGATGGTTATTAAAAAAGTTCATTCGATTTTTTCCATTTTAAAATTTTCTTTGCGAGCGCCTCACGCGGTTAATATTGACATTTGTTCTTTTGCGAATACTTTTTCTGAAGCGTCTTGACGAGATCTTTCGAATGACGTATAGAAATCCCGAATCGGACCGGTGGTTTTGTCAATAAATCATTTTGAATGCAATTTTTTAGCAAAAGAGAGAAGGGTCCCCCCTTTGGTAGTTTTTCAAAATTTCAACTTTTTTATTTTAATAGCTAGCTCAAATTTGATGACTCCAATCGATTCGTCTCGTTCTTCTGATGAAGAAAAAGTGATTTTTGTTGATCAGGGATGGTTATTAAAAAAGTTCATTCGATTTTTTCCATTTTAAAATTTTCTTTGCGAGCGCCTCACGCGGTTAATATTGACATTTGTTCTTTTGCGAATACTTTTTCTGAAGCGTCTTGACGAGATCTTTCGAATGACGTATAGAAATCCCGAATCGGACCGGTGGTTTTGTCAATAAATCATTTTGAATGCAATTTTTTAGCAAAAGAGAGAAGGGTCCCCCCTTTGGTAGTTTTTCAAAATTTCAACTTTTTTATTTTAATAGCTAGCTCAAATTTGATGACTCCAATCGATTCGTCTCGTTCTTCTGATGAAGAAAAAGTGATTTTTGTTGATCAGGGATGGTTATTAAAAAAGTTCATTCGATTTTTTCCATTTTAAAATTTTCTTTGCGAGCGCCTCACGCGGTTAATATTGACATTTGTTCTTTTGCGAATACTTTTTCTGAAGCGTCTTGACGAGATCTTTCGAATGACGTATAGAAATCCCGAATCGGACCGGTGGTTTTGTCAATAAATCATTTTGAATGCAATTTTTTAGCAAAAGAGAGAAGGGTCCCCCCTTTGGTAGTTTTTCAAAATTTCAACTTTTTTATTTTAATAGCTAGCTGAAATTTGATAACTCCAATCGATTTGTCTCGTTCTTCTGATGAAGAAAAAGTGCTTTTTGTTGATCAGGGATGGTTATTAAAAAAGTTCATTCGATTTTTTCCATTTTAAAATTTTCTTTGCGAGCGCCTCACGCGGTTAATATTGACAGTTGTTCTTTTGCGAATACTTTTTCTGAAGCGTCTTGACGAGATCTTTCGAATGACGTATAGAAATCCCGAATCGGACCGGTGGTTTTGTCAATAAATCATTTTGAATGCAGGGTCCCCCCTTTGGTAGTTTTTCAAAATTTCAACTTTTTTATTTTAATAGCTAGCTCAAATTTGATGACTCCAATCGATTCGTCTCGTTCTTCTGATGAAGAAAAAGTGATTTTTGTTGATCAGAGATGGTTATTAAAAAAGTTCATTCGATTTTTCAAAATTTCAACTTTTTTATTTTAATAGCTAGCTCAAATTTGGTGACTCCAATCGATTCGTCTCGTTCTTCTGATGAAGAAAAAGTGCTTTTTGTTAATCTGGGATGGTTATTAAAAAAGTTCATTCGATTTTTTCCATTTTAAAATTTTCTTTGCGAGCGCCTCACGCGGTTAATATTGACATTTGTTCTTTTGCGAATACTTTTTCTGAAGCGTCTTGACGAGATCTTTCGAATGACGTATAGAAATCCCGAATCGGACCGGTGGTTTTGTCAATAAATCATTTTGAATGCAATTTTTTAGCAAAAGAGAGAAGGGTCCCCCCTTTGGTAGTTTTTCAAAATTTCAACTTTTTTATTTTAATAGCTAGCTCAAATTTGATGACTCCAATCGATTCGTCTCGTTCTTCTGATGAAGAAAAAGTGCTTTTTGTTGATCAGGGAAGGTTATTAAAAAAGTTCATTCGATTTTTTCCATTTTAAAATTTTCTTTGCGAGCGCCTCACGCGGTAAATATTGACATTTGTTCTTTTGCGAATACTTTTTCTGAAGCGTCTTGACGAGATCTTTCGAATGACGTATAGAAATCCCGAATCGGACCGGTGGTTTTGTCAATAAATCATTTTGAATGCAATTTTTTAGAAAAAGAGAGAAGGGTCCCCCCTTTGGTAGTTTTTCAAAATTTCAACTTTTTTATTTTAATAGCTAGCTCAAATTTGATGACTCCAATCGATTCGTCTCGTTCTTCTGATGAAGAAAAAGTGCTTTTTGTTGATCAGGGAAGGTTATTAAAAAAGTTCATTCGATTTTTTCCATTTTAAAATTTTCTTTGCGAGCGCCTCACGCGGTTAATATTGACATTTGTTCTTTTGCGAATACTTTTTCTGAAGCGTCTTGACGAGATCTTTCGAATGACGGATAGAAATCCCGAATCGGACCGGTGGTTTTGTCAATAAATCATTTTGAATGCATTTTTTTAGCAAAAGAGAGAAGGGTCCCCCCTTTGGTAGTTTTTCAAAATTTCAACTTTTTTATTTTAATAGCTAGCTCAAATTTGATGACTCCAATCGATTCGTCTCGTTCTTCTGATGAAGAAAAAGTGCTTTTTGTTAATCTGGGATGGTTATTAAAAAAGTTCATTCGATTTTTTCCATTTTAAAATTTTCTTTGCGAGCGCCTCACGCGGTTAATATTGACATTTGTTCTTTTGCGAATACTTTTTCTGAAGCGTCTTGACGAGATCTTTCGAATGACGTATAGAAATCCCGAATCGGACCGGTGGTTTTGTCAATAAATCATTTTGAATGCAATTTTTTAGCAAAAGAGAGAAGGGTCCCCCCTTTGGTAGTTTTTCAAAATTTCAACTTTTTTATTTTAATAGCTAGCTCAAATTTGATGACTCCAATCGATTCGTCTCGTTCTTCTGATGAAGAAAAAGTGCTTTTTGATGATCAGGGATGGTTATTAAAAAAGTTCATTCGATTTTTCAAAATTTCAACTTTTTTATTTTAATAGCTAGCTCAAATTTGATGACTCCAATCGATTCGTCTCGTTCTTCTGATGAAGAAAAAGTGATTTTTGTTGATCAGGGATGGTTATTAAAAAAGTTCATTCGATTTTTTCCATTTTAAAATTTTCTTTGCGAGCGCCTCACGCGGTTAATATTGACATTTGTTCTTTTGCGAATACTTTTTCTGAAGCGTCTTGACGAGATCTTTCGAATGACGTATAGAAATCCCGAATCGGACCGGTGGTTTTGTCAATAAATCATTTTGAATGCAATTTTTTAGCAAAAGAGAGAAGGGTCCCCCCTTTGGTAGTTTTTCAAAATTTCAACTTTTTTATTTTAATAGCTAGCTGAAATTTGATAACTCCAATCGATTTGTCTCGTTCTTCTGATGAAGAAAAAGTGCTTTTTGTTGATCAGGGATGGTTATTAAAAAAGTTCATTCGATTTTTTCCATTTTAAAATTTTCTTTGCGAGCGCCTCACGCGGTTAATATTGACAGTTGTTCTTTTGCGAATACTTTTTCTGAAGCGTCTTGACGAGATCTTTCGAATGACGTATAGAAATCCCGAATCGGACCGGTGGTTTTGTCAATAAATCATTTTGAATGCAGGGTCCCCCCTTTGGTAGTTTTTCAAAATTTCAACTTTTTTATTTTAATAGCTAGCTCAAATTTGATGACTCCAATCGATTCGTCTCGTTCTTCTGATGAAGAAAAAGTGATTTTTGTTGATCAGAGATGGTTATTAAAAAAGTTCATTCGATTTTTCAAAATTTCAACTTTTTTATTTTAATAGCTAGCTCAAATTTGGTGACTCCAATCGATTCGTCTCGTTCTTCTGATGAAGAAAAAGTGCTTTTTGTTAATCTGGGATGGTTATTAAAAAAGTTCATTCGATTTTTTCCATTTTAAAATTTTCTTTGCGAGCGCCTCACGCGGTTAATATTGACATTTGTTCTTTTGCGAATACTTTTTCTGAAGCGTCTTGACGAGATCTTTCGAATGACGTATAGAAATCCCGAATCGGACCGGTGGTTTTGTCAATAAATCATTTTGAATGCAATTTTTTAGCAAAAGAGAGAAGGGTCCCCCCTTTGGTAGTTTTTCAAAATTTCAACTTTTTTATTTTAATAGCTAGCTGAAATTTGATAACTCCAATCGATTTGTCTCGTTCTTCTGATGAAGAAAAAGTGCTTTTTGTTGATCAGGGATGGTTATTAAAAAAGTTCATTCGATTTTTTCCATTTTAAAATTTTCTTTGCGAGCGCCTCACGCGGTTAATATTGACAGTTGTTCTTTTGCGAATACTTTTTCTGAAGCGTCTTGACGAGATCTTTCGAATGACGTATAGAAATCCCGAATCGGACCGGTGGTTTTGTCAATAAATCATTTTGAATGCAGGGTCCCCCCTTTGGTAGTTTTTCAAAATTTCAACTTTTTTATTTTAATAGCTAGCTCAAATTTGATGACTCCAATCGATTCGTCTCGTTCTTCTGATGAAGAAAAAGTGATTTTTGTTGATCAGAGATGGTTATTAAAAAAGTTCATTCGATTTTTCAAAATTTCAACTTTTTTATTTTAATAGCTAGCTCAAATTTGGTGACTCCAATCGATTCGTCTCGTTCTTCTGATGAAGAAAAAGTGCTTTTTGTTAATCTGGGATGGTTATTAAAAAAGTTCATTCGATTTTTTCCATTTTAAAATTTTCTTTGCGAGCGCCTCACGCGGTTAATATTGACATTTGTTCTTTTGCGAATACTTTTTCTGAAGCGTCTTGACGAGATCTTTCGAATGACGTATAGAAATCCCGAATCGGACCGGTGGTTTTGTCAATAAATCATTTTGAATGCAATTTTTTAGCAAAAGAGAGAAGGGTCCCCCCTTTGGTAGTTTTTCAAAATTTCAACTTTTTTATTTTAATAGCTAGCTCAAATTTGATGACTCCAATCGATTCGTCTCGTTCTTCTGATGAAGAAAAAGTGATTTTTGTTGATCAGGGATGGTTATTAAAAAAGTTCATTCGATTTTTCAAAATTTCAACTTTTTTATTTTAATAGCTAGCTCAAATTTGATGACTCCAATCGATTCGTCTCGTTCTTCTGATGAAGAAAAAGTGCTTTTTGTTGATCAGGGAAGGTTATTAAAAAAGTTCATTCGATTTTTTCCATTTTAAAATTTTCTTTGCGAGCGCCTCACGCGGTTAATATTGACATTTGTTCTTTTGCGAATACTTTTTCTGAAGCGTCTTGACGAGATCTTTCGAATGACGTATAGAAATCCCGAATCGGACCGGTGGTTTTGTCAATAAATCATTTTGAATGCAATTTTTTAGCAAAAGAGAGAAGGGTCCCCCCTTTGGTAGTTTTTCAAAATTTCAACTTTTTTATTTTAATAGCTAGCTCAAATTTGATGACTCCAATCGATTCGTCTCGTTCTTCTGATGAAGAAAAAGTGATTTTTGTTGATCAGGGATGGTTATTAAAAAAGTTTATTCGATTTTTCGAGCGCCTCGCGCGGTTAAACTTGTGGTACACCAAAGAATGCGGAATTTTAAGACATACAACCCCCTTAAAATATTACTTACCTCTTTTCGTTCATCGTCGCAATTTAATGCTTAATTCATTTAAATCAACACCAAATACAATGACGGGTAGACCGATTAGATGTTTATTTCTTTTGAAAAAAACTGATAAAATCACCAACAAATGTTGGCTGTAAAAGTTCCTGTGCAAGAAACGAGAAAAAAAGTACACATTTTTAGATTTAAAAAAAATATATCAATCACCAGAAGCACCAATTTTATTGTAGTTACAAACAGTTTAAATTGTTTACACCGTTACAAACATGCAAGTTAGAATAAATCCAAAGAAATGTAACAAATTATAACTTAAAATGTGATCTGGAAAGCTTTGCCATTTCTGTGTAAATTTAAAATTCATATAGAATCGGACCTATAATTGATCCTTGGAGAACACCCACAATTCGTTGTATTGTAAGTCCTCAGGAATTTCTGCGAGTGTTCTTTTGGCCCTACAAATATTTTCTATGCATGGGTTTCAAAGACCGCTCGCCCCTAAATCTCCCCAAGCATCCAGTGACGGCTCGCGGGGTGACTCATGGTATGGCCGAGGTAGCAGAGGTAGTAGTCACCATGTGAACCGTCATTGTCAGCATCTATTGTTTTAACTTTTGTTCATCAAGCATTTAGCAATAAAATATAGCATCCATTAATATCACAATGAATGATTACAAGTTGTTTCCGTATCATTAAGAATCTCGTATATCCACTTATGACAGTTCTAATGACACTTGTTTGTTTCACGTTATTAATTTTCCCGTATCCATCGTCTTTTCGCCGATCGCAGGAGGATTTTCCGCCGCTTGCAGAGATTAATAACACGTCGATCCGTCGTCGTCTGGAGGCCTCGCCGAACCGCCTCCACCCGCGCCCCCCGGTCGCGGCCGGCAATCAATAACACGTCGAACGCGTGTATTTTGTGTGTGTTTAGCATGGGAATACATTCGTCATAAGTGTCGGACCCTCGCGCAAACATTTCCCCGTCACAAACAGCCCCCCTGTATGTACAAACACCAAGCGAAACACACACGTGAAGCAGAATTATATTGCTGGAAACTCTGAAAAGCCGTCCGGGCAAAAACAAATGCCGTACCTGTGGAAAAAAAATTCTACCGTTACAAACATGCAAGTTAGAATAATTCCGGAGCAATGCAGCAAATTATAAATGATCGTATTCTGCGTAAATTTAAAAACATATAAAATCGGACCTATAATCGATCCTTGTGGAACACCCGTAATTCATTGTAGTGACCTCTTGAAAACAAAATCACTCAAAATTTCAACTGCAGACCAAGAAAATTACGTTCGGCGTTTGAAAAAATTGTACAAAAGTTATCTTTGCAGGAATTTGTCACACCGCAATTGTTAAAAATTCAACTAAAGTTGGCTTCAAAATTTTAAAATATGTCTATAGAAACATCTCATTAAAACATATAAGGATTATTATTATTAAATGATAAAGACTAGATGTACAATCTTTCGTTTTGGCGTCGGTGTGTACATAATGTGCGGAACGTGAGTGTGTGGTTTGCTGATTTATGCCCGGAGGAGGCGGCCGAACGCGCCCCCCACGTAATCCTTATCTCTGCCTCGCCACTTGCATGTTGTAAACCACGGCTGACTCATGTGTTACACAATCGAGCCATCGAGGAACACACACGGTACGTGAAAGGCCCATGACTGACTGAAAAAAGTTAATTGCGGGAGTTTCTGAGAGGTCGCGAAATCGATACACGGGGAATTCCCAATAACTACATCCACACACAAATAAATTACTTACGAAAACTAAAAATAGATGGTTTACATTCATATTATCACTATATTTACTATATACAAACATACTTTCCTAAACGAGAGATCGCGTCATGGATCCTTGGGGAACTTTACTTTAAATATGTCTCCATTAAATTTTATTATATTTACCTCGAAGGCGATGGTGAGGGCGGCCTTCTCCTGTCTCAGTTGTTCGGCCTGCTTTTTATAGACGAGCATCGAGCGGACGGTCTCTTCCATTCTGCAACAGAAAAAGGGGTGAAAACGGGGGGAATATTAGTGGGCGATTAATCAGGTCGATCCATTCCTTCTTTTCATTCTTCCGTTGTACGGACGTGCGAGGGGATGGAGAAAAACGGGAACGGTTTTACGAGGTCCAATAAGCAGGGTCGTGTTTTCGTGGATGGATGGTGCGGAAGTGGAGGAAAAGGACATTCCGGTGGATGTAAGGACGGTGGGACCCCGAGGGCTTAATTGAAACTGGCACAAACGCCTCTCGGCGGATGGAAGGGCGGCGGAGAGAACGACGACGGGACGCGATCGATGGACGTTGTAAAGCTTCAGCACGCTCATATTGAGAGACACATAGAGATGTAGACTGGGGGGACAATGTGAGAGGTGGAATGGGGAGCTTTTGTATAAACGGAGGTTTAAACGGGTAGGTTTTATTGCACTTTCTCTGCCGATGTAATGAAAATTTATGTGGCGACAAACGTTGTTGGAAATTTATCTCTTATTCCTCTTTATCTTCCATCAACTTTCTTAATAATCATCATAACCCTTTATATAATACCATTTTTTTCATCAGAAGAACGAGATAAAACGATTGCCGTTAAAAAATTTCATCCAGAGAAAATTGCAAAAAAGTTAGCCAGTCACCATGAGATTTTTTGAAAAAAGTCGATTTTTTCACACTTTGAACGGCTGTAGCGGCCGAACGAAGAATCCAATTTGAACGCGGATTGCAAATCTGTGTTCCTCGTGTGTCAATTAGTCGGATTTGATTAAAATTGAGGATTTTTAATTTTTGACAAAAACCCGAAATTTTATCCAAGGGTCCCCCCTTCTTACTTTTTATCAAAAATTGCACTAAAAATGATTTCCTGAAGAAACCACTGGTTGGATCCGGGGTTTCTTGACGTCACTCGAAAGATCGCTTCAAGACGCTTCAGAAAATGTTTTTTCGGAGGAACAAATGTCAATTTTAAGGCCGTGACGCGTCAGAGAAAAAACTCGAAAATGGAAAAAATCGAAAAAATCAACTTTCTTAATAATCATCGTAGACGCTTGTGTTTTACCTGTTTTTTCATCAGAAGAACGAGATAAAACGATTGCCGTTAAAAAATTTCATCCAGAGAAAATTGCAAAAAAGTTAGCCAGTCACCATGAGATTTTTTGAAAAAAGTCGATTTTTTCACACTTTGAACGGCTGTAGCGGCCGAACGAAGAATCCAATTTGAACGCGGATTGAAAATCTGTGTTCCTCGTGTGTCAATTAGTCGGATTTTATTAAAATTGGGGATTTTTAATTTTTGACAAAAACCCGAAATTTTATCCAAGGGTCCCCCCTTCTTACTTTTTATCAAAAATTGCACTAAAAATGATTTCCTGAAGAAACCACTGGTTGGATCCGGGGTTTCTTGACGTCACTCGAAAGATCGCTTCAAGACGCTTCAGAAAATGTACTTTCGCAGGAACAAATGTCAATTTTAAGGCCGTGACGCGTCAGAGAAAAAACTCGAAAATGGAAAAAATCGAAAAAATCAACTTTCTTAATAATCATCGTAGACGCTTGTGTTTTACCTGTTTTTTCATCAGAAGAACGAGATAAAACGATTGCCGTTAAAAAATTTCATCCAGAGAAAATTGCAAAAAAGTTAGCCAGTCACCATGAGATTTTTTGAAAAAAGTCGATTTTTTCACACTTTGAACGGCTGTAGCGGCCGAACGAAGAATCCAATTTGAACGCGGATTGAAAATCTGTGTTCCTCGTGTGTCAATTAGTCGGATTTGATTAAAATTGGGGATTTTTTATTTTTGACAAAAACCCGAAATTTTATCCAAGGGTCCCCCCTTCTTACTTTTTATCAAAAATTGCATTAAAAATGATTTCCTGAAGAAACCACTGGTTGGATCCGGGGTTTCTTGACGTCACTCGAAAGATCGCTTCAAGACGCTTCAGAAAATGTACTTTCGCAGGAACAAATGTCAATTTTAAGGCCGTGACGCGTCAGAGAAAAAACTCGAAAATGGAAAAAATCGAAAAAATCAACTTTCTTAATAATCATCGTAGACGCTTGTGTTTTACCTGTTTTTTCATCAGAAGAACGAGATAAAACGATTGCCGTTAAAAAATTTCATCCAGAGAAAATTGCAAAAAAGTTAGCCAGTCACCATGAGATTTTTTGAAAAAAGTCGATTTTTTCACACTTTGAACGGCTGTAGCGGCCGAACGAAGAATCCAATTTGAACGCGGATTGAAAATCTGTGTTCCTCGTGTGTCAATTAGTCGGATTTGATTAAAATTGGGGATTTTTTATTTTTGACAAAAACCCGAAATTTTATCCAAGGGTCCCCCCTTCTTACTTTTTATCAAAAATTGCATTAAAAATGATTTCCTGAAGAAACCACTGGTTGGATCCGGGGTTTCTTGACGTCACTCGAAAGATCGCTTCAAGACGCTTCAGAAAATGTACTTTCGCAGGAACAAATGTCAATTTTAAGGCCGTGACGAGTCAGCAAAAAAATTCGAAAATGGAAAAAATCGAAAAAATCAACTTTCTTAATAATCATCGTAGACGCTTGTGTTTTACCTGTTTTTTCATCAGAAGAACGAGATAAAACGATTGCCGTTAAAAAATTTCATCCAGAGAAAATTGCAAAAAAGTTAGCCAGTCACCATGAGATTTTTTGAAAAAAGTCGATTTTTTCACACTTTGAACGGCTGTAGCGGCCGAACGAAGAATCCAATTTGAACGCGGATTGAAAATCTGTGTTCCTCGTGTGTCAATTAGTCGGATTTTATTAAAATTGGGGATTTTTAATTTTTGACAAAAACCCGAAATTTTATCCAAGGGTCCCCCCTTCTTACTTTTTATCAAAAATTGCACTAAAAATGATTTCCTGAAGAAACCACTGGTTGGATCCGGGGTTTCTTGACGTCACTCGAAAGATCGCTTCAAGACGCTTCAGAAAATGTACTTTCGCAACAACAAATGTCAATTTTAAGGCCGTGACGAGTCAGCAAAAAAATTCGAAAATGGAAAAAATCGAAAAAATCAACTTTCTTAATAATCATCGTAGACGCTTGTGTTTTACCTGTTTTTTCATCAGAAGAACGAGATAAAACGATTGCCGTTAAAAAATTTCATCCAGAGAAAATTGCAAAAAAGTTAGCCAGTCACCATGAGATTTTTTGAAAAAAGTCGATTTTTTCACACTTTGAACGGCTGTAGCGGCCGAACGAAGAATCCAATTTGAACGCGGATTGCAAATCTGTGTTCCTCGTCTGTCAATTAGTCGGATTTGATTAAAATTGGGGATTTTTTATTTTTGACAAAAACCCGAAATTTTATCCAAGGGTCCCCCCTTCTTACTTTTTATCAAAAATTGCACTAAAAATGATTTCCTGAAGAAACCACTGGTTGGATCCGGGGTTTCTTGACGTCACTCGAAAGATCGCTTCAAGACGCTTCAGAAAATGTTTTTTCGCAGGAACAAATGTCAATTTTAAGGCCGTGACGCGTCAGAGAAAAAACTCGAAAATGGAAAAAATCGAAAAAATCAACTTTCTTAATAATCATCGTAGACGCTTGTGTTTTACCTGTTTTTTCATCAGAAGAACGAGATAAAACGATTGCCGTTAAAAAATTTCATCCAGAGAAAATTGCAAAAAAGTTAGCCAGTCACCATGAGATTTTTTGAAAAAAGTCGATTTTTTCACACTTTGAACGGCTGTAGCGGCCGAACGAAGAATCCAATTTGAACGCGGATTGAAAATCTGTGTTCCTCGTGTGTCAATTAGTCGGATTTGATTAAAATTGGGGATTTTTAATTTTTGACAAAAACCCGAAATTTTATCCAAGGGTCCCCCCTTCTTACTTTTTATCAAAAATTGCACTAAAAATGATTTCCTGAAGAAACCACTGGTTGGATCCGGGGTTTCTTGACGTCACTCGAAAGATCGCTTCAAGACGCTTCAGAAAATGTTTTTTCGCAGGAACAAATGTCAATTTTAAGGCCGTGACGCGTCAGAGAAAAAACTCGAAAATGGAAAAAATCGAAAAAATCAACTTTCTTAATAATCATCGTAGACGCTTGTGTTTTACCTGTTTTTTCATCAGAAGAACGAGATAAAACGATTGCCGTTAAAAAATTTCATCCAGAGAAAATTGCAAAAAAGTTAGCCAGTCACCATGAGATTTTTTGAAAAAAGTCGATTTTTTCACACTTTGAACGGCTGTAGCGGCCGAACGAAGAATCCAATTTGAACGCGGATTGAAAATCTGTGTTCCTCGTCTGTCAATTAGTCGGATTTGATTAAAATTGGGGATTTTTTATTTTTGACAAAAACCCGAAATTTTATCCAAGGGTCCCCCCTTCTTACTTTTTATCAAAAATTGCACTAAAAATGATTTCCTGAAGAAACCACTGGTTGGATCCGGGGTTTCTTGACGTCACTCGAAAGATCGCTTCAAGACGCTTCAGAAAATGTACTTTCGCAGGAACAAATGTCAATTTTAAGGCCGTGACGCGTCAGAGAAAAAACTCGAAAATGGAAAAAATCGAAAAAATCAACTTTCTTAATAATCATCGTAGACGCTTGTGTTTTACCTGTTTTTTCATCAGAAGAACGAGATAAAACGATTGCCGTTAAAAAATTTCATCCAGAGAAAATTGCAAAAAAGTTAGCCAGTCACCATGAGATTTTTTGAAAAAAGTCGATTTTTTCACACTTTGAACGGCTGTAGCGGCCGAACGAAGAATCCAATTTGAACGCGGATTGAAAATCTGTGTTCCTCGTGTGTCAATTAGTCGGATTTGATTAAAATTGGGGATTTTTAATTTTTGACAAAAACCCGAAATTTTATCCAAGGGTCCCCCCTTCTTACTTTTTATCAAAAATTGCACTAAAAATGATTTCCTGAAGAAACCACTGGTTGGATCCGGGGTTTCTTGACGTCACTCGAAAGATCGCTTCAAGACGCTTCAGAAAATGTTTTTTCGCAGGAACAAATGTCAATTTTAAGGCCGTGACGCGTCAGAGAAAAAACTCGAAAATGGAAAAAATCGAAAAAATCAACTTTCTTAATAATCATCGTAGACGCTTGTGTTTTACCTGTTTTTTCATCAGAAGAACGAGATAAAACGATTGCCGTTAAAAAATTTCATCCAGAGAAAATTGCAAAAAAGTTAGCCAGTCACCATGAGATTTTTTGAAAAAAGTCGATTTTTTCACACTTTGAACGGCTGTAGCGGCCGAACGAAGAATCCAATTTGAACGCGGATTGAAAATCTGTGTTCCTCGTGTGTCAATTAGTCGGATTTGATTAAAATTGGGGATTTTTAATTTTTGACAAAAACCCGAAATTTTATCCAAGGGTCCCCCCTTCTTACTTTTTATCAAAAATTGCACTAAAAACGATTTCCTGAAGAAACCACTGGTTGGATCCGGGGTTTCTTGACGTCACTCGAAAGATCGCTTCAAGACGCTTCAGAAAATGTTTTTTCGCAGGAACAAATGTCAATTTTAAGGCCGTGACGCGTCAGAGAAAAAACTCGAAAATGGAAAAAATCGAAAAAATCAACTTTCTTAATAATCATCGTAGACGCTTGTGTTTTACCTGTTTTTTCATCAGAAGAACGAGATAAAACGATTGCCGTTAAAAAATTTCATCCAGAGAAAATTGCAAAAAAGTTAGCCAGTCACCATGAGATTTTTTGAAAAAAGTCGATTTTTTCACACTTTGAACGGCTGTAGCGGCCGAACGAAGAATCCAATTTGAACGCGGATTGAAAATCTGTGTTCCTCGTGTGTCAATTAGTCGGATTTGATTAAAATTGGGGATTTTTAATTTTTGACAAAAACCCGAAATTTTATCCAAGGGTCCCCCCTTCTTACTTTTTATCAAAAATTGCACTAAAAATGATTTCCTGAAGAAACCACTGGTTGGATCCGGGGTTTCTTGACGTCACTCGAAAGATCGCTTCAAGACGCTTCAGAAAATGTACTTTCGCAACAACAAATGTCAATTTTAAGGCCGTGACGAGTCAGCAAAAAAATTCGAAAATGGAAAAAATCGAAAAAATCAACTTTCTTAATAATCATCGTAGACGCTTGTGTTTTACCTGTTTTTTCATCAGAAGAACGAGATAAAACGATTGCCGTTAAAAAATTTCATCCAGAGAAAATTGCAAAAAAGTTAGCCAGTCACCATGAGATTTTTTGAAAAAAGTCGATTTTTTCACACTTTGAACGGCTGTAGCGGCCGAACGAAGAATCCAATTTGAACGCGGATTGAAAATCTGTGTTCCTCGTGTGTCAATTAGTCGGATTTGATTAAAATTGGGGATTTTTAATTTTTGACAAAAACCCGAAATTTTATCCAAGGGTCCCCCCTTCTTACTTTTTATCAAAAATTGCACTAAAAATGATTTCCTGAAGAAACCACTGGTTGGATCCGGGGTTTCTTGACGTCACTCGAAAGATCGCTTCAAGACGCTTCAGAAAATGTACTTTCGCAACAACAAATGTCAATTTTAAGGCCGTGACGAGTCAGCAAAAAAATTCGAAAATGGAAAAAATCGAAAAAATCAACTTTCTTAATAATCATCGTAGACGCTTGTGTTTTACCTGTTTTTTCATCAGAAGAACGAGATA
Organism: Ocypus olens; assembly: GCA_910593695.2. Taxonomy (NCBI): domain Eukaryota; kingdom Metazoa; phylum Arthropoda; class Insecta; order Coleoptera; family Staphylinidae; genus Ocypus; species Ocypus olens. The sequence continues at coordinate 59,244,679 of OU343053.1, forward strand.
AAACGATTGCCGTTAAAAAATTTCATCCAGAGAAAATTGCAAAAAAGTTAGCCAGTCACCATGAGATTTTTTGAAAAAAGTCGATTTTTTCACACTTTGAACGGCTGTAGCGGCCGAACGAAGAATCCAATTTGAACGCGGATTGAAAATCTGTGTTCCTCGTGTGTCAATTAGTCGGATTTGATTAAAATTGGGGATTTTTAATTTTTGACAAAAACCCGAAATTTTATCCAAGGGTCCCCCCTTCTTACTTTTTATCAAAAATTGCACTAAAAACGATTTCCTGAAGAAACCACTGGTTGGATCCGGGGTTTCTTGACGTCACTCGAAAGATCGCTTCAAGACGCTTCAGAAAATGTTTTTTCGCAGGAACAAATGTCAATTTTAAGGCCGTGACGCGTCAGAGAAAAAACTCGAAAATGGAAAAAATCGAAAAAATCAACTTTCTTAATAATCATCGTAGACGCTTGTGTTTTACCTGTTTTTTCATCAGAAGAACGAGATAAAACGATTGCCGTTAAAAAATTTCATCCAGAGAAAATTGCAAAAAAGTTAGCCAGTCACCATGAGATTTTTTGAAAAAAGTCGATTTTTTCACACTTTGAACGGCTGTAGCGGCCGAACGAAGAATCCAATTTGAACGCGGATTGAAAATCTGTGTTCCTCGTGTGTCAATTAGTCGGATTTGATTAAAATTGGGGATTTTTAATTTTTGACAAAAACCCGAAATTTTATCCAAGGGTCCCCCCTTCTTACTTTTTATCAAAAATTGCACTAAAAATGATTTCCTGAAGAAACCACTGGTTGGATCCGGGGTTTCTTGACGTCACTCGAAAGATCGCTTCAAGACGCTTCAGAAAATGTTTTTTCGCAGGAACAAATGTCAATTTTAAGGCCGTGACGCGTCAGAGAAAAAACTCGAAAATGGAAAAAATCGAAAAAATCAACTTTCTTAATAATCATCGTAGACGCTTGTGTTTTACCTGTTTTTTCATCAGAAGAACGAGATAAAACGATTGCCGTTAAAAAATTTCATCCAGAGAAAATTGCAAAAAAGTTAGCCAGTCACCATGAGATTTTTTGAAAAAAGTCGATTTTTTCACACTTTGAACGGCTGTAGCGGCCGAACGAAGAATCCAATTTGAACGCGGATTGAAAATCTGTGTTCCTCGTGTGTCAATTAGTCGGATTTGATTAAAATTGGGGATTTTTAATTTTTGACAAAAACCCGAAATTTTATCCAAGGGTCCCCCCTTCTTACTTTTTATCAAAAATTGCACTAAAAATGATTTCCTGAAGAAACCACTGGTTGGATCCGGGGTTTCTTGACGTCACTCGAAAGATCGCTTCAAGACGCTTCAGAAAATGTTTTTTCGCAGGAACAAATGTCAATTTTAAGGCCGTGACGCGTCAGAGAAAAAACTCGAAAATGGAAAAAATCGAAAAAATCAACTTTCTTAATAATCATCGTAGACGCTTGTGTTTTACCTGTTTTTTCATCAGAAGAACGAGATAAAACGATTGCCGTTAAAAAATTTCATCCAGAGAAAATTGCAAAAAAGTTAGCCAGTCACCATGAGATTTTTTGAAAAAAGTCGATTTTTTCACACTTTGAACGGCTGTAGCGGCCGAACGAAGAATCCAATTTGAACGCGGATTGAAAATCTGTGTTCCTCGTGTGTCAATTAGTCGGATTTGATTAAAATTGGGGATTTTTTATTTTTGACAAAAACCCGAAATTTTATCCAAGGGTCCCCCCTTCTTACTTTTTATCAAAAATTGCACTAAAAACGATTTCCTGAAGAAACCACTGGTTGGATCCGGGGTTTCTTGACGTCACTCGAAAGATCGCTTCAAGACGCTTCAGAAAATGTTTTTTCGCAGGAACAAATGTCAATTTTAAGGCCGTGACGCGTCAGAGAAAAAACTCGAAAATGGAAAAAATCGAAAAAATCAACTTTCTTAATAATCATCGTAGACGCTTGTGTTTTACCTGTTTTTTCATCAGAAGAACGAGATAAAACGATTGCCGTTAAAAAATTTCATCCAGAGAAAATTGCAAAAAAGTTAGCCAGTCACCATGAGATTTTTTGAAAAAAGTCGATTTTTTCACACTTTGAACGGCTGTAGCGGCCGAACGAAGAATCCAATTTGAACGCGGATTGCAAATCTGTGTTCCTCGTGTGTCAATTAGTCGGATTTGATTAAAATTGGGGATTTTTTATTTTTGACAAAAACCCGAAATTTTATCCAAGGGTCCCCCCTTCTTACTTTTTATCAAAAATTGCACTAAAAATGATTTCCTGAAGAAACCACTGGTTGGATCCGGGGTTTCTTGACGTCACTCGAAAGATCGCTTCAAGACGCTTCAGAAAATGTTTTTTCGCAGGAACAAATGTCAATTTTAAGGCCGTGACGCGTCAGAGAAAAAACTCGAAAATGGAAAAAATCGAAAAAATCAACTTTCTTAATAATCATCGTAGACGCTTGTGTTTTACCTGTTTTTTCATCAGAAGAACGAGATAAAACGATTGCCGTTAAAAAATTTCATCCAGAGAAAATTGCAAAAAAGTTAGCCAGTCACCATGAGATTTTTTGAAAAAAGTCGATTTTTTCACACTTTGAACGGCTGTAGCGGCCGAACGAAGAATCCAATTTGAACGCGGATTGAAAATCTGTGTTCCTCGTGTGTCAATTAGTCGGATTTGATTAAAATTGGGGATTTTTAATTTTTGACAAAAACCCGAAATTTTATCCAAGGGTCCCCCCTTCTTACTTTTTATCAAAAATTGCACTAAAAACGATTTCCTGAAGAAACCACTGGTTGGATCCGGGGTTTCTTGACGTCACTCGAAAGATCGCTTCAAGACGCTTCAGAAAATGTACTTTCGCAGGAACAAATGTCAATTTTAAGGCCGTGACGCGTCAGAGAAAAAACTCGAAAATGGAAAAAATCGAAAAAATCAACTTTCTTAATAATCATCGTAGACGCTTGTGTTTTACCTGTTTTTTCATCAGAAGAACGAGATAAAACGATTGCCGTTAAAAAATTTCATCCAGAGAAAATTGCAAAAAAGTTAGCCAGTCACCATGAGATTTTTTGAAAAAAGTCGATTTTTTCACACTTTGAACGGCTGTAGCGGCCGAACGAAGAATCCAATTTGAACGCGGATTGAAAATCTGTGTTCCTCGTGTGTCAATTAGTCGGATTTGATTAAAATTGGGGATTTTTAATTTTTGACAAAAACCCGAAATTTTATCCAAGGGTCCCCCCTTCTTACTTTTTATCAAAAATTGCACTAAAAACGATTTCCTGAAGAAACCACTGGTTGGATCCGGGGTTTCTTGACGTCACTCGAAAGATCGCTTCAAGACGCTTCAGAAAATGTACTTTCGCAGGAACAAATGTCAATTTTAAGGCCGTGACGCGTCAGAGAAAAAACTCGAAAATGGAAAAAATCGAAAAAATCAACTTTCTTAATAATCATCGTAGACGCTTGTGTTTTACCTGTTTTTTCATCAGAAGAACGAGATAAAACGATTGCCGTTAAAAAATTTCATCCAGAGAAAATTGCAAAAAAGTTAGCCAGTCACCATGAGATTTTTTGAAAAAAGTCGATTTTTTCACACTTTGAACGGCTGTAGCGGCCGAACGAAGAATCCAATTTGAACGCGGATTGAAAATCTGTGTTCCTCGTGTGTCAATTAGTCGGATTTGATTAAAATTGGGGATTTTTAATTTTTGACAAAAACCCGAAATTTTATCCAAGGGTCCCCCCTTCTTACTTTTTATCAAAAATTGCACTAAAAATGATTTCCTGAAGAAACCACTGGTTGGATCCGGGGTTTCTTGACGTCACTCGAAAGATCGCTTCAAGACGCTTCAGAAAATGTTTTTTCGCAGGAACAAATGTCAATTTTAAGGCCGTGACGCGTCAGAGAAAAAACTCGAAAATGGAAAAAATCGAAAAAATCAACTTTCTTAATAATCATCGTAGACGCTTGTGTTTTACCTGTTTTTTCATCAGAAGAACGAGATAAAACGATTGCCGTTAAAAAATTTCATCCAGAGAAAATTGCAAAAAAGTTAGCCAGTCACCATGAGATTTTTTGAAAAAAGTCGATTTTTTCACACTTTGAACGGCTGTAGCGGCCGAACGAAGAATCCAATTTGAACGCGGATTGAAAATCTGTGTTCCTCGTGTGTCAATTAGTCGGATTTGATTAAAATTGGGGATTTTTAATTTTTGACAAAAACCCGAAATTTTATCCAAGGGTCCCCCCTTCTTACTTTTTATCAAAAATTGCACTAAAAATGATTTCCTGAAGAAACCACTGGTTGGATCCGGGGTTTCTTGACGTCACTCGAAAGATCGCTTCAAGACGCTTCAGAAAATGTTTTTTCGCAGGAACAAATGTCAATTTTAAGGCCGTGACGCGTCAGAGAAAAAACTCGAAAATGGAAAAAATCGAAAAAATCAACTTTCTTAATAATCATCGTAGACGCTTGTGTTTTACCTGTTTTTTCATCAGAAGAACGAGATAAAACGATTGCCGTTAAAAAATTTCATCCAGAGAAAATTGCAAAAAAGTTAGCCAGTCACCATGAGATTTTTTGAAAAAAGTCGATTTTTTCACACTTTGAACGGCTGTAGCGGCCGAACGAAGAATCCAATTTGAACGCGGATTGAAAATCTGTGTTCCTCGTGTGTCAATTAGTCGGATTTGATTAAAATTGGGGATTTTTAATTTTTGACAAAAACCCGAAATTTTATCCAAGGGTCCCCCCTTCTTACTTTTTATCAAAAATTGCACTAAAAATGATTTCCTGAAGAAACCACTGGTTGGATCCGGGGTTTCTTGACGTCACTCGAAAGATCGCTTCAAGACGCTTCAGAAAATGTTTTTTCGCAGGAACAAATGTCAATTTTAAGGCCGTGACGCGTCAGAGAAAAAACTCGAAAATGGAAAAAATCGAAAAAATCAACTTTCTTAATAATCATCGTAGACGCTTGTGTTTTACCTGTTTTTTCATCAGAAGAACGAGATAAAACGATTGCCGTTAAAAAATTTCATCCAGAGAAAATTGCAAAAAAGTTAGCCAGTCACCATGAGATTTTTTGAAAAAAGTCGATTTTTTCACACTTTGAACGGCTGTAGCGGCCGAACGAAGAATCCAATTTGAACGCGGATTGAAAATCTGTGTTCCTCGTGTGTCAATTAGTCGGATTTGATTAAAATTGGGGATTTTTAATTTTTGACAAAAACCCGAAATTTTATCCAAGGGTCCCCCCTTCTTACTTTTTAACAAAAATTGCATTAAAAATGATTTCCTGAAGAAACCACTGGTTGGATCCGGGGTTTCTTGACGTCACTCGAAAGATCGCTTCAAGACGCTTCAGAAAATGTTTTTTCGCAGGAACAAATGTCAATTTTAAGGCCGTGACGCGTCAGAGAAAAAACTCGAAAATGGAAAAAATCGAAAAAATCAACTTTCTTAATAATCATCGTAGACGCTTGTGTTTTACCTGTTTTTTCATCAGAAGAACGAGATAAAACGATTGCCGTTAAAAAATTTCATCCAGAGAAAATTGCAAAAAAGTTAGCCAGTCACCATGAGATTTTTTGAAAAAAGTCGATTTTTTCACACTTTGAACGGCTGTAGCGGCCGAACGAAGAATCCAATTTGAACGCGGATTGAAAATCTGTGTTCCTCGTGTGTCAATTAGTCGGATTTGATTAAAATTGGGGATTTTTAATTTTTGACAAAAACCCGAAATTTTATCCAAGGGTCCCCCCTTCTTACTTTTTATCAAAAATTGCACTAAAAATGATTTCCTGAAGAAACCACTGGTTGGATCCGGGGTTTCTTGACGTCACTCGAAAGATCGCTTCAAGACGCTTCAGAAAATGTTTTTTCGCAGGAACAAATGTCAATTTTAAGGCCGTGACGCGTCAGAGAAAAAACTCGAAAATGGAAAAAATCGAAAAAATCAACTTTCTTAATAATCATCGTAGACGCTTGTGTTTTACCTGTTTTTTCATCAGAAGAACGAGATATAACGATTGCCGTTAAAAAATTTCATCCAGAGAAAATTGCAAAAAAGTTAGCCAGTCACCATGAGATTTTTTGAAAAAAGTCGATTTTTTCACACTTTGAACGGCTGTAGCGGCCGAACGAAGAATCCAATTTGAACGCGGATTGAAAATCTGTGTTCCTCGTGTGTCAATTAGTCGGATTTGATTAAAATTGGGGATTTTTAATTTTTGACAAAAACCCGAAATTTTATCCAAGGGTCCCCCCTTCTTACTTTTTATCAAAAATTGCACTAAAAATGATTTCCTGAAGAAACCACTGGTTGGATCCGGGGTTTCTTGACGTCACTCGAAAGATCGCTTCAAGACGCTTCAGAAAATGTTTTTTCGCAGGAACAAATGTCAATTTTAAGGCCGTGACGCGTCAGAGAAAAAACTCGAAAATGGAAAAAATCGAAAAAATCAACTTTCTTAATAATCATCGTAGACGCTTGTGTTTTACCTGTTTTTTCATCAGAAGAACGAGATAAAACGATTGCCGTTAAAAAATTTCATCCAGAGAAAATTGCAAAAAAGTTAGCCAGTCACCATGAGATTTTTTGAAAAAAGTCGATTTTTTCACACTTTGAACGGCTGTAGCGGCCGAACGAAGAATCCAATTTGAACGCGGATTGAAAATCTGTGTTCCTCGTGTGTCAATTAGTCGGATTTGATTAAAATTGGGGATTTTTAATTTTTGACAAAAACCCGAAATTTTATCCAAGGGTCCCCCCTTCTTACTTTTTATCAAAAATTGCACTAAAAACGATTTCCTGAAGAAACCACTGGTTGGATCCGGGGTTTCTTGACGTCACTCGAAAGATCGCTTCAAGACGCTTCAGAAAATGTACTTTCGCAGGAACAAATGTCAATTTTAAGGCCGTGACGCGTCAGAGAAAAAACTCGAAAATGGAAAAAATCGAAAAAATCAACTTTCTTAATAATCATCGTAGACGCTTGTGTTTTACCTGTTTTTTCATCAGAAGAACGAGATAAAACGATTGCCGTTAAAAAATTTCATCCAGAGAAAATTGCAAAAAAGTTAGCCAGTCACCATGAGATTTTTTGAAAAAAGTCGATTTTTTCACACTTTGAACGGCTGTAGCGGCCGAACGAAGAATCCAATTTGAACGCGGATTGCAAATCTGTGTTCCTCGTCTGTCAATTAGTCGGATTTGATTAAAATTGGGGATTTTTTATTTTTGACAAAAACCCGAAATTTTATCCAAGGGTCCCCCCTTCTTACTTTTTATCAAAAATTGCACTAAAAATGATTTCCTGAAGAAACCACTGGTTGGATCCGGGGTTTCTTGACGTCACTCGAAAGATCGCTTCAAGACGCTTCAGAAAATGTTTTTTCGCAGGAACAAATGTCAATTTTAAGGCCGTGACGCGTCAGAGAAAAAACTCGAAAATGGAAAAAATCGAAAAAATCAACTTTCTTAATAATCATCGTAGACGCTTGTGTTTTACCTGTTTTTTCATCAGAAGAACGAGATAAAACGATTGCCGTTAAAAAATTTCATCCAGAGAAAATTGCAAAAAAGTTAGCCAGTCACCATGAGATTTTTTGAAAAAAGTCGATTTTTTCACACTTTGAACGGCTGTAGCGGCCGAACGAAGAATCCAATTTGAACGCGGATTGAAAATCTGTGTTCCTCGTGTGTCAATTAGTCGGATTTGATTAAAATTGGGGATTTTTAATTTTTGACAAAAACCCGAAATTTTATCCAAGGGTCCCCCCTTCTTACTTTTTATCAAAAATTGCACTAAAAATGATTTCCTGAAGAAACCACTGGTTGGATCCGGGGTTTCTTGACGTCACTCGAAAGATCGCTTCAAGACGCTTCAGAAAATGTTTTTTCGCAGGAACAAATGTCAATTTTAAGGCCGTGACGCGTCAGAGAAAAAACTCGAAAATGGAAAAAATCGAAAAAATCAACTTTCTTAATAATCATCGTAGACGCTTGTGTTTTACCTGTTTTTTCATCAGAAGAACGAGATATAACGATTGCCGTTAAAAAATTTCATCCAGAGAAAATTGCAAAAAAGTTAGCCAGTCACCATGAGATTTTTTGAAAAAAGTCGATTTTTTCACACTTTGAACGGCTGTAGCGGCCGAACGAAGAATCCAATTTGAACGCGGATTGAAAATCTGTGTTCCTCGTGTGTCAATTAGTCGGATTTGATTAAAATTGGGGATTTTTAATTTTTGACAAAAACCCGAAATTTTATCCAAGGGTCCCCCCTTCTTACTTTTTATCAAAAATTGCACTAAAAATGATTTCCTGAAGAAACCACTGGTTGGATCCGGGGTTTCTTGACGTCACTCGAAAGATCGCTTCAAGACGCTTCAGAAAATGTTTTTTCGCAGGAACAAATGTCAATTTTAAGGCCGTGACGCGTCAGAGAAAAAACTCGAAAATGGAAAAAATCGAAAAAATCAACTTTCTTAATAATCATCGTAGACGCTTGTGTTTTACCTGTTTTTTCATCAGAAGAACGAGATAAAACGATTGCCGTTAAAAAATTTCATCCAGAGAAAATTGCAAAAAAGTTAGCCAGTCACCATGAGATTTTTTGAAAAAAGTCGATTTTTTCACACTTTGAACGGCTGTAGCGGCCGAACGAAGAATCCAATTTGAACGCGGATTGAAAATCTGTGTTCCTCGTGTGTCAATTAGTCGGATTTGATTAAAATTGGGGATTTTTAATTTTTGACAAAAACCCGAAATTTTATCCAAGGGTCCCCCCTTCTTACTTTTTATCAAAAATTGCACTAAAAACGATTTCCTGAAGAAACCACTGGTTGGATCCGGGGTTTCTTGACGTCACTCGAAAGATCGCTTCAAGACGCTTCAGAAAATGTACTTTCGCAGGAACAAATGTCAATTTTAAGGCCGTGACGCGTCAGAGAAAAAACTCGAAAATGGAAAAAATCGAAAAAATCAACTTTCTTAATAATCATCGTAGACGCTTGTGTTTTACCTGTTTTTTCATCAGAAGAACGAGATAAAACGATTGCCGTTAAAAAATTTCATCCAGAGAAAATTGCAAAAAAGTTAGCCAGTCACCATGAGATTTTTTGAAAAAAGTCGATTTTTTCACACTTTGAACGGCTGTAGCGGCCGAACGAAGAATCCAATTTGAACGCGGATTGCAAATCTGTGTTCCTCGTCTGTCAATTAGTCGGATTTGATTAAAATTGGGGATTTTTTATTTTTGACAAAAACCCGAAATTTTATCCAAGGGTCCCCCCTTCTTACTTTTTATCAAAAATTGCACTAAAAATGATTTCCTGAAGAAACCACTGGTTGGATCCGGGGTTTCTTGACGTCACTCGAAAGATCGCTTCAAGACGCTTCAGAAAATGTTTTTTCGCAGGAACAAATGTCAATTTTAAGGCCGTGACGCGTCAGAGAAAAAACTCGAAAATGGAAAAAATCGAAAAAATCAACTTTCTTAATAATCATCGTAGACGCTTGTGTTTTACCTGTTTTTTCATCAGAAGAACGAGATAAAACGATTGCCGTTAAAAAATTTCATCCAGAGAAAATTGCAAAAAAGTTAGCCAGTCACCATGAGATTTTTTGAAAAAAGTCGATTTTTTCACACTTTGAACGGCTGTAGCGGCCGAACGAAGAATCCAATTTGAACGCGGATTGCAAATCTGTGTTCCTCGTCTGTCAATTAGTCGGATTTGATTAAAATTGGGGATTTTTTATTTTTGACAAAAACCCGAAATTTTATCCAAGGGTCCCCCCTTCTTACTTTTTATCAAAAATTGCACTAAAAATGATTTCCTGAAGAAACCACTGGTTGGATCCGGGGTTTCTTGACGTCACTCGAAAGATCGCTTCAAGACGCTTCAGAAAATGTTTTTTCGCAGGAACAAATGTCAATTTTAAGGCCGTGACGCGTCAGAGAAAAAACTCGAAAATGGAAAAAATCGAAAAAATCAACTTTCTTAATAATCATCGTAGACGCTTGTGTTTTACCTGTTTTTTCATCAGAAGAACGAGATAAAACGATTGCCGTTAAAAAATTTCATCCAGAGAAAATTGCAAAAAAGTTAGCCAGTCACCATGAGATTTTTTGAAAAAAGTCGATTTTTTCACACTTTGAACGGCTGTAGCGGCCGAACGAAGAATCCAATTTGAACGCGGATTGAAAATCTGTGTTCCTCGTGTGTCAATTAGTCGGATTTGATTAAAATTGGGGATTTTTAATTTTTGACAAAAACCCGAAATTTTATCCAAGGGTCCCCCCTTCTTACTTTTTATCAAAAATTGCACTAAAAACGATTTCCTGAAGAAACCACTGGTTGGATCCGGGGTTTCTTGACGTCACTCGAAAGATCGCTTCAAGACGCTTCAGAAAATGTACTTTCGCAGGAACAAATGTCAATTTTAAGGCCGTGACGCGTCAGAGAAAAAACTCGAAAATGGAAAAAATCGAAAAAATCAACTTTCTTAATAATCATCGTAGACGCTTGTGTTTTACCTGTTTTTTCATCAGAAGAACGAGATAAAACGATTGCCGTTAAAAAATTTCATCCAGAGAAAATTGCAAAAAAGTTAGCCAGTCACCATGAGATTTTTTGAAAAAAGTCGATTTTTTCACACTTTGAACGGCTGTAGCGGCCGAACGAAGAATCCAATTTGAACGCGGATTGAAAATCTGTGTTCCTCGTGTGTCAATTAGTCGGATTTGATTAAAATTGGGGATTTTTAATTTTTGACAAAAACCCGAAATTTTATCCAAGGGTCCCCCCTTCTTACTTTTTATCAAAAATTGCACTAAAAATGATTTCCTGAAGAAACCACTGGTTGGATCCGGGGTTTCTTGACGTCACTCGAAAGATCGCTTCAAGACGCTTCAGAAAATGTACTTTCGCAACAACAAATGTCAATTTTAAGGCCGTGACGAGTCAGCAAAAAAATTCGAAAATGGAAAAAATCGAAAAAATCAACTTTCTTAATAATCATCGTAGACGCTTGTGTTTTACCTGTTTTTTCATCAGAAGAACGAGATAAAACGATTGCCGTTAAAAAATTTCATCCAGAGAAAATTGCAAAAAAGTTAGCCAGTCACCATGAGATTTTTTGAAAAAAGTCGATTTTTTCACACTTTGAACGGCTGTAGCGGCCGAACGAAGAATCCAATTTGAACGCGGATTGCAAATCTGTGTTCCTCGTCTGTCAATTAGTCGGATTTGATTAAAATTGGGGATTTTTTATTTTTGACAAAAACCCGAAATTTTATCCAAGGGTCCCCCCTTCTTACTTTTTATCAAAAATTGCACTAAAAATGATTTCCTGAAGAAACCACTGGTTGGATCCGGGGTTTCTTGACGTCACTCGAAAGATCGCTTCAAGACGCTTCAGAAAATGTTTTTTCGCAGGAACAAATGTCAATTTTAAGGCCGTGACGCGTCAGAGAAAAAACTCGAAAATGTAAAAAATCGAAAAAATCAACTTTCTTAATAATCATCGTAGACGCTTGTGTTTTACCTGTTTTTTCATCAGAAGAACGAGATAAAACGATTGCCGTTAAAAAATTTCATCCAGAGAAAATTGCAAAAAAGTTAGCCAGTCACCATGAGATTTTTTGAAAAAAGTCGATTTTTTCACACTTTGAACGGCTGTAGCGGCCGAACGAAGAATCCAATTTGAAAACGGATTGAAAATCTGTGTTCCTCGTGTGTCAATTAGTCGGATTTGATTAAAATTGGGGATTTTTAATTTTTGACAAAAACCCGAAATTTTATCCAAGGGTCCCCCCTTCTTACTTTTTATCAAAAATTGCACTAAAAACAATTTCCTGAAGAAACCACTGGTTGGATCCGGGGTTTCTTGACGTCACTCGAAAGATCGCTTCAAGACGCTTCAGAAAATGTACTTTCGCAGGAACAAATGTCAATTTTAAGGCCGTGACGCGTCAGAGAAAAAACTCGAAAATGTAAAAAATCGAAAAAATCAACTTTCTTAATAATCATCGTAGACGCTTGTGTTTTACCTGTTTTTTCATCAGAAGAACGAGATAAAACGATTGCCGTTAAAAAATTTCATCCAGAGAAAATTGCAAAAAAGTTAGCCAGTCACCATGAGATTTTTTGAAAAAAGTCGATTTTTTCACACTTTGAACGGCTGTAGCGGCCGAACGAAGAATCCAATTTGAACGCGGATTGAAAATCTGTGTTCCTCGTGTGTCAATTAGTCGGATTTGATTAAAATTGGGGATTTTTAATTTTTGACAAAAACCCGAAATTTTATCCAAGGGTCCCCCCTTCTTACTTTTTATCAAAAATTGCACTAAAAATGATTTCCTGAAGAAACCACTGGTTGGATCCGGGGTTTCTTGACGTCACTCGAAAGATCGCTTCAAGACGCTTCAGAAAATGTTTTTTCGCAGGAACAAATGTCAATTTTAAGGCCGTGACGCGTCAGAGAAAAAACTCGAAAATGGAAAAAATCGAAAAAATCAACTTTCTTAATAATCATCGTAGACGCTTGTGTTTTACCTGTTTTTTCATCAGAAGAACGAGATAAAACGATTGCCGTTAAAAAATTTCATCCAGAGAAAATTGCAAAAAAGTTAGCCAGTCACCATGAGATTTTTTGAAAAAAGTCGATTTTTTCACACTTTGAACGGCTGTAGCGGCCGAACGAAGAATCCAATTTGAACGCGGATTGAAAATCTGTGTTCCTCGTGTGTCAATTAGTCGGATTTGATTAAAATTGGGGATTTTTAATTTTTGACAAAAACCCGAAATTTTATCCAAGGGTCCCCCCTTCTTACTTTTTATCAAAAATTGCACTAAAAATGATTTCCTGAAGAAACCACTGGTTGGATCCGGGGTTTCTTGACGTCACTCGAAAGATCGCTTCAAGACGCTTCAGAAAATGTTTTTTCGCAGGAACAAATGTCAATTTTAAGGCCGTGACGCGTCAGAGAAAAAACTCGAAAATGTAAAAAATCGAAAAAATCAACTTTCTTAATAATCATCGTAGACGCTTGTGTTTTACCTGTTTTTTCATCAGAAGAACGAGATAAAACGATTGCCGTTAAAAAATTTCATCCAGAGAAAATTGCAAAAAAGTTAGCCAGTCACCATGAGATTTTTTGAAAAAAGTCGATTTTTTCACACTTTGAACGGCTGTAGCGGCCGAACGAAGAATCCAATTTGAACGCGGATTGAAAATCTGTGTTCCTCGTGTGTCAATTAGTCGGATTTGATTAAAATTGGGGATTTTTAATTTTTGACAAAAACCCGAAATTTTATCCAAGGGTCCCCCCTTCTTACTTTTTATCAAAAATTGCACTAAAAATGATTTCCTGAAGAAACCACTGGTTGGATCCGGGGTTTCTTGACGTCACTCGAAAGATCGCTTCAAGACGCTTCAGAAAATGTTTTTTCGCAGGAACAAATGTCAATTTTAAGGCCGTGACGCGTCAGAGAAAAAACTCGAAAATGGAAAAAATCGAAAAAATCAACTTTCTTAATAATCATCGTAGACGCTTGTGTTTTACCTGTTTTTTCATCAGAAGAACGAGATAAAACGATTGCCGTTAAAAAATTTCATCCAGAGAAAATTGCAAAAAAGTTAGCCAGTCACCATGAGATTTTTTGAAAAAAGTCGATTTTTTCAACTTTTGAACGGCTGTAGCGGCCGAACGAAGAATCCAATTTGAACGCGGATTGAAAATCTGTGTTCCTCGTGTGTCAATTAGTCGGATTTGATTAAAATTGGGGATTTTTAATTTTTGACAAAAACCCGAAATTTTATCCAAGGGTCCCCCCTTCTTACTTTTTATCAAAAATTGCACTAAAAATGATTTCCTGAAGAAACCACTGGTTGGATCCGGGGTTTCTTGACGTCACTCGAAAGATCGCTTCAAGACGCTTCAGAAAATGTTTTTTCGCAGGAACAAATGTCAATTTTAAGGCCGTGACGCGTCAGAGAAAAAACTCGAAAATGGAAAAAATCGAAAAAATCAACTTTCTTAATAATCATCGTAGACGCTTGTGTTTTACCTGTTTTTTCATCAGAAGAACGAGATAAAACGATTGCCGTTAAAAAATTTCATCCAGAGAAAATTGCAAAAAAGTTAGCCAGTCACCATGAGATTTTTTGAAAAAAGTCGATTTTTTCACACTTTGAACGGCTGTAGCGGCCGAACGAAGAATCCAATTTGAACGCGGATTGAAAATCTGTGTTCCTCGTGTGTCAATTAGTCGGATTTGATTAAAATTGGGGATTTTTAATTTTTGACAAAAACCCGAAATTTTATCCAAGGGTCCCCCCTTCTTACTTTTTATCAAAAATTGCACTAAAAATGATTTCCTGAAGAAACCACTGGTTGGATCCGGGGTTTCTTGACGTCACTCGAAAGATCGCTTCAAGACGCTTCAGAAAATGTTTTTTCGCAGGAACAAATGTCAATTTTAAGGCCGTGACGCGTCAGAGAAAAAACTCGAAAATGGAAAAAATCGAAAAAATCAACTTTCTTAATAATCATCGTAGACGCTTGTGTTTTACCTGTTTTTTCATCAGAAGAACGAGATAAAACGATTGCCGTTAAAAAATTTCATCCAGAGAAAATTGCAAAAAAGTTAGCCAGTCACCATGAGATTTTTTGAAAAAAGTCGATTTTTTCACACTTTGAACGGCTGTAGCGGCCGAACGAAGAATCCAATTTGAACGCGGATTGAAAATCTGTGTTCCTCGTGTGTCAATTAGTCGGATTTGATTAAAATTGGGGATTTTTAATTTTTGACAAAAACCCGAAATTTTATCCAAGGGTCCCCCCTTCTTACTTTTTATCAAAAATTGCACTAAAAATGATTTCCTGAAGAAACCACTGGTTGGATCCGGGGTTTCTTGACGTCACTCGAAAGATCGCTTCAAGACGCTTCAGAAAATGTTTTTTCGCAGGAACAAATGTCAATTTTAAGGCCGTGACGCGTCAGAGAAAAAACTCGAAAATGGAAAAAATCGAAAAAATCAACTTTCTTAATAATCATCGTAGACGCTTGTGTTTTACCTGTTTTTTCATCAGAAGAACGAGATAAAACGATTGCCGTTAAAAAATTTCATCCAGAGAAAATTGCAAAAAAGTTAGCCAGTCACCATGAGATTTTTTGAAAAAAGTCGATTTTTTCACACTTTGAACGGCTGTAGCGGCCGAACGAAGAATCCAATTTGAACGCGGATTGAAAATCTGTGTTCCTCGTGTGTCAATTAGTCGGATTTGATTAAAATTGGGGATTTTTAATTTTTGACAAAAACCCGAAATTTTATCCAAGGGTCCCCCCTTCTTACTTTTTAACAAAAATTGCATTAAAAATGATTTCCTGAAGAAACCACTGGTTGGATCCGGGGTTTCTTGACGTCACTCGAAAGATCGCTTCAAGACGCTTCAGAAAATGTTTTTTCGCAGGAACAAATGTCAATTTTAAGGCCGTGACGCGTCAGAGAAAAAACTCGAAAATGGAAAAAATCGAAAAAATCAACTTTCTTAATAATCATCGTAGACGCTTGTGTTTTACCTGTTTTTTCATCAGAAGAACGAGATAAAACGATTGCCGTTAAAAAATTTCATCCAGAGAAAATTGCAAAAAAGTTAGCCAGTCACCATGAGATTTTTTGAAAAAAGTCGATTTTTTCACACTTTGAACGGCTGTAGCGGCCGAACGAAGAATCCAATTTGAACGCGGATTGAAAATCTGCGTTCCTCGTGTGTCAATTAGTCGGATTTGATTAAAATTGGGGATTTTTAATTTTTGACAAAAACCCGAAATTTTATCCCAGGGTCCCCCCTTCTTACTTTTTATCAAAAATTGCACTAAAAATGATTTCCTGAAGAAACCACTGGTTGGATCCGGGGTTTCTTGACGTCACTCGAAAGATCGCTTCAAGACGCTTCAGAAAATGTACTTTTGCAGGAACAAATGTCAATTTTAAGGCCGTGACGCGTCAGAGAAAAAACTCGAAAATGGAAAAAATCGAAAAAATCAACTTTCTTAATAATCATCGTAGACGCTTGTGTTTTACCTGTTTTTTCATCAGAAGAACGAGATAAAACGATTGCCGTTAAAAAATTTCATCCAGAGAAAATTGCAAAAAAGTTAGCCAGTCACCATGAGATTTTTTGAAAAAAGTCGATTTTTTCACACTTTGAACGGCTGTAGCGGCCGAACGAAGAATCCAATTTGAACGCGGATTGAAAATCTGCGTTCCTCGTGTGTCAATTAGTCGGATTTGATTAAAATTGGGGATTTTTAATTTTTGACAAAAACCCGAAATTTTATCCAAGGGTCCCCCCTTCTTACTTTTTATCAAAAATTGCACTAAAAATGATTTCCTGAAGAAACCACTGGTTGGATCCGGGGTTTCTTGACGTCACTCGAAAGATCGCTTCAAGACGCTTCAGAAAATGTACTTTTGCAGGAACAAATGTCAATTTTAAGGCCGTGACGCGTCAGAGAAAAAACTCGAAAATGGAAAAAATCGAAAAAATCAACTTTCTTAATAATCATCGTAGACGCTTGTGTTTTACCTGTTTTTTCATCAGAAGAACGAGATAAAACGATTGCCGTTAAAAAATTTCATCCAGAGAAAATTGCAAAAAAGTTAGCCAGTCACCATCAGATTTTTTTAAAAAAGTCAATTTTTTCAACTTTTGAACAGCTGTAGCGGCCGAACGAAGAATCCAATTTGAACGCGGATTGAAAATCTGTGTTCCTCGTGTGTCAATTAGTCGGACTTGATTAAAATTGGGGATTTTTAATTTTTGACAAAAACCCGAAATTTTATCCAAGGGTCCCCCCTTCTTACTTTTTATCAAAAATTGCAATAAAAACGATTTCCTGAAGAAACCACTGGTTGGATCCGGGGTTTCTTGACGTCACTCGAAAGATCGCTTCAAGACGCTTCAGAAAATGTACTTTTGCAGGAACAAATGTCAATTTTAAGGCCGTGACGCGTCAGAGAAAAAACTCGAAAATGGAAAAAATCGAAAAAATCAACTTTCTTAATAATCATCGTAGACGCTTGTGTTTTACCTGTTTTTTCATCAGAAGAACGAGATAAAACGATTGCCGTTAAAAAATTTCATCCAGAGAAAATTGCAAAAAAGTTAGCCAGTCACCATCAGATTTTTTGAAAAAAGTCAATTTTTTCAACTTTTGAACAGCTGTAGCGGCCGAACGAAGAATCCAATTTGAACGCGGATTGAAAATCTGTGTTCCTCGTGTGTCAATTAGTCGGACTTGATTAAAATTGGGGATTTTTAATTTTTGACAAAAACCCGAAATTTTATCCAAGGGTCCCCCCTTCTTACTTTTTATCAAAAATTGCAATAAAAACGATTTCCTGAAGAAACCACTGGTTGGATCCGGGGTTTCTTGACGTCACTCGAAAGATCGCTTCAAGACGCTTCAGAAAATGTACTTTTGCAGGAACAAATGTCAATTTTAAGGCCGTGACGCGTCAGAGAAAAAACTCGAAAATGGAAAAAATCGAAAAAATCAACTTTCTTAATAATCATCGTAGACGCTTGTGTTTTACCTGTTTTTTCATCAGAAGAACGAGATAAAACGATTGCCGTTAAAAAATTTCATCCAGAGAAAATTGCAAAAAAGTTAGCCAGTCACCATCAGATTTTTTGAAAAAAGTCAATTTTTTCAACTTTTGAACAGCTGTAGCGGCCGAACGAAGAATCCAATTTGAACGCGGATTGAAAATCTGTGTTCCTCGTGTGTCAATTAGTCGGACTTGATTAAAATTGGGGATTTTTAATTTTTGACAAAAACCCGAAATTTTATCCAAGGGTCCCCCCTTCTTACTTTTTATCAAAAATTGCAATAAAAACGATTTCCTGAAGAAACCACTGGTTGGATCCGGGGTTTCTTGACGTCACTCGAAAGATCGCTTCAAGACGCTTCAGAAAATGTACTTTTGCAGGAACAAATGTCAATTTTAAGGCCGTGACGCGTCAGAGAAAAAACTCGAAAATGGAAAAAATCGAAAAAATCAACTTTCTTAATAATCATCGTAGACGCTTGTGTTTTACCTGTTTTTTCATCAGAAGAACGAGATAAAACGATTGCCGTTAAAAAATTTCATCCAGAGAAAATTGCAAAAAAGTTAGCCAGTCACCATCAGATTTTTTGAAAAAAGTCAATTTTTTCAACTTTTGAACAGCTGTAGCGGCCGAACGAAGAATCCAATTTGAACGCGGATTGAAAATCTGTGTTCCTCGTGTGTCAATTAGTCGGACTTGATTAAAATTGGGGATTTTTAATTTTTGACAAAAACCCGAAATTTTATCCAAGGGTCCCCCCTTCTTACTTTTTATCAAAAATTGCAATAAAAACGATTTCCTGAAGAAACCACTGGTTGGATCCGGGGTTTCTTGACGTCACTCGAAAGATCGCTTCAAGACGCTTCAGAAAATGTACTTTTGCAGGAACAAATGTCAATTTTAAGGCCGTGACGCGTCAGAGAAAAAACTCGAAAATGGAAAAAATCGAAAAAATCAACTTTCTTAATAATCATCGTAGACGCTTGTGTTTTACCTGTTTTTTCATCAGAAGAACGAGATAAAACGATTGCCGTTAAAAAATTTCATCCAGAGAAAATTGCAAAAAAGTTAGCCAGTCACCATCAGATTTTTTGAAAAAAGTCAATTTTTTCAACTTTTGAACAGCTGTAGCGGCCGAACGAAGAATCCAATTTGAACGCGGATTGAAAATCTGTGTTCCTCGTGTGTCAATTAGTCGGACTTGATTAAAATTGGGGATTTTTAATTTTTGACAAAAACCCGAAATTTTATCCAAGGGTCCCCCCTTCTTACTTTTTATCAAAAATTGCAATAAAAACGATTTCCTGAAGAAACCACTGGTTGGATCCGGGGTTTCTTGACGTCACTCGAAAGATCGCTTCAAGACGCTTCAGAAAATGTACTTTCGCAGGAACAAATGTCAATTTTAAGGCCGTGACGCGTCAGAGAAAAAACTCGAAAATGGAAAAAATCGAAAAAATCAACTTTCTTAATAATCATCGTAGACGCTTGTGTTTTACCTGTTTTTTCATCAGAAGAACGAGATAAAACGATTGCCGTTAAAAAATTTCATCCAGAGAAAATTGCAAAAAAGTTAGCCAGTCACCATGAGATTTTTTGAAAAAAGTCGATTTTTTCACACTTTGAACGGCTGTAGCGGCCGAACGAAGAATCCAATTTGAACGCAGATTGAAAATCTGTGTTCCTCGTGTGTCAATTAGTCGGATTTGATTAAAATTGGGGATTTTTAATTTTTGACAAAAACCCGAAATTTTATCCAAGGGTCCCCCCTTCTTACTTTTTATCAAAAATTGCACTAAAAATGATTTCCTGAAGAAACCACTGGTTGGATCCGGGGTTTCTTGACGTCACTCGAAAGATCGCTTCAAGACGCTTCAGAAAATGTACTTTCGCAGGAACAAATGTCAATTTTAAGGCCGTGACGCGTCAGAGAAAAAACTCGAAAATGGAAAAAATCGAAAAAATCAACTTTCTTAATAATCATCGTAGACGCTTGTGTTTTACCTGTTTTTTCATCAGAAGAACGAGATAAAACGATTGCCGTTAAAAAATTTCATCCAGAGAAAATTGCAAAAAAGTTAGCCAGTCACCATCAGATTTTTTGAAAAAAGTCAATTTTTTCAACTTTTGAACAGCTGTAGCGGCCGAACGAAGAATCCAATTTGAACGCGGATTGAAAATCTGTGTTCCTCGTGTGTCAATTAGTCGGACTTGATTAAAATTGGGGATTTTTAATTTTTGACAAAAACCCGAAATTTTATCCAAGGGTCCCCCCTTCTTACTTTTTATCAAAAATTGCAATAAAAACGATTTCCTGAAGAAACCACTGGTTGGATCCGGGGTTTCTTGACGTCACTCGAAAGATCGCTTCAAGACGCTTCAGAAAATGTACTTTTGCAGGAACAAATGTCAATTTTAAGGCCGTGACGCGTCAGAGAAAAAACTCGAAAATGGAAAAAATCGAAAAAATCAACTTTCTTAATAATCATCGTAGACGCTTGTGTTTTACCTGTTTTTTCATCAGAAGAACGAGATAAAACGATTGCCGTTAAAAAATTTCATCCAGAGAAAATTGCAAAAAAGTTAGCCAGTCACCATCAGATTTTTTGAAAAAAGTCAATTTTTTCAACTTTTGAACAGCTGTAGCGGCCGAACGAAGAATCCAATTTGAACGCGGATTGAAAATCTGTGTTCCTCGTGTGTCAATTAGTCGGACTTGATTAAAATTGGGGATTTTTAATTTTTGACAAAAACCCGAAATTTTATCCAAGGGTCCCCCCTTCTTACTTTTTATCAAAAATTGCAATAAAAACGATTTCCTGAAGAAACCACTGGTTGGATCCGGGGTTTCTTGACGTCACTCGAAAGATCGCTTCAAGACGCTTCAGAAAATGTACTTTTGCAGGAACAAATGTCAATTTTAAGGCCGTGACGCGTCAGAGAAAAAACTCGAAAATGGAAAAAATCGAAAAAATCAACTTTCTTAATAATCATCGTAGACGCTTGTGTTTTACCTGTTTTTTCATCAGAAGAACGAGATAAAACGATTGCCGTTAAAAAATTTCATCCAGAGAAAATTGCAAAAAAGTTAGCCAGTCACCATCAGATTTTTTGAAAAAAGTCGATTTTTTCAACTTTTGAACAGCTGTAGCGGCCGAACGAAGAATCCAATTTGAACGCGGATTGAAAATCTGTGTTCCTCGTGTGTCAATTAGTCGGACTTGATTAAAATTGGGGATTTTTAATTTTTGACAAAAACCCGAAATTTTATCCAAGGGTCCCCCCTTCTTACTTTTTATCAAAAATTGCAATAAAAACGATTTCCTGAAGAAACCACTGGTTGGATCCGGGGTTTCTTGACGTCACTCGAAAGATCGCTTCAAGACGCTTCAGAAAATGTACTTTCGCAGGAACAAATGTCAATTTTAAGGCCGTGACGCGTCAGAGAAAAAACTCGAAAATGGAAAAAATCGAAAAAATCAACTTTCTTAATAATCATCGTAGACGCTTGTGTTTTACCTGTTTTTTCATCAGAAGAACGAGATAAAACGATTGCCGTTAAAAAATTTCATCCAGAGAAAATTGCAAAAAAGTTAGCCAGTCACCATGAGATTTTTTGAAAAAAGTCGATTTTTTCACACTTTGAACGGCTGTAGCGGCCGAACGAAGAATCCAATTTGAACGCAGATTGAAAATCTGTGTTCCTCGTGTGTCAATTAGTCGGATTTGATTAAAATTGGGGATTTTTAATTTTTGACAAAAACCCGAAATTTTATCCAAGGGTCCCCCCTTCTTACTTTTTATCAAAAATTGCACTAAAAATGATTTCCTGAAGAAACCACTGGTTGGATCCGGGGTTTCTTGACGTCACTCGAAAGATCGCTTCAAGACGCTTCAGAAAATGTACTTTCGCAGGAACAAATGTCAATTTTAAGGCCGTGACGCGTCAGAGAAAAAACTCGAAAATGGAAAAAATCGAAAAAATCAACTTTCTTAATAATCATCGTAGACGCTTGTGTTTTACCTGTTTTTTCATCAGAAGAACGAGATAAAACGATTGCCGTTAAAAAATTTCATCCAGAGAAAATTGCAAAAAAGTTAGCCAGTCACCATCAGATTTTTTGAAAAAAGTCAATTTTTTCAACTTTTGAACAGCTGTAGCGGCCGAACGAAGAATCCAATTTGAACGCGGATTGAAAATCTGTGTTCCTCGTGTGTCAATTAGTCGGACTTGATTAAAATTGGGGATTTTTAATTTTTGACAAAAACCCGAAATTTTATCCAAGGGTCCCCCCTTCTTACTTTTTATCAAAAATTGCAATAAAAACGATTTCCTGAAGAAACCACTGGTTGGATCCGGGGTTTCTTGACGTCACTCGAAAGATCGCTTCAAGACGCTTCAGAAAATGTACTTTTGCAGGAACAAATGTCAATTTTAAGGCCGTGACGCGTCAGAGAAAAAACTCGAAAATGGAAAAAATCGAAAAAATCAACTTTCTTAATAATCATCGTAGACGCTTGTGTTTTACCTGTTTTTTCATCAGAAGAACGAGATAAAACGATTGCCGTTAAAAAATTTCATCCAGAGAAAATTGCAAAAAAGTTAGCCAGTCACCATGAGATTTTTTGAAAAAAGTCGATTTTTTCACACTTTGAACGGCTGTAGCGGCCGAACGAAGAATCCAATTTGAACGCGGATTGAAAATCTGTGTTCCTCGTGTGTCAATTAGTCGGATTTGATTAAAATTGGGGATTTTTAATTTTTGACAAAAACCCGAAATTTTATCCAAGGGTCCCCCCTTCTTACTTTTTATCAAAAATTGCACTAAAAATGATTTCCTGAAGAAACCACTGGTTGGATCCGGGGTTTCTTGACGTCACTCGAAAGATCGCTTCAAGACGCTTCAGAAAATGTACTTTCGCAGGAACAAATGTCAATTTTAAGGCCGTGACGCGTCAGAGAAAAAACTCGAAAATGGAAAAAATCGAAAAAATCAACTTTCTTAATAATCATCGTAGACGCTTGTGTTTTACCTGTTTTTTCATCAGAAGAACGAGATAAAACGATTGCCGTTAAAAAATTTCATCCAGAGAAAATTGCAAAAAAGTTAGCCAGTCACCATGAGATTTTTTGAAAAAAGTCGATTTTTTCACACTTTGAACGGCTGTAGCGGCCGAACGAAGAATCCAATTTGAACGCGGATTGAAAATCTGTGTTCCTCGTGTGTCAATTAGTCGGATTTGATTAAAATTGGGGATTTTTAATTTTTGACAAAATCCCGAAATTTTATCCAAGGGTCCCCCCTTCTTACTTTTTATCAAAAATTGCACTAAAAATGATTTCCTGAAGAAACCACTGGTTGGATCCGGGGTTTCTTGACGTCACTCGAAAGATCGCTTCAAGACGCTTCAGAAAATGTTTTTTCGCAGGAACAAATGTCAATTTTAAGGCCGTGACGCGTCAGAGAAAAAACTCGAAAATGGAAAAAATCGAAAAAATCAACTTTCTTAATAATCATCGTAGACGCTTGTGTTTTACCTGTTTTTTCATCAGAAGAACGAGATAAAACGATTGCCGTTAAAAAATTTCATCCAGAGAAAATTGCAAAAAAGTTAGCCAGTCACCATGAGATTTTTTGAAAAAAGTCGATTTTTTCACACTTTGAACGGCTGTAGCGGCCGAACGAAGAATCCAATTTGAACGCGGATTGAAAATCTGTGTTCCTCGTGTGTCAATTAGTCGGATTTTATTAAAATTGGGGATTTTTAATTTTTGACAAAAACCCGAAATTTTATCCAAGGGTCCCCCCTTCTTACTTTTTATCAAAAATTGCACTAAAAATGATTTCCTGAAGAAACCACTGGTTGGATCCGGGGTTTCTTGACGTCACTCGAAAGATCGCTTCAAGACGCTTCAGAAAATGTACTTTCGCAGGAACAAATGTCAATTTTAAGGCCGTGACGCGTCAGAGAAAAAACTCGAAAATGGAAAAAATCGAAAAAATCAACTTTCTTAATAATCATCGTAGACGCTTGTGTTTTACCTGTTTTTTCATCAGAAGAACGAGATAAAACGATTGCCGTTAAAAAATTTCATCCAGAGAAAATTGCAAAAAAGTTAGCCAGTCACCATGAGATTTTTTGAAAAAAGTCGATTTTTTCACACTTTGAACGGCTGTAGCGGCCGAACGAAGAATCCAATTTGAACGCGGATTGAAAATCTGTGTTCCTCGTGTGTCAATTAGTCGGATTTTATTAAAATTGGGGATTTTTAATTTTTGACAAAAACCCGAAATTTTATCCAAGGGTCCCCCCTTCTTACTTTTTATCAAAAATTGCACTAAAAATGATTTCCTGAAGAAACCACTGGTTGGATCCGGGGTTTCTTGACGTCACTCGAAAGATCGCTTCAAGACGCTTCAGAAAATGTACTTTCGCAGGAACAAATGTCAATTTTAAGGCCGTGACGCGTCAGAGAAAAAACTCGAAAATGGAAAAAATCGAAAAAATCAACTTTCTTAATAATCATCGTAGACGCTTGTGTTTTACCTGTTTTTTCATCAGAAGAACGAGATAAAACGATTGCCGTTAAAAAATTTCATCCAGAGAAAATTGCAAAAAAGTTAGCCAGTCACCATGAGATTTTTTGAAAAAAGTCGATTTTTTCACACTTTGAACGGCTGTAGCGGCCGAACGAAGAATCCAATTTGAACGCGGATTGAAAATCTGTGTTCCTCGTGTGTCAATTAGTCGGATTTTATTAAAATTGGGGATTTTTAATTTTTGACAAAAACCCGAAATTTTATCCAAGGGTCCCCCCTTCTTACTTTTTAACAAAAATTGCATTAAAAATGATTTCCTGAAGAAACCACTGGTTGGATCCGGGGTTTCTTGACGTCACTCGAAAGATCGCTTCAAGACGCTTCAGAAAATGTTTTTTCGCAGGAACAAATGTCAATTTTAAGGCCGTGACGCGTCTGAGAAAAAACTCGAAAATGGAAAAAATCGAAAAAATCAACTTTCTTAATAATCATCGTAGACGCTTGTGTTTTACCTGTTTTTTCATCAGAAGAACGAGATAAAACGATTGCCGTTAGAAAATTTCATCCAGAGAAAATTGCAAAAAAGTTAGCCAGTCACCATGAGATTTTTTGAAAAAAGTCGATTTTTTCAACTTTTGAACGGCTGTAGCGGCCGAACGAAGAATCCAATTTGAACGCGGATTGAAAATCTGTGTTCCTCGTGTGTCAATTAGTCGGATTTGATTAAAATTGGGGATTTTTAATTTTTGACAAAAACCCGAAATTTTATCCAAGGGTCCCCCCTTCTTACTTTTTATCAAAAATTGCACTAAAAATGATTTCCTGAAGAAACCACTGGTTGGATCCGGGGTTTCTTGACGTCACTCGAAAGATCGCTTCAAGACGCTTCAGAAAATGTTTTTTCGCAGGAACAAATGTCAATTTTAAGGCCGTGACGCGTCTGAGAAAAAACTCGAAAATGGAAAAAATCGAAAAAATCAACTTTCTTAATAATCATCGTAGACGCTTGTGTTTTACCTGTTTTTTCATCAGAAGAACGAGATAAAACGATTGCCGTTAAAAAATTTCATCCAGAGAAAATTGCAAAAAAGTTAGGCAGTCACCATGAGATTTTTTGAAAAAAGTCGATTTTTTCAACTTTTGAACGGCTGTAGCGGCCGAACGAAGAATCCAATTTGAACGCGGATTGAAAATCTGTGTTCCTCGTGTGTCAATTAGTCGGATTTGATTAAAATTGGGGATTTTTAATTTTTGACAAAAACCCGAAATTTTATCCAAGGGTCCCCCCTTCTTACTTTTTATCAAAAATTGCACTAAAAATGATTTCCTGAAGAAACCACTGGTTGGATCCGGGGTTTCTTGACGTCACTCGAAAGATCGCTTCAAGACGCTTCAGAAAATGTACTTTCGCAGGAACAAATGTCAATTTTAAGGCCGTGACGCGTCAGAGAAAAAACTCGAAAATGGAAAAAATCGAAAAAATCAACTTTCTTAATAATCATCGTAGACGCTTGTGTTTTACCTGTTTTTTCATCAGAAGAACGAGATAAAACGATTGCCGTTAAAAAATTTCATCCAGAGAAAATTGCAAAAAAGTTAGCCAGTCACCATGAGATTTTTTGAAAAAAGTCGATTTTTTCACACTTTGAACGGCTGTAGCGGCCGAACGAAGAATCCAATTTGAACGCGGATTGAAAATCTGTGTTCCTCGTGTGTCAATTAGTCGGATTTTATTAAAATTGGGGATTTTTAATTTTTGACAAAAACCCGAAATTTTATCCAAGGGTCCCCCCTTCTTACTTTTTATCAAAAATTGCACTAAAAATGATTTCCTGAAGAAACCACTGGTTGGATCCGGGGTTTCTTGACGTCACTCGAAAGATCGCTTCAAGACGCTTCAGAAAATGTACTTTCGCAGGAACAAATGTCAATTTTAAGGCCGTGACGCGTCAGAGAAAAAACTCGAAAATGGAAAAAATCGAAAAAATCAACTTTCTTAATAATCATCGTAGACGCTTGTGTTTTACCTGTTTTTTCATCAGAAGAACGAGATAAAACGATTGCCGTTAAAAAATTTCATCCAGAGAAAATTGCAAAAAAGTTAGCCAGTCACCATGAGATTTTTTGAAAAAAGTCGATTTTTTCACACTTTGAACGGCTGTAGCGGCCGAACGAAGAATCCAATTTGAACGCGGATTGAAGATCTGTGTTCCTCGTGTGTCAATTAGTAGGATTTGATTAAAATTGGGGATTTTTAATTTTTGGGTCCAAGGGTCCCCCCTTCTTATTATGTTTCTCTTTATCAATTTTTTTCATGTTTAGGTATTTGTTTCTCGTGTCTTTTGTTATTCTCTCTCCGCAGATGTTTTTTTTTTACTTTTCTTTTCATACCGCACCGTCTTTTTTCCGGAGGTCTTGTCCTTTTGTTATTGCAACTTCGCTGTTTTTTTTTCCGCCGTCATGTCACGTCGAGCCCGTATCTCAGAGTGAGTGAGGGAGGAAAATGTTCGGGGAGGCGGAGGAGGATCATGTAAATCCGGGCTTAAACGCGGCGCATTAAGAAGATGAGTGAAGGCGAGCGTCGAGAGAAAATGAGATTTTTTGGAGGTTATGAAGGGCGGGAAATGGGCGAGAGATTTAATGGGACGTAAACGAAATCGTAAAACGTGAAAATTTGCAAAATGTCATTATGGAAAATCGTAATATTTAAAATATTATACACCGTGAGATCAAAAAGTCAATAGTTGGCAGTCCTTAAAACATAACCTAAATAACAGAAGTTCAGTGGCGTCGCTAGAAAAGGGGAATTTTTGCGTGGAAAACTCATGAATTCTGTATGGATTATTAATAGAGATGATCAGTTTTTAGAAATAACTGCTAATGTTTAAAATAGGCACACACAAAACTAGTTTTAAAATAAGTAACTTTAAAAATCGCAAGATGTCTAAATTAACAAAATGTACACTGCACTCCAGATAGCTAATATAATTATAGGGATTTTCAGAAAATGTGCTGCCAACCATTGTCGACTCTATGATTTCACTGCAGTTTAGCATCGATAATAAGAAAATTAATTTTATTTCACTCTGCGAATATATTTGTTTCGCCAATGAAAATAATACAAGATCTGAAAACATCAGCCCGCCTAACAAAAGACGCGAGGGGAGGAGTGTGAACGTTTGATTGTATCGATTGTTTTGCCGCCCGTTTCCCGCCCCGGCGCTGCCGTTATTTACGCCCTCCTTGATTTTTCAATATAGCAAATTGGCGCCATCGAGTAATTCTGAATTTACGGCTTAATTTTACAACGCCCCGCGCTTTTTGACGTTACCACGCGCCCCTGCACACCCTCTCACTTTACGTATAACGATATGCACACCAGATCAAACGGGCTTCGTCATTTGCAAACAAAACAAAATAAAACAAACGGTGGCATGGAAAAATTTACTGAAAACAGAAGCAATTTAATAATAACAAAAGAATTTGTTTGTTGTTGTTTCTTGGATTAAAAGTGAATGTTTTTGAATACTTTTTTTGATTGTAAAAATTGAATAGGTGGCATATTCTGTGCGTCAAATACAATCAAAGCACAACCCCGAAAGTTGAAAGCGCTCTCTTTTTCCTTTCTGTTAAACTGCCGCAGTTTCGGTGATCAGAAAGTAATTTAAGAACGCTTCGGTTTCCAATATGGACGCGTCCGTAACGTTTGTCGTTTGTCATCTCTCCGGCGGTCGTAAAACGAGAGAGTTGCGAGGCGCCGTAAATTTCGATCCGATTCAATTTCGACGATGAACTACCGCCGAAAAAAACCCTGTCTGGAGAAGAAGAAGAGAGATAACTCCCCGGATTTGAGGAGTAAGTGGCTAATTTATATTTACGTGCGCGCGCGGCGACTTATCCGAACGGAAAATGGGTCACGCGACTCCCAGCGGTCCCTCTTTTTCCACTCTTCTCGCATCCACAATTTCCATCATCGACGTCCGAATCCGTGCGTCGGTTTGGCAGCGTTCCACGACGGAAAATTTAATGCGCGGAGTTATCGCCTCGCGATAAATCGAGGTTTTCGTGGCTGGACATTAAAATTCCGACGTAAAGGAAATACTGAAATACCATGGCCAAAAATTTATCCTAAAGATTCCCATAACGTTTTTACAATATATGAAATTAATCTAAAAGAAATACCAAATTTAACTACAGTTAAAAGACTTTGTGATAAATTATTGTAGAAATTTGACTTAAAGTCGACAGAAAAAAGACTCATTTTGACTTAAAGCCGTTAAGCCTCTAAAAAAATGTCAAATTTAATCAAAGTCAAAAGACTTTATGATAAATTATTGTAGAAATTTGACCTAAAGTCGATAGAAAAAAGACTCATTTTGACTTAAAGCCGTTAAGCCTCTAAAAAAGTTTCAAATTTAACTAAAGTCAAAAGACTTTGTGATAAATTATTGTAGAAATTTGACTTAAAATCGACAGAAAAAAGACTCATTTTGACTTAAAGCCGTTAAGCCTCTAAAAAAATTTCAAATTTAACTAAAGTCCAAAAGACTTTGCGATAAATTATTGTAGAAATTTGACTTGAAATCGACAGAAAAAAGACTCATTTTGACTTAAAGCCGTTAAGCCTCTAAAAAAAATGTCAAATTTAACCAAAGTCAAAAGACCTGGTGATAAATTATTGTAGAAATTTAACTTAAAGTCGACAGAAAAAAGACTCATTTTGACTTAAAGCCGTTAAGCCTCTAAAAAAAATGTCAAATTTAACCAAAGTCAAAAGACTTGGTGATAAATTATTGTAGAAATTTAACTTAAAGTCAACAGAAAAAAGACTCATTTTGACTTAAAGCCGTTAAGCCTCTAAAAAAAATGTCAAATTTAACCAAAGTCAAAAGACTTGGTGATAAATTATTGTAGAAATTTGACTTAAAGTCGACAGAAAAAAGACTCATTTTGACTTAAAGCCGTTAAAACTCTAAAAAAGTTTCAAATTTAATTAAAGTCAAAAGACTTTGTGATAAATTATTGTAGAAATTTGACTTAAAATCGACAGAAAAAAGACTCATTTTGACTTAAAGCCGTTAAGCCTCTAAAAAAATGTCAAATTTAATCAAAGTCAAAAGACTTTATGATAAATTATTGTAGAAATTTGACCTAAAGTCGATAAAAAAAAGACTCATTTTGACTTAAAGCCGTTTAGCCTCTAAAAAAAATGTCAAATTTAATTAAAGGCAAAAGACTTTATGATAAATGATTGTAGAAATTTGACTTAAAGTCGACAGAAAAAAGACTCATTTTGACTTAAAGCCGTTAAGCCTCTAAAAAAAATGTCAAATTTAACCAAAGTCAAAAGACTTTGTGATAAATTATTGTAGAAATTTGCCTTAAAGTCGACAGAAAAAAGACTCATTTTGACTTAAAGCCGTTAGGCCTCTAAAAAATGTCAAATTTAATTAAAGGCAAAAGACTTTATGATAAATTATTGTAGAAATTTGACTTAAAGTCGACAGAAAAAAGACTCATTTTGACTTAAAGCCGTTAAACCTCTAAAAAAAATGTCAAATTTAACCAAAGTCAAATGACTTTATGATAAATTATTGTAGAAATTTGACCTAAAGTCGACAGAAAAAAGACTGATTTTGACTTAAAGCCGTTAAGCCTCTAAGAAAATGTCAAATTTAACTAAAGTCAAATGACTTTATGATAAATTATTGTAGAAATTTGACCTAAAGTCGACAGAAAAAAGACTGATTTTGACTTAAAGCCGTTATGCGTCTAAAAAAATGACAAATTTAATTAAAGGCAAAAGAGTGTGTCGAAATTTGACTTAAATTCGACAAGCGTTAAGAAAAAAAGACTAATTTTGACTTAAACCCTTAAGCCTCTAGAAAATTTGTCAAATTTGGGTAGAATTAAAAGACTTTATGTGTAAATTAGTGTCGATATTTGACTTAGTCAACAAACATCAAGAAAAACGACTAATTTTGACTTAAAGTCTTTTAGCCTGTAGAAAAATGTCAAATTTAAATAAAGTGAAGGTACTTTATGTGCAAACTAATATAGAAATTTGTCTTAAATTTGATAAGCGTCAACAAAAGACAAATTTTGACTTTAAAGACGTTAAGCCACTAGAAAAAACGTCAAGAGACTTGACGTCTAATTTACTGTCGAATTTTTACTTAAAGTTGAGAAGCGTTAAGAAAGCAAGACTAATTTTGACTTAAAGCCTTAAGCCCCTAGAAAAAGTGTCAAATTTTGATAGAATTAAGAGACTTTATGTGCAAATTAATGTCGAAATTTGACGTAAAGTCAACAAACCGCAAGAAAAACGACTAATTTTGACTTAAAGTCGAGTTTCTAAAAACAATGTCAAATTTAATTCAAGTTAAAAAACTTCATGACAAATTAATGAAAAGCGTCAAAAGACTAATTTTGATTTAAACTCGTTAAGCCTCTAGAAAAATGTCAAATTTACTTAAAGTTATAAAGACTTTATGACAACTGAATGTAGAAATTTGACTTAAAGTCGACAAGTGTTAAGAGAAAAAAACAAATTATGGATTAAATCCGTTAAGCCTCTAGAAAATATGTTAAAATTTAATTAACGTTAAAAAACTTTATGACAAATTAATGTCGAAATTTGACTTATAGTCGACGAGCGTTAAGAAAAAAGACTAATTTTGACTTAAATCTTTAATCCTCTAGAAAAAATGTCAAATTGAATTAAAGTTAAAGGACTTTATATTCGAATTCATGTATAAACTAGACTTAAAGTCAACAAGCGTTAAGTAAAAAAGATTAATTTTGACCTAAAATCTAAACCTTCTAAAAAAAATTATAAAATTTAAAGTTAAAAGATTTGATGTCTAAATTAATGTGTAAATTTGATTTAAAGTCAGCAACCATCAAGAGAAAAGACTAATTTTGACTTAAAGTCGTTAAGCCTCTAGAAAATTTAAGAGAATTTAAGTTAAGACTAAATGTTGAAATTTAACTTAAAATCGCCAAACGTCAAAAACGACAAATTTTACTTAACCCCGTTAAGTCTCTACAAATGTCAAATTTAATTAAAGTTAAAAGACAAAATTTGTGTCAAAAAAAACAAATTTTGACTTAAAGAAAAAAATGTTGAATTTAATTAAACGAAAAAATTAAAATGATTTGTGGAATTTTGAAAGGCGAGATACATTTTAACATGAACTGCATGTCATTTAACTTTACCTAAAATGAAAATCAAAATCAAATTTTGGTTCTACATTGTAATTCGAATAAATGAATTATCATCAGTTGCGGTTCGTATTTTTTTATGTTTTGCAACATTATTTTTAATTAAACCGCGTATAAAATTCATATTTTAATCATTTTGTCGGATATATTGACTAATTTTAAGCGCATATAAACAAATTATATTGCCTTTTTAGCGCATATAAAAAAATTATAACGACTTTTTTTAGCGCATATAAATCCGGACTTTAGTCATAACTTAATTTTAAGATACATTTTTAAGGACGTAAGTCGTAACTTACAAATTTCTCAAAGGTAAGCCACAACTAAATCCAAATCGCGTTTCAACATCTCTTTTACAACTGAATACGTCGCTCCGGTTTCGCTTTCTTTAAACCGTAAATCCGGATGGTGTTATCGTCGTCGCTTATGATTCCGAAAGTAAATATCGCGCGCCGCTGGAAAATCCAATCCATAATTGACTAATAATAATCAGTCTCGTGAATTAGAAACAGTTTCAAATTTAAGATAATCCAATTAAAACGGAGTTTCCAATAGTTTAGGACCCACCACCCGCCGTATCAACTTTATTTTAACCTACAAATCCTGTTGGGTTAAAAAAAAAACTTCTTCGGCAAATAATTGGAAAAGTTAAAACTTTACAAAACGCGATTTTGTAGTTTAAATCCAGATGGAACGAAGCGGGTGGATGGGCCCTGTCCCACCCTCCAATTTACGGATGATAAACAAGAGTTTAATATTCATATATTCAGGCAATATTTCGATTTTATTACATTACATCAAAAACAAATTGGGAATAACCTTACTTGTTGCAGAAAGCATTAGATAAATACAATTATTTATTACATCAAAAGAATTCGACCGCAAATTTTGCATCCCACAAGGTACATCAAGCCGACAAGAGGGAGAAAAAGTATTGCAAATAGTTAAATCATCTTCAGTAGTGCAAGAAAGTTGATGGTGTTCGTCGCAAGTTAGAAACTACTTAAATTTCCCGAATCTTGGCGATTAGTGTGTGCGTTAGCTAAAGATTCCCCTGATTAATTGGGCAATCCCGGAACCAGTTAGTCCGGCAGCATCTGCAAATAATCACCCCGGACGACCCTCGATAACAATTAACGCGGGACGATATACCGAACGCGCTTTGGCCAGCGTTCAAAACTACAGACGACTGCCATAAATCAGATTTATTGTCGATTAACATGAAATATCGGTCGAACGTAGAAGAAAACCGAACCGGAATAATATTTTATTTTAATGGACAAGGAACACTACACGTTGCCACGTGTAATTTTTGGCGGAATCCGGTTCGAAGGACCAAAATTTGTAGCTTGTTTTATTTGTTGTTGAAATGATGGACAAAGATTTGCTGTTACCGCGTGTAATTATTGGAAGAATCCTAAATTTGTGGCTCG
The DNA here is from genome assembly GCA_910593695.2 of Ocypus olens. Classification (NCBI taxonomy): domain Eukaryota; kingdom Metazoa; phylum Arthropoda; class Insecta; order Coleoptera; family Staphylinidae; genus Ocypus; species Ocypus olens. Next base: position 59,277,542 of record OU343053.1, read on the forward strand.
TTTTATTTGCTGTTGAAATGATCGACGAAAATTTACCGTTACCACGTGTAATTGTTGGAGGAATCCGGTTCGAAGGACCAAAATTTGTAGTTTGTCCTATTTGTTGTTGAAATAAATAGGCAAGGATTTGCTGATACGACGCGTTGGCAGAATTCTGTTGGAAGGACGAAAATTTCTAGCTCGTTTTATTCGTTGTTGAAATACATCCGCGGGGAAAGTGTTGCCCTTCGGTTGCGACGTCGGAGGGACGCCTGCGCGCCGCCGCTTTCGCCGACGTCGGCGTCGCCGGAAATTAAGCGTCGCCCCCCGCGATCCCATTGTGGCCCCTTTTGGAGCGCCAGACGGCCGACGAGGAAATTAATTCCCGGCGTGTCCTCGCGATAACTCAAAACCACCTTTATTTTGAGATCTGCGACAACGAGAAAAGTTGCGACAGATTTCCGACTCTCCGGACACACAAGACAAACGTAATCTTGAAAAGTTGTCATATTAGTAGTTAAATAATCCATCTTTGACATTCCGCTAAAACAATTGACGTATTGTATCCAGAAACAAAATGGCAGCGTAGAGAAACGAAAATTGCATTCTGCGATTGGAAAAATTGTTAAAAAAAATGTATTAGCGCGTAGATTTGTTTGAAATTTTCAAAATCCATCCACAACCAATCCATCTTCAACATTCCGCTAAAACAATTGACGTATTATAGCCAGAAACAAAATGGCAGAGTAGAGAAACGAAAATTGCATTCTGCGATTGGAAAAATTGGAGAAAAAAAATGTATTAGCGCGTAGATTTGTTTGAAATTTTCAAAATCCATCCGCAACCAATCCATCTTTGACATTCCGCTAAAACAATTGACGTATTGTAGCCAGAAACAAAATGGCAGAGTAGAGAAACGAAAATTGCATTCTGCGATTGGAAAAATTGTAAGAAAAAAATGTATTTGCGCGTAGATTTGTTTGAAATTTTCAAAATCCATCCGCAACCAATCCATCTTTGACATTCCGCTAAAACAATTGACGTATTGTAGCCGGAAACAAAATGGCAGAGTAGAGAAACGAAAATTGCATTCTGCGATTGGAAAAATTGTAAAAAAAAAATGTATTTGTGCGTAGATTTGTTTGAAATTTTCAAAATCCATCCGCAACCAATCCATCTTTGACATTCCGCTAAAACAATTGACGTATTGTAGCCGGAAACAAAATGGCAGAGTAGAGAAACGAAAATTGCATTCTGCGATTGGAAAAATTGTAAAAAAAAAATGTATTTGTGCGTAGATTTGTTTGAAATTTTCAAAATCCATCCGCAACCAATCCATCTTTGACATTCCGCTAAAACAATTGACGTATTGTAGCCGGAAACAAAATGGCAGAGTAGAGAAACGAAAATTGCATTCTGCGATTGGAAAAATTGTAAAAAAAAAATGTATTTGTGCGTAGATTTGTTTGAAATTTTCAAAATCCATCCGCAACCAATCCATCTTTGACATTCCGCTAAAACAATTGACGTATTGTAGCCGGAAACAAAATGGCAGAGTAGAGAAACGAAAATTGCATTCTGCGATTGGAAAAATTGTAAAAAAAAAATGTATTTGCGCGTAGATTTGTTTGAAATTTTCAAAATCTATCCTCAACCAATCCATCTTTGACATTCCGCTAAAACAATTGACGTATTGTAGCCAGAAACAAAATGGCAGAGTAGAGAAACGAAAATTGCATTCTGCGATTGGAAAAATTGTAAAAAAAGAAATGTATTCGCGCGTAGATTTGTTTGAAATTTTCAAAATCCATCCACAACCAATCCATCTTCAACATTCCGCTAAAACAATTGACGTATTATAGCCAGAAACAAAATGGCAGAGTAGAGAAACGAAAATTGCATTCTGCGATTGGAAAAATTGGAGAAAAAAAATGTATTAGCGCGTAGATTTGTTTGAAATTTTCAAAATCCATCCGCAACCAATCCATCTTTGACATTCCGCTAAAACAATTGACGTATTGTAGCCGGAAACAAAATGGCAGAGTAGAGAAACGAAAATTGCATTCTGCGATTGGAAAAATTGTAAGAAAAAAATGTATTAGCGCGTAGATTTGTTTGAAATTTTCAAAATCCATCAACAACCAATCCATCTTTGACATTCCGCTAAAACAATTGACGTATTGTAGCCGGAAACAAAATGGCAGAGTAGAGAAACGAAAATTGCATTCTGCGATTGGAAAAATTGTAAAAAAAAAATGTATTTGTGCGTAGATTTGTTTGAAATTTTCAAAATCCATCCGCAACCAATCCATCTTTGACATTCCGCTAAAACAATTGACGTATTGTAGCCAGAAACAAAATGGCAGAGTAGAGAAACGAAAATTGCATTCTGCGATTGGAAAAATTGTAAAAAAAAAATGTATTTGTGCGTAGATTTGTTTGAAATTTTCAAAATCCATCCGCAACCAATCCATCTTTGACATTCCGCTAAAACAATTGACGTATTGTAGCCGGAAACAAAATGGCAGAGTAGAGAAACGAAAATTGCATTCTGCGATTGGAAAAATTGTAAAAAAAAAATGTATTTGCGCGTAGATTTGTTTGAAATTCTCAAAATCCATCCACAACCAATCCATCTTTGACATTCCGCTAAAACAATTGACGTATTGTAGCCAGAAACAAAATGGCAGAGTAGAGAAACGAAAATTGCATTCTGCGATTGGAAAAATTGTAAATAAAAAATGTATTTGCGCGTAGATTTGTTTGAAATTTTCAAAATCCATCCACAACCAATCCATCTTTGACATTCCGCTAAAACAATTGACGTATTGTAGCCAGAAACAAAATGGCAGAGTAGAGAAACGAAAATTGCATTCTGCGATTGGAAAAATTGTAAAAAAAAAATGTATTTGCGCGTAGATTTGTTTGAAATTTTCAAAATCCATCCACAACCAATCCATCTTTGACATTCCGCTAAAACAATTGACGTATTGTAGCCAGAAACAAAATGGCAGAGTAGAGAAACGAAAATTGCATTCTGCGATTGGAAAAATTGTAAAAAAAGAAATGTATTCGCGCGTAGATTTGTTTGAAATTTTCAAAATCCATCCACAACCAATCCATCTTCAACATTCCGCTAAAACAATTGACGTATTGTAGCCAGAAACAAAATGGCAGAGTAGAGAAACGAAAATTGCATTCTGCGATTGGAAAAATTGTAAAAAAAAAATGTATTTGCGCGTAGATTTGTTTGAAATTCTCAAAATCCATCCACAACCAATCCATCTTCAACATTCCGCTAAAACAATTGACGTATTGTAGCCAGAAACAAAATGGCAGAGTAGAGAAACGAAAATTGCATTCTGCGATTGGAAAAATTGTAAAAAAAAAATGTATTTGCGCGTAGATTTGTTTGAAATTTTCAAAATCCATCCACAACCAATCCATCTTTAACATTCCGCTAAAACAATTGACGTATTGTAGCCAGATACAAAATGGCAGAGTAGAGAAACGAAAATTGCATTCTGCGATTGGAAAAATTGTAAAAAAAAAAATGTATTTGCGCGTAGATTTGTTTGAAATTTTCAAAATCCATCCTCAACCAATCCATCTTCAACATTCCGCTAAAACAATTGACGTATTGCAGCCAGAAACAAAATGGCAGAGTAGAGAAACAAAAATTGCATTCTGCGATTGGAAAAATTGTAAAAAAAAAATGTATTTGCGCGTAGATTTGTTTGAAATTTTCAAAATCCATCCTCAACCAATCCATCTTCAACATTCCGCTAAAACAATTGACGTATTGCAGCCAGAAACAAAATGGCAGAGTAGAGAAACAAAAATTGCATTCTGCGATTGGAAAAATTGGAAAAAAAAAATGTATTTGCGCGTAGATTTGTTTGAAATTTTCAAAATCCATCCTCAACCAATCCATCTTCAACATTCCGCTAAAACAATTGACGTATTGCAGCCAGAAACAAAATGGCAGAGTAGAGAAACAAAAATTGCATTCTGCGATTGGAAAAATTGGAAAAAAAAAATGTATTTGCGCGTAGATTTGTTTGAAATTTTCAAAATCCATCCTCAACCAATCCATCTTCAACATTCCGCTAAAACAATTGACGTATTGCAGCCAGAAACAAAATGGCAGAGTAGAGAAACAAAAATTGCATTCTGCGATTGGAAAAATTGTAAAAAAAAAATGTATTTGCGCGTAGATTTGTTTGAAATTCTCAAAATCCATCCACAACCAATCCATCTTCAACATTCCGCTAAAACAATTGACGTATTGTAGCCAGAAACAAAATGGCAGAGTAGAGAAACGAAAATTGCATTCTGCGATTGGAAAAATTGTAAAAAAAAATGTATTTGCGCGTAGATTTGTTTGAAATTTTCAAAATCCATTAACAACCAATCCATCTATAACATTCCACTAAAACAATTGACATATCGTAGCTGGAAACAAAATGGCAACACTTTCGATGTGAAATTTAATTTGTTTGTACGACGTGAATGGAAAAAGGAAAGAATGGACTGCAATTTGATCCCGGAATGGGATATGCCCTCCGGGGGGGTGGAGTGGGGTGGGGTGGCGCGGTCGGTGGTGGCGCGCGCCCCGGAATCGATAGGCAAAATATGGGCCTGGCGGAGAGCCGAGCCGAAAATTTCATATAAATAGAGTTTCGGCCATCGCGCGCGCTTCTCGTTCCAATTCCCGATTTCCGAATTCGACACAATATGTACACACACACACACACACACGGCCACAAATAACCTTAAATGACCTCTAACACTCGCTCTCTGTATCCAATTTTCAAATCCAGTAAAAACCAAATTGAAAAAAAAAACAACTCAAAAATATAGAGAGTAAGAATTGTTTATTCATTAAAAAAGAGGGGGGAATCTATTGGCATATTAACATTTTGCATTTGAAGGTTAGCTGTCAACTCGAATGACCTCAAAGTGGCGGCATCTATTGCCCGAATGCTGTACTAAACAGAATCCGAGTGGAATTTTCCACGCACAGCTATGCGAACGGCAGCAAATATAACAATAAGGATTGTTTTTTTGGTATTTTGCTGTAGTATGTGAAGTAGAATCGATTTTGAGGAAATTTTGAAAGTTTCTAGCGATTGTCTTCATATTTTTTTAACAGCCTGAAGAGTTGCGGAACTTCAGACTTCACGTACATTTGGAAATTTCGCAAGCATGATGAATAAAATAGGTAACAGCCGTAATAATAATGACGCCGCAATCCGCCTCTGGATTTTTCTTTTTGTTATTAATTTTGGGCAAATAGATTTTCAGTGATTGAGAGAGTAAATCGAGAAACCGAACGAAACGAAGTCGGAATAAGTGTTTTCGGAGCACGCGATGGCCTAAATTTAGCAAAACGGGCGTGGAGAGGCGGGGGTGCACGTTTTGCGTTCACTTTTCGCGTTTTCACGTTTCCATTTCGGCCGGACCTCGCTTGCCGCTCTTATCAAGATTTTCACCAATGACAGAAATAGAAACTACAGATAAATCTCGCACAAAAAAAACCATACATTACATTAAATTCACGAGAAATGAAAACGCAGCCTTTTATTTCCGTTTACCTTGAGAATTCGCTGGTGAGGAGTTTGAGGCGCGACCTGGTGCGCGCCGCCTCCTGGAGGGCCTGTTTGGCGCGGGACTCGCTGTCCGCGCGCAGCTTCCTCTCGCGGTCGGCATCCCTCTGGGTTGCTTCCCTCTGAAACAATAATAATAATAATAAATCAATCAATAGTAATAGAGAGAGCAAACAAAATATTCAATAAAAGACAAGTAAATCACAAACGAAAGACAAGTATTTGTTTCAAATTAAAAGGGGTAGAATAACGATTTATATGAAGACTCATCAAACACACTTATTTATTATTTAACCCAAGCTCAATTTACTATAATGACGGCTCTCGGCGGTGTGACTCGTAGTACGGCCGAGGTAGCAAAGATGGCAATACAGATATCTGTATTACCACCTCTGCTACCTCGGCATGGGATGACTCATGGCATAGCCGAGGTAGTAGAGGTGGTAATACAGATATCTGTATTGCAGAGGTGGTAATACAGATATCTGTATGGCCATCTCTGCTACCTCGGCCATGCCATGAGTCATCCCATGCCGAGGTAGCAGAGGTGGTAATACAGATATCTGTATTGCAGATGTGGTAATACAGACATCTGTATTACCGCTTCTGCTACCTCGGCCGTACCATGAGTCACCCCGCCGAGAGCCGTCACCGATTTATCTATCAACTACTGACCGTCCAAGGAGAGTAACTCCAATGCCCCATTACTTTTGTTTTTTTTTTGTTCACGGTACTCTAAGGCACTTTTTTTTCGCACAATCAACGGAATCCCCCTTTCGTTCGTTCACACTCGATTCCCCGCCGACAACAGGAACAAACGAAAAAGCTCTCTCGGAGAGAACACTTTTCCCGTTCTTAACTGTTTCGATCGTATCCACTAATTGCCCCAATTGACTCCAATTCGAGCACACACAATCAATTCGCCGGAGCCCGTTTCCAATTACGACTTCAAACGAACGAGGCCTTTGAGATATTCGGCACAACACGCGCTGGAGAATTTCCGACGACAGCAATTATTTGTTTTTAAATCAAAACAAATTAACGCACTGGTTAAATTTTCGAATTTATGAATTTTCCATTTCGATTGTTTTTTTGCATATAGCTGGTTATCTCGAGAACCGTTGGAGATATTTAAAAATTTCGATAAAATATAAATTCTGTAAGTCTTGAAGATGTTAATTCTGCAATAAAAAAATTCCATTTCAATTGTTTTTTTTTTGCATATAGCTGGTTATCTTGAGAACCGTTTGAGATATTTAAAAATTTCGCTCAAATTTAGATTCTACAAGTCTTAAAGATGTTAATTCTGCAATAAAGCAATTTACGGTTTCAATTGTTTTTTGCATATAGCTGGTTATCTCGAGAACCATTGGAGATATTTAAAAATTTCGATCAGATTTAAATTCTGGAAGTCTTGAAGATGTTAATTTTGCAATAAAACAATTTACCGTTGCAATTGTTTTTTAGCATATTGTATCTCGAGAACCGTTGGAGATATTTAAAAATTTCGATCATATTTAAATTCTGTAAGTCTTGAAGATGTTAATTCTATAATAAAACAATTTACCGTTTCAATTGTTTTTTAGCATATTGCTCTCTATCTTGAGAACCGTTGGAGATATTTAAAAATTTCGATCATATTTAAATTCTGTAAGTCTTGAAGATGATAATTCTGCAATAAAACAATTTACCGTTTCAATTGTTTTTTAGCATATTGCTGGGTATCTCGAGAATCGTTGGAGATATTTAAAAATTACGATCAGATTTAAATTCTGCAAGTCTTGAAGATGTTAATTCTGCAATAAAAAATTTGCTATTTCAATTGTTTTTTGCATATAGCTGGTTATCTTGAGAACCGTTGGAAATATTTAAAAATTACGATCAGATTTAAATTCTGTAAGTCCTGAAGATGTTAATTCTGCAATAAAAAAATTTACCGTTTCAATTGTTTTTTAGCATATTGTTGGTTATCTCGAGAACCGTTGGAGATATTTAAAAATTTCGATCAGATTTAAATTCTGTAAGTATTGATGATGTTAATTCTGCAATAAAACAACTTGCCGTTTCAATTGTTTTTTAGCATATAGCTGGTTATCTCGAGAACCGTTGGAGATATTTAAAAATTTCGATCAGATTTAAATTCTGTAAATCTTGAAGATGTTAATTCTGCAATAAAACAATTTACGGTTTCAATTGTTTTTTAGCATATTGCTGTTTCAATCAGATTTTAATTCTGTAAATCTTGAAGATGTCAATTCTGCAATAAAACAATTTACGGTTTCAATTGTTTTTTAGCATATTGCTGTTTCGATCAGATTTCAATTCTGTAAATCTTGAAGATGTTAATTCTGCAATAAAACAATTTACCGTTTCAATTGTTTTTTAGCATATTGCTGGGTATCTTGAGAACCATTGGAGATATTTAAAAATTTCGAACAGATTTAGATTTTACAAGTCTTGAAGATGTTAATTCTGCAATAAAACAATTTACCGTTTCAATTGTTTTTTAACATATTGCTGGATATCTCTAGAACCATTGGTGATATTTAAAAATTTCGATCACCTTTAAATTCTGTAAGTCTTAAAAATGTTAATTCTGCAATAAAACAACTTGCCGTTTCAATTGTTTTTTTGCATATTGCTGGGTATCTCGAGAACCGTTGGAGATATTTAAAAATTTCGATCAGATTTAGATTCTACAAGTCTTGAGGATGCTCATTCGGCAATAAAACGATTTCCAATTTCAATTGTTTTTTTGGATATAGCTGGTTATCTTGGGAACCGTTGGAGATATTTAAATTTTTTTTTCAGATTTAGATTCTATAATTAATAAGGATGTTAATTCTACAATAAAATCAGTATTTCAGACTGTTGTTGTAAACAATTTTAAAGAATTGGAAATTCTTTTTTTTTACGCTATACTTGCTCACAAACCATAAAATGTAAATTATTGTTTCCCATCGATAACGGCAGATTTGAATTGTAAAAAAAAAGAACGATTCACATCAATATGTAATTGTGAATCACGTTTATGCGATATACATATTTGCGAGGCACGAAATTTCGCGGTGATTTGGAGTTTCCTGAGTGCAGGAGGGCGGCGTTTGCGTTTGCACAACAGGAAGGCATATTTCACGTTGCGCTGGGGAAGCGCTACCAGTTTCCGCAATTTCTGCAGGAATATTGGGCGGGGTGGGGAAGGGGGGGGGGTCTGCGGCAGTGGCGGAGGATGATCATCAAACATTCATTTAGCGGAAGCTAAATCATTTTCGCAAACACACGTTTCGCCCATAAATTCCGAAATCGCAGCCTCCTCTCCAAACAGAGAGTGGAGATCCCCTCTGCGCGGATTAATTAATATTAACTTTAATCATTCATAATCCGTTATAAAATAAATATATGTATACAGTAGTACTGTAACAGTACAGTAAGGTTGGAGAAATAAAATTATATTATTATTATTATTTCTCAATTGAAAATCCGTTAGAAATTGATTTATTTTAACCTAATTTTTTCATTTTATTGTATTTATCCAATGCTTTCTGCAACAAGTAAGGTTATTCCCAATTTGTTTAATTTTTTCACTTTAAGTTTGCAGTGGTGTTTTGTTTCTAAAGAGGATATGACAGTTGTTTTTATGGGAAATCAGAAGCGTGTTGTTTTTCCATAGAACTCTAGCTTTTGAAGCCAATTTGACAATTGTTTAATTTTTTACAATTTTTCCTATCGTTGAATGCATTTTTAATTTCCACACTTTAAGTTTGGAGAGTTGCTGTTTTGTTTCTAGCTAGGATATGGCAATTGTTTTAATGAGAATTTACAGTCATTTGTTTTTTTTAAGGATTTTTCAGCTTTTAACGCAAATTGACCTTGTAAAACTTTGCTTACGTTAGAAAGTGTAGTCAATTGATTTATTTTGTCCAATTTTTTTCACTTTGGCGGGTTGTCGTTTTGTTTCTAGCTAGGATACAGCAATTGTTTTAATGAGAAATTAGAAAGGCATTTGTTTTTTCACGGATTTTCAGCTTTTGAAGCAAATTAGCCAAGGAAGAAGTTATTTATTTTAATGTTTGTAAGACTTTTCGTCTTTAATTGATTGAAAAAAAGATTATAGTATACTCGGCAAACAATCAATACTAACACACTTTTCAACTACTCTCAATTTCGAATCGAGTTTCACTTTCCTTTCTCCGGCACGACGACAGGTGCTCCCCCCCGGATAAAATTCCCACCCTCATTTTCCACCTGACCGCCCGTTTCTCCGGTCGAATAGAGAGAGGATTTACTTCCCTGCGAATATACACATCCCCATCTTTTCGGCTTCTTTTTTAAAACCCTGCCCGGTAATCCACCCCCATCGAAGTGGGGGGGGGGGGGGTCGTTCAATTTCAATGGCAAGCATTCAGGTGCAGCAGGACGCGATTTATTCCCTCCTCTAACTCAATCCACGCCGCAAATTACGCCCCGAACGGACAAAAAGACGACGGCGAGGAACACCACGCCACACCACAGCGCCCGCTTTAATTTACTGCCGCGATAACCGTCTGGACGTTTTCAATTACGTGAAAAACTCTTCGAGTAAATGTGTGTTGGTATAAAGCAAAAAAAAAGGGAATGAAAGAGTAACGGGCGGGTAAATACTTGCGACGTGAAATGAATTAAGTAATGGAAGGATTAATGAAATGAAACGAGACATTGATTACAAAACACGAGTTCATTTTCCAGTCGTAAGGTGCTGGATAACTAATTGAGCTCAATTTTTTTAAAGTCTATTACTTATGAAATGATAAAAGCACATTACTTAAAATGTTTCTACAAAAAAAACTTTTCTTTACTACTTTTCCAGTGTTGGCGAGACTCATGTTCGCCTTTGTTTTAATTCATCACGAGCCATGTTAGTTCTATTGTTCTCCACTAAACAATTGTTAAGAAATTCAAAACAATTTGGGTTGATTAATGATCCCCGATTGTTCAATCCAAACAGAAGACTCCACTTTCACTGTTTCAATTGCGATGAAATCAAGTCTACTGTTTTCTTCGTTTGTTAATCCATTTTGTTTTCTTCGTTTTTTATTCATTGTTTACTTCATTTGTACTTGTTTTTTCGTAATTCATTTTTACGTAATTGTGCATCGTCTGGGATCCAGACGGCAGACAGGAACGATGAACTTTCCGCGAGTTCAAGTCCCCGACGTCGGCGACGCCGCCGCCGCCGCAACCGCCGCCGCCTCCGACGCTCTCTATGGAGTCGATGCACTCCGCCCGGCGACGACCCAAGCAAGCGGCAGCGAATGCACACACATACGTGCGGTGAACAGTTATGGGAAATTACACGAACGGAATTCATTAAAATCATAAAAATGTGCACTCGTATGACACGCTCAGACACTCCAAAGGGAATATTATATTCGTATACGGTTATTTACTGTTTGACAAATGAAAAACGCACGCACATTTATAGAAATAATAATAATAATAAGTTTATTAACGGATATACCATTACTTAGAAAAGTTACAGTAACATAAAAAACGCTAAAGAGGAATTTTCCAGTTGGAAAGCGTCGCCAGTAAAAAAATCAATCAAAAAGTGTAAACAATTAATACTATTTTAATTCTTAATAATTGTAGTTTCAAACAACAACAAATCCTTATTTTCGCAGCGAGGATATCAGAATTATATTTGCATTCCGTATATAAACCTTGGTGGTTTTAGGGTGAAGAATGAGAACAAGGAGGAGGAGGAGTACAACAACAACGACTGTTGGGAATAATTGATGGGTATTTGCAGAGCGCGCTAATCTCTTAAGATCGGGATTCGGTGCGGATTGGGAGACTTGTTTGACTTCGAGACAAGTCCAATATTTATCGAGAGTGCCCCCCCCATGAGAGGGCGGAAAATCCGAAACGCCGGGAATTAATATTTATCGAGTGCTAACTGTTAACCCGCAGCTTTCGTCCCTGCATAATCACGGGGGCGAGCATGAATAAAACAATTGAATTCATCAAGTAGTAACAAACGGCATGCGGTGGAAGAGTGGAATCCAGGAAACGGCTGTAATAAATTGGACGCATCGGACGCACACATTTCTTCTTCCGATAACAATTTTACACCACCAATTATCACAGCGCGAAATGTTCAAATCGGACGTTTATTATCTCTAACCGTTCTCAAGATATTCACCGATATGTTGCAAATTGTTTTATTACAGAAAGAACATCCTCAATACTTACAGAATCTAAACCTGGACGAAATTTTTAAATATGTCCAATGGTTCTCCAGATAATCAGCTATATGCAAAAAACAATTGAAACAGCAAACATTTTTATTGCAGAATAAACATCCTCGAGACTTGCAGAATCTGAATCTGACTGAAATTTTTAAATATCTCCAACGGTTTTCGAGATAACCACTTATATGCAAAAAACAATTGATACGGCAAATTGTTTTATTGCAGAATGAACATCCACAAGACTTGCAGAATCTAAATCTGACCGAAATTTTGAAATATCTCCAATGGTTCTTCAGATAATCAGCTATATGCAAAAAAAAAACAATTAAAATGACAAATTGTTTTATTGCAGAATGAACATCCTCAAGACTTACAGAATCTAAATCTGACCGAAATTTTGAAATATCTCCAATGGATCTCCAGATAATCAGCTATATGCAAAAAAACAATTGAAACGGCAAACATTTTTATTATAGAATGAACATCCTGGAGACTTGCAGAATCTAAATCTGAACGAAATTTTGAAATATCTCCAATGGTTCTCCAGATAATCACCTATATGCAAAAAAACAATTGAAACCTCAAACATTTTTATTGCAGAATGAACATCCTCGAGACCTACAGAATCTTAATCTGACTGAAATTTTAAAATATCTCCAACGGTTCTCGAGATAACCAGCTATATGCTAAAAAAACATGCTTTGATTACCTTTAAACTTTCACCCAGGCATTTACAAGAATATTAATCTTTCAGTTAATTCTTTCATATCGCGGTCTTCAAACCACCAAACCCCATAGTTCTCGTCCCAAAATTTGAAGACACAACCGAACTGTAATTGTTCATACCTAAAAAACTTTTTCTATCAATTATAAAATTATTTTTTGTTACATCTCGATTCTATCTGTGTACGTGCAGTATTTAATTACAGCGTATACTGGCCGTCCGTATCGATTCATCCACTTTCACCCTTCGATTCCCTTTTCGCTCGTGTGCCCCCCAAGTATTACACAAACATGCACCTATTAAATATACTCAAATACATTCATGCGATATTTACAGGAAACTGTATAAACAGGGACCAGCGAGAGAGAGAGAGAGAAAGAGAGAGGGTTAATTCGCATTATTGGGGTTGCGTACGTTTTAAGTTTAAAGGATCGCGTACACGTATCGAATTAAATCCATTACAAACTGGAAAACAAAGAGGGGAAAGTGCTAATAGTTATTATATTTAAAAGCTCCGAATCCAACATTTACCAATTTATACAACGATTGCGGAAATGATTCCGACAAATATTCTTACTTGTGGTTTTCAGGTTATCAATCATTTTTAATAATAATCATATTTATTTCTTATAGATGTACATTAAATTTACATAAGCTAGAGTTAAGTAATAATCTTTATAAAAATTCAGCTTAGAATTTGTGAATAATTTGCAACAAAACCACTGTATATACTGTAATAATTAATTAAACATTACAATTTTTTTGAACATGACATATCAATTTTTATCCAGAGGCTAAATTTGACTTCCTTTTCCTCTCGTGGGCATAAAAATGGGGTTTCGTTTATTGAGGTAGGAACGCAAAATTGAATTTGCGAGCTCCCCCGTGTCGGCGTGCTCTGACCCTGACCCCCAGACGATACGTGATCGGGATGTGGATGAGGATGAGGTTGACGCGAAACGTGTTCCGTCCGTCCGGCACGTTTCACCGGCAAAAAATAAAAATAAAACCACGAGACAAAGCTGCAACGGCGATAGGTGAATGAATATCGCCCTCAACCTTAACCCCGACACGGGAATCTGTTTGTAAACCGTAAAACGTCGAATGTAGCGGTGCTATAAACGATACCTGCGGTACCGCATCAATTAAATTGATGATGATATTCGTTTTTTTTTAATCAGACCAAAAGAGTACTTGAATTATTTCAGTATATAACGGTATTAAAAGATATTTTCAAAATCTAACCATTTGTTTGGAAGTTATCCCCGAAAAGCGAAAAAACAATTGCAATTCGATTATAACATTTTACGCTAATTTTAAAGGTATTTGAAATTTGATTATTATGCCGAACACATTTTTAAAATCGGACCATAAGTTTAGGAGTTATTCCCAAAAACGTTAAAAACAATTGAAAGCCGAATTCGTTTTTTTGTTATAATTCGATGCATTATAACGAGCGAAATCGTGTGGTGCAAAAAAATTTAAAATCTGCTCATCCGTTCACTAATTATGAGCAAACAATGAAAAACAATTGCAATTCGATTACAATATTTTACGCTAATTTTAAAGGTATTTGAAATTTGATTATTATGCCGAACACATTTTTAAAATCGGACCATAAGTTTAGGAGTTATTCCCAAAAACGTTAAAAACAATCGAAAGCCGAATTCGTTTTTTTGTTATAATTCGATGCATAATAACGAGCGGAATCGCGCGGTGCAAACGAATTTAAAATCGGCTCACCTGTTCACTAATTATGGTCAAAACAATGAAAAACAATTGCAACCCGAAATCGTTTTTTTGCGATCATTGAATAGAATTTGACATGTAGAACAATGTTATGAAAAAATATTCAAAATCCGGTCAACCGTTCACGAGTTGTGATTAAAAAACGGGAAAACAATTGCAACTAGAAAGCGTTTTTCCAGATAATTTGAAACGTTTTGATGACTAGATTAATAAATAATGGAAATCTGTACATTCGTTTGAATACATTTATGTAAATATTAGATAAACGTACCAAATTTTTAATAATTTGCAAGTACAAAATATAAACAAATGAATTATTTAAATAAAAACTAAACTGACGTAAAGGATTTTTTTTCACCAATACCACCTGTAGAAGTATTAAGCGACAGCACAATTAACTTTGCTGTATTGGCACGAATTTTAAAATAAATAAATAAAAGTAGAAAATTTTTTTTTTGATAATTATTATGGTTGTTTTGTTTTCACTTATTTTCATTACATCAGGATGGTCGCGACAAACCATCGATTAAATCATATCTTCCCTACATTTTGAAATAATTAAGTGTCACTCTTTCACCTGTATTACGGTTAAAAGGAGGGTGCGTGCCCCCTCGTTAAAGTTGTACATTGTCTCTCATCGCCCCCCCCCCCCTCTGAGGGAGGGCTCATCTATTAAACACCGAGGCTCCTTTGTTTCCGGTCGTCCCGAGAAAAGGGTTTTCCCCGGCCTAACGGGAAGCGAGAGGAAACTTTGGAATTTAATATTTTAACACAAGAGTTCTTCTCCCCCTTCGGTTCACTTCCTTCCCACCCCGCCGCACACTCGGATGAACTTTAAATTAGTAAGACGCGCGACCGGAAGTAACGAAGTGCGAGGAGAAACAATTGCCCGTACTTAAAATGTTTTCATTTCGAAAAGATTTCAGTGAAAGTGTTCAAGAAAATTCTACAATGCGTTGTAATTTATAAAAAAAAAATGAATACAATTAAAATATATTTAAAAAAATTTAATGGCATTAAAAACAAAAAAAATATTAAAATTTCCACTTTTCATTTTTACTTGAGCGTCATTGAAAGAATCAAAATAATTTAAGTATATGTTATCGGACATAATTCTTTTAAAACAATTGAACGTCAAGTGCGTTTTATGCTAGGATTTGATGCATATTGGCAAGTGGAGCCGTGCGGTGCACACAATTTTGAAATCGACCCATCGGTTCAGGAATTATGACCAAAAAATTGAAAAACAATTGCAGCCGAAAGTGTTTTTTTGCGATAATTGAATACAGTTTGATGCGTGGAACAATCTCACGAAAGAATTTTTCAAATCTGCTTATTCGCTCACGAGTTATTACTAAAAAACGGAAAAACAATTGCAACTCGAAACTGTTTTTTTTTTGCGATAATTGAATACAGTTTGATGCGTGGAACAATCTCACGAACGATTTTTTCAAATCTGCTCATTCGCTCACGAGTTATTACCAAAAAACAGAAAAACAATTGCAACTAGAAACGGTTTTTTTGCAATAATTGAATACAGTTTGATGCGTGGAACAATCTCACGAAAGAATTTTTCAAATCTGCTCAATCGCTCACGAGTTTTTGCTAAAAAACAGAAAACAATTGCAACTCGAAACTGTTTTTTTTGCGATAATTGAATGCAGTTTGATGCGTGGAACAATCCCACGAAAGAATTTTTCAAATCTGCTCATTCGCTCACGAGTTATTACTAAAAAACGGAAAAACAATTGCAACTCGAAACTGTTTTTTTTGCGATAATTAATTACAGTTTGATGCGTGGAACAATCTCACGAAGGAATTTTTCAAATCTGCTCATTCGTTCACGAGTTATTACTAAAAAACAGAAAAACAATTGCAATTCGAAACTGTTTTTTTGCGATAATTGAATACAGTTTGTTGCGTGGAACAATCTCACGCAAGAATTTTTCAAATCCGCTCATTCGCTCACGAGTTATAACCAAAAAACAGAAAAACAATTGCAACTCGAAACTGTTTTTTGCGATAAATGAATACAGTTTGATACGTGGAACAATTTCACGAAAGAATGTTACAAATCTGCTCATTCGCTCACGAGTTGTAACTAAAAAAAAACAGAAAAACAATTGCAACTCGAAACTGTTTTTTTTTTTGCGATAGTTGAATACAGTTTGATGCGTGGGACAATCTCACGAAGGAATTTTTCAAATCTGCTCATTCTCTCACGAGTTATTACTAAAAAACTGAAAAACAATAGCAACTCGAAATTGTTTTTTTTTCGATAATTGAATACAGTTTGATGCGTGAAACAATCTCACGAAAGAAATTTTCAAATCTGCTCGTTCGCTCACGAGTTATTACGAAAAAAGAGAAAAACAATTGCAACTCGAAACTGTTTTTTTGCGATAATTGAATACAGTTTGATGCGTGGAACAATCTCACGAAGGAATTTTTCAAATCTGCTCATTTGCTCACGAGTTATTACCAAAAAACAGAAAAAACAATTGCAACTCGAAATTGTTTTTTTTTGCGATAGTTGAATACAGTTTGATGCGTGGAACAATCTCACGAAGGAATTTTTCAAATCTGCTCATTCGCTCACGAGTTATTACTAAAAAACAGAAAAACAATTGCAACTTGAAACTGTTTTTTTGCGATAATTGAATACAGTTTGATGCGTGGAACAATCTCAAGAAAGAATGTTACAAATCTACTTATTCGCTCACGAATTATAACTAAAAAACCGAAAAACAATTGCAACGCGATTACGCTTTTTTGCCACAATTCCAAAAATAATTAAACGTTAACTCGTGAGGTGCAACTATTTTTCAAATTTGACCATCGGTTCAAGAGCTACGTCCAAAAAACGTTTAAAACAATTGAATTTTTGTTAGAATTTAATATTTTTTTAACGATTGGAGAAATGATTTCATGTTTTTTTTTTTTATAAATATTCAAATGCGCGTCGTTGCCATTAATATTTAATGGAGTTAACATTTTTCAAAATTAATTTAAAATGATTATGAAAAATTGACACTCGCAAAAAATCAGGTGGTTTTGGAAAAAAAACAACGTTGCGAATTGTGTGGAAATTTCATATTGTTATTGTATTTTTTTTTCCGCCCTCTAGACTGAAACAAATTTCAGAATTTTCTTTCTGGAAATTTATATGACGGCGAGCTTTGGTGTCAAAGCGCGGAAACAAGTGACTGCCGCCGCCGGATATTGGATTTCCTCGTCGCCGCTGCCGCCGCCGCCACCGCAGACCTGACAGACGAGGACGACGACGACGGGGGGGCGATTGTTTCGGCCGTCTTTTGTCCCGCGGCCGCCTCCGGCCGGGAATGTCAATCCGTCCTTTTCGCCTTTAGATACGCCGATGGAGAAACTAACCTCAATCTCAAAACAAACAATAGGCGAACGAGAAGGGCGGAGGAGTCATTAAAACGTCAGTCAAGGTTATATTCAAATTTTGTTATTTCATGTAAATACAAAATAAAAAATGGTGATGTGGTCATCATGTTACTTTCTCCGACTTGATGGTGTCATTTATATTTACGCTATCATGGTTTATTTTCAATTTAAATCTTATTTTAAATGTACATCGAGAGGATGCAACTGACGTTTAAAACGTCAAAATTATGAAAGATGGAAAAATTATACTTCAAATTCAAAAACTCGGTTTACTCAAAAACTAAAGGGATTTCGAAAAAAACTTATTCTTTATAATTATTATTAACATAAATTTACTGTAACTATTATCGTTTTAGAATTATAAAACAAAAATTTTAAAAAAAAAATAATACATTTTTTCTCTCGAATAAAAATGTTTTTATGAAAAATGTTTTCAAGCAAAAGATGTTCATTTCTTTGTTCTCTTCAAAGTTTGTTTAAATGTTTTTGTGATATTTTTCATATTTAAGAAAATATTGGCAAAAAACAAAAAACAGTTAAGGTAAACGCCCACTTCCGGTGTACGAAATTTTACCAAAAGCTTTTCAGTTCTTCGGATTATCAAATAAGACGTATGTACAAAGTTTCATATCAATTGCTCTATTAGTTTTTGAGATACAGCGCACACACAGACACAAAATTTTTTTTTCAGAAATTGTTGGGACCCCAAAACGGATATTTCCGTAAAAAATTTTTTTTTAAAAATTTCACCATCACAATACTTTCTAGTACTTCGTAACGGAGAAAGTAATCCAAATGTAAAACTGTTTTATCACGATAATTATTTACGGATGGTATGCACACGTCGTACACGCATGTTGTAATTTAATTTGTACCGTGAACAGATACATTTTCCGAGGGGGTGAGATAAGATAAGACCAGTGGCGGCGTATCTGTTCTTTTTTTTTGTCTTGCTTCGGTGCTTCCATTACTATCGTCGAGCGCAAATTGAATAAATCCTCTCTCGCTCTCTTGGGGTGGGACGACGACTGGAAGAGGATATGACGTTCCAGTAATAACACTTACTCACCACTAAACGGAAACACATATCTGATAAGAGATAGAGAAGGGATGGCGGGGAGGAGAGAGAGCTAGCTACTGCTACTCCCTCATTGCTCCCTTGATCAGATCTAATCGGTCGTGATTGTGCTGCTGAGGGAGTGATTTTGGCGGAGGAAATCGAATCATTTCGACGCGGATTTAACGTAATAACGATGTAATTTCATCAAAAATTGCGCACGTCAGAGTCGAATCATCGTTTCCACACGAAGATATTTTATGATGTAACACTGTTTCCAGGGTTGTGGTGCAGAAAAAGTACTCACAAAAGAACAAATGTCAATATCAACCGCGTGAGGCGCTCGCAAAGAAAATTTTAAAATGAAAAAAATCGAATGAACTTTTTTAATAACCATCCCTGATCAACAAAAAGCACTTTTTCTTCATCAGAAGAACGAGACGAATCGATTGGAGTCATCAAATTTCAGCTAGCTATTAAAATAAAAAAGTTGAAATTTTGAAAAACTATCAAAACTATCTTTTGCTAAAAAATTGTAATTTGTAATATTAGTTGTTGCAATCTGAAGCAATGAGGTTTCTATTACATTTAATTAAAAAAAATATAACCTGATATTTTTTTTTATTTTGTACATACATACATCTAGTAACTAGAATCGAGAAGATTTTGAGAAAATTGAAAAAATCTAGTCGAATGT
Organism: Ocypus olens; assembly: GCA_910593695.2. Classification (NCBI taxonomy): domain Eukaryota; kingdom Metazoa; phylum Arthropoda; class Insecta; order Coleoptera; family Staphylinidae; genus Ocypus; species Ocypus olens. The sequence continues at coordinate 59,296,998 of OU343053.1, forward strand.
GGAAATTTTCCAAAGCAACGATTTCACAGGGAGTTTGTCGGAAACGGGTAATAACTTTTTTTTTAATTTTTGTTTTGTTTCACAGCTACATACGTTTAGAATGTTTCCTGAAAAAGATTATTAAAATTCATCGAGGGAATTTCGGAAGAATCAATTTTTGTGTAAAAGTAAGTTTATGTTATTTACATTCGTCACACCTTTAATGCGATGTATGGTATGCAACCAAATATTCGCAAGTATGTGCATGCGGTTGCATACAATAATAATAATAGACGTTTCAAGGCAACAAGAACTTCATACATATATCACTATTTTTTTTTTCTATGAAAAATTGTCCAACTTTGACAAGCTGTACCGTGCGTAAAAAAAATGGGCGGGAAATTTCACCACAATGGCAGAAAAATCTAATCAATTTCCTTCAAATGCCTTAAAAATTCGAGTCGTTTCGATGATTTGGAGCAAAGTTATGAATTTCTGAAAAAAAAATGACATTTTTCAAATTGTTTTTTGTTTGAAATTTCAATTAAAATGAACAAATTTTATCACCTTTTTTGCACTAGGGGTGACAGAGGGTGGAATGAAGCTTATGCTTTTCAGATCGCAAAGAATCATCGACTTCTGAGCAAAATTGACAGAGTTATGACCAAAATGGAATTTTTACAAGTTGTAAAAATTTAACATTTTTTTTGTCAATCCAAAACACTTTTTGTAGGAGGGTCACGAAAATCGAAAACTTCTAAGATCGCAAAATTCCATCGAGTTTCGTGCGAAATTCGCCGAGTTATGGCCAAAAATGCGAATTTTTTTTTTTTTTCAAAACTGCATAACTTCGCGCCAAATCATCGCATCGACTTGAATTTTGGAGGAAATTGGAGAAAAATGATTGAACTTTATTGCCATGTTGACGATTTTTTTTTGCACACGGTACAAGAAACCAAATTTGCACATTTAAACTTAAAAAAAAAAATTCCTTTAAGGGGTGGAATCGTTTTAGCAACAAAACAATTCACACGACGTTGAAGAGACAATTTGAAACTGTTCAGACTGCAAAAGTTCATCGATTTTGGTGCAAAATTACTCAAGTTATGGCCAAAAAAGTGAAAAATGTCATATTTATTTTCAAAAATTCGTAACTTTGCTCCAAATCATAGAAACGACTCGCATTTTCAAGGCGTTTGCAGGAAATTGATTAAATTTTTCTGCCATTGCGGTGAAATTTCCCGCCGATTTTTTTTGCACGCGGTACAGCTTGTCAAAGTTGGACAATTTTTTCACATAAAAAACATTTTTTTTTTTCAAAAATTCGTAACTTTGCTCCAAATCATCGAAACGACTCGAATTTTCAAGGCGTTTGCAGGAAATTGATTAAATTTTTCTGCCATTGCGGTGAAATTTCCCGCCGATTTTTTTTGCACGCGGTACAGCTTGTCAAAGTTGGACAATTTTTTCACATAAAAAACTTTTTTTTTTTTCAAAAATTCGTAACTTTGCTCCAAATCATCGAAATGACTCGAATTTTCAAGGCGTTTGCAGGAAATTGATTAAATTTTTCTGCCATTGCGGTGAAATTTCCCGCCGATTTTTTTTGCACGCGGTACAGCTTGTCAAAGTTGGACAATTTTTTCACATAAAAAACATTTTTTTTTTTTCAAAAATTCGTAACTTTGCTCCAAATCATCGAAACGACTCGAATTTTCAAGGCGTTTGCAGGAAATTGATTAAATTTTTCTGCCATTGTGGCGAAATTTCCCGCCGATTTTTTTTTGCGCGCGGTACAGCTTGTCAAAGTTGGACAATTTTTTCACATAAAAAACATTTTTTTTTCAAAAATTCGTAACTTTGCTCCAAATCATCGAAATGACTCGAATTTTCAAGGCGTTTGCAGGAAATTGATTAAATTGTTCTGCCATTGCGGTGAAATTTCCCGCCGATTTTTTTTGCACGCGGTACAGCTTGTCAAAGTTGGACAATTTTTTCACATAAAAAACATTTTTTTTTCAAAAATTCGTAACTTTGCTCCAAATCATCGAAACGACTCGAATTTTCAAGGCGTTTGCAGGAAATTGATTAAATTGTTCTGCCATTGCGGTGAAATTTCCCGCCGATTTTTTTTGCACGCGGTACAGCTTGTCAAAGTTGGACAATTTTTTCACATAAAAAACTTTTTTTTTTTTCAAAAATTCGTAACTTTGCTCCAAATCATCGAAATGACTCGAATTTTCAAGGCGTTTGCAGGAAATTGATTAAATTTTTCTGCCATTGCGGTGAAATTTCCCGCCGATTTTTTTTGCACGCGGTACAGCTTGTCAAAGTTGGACAATTTTTTCACATAAAAAACATTTTTTTTTTTCAAAAATTCGTAACTTTGCTCCAAATCATCGAAACGACTCGAATTTTCAAGGCGTTTGCAGGAAATTGATTAAATTTTTCTGCCATTGTGGCGAAATTTCCCGCCGATTTTTTTTTGCGCGCGGTACAGCTTGTCAAAGTTGGACAATTTTTTCACATAAAAAACATTTTTTTTTCAAAAATTCGTAACTTTGCTCCAAATCATCGAAATGACTCGAATTTTCAAGGCGTTTGCAGGAAATTGATTAAATTTTTCTGCCATTGTGGTGAAGTTTCCCGCAGATTTTTTTTGCACGCGGTACAGCTTGTCAAAGTTGGACAATTTTTTCACATAAAAAACTTTTTTTTTTTTCAAAAATTCGTAACTTTGCTCCAAATCATCGAAATGACTCGAATTTTCAAGGCGTTTGCAGGAAATTGATTAAATTTTTCTGCCATTGTGGTGAAGTTTCCCGCAGATTTTTTTTGCACGCGGTACAGCTTGTCAAAGTTGGACAATTTTTTCACATAAAAAACTTTTTTTTTTTCAAAAATTCGTAACTTTGCTCCAAATCATCGAAATGACTCGAATTTTCAAGGCGTTTGCAGGAAATTGATTAAATTGTTCTGCCATTGCGGTGAAATTTCCCGCCGATTTTTTTTGCACGCGGTACAGCTTGTCAAAGTTGGACAATTTTTTCACATAAAAAACTTTTTTTTTTTTTCAAAAATTCGTAACTTTGCTCCAAATCATCGAAACGACTCGAATTTTCAAGGCGTTTGCAGGAAATTGATTAAATTTTTCTGCCATTGCGGTGAAATTTCCCGCCGATTTTTTTTGCACGCGGTACAGCTTGTCAAAGTTGGACAATTTTTTCACATAAAAAACTTTTTTTTTTTTCAAAAATTCGTAACTTTGCTCCAAATCATCGAAATGACTCGAATTTTCAAGGCGTTTGCAGGAAATTGATTAAATTTTTCTGCCATTGTGGCGAAATTTCCCGCCGATTTTTTTTTGCGCGCGGTACAGCTTGTCAAAGTTGGACAATTTTTTCACATAAAAAACATTTTTTTTTCAAAAATTCGTAACTTTGCTCCAAATCATCGAAATGACTCGAATTTTCAAGGCGTTTGCAGGAAATTGATTAAATTGTTCTGCCATTGTGGTGAAGTTTCCCGCAGATTTTTTTTGCACGCGGTACAGCTTGTCAAAGTTGGACAATTTTTTCACATAAAAAACTTTTTTTTTTTTCAAAAATTCGTAACTTTGCTCCAAATCATCGAAATGACTCGAATTTTCAAGGCGTTTGCAGGAAATTGATTAAATTGTTCTGCCATTGCGGTGAAATTTCCCGCCGATTTTTTTTGCACGCGGTACAGCTTGTCAAAGTTGGACAATTTTTTCACATAAAAAACATTTTTTTTTCAAAAATTCGTAACTTTGCTCCAAATCATCGAAACGACTCGAATTTTCAAGGCGTTTGCAGGAAATTGATTAAATTGTTCTGCCATTGCGGTGAAATTTCCCGCCGATTTTTTTTGCACGCGGTACAGCTTGTCAAAGTTGGACAATTTTTTCACATAAAAAACTTTTTTTTTTTTTTCAAAAATTCGTAACTTTGCTCCAAATCATCGAAATGACTCGAATTTTCAAGGCGTTTGCAGGAAATTGATTAAATTGTTCTGCCATTGCGGTGAAATTTCCCGCCGATTTTTTTTGCACGCGGTACAGCTTGTCAAAGTTGGACAATTTTTTCACATAAAAAACTTTTTTTTTTTTCAAAAATTCGTAACTTTGCTCCAAATCATCGAAATGACTCGAATTTTCAAGGCGTTTGCAGGAAATTGATTAGATTGTTCTGCCATTGCGGTGAAATTTCCCGCCGATTTTTTTTGCACGCGGTACAGCTTGTCAAAGTTGGACAATTTTTTCACATAAAAAACATTTTTTTTTCAAAAATTCGTAACTTTGCTCCAAATCATCGAAACGACTCGAATTTTCAAGGCGTTTGCAGGAAATTGATTAAATTTTTCTGCCATTGTGGCGAAATTTCCCGCCGATTTTTTTTTGCGCGCGGTACAGCTTGTCAAAGTTGGACAATTTTTTCACATAAAAAACATTTTTTTTTCAAAAATTCGTAACTTTGCTCCAAATCATCGAAATGACTCGAATTTTCAAGGCGCTTGCAGGAAATTGATTAAATTTTTCTGCCATTGTGGTGAAGTTTCCCGCAGATTTTTTTTGCACGCGGTACAGCTTGTCAAAGTTGGACAATTTTTTCACATAAAAAACATTTTTTTTTTCAAAAATTCGTAACTTTGCTCCAAATCATCGAAATGACTCGAATTTTTAAGGCGTTTGCAGGAAATTGATTAAATTTTTCTGCCATTGCGGTGAAATTTCCCGCCGATTTTTTTTGCACGCGGTACAGCTTGTCAAAGTTGGACAATTTTTTCACATAAAAAACATTTTTTTTTTCAAAAATTCGTAACTTTGCTCCAAATCATCGAAATGACTCGAATTTTTAAGGCGTTTGCAGGAAATTGATTAAATTTTTCTGCCATTGCGGTGAAATTTCCCGCCGATTTTTTTTGCACGCGGTACAGCTTGTCAAAGTTGGACAATTTTTTCACATAAAAAACTTTTTTTTTTTTTCAAAAATTCGTAACTTTGCTCCAAATCATCGAAATGACTCGAATTTTCAAGGCGTTTGCAGGAAATTGATTAGATTGTTCTGCCATTGCGGTGAAATTTCCCGCCGATTTTTTTTGCACGCGGTACAGCTTGTCAAAGTTGGACAATTTTTTCACATAAAAAACATTTTTTTTTTTCAAAAATTCGTAACTTTGCTCCAAATCATCGAAATGACTCGAATTTTTAAGGCGTTTGCAGGAAATTGATTAAATTTTTCTGCCATTGTGGTGAAATTTCCCGCCGATTTTTTTTGCACGCGGTACAGCTTGTCAAAGTTGGACAATTTTTTCACATAAAAAACATTTTTTTTTTCAAAAATTCGTAACTTTGCTCCAAATCATCGAAACGACTCGAATTTTCAAGGCGTTTGCAGGAAATTGATTAAATTTTTCTGCCATTGCGGTGAAATTTCCCGCCGATTTTTTTTTGCACGCGGTACAGCTTGTCAAAGTTGGACAATTTTTTCACATAAAAAACATTTTTTTTTTCAAAAATTCGTAACTTTGCTCCAAATCATCGAAATGACTCGAATTTTTAAGGCGTTTGCAGGAAATTGATTAAATTTTTCTGCCATTGTGGTGAAATTTCCCGCCGATTTTTTTTGCACGCGGTACAGCTTGTCAAAGTTGGACAATTTTTTCACATAAAAAACATTTTTTTTTTTTCAAAAATTCGTAACTTTGCTCCAAATCATCGAAATGACTCGAATTTTTAAGGCGTTTGCAGGAAATTGATTAAATTTTTCTGCCATTGCGGTGAAATTTCCCGCCGATTTTTTTTGCACGCGGTACAGCTTGTCAAAGTTGGACAATTTTTTCACATAAAAAACATTTTTTTTTTCAAAAATTCGTAACTTTGCTCCAAATCATCGAAACGACTCGAATTTTCAAGGCGTTTGCAGGAAATTGATTAAATTGTTCTGCCATTGCGGTGAAATTTCCCGCCGATTTTTTTTGCACGCGGTACAGCTTGTCAAAGTTGGACAATTTTTTCACATAAAAAACATTTTTTTCCAATGTCAATTTTTTTTTCAAAAATTCATAACTTTGCTCCAAATCATCGAAACGACTCGAATTTTTAAGGCATTTGCAGAAAATTGATTAAATTTTTCTACCACTGCGGTGAAGTTTCCCGCCGATTTTTTTTGCGCGCGGTACAGCTTGTCAAAGTTGGACAATTTTTTCATATAAAAAATATTTTTTTTCAATGTCAATTTTTTTTTCAAAAATTCGTAACTTTGCTCCAAATCATCGAAACGACTCGAATTTTTAAGGCATTTGCAGGAAATTGATTAAATTTTTCTGCCATTGCGGTGAAATTTTCCGCCGATTTTTTTTTGCGCGCGGTACAGCTTGTCAAAGTTGGACAATTTTTTACATAAAAAAACTTTTTTTTTTCATCGCGTTGTTACGGGGGGTGGGTTGGACTTGGGGTCAAAATCAACTACACATTCTTAAAGACGAAACTTGAATCTTTCCCAAACTGAAAGATTCATCGATTTTCGATCAAATCGAACCAAGTTACGACGGTTTGAAAAATCGAGTTTTTCGCTATTTTTTTTTTTGATGCCGAGTGTAATAAAAGATGGCGCCCACTGAGAAACCGCGTATTATTTGCAAGCGACAAATAATTGGCGAAAACTCAATTTCAAAGTGTAAAAATTGTGTAAACAGTGCCCATAAAGGTTGCATCAATAATAACTTACGTAGTTGGATGTGCAAAATCAGTGAGGAATCTTTTGTGTGCTGTGAATCCACGGAAAAGACACCGGGCACAAATGATAAGGAGCACGAATTCCGCGATGCGATGGATCACGATGACCCCGAAGATCGCGACAAGGCAAGTAAACTAGAAATTAAATATTTAAAACGGTTACTTGCCGAAAAAGACTCAGTGATAAAATGCCAAATGATTACTATTCATGCCCTGGAGGAACACATAGACGTTTTAAAGCGAGTTATGTCATTATCTAACTTAAATACCAATCCTGTCCCATCTGTGAATGTGGAAGCGATACCCATCCATAACAACAAACTGGTGAAACATTCCACAGCAAGCGACAATGATAATAAAAACAAAAATAAACATAAGGATAAACAAAATGATATAACAACGACTTTGTCCAATCAAAGCAACAACGGGAGAAAGTTAACAGACACAACTTTTTCGACGTCTAATAAAAATAAAAATCATATAACCAGTGAGACAAATAACATAAATAAATTACCAATTATTGGAAACGACAACTCTTGCTCAGAAATGAAGGCGGTAGAAATATCGAGAGTATTTTATTTTACTGATTTTTTTTATTATAATTGCCACAGTTGGTAAAAATCATAACTGAAATATCTAAAAATTTAATTTTATGTTGCCATCCGCACACTTGAATTATTAAGGCAATAATTTAATATCGGGTGTGTATAAATTGGCGGATAATCTACATGTGACGATGCTCTTCCTGAAATTCTGAATCGAAAATGTCGATGAAAAAATGTTCTACCATGGCCATCAGGAGCCATTTAAAAGAAATGTACATTTGGCAACATATCGTTATATATGAATTAGGCAACATTGCTAGAAATCTTGTATTTAATAATTTTTTGAGTGTCCGATCATTTGTAATAATAATAATAATAATAATGGTTTATAGTGCTAAACAAAAGTTACACTCGTCAATAAAAAATAATGTAATGTGGTTTATATAGACATATTGTAATTTTAATGGTGTTAAATCTAACAATAAACTCTTAATTCTTATTTTTATTTTGTTGGTGTTCGTGTGTAAAACTTTATAAAAACGAAACCACAGCCTTCTAAATTAAAAATAAAAATGGAACAGAGTATAACATTTAATACTGTAACCAATAAATTATCGTTATTATTATTATTCTTTATTTACCATTTGCAAAATTCAAAAATGTTACCATTATTTCGAGCATTACTCACCCTACTATTCTTGGTGAGATTGGTTCCCATTCATCTGGGAACCCGAATAAAGTTTAAAAAAAATTAAATCGCCCCCTCACTGGCCCGAAAAAACAAAACAAAAAACACGATCGAACCGTCATAAAACACTGGACATTCGTGCTAGAAAGTCGTCTAATTACTTTTTTCACATAATTCAAATGCGACACATTTTAAAATTTTAAACAACGCAGACAATTTATTGACAGTTTAATTAATTCACTTGATACATGATTAAATTCGCACTGTTTGTTTATTTATTTATTGTTTGTTTTTTTTACCGGTGAAACAATTGCACTTCCCGGGTATTGTAAGTTTCAATCAACGATTGAATGTTGTTGATGTTGCGGTGGCGGTGGTGTTCCCCGGGTGAGCGTCTGGGACCCTCTGAGAGTCATTTGTTTCGGAGCGCGACGTCAGCCCCCTACGGCGCGTGAGGGCGCGCAGGCGTTTAGCGTCCGCGCCGACGTTGATAATAAAACGTCGGACGGTGCTATAAACACGACGGAGACGACGACGACGACGCACCCAACGCCAACATTTGCCGGTGTACTTGCACATACTTTTGAATCGTCATTACCGACAATTCAAGGCGTAAAATGTGAAAGGAAAAGTGGGCTATGACAACGAGAAAACATTTAACAATTGAATGTTTTTTTTTTCAAGTATCTTGGGAGTAATACGTGAAGAAGTTACAATTAATTATTTATTAGTTTTGTAATGAAACTTGCACCAGTTTTTTTACTAAAAATGGTAATGTGACCATCATGTTACTTTCTCCGACTTTATGGTTTCATTTATATTTACGCTTCCATGGTTTATTTTCAATTTAAATCATATTTTAAATGTACATCGAACGTTTCGTAGACTCGGATAAAACTGACGTTTAAAACGTCAAAATTATGCAATAATAATAAAGCAATTGATATGAAATTTTGAACATCCGTCTTATTTGATAATCAGAAGAACTGAAAAGCTAATGGTAAAATTTCGTACACCGGAAGTGGGCGTTTACCTTAACTGTTTTTTTGTTTTTTGCCAATATTTTCCTAAATATGAAAAATACCACCAAAACATTTAAACAAACATTGAAGACAACAAAGAATAGAACATCTTTTGCTTGAAAACATTTTTCATAAAAACATTTTTATTCGAGAGAAAAAATGTATTATTTTTTTAAATATTTGGTTTATAATTATGAAACGATAATAGTTACAGCAAATTTGTGTGAATAATAATTGTAGAGAATGCCAAAATGAACAACTTTTAAAGAATAAGTTTTTTCGAAATCCCTTTAGTTTTTGAGTAAACCGAGTTTTTGAATTCGAAGTATAATTTTTCCATCTTTCATAATTTTGACGTTTTAAACGTCAGTTTCATCCGCTCGATGTACATTTAAAATATGATTTAAATTGAAAATAAACCATGAAAGCGTAAATATAAATAACTATTATTAAATCGGAGAAAGTAACATGATGGCCGCATCACCATTTTTTACTAAAAAAAAAATAGCCTACCGATCGAAAGACTTGTATATCAAATTACAGATGGCGTTAAAGTCTATTAACCTTCTCTATTGACAATTTTCAATTTGGAAAAGCTTGCAGAAATCAAATTGCCATTCCAAAATCGGTACTTTATTTTAATTAAACACACACACGTACACACACACAGGTCCTGTACGTTTAATTGCATTCGCAAATTAAATCAACCCATCTGCGTTGGACCGGTGCCCAGAAACAAAACCCCGCGCTCGCCGCTCGTTTGTTATCCCCGAAACCCTAACCTGATACTCCTCTCCGCTATATTTATGATTTAACGCCGCAGTTTGGACGTTATCAGGGAAAATTGGAAAACTCCCGTTCTCTCTCTTTCTCCACATATTAGTTAGCAGGTTTTGTGGCCTAGTTCCGTTCGCAAAATTTATCGGGGCGCGAGCGGGTCAGCGCAAACCGCGATAAATCAGTCCTCGGCCCTTTTTTCTTCTCGTTTTTATTTCACTTCATTCTATTTACTTATTATTTTTATAAAATAACTTTCAGCGCGCGTGTGTTTACAAAAAAAAAGAGGAAAAAGGAAACGAGTACGCGCGGGGACCAATAAATAACGCCGGTTTTACGAGCGTCGCGTGCCGCTGAATATATGTGTGCATTTCGTATTTCCGCGTGTTTGCGTTGCGACGTAACCTCAATTTTCGTGGAAAATAAAACAAACGAAACACACCATTTGTCGCAGAGCAAACTGCGAATCAAGAAATGGAAAGTGTTGAACGTAAAATGTGTTTTATAGAAATGCGTGGAAGTAACATATTGCAAAATTCACATTAATTATTACAATTTTCAAAAGTTTACGTTTTATTAATTTTAATATTTTTAATTTAAATTTTTAACGTATTAATTTCATTAAATTTTACTCGTATATTTTTGACGACTACATCCGCTTATATCTTATATGTAACTTAATATGTACAGTACGCACGCTTAAACTATGGAATAAATTCAGTAAAACCGAGATAAATTTTTTTTGGAGAAAAGTCAATATATTTTAAGTAAATTTAGACAGTTTAAAGTTGATAGCAATTATATTCATATTGTTTTCAGGAACTTTAAATAAAAAAACCTTTTTTCCTGATATTTTTTTTTTTATTTTAGGACTACAAATAAATAATTGTGGAGGCTTTCACTTCGTGATACAATTTTAATATCTTAAATAAAACGAGTAACTTTATTGGTATCACTTTATTTATTAAATAGTCATGTTGAAACAATTAATTCACAGTGAGTGTAAACAAATTTATTATTAGAATCAACTTTCGATAATTAAATGTACTAAATTTTTTTATTAATATAACATTTGTTTCGACATTTATGACAACAACATTTACAATGTAAAAATAACGGGTAATCATTTTCGATAATTTAAAACGTCATTATCAAACGATATTCAAAAGTAACGCCTTTCAGCATCAATCATAGATTTTTTAAAATTTTAGTTCTTTTATTGTTATCGACACTTTTTCGTGTGATTGTAATATTTTGTACATGCTGTTGTTATTGTATAATTTGTTGTATGACTCCTGAAGTAAACGTTATTATTATTATTATTATTATTATTTTGATTAGGTTCGCCATTGTTATCTTATTTTTTGCGACATTAAATAAATCGCACAATTCGAATTATGGTAATCCAATTTTATTTATTCAGTTTTTTTTTCTCTCTTTTATTTTCCGATCCTTCGTGATATTATTTGTTTATTGCAAGGAGCACGCGAATAAATGTCGTTCGCAGAAATAGAACATATTCGAGCGAATGTTTTACGTTCACGCAAAAATCGCTTATATGTAGATCGAAATTGGTCCTTGGAAAATGTATAGAAATAAAAAAAAATCATAGAAGTAAGAAAGATATTAAAGATTTTACATTACTTCGTTTAACTTTAATTTATTAATGGAAGTCTTGGGCCGTGAGCAACAGGTTGGATTGTAGGATAAGGCCAACCCACCACTGGATTGTAGGATAGGTCCCACCCACCACCCGTCGTCTCCACTACCTACAAAACGCTTTTTAGTTGAAAAACTTTTTTGTCGGTATTAATTGGAAGAACTAAAATTTCACAAATACGTGATTTCGTGGTTTGAGATAAAAAAAAAATCGACGGATGGTGGGTGGGTCCTGTCCTACCCTTCAATTCACAAATGATAAACAAGAGTGCATTTGTAAAAATCAATAAATGAGAGTCTGAAACGACCGAGACTTGAGAAATGAATGTTTGCCGTTCAAATATTTTCGCGCTCCGAATTTTACGCTCATTACAAAAATGCGCATCCCAGATGATTCAATCGTTACTAAACAAGGACAAAAAGAAGAATTTCACAGGTGTGTAAAAGAACCGTTCATTTTTACCGTTAAAACTTCCCGCCAACTGTTTTCGCGCGGGAAATTTGAATTCTGAATTTTTCCGATCGCTCGTTAGAAAGATGCACATCGCAGAAAATTCAATCGTTACCAAACAAGGACAAAAAGAGGAATTTTGTGGTAAGATCCGATTGTCTAAAACGGAAAACTGTGTTTGTATGTCATTTATCCCATATTACGGGAGAACTATAAGCAAAACAAAATAAGTATTTTAAGCTGATGTACCAACAATCACGGATTAGTGAAATCTAAATTTGAATTACGATTTGTAAACGTTATATTGTGGATATTTTGTAACGCAACTTTGGCAGCGAATATATCCATCCATCTATCTAAAGAACACTTTTTTTTCTTTCGGTGGTTTATTTAAAAACCCTGAATTATATATTCAGGTGCCAAGTTTTCGTTTTCGTTTTTTTTTTTCTTTTTGTATTATTTGCGATGATATTTCAAAGATTTGATTTGGCGGTGAGTCATGCGAAAGCTCGGAATTGTTCGCGTGCATTTCCGAAAATAAAGCGCGCGTGTAAATTTGGATACGCGAGTCACTTCGGGGGGAGCGCGCAACAAACGCGAAACGCGACCGTTGCGTAACGTCCCAAAACAAACGCACCAATTTCCGCGTGCGATATTTATACCGTTTCTTAAAAATTACAACATTATTAAAAAAATATATATTTGTTCTTACAGTCGACTGGGTTTAAACAATATGTCTACGGATTGACGATAATAACGAGCAGATTTAATATTTCTATAAAAAAAAAATTACAAGGCATAGAATTTTCTATGTAATGGTGATGACGAGTATTAAATTTTCGCTGTAGTGAAAATTTTAACTAACGAATTTTCTATGTGACGATACTTATAAACATAAAACTTTCTGTTATATTAATAATAAATTTTCGTTGTAGTGAAAATTCTAACTAACGAATTTTCTATGCGACGATAATTATAAACATTAAACTTTCTATTATATTAATATTAAATTTTCGTTGTAGTGGAAATTCTAACTAACGAATTTTCTATGTGACGATAATTATAAACATTAAACTTTCTATTATATTCATAATAAATTTTCGTTGTAGTGAAAATTCTAACTAGCGAATTTTCTATGTGACGATAATTATAAACAATAAACTTTCCTTTATATTAATAATAAATTTTCGTTGTAGTGAAAAATCTAACGAACGAATTTTCTATGTGACTATAATTATAAACATTAAACTTTCTATTATATTAATATTAAATTTTCGTTGTAGTGAAAATTCTAATTAACGAATCTTTTATGTGACGATAATTATAAACAATAAACTTTCCATTATATTAATAATAAATTTTCGTTGTAGTGAAAATTCTAATTAACGAATCTTTTATGTGACGATAATTATAAACAATAAACTTTCCATTATATTAATAATAAATTTTCGTTGCAGTGGAAATTGTAACTAACGAATTTTCTATGTGACGATAATTATAAACATTAAGCTTTCTATTATATTAATAATAAATGTTCGTTGTTGTGAAAATTGTAACTTACGAATTTTCTATGTGACGATAATTATAAACATTAAACTTTCTATTATATCAATAATACATTTTCGTTGTAGTGGAAATTGTAACTAACGAATTTTCTATGTGATGATAATTATAAACATTAAACTTTCTATTATATCAATAATACATTTTCGTTGTAGTGGAAATTGTAACTAACGAATTTTCTATGTGATGATAATTATAAACATTAAACTTTTCATTATATTAATATTAAATTTTCGTTGTAGTGGAAATTGTAACTAACGAATTTTCTATGTGATGATAATTATAAACATTAAACTTTCTATTATATCAATAATACATTTTCGTTGTAGTGGAAATTGTAACTAACGAATTTTCTATGTGATGATAATTATAAACATTAAACTTTCTATTATATCAATAATACATTTTCGTTGTAGTGAAAATTCTAACTAACGAATTTTCTATGTGACGATAATTATAAACATTAAGTTTTCCATTATATTAATAATAAATTTTCGTTGTAGTGAAAATTCTAACTGACGAATTTTCTATGTGACGATAATTATAAACATTAAACTTTCACAATCATTATTGGATTGAAAGTGTGATGTTTATAATTATCGTCACATAGAAAATTCGTTAGTTATAATTTCCACTGCAACGAAAATTTAATATTAATATAATAGAAAGCTTAATGTTTATAATTATCGTCACATAGAAAATTCGTTATAATCAACGAATTTAAAGATGTGTTATTTATTCATCACTCTACAATTTTTTATTGTTTTCCTACGATTGTACAATTTAAACCATTATTTTCCTATAATCGCAAGTTCTTTATTACGAACGTCAATGTGAATTAAGGTTAAAAAATTTAAAAGTAAGCTATTCTTCTTTGCGAAAATCTTTTGATGGGATAGCGGAGATTGTCAAACGGGGGCACACAACGCGACGAACGGCCGGCGATTTTCTGCCCCCGTTTCCACGGACTCTTAAAGGAGTTTTCCGCACAGCGGATTACGACCTCGTCTAACCCACATCCAATCGCGGACGCGCGTTCGCATTGTTTTTCCCGTTTATTGGAAGCGACACGAAAATTGAAAATAACAAAAAAAAAAAAGTAGGCCGCTGACGACACGAAAGCGGCAATTGTTTTCCGGATTGAGGTTATGTCCGCACGAAACTTTACACGAATATCCGATTCTTTTACGTTTAGGTTGTCCAGTTTCGGGGGTCGCCACTTTGTTTCCCGATGGGGGACGTCAATTGTTTTATAGTAAGTGATAAGTGCATTATTTTTGAGTAGATCTTGAAGTTTTGAAGATAATTGCCCAAACGGATTTTTTTTTAGATTTTTATTTACACCAGAGATGCAAATTTCGATTCTCTTCATTTATGTTTAGAGTGTCGCCATTTTGTTTTTAGGGGCAGCGACGCCAATTGTTTTGTAGTGGGTTAGAAATGCAGTTTTTCCTTGGCGGATTTTGAAATTTTGAAAACAATTCCGGGAGCGCTATAATTTTTAGAATTTTTCTAATCGCGAGGTGTACATTTCGCATCTTCCAGATTTTCGTTTAAGTTTCTAGTATTGCCATTTTGTTTCCAGGGGCAGCGACGCCAATTGTTTTGCGGTGTGTTAAAACGCAATTTTAATTTGGTGCATTTTGAAATTTTGAAAACAATTCCGCGTATTACTTTTTTATAATTTTTTTAATCGCGAAGTGCACATTTACTAGTTGCTTAGAAACAACACAACAGCATAAAAACAAACGAACAACAGAGCCCCGTTAACTTGATTTGATGCCGTGGCAACGAAAACGACGGTAAATATTCATAACCTTTTTACGGGATGAAAGCAAGAGGGTGCGAGAGAGAGAGAGAGAGAGATACAGGGTGAAGCGACGGTCGGTCTGCGTATTAACGTCAATTAGTGTGCGTCGCGGAATATTCTATTCAGAGGGGGCCGCTCGGCTTATAGCTAGTTGTGACAGTATATATGCTATGCGTGTGTGTGTGTGTGTGTTTGCATCAAAAACCTAGGGGGGGGAGACCATGTTTCATAACATCTCTCCGTCTCGCTCGGATTCGTTATAATATTCACCTCTCATTCCCTTCCTCTTCGCGTAATGAGGAGCGTCGGTGGTAATTAAAAGACGCAACCGGGCAGACACGGGCGGTGTAATTGTATACGAAATTAAATAACTGTAGAGATGATGGCTGAAACGAACGTGGAATTATATACGAGAGCGGATTGAAAAGTTTACAAAGAACTGAAGAGATGATTCAATAAAATAAAAATTTTCTTACTTACAATAAAAAATTTTTACAATTAATTGTAGTCTCTTAGAGACTCTTAAGAGGATTATAACAGGGGTCTACATTTTTTGAAAAATCATATCTTCTAAACGTTCGAGATGAAGACCTAAAATTTGAACTGCGTATATTAAATATAATAATCTTTCCATCTATGGACGCATTTTTTTTTTTAGGTTTCATAATTTCAGAGAAATTACTTACAAATTTTGTATATCGTATTATTTTTTTAAATCACAACATAATCGGATAGATAATACTTAAATAAGTTCAGTTTAAACATTTTAGCAAGAAATCTTCACCCAGTTTCGATATATGACTTCTCAAAAATTGTAGAAGACGAAAAGTATGGTATTTCTCATTTTATCATTATAATTATTATCAACAATTTTTCTATTTTTTCCTTTTACACAAAACGATTTACCAAACCCACTTTATGCTGCTGGTTGAATGTGGAATGTATATATACGAGGGTGGATTGAAAATTTTACAAGCTAATGTGAGAATACAAGATTCTTAATTTGAACTTCAGGAATCTGTATTAATTGTTTATAACTCAAAAATGATGCAATTTATAAAAAAAAATGTTTATCGGAAAAAACTCTTAGAATTAAAAAATGTAAAAATATACAGGGTGTTCTATTTGAAAAACGAAAGGTTGTCAAATTTCCGTACACCCTGTATATATATATATATATATATACAAGATATATTTAAACAATAGCTTGTTTCCATCTAAAAAAACTCTTGTTTGATTTTTTTACGGTTTGCGAATTATTTGCGAATTATTTGCGAAATTTCGACTAAATTTTTCAAAATAATGTGAACACCCTGTATATTAAAAATATATTTTAAACGGTGCCTTGTTTACATCCAAGAAACTTTTATTTGATTTTTTTTTGGAAATTTTCTAGGGTAGAAGAATTATTTAGGTGTTCCGGTAATTTTAACGAACCCTGTATAGTAATTCAGTTTTAGAGATAAATAAAGTTCCAAATTAAAAACTACACACTGTTTCTGACGAATAAAGTTTGATTAAGAGAAATGTAAAATAATCCACACGTTTGGTTGAAGGAAAAATGGAATAAAATACGCACTTGCTTAAGATTACGAAACAAATTCAATCAATCCCTCGCGTTCCATCATTCATCCACCTTATCACGGGGATCACGCTTCATTTGTTATCACCATCGGCGAAGGTTGCGTGATTTAGTGGAGAGGAAACAAAACCGGAAACGGCTTTAAAACATAACCGATAAGTGAAGGGATATGGGGACGATGATGATGACAAAAGACGATCGCCCTTCCGCGTCCCCGTTAGTTTTGCGCCCATTATTTTTTTATGCGCGCGTGAACCCATAAAGATTGGACGTACAAAGAAAAACGGAATTTTTGCATGGTTTACCGCGATGAAATATAACTTAACCGTAAAATGAATTTTTTTCAAAGTTCGCACATCGCCATAAAAAATATAACCACATTAATTAATTCTACACTAACCATAGCAACTAATAAAAAAATATAATTCGTATCACTGCAACTGAAACACGGAAAATAATTAATTTCCACCCTCGATGAATGAATCCCCGCAATTTCTACTAATTGCAAAAATCGATGTTTTTTTTTCTTAAAATTTTTTATTTTGGCCTCAATTTTTGATTGAAATTTTCTACTTTTTAGTCTGCATTTTGTTTTATGTTTAATCCCGTGTTATAGATTTTTCCTTAAATCTAAATTTTCAATCTATTGACCAAGACTGTTAATATTAAATTTTTTGGCCAATATTTTTTATTTTCGGTTTCTTTGGTCTACATTTTGGATCTTCTGTCCTGAAATTCTCTTATTTGGCCAAAATTTTCGATTTTTAAACTGCATTTTTTATGCCCCGAATTTTTTATTGTTTGTCCTATATTTTAAATTTTTTAACTTGTAATAATGATTATTTTTTTTATATACAAACATCTTTATTTACAGAAATTTTACAAAAAAAAAAAGCAATAATATATAATAAATTTAGTTACATAAGTAAATTTCTGCTTAAATGGCTATCGACCTGGAGTCTTTCAGCCTATATTTTTTTTATTTTTTCGCGATTATTCTTTTTTCCGAGCTTCTGGTCGGAAACGTACTTTGAGTTTATTTTGGGGATGAAAATGGTAAATGATTTTTCTTTTACATAAATTTTCAATTTTTTAATCTGCATTTTTACTTTCTCCGTTACGAAGTACGAGAAAGTATTGTGATCGTGATTTTTTTTCATTTTTTTTTACGGAAATATCCGTTTTGGGGTCCCTAGATGCCATTTCAACAATTTTTGGAAAAAAAAAATTTGTGTCCGTGTGTCTGTGCGCGCTGTATCTCAAAAACTAATAGAGCAATTGATATGAAACTTTGAACATCCGTCTTATTTGACAATCCGAATAACTTAACTGTCTTTTTTTTGTCAATATTTTCTTAAATATGAAAAATATCACAAAAACATTTAAACAAACATCAAAGACAACAGAGAAATGAACATCTTTCGCTTGAAAACATTTTTCATAAAATCATTTTTATTCGAGAAAAAAATTTATTATTTTTTTTTAATTATTGGTTTATAATTATAAAACGATAATAGTTACAGCAAATTTATGTTAATAATAATTGTAGAGAATGTCAAAATGAACAACTTATAAAGAATAAGTTTTTTTTCGAAATCCCTTTAGTTTTTGAGTAAACCTAGTTTTTAAATTTGAAGTAAAATTTCTCCATCTTTTATAATTTTGACGTTTTAAACGTCAGTTTCATGCGAGTCTACACAACGCTCGATGTACATTTAAAATATGATTTAAATTGAAAATAAATCACGAAAGCGTAAATATAAATATAAATGATACCATCAAGTCGGAGAAAGTAACATGATGGCCACGTCACCATTTTTTACTTGTATTTTCGGTTTCTTTAGTCTACATTTTGGATTTTCTGTCCTAAATTTCTCTACTTTGGCCAATTTTTTTTTGATTTTTAGCCCCGAATTTTTGATTGTCCTATATTTTAAATTTTTTAACTTGTAATAACAATTTATTCTTTTAATTTTTTTGGCAAATATTCTTTTCTCCGAGCTTCTGGTCGGAAACGTACTTTGATTTTATGTTGGGGATGAAAATGGCAAATTATTTTACTTAAATTTTCAATTTTTTAATCTGCACTTTTTATTTCTAGCCCCGAATTTCCGATTTTTGGTATACATTTTTTTTATTTTTGTCAAAATTTTGCACGGATATTGAATGACACAAAATAAATTTGCAATTATTACTAGTACTACTAAATAATAACATTGGTTTATTCAGTAAATCTGCAATAAGTGAGGTTGTCTCAAGTTAATATATTTTATTTAGTAAACTTTATAAAAATCCGTTAACAAATTAATCACCCTTTCGATTTGTATTGCACGCGGAAACCGCAAAAGAATTCAATTAATTAATTCGACGCGTCTCAATTGCTCGCGTCGATTTTAATTAATCGCAGCAAGCCGTGCTGCCAATTAAAACAACGAGGTTAAAAAAAAATCGCAGCAGGCCGAAACAAAACAACGAACGAGTGAAGCTCGTAAAGTGCAGCGCGCGGGGGATGCGGCTGCGGTTCGTTTGTGTCACTCTGGCAGTTGTTTCGCGAGTTTGTGCGGCTTTGCGGTGTTGCGTGAAAAACTGGAAATGTTCCATTCTGGGGGCAGAGGGTGGGAGAGGGCGCGGATACAGACAGACAAATCCACCCCCCTCCACCGCGCGGGGCTTTCGGTTAGCAAACAAAACAACAACAACTAAACAGCTGAGCGTCGTCGGCGGCGTCGGCAACTGCAAAGCGGAGATAAGAGATAAGTTTGGCACTAATTCCTTCCTCTCTCTTGCTGCAGAATTTGCTGTTTAGTAAAAACAACAGCGGCCATATAAAAACAATTGGCTTTCAAATTTTTTTAAAATCAATGCTGCAGTAAAACATCCCTCCACTAAATTCTCGGGTATTGCAATTCTGAAGATAACATAAGATAATCATAACCAACAATCTCCATCCACGGTGGTGACGGCTCGAGGTACGGCCGAGGTAGCAGTACTACCACCTCTGCACTCTTAGTACGGCCGAGGTGGCAATGCAGTCGTCGGGTGCAGAGATCTGTATTACCACCTCTGCAACCTCGGTCGCACCATGAACGCAAAGGTGGTAATACAGATCTCTGTATTATCGCCTCTGCTGCACCATGAGTGGTAATACAGATCTCTGCATTACCACCTCTGCTGCATCATGAGTGGTAATACAGGTCTCTGCTACCTCGGCCGTACCATGAGTCACCCCTCGGCCGAGAGCCGTCAACAATCCACAGCCTGCTAGGTATACGAGATATGGACCATTAAACGGTCGTTTCGTGTTGTGCGGCAATTATTCAACAGGAATTCGGATTTATCCGGACGTGCACTCTCTCCGTCTCTCTCTCTACACGTCCATACACCATCCATCCATCCATAATTCTCGGCCACGATAAAGATAAAACGGACTAGAAGAGGATGCGGGAATAAATCTCTAGCGGCAAAAGCCCGCGGGGCCATCACCTGTAGTAAACTCTCTCGGCGGCGGCGAAAAACGAGGAAAAAGAACGCCGAGCGCACCTGCGCTCGTTGCTCAACTCGTCCGCCGCTATTTTTCTTTTCCTTTCTTCGCCTGCTGCAACGAGCGCCTTTATTTATTGCACTTGTATTTATACGCGCACGCACGCGAGTTATTAACCGTTTTTAATCAAAACCCAGAGATACCGAGATCTCGAGTGGATTTTTCATTTTCGTTAGAAAGTTAACGCTTAAAATCAGCAGGGCGGCCCCTATATAAAACAAATGAACGCACAAAAACAACAAATGAGGTAATCGAGCGGGAAATTTAAATGCTGTTAATATTTTTACATTAAATTTGTTATGAGAAATAGACTGTCGTACTTCCTGATATCTATAATAGATGTCAGGAAGTACGACAGTCTATTTCTCATATTAAATCACCTGATAAACATGAATTACCAACTATAAACATTAATTATAAATAAAACACTTTCTTTGTTAATATCACTCGATTTATATATTTATATATTATCGAGTGATATTAACAAAGAAAGTGTTTTATTTATAATTCAAAATGTATCACGAAGTAAACGCCTCCAGTGTCAATCAATTATAAACATTAAATTTGTTATAAGTGATATTTATTACACATTCAAAAAAATTCCATTGAAATTTCGAAAATATTCATGAAAACTACACTTTCTATTCGTGTTTTATAAATAATGAATAAACTAATTTAAACTTAAAATATAACTATTGTTAAAAAAATAGAAAACTTCCTCGTTATGTGTTTTTTTTTTAATTACCGCATGTCGCAGAGTGGAATGTTGTGTCGGTGCACACATTAAAATCGCTGTTTTATTGTTTTGCAGGGGGTGTTTTTGGGGTGTGTGTGCGCCTGTATGCGATGCGGATTTTATGCCGGCGATCGTTTTGAAAATTTATGCGTGAGAGCCCCATTGTTGCCCCCGGAATTAATCGCTCCCCAGTATTACACAATAAAACTGGCGTCCGTGCACTCCATTTGCGCAACCCCGCATTTCCACGCCGGACCGGCCCCGCGCCTCCACCTTTTGTTTTTCCGCCGACCGTCTACTGTTTTCGCTGTGTCCTTGTAACTCGCCACCCCTGATTTTCGGGAGGGGTGGAAGAGCGCCGTCGGCGGCGGTGGCGGCGACCCGTGACGATAATAAAGTGAATGTCGCCTAAATCATGGAGCAGTCGACCCATAAACGAAAATACTCTTCAAATAATGTTCAGCCAGAAATGTCTGCAAACGTTGCATTTTATTGAGCGATAAAAAAAAATCATAATTCCTTTAATATTTGTTTCTTTACCAACAGACACAGCAAAATAATTTGCTTTTAGATTGTCTTCTCCAAGTTTGGATTGTAGCCGTTTTGTTTCCTGCTAATAATTACACGTAAACACAGTTTTTCAATCGTAAAATTGCAAATTTTGAATGTCGTTGAAAAAAATTACAAACAAATGCTACAAGCTTGAAACTTTCAAAATTTATTCAAAACCCATCGAGCTTTATGTTTCTGTAAAAATTTGATAAAATGTTATCCCGAAATTTTGAAATAAATACACGTAAACACAGTTTTTTAATCGAAAAATTGCAAATTTTTCAAGCCGATGATAAAAAATTTTAAAAAAATGCTACAAACTTGAAACTTTCAAAATTTATTCAAAGCCCATCGAGCTTCATTTTTCTGTAAAAATTTGATAAAATGTTATCCCGAAATTTTGAAATAATTACACGTAAACACAGTTTTTTAATCGGAAAATTGCAAATTTTTCAAGCCGATGATTAAAAATTTTAAAAAAATGCTACAAACTTGAAACTTTCAAAATTTATTCAAAGCCCATCGAGCTTCATTTTTCTGTAAAAATTTGATAAAATGTTATCCCGAAATTTCGAAATAATTACACGTCAACACCGTTTTTTAATCGGAAAATTGCAAATTTTTCAAGCCGATGATAAAAATTAAAAAAAAAATGCTACAAACTTGAAACTGTCAAAATTTATTCAAAACCCATCTAGCTTTATGTTTCTGTAAAAATTTGATAAAATGTTATCCCGAAATTTCGAAATAATTACACGTAAACACAGTTTTTTAATCGAAAAATTGCAAATTTTTCAAGCCGATGATAAAAATTTAAAAAAAAATGCTACAAACTTGAAACTTTCAAAATTTATTCAAAACCCATCGAGCTTTATGTTTCTGTAAAAATTTGATAAAATGTTATCCCGAAATTTTGAAATAATTACACGTAAACACAGTTTTTTAATCGAAAAATTGCAAATTTTTCAAGCCGATGATAAAAATTTAAAAAAAAATGCTACAAACTTGAAACTTTCAAAATTTATTCAAAACCCATTCAGCTTTATGTTTCTGTAAAAATTTGATAAAATGTTCCCGAAATTTTGAAATAATTACACGTAAACACAGTTTTTTAATCGGAAAATTGTAAATTTTTCAAGCCGATGATAAAAATTTAAAAAAAAATGCTACGAACTTGAAACTTTCAAAATTTATTCAAAACCCATCGTGCTTTATGTTTCTGTAAAAATTTGATAAAATGTTATCCCGAACTTTCGAAATAATTACACGTAAACACAGTTTTTCAAACGTAAAATTACGACTTTTGAATGTCGATGTAAAAAAAAAATAAAAAAAAAATTCAAACTTAAAACATTCAAAAATTACTTATTATTACTACTGAGCTTAATGTTTTTATATAAATATATAAACGTAATCACAATTTTTTCCAATTTTTTAAAATAATTTTTGGTCTATTTTTATGAAATAATAATAAAATGATCAATAATCAAATTTATAATGGAATGATTATTATTTGCTAGCAAATGATGATTTTTGAAATTCTTCGTATTAAACTGAATCAAAAGTGTGAACATCTCTTATAATCGAATTTATATATTATTTTTTATATATCTGCGATAGATGTCGCCCTAATTGTTTTTCTATCCTCACGGTTACCGGATTGGTTTATATAAAGAAGTTTTGAACAAATTCCTCGAGTGAGTAGTGTTTTACAATTGTTTAAACCATTGAATGCATATTATGTTTTCCAGTCACTTTAGAATTTTGCCATTTAGTTTCCGCGGCAATTTTTTTTAATGGGAAAACAAAATGCGTTTTTTTTTAAATAAATCTCGAACTTTAACTGTTTTAATTTGTGCGAATAATGTTAAGGTTAGGTTTAAGTGCGGTGGCGCGCGAGGAACGCATTAGTCAGGATTTCGCGTGTGTGCGTGGAGCATTTTCCGTTCCCTCGGGAAATTCTTTTATCCTCACCTCATCCCCCCTTTCCCTTTTTCCCCTCCCCACCTTCTCCTTTATTTCCATCGGTTTTCCGGACGGGAGAGGATCATTTTTAAATCGCGACGGCTTAACGAGAAAACAAAACAAACCGACGGGGATTTATCTACACACTCGCTCCCCCCTATCTGGTCGGCCGTGGGGAAAACATAAGACGATGGAATTCAATGAATATAAACATAACCTCACAATTTATACTACATAAATACACTCGATCAAGCAAATCAAATCGTTTCCTTTGTCTCGAATTTATTTCTCTTATTTGTTCGCATCGTAATTACTAAATTTCTGTTCGGCGTAAAGAATTACGTTAAAACCAAAATGATACAAAAATTTTTCCTGAAAGATCAATACGTTATTAAATAATGTAGCAATGTTTCTTGAAACAAAAAGTTTATAAACAACTAACATCCAGGAGACTTTGAATTAAACAACTTTCGACGTTTTTTTACCACTATTTATAAATTATATAAATAGTGGTAAAAAAACGCCGAAAGTTGTTTAATTCAAAGTTACCTGACAATGGACTACCACATTACTATGTGTAACTATCAGCAGAAATTTAAAATTATTTTATATATATATCGGCGATAGATGTCGCCCTAATAGTTACACATAGTAACGGTCGCAACCATCATCTTTATAACTAACATCCATTTATCATAAATAATAATCGAAAGAATTGTGACACTTTTAGTTATACAAAACATAGAAAATTGTGTTTCATTCATCCCTTCCATCATTCACTTTTACAATTGTCAAACGTAAGAAACGCGTTAGCATTTAATTAAGCAATTACTTGCGCATAAGTCACTAATTGCATATTGATGTTTAACATTTAATTCGGACGTAAAATCATCGTAATCATTAACGGTTGCACAACGAAAATGATTGCTTAATCGCCGCTATTAATCAAGACACCGCGCCGGCCGCCGCCGCAGCTCATTTGTTTATCGGCGTTCGCTTGTTTGCGCGGCAGTTGTTTCCTGTTGTTCGATGCCCTTTTACGGTACGGCCACGGTCCTCGCCGTTCCTTTCCCGTTGACATTCACAATTAAGAGATGACGGAAAAAAAATTATATATACGAGAGCAAAAGTAAACGGATTATTTTTAATGTTAATAGCAACAATAGGTTATGAACGTGTCGCTCGTGACGCTAACATAACCTCAAATATGAAAATGTAGTTGCGAAAAAAATTGCATTCGGCGAATGGAAAAATTGCAAAAAATTAATCCCAGCAGGAATTGGCTTCAAAATTACAAAATCCATTCGTGATGGATGTATCTTTGAAATCCTGCTGAAATAACCGAGTCACCCGACCCGAAAACAAAATGGCTTTACTCGAAACTTGAATGAAGGAAAATAAAATTGCATTCGGCGAATTGAAAAATTGTAAAAAATTAATTCCAGCAGGAATTGGCTTCAAAATTACAAAATCCATTCGTGATGGATGTATCTTTGAAATCCTGCTGAAATAACCGAGTCACCCGACCCGAAAACAAAATGGCTTCACTCGAAACTTGAATGAAAGAAAATAAAATTGCATTCGGCGAATGGAAAAATTGTAAAAAATTAATTCCAGCAGGAATTGGCTTCAAAATTACAAAATCCATTCGTGATGGATGTATCTTTGAAATCCTGCTGAAATAACCGAGTCACCCGACCCTAAAACAAAATGGCTTCACTCAAAACTTGAATTGAAGAAAATAAAATTGCATTCGGCGAATTGAAAAATTGTAAAAAATTAATCCCAGCAGGAATTGGCTTCAAAATTACAAAATCCATTCGTGATGGATGTATCTTTGAAATCATGCTGAAATAACCGAGTCACCCGACCCTAAAACAAAATGGCTTCACTCAAAACTTGAATTGAAGAAAATAAAATTGCATTCGGCGAATTGAAAAATTGTAAAAAATTAATCCCAGCAGGAATTGGCTTCAAAATTACAAAATCCATTCGTGATGGATATATCTTTGAAATCCTGCTGAAATAACCGAGTCACCCGACCCGAAAACAAAATGGCTTCACTCGAAACTTGAATGAAAGAAAATAAAATTGCATTCGGCGAATTGAAAAATTGTAAAAAATTAATCCCAGCAGGAATTGGCTTCAAAATTACAAAATCCATTCGTGATGGATGTATCTTTGAAATCCTGCTGAAATAACCGAGTCACCCGACCCGAAAACAAAATGGCTTTACTCGAAACTTGAATGAAGGAAAATAAAATTGCATTCGGCGAATTGAAAAATTGTAAAAAATTAATTCCAGCAGGAATTGGCTTCAAAATTACAAAATCCATTCGTGATGGATGTATCTTTGAAATCCTGCTGAAATAACCGAGTCACCCGACCCGAAAACAAAATAGCTTCACTCAAAACTTGAAATGAAGGAATAAATAAATAAATAAAAATAAAAGGAAATAAAATTGCATTCGGCGAATTGAAAAATTGTAAACAATTAATTCCAGCAGGAATTGGCTTCAAAATTACAAAATCCATTCGCGATGGATGTATCTTTGAAATTCTGTTGAAATAACCGAGTCACCCGACCCGAAAACA
This sequence comes from Ocypus olens, assembly GCA_910593695.2. Lineage (NCBI taxonomy): Eukaryota > Metazoa > Arthropoda > Insecta > Coleoptera > Staphylinidae > Ocypus > Ocypus olens. The sequence continues at coordinate 59,323,220 of OU343053.1, forward strand.
AAATGGCTTTACTCGAAACTTGAATGAAGGAAAATAAAATTGCATTCGGCGAATTGAAAAATTGTAAAAAATTAATCCCAGCAGGAATTGGCTTCAAAATTACAAAATCCATTCGTGATGGATGTATCTTTGAAATCCTGCTGAAATAACCGAGTCACCCGACCCGAAAACAAAATGGCTTCACTCGAAACTTGAATGAAAGAAAATAAAATTGCATTCGGCGAATTGAAAAATTGTAAAAAATTAATCCCAGCAGGAATTGGCTTCAAAATTACAAAATCCATTCGTGATGGATGTATCTTTGAAATTCTGTTGAAATAACCGAGTCACCCGACCCGAAAACAAAATGGCTTCACTCGAAACTTGAAGTGAAGAAAATAAAATTGCATTCGGCGAATTGAAAAATTGTAAAAAATTAATCCCAGCAGGAATTGGCTTCAAAATTACAAAATCCATTCGTGATGGATGTATCTTTGAAATTCTGTTGAAATAACCGAGTCACCCGACCCGAAAACAAAATGGCTTCACTCGAAACTTGAATGAAAGAAAATAAAATTGCATTCGGCGAATTGAAAAATTGCAAAAAATTAATCCCAGCAGGAATTGGCTTCAAAATTACAAAATCCATTCGTGATGGATGTATCTTTGAAATCCTGCTGAAATAACCGAGTCACCCGACCCGAAAACAAAATGGCTTCACTCGAAACTTGAATGAAAGAAAATAAAATTGCATTCGGCGAATTGAAAAATTGTAAAAAATTAATCCCAGCAGGAATTGGCTTCAAAATTACAAAATCTATTCGTGATGGATGTATCTTTGAAATCCTGTTGAAATAACCGAGTCACCCGACCCGAAAACAAAATGGCTTCACTCGAAACTTGAAGTGAAGAAAATAAAATTGCATTCGGCGAATTGAAAAATTGTAAAAAATTAATCCCAGCAGGAATTGGCTTCAAAATTACAAAATCCATTCATGATGGATGTATCTTTGAAATTCTGTTGAAATAACCGAGTCACCCGACCCGAAAACAAAATGGCTTCACTCGAAACTTGAATGAAAGAAAATAAAATTGCATTCGGCGAATTGAAAAATTGTAAAAAATTAATCCCAGCAGGAATTGGCTTCAAAATTACAAAATCCATTCGTGATGGATGTATCTTTGAAATCCTGCTGAAATAACCGAGTCACCCGACCCGAAAACAAAATGGCTTCACTCGAAACTTGAATGAAAGAAAATAAAATTGCATTCGGCGAATTGAAAAATTGTAAAAAATTAATCCCAGCAGGAATTGGCTTCAAAATTACAAAATCCATTCGTGATGGATGTATCTTTGAAATCCTGTTGAAATAACCGAGTCACCCGACCCGAAAACAAAATGGCTTCACTCGAAACTTGAATGAAAGAAAATAAAATTGCATTCGGCGAATTGAAAAATTGTAAAAAATTAATCCCAGCAGGAATTGGCTTCAAAATTACAAAATCTATTCGTGATGGATGTATCTTTGAAATCCTGTTGAAATAACCGAGTCACCCGACCCGAAAACAAAATGGCTTCACTCGAAACTTGAAGTGAAGAAAATAAAATTGCATTCGGCGAATTGAAAAATTGTAAAAAATTAATCCCAGCAGGAATTGGCTTCAAAATTACAAAATCCATTCATGATGGATGTATCTTTGAAATTCTGTTGAAATAACCGAGTCACCCGACCCGAAAACAAAATGGCTTCACTCGAAACTTGAATGAAAGAAAATAAAATTGCATTCGGCGAATTGAAAAATTGTAAAAAATTAATCCCAGCAGGAATTGGCTTCAAAATTACAAAATCCATTCGTGATGGATGTATCTTTGAAATCCTGCTGAAATAACCGAGTCACCCGACCCGAAAACAAAATGGCTTCACTCGAAACTTGAATGAAAGAAAATAAAATTGCATTCGGCGAATTGAAAAATTGTAAAAAATTAATCCCAGCAGGAATTGGCTTCAAAATTACAAAATCCATTCGTGATGGATGTATCTTTGAAATTCTGTTGAAATAACCGAGTCACCCGACCCGAAAACAAAATGGCTTCACTCGAAACTTGAATGAAAGAAAATAAAATTGCATTCGGCGAATTGAAAAATTGTAAAAAATTAATCCCAGCAGGAATTGGCTTCAAAATTACAAAATCCATTCATGATGGATGTATCTTTGAAATTCTGTTGAAATAACCGAGTCACCCGACCCGAAAACAAAATGGCTTCACTCGAAACTTGAACGGAACAAAATAAAATTGCATTCGGCGAATTGAAAAATTGTAAAAAATTAATCCCAGCAGGAATTGGCTTCAAAATTACAAAATCCATTCATGATGGATGTATCTTTGAAATTCTGTTGAAATAACCGAGTCACCCGACCCGAAAACAAAATGGCTTCACTCGAAACTTGAATGAAAGAAAATAAAATTGCATTCGGCGAATTGAAAAATTGTAAAAAATTAATCCCAGCAGGAATTGGCTTCAAAATTACAAAATCCATTCGTGATGGATGTATCTTTGAAATCCTGTTGAAATAACCGAGTCACCCGACCCGAAAACAAAATGGCTTCACTCGAAACTTGAAGTGAAGAAAATAAAATTGCATTCGGCGAATTGAAAAATTGTAAAAAATTAATCCCAGCAGGAATTGGCTTCAAAATTACAAAATCCATTCGTGATGGATGTATCTTTGAAATTCTGTTGAAATAACCGAGTCACCCGACCCGAAAACAAAATGGCTTCACTCGAAACTTGAATGAAAGAAAATAAAATTGCATTCGGCGAATTGAAAAATTGTAAAAAATTAATCCCAGCAGGAATTGGCTTCAAAATTACAAAATCCATTCATGATGGATGTATCTTTGAAATTCTGTTGAAATAACCGAGTCACCCGACCCGAAAACAAAATGGCTTCACTCGAAACTTGAACGGAACAAAATAAAATTGCATTCGGCGAATTGAAAAATTGTAAAAAATTAATCCCAGCAGGAATTGGCTTCAAAATTACAAAATCCATTCATGATGGATGTATCTTTGAAATTCTGTTGAAATAACCGAGTCACCCGACCCGAAAACAAAATGGCTTCACTCGAAACTTGAATGAAAGAAAATAAAATTGCATTCGGCGAATTGAAAAATTGTAAAAAATTAATCCCAGCAGGAATTGGCTTCAAAATTACAAAATCTATTCGTGATGGATGTATCTTTGAAATCCTGTTGAAATAACCGAGTCACCCGACCCGAAAACAAAATGGCTTCACTCGAAACTTGAAGTGAAGAAAATAAAATTGCATTCGGCGAATTGAAAAATTGTAAAAAATTAATCCCAGCAGGAATTGGCTTCAAAATTACAAAATCCATTCGTGATGGATGTATCTTTGAAATTCTGTTGAAATAACCGAGTCACCCGACCCGAAAACAAAATGGCTTCACTCGAAACTTGAATGAAAGAAAATAAAATTGCATTCGGCGAATTGAAAAATTGTAAAAAATTAATCCCAGCAGGAATTGGCTTCAAAATTACAAAATCCATTCATGATGGATGTATCTTTGAAATTCTGTTGAAATAACCGAGTCACCCGACCCGAAAACAAAATGGCTTCACTCGAAACTTGAACGGAACAAAATAAAATTGCATTCGGCGAATTGAAAAATTGTAAAAAATTAATCCCAGCAGGAATTGGCTTCAAAATTACAAAATCCATTCATGATGGATGTATCTTTGAAATTCTGTTGAAATAACCGAGTCACCCGACCCGAAAACAAAATGGCTTCACTCGAAACTTGAATGAAAGAAAATAAAATTGCATTCGGCGAATTGAAAAATTGTAAAAAATTAATCCCAGCAGGAATTGGCTTCAAAATTACAAAATCCATTCATGATGGATGTATCTTTGAAATTCTGTTGAAATAACCGAGTCACCCGACCCGAAAACAAAATGGCTTCACTCGAAACTTGAATGAAAGAAAATAAAATTGCATTCGGCGAATTGAAAAATTGTAAAAAATTAATCCCAGCAGGAATTGGCTTCAAAATTACAAAATCTATTCGTGATGGATGTATCTTTGAAATCCTGTTGAAATAACCGAGTCACCCGACCCGAAAACAAAATGGCTTCACTCGAAACTTGAAGTGAAGAAAATAAAATTGCATTCGGCGAATTGAAAAATTGTAAAAAATTAATCCCAGCAGGAATTGGCTTCAAAATTACAAAATCCATTCGTGATGGATGTATCTTTGAAATTCTGTTGAAATAACCGAGTCACCCGACCCGAAAACAAAATGGCTTCACTCGAAACTTGAATGAAAGAAAATAAAATTGCATTCGGCGAATTGAAAAATTGTAAAAAATTAATCCCAGCAGGAATTGGCTTCAAAATTACAAAATCCATTCATGATGGATGTATCTTTGAAATTCTGTTGAAATAACCGAGTCACCCGACCCGAAAACAAAATGGCTTCACTCGAAACTTGAACGGAACAAAATAAAATTGCATTCGGCGAATTGAAAAATTGTAAAAAATTAATCCCAGCAGGAATTGGCTTCAAAATTACAAAATCCATTCATGATGGATGTATCTTTGAAATTCTGTTGAAATAACCGAGTCACCCGACCCGAAAACAAAATGGCTTCACTCGAAACTTGAATGAAAGAAAATAAAATTGCATTCGGCGAATTGAAAAATTGTAAAAAATTAATCCCAGCAGGAATTGGCTTCAAAATTACAAAATCCATTCATGATGGATGTATCTTTGAAATTCTGTTGAAATAACCGAGTCACCCGACCCGAAAACAAAATGGCTTCACTCGAAACTTGAATGAAAGAAAATAAAATTGCATTCGGCGAATTGAAAAATTGTAAAAAATTAATCCCAGCAGGAATTGGCTTCAAAATTACAAAATCCATTCGTGATGGATGTATCTTTGAAATTATGTTGAAATAACCGAGTCACCCGACCCGAAAACAAAATGGCTTCACTCGAAACTTGAAGTGAAGAAAATAAAATTGCATTCGGCGAATTGAAAAATTGTAAAAAAATTAATCCCAGCAGGAATTCGCTTCAAAATTACAAAATCCATTCATGATGGATGTATCTTTGAAATTCTGTTGAAATAACCGAGTCACCCGACCCGAAAACAAAATGGCTTCACTCGAAACTTGAAGTGAAGAAAATAAAATTGCATTCGGCGAATTGAAAAATTGTAAAAAATTAATCCCAGCAGGAATTGGCTTCAAAATTACAAAATCCATTCGTGATGGATGTATCTTTGAAATTCTGTTGAAATAACCGAGTCACCCGACCCGAAAACAAAATGGCTTCACTCGAAACTTGAACGGAACAAAATAAAATTGCATTCGGCGAATTGAAAAATTGTAAAAAATTAATCCCAGCAGGAATTGGCTTCAAAATTACAAAATCTATTCGTGATGGATGTATCTTTGAAATCCTGTTGAAATAACCGAGTCACCCGACCCGAAAACAAAATGGCTTCACTCGAAACTTGAAGTGAAGAAAATAAAATTGCATTCGGCGAATTGAAAAATTGTAAAAAAATTAATCCCAGCAGGAATTCGCTTCAAAATTACAAAATCCATTCGTGATGGATGTATCTTTGAAATTCTGTTGAAATAACCGAGTCACCCGACCCGAAAACAAAATGGCTTCACTCGAAACTTGAAGTGAAGAAAATAAAATTGCATTCGGCGAATTGAAAAATTGTAAAAAAATTAATCCCAGCAGGAATTCGCTTCAAAATTACAAAATCCATTCGTGATGGATGTATCTTTGAAATCCTGTTGAAATAACCGAGTCACCCGAGTCGAAAACAAAATGGCTTCACTCGAAACTTGAATGAAAGAAAATAAAATTGCATTCGGCGAATTGAAAAATTGTAAAAAATTAATCCCAGCAGGAATTGGCTTCAAAATTACAAAATCCATTCGTGATGGATGTATCTTTGAAATTCTGTTGAAATAACCGAGTCACCCGACCCGAAAACAAAATGGCTTCACTCGAAACTTGAAGTGAAGAAAATAAAATTGCATTCGGCGAATTGAAAAATTGTAAAAAAATTAATCCCAGCAGGAATTGGCTTCAAAATTACAAAATCCATTCGTGATGGATGTATCTTTGAAATCCTGTTGAAACAACCGAGTCACCCGACCCGAAAACAAAATGGCTTCACTCGAAACTTGAACTGAAGAAAATAATGCATTCGGCGAATTGAAAAATTGTAAAAAAATAACCTCGGCAGGAATTAGCTTTAAATTTAGAAAATTGATCCAAATGTAACCTATTTTTAACATCGCATTAAACTGACATACCGCGGCTGAAAAAAAAAATGCAGTTGAGCGCTTGAGAACTTGATCTGAAGGAATGAAAATTATATTTTCGGCGATTCGAAATATTTCAATTTACAAACGACCGTGACAATCATCCGTAGCTTCTTTGTCTGCCTGTCACCGTCCCTTTCACCATCACCATCATCATTATCAACATCGAGGAATATGAAGATAAATGTAATCGAGGCGCCCTTATTATTCCATCAAGGCCCACTCCTCGCGTTCACTTATTATTAATTGATCTAAATGATAATAAATATTAATCCCCGAGACCCCAGAGCACGGAGGAGTGAGGAGGGGGGATCTAATTGAAAATGTAATCACTCAAAAGTGAAACCTTGACGAGAGGAAATGAAGACGGTGCGGATGACGTGCCGAAATAAAAGTAGGGGAAGAGACAATTGGGATTTTTTTTTTACTTTCTCCGTTACGAAGTATTTTTTTTAATGGAAATATCCACAAATATCGAATGCAACAAAGAAACAAAAATCTTTTGTTTAAAAATATTTTTATATAAAATCATTATTATAGAAAAAACAAATTATTAAATTCTTTTTTACTTTCTCTGTTACAAAGTACGAGAAAGGTTTGTGATCCTGATTTTTTTTTCATTTTTTTTTTTTACGAAAATATCCGTTTTGGGGTCCCTAGATGCCATTTCAACAATCTGTGCGCCCTGTATCTCAAAAACTAATAGAGCAATTGATATGAAACTTTGAACATCTGTCTTATTTGATTATCTGAAGAACTGAAAAACTTTTGGTAAAATTTCGTACACCGGAAGTGGGCGTTTACCTCAACTGTTTTTTGTTTTTTGCCAATATTTTCTTAAATATGAAAAATATCACAAAAACATTTAAACAAACATTGAAGACAACAAAGAAGTGAACATCTTTTGCTTGAAAACATTTTTCATAAAATCAATTTTATTCGAGAAAAAAAATTATTATAATTTTTTTAATTTTTAGTTTATAACTATAAAATGATAATAGTTACAACAAATTTATGTTAATAATAATTGTAGAGAATGCTAAAATGAACAACTTATAAAGAATAAGTTTTTTTCGAAATACCTTTAGTTTTTGAGAAAACTTAGTTTTTGAATTTGAAGTATAATTTTTCCATCTTTTGACGTTTTAAACGTCAGTTTCATCCGAGTCTACACAACGCTCGATGTACATTTAAAATACGATTTCAATTGAAAATAAGCCATGAATGCGTAAATATAAATAACTATGATACCATCAAATCGAAGATGGCCAGTTTTATTTAAAAAAAAAAAATTATTGGCCAATTGAACTTTTATTTCCGTACAGAAACGATCGATGGATTTTTAATGTGAAAATATTCCTACCTTGGCAAGTTGCTTCTGGAGTTTATTGATGGCCTGCTTGTCCTTGAGTTCCGTTTTCTGTGCTAGGTCTAGGGCCGCCTCCAGCTCCAGGATCCTGGCCTCGAGACGGTCCTGAAACACAAAATCAATACAGTTTACTTTATTCAATTTCGTCGATTATAAATAAACAGATTCGTTATATTTATTGGATACTAAACGCTTAATCTATACACAGCAAAAGATTAAAATTTGCAGACAGTACTGTCCAATCTCTTTTTATTCTTCTACTAAATTTTAAAACGTCAATTTGAACGAGAACTGAAATTTATTTCATCTATACGTTTCGTGGATATATATGAATTAAAGTGGAGGCGCCGGGAATATTGACCTTCAGCGCGAAACTTTCAACGTTTTATTTCCTTTTACTGGTTCGTTTCCACGGCGCCAGACGGGAGAAAATTTTAGTTACTTCTTTTTTACTTCCCTCACTTTGTTCTTTTCTCGTGTATTCCGGGGAGAGGTTTTCGCGTTACAGAAAGACGCCGACGGGGTGCGATGTATCGAAGAGGAGGCAGACGGAGAGATATATTAATGAGGCTGCAGCATCGAGCCGAGAGCTCCATCGAATGAAGAAAAAAATAACAACTGATAATTAGAAATAAATAACGAGGCTGAAAGACCTCTGGTCGATAGCCAGTTACTAACTGTGATATAACAACATTTTGGAATGTATCTTAAAATTACTATTAAACAATTAACGCCCACGTGATTTTTTTTTAATTAAGAAAGAACCGTCAAGATATCAACTAAAGTGCGCCTCCAGAAAAAATATTTAAAAAAATGGTGATGTTGCCATCATGTTACTTTCTCCGACTTGATGGTATCATTTATATTTACGCTTTCATTATTTATTTTCAATTTTAATCATATTTTAAATGTACATCGAGCAGATGAAACTGACGTTTAAAACGTCAAAATTATGAAAGATGGAAGAATTATACTTCAAATTCAAAAATTCAGTTTACTCAAAAACTAAAGGGATTTCGAAAAAAACTTATTCTTTATAAGTTGTTCATTTTGGCGTTCTCTACAGTTATTATTCACATAAATTTGCTGTAACTATTATCGTTTTACAATTATAAACTAAAAATTTAAAAAAAAATTTCTCGAATAAAAATGATTTTATGAAAAATATTTTCAAGCAAAAGATGTTCATTTCTTTGTTGTCTTCAAAGTTTGTTTAAATGTTCTTGTGATATTTTTCATATTTAAGAAAATATTGGCAAAAAAACAAAAAATAGTTAAGGTAAACGCCCACTTCCGGTGTACGAAATTTTACCAAAAGCTTTTCAGTTTTTCAGATTATCAAATAAGACGTATGTTCAAAGTTTTACACCAATTGCTTTATTAGTTTTTGAGATACAGCGCGCACAGGCACAAAAAAAATCCAGAAATTGTTGAAGTGACATCTGGGTGCCTAGAAAACGGATATTTCAGTAAAAAAAAATTTTCACGATCACAATACTTTCTCGTACTTCGTAACGAAGAAAGTAAAAAGTTTTCCACGCTCGAACAGATATCCTCTGCTCGTGTGTAATGCAAACCAACATCCCCCGACGATTTATGTCTCATATCCCCCCCCCCCCCTTACTTCCGCCATTTATTCGAGGGCGTCTGTTCTGGACATTATTTCCATCCTCTCTTTTCTTACTTACTTACAATTAAACACACACACATACAGTCAAATACGTTGTAACAATGTTGTTTTTAATAATCTAATCGTAAATTATCAAATTGCCAAACGCAAGTTTTCAGTGTTGCCATTTTATGTCCACGTGACGTACGGCAATTGTTTTAGTGGAATGTCAAAATAATGTTAATTCTGTATGAATTTTGAAATTTTGACGCTGATCCATAAAGGGGTTAACTTTTTACAATCAATCCAATCACCGATTGCAATTTTCCTGTCTTCAATTCAAGTTTTCAGTGTTGCCATTTTGTATCCAGCTGACATATGACAATTGTTTTAGCGGGATGTTAAAATTAGGTTAATTCTGTGGGGATTCTGAAATTTTGGGGCTAATCCATAAAGGAGTTAATTTTTTAGAATAAATCTAATCGCCGATTGAAATTTTCCCGTCTTCAAGTTTTGCGTGTTGTCATTTTGTTTCCAGTTGACTTACGGCAATTGTTTCAGTGGGATGTCAAAATAAGGTTAATTCTGTACGGATTTTGAAATTTTGAAACTAATCCATGCGGAAATTTAGTTTTTACAATTAATCGTTTCACTAATTGTAATTTTCTTGTTTTCACTTGCTATTTTGTTTCTAGCTACGATGGATCAATTGTTTTAGTGGGATATTAAAATTAGATTCATTCTGAATGGATTTTGAAGCAATAATTATTTCTGTGCAATTTTTTTTAATCGCGTAGTGCATTTATATTTTCTTCAGTTTGAAAATTTCAGGAGAAATTTAGATTTTCGAACAATAACTTGAAAACAATTAATGATGCTACTTTTGTTTCAACAATAACCTAAACAAACAATTGATGATACCGCTTTTGTTTCGTTTTCTGCTCACCACCCGTCGCGCTCTCGTCAGTTCTCGAAATGCACACCGAGCCGCAGCAAGAACGAATACGAACGAGTGCAAGTTTTGAGTGTTGCTATTTTGTTTCCAGCTATGATGGATCGATTGTTTTAGCGGGATGTCAAAATAAAGTTAATTTTTTACGAATTTTGAAATTTTGAAACTAATCCATACAGAAATTCAGTTTTTACAATTAATCGTTTCACTAGTTGTAATTTTCTTGTTTTCACTTCAAGTTTTCAGTATTGCTATTTTGTTTCTAGCTACGATGGATCAATTGTTTTACTTGGATATTAAAATTAGATTAATTCTGAATGGATTTTGAAGGAAAAATTATTTCTGTGCATTTTTTTTAATTGCGTAGTGCAATTACATTTTCTTCAGTTAAAAAAAATTGATTTTCAACAATAACCTAAAAACAATCGATTGTTTCAACAATAACCTAAACAAACAATTGATGATACCGCGAAGCTTTTGTTTCATTTTTCGTTTACCTCTCGACCAGGGGCGGCTCGTTATACAGAGCCAAGGAGCCATGGCACTACCTGTAGTTTCAAGCTCAAATAAATCGTTCTTTTTTTTCTTAAAAAATAGAGAGGAGGGCTATATTGTATAATTGGCGCTACCATCAACATGTTCGACGAGCCGCCACCGCAATTAAGTACAGTTTTTCAAAATCCAAGAGTTGTGAATTTTTGAAAATAGTGTAATACTCGCGCAAAAAATTAAAAAAATATATAAAACGTGTCGACTAAATTCTACAAAAATTAAATTAGATTTGCGAATCATCGTTTTATCAAATTCAATGGAGTTTTTGAAAATCCGCCAATTATTTCGCAAGTTGTGAATTTTTGAAAATTTCAATTTTTGAATTGTGTAATACTCAAGCAAAAAAATTAAGAAAAAATATAAAACGTGTCGACTAAATTCTACAAAAATTAAATTGGATTTACGAATCATCGTTTTATTAAATTAAACAGAGTTTTTGAAAATCCGCCAATTATTTCGCGAGTTGTGAATTTTTGAAAATTTCAATTTTTGAATTGTGTAATACTCGAGCAAAAAAATTTAAAAAAATATAAAACGTGTCGACTAAATTCTACAAAAATTAAATTGGATTTACGAATCATCGTTTTATTAAATTAAACAGAGTTTTTGAAAATCCGGCAATTATTTCGCGAGTTGTGAATTTTTTAAAATTTCAGTTTTTGAATTGTGTAATACTCGAGCAAAAATTTAAAAAAAAAATATAAAACGTGTCAACGAAATTCTACAAAAACTAAATTAGATTTGCGAATCATTGTTTTATTAAATTAAACAGAGTTTTTGAAAATCCGCCAATTATTTCGCGAGTTGTGAATTTTTTAAAATTTCAATTTTTGAATTGTGTAATACTCGAACAAAAAAATAAAAAATATATATAAAACGTGTCGACTAAATTCTACAAAAATTAAATTAGATTTGCGAATCATCGTTTTATTAAATTAAACACAGTTTTTGAAAATCCGCCAATTATTTCGCAAGTTGTGAAATTTTGAAAATTTCAGTTTTTGAATTGTGTAATACTCGAACAAAAAAATAAAAAATATATATAAAACGTGTCGACTAAATTCTACAAAAATTAAATTAGATTTGCGAATCATCGTTTTATTAAATTAAACACAGTTTTTGAAAATCCGCCAATTATTTCGCAAGTTGTGAAATTTTGAAAATTTCAGTTTTTGAATTGTGTAATACTCGAGCAAAAATTTAAAAAAAAAATATAAAACGTGTCAACGAAATTCTACAAAAACTAAATTAGATTTGCGAATCATTGTTTTATTAAATTAAACAGAGTTTTTGAAAATCCGCCAATTATTTCGCGAGTTGTGAATTTTTTAAAATTTCAATTTTTGAATTGTGTAATACTCGAACAAAAAAATAAAAAATATATATAAAACGTGTCGACTAAATTCTACAAAAATTAAATTAGATTTGCGAATCATCGTTTTATTAAATTAAACACAGTTTTTGAAAATCCGCCAATTATTTCGCAAGTTGTGAAATTTTGAAAATTTCAGTTTTTGAATTGTGTAATACTCGAACAAAAAAATAAAAAATATATATAAAACGTGTCGACTAAATTCTACAAAAATTAAATTAGATTTGCGAATCATCGTTTTATTAAATTAAACATAGTTTTTGAAAATCCGCCAATTATTTCGCAAGTTGTGAAATTTTGAAAATTTCAGTTTTTGAATTGTGTAATACTCGAACAAAAAAATAAAAAATATATATAAAACGTGTCGACTAAATTCTACAAAAATTAAATTAGATTTGCGAATCATCGTTTTATTAAATTAAACACAGTTTTTGAAAATCCGCCAATTATTTCGCAAGTTGTGAAATTTTGAAAATTTCAGTTTTTGAATTGTGTAATACTCGAACAAAAAAATAAAAAATATATATAAAACGTGTCGACTAAATTCTACAAAAATTAAATTGGATTTGCGAATCATCGTTTTATCAAATTAAACAGAGTTTTTGAAAATCCGCCAATTATTTCGTGAATTGTGAATTTTTTAAAATTTCAATTTTTGAATTGTGTAATACTCGAGCAAAAAATTAAGAAAAAATATAAAACGTGTCGACTAAATTCTACAAAAATTAAATCAGATTTGCAAATCATCGTTTTATCAAATTAAATAGAGTTTTTGAAAATCCGGCAATTATTTCGCAAGTTGAGAATTTTTACCTGTAGTTTTAAGCTCAGCAAGAATTTTTAAAACACTTTTGCCAGTTACTTTGGTCAAGGAAGTCAAATAGACCTTTCTTTCTTTAAACAATTGGGGTTGGGGGGATATATCGTGTAAGTGGCTATACCATCAACATGTTCCACGAGCCGCCACTGCTCTCGAAATGCACATTGGGCAGCAGGAACGAACGGGCGCTGCAGGTGCGAGATAAGGCTTGGGGACGGGGCGATTAAAGATTAATTCATGTAAATCGCGACAGCCGTGACTGCGAATCGAGTCGATTATCCGCGCGCGGCGGACGCGGCCGCCCCTGATAATTGCTTCCGCCAACGACGACGGCCGCGACTCGCCGAGGAGAGCAATCATCCGAACATTTGCATCTCGCGATTATCAAGCAACTGCGTTTAATTACGGAAAAAAAAAACAAGTGCACACCGTAACCAATTTAAATTTTTAATTCGATAGTTAATTAACCTGCAGAATGCGATTAATTTTCTATGTTTTTTTTTTCCATTGGCGCGCGAATGGTATATAACATAAAGCCACGGACAAAGTTTTAATGGATTAGTTTGAAACGTAGTTTTTTTCATGGTGATGGTTGCGACCGTTATTACATGGTATATAATGGCATTGTTTTATCAAGGAAATAAATGAACACTAGTTAAATAAAAGTAAATCCGCCAACTGCGGTTAAGTGAAAATTACGCCGTTTTTTTTTCTTCTTTCGCGTTCCTTTCGTGCAAATGACGAAGGAATTTAAGGTGATTATTTCCAAGCAAAGCGGACGCCGCCGCCGCCCTCGCAGACGCTTTTATGAATACTCTACGAGTCGTCTTTTTTTTTTCACCGCCGCCGCGCCATTGTGCGCGCCTTTAGTCAAATTACCTTCTCCTTAAAACTCTCGTCGTTCCATCATCCGGCGATTCGCGCCCGAACAATGCGCCTGCATTTTACGATCTCTCCCCCTCGCAGGAAAAATGTACGAGGCCGCGATGGTCAGCCAGTCAGTCAGACAGTCAGACCGCAGCAGACCCTCATGTGTTAGAGGGGGATTTACGCCTAATCCGCAAGAGTGGCCCTTAAAACCCACCCCCTCGAAACCCCCGAGTCGTATAACAATAAGGATGGTGGAAATCTCCACGGTCCATTACACGAATCGGGGAAGAATGTGATGTTTTAAATTTCAATCTGGGCGAGGGCGAGGGATTTACTCTTTTCGCCCTTAACACACGTGCGCGCTGAACCTTCATCAGAATGCGTAGACATGAAATGTGGAAGGTGTATAAATATATACACCACCGGGCGGCGTTATCTTTCGACCCTCGAAACGGGATCTGGATAAAAAGAAGGTCGGGGGATAATTAGTGCCGCACATACCTTTTTTTTAATAATCATCGTAGACGCTTGTGTTTTACCAGTTTTTTCATCAGAAGAACGAGATAAAACGATTGCCGTTAAAAAATTTCATCCAGAGAAAATTGCAAAAAAGTTAGCCAGTCACTATGAGATTTTTTGAAAAAAGTCGGTTTTTTCAACTTTTGAACGGCTGTAGCGGCCGAACGAAGAATCCAATTTGAACGCGGATTGAAAATCTGTGTTCCTCGTGTGTCAATTAGTCGGATTTGATTAAAATTGGGGATTTTTAATTTTTGACAAAAACCCGAAATTTTATCCAAGGGTCCCCCCTTCTTACTTTTTAACAAAAATTGCACTAAAAATGATTTCCTGAAGAAACCACTGGTTGGATCCGGAGTTTCTTGACGTCACTCGAAAGATCGCTTCAAGACGCTTCAGAAAACGTACTTTCGCAGGAACAAATGTCAATTTTAAGGCCGTGACGCGTCAGCAAAAAAACTCGAAAATGGAAAAAATCGAAAAAATCAACTTTCTTAATAATCATCGTAGACGCTTGTGTTTTACCTGTTTTTTCATCAGAAGAACGAGATAAAACGATTGCCGTTAAAAAATTTCATCCAGAGAAAATTGCAAAAAAGTTAGCTAGTCACCGTGAATTTTTTTGAAAAAAGTCGATTTTTTCAACTTTTGAACGGCTGTAGCGGCCGAACGAAGAATCCAATTTGAACGCGGATTGAAGATCTGTGTTCCTCGTGTGTCAATTAGTAGGATTTGATTAAAATTGGGGATTTTTAATTTTTGACAAAAACCCGAAATTTTATCCAAGGGTCCCCCCTTCTTACTTTTTAACAAAAATTGCACTAAAAATGATTTCCTGAAGAAACCACTGGTTGGATCCGGGGTTTCTCTACGTCACTCGAAAGATCGCTTCAAGACGCTTCAGAAAATGTACTTTCGCAGGAACAAATGTCAATTTTAAGGCCGTGACGCGTCAGCAAAAAAACTCGAAAATGGAAAAAATCGAAAAAATCAACTTTCTTAATAATCATCGTAGACGCTTGTGTTTTACCTGTTTTTTCATCAGAAGAACGAGATAAAACGATTGCCGTTAAAAAATTTCATCCAGAGAAAATTGCAAAAAAGTTAGCTAGTCACCGTGAATTTTTTTGAAAAAAGTCGATTTTTTCAACTTTTGAACGGCTGTAGCGGCCGAACGAAGAATCCAATTTGAACGCGGATTGAAAATCTGTGTTCCTCGTGTGTCAATTAGTCGGATTTGATTAAAATTGGGGATTTTTAATTTTTGACAAAAACCCGAAATTTTATCCAAGGGTCCCCCCTTCTTACTTTTTAACAAAAATTGCACTAAAAATGATTTCCTGAAGAAACCACTGGTTGGATCCGGAGTTTCTTGACGTCACTCGAAAGATCGCTTCAAGACGCTTCAGAAAACGTACTTTCGCAGGAACAAATGTCAATTTTAAGGCCGTGACGCGTCAGCAAAAAAACTCGAAAATGGAAAAAATCGAAAAAATCAACTTTCTTAATAATCATCGTAGACGCTTGTGTTTTACCTGTTTTTTCATCAGAAGAACGAGATAAAACGATTGCCGTTAAAAAATTTCATCCAGAGAAAATTGCAAAAAAGTTAGCTAGTCACCGTGAATTTTTTTGAAAAAAGTCGATTTTTTCAACTTTTGAACGGCTGTAGCGGCCGAACGAAGAATCCAATTTGAACGCGGATTGAAGATCTGTGTTCCTCGTGTGTCAATTAGTAGGATTTGATTAAAATTGGGGATTTTTAATTTTTGACAAAAACCCGAAATTTTATCCAAGGGTCCCCCCTTCTTACTTTTTAACAAAAATTGCACTAAAAATGATTTCCTGAAGAAACCACTGGTTGGATCCGGAGTTTCTTGACGTCACTCGAAAGATCGCTTCAAGACGCTTCAGAAAATGTACTTTCGCAGGAACAAATGTCAATTTTAAGGCCGTGACGCGTCAGCAAAAAAACTCGAAAATGGAAAAAATCGAAAAAATCAACTTTCTTAATAATCATCGTAGACGCTTGTGTTTTACCTGTTTTTTCATCAGAAGAACGAGATAAAACGATTGCCGTTAAAAAATTTCATCCAGAGAAAATTGCAAAAAAGTTAGCTAGTCACCGTGAATTTTTTTGAAAAAAGTCGATTTTTTCAACTTTTGAACGGCTGTAGCGGCCGAACGAAGAATCCAATTTGAACGCGGATTGAAGATCTGTGTTCCTCGTGTGTCAATTAGTAGGATTTGATTAAAATTGGGGATTTTTAATTTTTGACAAAAACCCGAAATTTTATCCAAGGGTCCCCCCTTCTTACTTTTTAACAAAAATTGCACTAAAAATGATTTCCTGAAGAAACCACTGGTTGGATCCGGAGTTTCTTGACGTCACTCGAAAGATCGCTTCAAGACGCTTCAGAAAATGTACTTTCGCAGGAACAAATGTCAATTTTAAGGCCGTGACGCGTCAGCAAAAAAACTCGAAAATGGAAAAAATCGAAAAAATCAACTTTCTTAATAATCATCGTAGACGCTTGTGTTTTACCTGTTTTTTCATCAGAAGAACGAGATAAAACGATTGCCGTTAAAAAATTTCATCCAGAGAAAATTGCAAAAAAGTCAGCTAGTCACCGTGAATTTTTTTGAAAAAAGTCGATTTTTTCAACTTTTGAACGGCTGTAGCGGCCGAACGAAGAATCCAATTTGAACGCGGATTGAAGATCTGTGTTCCTCGTGTGTCAATTAGTAGGATTTGATTAAAATTGGGGATTTTTAATTTTTGACAAAAACCCGAAATTTTATCCAAGGGTCCCCCCTTCTTACTTTTTAACAAAAATTGCACTAAAAATGATTTCCTGAAGAAACCACTGGTTGGATCCGGAGTTTCTTGACGTCACTCGAAAGATCGCTTCAAGACGCTTCAGAAAATGTACTTTCGCAGGAA
The DNA here is from genome assembly GCA_910593695.2 of Ocypus olens. Taxonomy (NCBI): domain Eukaryota; kingdom Metazoa; phylum Arthropoda; class Insecta; order Coleoptera; family Staphylinidae; genus Ocypus; species Ocypus olens. Next base: position 59,340,583 of record OU343053.1, read on the forward strand.
CAAATGTCAATTTTAAGGCCGTGACGCGTCAGCAAAAAAACTCGAAAATGGAAAAAATCGAAAAAATCAACTTTCTTAATAATCATCGTAGACGCTTGTGTTTTACCTGTTTTTTCATCAGAAGAACGAGATAAAACGATTGCCGTTAAAAAATTTCATCCAGAGAAAATTGCAAAAAAGTTAGCTAGTCACCGTGAATTTTTTTGAAAAAAGTCGATATTTTCAACTTTTGAACGGCTGTAGCGGCCGAACGAAGAATCCAATTTGAACGCGGATTGAAGATCTGTGTTCCTCGTGTGTCAATTAGTAGGATTTGATTAAAATTGGGGATTTTTAATTTTTGACAAAAACCCGAAATTTTATCCAAGGGTCCCCCCTTCTTACTTTTTAACAAAAATTGCACTAAAAATGATTTCCTGAAGAAACCACTGGTTGGATCCGGAGTTTCTTGACGTCACTCGAAAGATCGCTTCAAGACGCTTCAGAAAATGTACTTTCGCAGGAACAAATGTCAATTTTAAGGCCGTGACGCGTCAGCAAAAAAACTCGAAAATGGAAAAAATCGAAAAAATCAACTTTCTTAATAATCATCGTAGACGCTTGTGTTTTACCTGTTTTTTCATCAGAAGAACGAGATAAAACGATTGCCGTTAAAAAATTTCATCCAGAGAAAATTGCAAAAAAGTTAGCCAGTCACCATGAGATTTTTTGAAAAAAGTCGATTTTTTCACACTTTGAACGGCTGTAGCGGCCGAACGAAGAATCCAATTTGAACGCGGATTGCAAATCTGTGTTCCTCGTCTGTCAATTAGTCGGATTTGATTAAAATTGGGGATTTTTAATTTTTGACAAAAACCCGAAATTTTATCCAAGGGTCCCCCCTTCTTACTTTTTATCAAAAATTGCACTAAAAATGATTTCCTGAAGAAACCACTGGTTGGATCCGGGGTTTCTTGACGTCACTCGAAAGATCGCTTCAAGACGCTTCAGAAAATGTACTTTCGCAGGAACAAATGTCAATTTTAAGGCCGTGACGCGTCAGAGAAAAAACTCGAAAATGGAAAAAATCGAAAAAATCAACTTTCTTAATAATCATCGTAGACGCTTGTGTTTTACCTGTTTTTTCATCAGAAGAACGAGATAAAACGATTGCCGTTAAAAAATTTCATCCAGAGAAAATTGCAAAAAAGTTAGCCAGTCACCATGAGATTTTTTGAAAAAAGTCGATTTTTTCACACTTTGAACGGCTGTAGCGGCCGAACGAAGAATCCAATTTGAACGCGGATTGAAGATCTGTGTTCCTCGTGTGTCAATTAGTCGGATTTGATTAAAATTGGGGAATTTTTATTTTTGACCAAAACCCGAAATTCTATCCAAGGGTCCCCCCTTCTTACTTTTTAACAAAAATTGCACTAAAAATGATTTCCTGAAGAAACCACTGGTTGGATCCGGAGTTTCTTGACGTCACTCGAAAGATCGCTTCAAGACGCTTCAGAAAATGTACTTTCGCAGGAACAAATGTCAATTTTAAGGCCGTGACGCGTCAGCAAAAAAACTCGAAAATGGAAAAAATCGAAAAAATCAACTTTCTTAATAATCATCGTAGACGCTTGTGTTTTACCTGTTTTTTCATCAGAAGAACGAGATAAAACGATTGCCGTTAAAAAATTTCATCCAGAGAAAATTGCAAAAAAGTTAGCTAGTCACCGTGAATTTTTTTGAAAAAAGTCGATTTTTTCAACTTTTGAACGGCTGTAGCGGCCGAACGAAGAATCCAATTTGAACGCGGATTGAAGATCTGTGTTCCTCGTGTGTCAATTAGTAGGATTTGATTAAAATTGGGGATTTTTAATTTTTGACAAAAACCCGAAATTTTATCCAAGGGTCCCCCCTTCTTACTTTTTAACAAAAATTGCACTAAAAATGATTTCCTGAAGAAACCACTGGTTGGATCCGGAGTTTCTTGACGTCACTCGAAAGATCGCTTCAAGACGCTTCAGAAAATGTACTTTCGCAGGAACAAATGTCAATTTTAAGGCCGTGACGCGTCAGCAAAAAAACTCGAAAATGGAAAAAATCGAAAAAATCAACTTTCTTAATAATCATCGTAGACGCTTGTGTTTTACCTGTTTTTTCATCAGAAGAACGAGATAAAACGATTGCCGTTAAAAAATTTCATCCAGAGAAAATTGCAAAAAAGTCAGCTAGTCACCGTGAATTTTTTTGAAAAAAGTCGATTTTTTCAACTTTTGAACGGCTGTAGCGGCCGAACGAAGAATCCAATTTGAACGCGGATTGAAGATCTGTGTTCCTCGTGTGTCAATTAGTAGGATTTGATTAAAATTGGGGATTTTTAATTTTTGACAAAAACCCGAAATTTTATCCAAGGGTCCCCCCTTCTTACTTTTTAACAAAAATTGCACTAAAAATGATTTCCTGAAGAAACCACTGGTTGGATCCGGAGTTTCTTGACGTCACTCGAAAGATCGCTTCAAGACGCTTCAGAAAATGTACTTTCGCAGGAACAAATGTCAATTTTAAGGCCGTGACGCGTCAGCAAAAAAACTCGAAAATGGAAAAAATCGAAAAAATCAACTTTCTTAATAATCATCGTAGACGCTTGTGTTTTACCTGTTTTTTCATCAGAAGAACGAGATAAAACGATTGCCGTTAAAAAATTTCATCCAGAGAAAATTGCAAAAAAGTTAGCTAGTCACCGTGAATTTTTTTGAAAAAAGTCGATTTTTTCAACTTTTGAACGGCTGTAGCGGCCGAACGAAGAATCCAATTTGAACGCGGATTGAAGATCTGTGTTCCTCGTGTGTCAATGAGTAGGATTTGATTAAAATTGGGGATTTTTAATTTTTGACAAAAACCCGAAATTTTATCCAAGGGTCCCCCCTTATTACTTTTTAACAAAAATTGCACTAAAAATGATTTCCTGAAGAAACCACTGGTTGGATCCGGAGTTTCTTGACGTCACTCGAAAGATCGCTTCAAGACGCTTCAGAAAATGTACTTTCGCAGGAACAAATGTCAATTTTAAGGCCGTGACGCGTCAGCAAAAAAACTCGAAAATGGAAAAAATCGAAAAAATCAACTTTCTTAATAATCATCGTAGACGCTTGTGTTTTACCTGTTTTTTCATCAGAAGAACGAGATAAAACGATTGCCGTTAAAAAATTTCATCCAGAGAAAATTGCAAAAAAGTCAGCTAGTCACCGTGAATTTTTTTGAAAAAAGTCGATATTTTCAACTTTTGAACGGCTGTAGCGGCCGAACGAAGAATCCAATTTGAACGCGGATTGAAGATCTGTGTTCCTCGTGTGTCAATTAGTAGGATTTGATTAAAATTGGGGATTTTTAATTTTTGACAAAAACCCGAAATTTTATCCAAGGGTCCCCCCTTCTTACTTTTTAACAAAAATTGCACTAAAAATGATTTCCTGAAGAAACCACTGGTTGGATCCGGGGTTTCTCTACGTCACTCGAAAGATCTCTTCAAGACGCTTCAGAAAATGTACTTTCGAAGGAACAAATGTCAATTTTAAGGCCGTGACGCGTCAGCAAAAAAACTCGAAAATGGAAAAAATCGAAAAAATCAACTTTCTTAATAATCATCGTAGACGCTTGTGTTTTACCTGTTTTTTCATCAGAAGAACGAGATAAAACGATTGCCGTTAAAAAATTTCATCCAGAGAAAATTGCAAAAAAGTCAGCTAGTCACCGTGAATTTTTTTGAAAAAAGTCGATATTTTCAACTTTTGAACGGCTGTAGCGGCCGAACGAAGAATCCAATTTGAACGCGGATTGAAGATCTGTTTTCCTCGTGTGTCAATTAGTAGGATTTGATTAAAATTGGGGATTTTTAATTTTTGACAAAAACCCGAAATTTTATCCAAGGGTCCCCCCTTCTTACTTTTTAACAAAAATTGCACTAAAAATGATTTCCTGAAGAAACCACTGGTTGGATCCGGGGTTTCTCTACGTCACTCGAAAGATCTCTTCAAGACGCTTCAGAAAATGTACTTTCGAAGGAACAAATGTCAATTTTAAGGCCGTGACGCGTCAGCAAAAAAACTCGAAAATGGAAAAAATCGAAAAAATCAACTTTCTTAATAATCATCGTAGACGCTTGTGTTTTACCTGTTTTTTCATCAGAAGAACGAGATAAAACGATTGCCGTTAAAAAATTTCATCCAGAGAAAATTGCAAAAAAGTTAGCCAGTCACCATGAGATTTTTTGAAAAAAGTCGATTTTTTCAACTTTTGAACGGCTGTAGCGGCCAAACGAAGAATCCAATTTGAACGCGGATTGAAGATCTGTGTTCCTCGTCTGTCAATTAGTCGGATTTGATTAAAATTGGGGATTTTTAATTTTTGACAAAAACCCGAAATTTTATCCAAGGGTCCCCCCTTCTTACTTTTTAACAAAAATTGCACTAAAAATGATTTCCTGAAGAAACCACTGGTTGGATCCGGAGTTTCTTGACGTCACTCGAAAGATCGCTTCAAGACGCTTCAGAAAATGTACTTTCGCAGGAACAAATGTCAATTTTAAGGCCGTGACGCGTCAGCAAAAAAACTCGAAAATGGAAAAAATCGAAAAAATCAACTTTCTTAATAATCATCGTAGACGCTTGTGTTTTACCTGTTTTTTCATCAGAAGAACGAGATAAAACGATTGCCGTTAAAAAATTTCATCCAGAGAAAATTGCAAAAAAGTCAGCTAGTCACCGTGAATTTTTTTGAAAAAAGTCGATTTTTTCAACTTTTGAACGGCTGTAGCGGCCGAACGAAGAATCCAATTTGAACGCGGATTGAAGATCTGTGTTCCTCGTGTGTCAATTAGTAGGATTTGATTAAAATTGGGGATTTTTAATTTTTGACAAAAACCCGAAATTTTATCCAAGGGTCCCCCCTTCTTACTTTTTAACAAAAATTGCACTAAAAATGATTTCCTGAAGAAACCACTGGTTGGATCCGGGGTTTCTCTACGTCACTCGAAAGATCGCTTCAAGACGCTTCAGAAAATGTACTTTCGCAGGAACAAATGTCAATTTTAAGGCCGTGACGCGTCAGCAAAAAAACTCGAAAATGGAAAAAATCGAAAAAATCAACTTTCTTAATAATCATCGTAGACGCTTGTGTTTTACCTGTTTTTTCATCAGAAGAACGAGATAAAACGATTGCCGTTAAAAAATTTCATCCAGAGAAAATTGCAAAAAAGTTAGCCAGTCACCATGAGATTTTTTGAAAAAAGTCGATTTTTTCAACTTTTGAACGGCTGTAGCGGCCGAACGAAGAATCCAATTTGAACGCGGATTGAAGATCTGTGTTCCTCGTCTGTCAATTAGTCGGATTTGATTAAAATTGGGGATTTTTAATTTTTGACAAAAACCCGAAATTTTATCCAAGGGTCCCCCCTTCTTACTTTTTAACAAAAATTGCACTAAAAATGATTTCCTGAAGAAACCACTGGTTGGATCCGGAGTTTCTTGACGTCACTCGAAAGATCGCTTCAAGACGCTTCAGAAAATGTACTTTCGCAGGAACAAATGTCAATTTTAAGGCCGTGACGCGTCAGCAAAAAAACTCGAAAATGGAAAAAATCGAAAAAATCAACTTTCTTAATAATCATCGTAGACGCTTGTGTTTTACCTGTTTTTTCATCAGAAGAACGAGATAAAACGATTGCCGTTAAAAAATTTCATCCAGAGAAAATTGCAAAAAAGTTAGCCAGTCACCATGAGATTTTTTGAAAAAAGTCGATTTTTTCAACTTTTGAACGGCTGTAGCGGCCGAACGAAGAATCCAATTTGAACGCGGATTGAAGATCTGTGTTCCTCGTGTGTCAATTAGTAGGATTTGATTAAAATTGGGGATTTTTAATTTTTGACAAAAACCCGAAATTTTATCCAAGGGTCCCCCCTTCTTACTTTTTAACAAAAATTGCACTAAAAATGATTTCCTGAAGAAACCACTGGTTGGATCCGGGGTTTCTCTACGTCACTCGAAAGATCGCTTCAAGACGCTTCAGAAAATGTACTTTCGCAGGAACAAATGTCAATTTTAAGGCCGTGACGCGTCAGCAAAAAAACTCGAAAATGGAAAAAATCGAAAAAATCAACTTTCTTAATAATCATCGTAGACGCTTGTGTTTTACCTTTTTTTTCATCAGAAGAACGAGATAAAACGATTGCCGTTAAAAAATTTCATCCAGAGAAAATTGCAAAAAAGTTAGCCAGTCACCATGAGATTTTTTGAAAAAAGTCGATTTTTTCAACTTTTGAACGGCTGTAGCGGCCAAACGAAGAATCCAATTTGAACGCGGATTGAAGATCTGTGTTCCTCGTCTGTCAATTAGTCGGATTTGATTAAAATTGGGGATTTTTAATTTTTGACAAAAACCCGAAATTTTATCCAAGGGTCCCCCCTTCTTACTTTTTAACAAAAATTGCACTAAAAATGATTTCGTGAGGAAACCACTGGTTGGATCCGGAGTTTCTTGACGTCACTCGAAAGATCGCTTCAAGACGCTTCAGAAAATGTACTTTCGCAACAACAAATGTCAATTTTAAGGCCGTGACGCGTCAGCAAAAAAACTCGAAAATGGAAAAAATCGAAAAAATCAACTTTCTTAATAATCATCGTAGACGCTTGTGTTTTACCTGTTTTTTCATCAGAAGAACGAGATAACACGATTGCCGTTAAAAAATTTCATCCAGAGAAAATTGCAAAAAAGTTAGCCAGTCACCATGAGATTTTTTGAAAAAAGTCGATTTTTTCAACTTTTGAACGGCTGTAGCGGCCAAACGAAGAATCCAATTTGAACGCGGATTGAAGATCTGTGTTCCTCGTCTGTCAATTAGTCGGATTTGATTAAAATTGGGGATTTTTAATTTTTGACAAAAACCCGAAATTTTATCCAAGGGTCCCCCCTTCTTACTTTTTAACAAAAATTGCACTAAAAATGATTTCCTGAAGAAACCACTGGTTGCATCCGGAGTTTCTTGACGTCACTCGAAAGATCGCTTCAAGACGCTTCAGAAAATGTACTTTCGAAGGAACATATGTCAATTTTAAGGCCGTGACGCGTCAGCAAAAAAACTCGAAAATGGAAAAAATCGAAAAAATCAACTTTCTTAATAATCATCGTAGACGCTTGTGTTTTACCTGTTTTTTCATCAGAAGAACGAGATAACACGATTGCCGTTAAAAAATTTCATCCAGAGAAAATTGCAAAAAAGTTAGCCAGTCACCATGAGATTTTTTGAAAAAAGTCGATTTTTTCAACTTTTGAACGGCTGTAGCGACCGAACGAAGAATCCAATTTGAACGCGGATTGAAGATCTGTGTTCCTCGTCTGTCAATTAGTCGGATTTGATTAAAATTGGGGATTTTTAATTTTTGACAAAAACCCGAAATTTTATCCAAGGGTCCCCCCTTCTTACTTTTTAACAAAAATTGCACTAAAAATGATTTCCTGAAGAAACCACTGGTTGGATCCGGAGTTTCTTGACGTCACTCGAAAGATCGCTTCAAGACGCTTCAGAAAATGTACTTTCGCAACAACAAATGTCAATTTTAAGGCCGTGACGCGTCAGCAAAAAAACTCGAAAATAGAAAAAATCGAAAAAATCAACTTTCTTAATAATCATCGTAGACGCTTGTGTTTTACCTGTTTTTTCATCAGAAGAACGAGATAACACGATTGCCGTTAAAAAATTTCATCCAGAGAAAATTGCAAAAAAGTTAGCCAGTCACCATGAGATTTTTTGAAAAAAGTCGATTTTTTCAACTTTTGAACGGCTGTAGCGACCGAACGAAGAATCCAATTTGAACGCGGATTGAAGATCTGTGTTCCTCGTCTGTCAATTAGTCGGATTTGATTAAAATTGGGGATTTTTAATTTTTGACAAAAACCCGAAATTTTATCCAAGGGTCCCCCCTTCTTACTTTTTAACAAAAATTGCACTAAAAATGATTTCGTGAGGAAACCACTGGTTGGATCCGGAGTTTCTTGACGTCACTCGAAAGATCGCTTCAAGACGCTTCAGAAAATGTACTTTCGCAGGAACAAATGTCAATTTTAAGGCCGTGACGCGTCAGCAAAAAAACTCGAAAATGGAAAAAATCGAAAAAATCAACTTTCTTAATAATCATCGTAGACGCTTGTGTTTTACCTGTTTTTTCATCAGAAGAACGAGATAACACGATTGCCGTTAAAAAATTTCATCCAGAGAAAATTGCAAAAAAGTTAGCCAGTCACCATGAGATTTTTTGAAAAAAGTCGATTTTTTCAACTTTTGAACGGCTGTAGCGGCCAAACGAAGAATCCAATTTGAACGCGGATTGAAGATCTGTGTTCCTCGTCTGTCAATTAGTCGGATTTGATTAAAATTGGGGATTTTTAATTTTTGACAAAAACCCGAAATTTTATCCAAGGGTCCCCCCTTCTTACTTTTTAACAAAAATTGCACTAAAAATGATTTCCTGAAGAAACCACTGGTTGGATCCGGAGTTTCTTGACGTCACTCGAAAGATCGCTTCAAGACGCTTCAGAAAATGTACTTTCGCAACAACAAATGTCAATTTTAAGGCCGTGACGCGTCAGCAAAAAAACTCGAAAATGGAAAAAATCGAAAAAATCAACTTTCTTAATAATCATCGTAGACGCTTGTGTTTTACCTGTTTTTTCATCAGAAGAACGAGATAACACGATTGCCGTTAAAAAATTTCATCCAGAGAAAATTGCAAAAAAGTTAGCCAGTCACCATGAGATTTTTTGAAAAAAGTCGATTTTTTCAACTTTTGAACGGCTGTAGCGGCCAAACGAAGAATCCAATTTGAACGCGGATTGAAGATCTGTGTTCCTCGTCTGTCAATTAGTCGGATTTGATTAAAATTGGGGATTTTTAATTTTTGACAAAAACCCGAAATTTTATCCAAGGGTCCCCCCTTCTTACTTTTTAACAAAAATTGCACTAAAAATGATTTCCTGAAGAAACCACTGGTTGGATCCGGAGTTTCTTGACGTCACTCGAAAGATCGCTTCAAGACGCTTCAGAAAATGTACTTTCGCAGGAACAAATGTCAATTTTAAGGCCGTGACGCGTCAGCAAAAAAACTCGAAAATGGAAAAAATCGAAAAAATCAACTTTCTTAATAATCATCGTAGACGCTTGTGTTTTACCTGTTTTTTCATCAGAAGAACGAGATAAAAGGATTGCCGTTAAAAAATTTCATCCAGAGAAAATTGCAAAAAAGTTAGCTAGTCACCGTGAATTTTTTTGAAAAAAGTCGATTTTTTCAACTTTTGAACGGCTGTAGCGGCCGAACGAAGAATCCAATTTGAACGCGGATTGAAGATCTGTGTTCCTCGTGTGTCAATTAGTAGGATTTGATTAAAATTGGGGATTTTTAATTTTTGACAAAAACCCGAAATTTTATCCAAGGGTCCCCCCTTCTTACTTTTTAACAAAAATTGCACTAAAAATGATTTCCTGAAGAAACCACTGGTTGGATCCGGAGTTTCTTGACGTCACTCGAAAGATCGCTTCAAGACGCTTCAGAAAATGTACTTTCGAAGGAACAAATGTCAATTTTAAGGCCGTGACGCGTCAGCAAAAGAACTCGAAAATGGAAAAAATCGAAAAAATCAACTTTCTTAATAATCATCGTAGACGCTTGTGTTTTACCTGTTTTTTCATCAGAAGAACGAGATAAAACGATTGCCGTTAAAAAATTTCATCCAGAGAAAATTGCAAAAAAGTTAGCCAGTCACCATGAGATTTTTTGAAAAAAGTCGATTTTTTCAACTTTTGAACGGCTGTAGCGGCCAAACGAAGAATCCAATTTGAACGCGGATTGAAGATCTGTGTTCCTCGTCTGTCAATTAGTCGGATTTGATTAAAATTGGGGATTTTTAATTTTTGACAAAAACCCGAAATTTTATCCAAGGGTCCCCCCTTCTTACTTTTTAACAAAAATTGCACTAAAAATGATTTCCTGAAGAAACCACTGGTTGGATCCGGAGTTTCTTGACGTCACTCGAAAGATCGCTTCAAGACGCTTCAGAAAATGTACTTTCGCAGGAACAAATGTCAATTTTAAGGCCGTGACGCGTCAGCAAAAAAACTCGAAAATGGAAAAAATCGAAAAAATCAACTTTCTTAATAATCATCGTAGACGCTTGTGTTTTACCTGTTTTTTCATCAGAAGAACGAGATAAAAGGATTGCCGTTAAAAAATTTCATCCAGAGAAAATTGCAAAAAAGTTAGCTAGTCACCGTGAATTTTTTTGAAAAAAGTCGATTTTTTCAACTTTTGAACGGCTGTAGCGGCCGAACGAAGAATCCAATTTGAACGCGGATTGAAGATCTGTGTTCCTCGTGTGTCAATTAGTAGGATTTGATTAAAATTGGGGATTTTTAATTTTTGACAAAAACCCGAAATTTTATCCAAGGGTCCCCCCTTATTACTTTTTAACAAAAATTGCACTAAAAATGATTTCCTGAAGAAACCACTGGTTGGATCCGGAGTTTCTTGACGTCACTCGAAAGATCGCTTCAAGACGCTTCAGAAAATGTACTTTCGCAGGAACAAATGTCAATTTTAAGGCCGTGACGCGTCAGCAAAAAAACTCGAAAATGGAAAAAATCGAAAAAATCAACTTTCTTAATAATCATCGTAGACGCTTGTGTTTTACCTGTTTTTTCATCAGAAGAACGAGATAAAACGATTGCCGTTAAAAAATTTCATCCAGAGAAAATTGCAAAAAAGTTAGCCAGTCACCATGAGATTTTTTGAAAAAAGTCGATTTTTTCAACTTTTGAACGGCTGTAGCGGCCGAACGAAGAATCCAATTTGAACGCGGATTGAAGATCTGTGTTCCTCGTGTGTCAATTAGTAGGATTTGATTAAAATTGGGGATTTTTAATTTTTGACAAAAACCCGAAATTTTATCCAAGGGTCCCCCCTTCTTACTTTTTAACAAAAATTGCACTAAAAATGATTTCCTGAAGAAACCACTGGTTGGATCCGGAGTTTCTTGACGTCACTCGAAAGATCGCTTCAAGACGCTTCAGAAAATGTACTTTCGCAGGAACAAATGTCAATTTTAAGGCCGTGACGCGTCAGCAAAAAAACTCGAAAATGGAAAAAATCGAAAAAATCAACTTTCTTAATAATCATCGTAGACGCTTGTGTTTTACCTGTTTTTTCATCAGAAGAACGAGATAAAAGGATTGCCGTTAAAAAATTTCATCCAGAGAAAATTGCAAAAAAGTTAGCTAGTCACCGTGAATTTTTTTGAAAAAAGTCGATTTTTTTCAACTTTTGAACGGCTGTAGCGGCCGAACGAAGAATCCAATTTGAACGCGGATTGAAGATCTGTGTTCCTCGTGTGTCAATTAGTAGGATTTGATTAAAATTGGGGATTTTTAATTTTTGACAAAAACCCGAAATTTTATCCAAGGGTCCCCCCTTATTACTTTTTAACAAAAATTGCACTAAAAATGATTTCCTGAAGAAACCACTGGTTGGATCCGGAGTTTCTTGACGTCACTCGAAAGATCGCTTCAAGACGCTTCAGAAAATGTACTTTCGCAGGAACAAATGTCAATTTTAAGGCCGTGACGCGTCAGCAAAAAAACTCGAAAATGGAAAAAATCGAAAAAATCAACTTTCTTAATAATCATCGTAGACGCTTGTGTTTTACCTGTTTTTTCATCAGAAGAACGAGATAAAACGATTGCCGTTAAAAAATTTCATCCAGAGAAAATTGCAAAAAAGTTAGCCAGTCACCATGAGATTTTTTGAAAAAAGTCGATTTTTTCAACTTTTGAACGGCTGTAGCGGCCGAACGAAGAATCCAATTTGAACGCGGATTGAAGATCTGTGTTCCTCGTGTGTCAATTAGTAGGATTTGATTAAAATTGGGGATTTTTAATTTTTGACAAAAACCCGAAATTTTATCCAAGGGTCCCCCCTTCTTACTTTTTAACAAAAATTGCACTAAAAATGATTTCGTGAGGAAACCACTGGTTGGATCCGGAGTTTCTTGACGTCACTCGAAAGATCGCTTCAAGACGCTTCAGAAAATGTACTTTCGCAACAACAAATGTCAATTTTAAGGCCGTGACGCGTCAGCAAAAAAACTCGAAAATGGAAAAAATCGAAAAAATCAACTTTCTTAATAATCATCGTAGACGCTTGTGTTTTACCTGTTTTTTCATCAGAAGAACGAGATAAAACGATTGCCGTTAAAAAATTTCATCCAGAGAAAATTGCAAAAAAGTTAGCCAGTCACCATGAGATTTTTTGAAAAAAGTCGATTTTTTCAACTTTTGAACGGCTGTAGCGGCCGAACGAAGAATCCAATTTGAACGCGGATTGCAAATCTGTGTTCCTCGTGTGTCAATTAGTCGGATTTGAGAAAAATTGGGGAATTTTTATTTTTGACCAAAACCCGAAATTTTATCCAAGGGTCCCCCCTTCTTACTTTTTAACAAAAATTGCACTAAAAATGATTTCCTGAAGAAACCACTGGTTGGATCCGGGGTTTCTCTACGTCACTCGAAAGATCGCTTCAAGACGCTTCAGAAAATGTTTTTTCGCAGGAACCAATGTCAATTTTAAGGCCATGACGCGTCAGCAAAAAAACTCGAAAATGGAAAAAATCGAAAAAATCAACTTTCTTAATAATCATCGTAGACGCTTGTGTTTTACCTGTTTTTTCATCAGAAGAACGAGATAAAACGATTGCCGTTAAAAAATTTCATCCAGAGAAAATTGCAAAAAAGTTAGCTAGTCACCATGAGATTTTTTGAAAAAAGGCGATTTTTTCAACTTTTGAACGGCTGTAGCGGCCGAACGAAGAATCCAATTTGAACGCGGATTGAAGATCTGTGTTCCTCGTGTGTCAATTAGTAGGATTTGATTAAAATTGGGGATTTTTAATTTTTGACAAAAACCCGAAATTTTATCCAAGGGTCCCCCCTTCTTACTTTTTAACAAAAATTGCACTAAAAATGATTTCCTGAAGAAACCACTGGTTGGATCCGGGGTTTCTCTACGTCACTCGAAAGATCGCTTACTTACTTCGACCTCTAAATATTTTTTGAGAGAGCGTAGAGCGAACAACAGCTGTGAATGTCAACTCTGCGCTCTCCGCTGCACAAACCGGTCGCGTTATCGATACTTGGGGTACATTCTTCGACCTCTACGTAACTTACAAATAACGAACGGCTGCAGCAGATTTTGCAGTCTCCACTGTACAAATCTGCAGAGCTGTCTGTTAACCGGGAGAGTGCGTTTCTGTTTGTACATCCAGAATGTATTTCGACTCGCCCGTTGCTACCGCCGCCGCGTGTTTATCATTCTCGGTCGTGTTTGTGTTTGCCAAAGAGACCGAGGCCTCCGGGCGGACGGACGAACGGACGAACCGAGAGGCGAGAGGTAATAACGACTCATTTCGTTAATTGCACAAACTCGCTCGACAAATTGCAAATTGTTGAAACGCGACGTCGCGTCGTCTCCGCCGTATGTGCACAATTCCGGCACCGAGAGCAAAATTGTTAAATTCGTAGCCGTCTCGCATGTTCCATCGAGTTCATTTTTTCGTCAACTATGCGCGCAGATTTTAATTCGAAAATGCAATTGAATTCCCTGTTGATTTCCATCAACACCGAACTCAAATATCCTGTGTAATGAGTGAAGTATACTAATGGGTCCGAGTGTAAGAATAAAACGTGTTGATCAACTCTACCTGTTAGCAATGAAATGATAAAAGCACTGGATTGTGCACTTGATTTCATTACTTCAAATATTTTACCAAGTGTGCGACGAGAAATCAATAAAACGTAAATCTATCTGTTAGTTTTTTAATACAATTTATTAATAATAAAATTAATTATAATTATGATTATTATAGCCTAAGGTGCAGATCAAGACAAACGCAATCCATTAAAATTGGCTACGGTAGGCCCACGTCAGGTATTGGTCACGGCGCGCAAACCATAACACACGCAAGTTTGAACTGCCGCCGTTTTGTGTGCCGCTACGGCAATTGTTTTTACGGGTAATCATAAACGCATTGTTTCTTTCATGACCTTCGAGATTTTCAAGCCGTTTTCCAAATCGATTGATTTTTTGCAAATTTTCAAACCACCGAAAGCATTTTTTCGTTTTCCCATCATTCAAGTTCGAATCGTTGCCGTTTTGTTTCCACCCACGCTACGGCAATTGTTTTTACGGGAAATTTTCAAGCTAATATCTCGCCCGATTGATTTTATCAATTTTCCAATCGCTGAATGTATTTTTCATTTCCCCAATTCGAGTTTGTTTTCTTTCTGTATTCCATTTATTTGCCGGGATAAGTTTTTTCTTTCGTGTTTCTTTAATTAATTAAAGTGTGGTGAAAACGGGGGGGGGGGGGGGGGTGTATCCGGGGTGGAGGAATTCTCCCTCGCTTAGACCGTTTAAAGTAAACGTAAGTAAAAGGGTTCACGGTCCAATTTAAATTTTAAATCGGGCGATTTTCTGTGCGATCGGACGGATGCTAAAACCTCCCTGTCTTTTCCACCCCATTTTGTGTGTATCGGTTATGCCGAGGGTTGCATTAATTTTCATGGGACAATTAGCACAACGAGCACCACATGCTGCCCCCCTAAAAACACCTTTTTGCTTTCGCACCCTCTCTCACGTGCAGCAGCACACACAAACAGTTTTGGGATAATAAATTCATTTACGCAAATTCTCTAATCGTTAATTAAAAACCTTTTTTTAGTTTAAAACAGATACAAAGGGTTGTTAACGAGAAACAAATTCAACAAAGATACAATTACTATAAAAAATGTAACCCTTCATTTATTTTCTTATTTTTAAAGTTTAAAACATACAATTATAATCAAAAATATAAACCCTTCATTCATCTGTTAATTATTACTTAAGAATTGTAATTTGAAATAAAACTTAAAATTTATTAGTCTCAATAAGACTTTGATTTATTGATTATTCGAAAAATTTCGTAAATTTTAAATAAATAATTTATTCATTCAATTTACAGACTTCCCAATTTAATTTATTATTTTACACACATTATGTAATTTATATAGCAAAAACTGCTAAATAAAGTCATTATTATCATTTTGCAGATTAAGTTTATGATAAAAATCAAGTAACCTTCTCTCAGAACTCGTATGTTTATTATATTGCGCGGAATCGAACAAATTCGAACCGCGAACAAGACACAGTCGCGCAGCGCGCTCTCGATGATGATGGATTTTGACGCGTGAGACGCGGACGATTATAAATGCAAAATGCCGCGCCTCCCCAGCCGCCGCCGTCGACGCCCCCTACTTTTTTATTCCTTCATCCCTCCCGTGTGTAACCAAATTGGAAACGACGGCGGCGCGTCGCGGCGCTCACTAATTAATTCCGAAAGGCTTTTAAGCGCAATCAGGACTCTCTCTCGTTTTTTTTCTGCTCTAACCGGTCGGCAGTTAATCTAGTTAGAAAATAGACGGACGCCCTTAACCCACTTATTTTCCATCGAGGAGAAAACACGAATTTGTTACGTGAACGCGAGAGACGTGAAGCGAAAACAGGAAAAAACAAAGGAGTTGTTTACGTTTTCAAGCAAACAAGCACAAAAGGGGTGTTTTATTATATTTTGTTTTTATCGAAATCCTAAACTAATTTCTTCAATAAATCTAATTGAAATACAGTTGTGGATCACTTATTATTTAAATTAAGTTTATTTTAATTGTATGGATATTTTAATTTTAAGTTTATTATTACATTTCTCCGTAAATATATTTTAAATCTGTTTAGAAATAAATGGTTATTGTTATTATTATTACAATGAAAAACTTTATTGGGTAAATTTAAAGATTTCTCTTTATTCACCTTTTATATCCAAAATTTTGTTGGTTGAACAGTAAATTATAATAATCATTTTTTTTTTTTATTTTTGAACAATTGTCAGTATTTTTAAGAGTAATTTTGTATTAACCAAATAATAATAATAACCTTTATTTCTTACTTTTTCATATACATAAACAAAATGCTTAATATTAAATAATACAAAATAATTAATATTATTATTTGGTTAATACAGAATTACTCTTAAAGAGACTGACAATTGATCAAAAATAACAAATAAATGATTAATGACGAGAAAGAAGGTAAGAAAATGGCCATATTCTGTGTTTAGTGTTTGAGATCAGAGATACAATACATTTATTGAGATACTTTTACAAATGACTCCAACAGGCAATTTGAGATCATTAAATATTTCGCGTTTTCAAATGATTATTTAATAATCCATATTCAATCAATCCGACCGTAAATTTCTCTTTCTCTCCACTTTCTGTACATTATTGACAGTTGTTCGAATCGAATACTTGCGCTTTCATTTCTGCGAGACGTGACGAGCAATAATTATTATCATAATCATCATCGACGGCGGCGACAAACAACAGCGACAATAAGTGTTAATAGTCGTCCATTTCAAGAAACGAACGCGTTTCCGTTCACCATTCGGCGCGCTTTCGCGCAAACGCGGAAACAATGGAACACACATAAAATTTAATCCGTTGGTTTATTCATTTGTTACACGGAAATTGTTTTTATAATCAAACATTCAGCGATTAGAAACGTTGCATCAAAATAATTCTGGAATTAAAGAAACCAAATCTGGCAGAATTTTTTTATTATCTCCGGCCGTTCTCGAGATAACCAGCAATATGCAAAAAAAACAATTGAAACGGCAAATTGTTTTGTAGCAAAATTAACATCCTCGAGACTTGCAGAATCTAAATTTGGCTGAAATTTATGAATATCTCCAACGGATCTCGAGATAACCAGCTATACGCAAAAAAACAATTGAAACGTCAAATCGTTTTATTGCAGAATTGACATCCCTAAGACTTGCAGAATCTAAATCTGATTGAAATTTTTAAATATCTCTAACGGTTCTCGAGATAACCAGTTATATGCAAAAAAACAATTGAAACTTCAAATCGTTTTATTGCAGAATTGACATCCCTGAGACTTGCAGAATCTAAACCTGATTGAAATTTTTAAATATCTCTAACAGTTCTCGAGATAACCAACTATATGCAAAAAAAAACAATTGACACGGCAAATCGTTTTATTGCAGAATTGACATCCTTAAAACTTACAGAATCTAAATCTGAACGATTTTTTTTTTAATCTCCAACGGTTCTCGATATAATCAGCTATATGCAAAAAAACAATTGAAATGTCAAACTTATTTTATTGCGGAATTAATATCATGAAGACTTACAAAATCTAAATCTGAAGGAAATTTTTAAATATCTCCAACGGTTCTCGAGATAACCAACTATATGCAAAAAAAAACAATTGAAACGGAAAATTGCTTTATTGCAGAATTGACATCCTAAAGACTTGCAGAATCTAAATCTGATTGAAATTTTTAAATACCTCCAACGGTTCTCGAGATAATCAGCGATATGCAAAAAACAGTTGAAACGGCAAAACGTTTTGTTGCAGAATTAACATCCTTAGTACCTGCAGAATCTAAATCAAACCAAACTTTTTAAAAATCTCCAACGGTTTTTGAGATAACCAGTTTTATGCAAAAAAACAATTGAAACGGCAAATCGTTTTATTGCAGAATTAACATCCTTAAGACTTGTAGAATCTAAATTTGACGAAAAATTTTAAATATCTCAAAAGGATCTCGAGATAACCAGCTATGTGCAAAAAACAATTGAAACGGGAAATTATTTTATTGCAGAATAACATCCTTAAGACTTGCAGAATCTAAATTTGACCAATTTTTTTTTAATTTCCCAACGTATCTCGAGACAACCACCTATATGTAACAAACAATTGAAACGGAAAATTGTTTTGTAGCAAAATTAACATCCTCAAGGCTTGCAGAATCTAAATTTGACTGAAATTTTTAAATATCTCCAACGGATGTCGAGATAATCAGCTATATGCAAAAAAACAATTGAAACGGCAAATTGTTTTATTGCAGAATTAACATCCTTACGACTTGCAGAATCTAAATTCGATTGAAATTTTTCAAAATCTTCAACGGTTTCCGAGATATTCAGTTATATGCAAAAAAACAATTGAAACGGCAAATCGTATTATTGCAGAATTAACATCCTGAAGACTTACAGAAACTAAATCTAACTGAAATTTTTAAATATCTCCAACGGTTCTCGAGATAATCAGCTATATGCAAAAAAACAATTGAAACGGCAAGTTGTTTTATTGCAGAATTAACATCATGATGACTTACATAATCTAAATCTAACTGAAATTTTTAAATATCTCCAGCGATTCTCGAGATAATCAGCTATATGCAAAAAAACAATTGAAACGGCAAATTGTTTTATTGCAGAATTAACATCCTTACGACTTGCAGAATCTAAATTCGATTATTTTTTTTTAAATATTCAACAGTTTCCGAGATATTCAGTTATATGCAAAAAACAATTGAAACGGCAAATCGTATTATTGCAGAATTAGCATCCTAAATACTTGGAGAATCTAAATCTAACTAATTTTTTTAAATATCTCCAACGGTTCTCGAGATAATCAGCTATATGCAAAAAAACAATTGAAACGGCAAACTGTTTTATTGCAGAATTAACGTCCTTACGACTTGCAGAACCTAAATTCGATTAAAATTTTTCAAAATCTTCAACGGTTTCCGAGATATTCAGTTATATGCAAAAAAACAATTGAAACGGCAAATCGTTTTATTGCAGAATTAACATCCTGAAGACTTACAGAATCTAAATCTAACTGAATTTATTAAATATCTCCAACGGTTCTCGAGATAATCAGCTATATGCAAAAAAACAATTGAGTATTTTATTGTTGCGACGAAATCCAAATTTACCTCCAACTGTACACTCATATTTTTTCAACAAATAGACAAACAACGCCACCTACCTGAACGTCTTCGCACTTATTCCCGTCCTCGGTCTGCAGGCCCCTGGTGACGGTGATGCGCGCCCCGCCGCCGCCGCCGCCCCCCGGACGGGGCGTCGTCGTCGGCGGCGTGATCGTACCGACGCCGGCGTCGATACCGCCGCCGCTCCCGGTGCTGCCATCCGGACTCTGCTTGATGAACTCGATCCGGCCGCCCTCGACGCATATATTGGGCGCCAGGGGGTAGGTCGGACTCTGGTTCGAGTCCAAGCTGGCGCGTTTCGGATACGGGGGCGGACTCGAGTTCAGATCCAAGCTGGAGCGTTTGCCCTCCGGGTTTAAGGGGGCGCCACCGCCGCCGCTCGAACGTTTCTCGTAGGCCAACAGTTGGGCCTTTTCTTCGCAAACGGGATGGACTTGGCGTACGGAGGAGGGCGCCACCAGTCGGGGTTTGTTCGTGTCCTGGTCGAGAGGGTGCGTCGTGTCGCCCGCGAGACGGTTATTCCCATTGGACGCCCTGTAACAAAAGAAATAAAAATAAACAAGGGATTTTTGGTACAGAGCGTTTTTATTTTTCTTGATTTTTGTTATGTTAAATTTACTGTAGAATTTATATTATATTAAAATATAATAGAACAATATGTTTGTGATTTATAATTTCTACTTTAATTTGGATAGATGTATATTATTATTATTATAACATTTTTTGATGTTTCGTGATGCATGTTTGTTGGGGATATGAAATCTTTCAATTATATTTTTATGTGAAAATCACAGCCGAGCTTCGTTCGTAAAGACAACCGATTATGGTAATAACGGTGTGCTCTGAAAACACCCGAAGCGCGTAAACAATTTGCGTCTATTGTTCCAGAGAGAGAGCCGCGGAAAATAAAACAAAAACTTGAAAACGTTGCGAAAGAAACTGTGTACGATAATAAGATGTTGTTGGACGGAGGAAAATTGTGTGAAGAGAGAAAAAAAATACACGAAGAAGAGATTTATCGGGTGTGCGGACGAACGATCATTATTAGTTGGTGCACGACGTGAATCATCTGCATCTCACGCAGCTCACGTTTTACAATGGACGGGAAATTGTTCCATATTTCCAATCAAAATATTTCAATCATGATATTATATTCTTCTATAGCTGAATAAATAAGTGTAAAACAATTGAAAATTAACTTGTATTTTTTTAATACAATTGTTTCTAGTTTGTTCCAGTTGTCGCTAATCCGTTTGAAACTGTTTAACATGGCTGTGCGAATACATTCAGATAAGTTACGTGGAAATAATTAACGGCCCAACTAAAATATTTAATTAGCATTGATAATGAATATGGGACGCTATGTGTAATCTAAATGAATACAATACAAACGTTTTCGAAATAAAACACCACGATATCGAAGACGTGTTTTATTTCCAAACGTATCTACCAACATCGAATAGATAATTAAAAGTTTTCATCTTTACAATTCCATGTAGAAAATATTTCAGGATACAGAAATAAAACCATTTCACAATAATATAACAAAGTTAAAAAAAAAACAAAGTTTTATTGTATTTCCAAATTTACCACAAAGAGCGCTTCAAAACATCCAATGGATAATGCAAAAGTCACATGTTTCATCTTTACAATTCGATACCATATAGAAACAAAATATTCAGGTTTAATCTGTTTTATTCTTTTAGGATTGACAATAAAAAAGATTAACCCTTTGCATTCGTATGTCGTCTTATTGTCGCCACAATACGTTTTGTCAGTGTGCTCTCAAATATAAAGGGTTAACAATTATCACCTTGATTGATTTTTGAATGGCGAGCGCCGAGTATGCAAAGTAAAGACAAAGGCAAGGGCTGCCCGCGGTGCTTATGCAAATTATGGAAATGTCTGCACGGAAATCATTGTGTGCCTCTATCGTTCTCTCTCTCTGCCTCTTGCAAATCAAGAGAAAAAGAAAAACGAAAGAATGTAATTGACGTAATTAAAGGAGTTGCTTTTACCGGCGCCGCTGGACGTGTCACGACCAAACTATAACAAACTTGACACAGGTTCATAAATCACTGTTATTGCAGAATTAACATCTCCGAGACTTACAGAATCGAAATCCGACCGAAACTTTTGAATATCTCCAATCGTTCTCGAGATAACCTGCTATATGCAAAAAAAACAATTGAAATGGCGAAACGTTTAATTGCAGAATTAATATCCTTGTTAACTCCAGAATCCAAATCTGGTTGAAATTTTTTATTATCTCCAACCGTTCTCGAGATAACCAGTTATATGCTAAAAAACAATTGAAATGGCAAATTGTTTTATTGCAGAACTAATATCTTCATGACTTACAGAATCTAAATCTAATCGAATTCTTCAAAAATCTCCAACGGTTCCCGAAATAACCAGCAATATGCTAAAAAAACAATTGAAATGGCTAATTGTTTTATTGCAGAATTAACATCCTCAAGACTTACAGGATCTAAATCTGAACGATTTAAAAAAAAATCTCCAACGGTTCTCGAGATAATCAGCTATATGCAAAAAAACAATTGAAATGGCAAATTGTTTTATTGCAGAATTAACATCCTCAAAACTTACAGATCCTAAATATGAACGATTTTTTAAAAAATCTCCAACGGTTCTCGAGATAATCAGCTATATGCCAAAAAACAATTGAAACGGCAAATTGTTTTATTGCAGAATTAACATCCTTAAGACGCGCAGAATCTAAATCTCATCGAAATTTTTAAAAATCTCCAACAGTTCTCGAGATAACCAGCAATATACAAAAAAACAATTGAAACGGCAAAATTGTTTTATTGCAGAATTAACATCCTCAAGACTTACAAAATCTAAATCTGAACGATTTTTTTAAAAATCTCCCACGGTTCTCGAAATAATCAGCTATATGCAAAAAACAATTGAAACCGCAAATTGTTTTATTGCAGAATTAACATCCTCAGGACTTACAGGATCTAAATCTGAACGATTTTTAAAAAAATCTCCAACGGTTCTCGAGATAATCAGCTATATGCAAAAAAACAATTGAAATGGCAAATTGTTTTATTGCAGAATTAACATCCTCAAAACTTACAGATCCTAAATATGAACGATTTTTTAAAAAATCTCCAACGGTTCTCGAGATAATCAGCTAAATGCCAAAAAACAATTGAAACGGCAAATTGTTTTATTACAGAATTAACATCCTTAAGACGCGCAGAATCTAAATCTCATCGAAATTTTTAAAAATCTCCAACAGTTCTCAAGATAACCAGCAATATACAAAAAAACAATTGAAACGGCAAAATTGTTTTATTGCAGAATTAACATCCTCAAGACTTACAAAATCTAAATCTGAACGATTTTTTTAAAAATCTCCCACGGTTCTCAAAATAATCAGC
The DNA here is from genome assembly GCA_910593695.2 of Ocypus olens. Lineage (NCBI taxonomy): Eukaryota > Metazoa > Arthropoda > Insecta > Coleoptera > Staphylinidae > Ocypus > Ocypus olens. Next base: position 59,362,921 of record OU343053.1, read on the forward strand.
TATATGCAAAAAACAATTGAAACCGCAAATTGTTTTATTGCAGAATTAACATCCTCAGGACTTGCAGGATCTAAATCTGAACGATTTTTTTAAAAATCTCCAACAATTCTCGAGATAATCAGCAATATGCAAAAAAACAATTGAAACGGCAAATTGTTTTATTGCAGAATTAACATCCCCAAGACTTACAGGATCTAAATCAGACCGAAATTTTTGCAAATCTCAAACGGTTCTCGAGATAACCTTGCAAAAATGACACTTAAATTGACGCCTAAATTAACCTAAGTATAAAACAGAACCGGATGTAAAAAGGTAAACATTTATAGCTAAAAGTTGAAGCTGCAAAAAGACTAAATAAACAAAAGCGGAATCAGTCAAAAACGCAATTTCTGCACGGAAAAGAGTAAATTGATCGAATACAGGCCCGTGAATGTTTTCTTTTAATTTATTCAAATCCAGAAGGTCGACCGCTGCGCAAATATCTTTCCAAATAAGGACGAAATAATAAATCGCGGCAATATTTTCCGCCTTTAAAAATGTATTCCTCGTGTCTGTGAAAGGTCGAATATTTTAATAAACTTTCAACGATCCACAAAACTTATGCAAGAATTTTTAAAATCTAATTAACAATTTTTAAATTTAGTTTTTCATCATGGTGATGGTTGCGACCGTTACTACGTGGTAATTCATTATAGAAACACTGAATAATTTATTTGTTTTTCAAATCACCTATATTTATTACACTTATTTGTCCGATTCGGTCATACTTTCAAAGAGCTATCCTTTAAAAATCAAAAATTTTAGTTTTTCACATTATCCGCATATACAGTAATCTTTTTAAATCTAGTCATCCGATCAACAGTCATTAAAAAAAAAAAATTAAAATCCAGTCATCCGGTCAACAGTTATTTAAAACAAAACGAACAACTTGGTTTGTTTCCAAGTGTTTTTTGTTACCATTATTACTTTAAACTTTTTTTTTATGATCAACCTAATTTATCTTACGCGAGGAACAGCAGCCTTCCAATTTTTATTCTTTAATCCGGAAGAGTTACGTTAAACCATGTGGCGTGAAAATCAACGACATACGAAGCATACTTAATGGTAATCGCTGCGATAGCAATAGTAATAAGTTTAAAGATAATAACGAAACTAGCGGTGTTTCGGTCTGGTGACAGACAGACGGTCGGATGGTCGGTCGGTGGTGCCCCGGTGCTCCAAATTAGCCCCGTTCCCCGTTTGCATTTTAAATGAAGAGAAATTCAAATCGACCCCATTCGGTGTACATGAATATTAAATAAATTAAAAAGTAATCGTTATTAAAAGAAAAAAAACGGAAAATAACGCACGGTTCCAATTGCCGTTTCCCGCGGAACACCCGATAATTCCACGAATAAATCAAGCCCGTTTTGACAAGATCCCACGCTCGTTGCGCCCATAATTTACGGCCGTTAATGATAACACCGACGACGTCTTCCTCCTTTCCGCATAATCCCAGTCGTGATATACTTTACCATTTCCAAGTGTTAACACATTACCGACAAATCACTAATGCACGAAGGAAACATGGAACGTGCAGATAATCTCCGGCGTTTAACAGTTTATGGAGGCGAATGTAAATAACGAGATAACAGTGTGGTAATGGCAAAAGTATATCTGTCCAAGCACTCCTTCTCTTCTCGATGAAACTGAGCTGATTATATATTATACACAGCGTTACCAACTGATCGCATAATATTTCCCCCAGATGGCCAACCTAATTCCACTAGAATTCCGCCAGAAATTATGAAAATGTGAAGTACCAAATATTATGTCTTTTTTCAACATAACGTGCAGCAGTTAAATTTAACGTTTTGCGTAGGAATTAGGGTTGAATATCAGGTAAAACAATGAAAACATTGAAACAAAAATAAATACAGATTTTGAAAAATTTGTCAATGATTTTTTGAAAATTAACGTTTTAATTTGTCGAAAAAAATAAATGCCTATATAAATTCAATATTGAATTTATTTAATGCTTTCTGCAACAAGTAAGGTTGTTTCTAATTTAAATACCAACGTGATTAAGTTGTTGAAAATGATTATCCACCTTTGGAATTTTTGAAAATGTGTTAATTGAAAAAAAAAATATAAAAAAAGTTTGACACGAAATGTATAGATTATTTGTAGGCAGTGCAAGATATGTGAGACATATAGATAATCTCCGTCTCTCTGTTCTGCATAAAATGTACGCAACGAATAGATAATCTCAGTGTCTCGAGTTTGAGTGCACTTTTGTAAGAGCGCGAGCGTTAAAATGGAACGAACGCGTGGGCAGCGAAACGATCGAAGTGCGAGGAAGCGCGTAGGCTGTGAAACGAATGAACGCACGTAGAAACGCCTTGGGGATGGATTATGGGTCACTCAGTCATACCAACAACGCCAATAAGAAGAATCGAGCGACCGCTCCCAACTTTAAAATTCCGAAACACACCACTGATCCCCGTTAACTCATTTTGTTTCTAATTTCCCGTTACCGCACGCACCATCATCGATAATCCTACCAGAAATCCCGATAAAGATCGCCGTTGACCTACTCTCGGATAAATAAATAAAAAGCAACAACAAATCCGATTATAATATGTATATTCCGCACTACAAATTAACGCAAATTAATATTAAAAATTTCGAACGCAGCGTCCATCAATCAGTTACAGTCTGTTCGTTATACCGTGGTTAATACAGCGATTGGCAATCGCTGAATTTATCACGGTATAACGAACAGACTGTAACTATATCATACAGATGCGATTTCAACGCACAATCCATGAATGAATTTTGGGTTTGAGGCGCCGCATCGACAGTTGCGTCATCATTCGCGCACCTACAATTAATACGGCGGTTACTCTATCAAGTCCAATTAAGATTACTAGGCAGTAAAAAAAAGGCTACAACAATTAGTTTAGTTGCGGTTAAACAATCTATAATTACAATTAAAAATCGTTAATGATGGCGTAATTGAAAGGCAAAGAAATTTATGAAGGTACGCCTTGGTTGGCATTGCAGATTGAAAGAGAGAGAGATGGCCGCTGATTAATTGTGGCACCTGGTCACCCGCTTGTGGAGTGGAAATTAAAAAAAAAGAGAAAGATAATTAAGTTGGCGATATAATTCAGGTGCGCGCAATCGTCGTCACCGTCTGCTCCGCCGATACGGGTACTCGCACAGTGATACCAACCCTAATTAGCAAACGTCTCATAAATATTCGGTCACGTCACATTAATAATGCGCATTTTATTTACATCGCATTTATTATTATAAGGGAAAATGCGGTTTTATTTTAAATTAACTTTCGAGTAGGTTGCCGTGCAATAGCTACGTCAATTGTTTTACTGGTTATCTTCAAAAAACAGATCGTGCTACAAAAAAAAGAGAGGTGTACAATAATTAATAACAAGTCGGACACGAGAGAAGTTCGCGTGTGCAGAGCAATGAGTCAGAGTCGTCAAGTGTAGTAAATCACGGTCGAAACCGTCTACAATGCAGTCGCGCGACCCTTCCGCATTGCACAATCTAAAAATAGCCAGCCGTGGAGGACCCCAATTAAAACATAATAACACCGGAAAAAAGACAACAAGATGATATTACAGCCTTTACAGATCGAGGCGAACATCGGATGTAACGAGTGATGTTTATCGACAATTGTTCACCGGGTAATTCGGCGCAGTATTGTAGATACATTCCAACAATACTGCGCCGAATTACACTGCGCCAAACTTCTAATCTTAGAACTTATTTATCTGTATAGAAGCATCGTCTTTATCTTGTATTGTTTCCCTTGTAATTAGGCTTCTGCCTGTTAAGGAAATAAACTTTTTTTTTTGTATTAATAAAAAATATACTTACTTTTAATTTTTTCCTCGCGATTTCTGTCAGTTGAAGATGCTCTTAATTTAAGGCTTTAAAAAGGCTCCTTTGCATCTGCTTTTGAATCAAATCAATGGGATAAGTTCTATACACACGATTTTGTGTAAAGAATTAAAAAAAGTTGGTGAAATAAAAATTTAAAATAAATTGTACGATAAAATGCAAAACGTTGGAGGAAATGAATAGTCGTTTGTTGCATTGAAAAATGAATAGCCCAGGGGAGGTAATATTCATATGAATGTGTGTGTGTGTGTGTGTGTGTGTGGTTTATTAGCTGCATGTCATGTCAGGGGGAGAACAGATGACTCATTTTACCTAAACGCATCGATTTACTCTCTCTTTCTCACTCTTTCATGCGTATGCATTGTGCGAGACGGCAGTTGAATTTTAAACTTTGTGTATATTAAAGAGACGTGACTAAAGTTTGAACAATACAAACTCTAATAGTCACAAATCTTCAACTAATATCAACATTTTCAGTGCCTTCAACTCATGGATATTTGGCGAGGAGGCTTTGGAAGAAAATTAGACCAAATATCTGCTTCCTCCATAAGCGCAAGTAGTGCGGCAAGTCTTAGCCTCCTCTACGAAGATCCACGAGCCGCCACTAACTGTTATATTTATACTTCCGTAGCTTGATTATGATTTAGTGACCTGTGTAAACGATGTAATTGAACCAATAAACATATCTATCCATCTATCTATGCAATTAACCTCAAAAAAAAAAAAAAAAACTAGTGTCATACTTCAAAATCTTCAAGTGTTGTACAATTGAAACAAAACGCAAAACAAGACGACTTTTCTTTCTGCGCTGGTTCGTGTCCGATATAGAGGAAATAATAGACGGTGGGTTGTGTAGTAATTGCGGTTCGTTTTCCTCCCCAGGGGGAGCAGCACCGGCAATTGGTAATTGAACAGAAGAAAGACCGTGCGCTGTGTGCCATTCGGAATGACCGGTGGGTGGCAAATTGCGCGAGCGCGTGTGGTCGTCGTTCCGACCGAAACGTGGCCGCGGGATGGAAAAAATGAAACGCGAGGAGAATTGCCTCGGTCCGCACCTGTGCTCGCCCTCGCACATAAACAAAGCAAAAATATACCATCGGAATAAAAGAGAAGCTATACATTGGTACACTGATTTTTTTTTTGTATACAACCAGATTTGGATTCTAGACTTGAAATGAATAAAACAATTTGCCATTTCAACTGTTTTTTTAAATATATTGCTCGTTATCTCGAAAACCGTTGGAGATTTTCAAAAAAATCGGTCAGATTTAGATTCTGTGAGTCTTAAGATGTCAATTCTGCAATAAAACAATTTTCCATTTCAATTGTTTTTTAGCGCATTGTTCGTTATCTCGAGAACCGTTGGAGATATTTAAAAAAATCGGTCAGATTTAGATTCTATGAGTCTTAAAGATGCCAATTCTGCAATAAAACAATTTTCCATTTCAATTGTTTTTTAGCATATTGCTCGTTATCTCGAAAACCTTTAGAGATTTTCTAAAATTTCGGTCAGATTTAGATTCTGTGAGTCTTAAGAATGCCAATTCTGCAATAAAACAATTTTCCATTTCAATTGTTTTTTAGCATATTGCTCGTTATCTCGAGAACCGTTGGAGATTTTCAAAAATTTCGGTCAGATTTAGATTCTGTGAGTCTTAAGAATGTCAATTCTGCAATAAAACAATTTTCCATTTCAATTGTTTATTAACATATTGCTGGTTATCTCGAGAACCATTGGAGATTTTTCAATATTTCAGTCAGATTTAGATTCTGTAAGTCTTAAGGATGTCAATTCTGCAATAAAACAATTTTCCATTTCAATTGTTTTTTAGCATATTGCTCGTTATCTCAAGAACCGTTGGAGATTTTCAAAAATTTCGGTCAGATTTGGATTATGTGAGTCTCAAGGATGTCAATTCTGCAATAAAATAATTTTCCATTTCAATTGTTTTCTAGCATATTGCTCGTTATCTCGAGAACCGTTGGAGATTTTTAAAAATTTCGCTCAGATTTGGATTCTGTAAGTCTTAAGGGTGTCAATTCTGCAATAAAACAATTTTTCATTTCAATTGTTTTTTTAGCATATTGCTCGTTATCTCGAGAACCGTTGGAGATTTTCAAAAAAATTGATCAGATTAAGATTCTGTGAGTCTTTAGGATGTCAATTCTGTAATAAAACAATTTTCAATTTCAATTGTTTTTAGCATATTGCTCGCTATCTCGAGAACCGTTGGAGATTTTTAAATATTTCGGTCAGATTTAGGTTCTGTAAGTCTTAAAGGTGTCAATTCTGCAATAATACAATTTTTCATTTCAATTATTTTCTAGCATATTGCTGGTTATCTCAAGAACTGTTGGAAATTTTCAAAAATTTCGGTCAGATTTGGATTATGTGAGTCTCAAGGATGTCAATTCTGCAATAAAATAATTTTCCATTTCAATTGTTTTTTAGCATATTGCTCGTTAACTCGAGAACCGTTGGAGATTTAAAAAAAAAATTGTTCAGATTTCGATTCTGAAAGTCTTAAGGATGTTAATTCTGCAATAAAACAATTTTGCATTTCAATTGTTTTTTTTGCATATAGCTGATTATCTCGAGAACCATTGGAGATTTTTTAAAAAATCGTTCAGATTTTGATTCTGTAAGTCTTGAGGATATTAATTCTGCAATAAAATAATTTTGCATTTCAATTGTTTTTTGTATATAGCTGATTATCTCGGGAACCCTTGAAGATTTAAAAAAAAATCGTTTAGATTTAGATTCTGTAACTCTTGAGGATGTCAATTCTGCAATAAAACAATTTTCCTTTTCAATTGTTTTTTAGCATATTGCTCGTTATCTCGAGAACCGTTGGAGATTTTAAAAAATTTCGGTCTGATTTAGATCCTGTAAGTCTTGGGGATGTTAATTCTGCAATAAAACAATTTTCCGTTTCAATTGTTTTTTAGCATATAGCTGATTATCTCGAGAACCGTTCGAGATTTTTAAAAAAATCGTTCAGATTTAGATTCTCTAAGTCTGAAGGATGTTAATTCTGCAAAAAAACTATTTGCAGTTTCAATTGTTTTTTTTCATATAGGTGAATATCTTACGAACGGTCATATTTGAAAATCACCATTCGGAATCTTTATAATTGGGCCATTGTTCTCTTCTCTTCTGCAGCCTTCTCTCTTCTGAACTTTACCGATAACACTGTTGTAATCGTGGAAGTGTTAGCGGCATATTTTAGTTCTTTTCACAATTACAATTATTTTAAAAGAAGTGATTTATGAACCCGAGTCAAGTTGATGAAACGCGGCCGCGCGTCCCGATTTAGAACCTCGCGGCACCTCCGTCGCCACGTGCAGGACCCATTTATTATTTAGCCGCGGTCCAGGTGTGATTTGTGTCTTGTTTTGATTGCCTCCGAAATTATCAAGTGCCGAGCGGTTCCTTTAAACAAATCATTTAATTTTATGCGTGTCCACCATAAGACGAGTGGCAACCGGAAGCTTTCGCGCTTTTAAGCGATTCTTAAATATTGGATTGATGAGGCTGTGTGATGGTGAAATTCCATAATATATGTGGTAAGTAAGACACGTGTGGTCAGAATTTTCTTAAATAATCGAAAAGGCTACAATTCTGAGGTTGCCAAGCGATATTTTAAAATTGATCTTGGAATGTTAGATTGCCTATAGAATTTATTTAAACGGTGATCCATCACTGATTTGTTTTGGCATCATAAATAAAATTGTGTTGATAAAAATGATTGCACTCGAGTGCACCGCGATAGGAAATCCCTCACAACGCAATCCCATTCAGAGTTCTTTGAAAGCCAACGGATGACGGACCGACGAGCCGAGAGAGGTATATTCTAGGAGGCCGTGGGAACAAGTCACTGTTGAGCGACAACTGTTGAAGAAGAAACAGTCCGTCGCAGTCGGCGCTTTTTTCCCAGTCAAGGGGATCACAACTGTAAATCATTGTCGCCGTTATTATCACTGTTAGCTTCACACGGAGAGATTTTAGGATTATACGTAAAGAATTCAACGAAGCGATTACTGCTGGAATTTGTCATTTCCTACCTTTACTCAAATGGTAGGTGTTGACGAACAATTGAAAAAAAAATTATATATGTAAAAAATAAACGATTTATCTTTGGCCTTAATTCATGGCCAACTAGATTGATTTTCGTTTATACGACGGCAATGAATCATCTCGTTAATGCATATATTCTGCCAACACCGCATCCATTACCCTCCAATATGTCGAACATTTAAATATTTATCATCAGTTCCATCATCATCGCCATCATCCCCCCGTTTGAAAATTTTCCATCCGAGCGGACGAAAAAGGGGTCTCTTCTGTGTGTGTGCAGTGTGAGTCACGTTTGCTTTTTCAATTTTCGCCATCGCCTTTTGATCTGCATCTCCTGCTCCTCCACGTCCAATACTAATCAGTAAAATCCCGTAAAAGCCCTCTTCTGTTTGTCCTCTCATCCGTACACTGAGGATTACGAGGGCATTATTCGCACACACTAATTTACAAAGTTGACGAAAGAGAGTGATTAAATTTAAAAAAAAATTGTTGATATTACAGTTTTTTTATAAAACATTTCCTTTGTCTCTCCGTTGTTGGGATTAATCGGTCGGAACGGTACACCGAGAGCGAGAGAGGAGAGGAGGAAGAGCCGATTCGAGTGGAACGGACTCGCGAGAGGCAGCAGCGAGAGCAAGAACTCTCGAGGAGACGATGACTTGTCGAGGAGAGCAGACCGCACTCCAGACTGGTTTTTCAAGAAAGAGCCGCGGGGAAGAGGAAGCCGACACTCTTCTTGTAAACCGTATTCGACCGAGACCGACGACGACGACGAGCGAAATTACCTCACGGCCCGATAAAACTTAATTTGATTTCCACCATCACGATGGGCACGACGATAATATAATGCGGTCTCGAATGACCACCACCGCTCTGGTATCCCACAAGGTACTTATTTTTAAAACGTAAAGTTCTTCTGTTAATCAAAACAAATAAAAAAACATAGCGAAACATTAAAACACTTAACAATTATTGTTTCACACCATCATGAGCGCGATGACAATAATGCCACCGCTCTGGTATCCCACAAGGTACTTATTTTTAAAACTTAAAATTCTTTTGTTAATCAAAAACAAATATAGCGAAAAATTAAAACACTTAACAATTGTTGTTTCACACCGTCATGAACGCGATTAAAAATAATGCCACCGCTCTGGTATCCCACAAGGTACAATTTACATATTTTTGAAAACGTAAAGTCGAAATTTTTGTTAATCAAAAAACAAAAGAGTGACGCAATAAAAATAATACAGCAAAAAATTTAAACACTTAACAATTGTTGTTTCACAGATAAATTGTTTATAATGTTTCGATCTCGTGATTATCACGGAATGTTAAAAATTAGATCGATAAAACTTTATCCAATTTTCATTACGAGAAAAATAATAATACGTTCTCGGGTATCCCACAAGGCTTTATAATTGTAAAGCCAAAACTGCATTAAGCGGTTTAAATAATCGTAGAAAATTCATCCCTGCTGGAATTAGCGTCAAAATTTCCAAATCGATTCGCAAATAACCCACGTTTGATATCTCACTGAAACAATTGACGTATCAGAGCCGGAAACAAAATGGCGACACTTGAAACTTATAGTGGAGGGAACGCAAATTGCATTCGACAATTGAAAAAATTGTAGAAAATAATCTGCGCTTAAAATTAGCGTAAAAATTTCAAAATCCATCCTTAACGAACCAATTGTTGACATCCCCTTAAAATAATTGACATATCAGAGCCGGAAACAACATGGCGACACTTGAAACTTATAGCTAAAGAAACGCAAATTGCTTTCGACAAATGAAAAAATTGTAGAAAATAATCTACGCTTAAAATTAGCGTAAAAATTTCAAAATCCATCCTTAACGAACCAATTGTTGACATCCCCTTAAAACAATTGACGTATCACAGCCGGAAACAAAATGGCGACGCTTAAAACTTAAGTTGAGGGAACGCAAATTGCATTCGGCGATTGAAAAAATTGCAGAAAATAATCTACGCTTAAAATTAGCGTAAAAATTTCAAAATCCATCCATAACGAACCAATTGTTGACATCCCCTTAAAACAATTGACATATCAGAGCCGGAAACAAAATGGCGACACTTGAAACTTATAGTGGAGGGAACGCAAATTGCATTCGACAAATGAAAAAATTGTAGAAAATAATCTGCGCTTAAAATTAGCGTAAACATTTCAAAATCCATCCATAACGAACCAGTTGTTGACATCCCCTTAAAACAATTGACGTATCACAGCCGGAAACAAAATCGCGACACTTAAAATTTGAGTTGAAGGAAAGAAAATTGTATTCAAAGGTTAGAACATTTTTTAGCTGGAATTGTCTAAACAAATGACAGCAGCTGGAAACCAAATGACAACGTTGGAGATTTGAGTGGTTACATCTGGTGTACGTACAATTTGTTTAAGTTTGCAATAAATAAAAATCAATTTCTAGTGATGATGTGAAATTTGGATTTTGGCTTCTGGTATACCACAAGGCAAGCAATTTGTACAAGCTTGCAATAAATTTAAAAATATGTTTAGCGATGACGTGAGATGTGGGTAGTGGAATCTGGTATACCACAAGGCACAAAAAATCGTTCAAGTTTGCAATAAATAAAAATCAATTTCTAGCGATGATGTCAAATTTGGTTGATGGCTTCTGGTATACCACAAGGCAAACAATTTGTACAAGCTTGCAATAAATTTAAAAAAACATTTTTAGCGATGACGTAAAATGTGGGTGGTGGAATCTGGTATACCACAAGGCACAAAAAACTGTTTTATAGCGATGACGTTGAAGATGATAATGAATTTACATTTCCAGACTGGGAAATCTTTCAACTTTACATGTTTCGATCTTATTATTAGCCGTCAAGGTTGGCTCTTATTGCCGCCGCGGTTTTGTTTGGGTACTAGTTTCTCTCTCTCTCTCTCTTCATCATTCGCTTGTTTCCCTCTCTTTCTCTTCATCTGTTCGTTGTGTGTGTCTGTGTGTGTGTGTTTGTGTGATTCATTCAAAATCTACCTCCGATTACTTCCTACAGACACGTTTCCATAATTGGCGACCGCTCGGGCTCCATAATAACCCAATTCAAGACCGTCTTAATCCAAGCATTCACTTCGACCTTATGCGTCTGTCCTCTTCTTCTTCTTCCTCTTCTTCGTCTTGCGTTGTTTCCTTTCGCATTCGAGTTCTCCTCCTCCTTCTTTAATCGCTTGCATAATGCCAAGGATCATCGGTCGCGGGCGGCGCACGAGGCCGAGAAGTTTTTTGTTTGTTTACAGATTCAATTGTTTATTTACCATTTGTTATAACCTATAAAGCCCCGTTTCTTCTTTCTTTCAATGTCGCGAAACAATTGTCGCGAACTCTGATAATAAATATTTGAAGGTATTATCGTGTATTATTTACCAATATCAAAGTGAACATCGACTTTCAACAACTAGCAGCCACAACTATTCAATTACCTATAAAGTCCTTCACTTTATGCGATTTTTCTATTAAAAATGTTTTTGGGGGTTTTGCAATTCCCTAAACTAATTGTTTTAATTGCTGTCATATAAGAGGACAAAATGAAAATTTTGAAACACGAAAACAATATGTCTTCTTCGTACTTTGTACGGAGAAAGTAAAAATCTTTTTTTTTTGTTGTAAAAATCGGAGTTTTAACTCTTGTAGCAAATAAAATAATTACAAATACAAGGTGATGGTAGATGACCAGGCAGTCAACGCTAATTATCGCCATCCTTCCAAGTATATTTGGTCATTTACCTCATCAAATACGTACATAAAAATATATAGGCCCAATGTGCGATACCTGGGGGATACCATACAATCTCGGGCTATGATGGTTTATTTCAGTTTTTAATTAAAAACAAAATATCATCGTTTACCTCATCAAATACGTACATAAAAAATATACAGGCCCAATATGCGATACCTGGGGGATACCATACAATCTTGACCGATGATGGTTTATTTCGGTTTTTAATTAAAAACGAAATATCAACGTTTACCTCATGAAATACGTACATAAAAAGATGCACAGGCCCAATTTGCGATACCTGGGGGATACCACACCATCTCGGCCGAGGATGGTTTATTTCGGGTTTTAATTAAAAAACAAAATATCGTCGTTTACCTCATGAAATACGCGCATAAAAACGTGCACAGGCCCAATGTGCGATACCCGGGGTATACCGCACCGTCTCGGCCGACGATGCCGTTTACTTCGGTTTTTAATTAAAAACGAAATATCGAAGTCGCCTTTGTCGCCGCCCGATGGCTACAGGTGGCGAACGGCGCGAGACGCCCCGCAGGGCCCACCTGCCGCCCATTCCTCGCGACGCACAGTGCTACCAACTGCGGCGTTTCGTCTTTTACGGCCGCTATCGCGCAATCATCGTAAAAACGGTCGGTGCACATGTCGGCGATTTACGGCCTCATTACCGACCCCGGGAGCACACCCATAAATCCAAAAACAACGGCCGCCGCGCTCCAAAAGCGTTGCCAACTTGAAACGCTCCATCCTAATTACCCGCGGCCGAACGATGGGTCGTTATTGTGTAATTTCTCAACTCGTTACACACACACACACGCATGCACACGCACGTTTAAAAAAAAAATGAAAGGGAGAACGGAGATGTTATTTCTCAGCTGCTAACGGAATGTTGGGTTGAACGCAGTGACGGCTCGCGGGGTGACTAATGGTACGGCCGAGGTACCAGAAGTGGTGCGACCCTATCCATCTGTATTGCCACCTGTTACTTCGGCCGTACCATGAGTCACCCCGAGAGCCGTCACTGCTTTAAAGCCAGTCGATGACCAAGGTCAGCGGTCGGCAACTCAAATGCATTGGCGTGCCATAAAACAGGCAATACTAAGCGTGCCACTAAAACAAAACCTAGTACAAACGGTTTATGATTCCTACACGGACGTTTACCTAAAATTTTACAAAAATCCGTCGTAAAACTAGCTAGTTATAGCGACCGCATAGCCAATTTTAATGAAATAAGGTGCAAATAATTCGTCTAATGTTTACCTAAAATTTCACAAAAATCCGTACAAGAACAAGCGTGTTATTAACTTATTCGTTAAAATTGTCTAAAAACGGTCGGTTATGCGGTCGAGCTAACTCGCTTGTTTTTCGACGGATTTTTGTAAAATTTCAAGAAACCGTTCGAGAGATATCCGAGAATCTTTTGTTTGCATAAAAAATACTCGGTTATGCGGTCGAGCAAACTCGCTTGTTTTTCGACGGATTTTTGTATAATTTCAAGAAACCCTTCAAGAGACATCTGACAATCTTTTTTTGCATAAAAAATACCCGGTTATGCGGTCGAGCAAACTCGCTTGATTTTCGACGGATTTTTGTATAACTTCAAGAAACCCTTCGAGAGATATCTGACAATCTTTTGTTTGCATAAAAAAAATACTCGGTTATGCGATCGAGCTAACTCGATTGTTTTTCGACGGATTTTTGTATAATTTTAAAAAAATACCCGGTTATGCGGTCGAGCTAACTCGCTTGTTTTTCGACGGATTTTTGTAAAATTTCAAGAAACCGTTCGAGAGATATCCGAGAATCATTTGCAATTGATTTAATTGAAATCGTCTTAAAAAATCGGTGGCGCGGCCTCGATAACTTGCTTGTTGTTTGATGGACTTTTATAAAATTTTGTTTTGTATTTTAAGACATTTGACTAGAATAATACAGACTATATAAAAACAAAATACAAAATCACAATAGTTCAATTTTGTCATCAATATGGTTCATAGTTTGAATTTTTTTAAATTTTATGCACACTTCTGAATTTTCTTCAGTTGTCACTTTCGAGGCGTGCCACCAAATATCCTTTCGTGTGCCATTGGTTGCCGTGCGCTGGCCAAGGTCAATCGCGAGCTGCTAGCGGTGGTGGTGTTAGTGCCGATTAAAATTTCTTGTATTAATTAAGTAATAAAAAAAAACTATAGTTTGAAAATGACAAGCTGAAATTATCGAAACTATAGTAACTACTCCAAGTTAATAAAGTGATACCAACAAAGTTATTAATTTTATTTGAATTTTTCTTGTATTATTCTCACTTATTATACGTTTTACGTTGGTTACATTACCATTATCTCATTCCAATTTGCGTTGGCGTCGTCTTTTGTTTCGTTTCAGTTGGTCGTGTAAAGAAATGTCGTCGTTATCTAGAGTGGAATGTTCGGTATCTCCGGTGGGTCTGCGAGGGAGGCGCCTGTTCAATTAGCGGCTCTCTTCTAAACGCGCAAGGACAGGACGAAGATGCTTCTGGTGGTTCATTTGTTTATTTATAGCCACACACCGTCGTCGCCGAGGCACTTCTCACCTATCTAACGAACGCGCTGGAGGTCGCCGCGACGATCTTTATTTGTTTGGGCGCGATGGCGCCACAATAAATTCACTAACCAGGAAGTCGATAAATTGTTCGTAAATATGAAACCTCGCGGGATACCAGATTTTTTATAATTTCCGAGTTTGAAAGAAAAATTCGCGATGGAACCTCGAGGGACACCAGACTTTTACAAGGAAATCGACAAATTGTTCGTAAATTTCGAACGATGGAACCTTGTGGGATACCAGATCTTTCGAATATCCAGAAAATTACGCTAAAATTTGATAATCAACAACTCAGTCGAAAAATTGTTCATAAGTTCAAATAAATAAAACAATAAATTCACTAACCAGGAAGACGATAAATTGTTCGTAAATATGAAACCTCGGGGATACCAGATTTTTATAATTTTCAAGATTGATAAAGAAATTCGCGATGGAACCTCGAGGGACACTAGATTTTTATAAGGAAGTCGACAAACTGTTCGTAAATTTCGAGCGATGGAACCTCGAGGGATACCAGATTTTAAGAATATTCAAGAAATTACGCTAAAATTTGATAATCATAAACTGAGTCGAAAAATTGTTTATCAACATCAGATTTTTATAATTTATGGTTTTAGGGGAAATTACGCCAAAATTTGCTAATCGAAAACTGATTTTTTTTGTTATCGTAGATTTCATATCCAACATGAAAATTGAATGAAATTGTTCTAAATTAATCCTAAAGAGTAAATTTCTGCAGATTTCTAATTTAACCTTTGTCAACTTTACTGAAAAAAAACTAATTTAGTACATTGTGGGATACCAGATTTTTATAATTTCCAAGTTTGGATTTATACATCGTTGTATCAAAAGTTTATCAACTATAAACAACTCGTATATTTGGCGATGCGTATTGAGAGCTTCGGGTATAAGTGTTGTCTTGGAGAAAGGAAGGTGTGGGAAATGGGCGTGAGAAAGAAAAAAAAAAGAGTGTGTGTGTGTGTTGATTTGATGCATTATTAGGTGCACACGCGATGAGAATAATATACAATCGAAGAATATCACACGTTCGAGTCTGTGCACCGAGAACGAAGGCAATTACGCGAAGGAGATGATGACGATGATGATGATGCTATCAATGGCCTCTTATTTATGTGATAATTGATAAACGAGCGAGCAACGCCGGGAAATTGATTGTTGCAACGTGAGAGTGTGAACTGTTCCACCCACACATCCCACGAGAAAGGAAAAAAAATAACAGCGCAGTAATATTATTACACGCTAAACATAACGTGTGAGCCACAGGATTTTTATTCAGAGTTGGCTGTGCGATAATTAGTGTGGGGTGTGGATTGCAGAGCGTGGAGTGTGGAATGTAGAGTGTGGTGCGTGGAGTGTGGAGCGTGGATTGTGGAGAGTGGATTGTGGAGCGTGGATTGTGGAGCGTGGATTGTGGAGAGTGGATTGTGGAGCGTGGATTGTGGAGCGTGGATTGTGGAGCGTGGATTGTGGAGAGTGGATTGTGGACCGTGGATTGTGGAGCGTGGATTGTGGATTGTGGAGCGTGGATTGTGGAGCATGGATTGTGGAGAGTGGATTCTGGAGCGTGGATTGTGGAGCGTGGATTGTGGAGCGTGGATTGTGGAGCGTGGATTGTGGAGCGTGGATTGTGGAATGTAGAGTGTGGTGCGTGGACTGTAGAGTATGGAGCGTGTATTGTGGAGCGTGGAGTGTAGAGAGTGAAACGTGGGCGTGGAGTGTGGACTGTAGTGTGGAGCATGGGAGCGGAACGTATGTAGTGTGGAGCATGGGGTGTGGAATCTTAAAAAAGTGGAAGTTGGAGATAATCAAAAATTGTCACGACAATTGACAGATCACGAAAGCCATTATTTAATAACACAAATTGTCTCGACTTGTCAGTTTGTTTTTAACGAGTTAAGTGCGTTCGTCGTGTATAATCATCAAACACAACTAACAGATTAAGTTATAACAATAACCTTTTGACAGAAATGAATTGTTAATTTTGTATCAAATAAAAATATAATCCTTTCTCGTTTTGAATAAAATTTATAATAGGACCATTTGTCCTGCGTTCAAGTGTATACCCCACACTCCACGAGAATTTTTTTTTAAATTAACGTCATGGTTGAATTAAAAAAAAAAATCTCAGACATGACTACGCTCATGCATGGCCATCTCAGCGACAAAATTCAGTGGCTCACACCTTACAATTATGAATCAGCTGCGATTCGTTTATTATAATTATGAAATAGGCATGACGTTCGCTAAAAAAATTGGACTTATCAAACTTAAAATTAGTAAGCGAAACGGTGATTTGTTTAAGGGCGCTATCGCGAATATTAACGCGCGGATAACTGCAATCTATTCTTGCGTTTCGTTCTAATTCGTCGTCCTTATTTCCAAACTGGAAATTAATTTTTGCATTGCTGAAATAATTTCGTCTTTAGATATGAAAGCCGGGAAAATGAGCGTTTTTATTTCCTCCGTTACGAAGTACGAGAAAGATCGTGAAATTTTTTTACGGAAATATCCGTTTTGAGGTCCCCACGCGCGATTTCAAAAATTTCTAGAAAAACAATAATGTACGTGTGTCCGTGTCCTAACATTTTTTTAATTTTTTTTACACGAAAATATCCGTTTTGAGGTCCCTTGAGGCGATTTCAAATATTCTTGTAAAAAAAAAAATGTGTCCCGAGTGTGTGTCCGTGTGTCTGCGCGCTGTATCTCAAAAACTAATACAGCAATTGATATGAAATTTTGAACATACGTCTTATTTGATGATCGGAGGGGCTACAAAGCTTTTGGTAAAATTTCGTACACCGGAAGTGGGCGTTTACCTTAACTGCTTCTTGTTTTTTGCCAATATTTTCTTAAATATGAAATTTTTGAATTTTTTTTTCACGAAAATATACGTTTTGAGGTTCCCAGAGGCGATTTCAAATATTTTTGTAAAAAAAAAAAAATGTGTCCGAGTGTGTGTCCGTGTGTCTGCGTGCTGTATCTCAAAAACTAATAGAGCAATTGATATGAAACTTTGAACATACGTCTTATTTGATGATCGGAGGGGCTGCAAAGCTTTTGGTAAAATTTTGTACACCGGAAGTGGGCGTTTACCTTAACTATTTTTTTTTGTTTTTTCCTAAAATTATCTTAAATATGAAATATATCACAAAAACATTTAAACGAATATTGAAGACAACAAAGCAATGAACATCTTTTGCTTTTCATAAAATCATTTTTATTCGAAAAAAAAATTTTTTATTTTTTTTTATTTTTATTTTATAATTATAAAACGATAATAGTTACAGCAAATTGATGTTAATAATAATTGTAGAGAATGCCGAAATGAGCAACTTATAAAGAATAAGTTTTTTTTCGAAATCCCTTTAGTTTTTGAGTAAACTGAGTTTTTGAATTTGAAGTATAATTTTTCCATCTTTCATAATTTTGACGTTTTAAACGTCAGTGTCATCCGCTCGATGTATATTTAAATATGATTTAAATTGAAAATAAACCGTAAATAACTATGATACGTCAAATTGGAGGAAGTGATAATTTTTTTCCTCTTTCGGAGAGGATGTTAAGAACTTAATCCAAACAATTGCAACATTTTTATTTTATTATCCTCGCCACCGCACACATTGATCGCCAATCGAACGAATAATAACTGTGGACGACCACAACTTGGCACATTTCCCATCCCGCGACTCAACCTCAGGTTTGCGGTCGTCGTCGTCATCTCTCCATTGTTTCGCTCGTTTCGTCGCGATTTGCGCATAAAGGGATAATAAATCCGACGCCGATTACCATTATTAAAGATTACGATCGCCGCAACAGTCCGTGGTCGACGATCGTCAGTTGTTACGAGTGCCATTAACCTCACCAACAACAACAACAACACGCTCACGTTCCTTCCGCAAATAAGTACGGTACATTCACAAATTAATTTCCGTAGAAAAAAAACTTATAATATTAAAATTTAAAATTAAAGGTGCTTATAGTCTAAATTTAATTTTAATTTTAGTAATTATACTTAGTAATTATATTGTAATACTGTAAATAAATAAATTTGAAATAAATAAATAAATTTGAAATAAATAAATAAATTTCAAATAAATAAATAAATTTCAAATAAAATACATAATAAACTTTTCAATCGATGTTAAGTATGGGTATCTCGCAAACTATTAGAGATAGAGGCTGATAAACTTATTTCACAAAAAATGATACAAAAAATTAAAATTCTTTTTTATTGTCATTGTTTCATGGCTAACCATTATTTTTACTTTTTCCGTTATGAAGTACGAGAAAGTATTGTGATCGTGATTTTTTTTCAAATTTTTTTTTACGGAAATATGCGTTTTTGGGTCCCTAGATGACATTTCAACAATTTCTGGAAAAAAAAAATTGTGTCTGTGTGTGTGTGTCTGTCCGTGTGCGCTGTATCTCAAAAACTAATAGAGCAATTGATATGAAACTTTGAACATCCGTCTTATTTGATAATCTGAAGAACTGGAAAGCTTTTCGTAAAATTTCGTACACCGGAAGTGGGCGTTTACCTTAACTGTTTTTTGGCTTTTGCCGATATTTTCTTAAATATGGAAAATATCACAAAAACATTTAAACAAACATTAAAGACAACAAAGAAATGAACATCTTTTGCTAGAAAACATTTTTCATAAAATCATTTTTATTCGAGAAAAAAAAAATATATTTTTTTTTTAATTTTTGGCTTATAATTGTAAAACGATAATAATTACAGCAAATTTATGTTAATAATAATTGTAGAGAATTCCAAAATGAACAACTTATAAAGAATAAGTTATTTTCGAAAACTTGTTAGTTTTGAGTAAAACTGTTTTTTGTTTTTTGCCAATATTTTTTTAAATATGAAAAATATCACAAAAACATTTAAACAAACATTGAAGACAACAAAGAAATGAACATCTTTCGCTTGAAAACATTTTTCATAAAATCATTTTTATTCGAGGAAAAAAATTATTATTATTTTTTTAATTTTTGGCTTATAATTGTAAAACGATAATAATTACAGCAAATTTATGTGAATAATAATTGTAGAGAATTCCAAAATGAACAACTTATAAAGAATAAGTTATTTTCGAAAACTCGTTAGTTTTTGAGTAAACTGAGTTTTTGAATTTGAAGTATAATTTTTCCATCTTTTATAATTTTGACGTTTTAAACGTCAGTTTTATCCTCTCGATGTACATTTAAAATATGATTTCAATTGAAAATAAACCATGAAAACGTAAATATAAATGATATCAAGTCGGAGAAAGTAACATGATGGCCCCATCACCATTTTTTTAAATAGAATATAAAATTTATAATAATTCGGTTATTTTTATAAATACGTATATCAAGTGTTATATTCGTTTAAAGCGAAAAATAATGTCGTACCAATGAAGCCATGGCCAACTGTGGTTTTCGTTAAAAAAATTTAAAAAAAAAAGTTTGTGTTATATCTCGGAAACTAACACCGATAGAAAAATTTCGATAAAATTTCATTACTTGGCGTAAAATCATCTAAAACTTTGCACTTGACGTTTTTTCTTTATCTTTTATAGCAATCGAATAAAATCGATTTAAAAAAATCGGCACTTTACATTTTTCGAAACATCTGGTTATCGTTGACTTTTTGAAAATTTTCCAATCATCAAACTGCACTTCTTTGCCCCATTTAACCATTTCTTTACTTCTTTTAGCTTCCGAAATCCCCATACCAAACAGCCTGTATATTTTTTTTTTTCTTTGTGACAAAACCACATTTCGTTCGCTTCAATCCGGTTTGTGTTTTTCTTGGAGTGATAAGAACGCGTGTGTAATTTGTTTCGTTTTATGCGCCCGCGATGTGGCACCATCCTTTATCAAAACAAACGAGCGGCGGACGCAACGCAAACACACCGAACAGATAAGAAAACGTGTTGTTGGACAACTAAACGAATAAAAACGAAACAAAGCAAAAATTAAAGAAGAATCGACTCTAATGTCTTAAACTGCACCAATTTTTTTGTTCTTGCGGTAAATTGTAAATTTAGTTGTGCAGACTTAAAAAAAAAGCAGTAATTGATGAAAAATACACTCAAATTTGACCATAATGTTTCAAATTTTTTGTTCTTGCGGTAAATTGTAAATTTAGTTGTGCAGACTTAAAAAAAAGCAGTAATTGAAGAAAAATACACCCAAATTTGACCATAACGTTTTAATTTTTTTTTCTTGCGGTAAATTTTAAATCTAGTTGGCGCTGTGTAGACTCGAAAAATGTATTATATCGTGCAGCGCGGTGCGTCAATTTAACGGTTAACAAAAAAAACACGGCCCTCTCGGATGATGTACGGATAAACCGGTCACGTTCCGACTCTGGTTGATAATGGACGGCGCGGATAGAAGAAGTAGCGCCATAGGGGCGAAACCGGTCTGCAGGTGCATGTCCGATACATCCATCCATCCGTTTACCACTTGCCCGCACGTATTTGTTTACGTGTAATCGGAGAGAACCAACTAAAACAAAAAACCCAATCTACGCGCCCCATTACCCTCCACAGGATGTTACAATCTCAATTACTGCAACAAGAAGAAAAAAAACGACTAATGGTACTCTTCTTAGTGTTATTTTTCACGGTATTCAGTATACAGACCAATTGCTTCTTCCAAAGCGCGCGAATTTTTAAAAAACGAAATTAAAAATATTCTTATAAATACAATTTAGTCCTTATCTACATCTATCCTCGAAAAACTAAAAAAAAAAATGAAACTCGAATTTCATTTTTTTACCTAACCAACATCAATTTGTCGAGTACAGCACATTGCTTAAAGAATTTTTGTAATCTGATCATCCGTTCAAGAGTAATCCTCGAAAAACCAAAAAACAATTGAAAGTCGAATTTCGTTTTTTGGTCTTACCAACATCTATTTGACGCGAGGAACACATCGCTTGAAGAATTTTAGAAATTTGATAATCCGTTCGGGACTTATCTTCGAAAAACTAAAAAAACAATCGAAAGTCATTAAACTTTTTCATCTAACCAACATCAATTTGATGAGTACAACGCATTGCTTGAAGAATTTTCGTAATCTGATCATCCGTTCAAGAGTTATCCTCAAAAAACAAAAAACAATAGAAAGTCTAATTTCGTTTTTTGGTCTTGGCAACATCTACCCGACGAGTAGATCACTTTGCTTGAAGAATTTTCGTAATCTGATCATCCGTTCAAGAGTTATCCTCGAAAAAACAAAAAACAATTGAGAGTCGAATTTCGTTTTTTGGTCTTGGCAACATCTACACAACGAGTACAACACTTTAAGTGAGGAATTTTCGAAATTGTTTCCGATAAATTTAGATACTGCATCGTCGACGAATACCGCCTAACCGCCATTTGGACTAAAATTGAGATTTTAACATCAATCTTTTCCCAGAGAGCTCTCCTGTTAAATTTGGTACATGTCGGTGCTTCACGCTTGAATCTAACAATGAAAATAGCGGGAAATTTAAAGTAAACACCACGCGCTCGAATGAACCAATCAAAACAGCGGGAAATTTAAAGAAAACAATTTGTTACGGCGGGAAATTTAAAACGCTAACTCCGAAAGCATGCAGTTTTTCGCGCTAAACGAGAGTCCGTGAGTCGGTGTACTCGTGCAGTGGAGGCGTCGCGCTGTCTGCGGAGTCGAGAGAAAGAGAGAGCGGCCGCGCGGGTTCGACGACCCCCGGCAAACTCGACGGCGAGGCTCGCTCCCATAAGTGACTCACGCACGCTCACATTCACGAAAGCGCAGAAAGAAGAAGAAGAAGAAGAAAGATGTAGGCCACGTGCATTTACTTAAGCCGACGACTAGATCGGTACGTGGAGGTCCTCTTCTCCGTCCTTTTAAGGAAACGGCTCTTTCACCTGTTTCCACATAAATACTCTTTCCATTCATCCGCGCGAGCGGGCGAGCGGCGTCTCCTCCATTGAGCGGAACTAACCTAACCCGACTCGGAACGAGAAGAAAAGAAGAACGAGAAGACGAAGGCGCGCGCGCGGGGCGTCCTCTCCTCAAACTCTTTATTTGTATTTATAGACAGGACTAAATCAAGGCGTACTCGAAATCGAAAGAAAAAACGGCGGATGGATATAACGCGCGAGGTTTCTTGTTTGTCATTGCGTCGCCGGTATGCAGCACTACACAAATTGGAATTCCTCTATAAAGAGGATTCCGTCTAAATTTACACTACGCGCGTCATTATTAGTCGGTAATATTTCAGCACGCAGAAGAAAAAATTGAATAGTTGAACTTGTCGCGTTGCACAGTCCTTAAACGGATGATCAGATTACGAAAATTCTTCAAGCAAAGTGATCTACTCGTCGGGTAGATGTTGCCAAGACCAAAAAACGAAATTCGACTTTCAATTATTTTTTTGGTTTTTCGAGGATAACTCTTGAACGGATGATCAGATTACGAAAATTCTTCAAGCAAAGTGATCTACTCGTCGGGTAGATGTCGCCAAAACCAAAAAACGAAATTCGATTTTCAATTGTTTTTTGTGTTTTCGAGGATAACTCTTGAACGGATGATAAGATTACGAAAATTCTTCAAGAAATGTGTTCTACTCGTCAGGTAGATGTTGCCAAGACCAAAAAACGAAATTCGATTTTCAATTGTTTTTTCGTTTTTCGATCATAACTCTTGAACGGATGATCCGATTACCAAAATTCGTCAAGCAAAGAGATCTACTCGTCAGGTAGATGTTGCCAAGACCAAAAAACGAAATTCGGCTTTCAGTTGTTTTTTGTTTCTTCGAGGATAACTCTTGAACGGATGATCAGATTACAAAAATTCGTCAAGAAATGAATTGTACTCGTCAAATTGATGTTGGTTAGATAAAAAAAAAGTTGAATGACTTTCAATTGTTTTTTTAGGATAACTCTTGAACGGACTATCAAATTTCCAAAATTCTTCAAGCGATGTGTTCTACTCGTCAAGTAGATGTTGCTAAGACTAAAAAAACGAAATTCCACCTTCAATTGTTTTTTTTTTATTTTTCGAGAATAACTCTTGAGCGGATCATAAGATTTCGAAAATTCTTCAAGCGATGTATTCCGCCCGTCAAATAGATGTTGGTAAGACCAAAAAACGAAATTCGACTTTCTATTGTTTTTTTTTTTATTTTTCGAGGATAACTCTTGAATGGATGATCAGATTACGAAAATTCTTCAAGCACTGCGTTGTACTCGTCAAATTGATGTTGCTTAGATCAAAAATTTAAATTCTACTTTCAATTGTTTTCTAGTTTTTCGAGAATAACTCTTGAGCGGATGATCAGATTTCGAAAATTCTTTAAGCAATGTGTTCCACTCGTCAAGTAGATGTTGATGCGATCAAAAAATAAAATTCGACTTTCAATTGTTTTTTTTTTTATTTTTTCGAGAATAACTCTCGAACGGATTATCAAATTTCCAAAATTCTTCAAGCAAAGTGATCTACTCGTCAGGTAGATGTTGCCAAGACCAAAAACAAAATTTGACTTTCAATTGTTTATTGGTTTTTCGAGGATAACTCTTGAGCGAATGATCAGATTACGAAAATTCTTCAAACAATGCGTTGTACTCGTCAAATTGATGTTGGTTAGATAAAAAAGTTGAATGACTCAATTGTTTTTTTTTTAGTTTTTCGAGGATAAGTCTCGAACGGATTATCAAATTTCTAAAATTCTTCAAGCGATGTGTTCTACTCGTCAAGTAGATGTTGCCAAGATCAAAAAATTAAATTCGACCTTCAATTGTTTTTTTTAGTTTTTCGAGAATAACTCTTGAGCGGATCATCAGATTTCGAAAATTCTTCAAGCGATGTATTCCGCCCGTCAAATAGATGTTGGTAAGACCAAAAAACGAAATTCGACTTTCAATTGTTTTTTTTTGTTTTTTCGAGGATAACTCTTGAACGGATGATCAGATTACGAAAATTGCTCAAGCAATGCGTTGTACTCGTCAAATTGATGTTGGTTAGATAAAAAAAGTGTAATGACTTTCAATTGTTTTTTTTAGTTTTTCGAGGATAAGTCTTGAACGGATTATCTAATTTCTAAAATTCTTCCAGCAATGTGTTCTACTCGTCAAGTAGATGTCGCCAAGATAAAAAAATTAAATTCGACCTTTAATTGTTTTTCTAATTTTTCGAGAATAACTCTTAAACGGATCATCAGATTTCAAAAATTCTTCAAGCGATATATTCCGCCTGTCAAATAGATGTTGGTAAGACCAAAAAACGAAATTCGACTTTCAATTGTTTATTGGTTTCTCGAGGATAACTCTTGAGCGGATGATCAGATTAGCAAAATTCTTCAAGCAATGTGTTCCACTCGTCAAGTAGATGTTAATAAGATCAAAAAATTAAATTCGACTTTCAACTGTTTTCTGGTTTTTCGAGAATAACTCTTGAGCGGATGATCAAATTTCCAAAATTCTTCAAGCGATGTATTCTACTCGTCCAGTAGATGTTTCTTAGATCAAAAAATTAAATTCGACCTTCAATTGTTTTCTAGTTTTTCGAGAATAACTCTTGAGCGGATCATCACATTTCCAAAATATTTCAAGCAATGTGTTCTACTCGGCAAGTAGATGTTAATAGGATCAAAAAATTAAATTCGACTTTCAATTGTTTTTTGGATTTACGAAATAACTCTTGGACGGATAATCAGATTACGAAACTTCTTCAAGCACTGTTATACTCGTCGAGTAGATGTTGGTGCGATCAAAAAACGAAATTCGACTTTCAATTGTTTTTCAGTTTTTTCGAGGATAACAACGAATTTGTTGCTCTTACGTGTTTCCGCAAAGGAATCCCGCCTTTGAGAAAACAAATGA
This sequence comes from Ocypus olens, assembly GCA_910593695.2. Classification (NCBI taxonomy): domain Eukaryota; kingdom Metazoa; phylum Arthropoda; class Insecta; order Coleoptera; family Staphylinidae; genus Ocypus; species Ocypus olens. Next base: position 59,388,133 of record OU343053.1, read on the forward strand.
AATTTAGGCAATAAATAGCGAGAGGCGGCGTATTTCCGTCTGCGCGACAAATAAACAAACAGGAAAAGATTTTCCCGAGTCGCCCGAGTATTCTCGGTATTCTCGGACAAACGAATCTACTTGCTGCTGATGATGATGATGTTGATGTTGACGAGATGGGTCCGAGAGTAAATGGCCTCTCCTTTCATTCATCGCGGCGTGCGCTCTCGCAAAGAAAAAGAAAAAGAAAACAAAAGAGCCCGAATCAAAGTGGGAGGCCTCGGACCGGAATAGAAGCGGAGATTATCATCGCGCGGTATAAATAATAAAGTTCCATCCACTTTATGGTTTTGAGGGGGTGCGTGTAGATAAACAAAAGAAATGGGGGTTTCGGGTTACCGCGCGCCACCATGTGTGCCGCTTCCGTTTTGGAAACGGAAAAACAATTGAATCGTGTCGGCACCTGTTTTCCACGAACGTTTTTTTTTTTGTTTTCGTTCCACGAACGCGCGCTTTGACTTGCCCGCGAATAGTAGACAACGGATTCGTCGCAGATGGCTTAGAAATCAACCCAAATACCTTTGTATTCTTGGCGATTTCTAAACCTACAAGTTTGGATTTTGTTTGGCTTTATTGCTTAAGCCGATTGTATTTTGCAAAAAAAAAAACTAACTTTTCTATATGTATTTCGTGCTTTTGTTACGAAGCCTTCTTGATTTTGAGGGCCAAATCCCAATTTTTTTAGGCTGTGGCATAAAATATTTTGCAACTATTTTCTATATTTCGTGCTTCAAAATCATGTCTTTAGTTTTGTAGGTTACGGCATAGAATATCTTTTGTCTTGATTGAATAACAATAGACTGGCGGTGATGAAATATGCGGGCGCGAATGAGGAAGTGAAGAAGTTTTGTTGAAGCGCCCACGCGCCTTCGTGTTTTCAGGCTCATCCTCTCTTACTCCAAATCAGCTGACAGGATGCAAGGCGCATCCGGCGCTACAAGAACACACTTGGGAAAAAACAAGTGAATAGATAAATAGAGTGTCGAGTGTTATTAGCCCACATCACGTGACAAAAGCGTAACAAAAACTAAAGGAATTTAAAAAGACATTGTTTTTACCCATAAAAGGATATTTATTCTCGATTTACGCGGTTTACAAAATGCCACGATTTCGTCTGACAAATACATTCAATCAAAAAAACACAATTCAATGACTATACTCGACTTATTATTAAATTTAAAAGATGTCTTAAAGAGGGTCGTACCGTGTTTCACATTTTATATAAATGTTATGCGTTTGTTTGCGCAATAACGGACGAAAATTGGTCCCGTGACCAATTTTTTTTTTTAGACGTGCCGTTCTCGATTTCACCGAAACATAATCGCGTCGTCCTTGTCTAAATTAATTAAATCCGTTTCGGAGATCGGTGAAAGTGTCGTGGCATTAATAGAAACAAAATCCTAAATTGGATCCTCGGGGAACACCTAAGCTCGCGGACCCGCGTAATGACTTTATATGTCCAATTATAGTAATTTACTCATTTAATAACCATTTTTATCAAGTGTTACTTTTTTATGACGGAAGTATTTGTAAATAACCTTACTCGAACAGATTCAAAAATGTTTATAATGTAAAAACGAAATTCGATGTTCAGTTGTTTAGATAACTTTTAAACGAATGGACATATTTTAAAAATTGTTCTTGGAATGTGTTGTACTCATCGACTAAATGTAGCCAAGATTAAAAACGAAATTCGACTTTCAACTGTTTTTTCGTTTTTCGATCATAACTTTTGAACGGTTGAGCGGATTTTAAAAATTCTTGTTCCGAAATGTTTTACTCATCGAATAGATGAAGTTGCAATTGAAAAAGCAATTTCGGCTCTCAATTGTTTTTCGACTTTTCGAGAATAACTGTCGAACGGTTGAGCCCATATTAAAAATTCTTGTGCCAAAATGTTGTACTCGTCGAATAGACGAAGGCAAGGTAAAAAAACGAAACTCGATTTTCAACTGTTTTTTTCGTTTTTCGATCATAACTTTTGAACGGTTGAGCGGATTTCAAAAATTTTCTTGTTCCGAAATATTGTATTCATCGAATAGATGAAGTTGAGCTTAAAAAAGCAATTACAACTCAATTGTTTTTTTGATTTTTCGAGAATAACTCTTGAACTGGTAAGCGTATTTGAAATATTCTTGAAGTAAAATGTTGCTCTCGTCGAATAGATGAAGGCAGGGTCAAAAAATAATATTTCACTATCAATTGTTTTTCGTTTTTTCGATCGTAATTTTTGAACGGATGACCGGATTTGGAAAATTCTTTGCAATTATGAAAAATTGAAATTCGCCATTCAATTGTTTTACGATAATTACGAAAATTCTTGCGGCAGTGTCTTCCATTCAGTGGATATTATTACTATTGTCGGTTGTGGTTAAAACAATCCATCATTGTTTTATTCCTAATGCGACTTGATGGTTTTTTGTTCGAGTGAATATATGTACGGCGGGAATGGGGATAACAAAGGAACTCGCCCGTGGAATCGCTTCTAATTTGACACCCCATGTATCGGATTTTGTGTGCGCGTCTCCCCTCCCCACGCCCCCTACCTAATTGGACACAGCTCCGTGAAAAATTATCCCTCCACCTGACGCTCCGCCGCGCACGCTTGTTAAATCCACAACGACTCGAATGACAAATGGATAACGAACAATTGAGGGCCGAAAAAAAAACAATTTGAAAGGGACGAATGGCAAGAGAGAACTTTCGCAAACTAGATTCGTACAATAAACAACTGAAACAACATGACAGGAACGATACCATTAGCTGTGCGAATTTTTCATTTCAGTTTAATTACGGATTTCCACGTGCAATGTGCATTGTTTATTTTTGTTTTAATTGTACGTCGTATGTTTTCCTAACTGTTTTTTTAATTATCATGTTTTCTCAAAAAATATATTTTTTTTTAAATTTCATAATATTGTACACGTAAACATTTTATAAATTTAGCGTATTTGAATATTTATCAACTAATACCAACATTAAACATAACCATGAATGTTGTAATCATTCTTCCTGGAAATTAAATATATATATTTGAAAAATGCTTGAAAGCGGATAAAATTGACGTTTATGGGTAAATCGCGTTGGCAAATTATTTCGAAAATTCTTCCCTTACTCATAGTTAAGATCAAAAACTAAAATTCCACTTCCAATTGTTTTTTATTTTTATTTTTCAAGGATAACTCTTGAACGGATAATCAGATTATGAAAATTCCTCAAGCAATGTATTATACTCATCGAATTGATGTTAATACGATCAAAAAATGAAATTCGACTTTCAATTGTTTTTCAGTTTTTCGAGGATAACTTTTGAACGGCTCATCAGATTACGAAAATTCTTCAAGAAATGTATTGTACTCGTCAAATTGATGTTGGGAAGATTAAAAAATGAAATTCGACTTTCAATTGTTTTTCAGTTTTTCGAGGATAATTCTTGAACGGATCATCAAATTACAAAAATTCCTCAAGCAATGTGTTGTACTCGTCAAATTGATGTTAATACGATCAAAAAATGAAATTCGACTTTCAATTGTTTTTTAGTTTTTCGAGGATAACTTTCGAACGGCTCATCAGATTACGAAAATTCTTTAAGAAATGTATTGTGCTCGTCAAATTGATGTTAATGCGATCAAAAAATGAAATTCGACTTTCAATTGTTTTTCAGTTTTTCGAGGATAATTCTTGAACGGATCATCAAATTACAAAAATTCCTCAAGCAATGTGTTGTACTCGTCAAATTGATGTTAATACGATCAAAAAATGAAATTCGATTTTCAATTGTTTTTCAGTTTTTCGAGGATAATTCTTGAACAGATCATCAGAATACGAAAATTCTTCAAGAAATGAATTGTACTCGTCAAATTGATGCTGGGAAGATCAAAAAATTAAAATCGACTTTCAATTGTTTTTCAGTTTTTCGAGGATAATTCTTGAACGGATCATCAGAATACGAAAATTCTCCAAACAATGTGTTCTACTCGTCAAATTGATGTTGGTACGATCAAAAAATTAAATTCGACTTTCAATTGTTTTTCAGTTTTTCGAGAATAACTTTTGAACGGATCATCAGATTACGAAAATTCTTCAAGAAATGTGTTCTACTCGTCAAATTGATGTTGGGAAGATCAAAAAATTAAATTCTACTTTCAATTGTTTTTCAATTTTTCGAGGATTACTCTTGAACGGCTCATCAGATTACGAAAATTCTTCAAGAAATGTGTTCTACTCGTCAAATTGATGTTGGGAAGATCAAAAAATTAAATTCTACTTTCAATTGTTTTTCAGTTTTTCGAGGATTACTCTTGAACGGCTCATCAGATTACGAAAATTCTTCAAGAAATGTATTATACTCGTCAAATTGATGTTAATACGATCAAAAAATGAAATTCAACTTCCAATTGTTTTTCAGTTTTTCGAGGATAACGTTTGAACGGCTCAACAGATTACGAAAATTCTTCAAGAAATGCCTTCTACTCATCGAATAAGTGTTGGCAAGATCAAAAATGAAATTCGAATTTTATGTCGCATATTTTGTTACCACATGTTTTCTCAAAGCCGACTTTCGCTTTCGCGCCGCCGTCGCCGTGGGCGACGCTCGCGCGTTCCTCAATAATTTTTGGCAGAGTTCCCGAGAATATTTGAATACTTCTCGCTCTCTCGATGTTTCTTTTTTCGCATGCCTCGCGCGTATTTATGGCAAACACCTGCGAAACGCGAAACACCGACCTCCACTGAATTCCAGTCGCTCCGCGTCCAAAAATTTTAACCAAACCGTAAATAGACAATAAAGGTATTCTAAAGCTACACTAATAAAACTTCTTCTTCTTCTTAATTTCTTTCTTGGCCATGGCAACTAAGCCACTTCAGCCAATTTCAGTTTTTCTATTAAAACTTTTCTGTATTCCTTTGGAGATCTTAACCAAAACGTAAATGCACAGTAAAGGATTTTCATATTTTTCTAAGGTTTCGTTACACGTTTTTGTATTCCGTTATTCCAAAGCTTGTTTATACCATTAAAACCTTTTTGTATTCCTTTGGACAGTTTTTCGCATTTTTCTAAAGCTTATTTACACTATTAAAACTTTTTTTTATATTCCTTTGGACATCGTTGTTCTGTAGATAAATATTAAATCGTTTGTATTCTTCGGTCGTTAAATAAATATGAATATTTTACGGCGCAGAGTGCGGCAGCATGAATGAAGCGAAACGATAAAGTGAGAAGTGAAGAACGTGGGCGGCGTGGGCCGCCTCGTAAAAGGGGACGTTTCGCAGAATCGCCGATCCTTGCGTAACCCCAGACAGAGTGCCTTTGCTCTCCCACCCCACCCCACGCAACCTTTCCCGATCCGTTCGTTGGGTCACGATCTCTCCGCTTTATGGCCAACACGACAAAAAAAACCTTCATTCACTCAAGTTTACAATCTCGTTCACGTAATACTTCCATTCATTTTAGAACTACACCGGTGCGCGCGTTAATAATTGCCACTTTGTTCAGAAAAAAATTGCACTTACGAAAATTGAATTCTGGTATCCCACAAGGTACTAAATTAGTAATTAAATTTCGTTTTTTTTTTTCAGTTGGAAACAAAACGACAGCACTCGAAACTTCAATTAGAGAAAATACAATTTGCATCGGATGATTGAAAGAATTAAAAAAAAAAATAATCACCAGTCGAATCAGTTTCAAAATTTCCAAATACATCCAGAAATTATGTATTTGGAACATACTGGAAAACAAATGACGTCTCTCGGCTAGAAAGAAAATTGCAGCACTTGAAACTTCAACTAGAGGAAATAAAATTTGCACGCGAAGATTGAAAAAATTCTAAAAAAAAAATAATCACCAGTCGAATCAGCTTCAAAATTTCCAAATACATCCAGAAATTATGTATTTGGAACATACTGCAAAACAAACGACGTCTCTCGGCTAGAAACAAAATGGCAGCACTTGAAACTTCAATTGGAGGAAATAAAATTTGCACCCGAAGTTTGAAAAATTTCAAAAAAAAATAACCACCAGTCGAATCAGCTTCAAAATTTCCAAATACATCCAGAAATTATGTATTTGGAACATACTGCAAAACAAACGACGTCTCTCGGCTAGAAACAAAATGGCAGCACTTGAACCTTCAATTGGAAGAAATAAAATTTGCACGCGAAGATTGAAAAATTTCAAAAAAAAAATAATCACGAGTCGAATCAGCTTTAAAATTTCCAAATACATCCAGAAATTATGTATTTAGAACATACTGTAAAACAAACGACGTCTCTCGGCTAGAAACAAAATGGCAACACTTAGAACTTCAATTGGAGGAAATAAAATTTTTGCACGCGAAGATTGAAAAATTTCTAAAAAAATAATCACCAGTCGAATCAGCTTCAAAATTTCCAAATACATCCAGAAATTATGTATTTGGAACATACTGTAAAACAAACGACGTCTCTCGGCTGGAAACAAAATGGCAGCACTTGAAACTTCAATTGGAGGAAATAGAATTTTTGCACGCGAAGATTGAAAAAATTCTAAACAAATAATCACCAGTCGAATCAGCTTTAAAATTTTCAAATACATCCAGAAATGATGTACTTGTAACATACCGGGAAACAAATGACGTATCTCAGCTGGAACCAAAATGGCAGCACTTGAAGCTTCAATAAATAATAAAAATTTGCCGACCGATGCAAGGTTGCGTTCGAGAGCGCATAACTTTCGCAATCTCGGTCCGATTCTTTAAAACTCAACTTCAACGCAAAGAAAAACAGTTGATTAACGATATCCATTTGTTTCCTTTGCGTAAACACAATCCTTCGCAATTATAAAACGCACTGAGCTTCGATGACCTCCTGACGGTTACAGCGCAATCGATGGCAGAATGAATAAGCAACGCGTTTCTTTCACGTTCAGACTCATCCTTAACCGAAAAAACGTTATGATGTAGATTACAAAAATCATATTATTAATAGACATCTGTCAGCGGTTGCTAGATGTAGATCTGGGCGACAGGAAATGGTGCGCTCGTAGGTCATTCCGGAGGATGAATGAAAGTGGGAAAAACTAATTACGCACATTCATTCGGGCCCGAGGAATTAACGTAAATGAGCTGAGACCGTCGTGGAAGAGGGCGATTAATCGGCGCCGATTTCCTCTTCCAACAACGGATGCTCGTCTCGTGTGTTATTCACGCAATCATCTGTCTTCATTAACCCTTCAAATTGGGCAGTTACTTTAGTGAAAACAAACGCATGTTTCGTTTAATCCAGGTTTAGTTCGAGCTTTTCTTGTTGCCCTTTATTACCCTCATAGCATTTTAAGGAAGAGATTAATATCAGTGACGGCTCGCGGGTTGACTCATGGTACGGCCGAGGTGGAGGCAACTGATTCTGTTGCTAAATTTGCTATACAAATAGCTGGGCCGGTTACAGATGTCTGTATTACCACCTCTGCTACCTCGGCCGTACCAGTGACGGTTCGCGGGGTTTTTTCTGGTACGGCCGAGGTAACAAGAGGTAGGTAATACAGATAGGTAGGGTCAGTTGCAGAGACCGCACCTATCTGTATTACCACTTCTTGTTACCTCGGTCGTACCAGAAAAAAACCCGCGAACCGTCACTGGGCCGTACCATGAGTCACCGCGCGAGCCGTCACTGATGAATATCCAGAAAACTTGGACGGGAAGATGCGATCGCGTTCGAACCCTTGTTTGTATTGCTGGGCGATACAGCTCTAGATCGTGTATCGCTCACGTCAGTGTTTTGTTTATATAAATCATTATTTTTTTTTTCATCCTTCTTCAGAGCGATTAAATTCCCGAGTGCGTAATGTCAGACCACACGTAGAGCAGACACAACACGAGAGATTGTCATCTCGTGTGGAACGGACGGAACGGAGCGCGGTAACGCAGAGATCTTCATCTGCTGATAACGGAAGCACCCGTCGTGTGCAAGACTGCCAACTCGAGAAAATGAAAGTTAAAAAATGTTTTAAACTTGCGATGTGTAGCAAGAGTGTGCGTATGTAGATCCTTGTGGGATGTCCGATTAAAATAACTCGCGATGCGTAGAGTGTGTACGGTCTGCATGCACGTAAATCCTTGTGGGATACCAGATTAACACTAATCAATTCGTACAGCTTTACAATTTGCCGTAATTTTCTAAAATTTAGATATTTTGGTTTGTCTGAAGAAGTACGCAGATCCTTGCGGGATACCAGATTAAAATTAATCAATTCGTACAGCTTAACAATTTGCCGTAATTTTGCAAAATTTAGATATTTTGGTTTGTTTGAAGAAGTACGTAGATCCTTGCGGGATACCAGATTAAAATTAATCAATTAGCACAGCTTTACAGTTTGCTTTAAGTTTAGTCAAGTTACGTTTGTTTGAAGAATTAATTTGTGAATTGTGATTTTTAATTCTTTCGAAAATTAATTGTGTTAACTCTGACAAATTTCCAAAACTTCCCACAGCTTTACAAATTGCTTAAGATATTTTGGTTTGTTTGAGGAATGTATTTGTGAACTTCAAAAAAATTAAAATTCTCTCAAAGAGTAGTGAATTTTGTCGATAACCCTTTGACAGATTAACAAACTAACCTCACTTTATCATACGTGGTATTGTTTCTGCGAACAAAGATGCATTACTTAATTTTGATAAATTTCCAAACTGGTCCGATCGCTTTCTCGCCGCGATTGTTCTCGCTCTGCGATTGTTTCGATGATTTATTAATCGACGATCGCGCGCGCCGCCACCCGTTATTATTACTTTCCAACCGAAGAATATATTCGATTGTTTTCGGTCGTGCGGTGTGTGTGTGTGTGTGTGTGTGTGTGTGTGAAAAGAAAGTGTCGGCGAGCACAGAAACGGAAACAATGCGATCCGACATCCTCGAGATCGGATAAAACGTCCGTCGCCGTAATTAATTGCCTTTTGTCTTCGCGCCTAATAACCGCCCCGCCCATCGGAAACAGAAGAACAAAAAAACAGTGGCCAGACAGCCTCAACCCGAAACGCAACCGTGACTGGAAAGTGAAATTTAAGAAAAAATGGTGATGTGGCCATCATGTTACTTTCTCCGATTTAATAGTATCATAGTTATTTATGGTTTATTTTCAATTTAAATCATATTTTAAATGTACATCGAGTGGATAAAACTGACGTTTAAAACGTCAAAATTATGAAAGATGGAAACATTATACTTAAAATTCAAAAACTCAGTTTACTCAAAAACTTATTCTTCATAAATTGTTCATTTTGGAATTCTCTACAATTATTATTAACATACATTTGCTGTAACTATTAGCGTTTTATAATTATAAACCAAAAATTAAAAAAAAATTTTTTTTTTTTCTCCAATGAAAATGATTTTATGAAAAATGTTTTCAAGCAAAAGATGTTTATTTATTTGTTGTCTTCAAAGTTTGTTGAAATGTTTTTGTGATATTTTTCATATTTAAGAAAATATTGGCAAAAAACAAAAAACAGTTAAGGTAAACGCCCACTTCCGGTGTACGAAATTTTACCAAAACCTTTTCAGTTCTTCGGATTATCAAATGAGACGTATGTTCAAAGTTTCATATCAATTGCTCTATTAGTTTTTGAGATACATACTCGTTAGTTTTTGAGTAAACTGAGTTTGTGAATTTGAAGTATAATTTTTCCATCTTTCATAATTTTGACGTTTTAAACGTCAGTAATTATTTACAAGAAACGTTGAATGAACAGCGAGGAACAACCGAGTGCAGATGTACAACAATTAGCAATCGTGTGTGTGTGTGTGTGTGTACACAAAGAGGATATGATTTATCCGTTGGTGCGATGGACAATTAATTCATGTATTTATGGGGGGGAACGGTGAAAAAGTGGCGGAGCGAGACTCAATTAAAACTAATTAACACTCCTCCTCCTCTTCGCTCCTCTGCTTCTCCCGCTTCAAAAGACCATTGTTATTACCCTTGCGTAATAACCGAGATGCACCGCACAGGAAGAAGAATGAAACGACAAGAAAAGAAAAAAACAATCCATGCTTATTATGCACCGGAGCGTGAGCACGAATCTGTTGAATAAGAAATCTGGACGGTAGAGGATCCGGAGTTTTTTATGGGAGAGGGGGAGGGGGGCGTAACTAATATTTTATTTTCTGGAATAAGACAATTTGAACACATATTTGATATTTTTTAACTATCATTTGAAATGCGAACCTTTAAGATAAGTTAGCCATGGAAAATTGAAAATTTAAAAACTTGAATCGGTAACAAAATTATGTTTCCTACAAAAGTTGCTTGTTTTTTCGAAAGACCTTTTAAACGACATCACTTTCGACCTACCGAGCCATTATAAAAATCTGGAATTCTTGACAAGCTCTCAGGAACGCCAACCGTGTTTGGGAATAACAATAGTATCCGGCGTTTGTCATGAAAAAATTGTCCCAACTCTTCCCGACTAGCCGTTTTCTCAAAAAAGCCTGATACGGGTGGTCTGGGACACCCTGTATAAACAATTGTGACAGATGACCTAGTAGTAAATACTATCTCAATAAAAGGAAAACAAAACAAACAAAAAACATTGACATTTCAAGGATCACGCATTATGTACGTATGTAAATTTCAACTTTTCCGCAGACACTGTTTATGTAACGCTGTGACAATAATTAAAGTATGTTCATTAAAAAAAAAAACCTCAATTGTGCCATGATTTTTTATTTAAAAAAATGTAAGTTGGCACACATCTTTGGAATTGACGCACAAAACGTCAGATTTTTCTAAAAGTCACAATTATTGTATAATTAATCTTTGGGAGAGTTAACAGAAAAACGATGATGCATTTACCTTTCTTTATTTAATGTTGTGTCCCTGATTGTGTGGTTACGGGCGTTCGCGATCATTACAATCGCAGGCAATTAGAAAGAAAGTCTCGGAGTATTATCGAATTAATTAGCGATTAGCGTCTAATTGACTTTGAGTGGTAAGAGGAGGACTGACCGAAGCTAATGCTAATGCCTGCCGCCGATCACAATGCAGGCGGAATTAGAAAGCGGCCGACGACACACTAAAAAAAAAAAACATTACCTTCGTTTACTTCTTTAATTACTGAAGTCGAGTGCGCCGATCCCGCGACTACACGTTTGTTCCATTGTCGCAAAAGGCGATTGTGGATTGTTTCATAGCCTGCTAGTGTCATTATATTTGACTTATAATTTTTTTATGGAAATATCCGTTCTGGGATCCCCAGATGCCATTTCAACAATTTCTGGAAAAAAAAATTGTGTCTGTGTGCGCTGTATCTCAAAAACTAATAGAGCAATTGATATGAAACTTTGAACATACGTCTTATTTGATAATCCGAAGAACTGAAAAGCTTTTGGTAAAATTTCATACACCGGAAGTGGGCGTTTACCTTAACTGTTTTTTGTTTTTTGCCAATATTTTCTTAAATATGAAAAATATCACAAAAACATTTAAACAAACTTTGAAAACAACAAAGAGGTGAACATCTTTTGCTTAAAAACATTTTTCATAAAATCATTTTTATTCGAGAAAAAAATTTATTATTTTTTATTTTATTTTTGGTTTATAATTACGAAACGATAATAGTTACAGCAAATTTATGTTAATAATAATTGTAGAGAATGCTAAAATGAACAACTTATGAAGAATAAGTTTTTTTCGAAATCCCTTTAGTTTTTGGGTAAACTGAGTTTTTGAATTTGAAGTATAATTTGTCCATCTTTCATAATTTTGACGTTTTAAACGTCAGTTTCATGCCCTCGATGTACATTTAAAATATGATTTAAATTGAAAATAAACCATGAAAACGTAGATATAAATGGCAATGATACCATCAAATCGGAGAAAGTAACATGATGGCCACATTACCATTTTTTTTACAAATATATTGAACAGAAAACAACATATTGGGCATTATTGCATTCAGAAAAATAGCAACTAATGTAATAATATTAAAACATTATAGGCAGCCGTTTAAAAAAAATAAGTTGGCTATTGTTTGGCAATAAAGTTATTATTGAAAAAAAATCAATATTGATTAATTTCTTCGTATTTAAACAGCCACCGACTTTGGTTTTTAATTGATTCACATCGGTCACTCATTTTACTCTCGCCGCAGCAGGCTTTGTTAGGGTGACATTTTTGTTGGTAGTAAATAAATAACTAACAATTTGGTTATGTCATAGCATTTTTTTGTTTATTTTTGTTGGCAGTAAAAAGCAACTAACAATTCGGTTATGACATTCCTTTTCTTTTGATTATTTTTGTTGGTAGTAAAACGGTTACTAACAATTTGGTTATGTCATTGCATTTTTTTTATTATATTCGTTAGTAGTAAAAAAGTTACTAACAATTTGGTTATGTCGTAGCATTTTTTTTGGTTATTTTTGTTGGTAGTGAAAAGGTTACTAACAATTTGGTTATGTCATTGCATTTTTTTTATTATTTTTGTTAGTAGTAAAAAAGTAACTAACAATTTGATTATGTCATTGAATTTTTTTTGGGTATTTTTGTTGGTAGTGTTGGTCATGTCATAACATTTTTTTGGTTATTTTCGTTGGCAGTAAAAAAGTTATTAACAATTTGATTATGTCATTGAATTTTTTTGGGTATTTTTGTTGGTAGTGTTGGTTATGTCATAGCATTTTTTTGGTTATTTTCGTTGGCAGTAAAAAAGTTACTAACAATTTGATTATGTCATTGAATTTTTTTTGGGTATTTTTGTTGGTAGTGTTGGTTATGTCATAGCATTTTTTTGATTATTTTCGTTAGTAGTAAAAAAGTTACTAACAATTTGATGAAGGCATTGAATTTTTTTTGGTTATTTTTGTTGATAGTGGTGGTTATGTCATAGCAGTTTTTTGGTTATTTTCGTTGGCAGTAAAAAAGTTACTAACAATTTGATTATGTCATTGAATTTTTTTTGGGTATTTTTGTTGGTAGTGTTGGTCATGTCATAACATTTTTTTGGTTATTTTCGTTGGCAGTAAAAAAGTTATTAACAATTTGATTATGTCATTGAATTTTTTTGGGTATTTTTGTTGGTAGTGTTGGTTATGTCATAGCATTTTTTGGTTATTTTCGTTGGCAGTAAAAAAGTTACTAACAATTTGATTATGTCATTGAATTTTTTTGGGTATTTTTGTTGGTAGTGTTGGTTATGTCATAGCATTTTTTTTTGGTTATTTTCATTGGCAGTAAAAAAGTTACTAACAATTAGATTATGTCATTGAATTTTTTGGTTATTTTTGTTGGTAGTGTTGGTTATGTCATAGCATTTGTTTTGGTTATTTTCATTGGCAGTAAAAAAGTTACTAACAATTTGATTATGTCATTGAATTTTTTTGGTTATTTTCGTTGGCAGTAAAAAAGTTACTAACAATTTGATGAAGTCATTGAATTTTTTTGGGTATTTTTGATTATGTCATTGAATTTTTTTGGTTATTTTCGTTGGCAGTAAAAAAGTTACTAACAATTTGATTATGTCATTGAATTTTTTTGGGTATTTTTGTTGGTAGTGTTGGTTATGTCATAGCATTTTTTTGGTTATTTTCGTTGGCAGTAAAAAAGTTACTAACAATTTAATTATGTCATTGAATTTTTTTGGGTATTTTTGTTGGTAGTGTTGATTATGTCATTGAATTTTTTTGGTTATTTTCGTTGGCAGTAAAAAAGTTACTAACAATTTGATGATGTTATTGAATTTTTTGGTTATTTTTGTTGGAAGTGTTGGTTATGTCATAGCATTTTTTTTGTTAATTTCGTTGGCAGTAAAAAAGTTACTAACAATTTAATTATGTCATTGAATTTTTTTGGATATTTTGTTGGTAGTGTTGGTTATGTCATAGCATTTTTTTGGTTATTTTCGTTGGCAGTAAAAAAGTTACCAACAATTTGATTACGTCATTGAATTTTTTTGGATATTTTGTTGTTTCTAACAATTTCATTTTCGTTGCATTTTTTGGTTATTTTTGTTGGCAGTAAAAAAGTTACCAACAATTTGGTTACGTCATTGCATGTTTTTGGTTACGTGTAGTGCAATGTTGCATTTTATAATATCCTAATTGAATTGAAATTATAGGTTAACAACATACTTCAATAATTCCTGTCAAAAATACAACATGCCAATATAAGGACAAAAAAACACCCCCACTGCGGCTAGAATAAGACGTAAACAGAGTTTTTTTTTTATAAAACATTATGCGCATTCTTACCTCCACGATTATTTTAAAGAAAAATCATTACCATCAAAAATACAAATGTGAACAGAGTTACGGTATCTTAAAGCATTTTGTTTTTTTTTATGTTACCATAATAAACAAACATTGTTTATTACCAGCGTTGTGGTTATTTGAATTTACGATTGTTTGATTGAATTGTCAAACAATTGAACATAGCCGATGATGGAATACATGATAAGTAGGTCCGAGCAATAATGCATGCGACCGAGGAATTTTGTGCAATTCCCGATCCCGTCCAAGTTTCTATGCAAATGGGAAAACAATTTTGTAACTGTCCAATTTGCATTTGTTACTAAATAACTTTCACTCGACTCCTATTGCAACGCGACGCTGAAGAAATAAATAAAATGAGAAAACCACCAACAAACTCTGATCAAAACGAAATGCATGGTAACCGATGCCGGACAATAACACCGGACGAATTAATTACGGAGGAGAAATTAAATTCTCCCATCCAAATTGCCAACTGTGACACACACCTACCAACCACTGTTGGTAGTAGGAAAACTACAAAATCCAAGTACATATTAAAATTATATAATCTATGCGTACGTAAATATTTTAACTAATATTGACTTGTGTACAACTTTGAGTTTATTTCCTAAATTCAGTTACCATTACACATTTAATTTTGATATAAAAAAAAATAACTTTTTAAATTTAAATTTTTGAGGTTGCCTCAAATTTATTCACTTAACTTTTTGACACCGCTTTTATTTAACTTTCGAAATCTAAAATGTACCACGAAGTGAACTCCTCCAAGATTCAAGAACGAACATTTAATAGTACACCAGCGATTGCTCATGAAAAATCACGGGCGTAGATTTAATAATAAAATATTTTATATTGAA
Organism: Ocypus olens; assembly: GCA_910593695.2. NCBI lineage: Eukaryota > Metazoa > Arthropoda > Insecta > Coleoptera > Staphylinidae > Ocypus > Ocypus olens. Next base: position 59,403,264 of record OU343053.1, read on the forward strand.
ATATTGTGACATTTAACCTAAAACACCTAAAACTGCCCGGTGATGGCAACGTGGGCATTCGCATGAAATAGCCCGGCGATGGCAACGTAGGACGACCACTAACTAAACAAACAAATTATCGTACGAACAATTTTCCGTCTAACAACATATTGATTGAACAAATTTACGGACACCCATCGTTGCACTTATCCTGAAGTGTTAATCCGCTAAGACACCATTGTGAAGGAAGTACTGATAAAGTATGCCGAGGAGTTTATTGTATATAACCTATATTTTATAATTTGACATTTAAATGTCACGTGTCACTTTTGATGTTAAACACGTTCGCTGCCACTGACGTGCTAGTGCGTCTGACTTTATACTTGCGTAAATGCAATCCCAATTGCGGCGGCAGCGAACGTGTTAAAGAAGAACGGACGAATGGAGGCGGACTCGGCCGGCGTTAATTGCAATTGGCTAAGTGTATAATATAGTAAACAAATTGGGGTTAACCTTACTTGTTGCAGAAAGCATTAGATAAATACAATAAAATGAAATGTATTGTATAATATAGTGTTATAATAATATTACAACTTGTGTCTTACATTTTACATTTATATGTGCTCTATATATTCGTAATGGGTCGCTTGCAATTTGTAAAAACAGTTCATAATTTATCAATTACAAACTGGGAGTGGGTGAAACAGTTTTAAACGATTGCATTTCCTTCGGGAAACAAATTTCTTCGTAGAAACCCCGACTGGGTGAATTGTTTGGATTGCGAGATGGTCCCCGGGCCCACCCAACATAAATAATAGTAAACGTGACTTTGGAGGTCATTGCATAACACAGGGACGCCCAACCTTTTTCCATTTTTTTTTTGAAAACAAAAATCAAGTGTGTGCTAGTCGATTTTATAGGTTAAAAAAAAAACTCGACAATCTTCAACATGAACAAATTTTGATATTTGGTATTAGCCCCCCGTTACAATAGATCATTTACTTTATAGTATTTTAAATACTACGTTGTTGTTTTGCATTTCATTTTTCGATTCAAACGTCCGCTAACGACTAGGGAAAACGAGCGGAACAGCTGAGGGGGAGTCCGCGTCTTGACCGAGGGCGGTTCGATCAATACACCCCCTGAACAGCTGTGCGGGGATGCTGCCGCCGCCGCCGCTCTCTGCAGCATCTCGCCGCGGAAAACGCATCAACGAAAAAACAAGAGCACTCACCGTTTCGGCTTCCAGCGACGCTTCAGTACGCCCAACATGTGGAAAACGGTTTCTATTTTCACACTTTTCTACCGCTCCTCCGCCGCAGCAGCCGACGAGCTCCTCCGCATCCGGACTGAGAGGACGCGCACACCAAACACACTGCACTTGTTTCTGTTTTTTTTTTCTTCTCTCGAATGTTTCAAACTCGAGGATCGCGGCAGGCGGGACGGCGATGGCCGCGCGACATCGCCTCCCCCGTTTTTTCGGTTCTCTACGCACTTTCGGTTCGTTTTTCTCTGCTCTCGCTCGTTCGTGGAAGACGACGGACGTGAACGCGGGATGTCGGGGGCGGGGAGGAAGAAACGGTCGCTCTTGGCACACGAAGGAAACGCGCGTCGACGCGTCCGCGGAGTACCTGGCCAAAGCTCGGGACGAAAATAAACAAGAGGTCCGAACTGGAGCGAAGTCGGCTCTGCCGGTCGGAAACAAGTGGGGGACGCGAAGGCGCGTTCACGCAGGAGCAATATCAAACGTGACAAAAAGAACGGCGTAACTCGAAAACTATTGATCGTGGAAAATTTTAAAATGTTAATCCACGAAATTGAAATTTTAAAAAATTCTCAACTGCAACTTTAAGAAAACGAAAAATTCATTCGATGATTTGAATAATCGTAAAAAAATAATTAAAACGAAAATTTGCTTTAAAACCTCAAAATTCATCAATTTTGATTTCATAACGAAATAATTATCACACCCTAGGTGGAGACAAAACTGCAACACTTCAAACTTTGAGAAAACGAAAAATGCATTCGATGATTTGAAAAGTCGTAAAAAAATAATTAAACAAGAAATTTGCTTAAAAACACCAAAATTAATAAACAAATTACTTATTTTTGATTTCGTGAAGAAACAATTGCCGCACCCTAGGTGGAGACAAAACTGCAACACTTCAAACTTTGAGAAAACGAAAAATACATTCGAAGATTTAAACAATCGTAAAAAAAATAATTAAACAAGAAATTCGCTTCAAAAACCCAAAAAAATTAATAAACAAATAACACATTTTTGATTTCGTGAAGAAACAATTGCCACATTATAGGTGGAGACAAAACTGCAACACTTCAAACTTTGAGAAAACGAAAAATGCATTCGACGATTTGAAAAATCGTAAAAAAATAATTAAACAAGAAATTTGTTTTAAAAACCCAAAATTAATAAACAAATAACACATTTTTGATTTCGTGAAGAAACAATTGCCACACCCTAGGTGGAGACAAAACTGCAACACTTCAAACTTTGAGAAAACGAAAAAAGCATTCGACGATTTGAAAAGTCGTAAAAAAATAATTAAACAAGAAATTTGCTTCAAAAACCCAAAAAATAATAAACAAATAACTTATTTTTGATTTCGTGAAGAAACAATTGCCACACCCTAGGTGTAGATAAAACTGCAACACTTCAAACTTTGAGAAAACGAAAAATGCATTCGACGATTTGAAAAGTCGTAAAAAAATAATTAAACAAGAAATTTGCTTCAAAAACCCAAAATTAGTAAACAAATAACACATTTTTGATTTCGTGAAGAAATAATTGCCACACCCTGGCTGGAGACAAAACTGCAACACTTCAAACTTTGAGAAAACGAAAAATGCATTCGACGATTTGAAAAGTCGTAAAAAAATAATTAAACAAGAAATTTGCTTCAAAAACCCAAAATTAGTAAACAAATAACACATTTTTGATTTCGTGAAGAAATAATTGCCACACCCTAGGTGGAAACAAAACTGCAACACTTCAAACTTTGAGAAAACGAAAAATGCATTCGACGATTTGAAAAATCGTAAAAAAATAATTAAACAAGAAATTTGCTTCAAAAACCCAAAAATAATAAACAAATAACTTATTTTTGATTTCGTGAAGAAACAATTGCCACACCCTGGCTGGAGACAAAACTGCAACACTTCAAACTTTGAGAAAATGAAAAATGCATTCGACGATTTGAAAAATCGTAAAAAAATAATTAAACAAGAAATTTGCTTCAAAAACCCAAAAATAATAAACAAATAACTTATTTTTGATTTCGTGAAGAAACAATTGCTAAACCGTAGGGGGAGACAAAACTGCAACACTTCAAATTTTAAGAAAACGAAAAATGCATTCGACGATTTGAAAAATCGTAAAAAAATAATTAAACAAGAAATTTGCTTCAAAAACCCAAAAATAATAAACAAATAACTTATTTTTAATTTCGTGAAGAAACAATTGCCACACCCTAGGTGGAGACAAAACTGCAACACTTCAAACTTTGAGAAAACAAAAAATGCATTCGACGATTTGAAAAATCGTAAAAAAATAATTAAACAAGAAATTTGCTTCAAAACCCCAAAATTAATAAACAAATAAAACATTTTTGATTTCGTGAAGAAACAATTGCCACACCCTAGGTGGAGACAAAACTGCAACACTTCAAACTTTGAGAAAACGAAAAAAGCATTCGACGTTTTGAAAAGTCGTAAAAAAATAATTAAACGAAGATACAAATTTTACTCGTTGTAAAACTGACTTGACAATTCTACACTTCTTGCACACGTGACCTCGATCGCGTCTCGCCATTGGTTAACACGCTTTAATCCACTGGGAAAAATGTAAACAAACGAAGACTTATTGGACCGGTCTAACCTCACTTTTACAGCGTGCGTTGTGTCATGTACCGGTATTTATTGAATATTTCGTACGTGGGCACCCCCTTCAGGTAATTGAAAAATTAAAAAAAAAACGAGTGATGACAAACAGTAAAAAAAAAACAATTGATCACTGTTAACGATGATGTTATTACTGCACTACAGTAAAACAAAAATTGGCTTGCAGGGGGATGCAGAGGCAAGTAAAGTATTCGGATGTTACACGCGTGGACAAGACCACCGTTCAGGGATGTTTGGAGGCGGCTTTACGAGGATTAAGACCCCAAAATGATGTCATCGTTGTTACATCTAGTAGGTAAACAAATGCAGCGAATATTGTTTTTGATTTTTTTTTAGTCGTGAGCCACAGAATTTTGTTTCTGAGTTGGCCATGTCGTGTCTGAGATTAATTAATTTTTTTAAATTATCTCACAGCCAACTCTGAAACAAAACGTTGTGGCTCACACGATATAAAATGTACGAGCATAAGAAATAAATATAATTTTACAATCATTATTGTGTCCGGCACCAAAAATCTCTTTTGCATTGCAAGTATTTAATTCTTCGCCAGTTAATTCTGTGCGGAAACAGGTGAACACTTCTACGAGATATGTAAAAGCAAAATTCAATTATTTTAGGACGGATTCTGGGGTTCACGCGCTGCACAGCACCGTGCACGTGGATTTGCAGAAGCGCGACGGACGGCCGTATCCGACGAGATCGATAACCCTCTGCGCCAACAGGTACTTCGAGAAGCAGCAGATTCCGATCAGAGTTCTGAGCAGTTTCGTGACCCCGGGAGACTTCCACTGCCGCTTCGCCGAATCCAGGACCTACATGTACCGACTGATCGTGCTCAGAACGGATTCTCTGCACACGAGCAACCTGCCGCATCACGTTCCCATCGAGGAACTCCACAGGGCCCACGTCAAATGGTAAAAGCAATTCGAAATTTGATTTGTTTGGGAAAGGTTCAAGTTTCATCTTTAAGAATGTGTAGTTGATTTTGACCCCAAGTCCAACCCACCCCTCGTAACAACGCGATGAAAAAAAAAAGTTTTTTTATGTAAAAAATTTTCCAACTTTGACAAGCTGTACTTTTGTATTTTTGCCATAACCATATTATTATTATTAGCCGCGAGGTAAATAGGTCTTCTACGCACCCGTTAATAATTTAAATGCATCTGTATATCTCCGCTTGTTTCAGTACGAACACTTTCGATGTGGATAAAATGCGAGAGGCCTCCAAGCTATTCCTCGGTCTGCACGATTTTCGCACTTTCATGGGGAGATCGCCTAATTATCCCGACAAGATCACCAGGAGGAACATACAGAGATTGGACGTCGAGGAAGTTGAGGATAGACTTTATTCAAAATACAGTGTTCCAGAGTTTGCAGCAAACGACGTGCGGGATTATAAGTTCATCAATATTTACATCGAATCAAGCGGATTTCTTTACAAACAGGTAATACATCTATTTCAAAAACTAATACAGGTTAGGTTGGGTTAGGTTAGTGACGCCACTAAACTTAGGTTATGTTTTAAGGGTTGCCAACTTTTTGATCTCACGGTATTTATGTTTAATACGCGTTTTATTAAATTCCCGTCGTAAACTTGGTAAAATTCGCGATAAAATAAGTAATAATGATGATTAGAAATCCATCCTTAAAAAACCTGTCGTGTTGGAGCGTTACGATTTTCCCGGCATTTTTTCCAATTTTTCATTATTCCAATATTGATTATGCTGGCAATATCACCGATACGTTTAATAACACTTCATCATCAGTTTACAGTCGATATTTAGAGAATAAATGATTATAATTTAGATTTTCGGCTATTATAACCAACTTCTGTTAAGTTATCTTTTAAGGGCTGCCAACTATTTCCTAAAAAACCGTGATGTGTTGGAACGTTACGATTTTTCCAATTATCATTATTCCAATATCGATTACGCCCGTTACATCACCGATACGTTCAATAACACTCCATCATCAGTTTAAAGTCGATATTTGGAGAATAAACGATTATAATTTAGATTTTCGGCTATTATAACCAACTTCTGTCAGGTTATGTTTTACGGGCTGCCAATTATTTCCTAAAAAACTGTGATGTGTTCGAGCGTTACGATTTTTCCAATTATCATTATTCCAATATCTATTACGCCTGTTACATCAACGATACGCTCAATAACACTCCATCGTCGGTTTAAAGTCGATATTTTGAGAATAATTTGTATTTTCGGGCGTTTTCGTCGGGGCGTCGCGTGCGTAGGTTGGCAGCGCCGTCTTCGAGCATCCGGCCGTTCATCTTGTGTCAACCTCCTGCGATTTTTTTCTGCGGTGTCTCCGTGCCCCGAACGAACGCCGATCCCGAAGGCAAAACGGTGAGAATACACAAGCCCCCCCAGTCCACACCATCCGTCCGACATCCCGCGGCCCCCGGACCGACGGCCTCCGACCCGCGGACCGGCTCCGCTGCGGGGACACGTTTCCTAACCTCAAAAAATCACAATACGCAAGTGGTCGAATTTGGAGGGAAATAATGGTACCAATCAGTTTATAAGTGCATGCAAGTTGATCGGATAGTTGATGCGCGTTAACTTGGCGCCGTTAGGGCTCGTTCTATTTCGGACGCGGTTTGGTTAAAATCGTCACGATCATAAAATATGCGAGTAATCACAAACTTTGTTCGTATATTTTGTTCGGGGGATTAGACTACGGTTATGGGTTGTGATTTTTCTAGTTTTATAGGCGTCTAACGTACATACATATACGTGCATTGTTTGTGTTTATCGGGACTAGTTTGACGTGTTTAATATTGTTGTCACCAATTAATTCTTAAGGCTGCTTCACAACAGCCCGTGAACGGTAACGAGAACGGGAACGAAAATAAACGAAGCTTCCCGTTGCCGGAAATTGGTTATTAGTTGTGTTATTTAACTTTTGGTTCCCGTTCTCGTTACTATTTCCGGGTTAGTTCAGGTAATCTTAAAGATCGCTCGTAAGTAATGCTATCTCTGCTGTTATCGGTGTCAGGGGAGTGCAAACTTTTTCACATAACTTCCGGGTCAATATACAAAGTTAATTAAATCAATAAAATCTTACAGTTGTCATGTTTATTAAATATCGTTCACAGGCTTCGTAAATGAACTACACAGGTTTGCCCTAGTTTTCCCATGACTGATCAATATGATCCAAAATAGTTGATGTTAGGGAAAACAAATTTTAATATCAACGAGTTAAACGTGTAACTAAGGAAAAACAAATTTTATTATTAACAAGTTAAACGTGTAACCAAGGAAAAACAAATTTTAACATCGACGAGTTAAACGTGTAACCAAGGAATTTTTTTTTTAATATCATTTGATAAAGTTGAGCCCTGCGTATTAAAGTTGCCGAACTTCAAATTGCGGAGAGGCATAAAATTGTGTGGTGCGGTGTGACGGTTTGCGAATTTTCTTAGGGGAGGCCAAGGGAGAGATGTTGCCATAGGTTCTCCCAAAGTCGACCTTGGATCCGGTCGGGAAATAAAATTCACTTTTTATAACCTCAAAATTAAAATGTCATTAGACTTCGAGGAATATTGACATGTAACAAACGCAGTCGTTGCCAACCGAACAGTCGAACCAACTACAAACCTAAATGTTTATTAACACGTTGACTGCCAAAGCCTTGAGTACTGCGTTAAACAACTACGAGTATTATCGTGGCCAGCAGTCAACGTGTTAAAGCAGCAATACGAATACTGAGCATTTGCTCTAATGTTATGTTTTTAAGAATTAAAAAAGCGTTTTTACTTTAATTCTTGACGAGTAAAATTTAGTATTGTGTAAAACGTGCTTAAGATCTGAAGCATTCCGTCATGGTTGTTACTTCCTCCACTACGAATTGCTCAAGTGAAAATATTGCGATCGTGAAATTATTTTTAACTGTAATATCTGTTGCTACGTCCCTGCGACACAATTTTAACAATTTCGAGGAACAAATCGTGTCTGTTTTTGCTTTTTGATTTTTTTGATTATTTACTTGTTTTATTACTGGAAGTCTACAGAGTGTACCCTTAAAGTTTGAAGATAATCCACTAAGGGACTTTCTTGGAAATTAAGAAAATCTAGGCGAATGCATGATTTCGCATTTTCAAAAATGTTTGAGTTGAAATTTCGGAAAAAATTTGAAACAGAAGATTAATGTTTTGAGTAAATTTAAGTAAAAAATGATTTTTTATTGCACGCGTGATTATTTCAAAATTTGGGACTTGGATGTTTGCCTATTTTATTATAGAAATGAAAATGAATCCATTTTGAGTAAATTTTTTCAATTGGTTTTTATTGTCAAAGCAACTTAGAAAATGTCCAGCCTCAAAATTAAAAAGGGTAAATATTTCAAAATTGAGGCCAAGAGCGTTGGTAGATTTTAATAGAATCACGAAACGCAATCTATTTTGATTAAATTGTGAAAGGTTCGAGAATGCTGCAACTGTTTTTGTGGTTTTTTTTTTTTGGGGGAGGGGCTTGTAAAATGTTCGACCTCAGAAATGAACAGGAGTGTGATTATTTCGAAAACTAGGGTAGGAATGTTTGCAATTTTTTTATGGAAAAATGAAATGCATTTTGAGTGAATTTAAAAATTTCAATTGGTTTTATAACTTTTGGCGATTTGGAAAATGTTTGACCTCAGAATTGAAGCGGCGATGTTGAAATGTGATTATTTTAAAACCTAAGGTAGAAATGTTTCTAAAATTTAGTAGATACTTAAAGTGCAATCTATTTTAGAGTTCAAGTATTGTTCCAATTGTTTTTATTTATATATACAAAATCGTTATTGATAAAGTGGTTACAAATTATCATAAATACATAAAAAAATAAATACATGGAGTTTTCATGTCAATTGGCTATCGACCGAAGGTCTTTCTGCCATTTTTTTTTTTTGCGGTTTGTAAAAAGTTCATCAGAATTGAACCGGGAGTTGTTCAAGTGTGATTATTTTAAAATCTAAGGTAGGATCTTAGGTTTCTGATTTTTATACTACTATAGAATAAAATATAATATATTTTAAGTGATTTTAAAGTTTGTTTTAATTGTTTTTTATATTTTTTTGGCGGTTTGGTAAATGCTCGCCTTCGGGTATTTGAAGGAATATCCGGAAAGTAGTCTTTAAAACTATTTATTAGCTCCGAAAGATATTCTTAAATTAAAAGTGATAGTGTTTCTAGATGTAAATCTTCTTCATCATAGTTTCATGGGTTTCAATAAATTTATAATGTTTCAAAAGATTTAAAACTTCTATTGAAAGTCGTTGTTTCCACAGAGTATTTTTTTTTTATTATTATTGCAGCGACTTTTTCCGATACTTTGAAAATATTTAAACCAAAGCCTTGCAAATTGAAATTCAATTAATTGATGTCGCACAAATAAGCTACTTTAATTAACCACTCAAAATCGAGGAATCTATCCCAAAATGAAAAAAAAAAAGTATATTTTTTATATGGTGGGTGTTCATTCGGAAATACCGAAGCTTCGTCTTTTTAACTCGGACGTTTTAAAACGTCTCCTTTTGATAGCCATCGTGAACTACAATACACACTATCGCGCACATATATTGCTGATCCACCGTAAGCTGTTTCTGTCCGAGGATGCTCCTCCCTACAGAACGACGACTTGAGAATGAAGTTATTCATTGTTAACATTTTTAGTTTGTCTGCCGATTGCCAATCTGTAAGTGTTAAGAATAGGCAATCAGTATGTTCTTCCGTGAGTGCTTCGAGTTTATTTATGTTATTTTTAATAGAACGTGTATTTAAATGTATTAATGATATTTCACTAATTTTATTATGTCCTTTTGGTGTAGAGATTATTGAGTGGTTTTTGTTTTCTTTGAATATTTCTGCAGTTTAATATTTGCAGGCCAATTCCCAGCTTCTTTGAATTTTTCTTCGAATTTGGAATCCAATTTTAAATGCGTTTTCATTTTCTCTCTTGATTTTCAACTGTGTAACTTCTAGTAGACCATCTTCGCAAGTTGTATTTCCTTATGTAAGATTCGATTTCCGCTTGACTTGTTTCCGGATCGACTCTTCCTTGTCATCATTGAAATAGCTTTAAATAAACCTTCCGTTTTTCCCGATCCCATAATTACATTACGTGTTGAATGTTTTTTTCTTTTATAGGTAAACTTTTCCCAATTTTCTTTATTAGAGTGATTTTCGTTGTTTGAAATTTCCGACTTATGTTCTTTTAGTTCAATTAATAATAATAATAAACTTTATTTAGCACTGCTGCTATAAAATACAATTGTTATAATATTTTGATAAAAATTATGCATAAAAATATAACATGGTAGTAAAAATATAACATGGTATTAATATAATATATTTTACTTAAACTTTGATTGATTGATTTGTTTATGTTTACTTTTGGCGTTTTTACTAGCTTTTCTTTGTATGAATGTTTATTTGGAGGCACTGCGATTCCAGTGTGTTTTTGTTTGTCTGGTATTTTTGGTTTTATCGTCTCAACCAGGACTAACTGCTCCATCTCTTGATTTTGCAGCAAATTGTTTGTAATTCCTTCTGTAAAAAGTTATGGAATGAATATTTTCACGCTGTTTTGAATAAAACAATTAGCCTTGGATGTCACAATTGTCAAAATACTATAAACATAACCACAAACTTGTTAAGCTCTCCGTGTTCATTAATTTAATTTGTTTATTTTGTGTGGTCGTGGAGAAAGTATAGTAAGAATGGAAATTCGAAACTCGCATCGAATTTCCATTCCAACCAATAGAGAATAATTCTTGGCTTCTCTGTTTTTATGTCTTGTGTATTCTACACGTATATTTTTGTATTTTTCTGTGCAGGTGCGAAGGACGGTCGCCGCCCTAATAGGAGTAGCGCAGGGTCTGATCACCGGCACCGACGTCCAGTGCATGCTGCAGGTGCCGTCGCACGCCTCCTGGGATCCGAAACTGAAAACCGCACCCGCGCATGGTCTGTACCTGTGCGCAGTGAACTACCCGAAGGCGACGATCGAGACGTTCGGGACGACATGGTAGGCACGCGGGTGTTTGTGGGCAACCTGCCCAGCGACACGAGCGAACGTGATTTGGAGCGCTTCTTCAGGGGCTACGGGCGGATGCGCGAAGTGCTGCTCAAAAACGGCTACGGTTTCGTCGAGTTCGACGATTACCGCGACGCCGAGGACGCGGTCTACGAGCTGAACGGCAAAAAGCTGCTGGGCATCAGGATCACGGTGGAGAAGGCGCGCGGCACGCCGAGGGGCCGCGATCAGTATTACGCGAGGGATCGGGACCACGCGGGCGGCGGCGGCGGAGGCGGTGGAGGAGGCGGCGGCGGCGGGAGGGACTTCCACCGGCCGAGGACGGACAGGTACGGCCCGCCGACGCGCACCGCGTACCGCCTGATCGTCGAGAACCTGTCGTCGCGCGTCAGCTGGCAGGACCTGAAGGACTACATGCGGCAGGCCGGGGAGGTCACCTACGCGGACGCGCACAAGAAGCGTAGGAACGAGGGGGTGGTGGAGTTCGCCAGCAGTTCCGACATGCGCAACGCGGTGGACAAACTGGACGACACGGAGATCAACGGACGGAGGATCAAGCTGATCGAGGACAAGCGCCACAGCAGCCGGTCCTCGTCGTACAGCAGCCGCAGCAGGAGCCGGTCGCCGCGGAAATCGAAGAGCACCTCCCGCTCGCGCTCGCCCGCTGTTAAGAAGTCCAAATCACGTTCGGTGTCTCGCAAGAAATCCGCTGAACGCTCTCGCTCGAATTCAAGGGTCAAATCGAGGGAGGACTCCAGGTCCCGCTCCAAGGAGCCGCCGCGCCGCCCCAAGTCCGCCGAGAGGTCCAGGTCGCGTTCCCCCAAGCGCGACTCCATTAAACGCGACTCCATCAAGCGCGACTCGAGATCGCCCAGCAGGAACAGGAGTCCGCTTATAAAGTCCCGTTCGCGTTCCCGCTCGCGATCCAACAACTAGTAATAACCGCGCGCGCGCGCCGGGCCCTATCGTTTTTTCCTTTTTTAAGCAACTTTTTAAGGTAAGATAACAAGACATATTTTTCTACAAATTCCATTACATTTTTATTACAAAAAAAAAATGAGTTTCCTCGACGAAATCATCGCCGAGCGCAATCTGCTGAAGAGAACCGCGACCGTCATCACCAACGCGGACGGGAAACGCTTTTTACAGACGGGATCGCGTCTGCAGGAGTTGCAAAGTTCCTGCGGGTACGTGATCGACAACAAACCGGACGACGTTCCCGCCCCGATCACCGAACGCCTCTATCTCGGATCGCAAGATTGTTGCACCGGGAAAATCTTGCGCTCGCACGGCATCACCCACGTGCTGTCCGTGGGCATCGACTCGCCCTACAAATCGCGGTCGCTATCCCATAAGTTCATCGAGTGTTTGGATCTACCGGAAACCGATATCATAACCATCGTCGGCGATTCGATAAAATTTATCGATGCGGCCGTGGAGGCCGGCGGAATCGTGTTCGTGCACTGCAACGCGGGCGTTTCGAGGTCGGCGTCCGTCGCCGTCGGGTATTTGATGGAGAAGCGGGATTTGGATTACGAGGGGGCGCTGGAGCGCGTGAGGAGGAGCAGGCCGTCCGCCCGGCCCAACGACGGATTCGCGGGACAATTAAAACAATTTAAGCCTTAGTTAAGTTCGTTTGTTTATATGTTAACCTTGTAATTGTAATTTCTACTGGAGTATTCCTGAATTGTAGTTTAACGTTGGTAAATAAAACCATTAAAACGCAGGTTTCTTGTTTAACCCACATTTGTCCGAGAGGAAAGTGAATGATATGTTTCTCTGAATCGGTGATTCCCAAAGTGGGCGGTGCAGCGATTCAGGGGGGCGCTAATGGCCACAGATGCATTTGGGAGGCGATGAATAACTGTAAGGGGGTGGTGATAGTATAAAAGAAAGAGAAGATTTAGTGAAACATAGATGCAGTGCGGTAATCAATTTATTAACAAAAAAAAAGAAACGAATTGCAAATGGTCAATCTTGGTGATTTAAGATTACTGCTGACAAAAATAGGGGGCGCTAAATAATATTTTTTCTGGAAAGGGGCCGGTAGGACAAAAAAGTTTGGGAACCACTGCTCTAAATTAAGTAATTAAGATTTAGATAATTCTTCGCTTCCTCTCAAATGTCTGTGAATAATCACGACGTACGTATTGAAATTAAAAAAAAAAGATAGATGGCACTGACGATATTCTAGATATGATTTTAAGATTTTAACTTTAAAATAGCAGTCCTACATACAGAACTAGGCATATCTGGGTTAATATTGGATTTTGCTGTCCATAAATGATGTCAATCGTTTTTCGTTAATCACCCCCACGACGAAGGCCATCCATGGAAGCTGCTTTATCCGTCAGAACTGTTGACCTTGTTACAAAAAATGAATAAATATAGTGTATGTAGGGTTGCCATCCGTCGTGATAAATCGGAACCGTCACCGTTATGGTCGTTCTTATTCCGACGACCCAATTTTATCTCGATTTTGCAAAATACTATTACGAGCTTGGCTCAAGTAGTGAACAGTACAATCGCGCAGAGGTGATAGTGACTCATCGCTCCATGTTGCCTGAATTAAGTTTCTAGTAAACGTATGTCCGTAAAATAATTCGATTCAGTTTAGGCGGGAAATTTTAAAATTCTCGAGCGGGCAAATATTTCCCCGACGAAACTTTGCGAGTGCATTTTTCGGCAATCGGTAAAGACAACTGGAAATTGATCATTAAATTTAACCTTGGATACAATCAATTCTGCTCTTAACTAAATCGAAATCGGAGACGGTCAAAACGTGAATTTTGAGGTTAGAATAGATAGAATGAGAAAAGACATACGTTGCACTTTGCCCTTGAATTTAGATATCGGCATACGTTTCGTATTTCATTTCGTTTTTCTTAAGCATGCGAACGGGTATAGATCAGTGACGGTTCGCGGGTTTTTTTCTGGTACGGCCGAGGAACAAGAGGTGGTAATACAGATAGGTAGGGTCAGTTGCAGAGACGGCTGGCTGGGTGACCGCACCTCTTGTTCCTCGGCCGTACCAGAAAAAATCCCGCGAACCGTCACTGGTATAGATATTTATCCAGACGCGATTAGATCGAAAAAGCATGAGTCACTGTCACCTCTGCGCGATTGTACTATAAAGTGTTGCGTAGCGTATGGTAGGCGAATCAGTATCGGGATCTTCAAGGCTGTTCGACAAGATTAATTAAGGTATGTCATCCTACAGGGCACCAGAGGGTTAAGGTCTGTGAAATGAGACTTTCTCCACCAGGGCGCATTCTTGAATTAACGGTATGTTAATGCGTTTTTCACACAACACATACCTTTAGAAATGAAACCTGCATGTAAAATTTTTAAAACACGATTTTTGGCGGCGCCTGGTGTCGAGGTGGCAAATTAATACGATTTCCGCCAAAGTTAAAAATTTTTTGCTTGCAGATTAACGAACAGGTTGAATATTCATATATTCAGGCTACATTTCGTTTTCTTGTATTTATCTAATGCAAGTATCAACAAGTAAAGTTGTTTCTAATTTGTTTATAAAGTTAAAAAATGTTATACTCGACTACAGCATATATTGCAATTTAATAACAATAAAAATATAATCAATTATGTTTTTTAAGCAAATTATTAGATAGTAAAACATAAATGAAGAAGTTATTACTTTTGGTGTTTTTCTCTGTAAAAAAATGGGGTTGGTATTCCGCGGTAATACAGTTGCGAAACTGCTTAAGGTATGTGTTTGCTGCTTATATCTATCGGTGGAATAAATTTGGGTCAAAATTGATAGGTTCGATAATAATCTTTGAAAATCACCACTATCGAATGAAAACGATCACATGAACGAATTCAGTTGTCCCATTGAATAACAACAATTTTTTTACCGAAAGTTACCTTTGTTCACTGTGTAAATTGGGTTGCGTTTTGACAACTTATTTTAAGCATAAATTTCCCGGCATTTTACACTCGATCGAATAATCTTACAGCTTACCTTTATTGCCTGATTACATGATGGTATTGTAAAGCTGAATTTTCATTAAATCGTATATTATTGACATAATATATAATTATTAGTTAGGCAACAGAATGAACACTGTATTTCCGTGACTCCAAGCGATACCTACATAACTTTCACGCGTTTCCATCAAACTTGCTGATCTTTTCGTAATACACTCCGTGACGGCATGTCAGATATTCTGGGAATGATTTGACGTGGATGTTTCTGATTGAAAATGAGAATTTGTTGATACCGACTAAATTAGCCTAATTGGAATTTATAGGTGCGTATTTTATTAATTGTTACACACCCAAACCGCCGTCCCTTGTCCGGAATTGGCCCCGTTTCGGGCATCGTAATTATATGTATTTTCTAATTAGAATTCAGTGATATAAGTAAACTTTAAATAATGCAATGTATACGTTCTTATTTTAACTGCTTTAAGCTCGGAAATTTGTAGTATTCAGATGTATGCTGGCATAGATTTAATAGTTTGATACTTACACTTACTAATCCTATGGTTTCCTCATGGTTTATATGCATTCTAGAGGTTGTTAGTAGTATCGTGCGAGCTTAATTGGTTAAATAAAAATAATATATATAAATAAATTAAGTGGTTAAAGCTGCAACGTATAGAATTCTGCCAAAATTGCCTTTTTTTTATATAAATAATGATACCCCATCCCGATCGCGATTGTAGCCCACCGTTTCCCACCTTTGTAAACGCAATTTCTGAATTTTGTTTCAGTGTTAAGTAAACAAAAGAGGGGTGCCGAAATGGACGAAGATCTTTTAACCTCGGGCGCCAAAAAGAAGGGAGTCGTGTCCCAAGCTTGGACTAGATTATCACAAGTAAGTTGTTTTTAGCGCGTAATCGTGCCAAAGCGTTTAACTATCTCCGAGCTATGTAACTCAAATTTGTACATATACATAATGTATATAAATATATTCATGAAGACCGACAAAAATATTGCCTAAATCAGTGACGGTTTGCGGGGTTTTTTCTGGTACGGCCGAGGTACAGATAGGTAGATAGGTCAGTTGCAGAGACGGCTGGCTGTGTGACCGCACCATCTGTATTACCACCGTACCAGAAAAAACCCCGCGAACCGTCACTGGCCTAAATATATAAATATTCAACCTGTTATGGTTGATATATTCAGGCTATTTTTCACATTCTTTAAATTCTTCAATGTATCTGCAAGAAGTTTGGGTTTCCAATTTCAAACAAATCCGAATCACGCTGAGTAAAACAGTGCTCGGGCATGTGTGTGTGTGTATGCGCAAATCCCTTTAGAATGTGTCGGTGGATTTCACAAAGGTGGTAATAAATATAACCGCCCAAGACTGATATAACATTTTCGGCTGTGTAAACGATCCTTCAAATGGTAAATGGAATACCCAATTCGAGGTTAGGTTCTGCGATTATATGACACATATTTTGATTCAGAATGTTTATTAACAAATTCTTTCTACTTTTACCTTGAATCCTCTTCTCGAGGCTCCATTTTTAATTTAAACAATAACAATGTATTCGGTGTTTGCACAGCTGAAAATATAATACTGGCTTACGAAAAACCCAGTTTGTAAAATCCACCGGGTGTGCGTGTGCGATATAATTTTGTATAAATTAATCATTGGCTCGGTGTAGAAACTGTAATTATACAACTTTTGTTTACGGTTATGCATCAAAACAAATAATTACACGCAATGATGAGTGTGTGTGCACGGGAGTGGATCGTGCTAACGTTATCCGTACGTACGAATATTGTTTGAACTGACGAATCGGGCTTTCGTCATGCTTATTTGGATTAATAGGTTAGTTAATAAAACACACTTTATTTATATAAGTGGTTGCTATGGTTTCGACACAATTGAGTTTGTCATTCTAAAACAAAACAAAAAATGTTATAAACAAATTGGGGTTAACCTTATTTCAAAAATGTTGTATTTGCATATTTTGCGATATCATCAACTTATAATTAATTAATTAAGTTACTTGTGTCTTTTTGATTTGTAAAAATGTATCACAAAATGAGAGCCGCCGGCTGCTAATTTTTGAGTAGGTTAAACAGCAAAAATTGTTTATTTTGAATGCGTGTGTTCGAGTGACAAAAATTGAACGCGACTCGCCCGATTTTGAATGTGTACATTTTGCCGTTCGATGATGATCGTGTGTTGTCCCCCCCGTAGATATATCAGAGCCAGCTGGACGCGTGGACGCCCTACTCGAGGTCGCGGTGGGTGAGCGCCGCCCTGCTGCTGCTCGCCTTCGCGCTGCGGATCATCACCAAGCAGGTTAGCGTGACAGGGCCCCACCAGTACTCAAACAGGCCTCTCTCTCTTTTTTCCAGTGGTACCAGGGGGTGGTGGACAGAACGGTGCCTTACCGCGCTATCCGGTGGATCTGTGCAGTCCTCCTGTTCGCCGGGTTCATGGCCAGAGTGCTATACGCACAGGTATCCGTAATATCCATTCAATTTGTACGAAACCGACAGACAAAAAAAAAAGTATACGTGTGTGTGTTTCACCCGTCAGAGGTGGTTGTTGTCGCGACCGACCGACCGACCGCCTCCTCTGGCGTTCTTCCACCACTCTGGGGTAACTGATTTTTTAGTGATTGTTGCACGAAACGTTCATATTCAATAGGTACGAGCATCCGTGTGCAAAAAATTAATATGTGGAATATTTAATTTAACGG
Organism: Ocypus olens; assembly: GCA_910593695.2. Taxonomy (NCBI): domain Eukaryota; kingdom Metazoa; phylum Arthropoda; class Insecta; order Coleoptera; family Staphylinidae; genus Ocypus; species Ocypus olens. The sequence goes on from OU343053.1 coordinate 59,420,887, forward strand.
CATGCGGTAGCACCGTCGATCCTGCTAAAAAATTTAAATTTAAACCAAAAACTAACAACCAAAAAAACTCAGAATTTGGAGGCGAATTAAATTATGTAAAAATATACAGGGTGTTCCATTTGAAATAGAACTTAACCTCTTCAGGGACAAATTAATTTTGAAGTTTCAAATCCTTTAAGAAACAATTGATATTTCGCCAGTAGGTATCTGCATGGAAATGTGCAACTGTAGCAGCTTTCAGAGCTTGACATGAGATGGCAGTATTGAGCTAAATTAAATTTGTTTGAAATGTGTTCATCATTTTTTAAAACATACACGAATATGTTTCTGTCCCTGAAGAGGTTAAACCGGAAAGAAATTTTTTATTAAAAGTCTACGTTATTCTCTAAAAACACTATATTAAATTTCATAAAGATATCTGTAAAAAATGCAAATGATATTTAGGGTCTACCAGAATTCAGTTACACCCGGTATATTTTTTTGTAAATACGCCGCAACACCGAAATATATTTTTTAAATTAATTTTCTTCAATTCAATTATAAATTCTGCTTTTGCATTTGCTGCATTCAATTAATACCGTGTGTTCGATAAAAAAATATCGTCCAGTTGAAAAAGTAATGATCATTTCTTTGCACTGTTGTTGCCGCTTGCACAATATACTGTGTGTTCGATAAAAAACGCCCAACGCCATAACTCTGTTATTTATTGACCGATTTGAATGAACTAAAAAAGAAAGCCAATGGCCGTTTAAATACTATAAAATGACGGTAATTATATTTTTTTTCAAAATCAACTTCATTGCCAAATGATGGTCAACTTTTAATTTTTAAATGGCTGCATATACTTTTCTAATTTTATATCAGACATTGTTTTTCTGAATCCAATCATGCCCGTTATGTTGGTTTCAAGTTAATATTTACGCCAGAAAAAGATAATAATAAATCTTGTTCGCATGACTTTTTTGGTAATAAATTAAGTGTGCCTTGAAAAAAATTCGAATCAACAAATGTCGTTTATTGCATAAGTAATGTCAACCATTTGTTATTGGTGTGTGTTTCAGACGTAATCGTGAACAATAGCGAATTAACAGACGTGTTACAAATGTATTTTCTATGTAATAGAAATCGAAGAGCTGCGGCACGAATTTATCATTTACGGTTTCCAGAGCGGCGAATACCTTAGAAGGTAAGAAGGAAATTTGAGACGATATGGAGCCTTTAAAAAGTCGAAGACAGTGGATCGACAATTTCGTGGACTTGCAGAGTTCGACGTTCTACAATAATCACAGAACATCTAAATCGCAAGTGAATGAATACTTGCACTACTTATTTATTCTATTCTACATTGAGTTGTTACTTATTATTCATGTTCGACATAACCTTACAACAAATGACATTTGTCACTTTTTTTTTTTCAAGGCACGCTAATTATAATTTGAAAAATATAATTTTAAATGGAAGATTTATTTTAATTTTTTTCGACCAAAATATTGAACGAAAAACAACACATTGGGCATTATTGGATTCAGAAAAATAATGTCGAATGTAAAGAAATTAAAACATTATATGCTGCCATTTAAAAATTTTAAGTTGGCCATCATTTGACAATGAAGTTATTATTGAAAAAAATCAATATTGATGTCATTTGTTGGTATTTAAACCACCATTGACTTTGGTTTTTAGTTCATTCAAATCGGTCAATAAATGACAGAGTTATTTTATCGAATACACGGTATATGATATATTAACACAAACGGTGGTGGCAGATGACCTCGTAGTCGACGCCGAAAACAAACAAGCAAAAAAAAAAAACAATTGTAAATGATCATGCAGTAACGGTCGCAAACATTCATTCACCGACATGAACAGCTTCAAATTTATATCGCGAGGTGTTACAGCCTAAAATTTTGTGTAAAATTGTGTTCGCATATTGAATTATTCCTTTAAACCAGCTCATTTCACGGAATCGATACACGACAATAATTACTCATGAATAATTAATCACATTACCCAATCATTTTTCAGTAGACATTAAAAAATTACGAAGGGGAAACTTATGACCGTTACTACACGGTAATTCATAATTAAACTGAATTTAATAAAAATATATGAATCACAAATATAATTATTTTGGAGAATTTTCAAAATTAATTAGAACTTCCGTCAAGAAAAAGTAGAAAAAAAAAACCAAAACAATTAAAAGTCGAATGTAATTTAATTTAAAAAAAAAATATTTATGGTGAAATAATAATTAATCTGGTAATATCACACCCGACGGATGTAAACAATATCCATTTTTCAAACATCGATTTCTAGTGTTGGATTTTGCCCCGAAACTAAAAACATATCTGCAGCGTCAATGATGAGCGTTATTCGGATATAAAAACAAGTAAATTCATCAGAACGCTTATTGGTGCTACCCGGCTGTCGCAGAAGTTATGTTAAAACGCTTATTGATGTGACCCGTCCTGAAAGGGTTAAAAATATTGACTTGTTACTGGACGTCGATTGTCCTTAAAAAACCGTAAAACAATCGAATTGAAAGTCAAAATGAATAATTTCATTTCGGTTTAAAAAATAATTAGATACTAATTACGACGTCGAACCATGTTTTTATTTTTAAATCGATGAATTTTTGCATTGTTTTGTTCCTTTAGGGGTGGTACATAGTGACGTACGCCCTGGGAATATACCACCTGAACCTGTTCATCGCCTTCTTGACGCCGAAAATAGACCCGGCGATGGATTTCGATGGTAATTGTATTTTCTCCTTATATATATATATATATCGTTTTTTTATTCGTCAGAGAAAGAGATGACGTCACGGCACACATATTAATCCATTTCAATGGTTACCCTCTGAATTGTAGTCATTGATTCATTTCGTTTCTTTGTAATTAACCCTTTCGATCCCGATTGGTTTTTTTTACTTTCTCCGTTACGAAGTACGAGAAAGTGATTTTTTTTTTCAAAATTTTTTTTTACGGAAATATCCCTTTTGGGATCCCTAGATGCCATTTCAACAATTTCTGGAAAAAAAAAAATTGTGTCTGTGCGCGCTGTATCTCAAAAACTAATGGACCAATTGATATGAAACTTTGAACATAAGTTTTATTTGATAATCCGAAGAACTGAAAAGCTTTTGGTAATTATTCATACATCGGAAGTGGGTGTTTACTTTAACTGTTTTTGCCAATATTTTCTTAAATATGAAAAATATCTCAAAAACATTTAAACAAACATTGAAGACAACAAAGAAATGAACATCTTTTGCTTGAAAACTTTTTTCATAAAATCATTTTTATTCGAGAAAAAAATTTATTATTTTTTTTTAATTTTTGGTTTATAATTATAAAACGATAATAGTTACAGCAAATTTATGTTAATAATAATTGTAGAGAATGCTAAAATGAACAACTTATAAAGAATAAGTTTTTTTCGAAATCCCTTTAGTTTTTGAGTAAATTCAGTTTTTGAATTTGAAGTATAATTTTTCCATCTTTCATAATTTTGACGTTTTAAACGTCAGTTTCATCCGCTCGATGTACATTTAAAATATCATTTCAATTGAAAGTGTAAATATAAATGATACCATCAAGTCAGAGAAAGTAACATGATGGCCACCCTCGGTTCCACTTTTATTTCAACTACAAAATCATGTTCTTTATTATTTCTAAACTTTACACCTCTTCAAAAAATAGTTGAAATAATTTCTTCAACCAGAGTTTTGTAGTTTAAAATAATGTAGATTTGAAGGGTGGTGTCTATGATACAACTACGGATTAAATAGGGACAAGTAGGTAAAGATCAGTAAAGCCATGGGACACACGTGTCCGGACAGACTCGAAAGGGTTAACGTAAAAATAAGGTTAATATAGAATTTAATTTTTCGTAGCGGAAGAGAACGGTCCGGAACTGCCGACGAGGGCCAACGAGGAGTTCCGGCCGTTCATCCGGCGGCTGCCCGAGTTCAAGTTCTGGTATTCCGTCACGAAGAGCACGCTGATAGCCATCGTCTGCACCATGTTCGAGTGCTTCAACGTGCCCGTGTTCTGGCCGATCCTCGTCATGTACTTCTTCACGCTGCTGTGCATCACGATGAAGCGCCAGATCAAGCACATGATCCGGTACAGATACCTGCCGTTCACGCACGGCAAGCCCAAGTACCAGGGCCACGAGGACACGGGAAAGGTGGTCAACTCCAATTAATTAATTAGTTTTTCTTTTTCCATTCATCGTCGTAATTGGAGCCGCAGCGGTTTCGTTCACCCACCAAAAATAATGTTTAGTCGAGTCAGTGACGGAGGAGGAGGGGCGGGGCAGAGTGTCGGGATAGAGGCGGGTTGTTTTGTTTTTAGTGCGGCCGAGTGTAACGGAGAGGAAGGGGGGGCCGAGTGTGGTGGTGCATTTACACGTATTATTATTTTAACGGACTTACTGTGTACCTAGTAATGATTTTGTTTTCCTTCTGTATAAGTTGCTACCTACTACTTTCTTTTGTAATATAAAACAATCAAGGAAATTGTGTAAATAAAGTGAATCGCCGTTTATTTTCAGGTCTTTTATTTATTTTTTTTGCCCTTTTTCAGCGAAAAGCAAATTGGAGCGCCTCGGCGAATGCAATAAACCATGTTGAAAACTAGGCTATAATAAGAACATGAAAGGAGAATGGAAAATGTGGATCAGCTATATATACCCGACGCCCCAAAGGATAACATAGGGTTCAGTAGAAGAAATGTTTGATAAAAAAATTATTATTGAAGCCATTACTATATCACAAAGTAATAGCTTCAACAATCAATCAATTAATTTTATTTTATGATCAAACATTTCTTCTACTGAATTACTAGGGAGATTGTAATAATGTCCAAATAGGATGAAACTAGTTGCAATGAAGTGGAAAATTTATGATACCAGCTGTTTAATTCAACCTTAGCAGTAACCTGAAACGTCGATATTCCGTTGAATGCTTTTACATGAAATTTGCTCAACTCCTTGTTGAGAAAACAAAACAGGATGCATTTATATGAAGAAATTAGTTCTTTGTTTATTACTCTATATATATATATATATATCCTCACGATACACTTGAAAAAGCCAGAAATAAAAAGAAAGACCGGCCTCGCTTAAACCTAAAAAAAAGGGACTCGCACGTCGAGCGGCTATACAAATTACTCGTTACAAAATGTGTGTGTGTGAAAATGATAAATCGATCAGTGTATGGCGATCAGTCCGGACTCGAGCAGTTTCTGTATCTTGGCGGCGATGTCGGGATTCTTGAGGTGGTCCTGCAGCGCGCGCGGGTCGTTCTGCATCTGCTCGAGGATGATCCGCATCGCGGGATCCCGGAGGATGGCCTGCACCTCCGGATCGCCCATCGCGCGCTGCCGCACCTTCTCCGGATCGCTGCCGACGCCGGCGTTCTCCAGCGTGCACGAGCGGTAGCCCTGCAGCGCCTCCGCGTTGTTCGGGTCGAGCTCCAGGGCTTTCTGGAAGGCCGCGATCGCTTTCGACGACTGTTGCATACCCTGAATGTCCATCGCGAAAAAACCATTACAATTTATACAGGGTGTAGTGGAACAAAACGGAACATGGGATTCTCAATGTTAATTCCTTTATACTTATCTGATCATTTTATAGGAAACATGCAAATAAATGTTTTGTAGAGTAAAAATTCCTGCATGCAGTCATGCTATTATTTATTTTTTAGCGTTCATAAAAATACTAAAAAATGATAATTTTCACGAAAGTACTGGTTGCCATGAAATTAAACAAAAACGGTGCATTGTTGATTTGTTGGCTTCTGTCAAATTTATTGAATATTTCAAGTTTTTTCATTCAAAATGTATTCTATTCAAGAAAAAGTGCAAATTGTGAAGTGGTGCTATGCTGGTGGCAGTTTTCGTGAACTGGGGGATATGTTTGCCGTCAACTATCCCGACCCTCCAATGCAGCAATCCAAAGGTTAACTCATAAATTTGAAACGGCTGGCTCAATATTACGGAATTCTAAGAGGACATCATCAAATACAGAGCAATAAATAAGAAGTTTATGGTCTTACGTTCTGTAAGAACCAAACATAATTGCTGACAAGTGTTCAATTCACTGTACGACTGCCTAGAGGTATTTAAAGAAGCATCATTTTCACTCGTACAAACACCAATGCCACCAAGAAATATTACGTGATGACCCGCACTTCACGAAAACTGCTTCACAATTTGAACTTTTTCTTGAATAGAATACATTTTTAATGAAAACACTTGTAAACAGTTATGAAGTGTTCAATACATTTGACAGAAGCCAACAAATCAACAGCGCATCGTTTTTGTTTAATTTCAAGGCAACCGTTACTTTCGTGAAAATGATCATTTTTATTTTATCATTTTTTAGGATTTTTATGAACGCTAAAAAATAAATAATAGCATGACTGCATGCAGGAATTTTTACTCAATAAAACATTAATTTACATGTTTCCTCTAAAATGATTAGGGAAGATAATATTCTAGTATAAAGAAATTAACATTAAAAATCCTATGTTCCGTTTGGTTCCACTATACCCTGTATAGCAAAAAGTGCTAAATAAAGTAAAATAAATACAATTGTCGAGAAACAACTGGAGGTATTAAAAGTAGAAAACAGATGGCAGCACATTTTTTTTTATCTTCATGCCTAGGTCACCCCTTCAGCGCCATCTATGAATATTTTTTCATATTTTTTGCATAAATGAGCAAGTTTGTGACGGTGGAATGATGTTTCATAGAAAAAGGTAACGTCAACGAAAAAGTAACTTTTCTTCGTGACTTTATTTGTTGGTCTTTGGTTTTTTTTAAGTGTCGCCAACTGTTTTCAATTTTTCAAATCTCTTCGCGAAAGTCAAATGATAAATAATTGCGTGCGGCATTTACCTGTAGAATGTGTCCCTTACGGATCCAGCCCTTGATGAATTTCGGATCGAGACGGACGCACTCGTCGCAATCTTTAAGGCCCAGATCGAAGGCGGCCAGTTTCGTGTAGCACGCCGCCCTGTTGCTGTAGAGTTTCGCGTCGTCTGGATTGCGCCTGATGGCCTCGGTGTAGTGTTTGACGGCCGTCGCGTAATCGCCTTTTTTGAACATCTCGTTTCCTATCGAAGAAAACCATTTTTAACAAACGATTAACTTACTGCCAATCACAAATTTATTCGTTTTTTAAGACTCTAGTTTTGATTTTGTGTGTACATACACGTACACGTTTTAAATTTAAGGTAGTTTTAGATTATATTTAAGTTTATACAATGTAATAAATTGGAGATGTTCAGTTTTTTAAAATAAATAAATAAATAATGGCAAGCTGAGTTGCCGAAACTGCAGTCAAACGAATAAATCGAAGTGTTATACAAATAGAGTAAAAAATGGTGATGTGGCCATCATGTTACTTTCTCCGACTTGATGGTAGTCATTTATATTTACGTTATCATGGTTTATTTTCAATTGAAATCATATTTTAAACATACATAGAGTGGATGACACTGACGTTTAAAACGTCAAAATTATGAAAGATGGAAAAATTATACTTCAAATTCAAAAATTCGGTTTACTCAAAAACTAATGAGATTTCGAAAAAAACTTATTCTCTATAATTGTTATTAAAATAAATTTGCTGTAATTATTATCGTTTTATAATTATAAACCAAAAATTAAAAAAATTATAATAATTTTTTTTCTTGAATAGCAATGATTTTATGAAAAATATTTTTAAGTAAAAAATGTTTATTTCTTTATTGTGTTCAAAATTTATGATGTTTTTCATATTTAAGAAAATATTGGCAAAAAACAAAAAACAGTTAAAGTAAACACACACTTCCAGTGTACGAAAATTTACCAAAAGCTTTTCAATTCTTCGGATTATCAAATAAGACGGATGTTCAAAGTTTCATATCAATTGCTCTATTAGTTTTTGAGATACAGCGCGCACAGACACAAAATTTTTTTTTCCAGAAATTGTTGAAATGGCATCTAGGGACCCCAAAACCGATATTTCCGTAAAAAAAATTTTTGAAAAAAAAATCACGATCACAATACTTTCTCGTACTTCGTAACGGAGAAAGTAAAAAGTGTTTAATTCTATCTAAAAGCATGTATAAAGAAGTAGAAGCTTCCTACAGTTATTTATTATCAAAACGTTACCTAATTCCTTCTCCTGCTCGGACTTGGTGGGATCTATGTACGCCTTCCGCTCCTCCTCCCTGATCTTCTTCTCGATCTCGGAAAGCAGCGTCTTGATTTCCGGAGTCCTGTGCTCGGACATGGATTTCTCGTAATTGACCTTCGCCTGCTGCCACTGGTGCATCTTCTTAAACGCGTTCCCGATCCTCATGAAGGCCTTCGCGATCAGCTTAAAATCGGCGCGGTTCTCCCTCCCGATTTCTATGCCCTTCTCGCACTCGGCGATCGTCTTTTCGAACTCCTTCTTCTCGAAGTACACCGCCGCCAGATTGTTGTAGAAGGTGATGTCGGTGGGATCGTGCTCGATGGCCCGATCGTAGAAACCGATCGCGCCGTCGAAGTCCTTCTTCTTGTAGGCCTCGTTGCCCCGCTCCTTCGCCTCCTTCGCCAGCCGTTTGTTCTCGGGCAGGTCGGACTCAGGTTCCTTCGGGGGGTCGGGCTTCTTCGGCGGGGGCGTGTAAGGCGGTTCGGTTTCCATCGGTTCGGAGTCGAAGTTGAGCAGCACGCTGAGGGTCGTGAGCACGCGCGGGTCCTCCAATTTGCCCCCCATCAGCTGCGGATTGTTCTGCAGCTGCTGCAACAGTTGCAGGTAGTCGGGGTCGTCCAGTAAAGCCTTGGTGCGGGGGTCCGCGCGTAACTTGTTCATGACGTCGGGTCCGCTGAAGGGGTTGTGGAAGGCGCGCCCGCCCTTCTGCACCCGCACCTCGGCCAGTCCGTCCTTCAACGTGTGGTTATTGGGGTCGATCCGGAGGCCCTCCTCGTAAGTCGATATCGCCTCGTCCGTTCTGTTCAGGTAGGCGAGGGCGAGGCCCTTGCGCGAGTAACCCTTCGCCCAGTCGGGCTTCATGCGGATGGTGCTCTCGGCGTCTTTGAGCGCCTCGTCGTATTTCTGGAGTTTCGCGTAGGCCGCCGACCGGTTCGAGTAGAGCACGTGGTTGTTGGAGTCGTGGCTTATGGCTTCCGTGTAGAGCTTCACCGCCAGGGCGAAGTTGTTTTCCGCCAGGGCCTTGTTGCCCTGCTCTTTTAGCTCTGTCGCCTGGCGATGGGGAAAAATGGGGAGATTATAAAAAAATTAAAGAAAGATAATGAAACATATGCATAAAAATAAATAAATTCTTTTGCCACGAATTTATTAGTATACAGGGTGTCCTAAATAGAGTAGGATTGCATGGGTATCTTTCTTATTCTTAAAGCTAGAGATCTGGTTAAATGGGCAATGTTGTGCAGATTTCTATGCTGATTCAGATTATGTTGAGAAATTTTCAAAATTCCGAGCAGTTTAGAAAATATTTAAAAAAAACTGAAAATCGCGATTTTCAAAAAAAATCAAATATCTCAATAATTATTAAAGATGCGAAAAAAAGTTTTAAATAAAAGTTACTTGGTTTAATTAGGCAAACATAGAAATCAAGTCAAAATAAAATTCAAGATGGCGGTTTCCGAGATATTAATACCAACTTTCTTATTTCAAATGGCCGCCATATTTGATTTTTACACGCATAAATAGACTTTTTTTTTCTCTTTTCAACGATGTACAACAACCCATGTCAAAATAAAAAATAATGGAAATATTAATTGTTGTAAGTTTAAAACAAGTAGCCATAAATAAAAATAAAACAAAATTTGTTATAACGACTAACTGTCATCTTACATTAGTTTATCAGTTGTATTAATCATACATACATGTGTATTGTCTTAAGTTGTTGTAATATCGATAAATATTAATTACTTGAAATGTCGAATTATTCAATATCTGAACAATACGATATGTTTTGTAATTACATCAAGTGTTACAAAAACCCCCATCTTGCAGCACAAACATACCAAGCAAACTTTCCTGAAAGAAGGCAAAATTAATAATTATAATCTGATAATAATTGAGGAGTTGAAATGCAAAACTCTACAAAGCCACTTTTATAATTTGTTTAGAAACCGCGAAAAACGTTTGGGAAGTCTATTTGTTGCTTAAAAAAAATGAATGTTTAGCCGCATTTTTAAATATGATTTGTTGCGTTTTGAAAGATAATTCACACATATTCGGATTTATCTATGTTTGGACAGTAAGAATCGATACCAAGCTCATTTTGGCCCAAAATTGGTTTAGTTGAGTTTTGCAGTTCAACTCCTCAATTATTATTGTATTGAGACTGGAGGGGGGAATTTTGAACATTTGTTATAGCTTTCAATCATCGTTTTGTTAATTTTGCGTTTTTTTTTTAATTGGATAATATTGCCAATCTACCATTCACCTTTATTAGCGTAAGAATTGAAGAATACTCATTTCACACCTTCTTTGCAATTTCCCCTAAACATAATCACATACAAACAGTACATTTTTGCGATTGAAAAAAAAACACACAGTTTTTGCATTACTCACTCGTAGATAAGATTGTTCAGAATTGAATACCCATTTTATCATCCAACGCTTCCAATTCATTGTTTAGTCATTAATTTTCTAAATGTGATATTCACATTACCCTGTCGTAGAAGCATTACAAAAGTAAATTCTTGTAAATATAATTGATATTACGGTTATTCCAAATTTATAATGGAAGGATTATCTTTTTGCCGCTTTCTTAGCAAAAAAATACAGGGATAATAATTCAAGTAATATTGTGTTGGCTGCCTGGAATTCTCCAACTTATTTTGACATCTTGTGGTTCTTGAAGGTTACTTGTTTTAATAATAATTTATGTATCAAGTTCTGAAAGTGATATTTTATGGGACAAGTTGGAAGTTTTCAGGACGAGCCGTTGCGAGTCCCGTAAAATCACTTTTGGAACGTGTTGCATACAATATTTTTTCCGCAGCCGTTTTGTATGTTAAAAAAGTAAAAACACACACGTTAGTTATATGGCAAACGCTGTCATAATTAAATACAAAGTTGATGTGATTGTCAAGGCCGCCTACATAGATACCCAATATCGTCCCGAAAGTAAAGGTGAAAAAAATCGTCCCATAATAATTTGCTACTTTCGATTTAATAAATCATACCAAAAGTTTTATTTTCGGACGGCTGTGGAATTTTTTTTTTTTGCATTTATATCTGCCAATTTTGTCTATTTTTAAGACAAGTAACCTCAAAAAACCACAAGATGTCAAAATAAGTTGAAGAATTCCAGACAGCCAACATAATATTACTTTAATTATTATCCCTATTTTCAGAAAATGTGCCGCCAACTATTTTCGACTTTTTGATCACACTGTATATTTTTAATACATCTAACGTAAACAATAGTTTTATAGATGGAAGCAAAGTAAGCAATTCAATGGAGAATATTTTTATTAATAATAGCAAACAAAACTTAAATTATTAAATCACCTACTTTATATACAGACGACTGCACGTATAACAAAAAGTCTAATCAATTCACAAATAAAATCAATAAATTACGAATTTCTGGCAATTAACATAATTTCAATAGCGAAAACTGAATCAGCACGCCGTTTCGTGCGAGCATATACCCCGCCGCATGATTACAGGTGTAAGAATGAGGTTATACCGCCCGCATTCTAGAAATTCTCGGACGTTAAGCACCCGAACGTTAATCGATGGTTATTTTCAAAATGAGAGGATTTGTTAAAAACGTGCGAAAACGAGGAAAACACATAAACAAAAGAATGGTGGAAAACACGAGACTCTTGCGGCATCGATTATTCGTTATTCGGGAAAACGTGTGCGAACTCACCTTTTCCATGTTTGTCGGGGTCGCTGCGTGTGAGGCACCGTTCGGACACTTTTGCGCTGGAAAACTTCTGGATTTTCTCGCGGCGACAGTGGAGAAAATTTCGAGAAACTTCTATATCCCCTCTTCGAGCCGGCACACGCGAAATGTCAATCGGAGATGTTGCCAACCCAAAAAAGATAATAATAATATATTTTTTTAGATATAAATCAAACAACATTTTTTTAGATGTGAATCACAAAATTTTCTTTAAATTAAATAATTTCGTAATCGAAGAATGTTATATGATCCATGTATGTGCAATGGATAATATTTTCTGAACATGTCATTTTTAGTGTAAATTTAGTTGCATAAGGGATTAAAATGTAATGTTTACAAGTTTTCAAATCATCAGCAATAAAATTATCAAATGAAAGCAAATGCGAACGAACGGAATTCTGTGTAACCGTATTTATTTTAATTTACCTAACTTTATTCGTAATGCGTTAAGCTGTGTCACTGTCACCTTTGTATACTTGGTTGCGTACAATGTCAATTAAATGCCATGCGTTGATGTGATTATTTTACTATTGAACAATTAATAATAATTTGTTCAGTGTTAAAATAAAAGCCCTTTATAAACATGGATTATTAGTCGCTTTCCATTTTCTATCACTGCTCAATATTTTTTTTTTTTGGCCTGGGATGCATGTCCATGTGGCCAGCTCTAGTTAACACTGCTCAATATTTGTCCATATGAATAATACTTTTGGTTCCCGTTCTCGTTACCATTCCTGACAGTGACGGTTCGCGGGGTTTTTTCAAGTACGGCCGAGGAATAATAGGTGGTAATACAGATAGGTGCGGTCTCTGCAACTGACCCTACCTATCTGTATTGCCACCTCTTGTTCCTCGGCCGTACCAGAAAAAAACCCGCGAACCGTCACTGATTCCTGGGTTGTTGTGAAGCTGCATTTACATGTTGCGCTAACAAAAATAGCTTTATAGTACAATCGCGCAGAGGTGACAGTGACTCATGCTTTTTCGATCTAATCATCGCGTCTGGATAAATATCTATACTCGTTCGGATGCTTAAGAAAAACGAAATGAAATACGAAACGTATGTCGATATGTAAATTCAAGGGCTAAATGCAACGTATGTCTTTTCTCATTCTATCTATCTAACCTCAAAATTCACGTTTTGACCGTCTCCGATTTCGATTTAGTTAAGAGCAGGATTGTATCTAGTTCATTAATAAAAAGGTTAAATTTAATGACAAATTTCCAGTTGTCTTTACGCATTGCCGAAAAATGCACTCGCAAAGTTTCGTCGGGAAAATATTTGCACGCTCGAGAATTTTTAAATATCCCGCTAATGAAAATCGGCGCGGCACCAAATTTTCTTACGGACATACGTTTACCTAAATCTTAATTCATGCGATTTTAAGTGATGAGTCACAGGCAGGTCTCAGCGGCCCGATTATAGTTGGTTTATAGACAAATGCTTAATCCGTTTGATACATAATGGTGCCATGTATTTATTTTTATTTTTGGCTTCGGAAACGTAGCCCGTATGGCCAGCTTAGCGCGAGTTTTGTTTCGGAGGGAAACACGCTCTCGATCTCGCGAACCGGATTAAGGTGGAACTGAACCGCGATCATTTGCATTGTGCACATCCCCATTGACGGAGCGTTTTGTTTAAATGCGGGCGCGTTTAATTAAGATTGAGATTATTGTACGTGCATTCAAACGAAACGTTTAATCCGGTTGTGTGTGATAATCATTTTCGCGGTGCAATTTAATTCGAGCCCGGCCCTGCCGCGCATCGCCTGCCCGCGCGCCTGCGTCGCGGCAACAGCGCGTCTCTTTTGCCACCGGCTTCGGTTGTTTGTTTCCTTCGAGATGAAGCTCGCGTCGCAAACGTTTCGAGTCGGTGGCGGAGGAAAGTTCGCGTTTCGCTCGCAAGCAGTTATAATCGGTGGTGAATTACGAATTACAGCAGGGCCCGCGTTCTGCTCAAACGGTAAACGTAAATTCGGTGTAAACAACGCGAGTGCAGTGATGAACGCGAGTGCAGTGATGGCGTTTCGACATGATCGTTTTCGTGCCCCCGGTGAACGTGCCCGTGCCCGTGTCCGACTTGAAGGGACGCTGGGAGTCCAGGGATCCTGCGTGGACGATTTTCTCGGTGAGTGTTATATTTTCTTCATCAATATTTCTGCGGTAACCAAACTCGGATGTAGCATCAAAAATGGCGGGAAGCCCTGTTGCAAGTAAATAAACAACTTTTGTTTTTATCCATGGGCGACTGTAAGTTCTGTAAATACTATCACGTTCCGATGTTGTAAAATTTCCAGCACCCGAGGATGATATAATTATCGTTTAGCAATTTCCACGATTTATTTCCCGTGAATAAATTTGAGGCAATCTCACTTGTTGGAGAAGCATTAAATAAATTTAATAAAACGAAATATATCCCATTTACAAATATATACAATAAATTGAAAATATTAATTATAATAACAAAATTTACCTGTTCTTCGTAATCGATTTCCGCTTATTGAATTAAAAATAAAGAGTGGATTTAAAGAACCGGCAGCAATGATACCTCTACCTGTGCATATCCTCCAAGCGCCCACGAGTCATTGCATGTACGCATTCCTAATTCCCACAATTTTTTGTGTTCACTTTTGATTTTTGTTGCTTAATTTCAAATCGTGGGCTTATTTGGGAAATTTTTCAGGTTAGGGCGACGCGGAAATCTGTACTGTAATTAATTTCTTGATGTGTAACCATTTAAATGCAAAACTAACGTAGCTGTAGTTGAGCTAAAAAACTTGCAAGTGTACAATATTACAATTGAACAACATTTTCTTCACAAATTATTTATTTACACTAATGTAGGTACGTAGAATCTCCAATTCCTCGTGAAACATCTGTTTGTTTAATTTGAATTTCAATTGATTTTACTGAAACTGGTGCACGTTTAATTCACTTCAATTAATTATTGCAACTGCTGAAAATTCTTAACACACGTGTTTTACTCACCACATATATTATAGAATTTCTCATCAATCCAATACATGAATAATAAGAAAATTGCCCTTGCAACAATTTAGTTTAAAAGAGGGTAATGAACCAACGAACAAATTACGTATGAAATAAATCTCCTTTATTAATAATAATAAAAACTATAATCGTATCAATAATATTAATAATAACACATAAATATGAATAGAATACAAATTTTCATGGAATGTATATAATCATCGATTAAAATATAAGCTATTCAATAATAATAATAATAACGCACGTACGCGTACGCAACAATGTATAGAATTATCCTCCTCTCGTTCAACAAGCGAGCGTTAAGACTAAATTAACATCGGTCGGTCAGGACCACACACACGCACACACATTACTTACAACTTTACAATTTTTTAGTATCTCGTGATATGGTGTATCATTTTTCATATATTATATATATATTTTTTTTGTCATCAACAACTTCACCGGCACGGGATTTTTTCCAACCCAGTGTATTATATATTCCATCAATAATATTATGTATATGAGAAAAGAAATAAAATTATGCCAAGCAATCTGTCGATTATTGCTTAAATTTAATATTTCGAAAATGCAACGGATTCAGATCTGTGAATTCAATTTTAATTATTCGATGGATGAGGCCGATTGAGACTACACAGTATCATATAATAATATAACGCTGATACGTTGCACGTTTTAAACACATTTAATTGCTCTGCAACAATTGTTATATAGTAATTGTTCTACAACAATTGTTTTCCAACAATTATTTTAGAGCAATTGTTCTACAGCAAGTGTCTTACAACAATTGTTTTATAGTAATTGTTCTACAACAATTGTTTTATAGCAATTGTTTCACAACAATTGTTTTCCAACAGTTATTTTTAGAGCAATTGTTCTTCAGCAATTGTTTTATAGTAATTGTTCTACAACAATTGTTTCACAACAATTGTTTTCCAACAGTTATTTTTAGAGCAATTATTCTTCAGCAGTTGTTTTATAGTAATTGTTCTACAACAATTGTTTTATAGCAATTGTTTCACAACAATTGTTTTCCAACAGTTATTTTAGAGCGATTGTTCTACAGCAATTGTCTTACAACAATTATTCTATAGCAATTATTTTACGACACAGTGGCTTCATCAGGTGGATAAAAATAGCTCATTTTCTTCCACCTGCAGTGCCTTAAAACAAGGAGAATTTGAAACCTTACAAAATTTCGATTTGAATTTTTATTCCAAAAACAAAGTCAAAAAACTGTAAAGTTAATGAATCAATGAATTTTGGGTTTAAAATGCATCCAAGGTCAAATATGGTTTCAGGCATGATCAAAAATATAATTCTAGACAAATTTATTAGAATTTTGAATTTTTTCTCTTTTTTGGTTTCATGACCTGCAGTGCCTTAAAACAAGCGTTGTAGAACATACTACCGTGGACAAAAAAAATGACACCCCTAATTTTATTAATGTAAATATGACTTTTCATTTGACAAACCGGCAAATGTCAATCTTAGCTCTGGCACAAAATCAAAGCATGTTGGGAGGCAATACCTTTTTAGATTTACTGTATTGCTAGTTGTAACTGTCACTGTCAAATATTAAGGTTACATAAGTCAAATTCACAACACTAAAAAATAAGAAATAATAGTCACATGACAAATTAGGGGTGTCATTTTTTTTGTCCACGGTAGTAAATAGAATTTGAAACCTTACAAAGTTTCGATTTGAATTTTTATTCGAAAAACAAAGGTAAAAAAACCCTAAAGTTAATGAATCAATGAATTTTGGGTTTAAGGTATATCCAAGGTCAAATATGGTATCAGACATGATCAAAAATATAGTTCTCGACAAATTGATTAGAATTTTGAATTTTTTCTTTTTTTGGTTTCATGACACCAACACTTGGTGCACGCTGGCAACTTTTCCCGAGCAACTTTTTAGTCACCGAAATCAACCACAACTTACATTTACTTTAACCCTTTAGCTACTAAAAAGTTTTCAAGAAACTGGCTGTCTGAAAGCAAAAAAACAAAGACTGAAAATATGATAAATTTTATTCCATTTGAACCAACGTATCATGTTACTAGTGGTCGTCAATAAGCGATTCACGACATAAAAGAACGGCAAAAAATATGTGAATCGCTTATTGACGACAGCCGTGGTTACAGTAAAGTTTATCCGAGTCGCTTATTGACGACAGCCGCAGTTAAAGGGTTAATGTGTTTCATTTAGGCACTAAAAAGTTGCGTAGGAAAAGTTACCAGTGCGCACAAGGCCTAATAGAGTTGCTGTAATAAATGGATTGATCTTAATTTAATTGTAACAATTGATAGCATTTTATATAAAAAAAAAATCGCTTTCGATTTCGATCCGTTGCATTTTCCGAACGTACTTATTTTAACACGGCCCGTCCACGTCCAATAATAACACGGAAAATAAGTGCGGGAGGGGAAGGATTGGTCTCGATTCGGGATTGTACGGAGGCTCTGTACACGCTAAGGAGGAAGGGTCGGGTGAGGGAGGGGAGGAGGGGGCCGAAGGCTAAGATCTAGAGGGTGACAGAAGAGAAAATGTACAACACGCGAGAGAACCGTCCTAAAACTGTACCCAATTGTTGGTGGCCTGCGACGGAGACGGCTGTTGCGCGGCTGCGGGGGGCGCCATGCTGCAAACGAAAGTAAAACGTACACGGTTTACGGAAGCAACGGCACAGTACAAATTTTGCGGATTACTCTGCACATTTCTGTACAGACACGTTGGAGATTATTCGCTCTGTTCCATTTTTATTTTTAACTAAGAAGGCTGTGGTTTCGTTTTTATAAAGTTTTACACATGAATACCAACAAAAATGATCTGACAGTTGAAAAATTATTAATTCTTGAATCTTGGAGGCGTTCACTTCGTGGTACATTTTCTATTTCGATATAAAGAAAACACTTAATTTTTTTATACCAAAAAATAAGTGGTATAAAAAAGTTAAGTGTTTTTTTTATATCGAAAAATTATTAAATGTCAGTTGCCTAATTCATATATTAAATTATTGCTTCAATAATTCAAGTGTGCTGGTTTTTTAATTATGTAACAAATGCCAAAAATCATTGATTACAATACGAAAACTTCAATTAAAAATCTATACAGGGTGTCCCAGAAGTCAACGTCAAGCCAAAATCTTTTAACAGACCAAGTCATGAGAGTTATCAGGAAAATATTTAAAAAAATCCAAATAATGTATTTAAAAAATTATGGCCATTTAAAAAAAAACGAGAAAATCTACAGCCTGTGTCTTTGATTTATTACAAGCATAACAAATGTTTAACATCAATTAAAATTACAAAAGATGTTCAAACTGCCTTCCTTCAGCCTCAATACAGGCTCGACATCTTAAAAATTAAGATAAGTGTTCGAGATTACATAACAAAAAAAATTATTAAAAAAAGATGATATTTGTGGTAACAGGAGTGAAAAGACCGTCACAGGCTGTAGATTTTCTCGTTTTTTTTTTTAAATGGCCATAATTTTTTAAATACATTATTTGAATTTTTTAAAATATTTTTCTGATAACTCTTATGACTCGGTCTGTTAAAAGATTTCGGCTTGACGTCGACTTCTGGGACACCCTGTATATAGCAGTGACAGTTCGCGGGGTTTTTTCTGGTACGGCCGAGAAACAAGAGGTAATACAGATATAGGTAGGGTCAGTTGCAGAGACCGCACCCTATCTGTATTACCACCTCTTGTTCCTCGGCCGTACCAGAAAAAACCCCGCGAACCGTCACTGATATATAGTATTTAAAAAAGACAGACACGCAGTAATAAAATCATCTCTACAACGAAGATACTCAATTTGATGGCAACACTGCCCACTGTCATAAACCTCTTTTTTTTTTTAATATAACCCACTTTTTCAAGTCTATTGACATTTTACATTGGCCAACAAAACTGTCACCCTAACAGAGCCAACTTACGATTAGTTAAAAAATAAAAAGGAAACAGAGTTTACGGCAGTTTCTGTAAACGATGTCACAGGTTTTAGGGGGGTGAAGGGGCCGGCAGAATTGTGACGGCCTATTTAATTCAAAAAGGAGTACAGTGTGAAACCTTGTGACACGGGGGGGGAGTTAAAACTGAAACGAAAAACCTGTGACATCATTTATGGAAACCGCCTTTGTTAAAACATAACAGGGTTTCGGGAAAACGATGCGGAAATGAAGTTTCGTGAAAAATAAAAACAATTTGTTAGTGTGTTAGTATAATGTATGTATTTATGTTAACAGTAACAATAATAGAGATGATAATAAATTAAATTAAATTTTACCGTTAGGGGCATACAAGCGGTAGTTATTTTTTGAAACCGACTACAGGACGGCAAATGTAAGTTGGCCAGACGCGCACAGAGCAAGCGAAAGCTCTCTCTCTCTACAGCCGGCCGAGTAATAAGCAAGCACATATTCTTCACGTGCGCTATTCATTTACAAAACTCTATCGGACGCTCTCCTCCACATAATTGAGTGTACCAGGCGCGCACGAACTCTTCACGAAATCTATCGAGAGCGCCCTTCGAAGGTTCCGCCCACAATTTTGCCACTGCGCAACGGCAAGTTACGTTCGCCGTCCTGTACATGGTTTCGAAAAGTGTTTTTCGTCACAAGCGATAAAATAATCACGGTTCGTCATTCATTTTAGTGCAAGCACTCGTTCCGTTCACACGAATGACAACAAAAAAAAAATCAAATTTTTAGTAAAACTTCTCGAGAAATTCATGAAATATTATGGGCTTTTCTGGGGAATTTAATTACGCCTCTTTATCTCCGCTAGTCTCGGAGATACCCATACTAAACATCGAAAAAAAATACAGAAATGTTAAGTGAGAAACTAATTAATCATTACTCTTTATGAGGCAGCGCAGTCGCAGGACCATCTACCACACTTTTATCATTTGTTTCGTTAAACACCATTACTGTCAATTAATCTATATATAGATGGGTAAAATTATCAATACAGCCATGCTTTGTTAATAGTGAGGTTATGTGCGTTTGGGTGAGTGATTTACCTGGCTTGTGCCGAGGTGAATTCACCCCACGATTCGGCGCTGCCGCCCGACTCCGGTTTGGGCGCGTGCGCCGGTGATCCGGCCGGCGAGCTGCCAGGGGGCGCCGGCAGACGCCCACTCGGCGGTGGGGGCAGCAGCCCCAAACCGCCCCCCGGCCTAGGTTTGACTTTCGTTGTTTCCGATCCGTCCTTTTTCTGTCGCAAAAAAACAAAACAAACAATTCCACCACATGTTTATTTAAAACACAAAAATTTCTTCACGTTCACATTTAAAAAAGTATATGAACATTCTTAAGAAAACAAATCAAATTTAGCTTTTCCAATTCCATCACGTTTATTTAACCTCTTCAGGGACAAATTAATTTTGAAGTTTTAAATCCTTTAACACGTTCGCTGCAACCGCAATTGGGATTGCATTTACGCAAATATAAAGTCGGACGCACTAGCGTGTCGGTGGCAGTCAACGTGTTAAGAAACAATTGATACCTCGCCAGTAGAACCGGACAGGAGGTATCTGCAACTGTAGCAGCTTTCAGAGCTTGACATGAGATGGCAGTATTGAGCTAAATTAAATTTGTTTGAAATGTGTTCGTCATTTTTTAAAACGTACACAAATGTGTTTCTGTCCCTGAAGAGGTTAAAACACTCGATCAAAAACACCGATTTTAAAAATATATATATATATATATATATATATATATATATATAAATTTAGACTGACGTCCTTTAAAAAAAGAGCAAACGACTATCGGAATCAAATTTAGTTTTCCAAACAATCGGAATCTGACTCACCGTGATTTTCATGTTTATCTTAATCGTTTCCCCCTCCTTGAAGCCCAGATCCAGGGAGGGCCCGCCGCTCGGCTCCTCGCTTATCTGCTTCTCCTTCTTCAGCCATTTGAAGTGGTCCTGCAGGGACACGTTGAGATCGAAAGAGTCGGACCTGTCTCCAAATCCTAGACCGATAAAAGCTGCCCTACCTGTGCGAAAACAAAATCAATATCTGAAAATTTTCAACTGCCAAAACTGACAATTTTTAACAGACAAAAATGACAATTTTCAACTGCCAAAACTGACAATTTTCAACTGCCAAAACTGACAATTTTTAACAGACAAAAATGACAATTTTCAACTGTCAAAACTGACAATTTTTAGCAGACAAAAATGACAATTTTTAACTGCCAAAATTGACAATTTTCAACTGCCAAAACTGACAATTTTTAACAGACAAAAACCGCTAAAAACTACAATTTTCAACCGTCTGAAATGACAATTTTCAACTGGCAAAATCAACAAATTTTAAACCGCCAAAATTGGCAATTATCACCAGACAAAAATGGTAATTTTTAACTGACATAACCATAATTTTTAACTGTCAACAATTACAATTTCTAACTGCCAAAATTAATCGTATTACTTGAACGACAATGGGGATCTTCAGAAAATCACACGGTACATATTTTCTGACCTGTGTCGTCTTGTATTCTGAGCACAAAGTAGCGAGACGAGTCGCTGACAGACTCCACGGCGACGCCGGGGTAATTTTCGATGGGGCACTTGGCGAACAGCTCGCCGGTGTTCTTGTCCTCCAGTTTTATGGCGCACTCGGCGCCCTTGGACACCAGCCGCATCCTTCCCGTCCACGAGGGCTCCGCCAAATTCCAGTCCGCCGCCCTGGAAAACAACCGCTGAATAACCAAACAAAAGGGAGCACGATACATAGTGGTAAAAGAAGGTTATAAAATTATATCCAACATTAAGCACTTAACCCTTTAGTGCCCAACGGTACTTAAAAGTCTTGTCATTATTTTGTTCCATGACTTAGTCATTTTGTCTCCTATCTGCTCTATAATACTTATAAATACACTATTTTTAAAAAACCCAAAAAATACTAAGATGGATATTCCTGTTTATTTTGATAATAAAAAAATGCATTATTAAAAAAATATTTTTTTTGTTAAATACAACTTTGGGCATTAAAGGGTTAAGAGCAGTGACGGTTCGCGGGGTTTTTACTAGTACGGCCGAGGAACAATAGATAGGTGCAGTCACGCAGCCAGCCGTCTCTGCAACTGACCCTACCTATCTGTATTACCACCTCTTTTTTTCCTCGGCCGTACCAGAAAAAATCCCCCGAACCGTCACTGGTTTTAAGAGCAGGCACACACTCAAAAATTTGGCTTATGCGTAAAATAACTCACGAACAAACGTATGTGTAAACTGAAAATCCGTGAATATGACATTAAATAAAAGTGTAACATAACAATGGCTTACAATTAAATGAAATTCTAAAAAGCACTAATTTTCTATGGGCAGGTTTGGTGCTTAACACTCGGGATATAAATGCGCTCAAGCCCGATAGCCACCCCCTGCTGAGACTACACAAATCCAAACGGATTTAAAAATGGAAAATGAGGTTACAATCTAAAAACAAAAATTGTTGATTGAATCCATAAACAAAACAACTACTCAAAGTATTGCTCTCTTGCTCAACAGAAATTTATCAGTCGGATTGTTGTACTCTTGCCCGTTACATAAATACGGTCGACCTTCAGGGAAACGTTTCGCGACACAAAGCAAGGCCCCCGATGCGTTTTCTTTATTCCTACGTGGACGTTTTCGGTTTTGGTAAGTCGAGAGAACGAACGATAAAAGGGGCGATAAGAAAAAGTGGGTGGATTTGCCGATGGCCGAGCTCAAATTGTCGCCGGACCGGACGGACTTACCTGTAGCCCCTGTTGGACGCCCTCGGGGGGATGTTGAAGACGAACACCTCGGGTTTCACCAGCAAAACACTTTCGTACTCGTGAGAATCCATTATTTTCGTTGACGTCTGGCGAATGGACAAAACACGCGCAGCAAAATACCAAAATTCTGACAGCCGTGCCTGCAACCGGCAAACGTTAAAATTTAATTTTTTTCAATTCTGTTATGCAACTTTAACCAATCGTTGCACAAACTTTTTTTATCTTAAGGGGTTAAATCCCGTTTAATTAAAATCAACAATCGCTTTATAGATGCAATGAAAAAATCACGAAAATCGCATTGTGCGTGTGGTTGCCTAGGTTACAATAATGTATCTGTGATGCGAGTTTGTATTTTCTACAAAATTCACTCGCAAATTAGAATCTTCTTGTTTAACTAAAAACAATATGAGGATCTATCCTCGCCCTCGCTGCTTTTGAAGTCAGTCAACCAGAGAATAAGAAAATTTAGTTACGAGGACGAAGACTAGATGACGCAGGAATAGAAATTCAAGGAATTTCTGTTGGAAACACTAGATGGCGCTTAACTGTCGCAATGTCATGTGGCTTCATTACTTCTAGGTAAAAGTGCCACCCCTTCTTTGTGTAAAACAATTTGCTTGTTTATAATAATAATAGATTTATTTTAATTAGCAGATATAAACACAAAACCTTTTAAAACAAGTAACCTCAAAAATAAACAAGAGAATTCCAGACAGCCAACATAATATTAGTTGAATAATTATCCCTATACTCAGAAAATGTGCTGCCAACTATTTTCGACCTTTTGATCACACAGTCTACTCAAATGGTGCCAAAAGAGAAAATATAAGCAACAATCACATTTGGATATTCTAAATTAATTTTTTTTTTGAGGTAATAATTAATGGGGCCAGATTAAAAAAAAAACACAATTTATGAACAAAATATTAATGCAATTAAATGTTTATAATACAATACAAAACTCCCGCCATTTCGTCATCAAATCAAACATCCTCGCATCACTCCAACTCGGCCTTGACCAGCTTCTTCTTGATGGCCTCCAGCTCTTTAATCCTGAGCCGCGTCACCCGCAAACGCTCCTCCAAATCCTCGCACATGGGCCTCGTAATCTTCGACATTATGTGGATGTGCCTCAGCATTTTCAATGAATTATTATGGAGATTAATCAGCAAATCGTCGCACTCTTCGTCCTGGTGATTCTCCACTTCTTCTTGTACGAGAATCTTTGGTAGAGTTGCAAGGGCTAAACGTTGAAAAAATTAATCATATGGGGCTTCTATAATTGATAAAAAGAACAGCCAAACACATCCAGTGAACCAATTATTGAAAGAAATAAGTAATTGTGGAGGCTTTCACATCGTGATACATTTTGAATAATTCAAATAAAACGAATAACTTTGTTGGTATCAAGTGATACCAACAAAGTTATTTGTTTTATTTGAATCATTATTGAAAGGTTGGGAGAATTGTATAAATTACCTCACCTTCCAAATTATACGCTTCCAAAGGTGAGTTGACGATCTCGACTTTCACCTCGAGCCGCTGGTGCTCGGAGTTTTCGGTGATCGACTGAAAACAGGTCATCTGGATCTGGTTGTCGCACGAGCCGGCGTTCTTCGGGTAGACGGAAAAGATGAGGCCGACGAAGAACTGTTCCATCATCTGGTACAGCGCCTGGGTGCGTACATCTGTTAAATTTTTCGAATTACACATTTACAAGCCGTCAAAACACGTGGACTTCGCGGAATTCGTACCGACGTGGCTGGGCCATACGGTGATGTGCGGATGCGAGTGGTACCACCCGATCACACGCATCTGCTTCTGCAGCCGTTGGGTGAGCGTCTCCGCGTACATGGTGGCGTTGAGGAGCTGCTCGGGGCTGATTTCGACCCGATCGGGCTGCTTGTCGACGCGCCGGAGGATCGTGCAGGCCGAGATGTGCGACACGCATTCTTGCTCGTTCACCTGTTGAACAAGAAAAATAACTAAAAAATGGAATGACAACCAAATTGTTAGTAACTTTTTTAGTACCAACAAAAATAACAAAAAAAAATGCAATATCATAACGAAATTGTCAGCAACTTTTTTACTACCAACAAAAATAACAAAAAAAAAAATGCATTAACATAACCAAATTCTCAGTAACTTTTTTACTTCCAACAAAAATGTCACCTCAACAAAGCCTACTGCGGCGAGAATAAAATGTGAACAGAGTATATTTGTTTTAACAAGGGTGCTCTCGATGGTATTTGAAAATTTTAATTTTGTGGCAATTCTGCAGAAGCCACATTTTGTAATTGTCGTCCGGGCAAATAGGAAATTTGCTTCACCAAATATCTCAAAAACTATGGTAGTGGCATTTTAAACTTTAAAATTACAATTTTTGACAGTAATGTCGTTTTATACAGTTGATAAAAATGTAATTCAAGTGTTATTAAAATTTTTGACAGTAATGTCATTTTAAACAGTTGATAAAAATGCAATTTTCAATGGCTAAGATTTTTGTAAGGTAGTCATTTTAAACAGTTGATAAAAATATAATTTTTAATATTTGTGACTGTTGACAATGCCATTTAAAAATGTCATATTGAACAGTTATTACAATTTTTGACAGTTAGTAAATGCCGTTTTAAAAAGTTGATAAAAATGTCATTTAAATGTTATTAAAATTTTTGACACTAAATAATGTCATTTTAAACAGTTGATTAAAATGTAATTGTCAACGGTTATTAATTTTTGTGGCAATTAGTAATGCTGTTATATGATTTTCAACATTTTTGATAGTTAATAACGCCATTTTAAACAGTTGATGAAAATGTGATTTTCAACTGTTATTAAAAGTTTGGACATTTAGTAATGCCATTTTAATCAGTTGATAATAATGTAATTTTTGACGATAATTGAAAAGTTTGACAGTTAGTAATGTCATTTAAAACAGTTGATGAAAATGCTATTTTCAACAGTTATTAAGATTTTTGACATTTTAAACATTTGATCATTTTTGACAGTTAATAATGCCTTTTTAAACAGTTGATAAAAATGTCATTTCAAATAAAATTCAAATCGGATTAAAAATTGTCTTGAACATTGGTCAAATGGGGTCAAGTGGTTGGGGAAAACTAATTTTCCTTGAATAATAATTAAAAATTGCGCAAAACACCGTAAACTCATAATTGAATAAATGTGAAATGGCCAGGATGGAGGTGAAAGGAACAAGAGAGAGAGAGATCTGGATTATTCCGATGGGAGGACAGAGAGGTCCGCTGCATGTAGGCCTCCAAAAAAAGAGAAATGTGACTTTAAGGAGGCATGGAGGTGGAATTCGAGGGAATGTCCCAAAAAAAAAAATCACAATTGCCATGAATTTTGTTTTTTCTATAATAAAACACTTTTACTTTGTTGGTATAACACAAATTTGTGTTATACCAACAAAGTAAAAGTGTTTTATTATATTTACAACATGTATAACGAACTAGAAGCCTCCTCCATAAACAATATTTGTTTTTTCTGTTTATGCAACACCAAAAATTCTGATGTTACAAAATTAATTATTGAACGTTACTTGCAATTATAAACAGTATTGAATCAAAATATTTTTGCAATTGTAATATTGTTTATAGGTTAGGGCCGTGTTTACACTTACATTTCCTATCAGAAGGCCCATCACCTCCTCCTTTTCGGTGGATAACGCGTGCTGCAGACAAGTGGCATACACGTCCGCATTGAGGATTACCTTCTGCAGGTACTTTTTGTCGGACCCCGTCATCCTGAGCGGCAAAGATTACGTGAGAATCCAAATTAAATCTACTTCTTCAATTAGGTTAACTTTCGGCCATTTTGTGCGAAAAAGTGCATTGCCATTGTAACGAAACGTCGGTGCAACGACGGGCCGCCAACTGTATAATAATAATAATCTATATTTAGTAATATTTGCTATCCAATAAATATCTATACCTTATTTAATAACCAGGCGGACCAAAGCCGAGAGTCACATTTACACTATAAAAAGTAACCAGAAATGTTTTGGCGGTAAAATTCAAATTATTTAAAATTCGTTTACCCTAACATTCATTCAATAATTTTAACAATACATAAATAAATTTTAGGCAAATTTTCTTTCTAATTTTTCGAAACACCGTACTGCTAGCCTGTCCTGAATATTATACATGTTTATGATTTGATTACTTGCACTACCCTTACCTAACGAATCGACAATTTTGTGTACAACGACAGTAGATTTTAAAGCCTCTTGTATTAAAAGTTTATATACGTTAATTTTGGATTGTTTTTAAACAAGCGTTGATAATCTCAAATCCAACCTTTTCCGTTTCTTGGGGGTAGAAAATGACTCCGAACTAGTGCTGGGCATCTATCCATAGTTAAAAATGAAATAACTATTTCCTACAAGATCACAGGATGAATTTTTGATAGAACCGATTCTTACACTTTCAACGGGAGGAATAACTGGTTAAAAACACAAAGTATTTTCGCGCCTATAATTTGATTTAGTTCGCCTGGTTATTAAATGAGGTATAGTAAATATTTTTAACTGTAGAGGGCACCATATACTAATGAATGGACTGAAGTAAAAGCAACAACTTCAGACTAATATTTGCGACGTTGTCGGATTTCTTGTCACACTATAACCAATGTGATTTTTTTCTTTACTGATTAGAATCTTTATTAAAATAAAGAGATGTGGCAACATGGCTCGCCGATCTGCATGATTTTGCGCATGCGTGCAGTTTAATATCATGAACTGCAAGATTAACTTGACAATGTTTAGAAAGATTAATGGCAATCGGCGTCGGATTTTAATGACGTAACCGACTACGATCACGGTGAGCCCGTAACTGCTTATATAACTATTAGTTGAAAATTACTCCGACAGGAGCAGCACAGTGACATTCGATTTTTTTTTATAAAACACCGAGTTTATGTTGAATAACAAGTGTGAAGTTGTCTATATTTTATGTTCTTAGCATGATCTTTAATTTTTAAGTTGCTGATGATTTAAGTAACACTCAACATCAAGATCTCTCTTCAACATAACATTGCAAATCTAAACACCATTTGCAAGGAATCCTTGGTAATTAATGGCCACTTTCAGTAAAGTATGTTATGTGACAAATCTTCATCGATGCGCGGGATTTTTCATATTTTATTTAAACCGTTTCCTCCAAGGGAGAAATGAAAAATATCATTATCTGTTACTTCTGAACAAAAGTTCACTTTCATAAATACTTCTAATAAATAAGTAATTACGGAAGCTTTCACTTTGTGATACATTTTGAATAATACAGATGAAAACGAATAACACCAACAAAGTTATTCGTTTTTATTTGAATTATATGCAACCCTGTGTAAACCAGAAATGAAAAATTCATTATCTTTTACTTTAGAATAAAAATTCACTTTCATAAATATTTTTAATACTAAAATATTAACCCTGCATAAACTATTAAACATAACTAATATGCTATTGACGGTTCCCGAACCTTCGTAAAAGAGGCCAAGAGAGTTGCAAGTTTACTTTCTCTTATAAAGGAAGCAAGTATTTTCTTTCGAAGCCTCCTCTGCTGAGCTTTCATGAGTCTCTGACGCACACATAAAAAATTAAACAAATTTCGAATCCCCGACCGGTGAAGTGTCCTCCGTGCTGAGGGAACTAATCGGAGAGGCTGGCGGTCGACGTGACAGTCCTCCCTTGCACAGCTGGGCGACCACCGTCGGATCCCTTCCTCTCGTTTCGGGCAAATAATACCTTTAAAAAATGGAATTAACCCATTAAAAAATTTCAGATTCTCAGATATCTTTTACAAGTGAGTTTTCTGAAACGGAATATAATCAATAGCAATCTGTTCAACCTTTGATACAGAAGAGTTTGTGTCACAGATGCATACACTCTTTAAAATAAATAAAATTGCTGTTTATACTGGAGGCTTCTACTTCATTATGCATTTTTAATAAAAAAAACAATTTTACACTATAACTTTTGAAAATTTATTATTTCTGTGACTATAGTTTCGGTAACTTTAATCAAATCTACAGTGTAAGTTAATGGGACATTAAGTTGCCGAAACTATAGTCAGAGAAATAATAAATTTTCAAAAGTTATAGTGAAAAATTGTTTTTTTTATTAAATAAAATTGCCACTAGGTGTCACTAAAAGGCATGATGTTTGTTGTACTCACTTGAGTATTGGGTTAAACAAACAAACAAATGTGTTTTTCCTTACGCCACTGTAACCTACCTGATGAAAAAGAACAGACCGAGCGAGACCAGAGCGAAAATGTAGAAGGACGAGGCGCCGATGACGGTCTGCATTGTGGGAAAAGTCATCCCGATGACGAAGTTTCCGCCCCAGTTGGCCATGCTGCCCAGGGCCATGGCGCTGGGCCTCGGGCCCACCTCGAACAGCTCCGATCCGATGAAATAGGGGATCGGGCCCAGACCGATTCCGTAGCAAAGCACGAAACTCAACACGCCGAAGATGCTCAAGTAGGGCATCCAGGAGATCGTGTCCTAGAAAAATTAATTGCTTTACCCGCCACTGCATTTATTATTACTCCCCCGTCGATGAGAAACTGCAGACCAGCTTCGGGCTGTCGTCCCCATCTTTGACGAGGGATTGGAAATACCATGAGCGATATTACAAATTCAGATAGGGAAACGTTTCACCACCATCTCATTTTTAATGTCAAGAACTGCTGCAGCTTTATACCATATGTATAAAAATTATTTAGATAAGGCATTAGTCTTAGATTTGTTCAGCACGGTGTTGACTTTATGTCAATTAATTACTTTGTACAACTGGCGGCGAAGACGTGATGCGACGCATCAAACCTGCAACTTACGTTCCGAAATACAAAGCCACCCTTTATCTAAATAATTTTTATACATATGGTACTTGTATATCACTATCTGACTTGCGAAATATCAATTGTTTTAAAAACAATAATAATGCAAGCATATGTTTTGAAATGGCGGCATGTGACAGATAAAAAATGGCCTTGCTTAATGGACTTAAACCAGTGGCGGTTTCAAAGGGGGGGTAATCGGGAAATTACCCCCCCCTAAGAATTTTTCGCTTATCAAATTTTATTGTTAAAAATTACTGAAATTACTGGTAAATTTTTCCAACACTTTAAAATGTGGGAAAAAGATAGGGAGATTTCACGGAGCAGGTGTATGAGAGCGGAAGCACCAGTTTATTTATCTTTTTTTTTAATTACCCCCCAAGACTAGTTTGTTGGAAACGCCCTTGACCTAAACGCAACAATTATCATTACGTTGTACACTGTTTCATGAAACAATTGGCCGTCTTGGTAACCGAACAAGCAATGTCTCGATAATTCTGTGGCACTTACGATGTACGTGATTGCAATTCCCAATATTACCAAACAGACGGTGACCAGCGAGGCGCTGATTTGGAAAACCGTTCTTCTGTTCACCTTGCTCATGATGTGTATAGAGACGACGGCCATGGCCAAGTTTATCACACCGGCCCCGATGTTTCCCAATTCGGCTTCCTGATCGGAGAGGCCGGCGTTTTTAAAGATGGAAACTGAATAGTAAAAGACCTGAAAGGAGTAAACAAAATACAACTCAATACTTACTCTTTAGGAGTAATTAGTTCATTTTTATAATTCAATAACTGCCACCGATTACAACCAGTGCTAACAATTTACACAAAATTTCAGTTGTTTGTATATGTATGCAGGGTGTAGTGGAACCAAACGGAACATAGGATTTTCAATGTTAATTCCTTTATACTGGATTATGATCTTCCCTGATTATTTTAGAGCAAACATGTAAATAAATGTTTTGTAGAGAAAAAATTCCTGCATGCAGTCATGCTATTATTTATTTTTTAGCGTTCATAAAACCTTAAAAAATGATAAAATAAAAATGATCATTTTCACGAAAGTAATGGTTGCCATGAAATTAAACAAAAACGGTGCGCTGTTGATTTGTTGGCTTCTGTCAAATTTATTGAATATTTCATAAGTTTTTTCATTAAAAATGTATTGTATTCAAGAAAAAGTGTAAATTGTGAAGTGGTAGCAGTTTTCGTGAAGTGGGGGATATGTTTGCGGTCAACTATCCCGACCCTCCAAAGGTTGACTCATAAATTTGAAACGACCGAAGAGGACATCAAATGCAGAGCAGAATAGTTTACCAATAAATGAGAAGGACGGCGAGCTTATGGTCTTACGTTCTGTAGTAGAAGATCCAAACATAAGCTGACAAGTGTGCAATTCACTGTACGACTGCCCAGAGGTATTTAAAGAAGCATCATTTTCACTCGTACAAACACCAATGCCACCAAGAAATATTACAACGTGATTACCCGCACTTCACGAAAACTGCTACCACTTCACAATTTACACTTTTTCTTGAATCGAATACTTTTTTAATGAAAAAAACTTGTAAACAGTTATGAAGTGTTCAATACATTTGACAGAAGCCAACAAATCAACAGCAGCATCGTTTTTGTTTAATTTCATGGCAACCATTACTTTCGTGAAAATGATCATTTTTATTTTATCATTTTTTAGGGTTTTTATGAACGCTAAAAATTAAATAATCACATCACTGCATGCAGGAATTTTTACTCTACAAAACATTTATTTTCATGTTTTTTCTAAAATGATCAGGAAAGATAATATTCCAGTATAAAGAAATTAACATTGAAAATCTCATGTTCCGTTTTGTTCCACTACACCCTGTATGTCACATTGTATTGTTTTTTATTTTTTATGTTCGGCATAAACCATTATCATTATTATCATTTATAATGGCAATTAAACAAAATAATTTCTTATTTGAATCATAAAAATAATCATTTTTTTTAAGTCAAGATTCGTGCATAAAACGAATCAAATTTTAATAATAATAATAATAATAATTTTAAGTACTCAGTTTGATAATGATTACCGTGTAATTGAAACTGGTCACGTAAAGTAAAATAAAAGTGGTATAAAAAAGTTAAGTGTTTTCTTTATATCGAAATTTTAATAACATCAGTAGCGTAAAATACTTACAGCATTAATTCCGACAAACTGCTGTCCGGCTTGCATGCTGCACACCAACAATAGGGGCAGCAGGAGAGTCCTGTCTTTAACGACCCTTGCCAGATTCCAGGATTCTCCCTCCTCCGTCTCTTTGGCGTCTTTCAGTTCGCCCTGCAGCTCGAACAGGTCCTCGTGCAGGTGCTCCTCGCTTATGTTCCTTATCCGCGCCAGCTGCCGTATGGCGGCGCGGTTATCACGTTTTATCACAAATAGATATTTGGGGCTTTCAGGCAGAAATGGCAGCGCTAACGACGAAAAGGCCACCAGTAACAAGTAGAAGCCTAATAGATAAGGCCACGTTTCTTCTTTACCTGAAAATCAAGACAACACATTCGTACAGGCGCGCATCAGGGGGGGCGGCTATCGGATTTAGCAAAAGTGGGGATCATATAGATATGACAGAATCGCTGAATTTGCAAAATTGCATTCAATTTGAAAAGTGGAGAAAGTCAAACTTTCCAAAAGCGAGTGTTAAAAATTTTGTTGGCGAAAGCATTAGCGTTCAAGAAGAATCGGAAAGATTTAAAGCAAGTAGAATCGATCATATGTACACCTGAACATGTTTATTATTCCGAGTTAATTTTTTTCTTACCGAGCACTTGCGATAAAGACATAAATTGCCCGACAAGAACTCCGAAGGTGATTCCGAGCGGACAGAGTACACCGGCGGCCCCGCGCAGTTTCAACGGGGCCAGTTCCATTAAGTACATCGGGACGACGCATGTTGCTAACCCTGAAATTAAAAAATTAACTCTCCAATTGCTCTGACTTGATGTTTAGAATCAAAATGAATGCTAATTTTCTTTTTTCTTTATTTATTGAATGTAATAGAGAAGAAAGCTTTATAAATTATGGATGAAAATTCATTCAAAAACATGTATCGATACATTAACCGTGTGTTCGATAAAAAACCCAACGCCATAACTCTGTTATTTATTGACCGATTTGAATGAACTAAAAAATAAAGTGAATGGGTGTTTAAATGCTATAAAATGACGGTAATTATATATTTTTTCAAAATCAACTTCATTGCCAAATGATAGTCAACTTTTAATTTTTAAATGGCTACATATACTTTTCTAATTTTACAATATTAGACATTATTTTTCTGAATCCAATCATGCCCGTTATGTTGGTTCCATGTTAATATTTACGCCAGAAAAAGATAATAATAAATCTTGTTTGCATGATTTTTTTTGGTAATAAATGTAGTGTGCCTTGAAAAAAATTCGAATCGACAAATGTCATTTATTGCATGAGTAATGTCAACCATTTGTTATTAGTGTGTGTTTCAGACATAATCATGAATAGCGAATTAACAGACGTGTAACAAATTTATTTTCTATGCAATAGAAATTGAAGAGCTGCTATCACTTACGGTTTCCAGAGCGGCGAGTACCTAAATTTAGAAGGTAAGAAGGAAATTTGAGATGATATGGAGCCTTTAAAAAGTCGAAGAGAGTGGATCGACAATTTCGTGGACTTGCAGAGTTCGACGTTCTACAATAATCACAGAACATCTAAATCGCAAGTGAATTAATACTTGCACTACTTATTTATTCTATTCTACATTGAGTACTTATTTATTGGGTCCTTATTATTCATGTTTGGCATAACCTTACAACAAATGACTTTTGTCACTTTTTTTCCAAGGCACGCTAATTATAATTTTTGAAAAATATAATTTTAAATTGAAGATTTATTTTAATTTTTTTCGGCCAAAATATTGAACGAAAAACAACATATTGGGCATAATTGGATCCAGAAAAATAATGTCGAATGTAAAAAAATTAAAACATTATAAGCTGCCATTTAAAAATTTTAAGTTGGCCATCATTTGACAATGAAGTTATTATTGTAAAAAATCAATATTGATGTAATTTTTTAGTATTTAAACCACCATTGACTTTGGCTTTCGGTTCATTCATATCCGGTAATAAATAACAGAGTTATGGCGTTGGGCATTTTTTATCGAACACACGGTATATGATACTGATGACGATGATGATGATTACCTGAGGATAATCCGACCAGAAACCTAGCCAGAACGAGCAGTTCCACGGAACTGGAAGACTCTGTGATTAAAAATAAAATGCCCGCCGCGACCCCCAAAACGGTGCTCACTACGATGGCGCCCTTGCGTCCCACCTTATCGGCGAGCCACGACCCGCTGAGCGAACCGGCCGCTCCACCGACCAGAAAGATCGAAACGATTGCGGACCAGAGCAGATCTAATTGTCTCTCGCCCATCGCCGTTCCGTACCTTTCGTAAATACTCTCGTTGCAGAAGTTTTTAATTATCTGTAAAAAGTGATTAATAATAAAAATTCAAATTGGGCAGGAAGACTTAAAGACTAAACAAAATGTATTATAAGGTGCGAGCCACAGAATTTTGTTTTTGAGTTGGCCGTATCATGTCTGAGATTAATTCATTTTTTTTAAACCTAATTCAATTGAACTAATACCTCATTTATCTCACAGCCAACTCTGAAACAATATTTTGAGGCTCACACGATATTTAGACACAACAGTTAATTGTACATAACAGTGATGGTTCGCGGGGTTTTCTCTGGTACGGCCGAGGAACAAGAGGTGGCAATACACGCAGCCAGCCGTCTCTGCAATTGACCCTACCTATCCGTATTGCCACCTCTGTTACAAAAAAAACCCCGCGAACTGTCACTGGTACATAAATATGTCAAATAAAGTTGATAATGATGCAAAAATTCAAACAAACTAAATTTAAAGGCCGAAAGACCTCTGATCAACTAAAAGTGTCTCAATAAATGTATTGTCCCTCTCTCTCTCTCTAAATTTAAATTTAGCCATTGGATAACAAAAAAAATGATCGACACACAAATTTAAGAATTACCTCAGCGGGAGAATTAATGACACCTATATTATAACCCACGGTCAAAGAAGATCCGATGGTGGTGGAAACCCCCGCCAGTATCAGGAGTTTGCTCCATCCGGGCGATGGTCCCTAAAAAAACACACATTGAACTCGATGCGATAACCAATCTGGAATTTGTGTGACGTAAACACTCATTACACCAATATTTTGTTTTCGTATCTTCTCCATGTTTCTTCGTCGTTTGATCATCAAAGACTGATTTTCAATTGTAACCTTGCGTCGTGAAATACAGATGTCGCGAGTGGGGGAGCTAAAGTGGGGTCAAGGTGTGCTGTAATAAAAATCCCTGAGTCCTATTTATGGGACCGTGATTGTTATTCTTATCGATACATATTAAGAAAATTGTACATTGGTAATATTCGCTGTTGGTGTTTATTACCTTGAATTTTTTACTTGCAATTATCTTATAATTACATTTCATTTCATGAGAATGAATCTTATTGAACTCATGTAAAGATATCATCAAGTATTCAATAAATTTGACAGAAGCCAACAAATCAACAGCGCACCGTTTTTGTTTAATTTCATGGCAACCATTACTTTCATGAAAATGATCATTTTTTAGGGTTTTTATGAACGCTAAAAAATAAATAATAGCATGACTGCATGCAGGAATTTTTACTCTACAAAACATTTATTTACATGTTTCCTCTAAAATGATCAGGGAAGATAATATTCCAGTATAAAGAAATTATCATTGAAAATCCTATGTTCCGTTTTGTTCCACTACACCCTGTATATCATTTCAATACTAAAACTCGTGTACTGTACCATATAATATGTAAGAAGGAAATCGGACAATTTTGCATAGATCTCAATTCATTAAAAAAAAAAATTGTAAATAAAGAAAGAATGGAGTAAAACATTTTCTTCTACCCTTCATTTCGTTCAAAAGGGTTGTAGAAGTTTTCACCCTCTCGGAATGCACATTCATAAACACCTTCAATCAGTATCTTATCACCAAATAATGCAAACATTCAAAGCCACCACCGCACTCGTTGTCATGACGTCGATTTGTAAAAAAAATCAAAAACAATTGAATTATTTAGGATAAAAAGTATTAACCCTCATAAAACAATTGTTCTAACCTCACACTCAAATCGTATTACCTCTTGTTTATGCACCATTTCACCAACACTGAACAATTTGAATCGATGCACCCGGAACGTACATTCGAAAACAGTTTCTGACGTCAATGCGACTGATTACAATCCACGGGGTTAATTGAATTTCTCCATTCAATTAACCCTTTGTTGCCACGGAACTGTTATCTAAATTAAATTCAGATAATCCCGACTTCGAGTTATAAATATTTGTAAATCTTCTTAATCTATTCATCCGCGTCGTGAATTCTAGTGATTTACGCAATTGCCAAGTTAACAACAACACTTTCAACTATAATCCCGAATGTAAATTTACCAGTCTGCAGTTTTTACGATGTTTACAAAACTAAATGATTAATGTGCGAAGGATTAGTCAAATAACATTGGAGATCTAATTCAACCTCAAAATAAATAAAAAAAAAAAAACAAAATAGGATCGGCAAGGCAACAATAAACAAAACTGTTAATTGCATTACTAAGCTACAGAAACTATTCACAAGATATAACTAATTTATATGAATGGTATTTATTAATTATCTCCAAACGAAAATTTACATTTATGATATAACCATTCCTATGATCAGCAGCGGCTGGTGACGTGACTAATGAGGGGCCGGGTCGATCGACTTATTCATTCGGTGAGTCGAATCCTGTGTTGTCCCGGCCAATCGTTACCATTCATGTGTTGTCGTTACATTCGCCGGCCTCACCGTGGATCACACCACCAGCCGCCGTCGGCTGCGGTCATAATTAATTGCAACAGATTATCAACACTTCAATATTTCTTGTTGACGACGGTGTCCGTAATCACGACGAGGTCGTTAATGACGGGCACGGCGCTGAAAAGAATGACCCAAAGCCAGGCCCCGAACCATCCTCCGAAAGTTAGATAGCTCAGCGAAACGCAAGCGGAACCGTGGCATCCTATAGCTAAACACAGATCGGGTCAAGGAAAATAAGCAAGGACGTTAGTTTACGTCACGCGCTTACTGGACGGAGTTTAACGTGAGATCTAAGGGTTTTCTGCAAGGACGTAAGGAGAAACATTTTCTATCCTTGTCTTACTTAACACCTGTTGGGTGTTTGGGAAACTTATCTATAAATTGTTAATACAGTTAAAAGTGTAAAATATAGACGTTAAATCGCTCATAGACTAATTTTCGTCAGAATGAATGAACATTTCAATAATCGGTCAAGAGATGTCATTAGTTGTGGTGTTAAGTACTTAAAGGTCCATTTTTTCGAGAGAGAAATTAAGTTGCATAAATACGAGTTATTTTTATGTAACCTAACTTGCACAACTTTTTTTTTCTCGAGAAAATAATAAATTATGTAAATAGAGTTATTCTCATGCAACCTAAATAATACAATTTTTTTGTGTGAGAAAAAATAAATATGTAAATCGAGTTATTTTTATGCAACACACATTGCACATTTCTCCTTCCAGACAAAAAATAAATTATGTAAATTGAGTTATATTTATGCAACCTAAAATACACATATTTTCCAGATAAAAATAAATCATGTTAATTAAGTTGCATACGTAAGTTATTTTATGCAATCTAAATTGCACTTTTTTTCAAGAATATTAAATTATGTAAATTGAGTTATTTTATGCAACCTAAATTGCACAATTTTTTTTCTGTAAAAAAATAAATTATGTTAATTGAGTTATATTTATGCAACCTTAATTACACATTTTCCAGAGAAAAATAAATTATGTCAATTAAGTTGCATATGTAAGAGTTATTTTTATGCAATCTGAATTACATTTTTTTTTATAGAAAAAATGAATTATGTAAATTGAGTTGTTTTTATGCAACCTAAATTACACCGTTTTTTCGTGAGAAAAAAAATATATAAAATTAGTTGCATGTGTAAGAGTTATTTTATGCAACCTTATTTACACATATTTATTTTTAGAAAAATCAATTATGTAAATCGAGTTGTTTTTATGCAACCTAAATTACACCCTTTTTTTTTTCGTAAGAAAAAAAAAATAATTATGTAAAATTAGTTGCATGTGTAAAACTTATTTTATGCAACCTTATTTACACATATTTATTTTTCGAAAAATAAATTATGTAAATCGAGTTATTTTTTTATGCAACCTAAATTACACCTTTTTTTCGAAAATAAATAAGCTTGCATAAAAATAACTCAATTTACACGATTTATTTTCCTATCTAATAAAGTGTGTAATTTAGGTTGCATAAAAATAACTTTCACACATGCAACTCTATTTACATAATTTATTTTTTTATGCAACCTAAATTCCGTATTTTTTTTTCAAGAAAAAAAAATAACCATGTAAAATGATGTATTTTTACGCAACCTGAATTTAAAAAAAATCCTAGAAAAACAAATTATGTAAACCGAGTTATTTTTATGCAACCTAAATTACACAATTTTTTGTGAGAAAAAAAAAAGTTAATTGAGTTGCATATGTAAGAGCTATTTTTATGCAACTTAAATTGCACAATTTACATCTCTTGTCATTAAAATGCAATTTCATAATCATTTTACTTTATTATGTGAAGACAGACAGGTTTCTCTTACGTCTTTATGGGATGGCTGCCGAACCCTAGCCGTAAGCTCCGTCCAGTAAGTCTTAAGTGTGTAATATAATTATTTTTACATCAATGTTGGCAAAAAAAAAAATTATCTGCAATGGACTTTTTTTTAGTTTTGTTATGAAGGATACAGATTAGGGATGATGTGCTATGAAACATTGTCAATCCGGTTAGAAATGCAAGCAATTCAAACAGTATTAACGCTAGCGACAGGCTCAATCCCAAAATTAACCTGCAAAATTATAATTTGCACAATTCAAACACAATCATATGTGAAACAACAAGGTAATTATAATTAAAAATAGAAACGTCAAATTATCCGGAGGCATTAATTAAAAATGTAGCCTGAATATATAAATATAACCTGTTTGTTCAAGAAACACTGAATAAAACACTTACTATGTTTTTTACCACAATTTATAAATTGTGGTAAAAAACATAAGTGTTTTATTCAGTGTTTCTATAATGAATTACCACGTAGTAACAGTCGCAACCATCACCATGACCTGTTTGTTCAGTTGTTTTTTTTTTTAGTCTTTGTAAGACTAATTTATAAACAGTTTGAATGAAAATAATAAAGACGAAAAATAGCCTGAATATATGAATATTCAGCCTGTTCATGACTCTGACAAGTTAATTTATCAGTTTGAATATTCATATACTCGGCATTTATTAAATTTAGAACAGTCATTAGAAATAATTGTATTGTTAAATGTACTACTATGCAACACTTCTAAACAACATTATCTCAGTACAGTGAGATCAGAAAGTCGAAAATAATTGGCGGCAATTTTTCTGAAAAACCGTATAATCATTCAAGTAATATTATATTGGCTGCCATGAATTCTCCAGTGCAGTTTTGTTTATTTTGACAGCTTGTGCATTTTTGAGGTTACTTGTCTTAAAAATAGATAAAAACTACCATATGTATAAAAATTATTCAGATAAGGCATGGCCATGATAAACAAAATCACGGTCTTGGATTATGACTTTATGTCATATGAACAACTGGTGGCGAAGACGTGATGCGACGTATCAAACCTGCAACGTACGCTCCAAAAATACAAAGCCACCCTTTATCTAAATAATTTTTATACATATGGTATTTTCAAGACAAGTAACCTCAAAAAACCACAAGATGTCAATTCCAGACAGCCAACATAATATTTCTCGAATTACTATCCCTAGTTTCGAAAAATGTGCTCCCAACTATTTTCGACTTTCCGATCTCACAGTATAATTCATGTTTGCATTATATTATAATTTCACCATTTTTATTTTTTACATTCATAATATTTTTAAACCAATAACACGATTGTTCTTTTACAAAGAATTTGGCATTTGATTATTTTTTTTTTAAATTAAACAATAGTATCGATTCTTACTGTGAGCAGTGTCCCTCGAATATGTCCGGTAAGCGGCTGTCCGTCGTGTCCTCGTTCAGGCTCCATATCAGCGTCGCACCAATGGCAAAGTGGGCTACGAGCGTCAGGAATTTGGCCGGTATCAGTTTTTCCGCGTTGTGCATGCCCTGAAACAGCAATTTAAATACGGTAACCTAATAACAATCGGATATTCATCGTATGCGCTCACGGCCTTTAATATATGAAAATTTTATTCGCCCGGCGGGGAGTCGAGTCGATCAACAAAATAATTGAGACCGCAAACAGAAATTTTAATTGTAAATATTATTAAACAAAACCAAGTGTTTTAATTAATCAAATTATATAATTATGTTTCACCACGGGTTAAGTGAGAAATTATTTAATCATATTATTAACGCATCGAGTGCCATGTGAGGTATGTACATACAACTGATATCTTCTCGTGATTCGAGTGCTGCATGTTATATTTAATTCTGGAGCGTTAAAGAGTTACGTTTAATTTGTTTCTCCAACGTGGCAAGTAAAGTGTCAACGATAAAATTTCTTTGATGAATTGATTATTAAACTTACTTAGCTCAATTTCCTCGAACTAGTGCGATCTTTCGCTCTTTTCTCTTCTGTTGACAAAGGGATGTATTATTTTTAACTTGTTTGTAGGTTATTGACCAAACAATCTCGTAACCTGCCATGTTGTATCATTTCGTTTGTTTGTGTGCGCGCGTGTGAATAATGCGGGGGGGTACTAACCTTTGAAGGGTTGTTACGTTGTCGCCCTCATCTTCGTTAATTTTGTATGTGTTTGCAAAATTGCAATCGCGCGATCGCAACAAACAGTCGTCATTGGAGACTGCTGTGTTTACGTCAGTTCCGCACACTTCGATTCATTGTTTTAACGATAGATGGCGATCCGTTGTGATTTATTATTTCAACAATAGATGGCGATACGTTGTGATTTATTGTTTCGACAATAGATGGCGATACATTGTGATTCATTGCCTTAACAATAGATGGCAACACGTTGTGATTCATTGTTTCAACAATAGATGGCGATATGCTGTGATCAGTGGCGGTTTCAAAGGGGGGGTAATCAGGTAATTACCCCCCCTAAGAATTTTTTGCTCATCAATTTTTATTGTTAAAAATTACCGATATTCCATATTACAAACAAATAATATAACCGGTAAATTTTTCCAACGCTTTAAAACGTTGGAAAAGGATAGGGAGATTTCACGGAACAGATGTATGAGAGCAGAAGCACCTTTTTTTAATTACCCCCCCTAGACTAGTTGGTTGGAAACGCCCTTGGCTGTGATACATTGCTTTAACAATAGATGGCGATGTGTTGTGATTCGTTGTTTCAACAATAGATGGCGATACGTGTTGCGCAATCATTTGTTAATAAAATTAGGACCGCTAAAACACGCTCGTTTTACGTGGATATAAATATATTTCGGTACGGGATTTTTACACGAAAAGAGATATTTGTATTTTGAAGCAAATAATACAAAAATAAAAGAGAATGAAAAATTGTGAATTTATTTTGATTATCTTTTAATTGATTTTTTTGAAGGTATTATTTGTTTATAATATGTACATAGCAACACAAAAATTAAAAAAAAAATTCACCCATGTATCTCGTATTTGTTGAAAATTTATTGCAATTTAAAAAATAATTAACATTTCAAAATGGCTGCCGCATTTTGCTTGTATTTTTTTTTATCATCAGATCAATTGTTATGCTCAAAATTCCCAAAAAATAATTGAAGTTTACATTAATGTTTTTTTGAGTTTATTTAGTGCGTAAAATACGCAACATTTTCCGTCAGATCATTAGTTATCCTCAAAAAACCAAAAACAATTGAGTATAGAATAAAACACTTTTTTTACTTTGTTTGTATAACACTTATTTGTTTATTTTGTTTGACTTCAGTTTCGGCAACTCAGCTTGCCATTATCAAAACTAAAGTGAAGCTTCCTACATAACAAAAAAAAAAAATTGAAGTTCGAATTTCTATTTTTCATCCCATTTATATCTTTTTAATGACGACAAAATAATTGAAGTTCGAATTTCCGTTTTTCACCTTATTTATATCTATACGACAAATAAAACACTTTGCTTACATTTTTCAAATCCGACTATCCGATCTATAGTTTTCGAAAAAATACAGAATACGAAAATTTTGCAAGAAAAGTGTTCTATTTAGAAAATAGATATAAGTAAGATCAAAAACAGAAATTTGATCTTCAATTGTTTTTAGTTTTTTGAGAATAACTTTTGATTTGATGATCGCATTTGGAAAATTTTGCGAGAAAAGTGTTATACTCATCAAATGGATACGAATAAGAAAAAAAAAACAGAAATTCGAACTTCAATTGTTTTTCTGTTTTTCTATCGGATGGT
Source organism: Ocypus olens (assembly GCA_910593695.2). NCBI lineage: Eukaryota > Metazoa > Arthropoda > Insecta > Coleoptera > Staphylinidae > Ocypus > Ocypus olens. The sequence continues at coordinate 59,463,054 of OU343053.1, forward strand.
GGGATTTGGAGAATTTCTCAAGGAAAGTGTTGTTTAGTGCATCAAATGGATATGAATAGGATGAAAATCAAAAATTCGAACTTCAATTGTTTTTGTTTTTTTGAGAATAACTTTTGATTTGATGGTCGCATTTGGAAAATTTTGCAAAAAAGTGTTCCATTTAGAAAATAGATACAAGTAAGATCAAAAACGGAAATTTGATCTTCAATTGTTTTTAGTTTTTTGAGAATAACTTTTGATTTGATGGTCGCATTTGGAAAATTTTGCAAGTAAAGTGTTATACTCATCAAATGGATACGAATAAGATAAAAAAAAAATTCGAACCTCAATTGTTTTTATGTTTTTCGAGGATAACTACCTATCGATCGGATGGTGGGATTTGCAGAATTTCTCAAGCAAAGTGTTGTTTAATGCATCAAATGGATATGAATAAGATGAAAATCAAAAATTCGAACTTCAATTGTTTTTAGTTTTTTGAGAATAACTTTTGATTGGATGGTCCGATTTGGAAAATTTTGCAAGAAAAGTGTTCTATTTATCAAATAGATACGAGTAAGATAAAAAAAAAACAGAATTCATTATTTCGAACGAGTATCCTACCGACTGCGCCAATCCGCGTGAAAATCTAACCGCTTTCCCTCGATTATTTCATGCACGTGCGTTGACCCACAGAGCATACAGCGTGTGTTCGTTTGCTCCAGATATAATCCTCACTTGTTGCGTGCAGAGTGTGTGTAGGGAAATTCGAGGTGTGGTTTGAGCGAGAGAAGACGGAACGTCCGCGGCGGCGGTGCGGAAGAGAGTGGCCGCCACACTTTCGCCTTACATAAACATTGCGGGGCGACGTGCCCGCAATGCGCCGCGACGACGGCGTCGCTACCACCACCAATCAACTCCCCATTGCAATGGCGTCAGTCGGTGCGGACGCGATCGAGCGACGACGGTGACCACGAGAAACGAGACGCGCACGACGGCGACGAACAAAAGAACGAGTGCGTGAGCGCGTTACACAAAACCGTCTGATTCCGCGGCCACACGCACAACCGCGCAAAACGGTAAACAACACGGAGTAATTTTTGTGCAATCAGAGGACGTAAACGGGGTGAGTAAAACTCTCGCGGTGATCTCGTGAAATATTCAACCCCCGGCACGAGCCGTCGTCGTCTCGCGCGCGACGCGCGCCCCCTCAGATCCTCGCGAGATGTAAAATCAATATGTTTTTATTTTTCGTTTCCAGAAATCTCAAATTGCCTCGAGATTCATCAGTTTTGTGGGGGTAAAAAAAATCGTTTCTGTTTCGGGCGAGAGTGCATCATCAGGGTGCATCCGGTCGATAGGCGCGTGCTTGCGTAACTCGTGTGCGGATAAAGGGGGCCGATGCGCATTTACATAACATCGTGCGTCTGGTGGGGAAAGGGGGGACGGCGAGGGTTATGAAGAAGGTAATTCCCTTCGGATTAATTACGAGCCGGACAGATTTTTATTTGTAATTAATTAGAAGCAAAAGGATTATATTATTAGGTCCATGAATGCTCAAAGACTTTCGAGTATTTAAAAACTTAAATGTGTAGAGCTTTTTTTACTGTCTCCGTTACGAAGTACGAGAAAGTATTATGATCGTGATTTTTTTTTCAAAATTTTTTTTTTGCGGAAATATCCATTTTGGAGTGCTATTTCAACAATTTCTGAAAAAAAAATGGTGATGTGGTCATCATGTTACTTTCTCCGACTTGATGGTATCATTTATATTTACGCTTTCATAGTTTAAATCATATTTTAAGTGTGCATCGAACGTTTCGTAGACTCGGATAAAACTGACGTTTAAAACGTCAAAATTATGAAAGATGAAGAAATTATACTTCAAATTCAAAAACTCAGTTTACTCAAAAACTTATTCTTCATAAATTGTTCATTTTGGAATTCTCTACAATTATTATTAACATAAATTTGCTGTAACTATTAGCGTTTCATAATTGTATACCAAGAATAAAAAAAAAATAATAATTTTTTTTTTCTCGAATAACAATGATTTTATGAAAAATATTTTTAAACCAAAGATGTTCATTTCTTTGTTGTCTTCAATATTTGCTTAAATATTTTTGTGATATTTTTCATAGTTAAGAAAATATTGGAAAAAAACAAAAACTTATGTTTAAAGTTTCATATCTCAAAAACTAATAGAGCAATTGATATGAAACTTTCAACATTCGTCTTATTTGATAATCCAAAGAACTGAAAAGCTTTTGGTAAAATTTCGTACACCGGAAGTGGGTGTTTACCTTAAGTTTTTTTTGTTTTTTGCCAATATTTTCTTAAATATGAAAAATATCACAAAAACATTGAAACAAACATTGAAGACAACAAAGAAATGAACATCTTTTGTTTGAAAACATTTTTTATAAAATCATTGTTATGCGAGAAAAAAATTTATGTTTTTTTTAATTTTTGGTTTATAATTATAAAACGATAACAGTTACAGCAAATTTATGTGAATAATAATTGTAGAGAATGCTAGAATGAATAACTTATAAAGAATAAGTTTTTTCCCTTAGTTTTTGATTAAACTGAGTTTTTGAATTTGAAGTATAATTTTTCCTTTCTTTCATAATTTTGACGTTTTAAACGTCAGTTTCATCCTCTCGACGTACATTTAAAATATGATTTCAATTGAAAATAAACCACGAAAGTGTAAATATAAATAATACTATCAAGTCGGAGAAAGTAACATGATGGCCACAACACCGTTTTTTGACCCGTGTCAGCCTGACAGAAGTAGCTTATCTACAGCCAATCGTGTATGTAGGCTTTAAATTTTTTAATTCGGTTTATTTTTGGATAAACTTGTTTTCTTTGTGTCGACATGCCTCAACTTGCTCTTGGTCCAAGCCCAAGTTTCACCGCATTAACCCGCGATGGTCAGTGTTATGGAAAATAAACAAAATTCGCATATTAATTATTTATTAGAGAAAAAATTACATTTACATTATTATTCAGTTAAAACATTTCCTTTTGTGCGACTTTTTAGAATAAGTGTTATCCGAACAATCTCCCTGCAAAGACCAGCAGTAATCTGCCATCATGTGGACAACCCATCCTCCTTGATATCTGATTTCCATCGTCTCAATATCCTGTCGCCTTCCTCGTCACTAAAATCCTCTAAGTTTTCGGGAAAACGCCGTAGGTGGCTGTTAATCATAATCATAATCATTTATTTACGTGTTATAACATACTGTGTACACAAGTCAGTTTCCCATATGAAATTGTAAATATAAATTTCATTAAAGTGCAATTAACAGACATAAGAAACAGATTAAAAACATAGTTTAAAATTTATAAGAAAATCATAACATTAATATTAATAATTTCTATTTCTATTTCTGTTGAAGGTAATGCACTTTCCGACTTTATTTGATAACTAATGATAATTTTATTACGTACATATTGTTTTCAAAGGTATAAACTATTTTTCTGTAGCATTACATTTTTAGTTTTTTGCAGAGAAAATGCTCCAATATAGGTAATTTTCAGGATAATCAGGATAAATTATACAGTTTGTTTGATGATTTAAAAAAAAATCAAATTCTATAGACGAATAGTTTAACCCTTTCTCTCCAAGTGTACAAAATATCATTTCTTAATATTAGATATTAACTTCAAAATAATGTATATGACCATAAAAAATGCATCGATTTTCGACGCGGCACTTACCCCCTTAATAATCATCGTAGACCATTGAAGAACACTTTGTTGGTATCACATTTTTGCGACTATTGTTTCATTATCAAACAGACAGCTCCTGAATCAAAATTTATCACAAAGTAATGGCTGCCACCATCATCAATCGTACCATTCTAATTAGTACTTTAGTTATATCAATAGATGGAGACATTTCGTTTCGAAAACGAAAAGGCAAGCGGCGAAGACGACGTTATTAATTAGATTACAGCATTGGCCTTGAGGCTAACGAGGATTGGTCCTTCGAACACTATTTTTGGAAGAGAGAGAGAGCGAGAGAGTGCTAATGCGCTCCTTCCCCTATCGCGACCAAGCGCGCGATAAACCCTAATGTCGTCGCAAATTAGTCCCCCCTCTCTCTGATCGATTTTAAATTTAGAAAATATTGCCTGAAAATGAAAATACGGTTGGTAAAAAAATCACGGTTTGCCAGTTTGGAATAGATTTCAGAATAATTGATATAAGTTGAAAATCATATTAATAGCAGGGGCGGCTCGTTGTATAGAGCCAAAAAGCCATGGCACTACCTGCAGTTTCAATCTCAACAAAAAAATTTTAATTAAATCTTAAAACACTTACTTTGGTCTAGGAAGATAAATCGTTTTTTGTTTCTTCAAAAAATAAGATATTCATGTAGAAAAATAATTGATTTATATTACTAACTAAAATTTCCTTCAAAATTTTATGATAAAATATACATTAATACAAGGTATAATTTTTAGCATATAAAATCCTATGGCCCACGATAAAAAAAATATCCTGTATATTTTTTTTCCTGTAATAAGATCTAAGATCTGTTGGGAAATAAACATATTATTATCATTCAATATTTATCGCACCCACATTTGTTGTTTGCAAATACAGTACATAAATTAGAGTTGTTTTTGTGAAGTTTGGTCGCCGTTACGTGAAACATAGCCCAGTTTCCCGTGTGTCGCAAATGGTTCGCGAAATTGGCTTAATAAACATGCAGCACCGTTACATGATTGCAAGGGTGGACGCAGGAACTAGAGATGGATGGATGCTGCCGCGGGGTCGGGGCCGCGGCGACGTTTCGGCGCCAAAACCCGCGGCGCCACGACGTCCCCGTTTCGCCCCTCTCGACGACCTCGAAAATTCCCCCTCCATAACACACCAACCATCATCATTTACGATCCGGTCCTTTTCCTGCATTTATATTGCAGATGTTTCAAATTGCATTTTTGCTTTATTATCGAGACACTTAAAAAATTCAAAGGTCTACGACAGACTACCAACCGGTTTCGGATTATAGGGCAGTAGAGTCGCTGATAGTCATTTACGGCTACTTTTATATCGTATGTTCATTAAAAAAAAACCTCAAGTGTGCCATGATTTTTTATTTAAAAAAAATTAATCAGCGCCATCTATCGTTTTCTCGTTGCAATTTAAAATTCCATTCTGAAATTATGCATTGAACCGATTCACGTCAGCGCTATCTATCTTTTTCTCGTCCAAAAAGTGTCCTCGGTGGATTTGCAATTTCAAATTCCATTTTTAAACTGGCGCATTGAAAATAATCAGCACCATCTATCGTTTTCTCGTTGCAATTTGAAATTCCATTCCGAAATTATGCATTGAACCGATTCATGTCAGCGCCATCTATCTTTTCCTCGTCCAAAAAGTGTCCTCGGTACGCTTTATGTGGATTTGCAATATCAAATTCCATTTTTAAACTCGCGCATTGAATATAATCAGCGCCATGTTAGGAATTGACATACGAAACGTCAGATCGTTCCAACTGTCACAATTTTTCCGTGGTCACAATGGTTTATACAACAACCGGCAAAAAACGTTTCTAGTTGAAAGTTATTTCCGAAATGGGTGTATTCATTCGACGCATCTATGGCTGAGTTTCAGGAAGAATTTCCTAACGTTCCCATTATTTATGATGAATTTAAAAATACCTTATCACGAAACTCCCTTAACCAGGAAGTGGTAGACCAGTCAAACGTACTCGGGATGCTATTAACACAGCCCAAGGAATTTTGGAAGGTGAACCTACGTCTTCTCTGCGTCGTTTATCATAGCAAATTAATTTATCGGTAGGAACATTCCGCAAATAACATAACCTCAATATGTGTTACCAAATTTATTTTAATAATAATTGTAGATAATGCCAAAATGAACAACTTATAAAGAATAAGTTTTTTTCGAAATCTGTTTGATTTTTGAGTAAATTGAGTTTTTTTAATTTGAAGTATAATTCCTTCATTTTTCATAATTTTGACGTTTTAAACGTCAGTTTCATCCGAGTCTACGAAACGTTCGATGCACATTTAAAAAATGATTTAAATAGAAAATAAACCATGAAAGCGTGAATATAGATGATACCATCAAGTCGGAGAAAGTAACTTGATGGCCACATCACCATTTTTACGAATGATTTTGCTGAAAAAATATTACATTAATTACATTAATTATTTGTATTAGCGTCAATGGACAATTGATTAAACTTAAGTGTGCAAAAGTCAGTTGGGCTCATACAGCAAAATCAATAATTGTTGTTTATTTTTTCCGGGAACGTCCTTCACCACCGCCACACGTCACATGCGGAAAATCGGTTGATGGCACCCCGCCAAATGGGTGAAGTTCAAACGCGGAATACGCGGGGCCGAAGTTCCCGGTAATTGCGCGTTCCCGATTTTATTTATTTAAAGCGCGCACCCTCCGCGGAACGCGCGACGCGAAGGGACCCTTCGCCCTTTCCGCGCGCGGAATTTTTCACACCCCCGCGGCGATCGATGTCTCGTGTCCGGCAAAATGGCCTTGCACGTGAAATTATGCACGTGCACGCATGAAATTGTTTGTGCTCCACACGATCAACGTGATAATTCAGACTTGAAGATAAAACATTGTACACTACATATACCCACAGATTACTTTTTTGGTAACTTGAGTGACAGAAATACCATTAGGAATTCGCCTCAGAAAGTAGTACGTATTTACGTTACCTCTTTGAGGGGCGGTGGTACGCGCATTGTATCACATTTTAAAATTATATAGTTCGAAAATGAACATGACGACATTTATTGGCAAGTAGGCTAACTAAGTACTTCAATAAAACACAGCTTTGTAAGCACCCGCCATTTTATTTTAACTCTAAAAAATTTAAACTTTTATTTTCTTCATGTTGTGTAGTGTATTAAGGTAGGCGATATGAATAAATAAAAATTAAGGAAGTACTAATATCTCATATATATTTTATTTTCTTGTTTATCCGGTTCCTCTTCGATCTAGAAATGTGGGAATTTCTGGCCCTTCAAAGAGTTACTTTACTTTTTTTCACTTTTTAATGTTTGTCACTAAAGATGCCAAAAAAGTCTAATCTATCGGTGGTTATGGTATAAACCGGGACGAGTGGTACTATTAAGGTAATCCTTGTATTGTAGGGCGCAAAAGATATCGTCTGGAAATTGTGGTTTAAGCATATTTTTAATATGACGTTTCTTCTTCTTGTTTAAGTCCATCCATGTAGTAAACAATCACTGTGAAATTGCTATACTAATATCGTATCATTTTACAAAATGAAAAATGGAGGTCCATCCTTATGTTGACATTGGTCACAACATTCGCAGGTTGACTTTCCCAGGACTTTTTCAGAATTACAAATCACCCTTTCTGCACATACTACCGCTTTACAGTAATTGTCTGGGCATTTAAATGCAAATCCCATATTAATCAATAGCACTGCAATACAAATAATTATAAACCACTTCACTGTCGTTTTCTGACACTTTTGGCCGTGGACCTTCCTTAATCATTTAATATAATGTAAGCCACTGAATTTTGCTGCCGACATGGCCATGCCTAAGAGAGAGGGAGAGAGGGAGAGAGGGAGAGAGAGAGGGAGAGAGGGAGAGAGGGAGAGGGAGAGAGAGAGGGAGAGAGGGAGAGAGAGAGAAACATAGCAATTATGTCTGAGATTTATTTTTAATTCAACTGAACTAATCTAGTCTTCTATGACGTGAGTTGTCAAATTAAAATCAAACTGACAAGTCGAGACAATGTTCTAATTTTCTCCACATTCCATACTACACACTCTAAATTCCACGCTCCTCACTCCACGTTCCACACTCCACACGCCACACTCCCACGTTCCACACTCCATGCTTCACGCTCCATACACTCTACACTCCACACTCTTAATTTATTTCACAGCCAACTCTGAATAACAATCTCGTGGCTCACACGTTATGAGGTTTGACTGTTGAAATCGTACGGAAACTCGGGAAACCATTTCGAATGGGCTGCGGCCCCCTCGTCTTAATTAATTCTGTAATTCATTTTACCAGTTTCAGTAATCAAACGCGTGAACTCGCATCACCGTCACGCACTTAGAAGGAAGACATTCGTGCAACAATCGTTCGAATTGAATAACCTCCATGGAAACACGATCCGATACTCTCGTTTCTCACGTTCAATATTCAAATCGCCTCGCCGCAAATATCATTACTCGCACACACCGCATACACGCACGATTCCGCTTCACACATACTGCCCTGGAGAAATGCAAAACGTTTACTTCCGGCAACACCCTTTCCATAAACTTTATGTTTTGTTAATGGCAAGTTGAGTTGCCGAAACTATAGTCAACAATAAATAAAATTTGTGCTGTACCAACAAAGTAAAAGTGTCTTATTATATTTACAACATGTATAACGAACTAGAAGCCTCCTCCATAATCAAAATTAAATATAAACACCGATTCCATTGCATCATCCAATACAACTTGACCAATTAGAGAATTCCCTGCGAAACTTTCTCGGACTATCTACCCTCAATAACTTTGCCGAAATTGATTAAACCGACAGCAGCGTGATGATAAATCTCTGTTGGAACTTTATCACTTCCTCCCCCCGTTCCCTTCCCCATCAAAATTGACAAGAGGTATACGTAATCCAATTAGTCGACAATCGGAATCCGACGAACCGTGTTTCTCACGGATGATAATTGGTCCTTTGATGTCCTCTTTCGCGGGCATTCATCATAAAAGTTCCGCCGTTCCGTGAGTATTTCGTGCGTTTGCAAAACCCGCACATACACGGTTATTAGTGTTGAAGGTTTTCGAAACTGCACGCGCTCTAGTTAGCAGATAATGGCGATAATGAGACACGCTATACCTCATTTAATAACCAGGCGGACTAAATCAAATTATAGCCGCGAAAATACGTTGTTGCGATTGGCCAAACGGGCGCCGTTTTTATAGGCCCAAACTGCTTAAAACAGTAATGGCCGCTCTTATGATCAGCTGATCTGTCACCGTTAGTTGTGTCCCACGCGTTTCGCCTCGGTTTTTGTGTTTTTAGCCAGTTATTTCTTCCGTTGATCGTGTAAGAATGGATTCCTCTCATCCCGCGATTTTCTTGGAAATATTTTAACCATGGATATATACCCTGCACAAGTTTTTCCATTTTCGGCTCCGGGATGGGACTTATATCGGGCTCCAGCTCGCGGACAACTTTTGGAGCAGTGATCATATGGGAAATGGAGGGGGAATAGCAGTCCATTAGTATATAGTCAAAGGTATAATGTAATCCCAAAGCCTAACCGCAAATTATGCATTCCGTTTGTCATTTAAAAGATGGTTTACACGGCCGAAATTATAATATTAGTGTTCTGTCAATTTAAGCCAGTTATAAAGTAAAGGGTGTTTTTCTAAGAGCTTGAGAACTTTAAATAATAATACAAGACAGAAATATTGTTGGAATTATTAATTATTATTATAATCTGGTAGATAATTTTATGGCATTTATTTTTTAAATATGATTTCCGGCATATATCCGCCGTGGCTACGAGTTACATGGTCCATTCGATCAGTCCAATTTCTCACTACTTTTTCCAATAAATCTGGCCGTATCGCGTCAATAGTGGCTTTAATATTGGCTTCCAATACTTCAAGAGTTGTTGGTTTGTTGGCATCAACCAATGACTTAACATATCCCCATAAAAAAGTGTAATCGAGAGGCGTTAAGTCGCACGAACGAGGTGGGCAGTTAACAGGACCACTTTTGGAAATAAAGTCAATTTTAATGGATGTAACAGTGTTTCGTTAATGGCTTGAGGATTGTCTTCGCTCTATATACGGCAGTTTTGTTTATTGACGAAGCCATTCAAACAGAAATGAGCTTCATCACTAAACACAATTCTTCGATAAAAATGCTCATCTTCGGCCAGTTTCAAATTAGCCCAATCAGCAAAAAATGCGACGTAACCGATGGTCATTTGGCTTTAACTGTTGCACGAGCTGTATTTTATAGGCACTTAATCCAAGATCCTTGCGTAACATTTTCCACATAGTCAAAGGACAAAGACCAGCAAGTTAAGAACGGCGACGAATCGAAATGTTTCAACTGACCAAATACTGTTCATTATGCTAATTTGATAATTTGGCGCGAGATTCACGAATCGCGTTAATTGCGACTGTGGGCGGGGGTATTCTTCGCAGCGGCGCTGTTTCACGTTTAATAACTCCACTGAAACCACCCCTCTCGTATTCGATTTCGTCTGTTTGGACGGACTAAAACAGACGCGTCGTCGGCGGCCGTTTTCAATTAATAGAGAGAGAGAGAGAGAGAGAGAGAGAGAGAGATACTCGTCTCTTCCTCAAACGCGCATTACTCTCGCATCAACAACTTCCGTAGGATTGGAAAATAAGTATGTTGACACGAAAAAACAGAACTAAAGACGGTCTCAGATTTCTTGCCTAAAAGTGTGTAATATAACGTGCTCCTCATTGTTTTTTTTATCGTGCAAGTTGTTTAAACAAATTCAAGTATTCATGTGTAATCATTTCACATGTTGGTTGCGTTATTCATTTGAATCTCCCGTTAAAACAAATATTTGCAGTCATACATATGACACCGTAAGTGCCCTATCACACCAGGCCATCATGGTGGCGACACCAGTGGCGCCACCAGTCAAATGTATTAAGTGGAATGGAACATAACACACCTGGTATCAGACTGGTAGCGCCACCACTTTGGTTGCGCCACCAGTCCAATTCGGTCGGCCAGATTTTACTGGCGGAACAACCAGGATGCTGACTGCATGGTGTATCGGTTGGTTATTTTACTTGGTGGCTGGATCCACCATGGTGTTTTACTTGGTGGCCTAGAGTGATAGAGCACTAAGTGGCTCGGTTGTGTGCGTACGAAGCCTCCAACATTAGATCGTTCAAAGTCGATCAATCCTCTTCAGCGTTGCGACCACTACCTCAACCGGGCCGACCGTAACTTGCATGCGTGCGGTAGTTGTTTTACTACTTAACCTGAATACGCGTTAGTATCTGCTTTTAGTTCCCGTTCTTAGGAAATAAACAACAATTCTGTTTGCTTCTACACAATCTTTGTATTGTAGGCAGTATTGCTGTTGTCTGCAGTGCTGTTTTGTAGATTTAACATTTTTACACAACGTAATGATATGAAGCAGTGACGGTTCGCGGGTTTTTTTCTGGTACGGCCGAGGAACAAGGGTGACAATACAGATAGGTAGGGTCAGTTGCAGGGTGATCGCACCTATCTGTATTACCACCTCTTATTCCTCGGCCGTACCAGAAAAAAACCCGCAAACCGTCATTGATATGAAGGATGGATCATATTTTTCTACAATTTTTTTATTCCCGCTTAACCCGTGAAACGGTCAATTGAAATGATCTAAGTAATCTATGAGAATATATTTAATTATTTTTAATGGTACCCACGTTCGGTCTCTTCGGGATCTCTCTTTTACGACGAGGTCATAAAATGTGCGGGTATAATTTTTACGGACGGAAACGGGCGCATTTATTACGGTCGTCCTCGCTGAATTTTTCATTCCTTCTTCGTTTTGAGAATCAAGCATTGCAGGTGTGTTCGAGGCGTCCCAGAGCGGACGTGCGATGCTACCCGCTGCCGCCGCCGCCGCCGTCGCCTCCTCAGCACCGCCGCCAACACGACGTGGGAGGGCGCCCTCGACGACGCACTCATGACTTCGGTAAAGCACGCCGCGCCGAGACGTACGTCATAACTTTATCTGGTTTTCGCAGCAATTCCAGATAGTGAGGAACTGTGATGGCGGTCACATCTGCCACCCGCCGAAGGAGTGTTGCAAGCAGGGCTGCTGCTACCCGCAGGAGTTGCCGGTGTACAGGCAGGGGACGGTGCAAGCGACCAACATGTTCACGCCGCTCTTCGTCGGACATTGGTACGGTTTTCCGCATCCCCCAACTTCCCGATCACATTAGTTATAGTTCATTCCAAATTAGAAGAAAACCGAAAAAAAAAATAGTAGTATTAATAATTGAGGAGTTGAACTGCAAAACTCAACAAATCCACTTTTATAATTTGTTCAGAAACTGCGAAAAACGTTCAGGAAGTCTATTTGTTGCTTAAAAAAATTAATGTTTAGCCGCATTTTTAAATATGATTTGTTGCGTTTTGAAAGATAATTCACATATATTCGGATTTATCTATGTTTGGACAGTAAGAATCGATACCAAGCTCATTTTGGCCCAAAATTGGATTAGTTGAGTTTTGCAGTTCAACTCCTCAATTTATGTTTATAAATGTTTGACAAACGTCTGATCAATTGATTGTAGGTTTCTGGCACTTTCATTTAAAGTTTGTGATTCAAGATGTATCATAAAGTAATGGCTTCCAGCATCGATCATTTTTTTTTATTTAAAGGTTGTGTACTATACTTTACCTTCGACCTAACATTTATTCGCTTAAACTAAAGACATATTGAAACTGAATCTTGTCATGTGACGTTTAAATTTGCATTAAAATAGCCGGTAATGGCATTGTAGGACGACTACCAACCAAACAAACGAATTACCGTTCGAACAATTTTCCGTCGGATAATATATTGTCCAATACATTGATTGAACAAATTTACGGTTACGGATCGTTGTACTCACTCTGAAGTGTTAATCTACGAAGATACCATCGCGATGGAAGTACCAATAAAGCACGGCGTGGAGTTTATTACGTTAACCAATAAATTGTAATCTGACGTTTAAATGTCACTGTCACTTTTGATGTTTAAAGACGAACAGACGCGCAAGAAAGTTTTGCGGGTCGACGTTTTAGAGTTCACTAACAGATTGATCGCAGTTGACCAACACGGAAATGCGGGCTTAATTTCCGTAATGAACCGGTGGTAACAAGTTCGCCATCGCGATCGGGACGCGGAGTGCATTCGAAACTTTGCGACTTACTTATGGCTTACCCCATAATTCCGCCAGTTTAACAACTTTCGACGTCCCACCGGGAACACTTTACTTGCAAACTCTTCGGCGACTTATAAAAGAATAAAAAAATAACAAGCCGAAGTTCATTACTTTACTAGTGCAATAATGACACACACAAATAGATTCGGTCGCCATAAAACACGAATGGTAGTTTAATTTAATTTTCATTGTTTTTTTCATAAACTTAATACTGTTATATACAACAAACATTAATAGCCAATGTAAACTCAAACAGTTTTAAAAATTTCTCCGCGTGAGTTAACCCTTTCGGCCCTGGTGGTGGCAATTGCCGCCGCAACATTTACATGTCTCTACTTACTACGACAATCCATATTTTTGCTGTTTATCACTAGATGTCACTTCAACAAAGCCTCACTAATTAATTCCTATACTAATTAATCAAATCAGTTCAAATTTGGTATTTATGGTCTTAAGAAGCTCCCCATTAATAATAATTAACAAAACAATTTTTTTTTTCAAATTTAAAAATCCAGGGCTGAAAGGGTTAATGAAGACGCGCAGTCAGGTATAACAGTCTATGCGGCCTTTACGAAACGCTTCAGGTCTTCAACATCGGCATGATGTTTTGCACAAGCCGTGCCTCTAGAATAGCCAATATAGCGCAATCCATTGGCTTTAACCCTTTGGCCTACTTTCCTTACGTCCGAATGCAACAGCCGAAACCAGTCCGACTGAGGCACGCCTGGCGTGTCCAACTGTATGCGCACAAATTAATGCTTTTTCATGGCGTAACTGAAAACGTAAAATATGAACTTCAAAAAATTCTATTTCGCAAGAAAATGCATTCATTGTGCAGCACTACTAACGCAAGCGCTGCGCCAGGAGTTGAGCTCGTACTCGATTTGATTGGCCCAAGCGGCGCGCCACGAGATATGCTCGTGGTCGTTGTGTTTGGCCCGAACATTTAAACACGAGGAGTACTCGTGGTTGTAGGTCAAAGGGTTAATGAAGCCTCTGATCGATAGCCAATTAATAAAAGTGATATGCCGAAATTGTTTTTGAATGTATCTTAAAATGTAAATGACTATTAATAAAGTTATTTGTGTGTGTGTGTGTAGAAAAATATAAATATTAATTTGCGAGACAGTAAATCGTTTCTAAAATGTGTGTTCTGAAAGGTTTTTTTGGGCGGCGATAACAGCGACCCTTGCGGGAATTCTGTGCGCCTGCTCTTTATGGAGAAAGCACATCTCGGGGAGTTTCTGCTGCAGGGATTCGAGCCGCGACGAGAGGGCCTCGGAGCCGGACTCGAACGGCTCCTGTTACGCTCCGCCTCAGTACAGCAGGTGCAGCAGTTTCCACCAGGCACCTCCCCCATACTCGGAGGTAAAATAACGTTACCTTCAAAACTCTGCTTGATTAAAGAGAAGAAAACAAAACTGAGTATTCTCGCTGGGGTCTCGAATGTGTGTCAGATTCCATGATTCAGAAACCCAAGTATCAGTGACGATACGCAAGATTTTTTCTGGTACGGCCGAGGAACAAGAGGTGGTAATACAGATAGGTGCGATCTCTGCAACTGACCCTACCTATCTGTATGACCACCTCTTGTTCCTCGGCCGTACCAGAAAAAACACCGCGAACCGTCATTGCCAAGTATAGTGATTCATGGTAGCAGAGGTGGTAATACAGTTCTTTGTATTGTGGCCTCGGCCATACCATGAGTGAAGTGGTGGTAATACAGATAGGTAGGGTCGGTTGCAGAGTGTATCTGTATTACTACTTCGACCGTACCATCAGTCATAACCATTTTCACGTTAAACCGTAATATCTTTTAAGGTGGCTTCAAAGCCTGACCTCTACCCCCTCGTGATCAGCTACAACGGTGACGCCGTCGTGAAGACGAACGGCACATCAACGCCATACCTCATGGTACAATACTTTAGGAATTTTATAGTTAGGCCCGTAGGTACGTTCTTGCGTAATTGTCGGTTAATCAGTGATGGCTCGTGTTTACTAGTTTAGTGCAAAAAATTAGGTCGAAGGCGCAAACTTGACCGATTCACATTCGCAGATCATGAGCCGTCAGTGGTTTAAAGACGATCATTCATAAAGTATGGTGTGACTAACGTTAAGATCACGGTAGTAGAAGTGACAATAAGGAAGGCTCATGCAATGTACTGTGCGAGTTGAATTCTATCAAGCATAAATAATGTCACAGGTTTAGGGGGGGGGGGGGGGGGGGGATGCAGGTTAAGCGGAATTGTGACTGTCAATTTTCCAAAAACTAAATTCAAAGGTGCTTGATGTGACCTTATGATATGGAAAGGGAGTTAAAATTGAACGAAAAACTTGTGATATCATTTATGGAAGCCGCCTTAAGCTACGCGCACACTTAGCGGAATCTAACAGACGGCACGCATCGGTAAAAATTACTTTAACACAGTTCTGCACTAATGATATAAACCAGCGCTGTCCAACTGGCGGCCCGCGAGTTATAGTAAACTGTATATCAAATTTTGACTGACCCATTCATTGCATCTAGTGGAGCAACTGAAATACAAGTGTTCAAACATTTGGATAAAGAAAAATATCCAAAAATTAGAAATTTTGGACTTTCAAATCATTTCTATGTTCGGAAGTACATATATCTGCGAGCGTGCATTCTCTGACATGAAATATATAAAATTAAAATTTAGAAACAGCTTGACTCTTGAAAATATAATTAGAGTTGCCACAACAAACATTTATATGGACATTATTTACCTATCCTTTTTGGCCCGCGAAATATTTGCTAAAGAAAAAATGGCCCGCTGGCTAAGAGAAGTTGGACAGCGCTGATATAAACGATAAAATAACCTTATTTAATAATTACATATTAAAGTTATTTGATAAACATGCTCCACTAAAATCAAGAACATTTTCTTAAACCAATGTTATTATCTAGTAGTACTAATAATAACATGCAAATTTCTTTTGCATCACTCAATATCCGTGCCGGGTGGCACTAGCCAGGGAAGTAGTTGTTTCAATAAGTTATTTGTTTATAGTCTTAGTAAGACTTAATTTTTTGCTTGTAGATTAACGACCAGGTTGAATATTCATATATTCAGGCTACATTTAGTTTTATTGTATTTATCTAATGCTTTCTGCAACAAGTAAAGTTGTTTCTAATTTGTTTATTTTCTAAACCGTTTTGTCCGTGGTTAACTGACAATTTGAAATATCTAATAGAGTTACGTAATAAAGCCAAAGCTAAATTTAGAAAAAACTAAAAACCCTGCGCATTGGGACTATTATAAAAGCTTAAGAAATTATACTTTAAAAATGAAAAAAAAGCATATTTCTCATATATTTCGCGTAGTCGAGGAAACAATTTTCTCTGGAAACATCTAGAAACGTTGGGGATCAAAAATAAAGTGAAAGAGATACCTAATAATTTAAATAATCCTGATGCCATAAATTATTACTTCCGTGACAGTATTCCCAAACCTAATAACCAGATTCACAGTATCAATGAAACTTTTTTGAATAAGTTGCACCCATTTGCGGCTCCTTTTAACTTTAGCTTAGTGGATGTAAATACAATATTGAGACTTATATTTGAATTTAAATCGCCATCGACAGGTTATGATAATATTAATGTTACAATGCTGCACATGTGTTGTCCTCTCATAGTTCCTTATATCACTAATATTATTAACACTTGTATTTTAGAAGGTTGTTTGCCGGACTGTTGGAAGTATGCAATAATAAAAGGTATATAACCCATCCGAACTGAAAGACCTAAGACCGATTAGTATTTTGCCCATCTTATCTAAACTTCTAGAGAAAGTTATTAAAAAACAATTATCAGAATATGTAGAAATTAACTCAATAATTCCAAAACATCAGTCTGGTTTCAGGCGTGGGTACAGCTGTGAAACAACGTTACTGAAAATCACGGATGACATAATATCAGCTACAGATAATGGAAAATTAACAATTTTAATTCTCTTCGACTATAGTAAGGCATTTGATACAGTTACGCATGATACTTTACGTCTGATATTAAAATTTATTGGCTTGAATGAAGTAGCAATTTCTCTTTTAAGTGATTATTTAACAGGACGAAAGCATTGTGTTCAAATTGATAATCAGAGGTCCGACTTTTTAGATATTTGCCAAGGTGTTCCTCAAGGATTTGTACTTGGACCTCTTCTCTTTTCAATTTACACTTCTACCATCTTAAGTCAACTTCAGTTTTGTACAGGACATATGTATGCCGATGACACTCAACTTTATTATTCTTTTAATCCTGAGTCATTTCATGAGGCTGAAATTTATGTAAATGCTGATTTGCAGAAAATTTTTGATTGCTCGTATATGTTGGACCTAACTCTAAACCCTACAAAATCCTCATTTCTTTTGTTTGGCAAAAATAGGGTCTGTGAACAAATATGCAACTAAATTAATATCCTCATAAATGGTACTAAGGTTCCCTATTCTCAAGGAGCTAAAAACTTAGGTGTGATAACTCATTTCGATATAAAATAACAAATTAATAAGTATATTAATATCTCATATCAAAACCTGAAAAAGTTATATCCCCACCGTTCTTGTCTCCCAAAAAAAAAACTAAGGTCAGCTATGTAATGCATTTGTCCTGTCCCATTTTAGATATTGCTCAATACTTTATCATCCAGCAATAGATAATGTGACTTCATCCCGAATACAGAAAGTGCAAAACACCTGTCTTCACTATATTTATGGTATCCGAAAATTTGAGCGAATATCACATAAGCTCAAAGAAGCAGGTTGGCTTAGTATGTCCAGAAGGAGAGAATTGCATTCAATGCTTTTTTATCATAAATTAATATCTAGAAAGTTTCCACCTTATCTATATAACAAAATCTACCGCGAAGATGTTCATAAACTTAATACTAGGTCAAAAGGACGATTGTGGCCTCCTATACACCGTACCTCACTTTTCGAGCGGTCGTTTACCTACCAAATTTATAAGGTTTATAATGCGATACCGAGTAATCTGAAAGACTTAGATGTACCCAAATTTAAAAATTGTTATGAAAAATCGTTTCTCACAATAGCGTAGTAACAAAAAAGTTTGCATTGTGTTCTATTAAATTAATCTCAGTTTATTTTTTATTTTTTAAGAATTGTTTATGTTTACTTTATTTTACATTTTTGATTTACCTTATATTTTTCATGTGTTTTATTTACTTTTATTTTATTTTGTTTAGTTTATTTAGTTTTAATTTTAATTGTTTTTAATATAAATAACTGATATTTTAAGGTTTGGATGGAAGAACAGTTGAGTTTTTACTCAGAACTGAATCCCGCCTTATGTTTTTGTATTATTAGTAAAATTATTGTTCTTATTTGTATATTTCAATTCTGTTCTCGTTTTATTTTACTTTTTTTTACAAATAAAGTGGTTTATTAGTATTATTATTATATTATTATTAAACGAGTCAACGCACATTTATCGGATGAATGTGCGTTGACTCGTTTACAACTGTGTTAAGCAATTTTATCCGATGCGTGCCGTCCGTCCGATTCCGATAAGTGTACGCGGCGGCTCATGGATCTTCGTAGAGGGGATAAGACGGAGATGCAGCTCTTGCTGCACTACTTACTCCTATAGAGAAAGTAAATATTCCTCTGTTGTTTCGGTCAACGAGCCGCCACTGATCTCCACTTCTATGAGTCACCACTGAATCATCACATTTCCCACTCATGAATAATAATTTTTAGGTTCGTTATCGGCGACCAGTACAATAGATTCGTTGAGTTCCAGTTTTATATGCAACGCTAGTAACGAGGTACGTTTCTTCCCATAACGTAGGATCCCAACCTCTAATTGTTTTCATTGTTGAAGGCAAACACGATAATCCCGCCCCCGTACTCGTGCACGGGAAGCCTGGAGGAAATGAATCCGGCGGTGATGGTGAACGCGAGCACGACGGGGGACCCCTCCTCGCCCTCCCGATCGAGCCCGAGCGTGCACTCCATCATGTGCTCGAGCGACAACAGCCTCCATCCCTCCGTGGTGACGGTCGTCAAGAACGAAACCGAAACGGATCACGTGACGACAACGAACAACCACCACCACCACCACCACCAGGCGGCCGAGCCTCCCCAGAAGCCGTCGATGTCGCAGTACGCCGCGCACATGGCCAGCTGCGCGAGCAACGCGAACGGCATCAGCTACCACAACAACAGGGTCAACAAGAAGCTGAACTTCAGCGTGCTAACGAAGAACCACAGCGTGGACTCCGAGAGCGACGAGCACAACTTTTCCGATCTGCTGAATCTGTCGGTGTGCGTGCCCAGCAGCGTCACCCACTTGGCCAGCTGCACCCAATCGAATCCGCAGATGGACATGATCCAGAGCTACAGCGTGACCAACAGCATGACCAGTTCGGACATAAGCAGTCTGGCGAATCTGGGAACGCCGGACTCCCCGCCGAGGGCGACCAGTCCCACCGTCGAAATGCGCGAGCTGCTCGACAAGATCCAGCAGCTGCCGCAGCACAAGAGTCCGGACGTGACGCACGCGCCGAAGGTGAAAACGTACTTCAACAGATCGAAGGCGAAAACGCTGTACATGCCGCTGAACGAGAGCGCGATTGTTCCGCAGCAGCAGGTCCACCACCATCATCAGAGCGCCGCTCCTCCGAAATCGGGCGGGATCTTCGGCAAGACGACGCGCGGGTGGCTCTCGCGCTCCGCTCCCAACACCCCCTGCGGCAGCTTCGTGCCCAACTTCCCCTCGCAGAAGAAGAACACCTCCAGCCAGCGCGGCAGCAAGTCGAAGATCTACGACGGCAGCCCCCTGCTCCACGAGCACGACGAATCCGACGAGGAGCCGCAAAAGGACGAGTGCTTATGATTTTTGCTACACACGACAAACCCACTTTCCCTATAAATATTTAAGCGCATCTCCACGCCTCTAGTTAGTGACGGGGACGATCCCTCCAATAAAAGCCCCCCCTCCCCCCCGAATGAGATCCGCTTATTATCCCGTAAAACTAAATATAATAATACAAAAAAAAAAGTGCGCGCGCTAATTCTAAATTAAATGTTAATTCTTTTCGCGGGGCGTCAGTTGTAAATGATGAAGAAGAAAGCGAGAATCGTTCGTCCAGCCCCATCCTTAAGTAGTTGAATAAGGGCCGGTATTACAAAGGTCGAAGATTGAAAAGAAAGTTTGGTTACATGCAAAATACATGTAGCATAAATGTCAATTCAAATTTAATCGCAGAAACGCCAAAGTGGCGGCATCTATTGCCTGAAT
Organism: Ocypus olens; assembly: GCA_910593695.2. Taxonomy (NCBI): domain Eukaryota; kingdom Metazoa; phylum Arthropoda; class Insecta; order Coleoptera; family Staphylinidae; genus Ocypus; species Ocypus olens. The sequence continues at coordinate 59,483,297 of OU343053.1, forward strand.
GTTGTGCTGTCGTCAGCACAACATTCAGGCAATAGATGCCGCCACTTTTGACGTTTTCTACCTTTAACGGTGTGTTGTAATTTCCATTTCCCTACACTGATGAGACCTGAAAGGTCGAACCCGGTGTTTTGATGGTGAAACAATACTTAGGGCCAGTATTATAAAGGTCAGTTAAATTTAACTGAAGATTAAGATTTAAATGAAGTTTAGTTATATGCAAAATACATGTAGCACAAATGTCAATTAAAATTTAATCATCAGTTAAATTTAAATGACCTTTATAACACCGCCCCCCAATGTTTTTAATTTAATCGTCGATTAAATTTAAATACCGGCCCTAAGAAATATAAAACGCAGGTAGAGATGATGTAAAAGGATTGGAATCTGCAAAAAGTGTACTTACAAGAAGAACAAAACACAATTATACAGTATTTGATAACGTGAATAGTTACTATTAAAAAAATCGAATCGAATCGGAAATATATATATATGCATTCAGTGCGGATAATGATAATAATAATAAATAATATTAATAATTAAATAGATGATATTTTTGAATACCTAGAGATTTAATAATGAATCGCGAGGTGATGATGATGATATTGATGATGATGGAGGGATGAAGTGCGCGCACACGTTTAATAGTAACTATTTGAGGCGGTTTTTTTCCATGTTGAATGTATTATACATACGATGTTATTATTATGATTGTTGTGATTATTGACGAATGATGATGATGATGACGATGATGATAAAAATGACGCGGCGTTCGTTGTTTGAATATCTCTAGCGCTACATGTAATTTTTTATTGACGAGATTGTTCGATGATTCCATTTTATTGAGTATAAATATAATTTTAAAAGTCTTAAATCATTAATACTTTTTTTTTAATAGAACACTAACACAGTGTATGGTTTCAAATTAATTTTATTGTTCTACGACAATTGTTTCACCACACAGTGGCCTCATCATTAATACTTTTATCTTTATAACTACTAAGCAGGTCGTATAATCGATGTAACCACGGCACACAAAACCCTTAGATACACTCCACAGATACAGATATGAAACTTTGAACATACGTCTTATTTTATAATCCGAATAACTGAAAAGCTTTTGGTAAAATTTCGTACACCGGAAGTGGGTGTTTACCTTAACTGTTTTTTGTTTTTTGTCAATATTTTATTAATTATAAAAAACATCACAAAAAATTTAAATAAACACCGAAGACAACAAAGAAATGAATAGCTTTTGCTTGAAAATATTTTTGATAAAATCATTGCTATTCGAGAAAAAAAATTATTATTATTTTTAATTTTGGGTTTATAATTATGAAACGATAATAGTTACAGTAATTTTATGTGAATAATAATTGTAGAGCATGCCAAAATGAACAACTTCTAAAGAATAACTTTTTTTCGAAATCTCGTTACTTTTCGAGTAAACCTAGTTTTTGAATTTGAAGTATAAGTTTTCCATCTTTCATAATTTTGACGTTTTAAACGTCAGTGTCATCCCCTCGATTTACATTTAAAATATGATTTTAATTGAAAATAAACCCATGAAAACGTAAATATAAAGTCGGAGAAAGTAACATGATGGCCACAACACCATGTTTTTATGATATTTTAATAGTTGTACAATTTTCAAAAACCAAAATCACAATTTTCGTGATGTACGATTCGGAGTACAAAGAATAATGTATTTAAACTGATTTTTATCGAGTTACCCATTATTTTGATATCCTGTATATCGTTTGCAATTTGTGAATTAGGATGTGTTTATGGGAATAATTGGAAATGTACGCTCTATAAACGTAAAATAATGCTTAGTGTGCTTTGAGAGGTGACTTTACCAGTCGTGCAAAATGTCAGTTTCATCATCGAACGCGATCAATTAATGAATTCTTCGAACTGAACCATAGAGAGCACGTCCGAGCGCAAATTTCAGTCTCATGCGGGAGCGAGTGCCCGCCACCGTCACCACCGCCACCACCACCATCCCACCACCAGTGCACCTTGTCAAAAAATATTATTCGCACACCAGATAAACCGCGCGACCACAAACAACAAATTCACTCTCAATCATGTCCAAATTGCCGAATACCAAGTTGAAGAAACACTGTCTCGAGGTAAGTGGAAATATTTCAAAACGTTACTTCCAATAATATATTTAAATTGGTAATAAATAATGTTTTAAAGAACAAACATCAATAAGCATCTTATGTTGCGTTCGTAAACACGCGTTGGGCCACTGTTTTCTTCACGAACTTTCACGAGCCGCTCCTGGTGCAAACCAAAAAGGATATTGTATTTAAATTATGAATAAATAATTAATAAGAAAGACAAATATTTATAAAATACCATGGTTTACCAAATAAAATAAAATAAATTACAACTTATGTACTAACAATTATTAATTAATTAATTGAGATTTTATAAAAACGAAAAAATTAGCTTGCCGGGTAAGGGAATTAATAATTTTTGTAGAATTCAGTCAACACGTTTTATATTTTTCTTTTATTTTTTTGCTCGAGTGATCCACAATTTGAAAAAAAAATTTCAAAAATTCACAACTCGCAAAATAATTATTAGATTTTCAAAAACTATACTTTATTTGAATAAGCAATGATTTGTGAATTTAATTTAATTTTTGTAGAATTTAATCAATACGTTTTATATTTTTCTTTCATTTTTATTGCTCGAGTGTCCCACAATTTGAAAAAAAAAAAATTAAAAAATTCACAACTCGCAAAATAATTATTAGATTTTCAAAAACTATACTTTATTTGAATAAGCAATGATTTGTGAATTTAATTTAATTTTTGTAGAATTTAATTAATACGTTTTATATTTTTCTTTCATTTTTATTGCTCGAGTGTCCCACAATTTGAAAAAAAAAAAATTAAAAAATTCACAACTCGCAAAATAATTATTAGATTTTCAAAAACTATACTTTATTTGAATAAGCAATGATTTGTAAATTTAATTTAATTTTTGCAGAATTTAGTCAACACGTTTTATATTTTTATTTTATTTTTTGCTCGAGTGTTCTACAATTTGAAAAAAAAAAAATTTCAAAAATTCACAACTCGCAAAATAATTATTAGATTTTCAAAAACTGTACTTTATTTGAATAAGCAATGATTTGTGAATTTAATTTAATTTTTGTAGAATTTAATTAATACGTTTTATATTTTTCTTTCATTTTTATTGCTCGAGTGTCCCACAATTTGAAAAAAAAAAATTAAAAAATTCAAAACTCGCAAAATAATTATTAGATTTTCAAAAACTATACTTTATTTGAATAAGCAATGATTTGTGAATTTAATTTAATTTTTGTAGAATTTAATCAATACGTTTTATATTTTTATTTTATTTTTTGCTCGAGTGTTCCACAATTTGAAATAAAAAATTTCAAAAATTCACAACTCGCAAAATAATTATTAGATTTTCAAAAACTATACTTTATTTGAATAAGCAATGATTTGTAAATTTAATTTAATTTTTGCAGAATTTAGTCAACACGTTTTATATTTTTATTTTATTTTTTGCTCGAGTGTTCCACAATTTGAAAAAAAAAATTTCAAAAATTCACAACTCGCAAAATAATTATTAGATTTTCAAAAACTGTACTTTATTTGAATTAGCAATGATTTGTGAATTTAATTTAATTTTTGTAGAATTTAATCAATACGTTTTATATTTTTCATTTATTTTTTGCTCGAGTGTCCCACAATTTGAAAAAAAAAATTAAAAAATTCACAACTCGCAAAATAATTATTAGATTTTCAAAAACTGTACTTTATTTGAATTAGCAATGATTTGTGAATTTAATTTAATTTTTGTAGAATTTAATCAATACGTTTTATATTTTTCTTTCATTTTTATTGCTCGAGTGTCCCACAATTTGAAATTTTTTTTTTTTTAAATTCACAACTCGGAAAATAATTATTAGATTTTCAAAAATTGTACTTTATTTGAATAAGCAATGATTTGTGAATTTAATTTAATTTTTGTAGAATTTAGCCAACACGTTTTATATTTTTCTTTTATTTTTATTGCTCGAGTGTCCCACAATTTGAAAAAAAAAAATTAAAAAATTCAAAACTCGCAAAATAATTATTAGATTTTCAAAAACTATACTTTATTTGAATAAGCAATGATTTGTGAATTTAATTTAATTTTTGTAGAATTTAATCAATACGTTTTATATTTTTATTTTATTTTTTGCTCGAGTGTTCCACAATTTGAAATAAAAAATTTCAAAAATTCACAACTCGCAAAATAATTATTAGATTTTCAAAAACTATACTTTATTTGAATAAGCAATGATTTGTAAATTTAATTTAATTTTTGCAGAATTTAGTCAACACGTTTTATATTTTTATTTTATTTTTTGCTCGAGTGTTCCACAATTTGAAAAAAAAAATTTCAAAAATTCACAACTCGCAAAATAATTATTAGATTTTCAAAAACTGTACTTTATTTGAATTAGCAATGATTTGTGAATTTAATTTAATTTTTGTAGAATTTAGCCAACACGTTTTATATTTTTCTTTTATTTTTATTGCTCGAGTGTCCCACAATTTGAAAAAAAAAATTAAAAAATTCACAACTCGCAAAATAATTATTAGATTTTCAAAAACTGTACTTTATTTGAATAAGCAATGATTTGTGAATTTAATTTAATTTTTGTAGAATTTAATCAATACGTTTTATATTTTTCTTTCATTTTTATTGCTCGAGTGTCCCACAATTTGAAATTTTTTTTTTTTTAAATTCACAACTCGGAAAATAATTATTAGATTTTCAAAAACTCTACTTTATTTGAATAAGCAATGATTTGTGAATTTAATTTAATTTTTGTAGAATTTAGCCAACACGTTTTATATTTTTCTTTTATTTTTTTTTGCCCGAGTCTTCCACAATTTGAAAAAAAAAATTTCAAAAATTCACAACTCGCAAAATAATTATTAGATTTTCAAAAACTATACTTTATTTGAATAAGCAATGATTTGTGAATTTAATTTAATTTTTTAGAATTTAATCAATACGTTTTATATTTTTATTTTATTTTTTTTTGCTCGAGTGTTCCACAATTAAAAAAAAAAATTCAAAAATTCACAACTCGCAAAATAATTATTAGATTTTCAAAAACTGTACTTTATTTGAATAAGCAATGATTTGTAAATGTAATTAAATTTTTGTAGAATTTAATTAATACGTTTTATATTTTTCTTTTATTTTCTTTGCTCGAGTCTTTGAAATTTGAAAAAAAAATCAAAAAGAACCACAAACTCGATGTGATCGAAAGTGATGAGTCACAATAAAAAAAATTGAAAAAAATTAAAAAATCAACTGACTGTGGCATTTACAAAAACTTAATTGATTTTGAACAAGCGATACTTCGATATTTTTTTATGGAATTTTGTCTTCGCGTTTTATATTTTTTTCTCTTTATCTCCAAATACTTAAAATACAATTTGAATTTTTAATACAATACAATACAATACAATTTATTTGTTATGCTGGTTGCTGCATTTAAAACAGATACATTCGTCATATAACATATAGAAAGATATAATACACAGTAAAATCTACAAATTAAAAGTTTTAAATCTAATGATATGTGGGTATTTACCTATAGTTGATTGCTTTGCAGTAGCTCACTAAATTCTTTGACAGAATAAATAGAATTCGAAACTAACAACAGTTTTAGTTTATTTTTAAATTGTTTTATATTTTGTTCCTTTATATTTATATTTATTTAATTGAATCAAGGATAGTCGTATAATTATTTGGTATAGCAGATAATATAGCCAAAATATTACCTTTCAGTATCAAAAGCAGAATCATATAAAAAACATTTTTGAGAAACCATTAACAATTTGAGGTGTTACGACGTTTACTAAGCTTGATCACAGTCACAGTTTAAAATCACTGATATTAGCAACGTGATTTAAAAGTAGCAGTTTTGCCCATCTCTACAAAATTCTCTCAAAAAGTTGATACTATACTTAAAAAAATGGTAAATTTGCACCTTTTTAAAGTACGAACTTCTGAGTAATCACATCGATAATTTAAACCTTCGAATCTACTCGATGCCCTGAAGGGTAATACAGGGTTCAGTAGAAGAACAAACCTACAAATCTCTTGTAATCGGTGACGGTTCGCGTTTTTTTTTTTTTGGTACGGCCGAGGTAGCGGAGGTGGCAATACAGATTTCTGTATTACCACCTCTGCCGTACCATGAGTTACTGCTTGTAATTATCCAGTGGGTCGTCATTTTTGTTTGTTTCGTTCGTCCGCAGAGAGAGATACTGAGAAACATGGGATATTCGATAGGAAAGACGATCGGCGAGGGCACCTACAGCAAGGTGTGCATCGCGACGGCCTGCGTGGGCGACGTCAGTGAAAAGGTGGCTTGCAAAATTATACACAAGAAGTACGCCGGCTCGGAGTTCATCAAGAAGTTTTTGCCGAGGGAATTGAGGTGCGGCACTCGCGAGAAAATAATCAATTACAAAAATTTCAATAATGTCTTCTAGAATAATTCGACATCTCCAGCACCGGAATATCGTGACCGTGCACAACATCATCGAGATACAGGACACCATTTTTATAATCATGGATTATTGCAGAAATGGCGATCTGTTGGAATACGTCAGGGAGAACGGGCCGCTCGACGAGAATCTCGCAAAGTTATTTTTTAGGTAATGTTGAAATAACTGGAGAATGGCAAAGCTTTCGATTAGTTTTCCTTGCAGATTTATTTATCAACAAATGCAGGCTAAATGCCCTAATTTACAAGATTCCACACTCTATACTCCACATTCCACGCTCCACCACTCCACGCTCCATTCCCACACTCCACGCTCCATACTCTACACTCCACGCTCCTAATTCATCTCACAATCAATTCTGAATAAAAATCTTATGGCTCACACGTTGTGTTATGTCATTTACATTATTTTCAACAAAGAAAAAATTGGCGACAATTTTACAGAAATCTTAAATTGAATGATGGATTTTCATTTTCACTAACTTCCCCATTTGGGTTGATTCATCCAGGGATCTACATGTATTCACAACACCAATTATTATCACCGTTGAGTGTTTTTGACACAAACAAACAAACAAACAAAAAGAGGAAAATGAATGAGGTTTTGCTGCGAGCTACATTTGTATAATAACATTCCGCAGGCAAATTGTAGATGCCGTTTATTACCTGCACAATCTGGACATCGCCCACAGGGACCTGAAATGCGAAAACGTGCTGATATCGGGCAACAACGTCATCAAATTGGGCGATTTTGGTTTCTCGAGGTGGTGCATCGACGAAAACGGCGACGGCATCCTCTCCGAGACGTATTGCGGGTCCGCCGCTTACGCAGCCCCCGAAATAATTCAGGTAATACAATCTATCGGCGTTTAAAAACGTAAAGTTGATCTAAAGTATGAAATAAAAACTATGACTGACAGTTCGCGGGTTTTTTTCTGGTACGGCCGAGGATCAAGAGGTGGCAATACAGATAGGTAGGGTCAGTTGTCACAGACAGCTGCACCTATCTGTATTACCACCTCTTGATCCTCGGCCGTACCAGAAAAAACCCCGCGAACCGTTCCTGAAAACTATACCTGATTATAGTTGTAAACACTGTTATTTATCCATTGGTTAATATTCCAAAAGGGGATACCTTACGATCCGAAAATGTACGACGTGTGGGCGCTTGGCTGCATCCTGTACATCATGATCTCGGCGACGATGCCCTTCGACGATTCCAACGTGAAGAAGATGCTCAAGAACCAGCTCAACAGATCCCTCTGCGTCTCGGCCTTCCACTCCTGGAAGAAGCACTGCCTCCATCTCCGGAATCTCATAGCGTAACGCGATTCACTCACGCCGTACCGCGCTTTTAAATTTTTTTAAAATTCAGGTACCTTCTAGAACCCGACGTTCCACGCAGGGCCACCATCCGGCAGATATCCAACTGCGTCTGGCTGCAGGACTGCAGAAAGAGCCGGAGCGTCGCTTACGAAATGTCAAAAACGAGTCTGTTTTAATCAAAGTGTGCACCGTTCAATAATACTGAATAAACGAAACAAAAATCAAGTTACGAAAAAACAAAACTTGTTTATACCCGCCTGTGTGTGTGTGTGTGGTGTGTGTATTGCACTTGCGGTGATTTTGAAATGTGTGCGAAAGCGATGATTCGCTCTCGGTTAAATCCGGCGGTGCGTTGTTCGCCCCGTCTCGTTTTCCACGCACGGATTCGAGCCGGAGTGATAATTCGAGAGTTGGACGGTTTTGCATGTGCGGAGAAATGTGGTCGTGATGATTGCAGTTTAGGTGAGTTTTTCTACATTGTTGTCGATAAATATTGGCCGTATTTTTGATTGCCTGGTTACACCTGTACGAGTGGTTTTAATTGTGATGTAATGTGTGTTTACGCGTGACGTATTTGAATTGAGACAAATTCACGCTCAAGGCAATCTGTGATGCTGACAATTGATCTGCGAAGCGCGTGCGTGTAAATTGTGTTGCCTATAGGAAAATTGTTACATTTGCCCGTAACTACAAAATCTGTAATAGGTACGTCTTGTTTATAACAATATAACACTTGGCTATTTCAGATTTATATTAAAAATGCTCAGGTACACTGAAGTCTAGCCAAGGATAATTATTACTTTCTCCGTTACGAAGTACGAGAAAGTATCGTGATCGTAAAAATTTTTTCAAAATTTTTTTTTACGGAAGTATAATCCGGGGTTTTGGGGTCAAACAAAAAATTGTCTGCGTATGTGTGTGTCTGTCTGTGCGTGCTGTATCTCAAAAACTAATAGAGCAATTGATATGAAACTTTGAACATACGTCTTATTTGATAATCTGAAGAACTGAAAAGCTTTTGCTAAAATTTCGTACACCGGAAATGGGCGTTTACCTCAACCGTTTTTTATTTTTTTTTCCAATAACTTTTTAATTACGAAAAATTACGGGCAATGTCTCAAAAACTTTCAGTCTTTTAGTTAGGCTTGTATGTCTACATTGTTTATAAATTTTTAACTTTTTTATGGCGGTCATCGAACTTTGAAAAAAACTTCAGTTAATGTGACCGCGCATACATTTTTGGAGAGTGTGTCGATTTGTTTATTTTTTTTTTAAGTGATCAAGGGGCCGGCACGTTTTTTTTATTTCTCCATTTGTTAGGCCTGTATGTCTAGATTGTTTATAAATTTTTAACTTTTTTATGGCGGTCATCGAACTTTGAAAAAAACTTCAGTTAATGTGACCGCGCATACATTTTCGGAGAGTGTGTCCGATTGTTTATTTTTTTTCAAAGTGATCAAGGGTCCGGCACGTTTTTTTTATTTCTCCATTTGTTAGGCCTGTATGTCTAGATTGTTTATAAATTTTTATCTTTTTTATGGTGGTCATCGAACTTTGAAAAAAACTTCAGTTAATGTGACCGCGCATACATTTTCGGAGAGTGTGTCCGATTGTTTATTTTTTTTCAAAGTGATCAAGGGTCCGGCACGTTTTTTTTATTTCTCCATTTGTTAGGCCTGTATGTCTAGATTGTTTATAAATTTTTATCTTTTTTATGGCGGTCATCGAACTTTGAAAAAAACTTCAGTTAATGTGACCGCGCATACATTTTTGGAGAGTGTGTCGATTTGTTTATTTTTTTTTTAAGTGATCAAGGGTCCGGCACGTTTTTTTTATTTCTCCATTTGTTAGGCCTGTATGTCTAGATTGTTTATAAATTTTTATCTTTTTTATGGTGGTCATCGAACTTTGAAAAAAACTTCAGTTAATGTGACCGCGCATACATTTTTGGAGAGTGTGTCGATTTGTTTATTTTTTTTTTAAGTGATCAAGGGTCCGGCACGTTTTTTTTATTTCTCCATTTGTTAGGCCTGTATGTCTAGATTGTTTATAATTTTTTATCTTTTTTATGGTGGTCATCGAACTTTGAAAAAAACTTCAGTTAATGTGACCGCGCATACATTTTTGGAGAGTGTGTCGATTTGTTTATTTTTTTTTTAAGTGATCAAGGGGCCGGCACGTTTTTTTTATTTCTCCATTTGTTAGGCCTGTATGTCTAGATTGTTTATAAATTTTTATCTTTTTTATGGCGGTCATCGAACTTTGAAAAAAACTTCAGTTAATGTGACCGAGCATACGCTAACTTCACACCCGTAAAATGTGATTTTCCTCAAATATCAAATGAGACCTTCGGCAATCCCAACCTTTATGACTGCAGGATTCTGTTTTTAATGATGCTGGTAATGGCTGTAGGGGCACGAGCAGTGTGTTTTTGAGATCTCGAAGCGCTCGTAAATCCAAAATGAGATCGGTATATTTACATTCACAGCGTTCCATCATGGAATTCGGTATCGGAGGACTGGCCGCCGTGTGCGCCGGCTTCTTCACCAATCCCCTCGAGGTGATGAAGGTGCGGATGCAGCTGCAGGGCGAGCTGCACGCCCGGGGCAAGCACGCCGTCCACTACAAGAACGTCTTCCACGCCGGCTACGTGATAGCCAAGCACGACGGAATCCTCGCGCTGCAGGCCGGCCTGGTGCCGGCCCTCTGGTTCCAGCTGTTCCTCAACGGTTTCCGGCTGGGCTCCTATCAGACCCTCGCCAATCACGGCTTCATGAAGAACGACAGGGGCGAAACGATCTTCTACAGGACGGTGATCGCGGGCGGTATGTGCGGCGCCGGCGGTGCCGTGCTCGGCAGTCCCCTGCATAGAAAAGATATATCTATAGAAGGTCCACTCCCATATACTGGTCGAGACTGCGTTCAGCGCCTCTGAAGACAGTTTCACCACCTAATCTTGGGAGCGCGTGCCTGGCGGGATTTACAAATAATTCAAATAAACTGTGCATTTTTTAACATTTCATGTTTCCTTATTACGACAATATTTTAAATTATCCAATATTTATTTTCAAGTAAATAATTTGAAAATAGTAATTGAATAATAAATACAGTCGCAATAAAAAAAGAAAAATTATATACAAATAGTCAATATAAAAAAAAAACAATATTTTTTCCAACAGTAAAATACATTAATATGTATAAAAATCCAACTAAATAGATATAAATAACAATAATGAACTTACCGCATTACCCCAGGATATCACAATGAGAAAAAACAATAGGAAAAATGGATGAATAGTAAAAAAAAATAGTAACAATGAAATTCAGTTTTATACATTTATTAATAAAATAGCAGATTATCATTTGTAATATGTGATGATCCTTGCATTACCTATAAAACAATTACACTATACACTATAACGATAAAAGTAACACAAAACCACACAACTTATGCTATTACGATGTAATATAACAAAAAAAGACAATTAATAGCGACGTTAATGACTAACAACTATGTATTAATAATGTAATAATACTATAAACTAAGATGAATGTAATAACTGAAATTACTAACCTTTATTGACTCACGCCAAAGCAAATATCCTGGAAATTGCAATGAAGGCACACAATAAACGTTTAAAAATACTCTGAAACGAATATCATGCTAATGATCGCAAAAGAAAAGTATCGCAGTCTTTATAACAGATTCTAGCGTACAAAATGCAAGTACAATCTATCACAACAAAGACTGTGAACCATGCTGGATTGTGCGGGATTAAGCGGAAAAATGGCGGGATTTATGAAACTTGAAGTGAAAAGTAGCGGCGCCATCTAAAGAGAGTTTCACACACTTTTTTTTATATTATAAACAACTCCGTATGAGTGGACCGACCCTGGTCCCCTGTATCTGATCAAGACGCATTTGCAGGCGAAGGCGGCGCAGGAGATTGCGTTCGGGCACCAGCATGAGCATTCCGGAATGGTCAGGGGTTTCCTGAGTATTTATAATGCGCACGGGGTGAGTAGCAGTCGCGGGATTTTCATTGATGATCAATCCAATCGAGGTGTAAACCAGTGACGGTTCGCGGGTTTTTTTCTGGTACGGCCGAGGAACAAGAGGTGGTAATACAGATAGGTAGGGTCAGTTGCAGAGATCGCACCTATCACCTCTTGTTCCTCGGCCGTACCAGAAAAAATCCCGCGAACCGTCACTGCCTGTTTTGCTTAATCACCGTCGACAGATTAGTAGGGAAGGTACCCTGATATTTTGAATCTTTCCATTCAAACGTCAAAACGAATTCTTTTTACAAAACATCTGCCGGACTGTGTGTCTGTTTTTATTTTCGAGGTACTGGGGTTGTTCAGGGGAGCGTCGGCGGCGGTTCCAAGGGCCCTGTTCGGGTCGACGGCACAACTAACGTCGTTCACCTACAGCAGATCCTGGCTGTCGCAGTACGAGATGTTCAAGAATCGCCCGCTTTCCGCCACATTCACCGCCAGCATGATCGGCGGCGTCATGGTTGCCGTCGTCATGACGCCCTTCGATCTTATTTCCACTCGTCTTTATAACCAAGGTAAGTGATCCGAGCCTTGAATTAATATTAAAACGCCATCATTAAAATTTAATTGATTTTCAAAGGTGTTCGTCTCGCTGCAAATTATTTTATTGTTTTTTTTTTGCTTTACCGACCGTCACACCATTTTGCAATTTTTATGGTTTTCGTTTTTCACCTCCCGATGATTCATCCGTGAACGTTTTCTAAAACGCACATTCAAATCCGCGACGATCATATCTTTAGTTGTCTTGTTTGCCTGTTCTTCATAATTCTGATTCCCTATCATTTAACTCTTTGCCGCACGAAATTTCACACATTCTAAAGGGCTCAACAATTTTGACGTTTTAAACGTCAGTTTCATCCGCTCGATGTACATTTAAAATATGATTTCAATTGAAAATAAACCCATGAAAACGTAAATATAAAGTCGGAGAAAGTAACATGATGGCCACATCACCATTTTTTAATTTTGTTCCTCCACCTTTATGCATTTCTCATCACTCGCATAAATAACCATTTTGGTAAAATGAAAACAATTTACGATTGTACTAGGCTGAAAGACCTCTGGTCAATTGCCTGTTGAGGTCATTTGTAAAAGTGTCTCAATAAATGTATTGTCTCTCTCTCTGAAAACAATACAATACGAAACATTTCTGCGAGCGCTCTCCGAGTTTTAATTCTTTGATAAGTTGCACGTGAAGAGCACGCGGTCGCGACATGCCGCGACAACAGTACCGCCGTCGTCGTCGCATGAATTATAAACTTCCTAATGGATAGCGTACACGCCGAGAGAGAGAGGCTCAAAGGTCAGATTCTAAATTGGAAATCGCGCGTTTTTCGTACAATGCTCAACGAATTAGATGCTATTTTTTTTGCAGGCGTCGACTCCAAAGGCCGCGGATTGTTGTACGGAGGTTACACCGATTGCGTCGTTAAAATTTACAAGTCCGAGGGACTCTTCGGGTTCTACAAGGGTCTCGGCGCTTGTTATTTCCGTTTGGGTCCGCACACCGTCCTCACCCTGGTTTTCTGGGATCAATTGAAAGACCGCTACAACGCGTGTTTTAAATAAATTTTAATCAGTATTGGTACGTTTTTACGCTATTGTGCCATGAAGGTGCATCGTAATTATAGAACAAATTATAAGAATAATGTTTGGTGCGCGCCATAAACCCAAAATTAAAAAACGATACAAATTTGTAACATTTTCAATATCAAAATCAAATTGGTTACGTTTTATAACAAAACCATTCCCGTTAGTTTTTCTCGCGACGTAGTTGTTCGTAGTCACGGTATTTAATTAGTTGGAAGAAATTCTTTAGGGAGGGAGTCGCAATTCCCTCCATTACACCCCCGACTCCCCCGAAACCAACTTTTTATCGATTCAAATTTTCGCATTAAATCATATACTCATTTGCTATAGTCGAGCCTCTGAGAGCTGCCTGTGACTCAAACGTATGTCCGTAAGAAAATTTGGTGACGCGCTGATTTTCATTGGCGGGATATTTAAAAATTCTCGCGCACCGAAATGCGCAATATAAACAAACTTTTCGTCTTTTATTTCATACTGTTTCGTACATGATAGAAAAAGGTAGATATAAAATGAAAATAAATTCTTTGTACGAAAATGCATGAGCCACCGTCAGCTTTCAATGGATGAACTATACTCTTTTAGTAACGTGTGAGCCACATGATTTTTTTATTCAGAGTTGGCTGTGAGATAAATTGGGATCATTGGGACATTTAGCCAACATGCTATTCGAACTAATATCTACGAAAAAAATGGTTAGTTGGAGAAAATCAAAATTGTAAGTGAGAGCGGCAAGTCGAAAATAGTTGGCAGCACATTTTCCGAATGTCTCTAATAATAATTCACGTAATATTATGTTGGCTACCTGGATCAGTGCATTTTGTCTATTTTGACGTCTCGTGGTTTTTTGAGGTTACTTGTTTTAAAGATAGTAACGTCAAAAATGACAAGACATCAAAATAAATAAAATGCACAAATAATTCAGGCAGCCAATATCAGATTACTTAAATTACTATAGGGATTTTCAGAAAATCTGCTGCCAACTATTTTCGACTTTCTGGTCTCACCGAATGCTCACCATGTTGCCTGAATTAAGTTTCTAGTAAACGTATGGCCGTAAAATAATTCGATTCAGTCTGGGCGGGAAATTTAAAAATTCTCGAGCGTGCAAATATTTTCCCGACGAAACTTTGCGAGTGCATCGGTAAAGACAACTGGAAATTGGTCATTAAATTTAACCTTTTTATTAATGAAATGGATACAATCAATTCTGCTCTCAACTAAATCGAAATCGGAGACGGTCAAAACGTGAATTTTGAGGTTAGAATAGATGGAATGAGAAAAGACATACGTTGCACTTGGCCCCTGAATTTATATATCGACATACGTTTCGTATTTCATTTCGTTTTTCGTAAGCATGCGAACGGGTAGAGATATTTATCCAGACACGATGATTAGATCGAAAAAGCTAAGTCACTGTCACCTCTGCGCGATTGTACTATAGACGACTAGATTAGTTCAGTTGAATTAAAAAAATAATAATCTCAGACATGACTGCTATGTTTCTCTCTCACTTTCGCGTATGGCAAAATTCAGTGGCTCGCACCTTACAATCAGTCGTTATCAGAAGACTTTATTTTTAAAACTCAATAGCTGTTCAGGTGTAGACACATAAAACCGTCATTACATTGAAATGTTTACAACTAGTTATCGTTACGTAATGAGTTATTTAAAGGCGGCTTTTGCGATATTATTAAAAAAAAAGTGATAACCTTTAGCTGTTACGATGGAGTTAATATGTTTTTGATTAACCCCAAACTGTTTTGTAACGGATTCAAAGGATTTCTTGCCAAATTTATAGATCAATTTATTTATATATATTTTTAAATGTGAAATGATTAATATTATGCCATCTTAAATTTAGGCGTTTTATTTTCCTTCCTGTTTGATTTTTTAAATTCATTTTATTAAACGAGATGTTTTACAAACTACTGAGGTGTAGAGGATTAGTGCGTCGAGTGGTGAAGTTTCTTGCCGCCGTGGAAGGGATGCGGAAGCATCAAGGATATCATACTGCATACATCTTTAACCGAGGAATAATAGGAAGCGATAAATTGGACCATTTAGATGCAGCTACTAGAACTAACGTTAACACTCATTACTACCTATGACATGTAAGTGTTCGAATAAATTTTAAATTCTCAGATATCTTCTAAAACTCAATACCGCAAAAAGCAATAGTATAGTATTAAACTCGTGAACAAGTTGGCCATTGCCACGAGGGTGAAGTTTGCAACACGAGTCGTAGGCGAGTGGCAATTGCCAACTTGTTCACGAGTTTAATACTATATTTTTCGCATCATATTAAATAATTACATAAAAAAATTTCCGTTCGTGTTAAATTATAACGAATAATTTTTCTATTTGGAAATTGCGGTAGTTTGCTGACAAAAAACGAATCGTAACAACCCAACTGTTGGGTAATGAAACCGCTATCATTTGATTGGACGTCACCTGTGGAGAAAACGATTCGGCCGAGCAATAGACAACTTTCTCAATCAAAAACGATTTAACAACGTTTATACTATTTAATTAGATGCGAAAAATAGAATTGCTATTATACCATTAAAACAGAACGCGTTTTGTTGCAAATAACTTCTCTAATGTTTGTTACTCGCTTGAGTAAGTAATGGATGACATTTTACATACGTACAATGTTTGCTTAACGGATCCCGTCTTCGATTTTCTGGTAATATAGTTGTTAATACGTGATGCATGCAGAGGCGGATTTAGCCCCAGGCGCAATCCTTAAATTTTGAATCCTTAAAACACAAACGAGGGTTTTGCAATTGTAAATTAATTGATTGAAGAAAATAATCCAACATTTTTCTGGGCATTTGACAAACGTTTTTATTTATGAAAACTCCTGGTTAGAGGGTGGGCCAGGGCCCATTATACAGGGTGAGTTTTTTTCGATGTTCTCTATGGGGATCTCGAAAACTATAAGAGATAGAGAAACGGTTAAATGGGCAAAGAAGTGCAGTTTTACGATGCGAATAAAATAATGCTTTTAAAGTTTTCAAAAAAGTGAAGGGTAACTAGATATTTTGAAAAATGTAAAAAGTGTCAATTTTTTCAAATAAACATATCTCGGTTATTATGACAGATAGAAAAAGACTGTAAAGGACAAAGTTGTAGATAATTTTACGCAGCTTGTTAAAATAAATTCAGAAAAATTTAAACGCGATTATTTTCCGAGATATGACGCAAAGTTACCGTTTTTTTTTAATGCAAACCATAGTTGGCTATGACCTCATTCGAAAAATTATTTTTTTCTCTTTAATTCGATATCACGTATGATATAGTTATTTCTAAAAATAAGTGAGTTGCAGTCATTTTACTTTCTCCGTTACGAAGTACGAGAAAGTATTGTGATCGTGATTTTTTTTCAAAAATTTTTTTTACGGAAATATCCGTTTTGGGGTCCCTAGATGCCATTTCAACAATTTCTAGAAAAAAAATTTTTGTGCCTGTGTGTGTGTCTGTATCTCAAAAACGAATAGAGCAATTGATATGAAACTTTGAACATACGTCTTATTTGATAATCTGAAGAACTGAAAAGCTTTTGGTAAAATTTCGTACACTAGAAGTTACTGTTTAACTTAACTGTTTTTTGTTTTTTGCCAATATTTTCTTAAATATAAAAAATATCATAAAAACATTTAAACAAACATCGAAGTCAACAAAGAAATGAACATCTTTTGCTTGAAAATATTTTTCATAAAATCATTGCTATTCGAGAAAATAATTTAATAATTTTTTTAAATCTTTGGTTTATAATTATGAAACGTTAATAGTTACAGAAAATTTATGTGCGTAATAATTATAGAGAATGCCAAAATGAACAACTTCTAAAGAATAAGTTTTTTTCGAAATCTCGTTAGTTTTCGAGTAAACCGAGTTTTGGAATTTGAAGTATAATTTTTCCATCTTTCATAATTTTGACGTTTTAAACGTCAGTTTCATCCGCTCGATGTACATTTAAAATATTATTTCAATTGAAAATAAACCCATGAAAACGTAAATATAAAGTCGGAGAAAGTAACATGATGGCCACATCACCATTTTTAAGTTTTATTATAAAACAAAAAATAGTTAGCCATGAAAAAATGAAAGGAAAACAATTGCAGTTGTTTATAACAACAATAAAATATTGTAATTTTTATTTGTATAGAGTTAAACAAAGGTGACAAAAAACAACATGAAGTATAATAATTCTTTAATTATCAAAATAATAAAAGGATCGTTTATGTTGTTTTTTTATCAACTTTGTTTATCTAAATAAAAATAATATTTACAATATTTACAACTGCTATTGTTTCACTTTCATCTTTTTCATGGCTAACTATTTTTGTATTTATAATAAAACTTAAAAATGACTGCAACTCACTTATTTTTAGAAATAACTATGTCATATGTGATATCAGATTAAAGAGAAAGAAATAGTCGTTCGAATGGGGTTAAAAAACACGTAAGTTTGCATTATATCTCGGAAAATAATGTCGATAAAAATTTTCTGAATTTATTTTAATAATAATAAACGTTTATTGTATACTTACTAAATACATAATAAATAATAAATACAATGGCCATCGACCGGAGTCTTTCAGCCAAGAATTACACAGTATAATGGAATAATCAGTAATTATGTAAACGAACAATGAGTTTGGAACAAAAAAAAAAAAAGACATATTTGGCATGTATGATGGCATTAGTGATCTATACTTTCTCTCGAAGTTATGAGATGTTCAAATAATGTTGCTTCGGGAAATTTGTAGCGGGACGAAGGATTTTCGCGTAAAATTATCTACAACTTTGTCCTTTTCAGTTTTTTTTCCATCTGTCATAATAACCGAGATATATTTATTTGAAAAAATTGACACTTTTTACATTCTTCAAAACATCTGGTTACCCTTCACTTTTTTGAAAACTTTGAAAGCGTTATTTAATTGGGCTCGCAAAACTGCACTCCTTTGCCCATTTAACCATTTCTCTATCTCTTATAGTTTTCGAGATCCCCATAGAGAACATCGAAAAAAACTCACCCTGTATATTGTGCAAGCGGCAACAATTGTTTCGCCACAGTGCGGTTTCTTTAAACGAAGTACTTTTTCGACTGAACGATATTTTTTTTTCGATTTCATTATTAAAGCATTTTTACGAGAAACCGGTTTAATTATGAATAATTAATTTTTGGTTAAATGTGGAATTTGCACACGTTCTAATTTTTTTCTGGCACACCACCATTTACATTATTTATGACCATTTGATGCAAATCACGGTCGACCGATCCGTTCGACATTTGCATAAATTGTTAATGGTAACGCGCAAATTGACTCGATCTATCCACGAGGAACCCACAAAGAGATTTTCAATCGCGCGCAAAACAGGTCGCGCAGCATACATTATAAACAATAAAAAACAAATACAAACACTTCTCTAAATAGAATCTGATAAATGGTAATTTCGTACGTAATCTGTTAAGAATTCGCCTTGAAAAACAATTTCCTGGTTTAGAGTTGAAACCGTTAAACACTCGAATTATTTTTAACATATTCTGTTTTTAAATGTGTTCTTCGTGAATTTTATAAATGAAAAACAGGATGTAACTTTGTTAATTTCACAAACTTTGCGACTATAGTTTTGACACGGTTGAGTTAGTCGTTCTCAAATTAAAATTGAAATTGAAATAGAAATAGAAATTTATTCATGTTTTACCTTTAGGTTTACACACGTCAGAAAAATGTATACATAAATAAAGAAAATACTAAAAATAATAAATATAGACAATATAAATACATGTTTAGATAAGTATTGTAGTGTAAATAATATTTCATAAAATTTGTCAAATGTAATAACTTAAGACTGAAACAATAATGTAATACTCCTAATAAATATAACAAGGTATATAAAGTATAAAAATTGTAGAAACAAAAACAAAAGTACTTGTTGAAATACGTGTCGGGCAATTGAGTACGACAATATGAAACACATCAAGAGTTTAATTTCAAATGTTACCCTTATTTCGTGCATGTTGCATCGAATCTAAAGCGTCAATGGTAACGTGTGAGCCACAAGATTTTCAGATTCAGAGTTGGCTGCGAGATAAATTAGAAGCGTGGAGTGTACAACATGGAGCGTGCAGTGTATAGTGTAGAGCGTAAGAGTGGATGTGGAGTGTGGAGCATGGTATGTAGAGCGTGGAGTGTGGAGCGTGAAGTGTGGAGAGTGGAGCGTGTGACTGGAACGTGGAGTGTAGAGTATGGAACGTGGAGTGAGTAGCGTGGAATGTAGAGTGTGGAGTGTGGAACGTGAGTTGGAGCGTGGAATGTGGAGTGTACAGTGAAGAATGTGGAGTGTGGAATGTGGGGCCTGTTAGTGGAGGTGGAGCGTGGAGTAGAGTTGGAGCTATGAACGTGCGAATGGAGCTAGAGTGTGGAATCTTAAAAATTAGGACGTTTAGCGTACATGCTATCAGGGGCGGCTCGTTATACACAGCCAAGGAGCCATGGCACTACCTGTAGACTCAAGCTCAGCAAAAATTTTTAATCAATTCTTATTTTTTTCGCCAGTTACTTTGGTCTAGGAAGATACATCGTTCTTTCTTTCTTTTGTTGTCAAAAATTGTATTTTTTAGCTGACAATAATGGTGTGTTGCAATTGTCAATAATGGTTTGTTGCAGTTTCAACTGTATTAATGTATTATTCAACTGTCGAAAATGATACTTTTCAGTTGTCAAAAATGTTATTTTTCAGCTGTCAAAATAGGTATTTCTCACCTATTAAAATGGTATTTTTCAGCTATCAAAAAAATATTTTTCGGCATTTTTTATTTGTCAAAAATACAGCTGTCAAAAATTGTACTTTTTTTAATAATAATATGTTTATTTCTACAAGATATATACAGTAACAAGTACACAATATATATAAATAAGAAATATGTCAATATAAAAAGTATCGAAATACCAAAAGAAAGATGTGTTTTATTAAATATTTAATTTCAGAAAAATGAGAAATATTGTCAAAAATTGTATTATTTAGGTGACAATAATGGTTTGTTACAGTTATCAATAATGTTTTGTTGCAATTGTCAATAATGGTATTTTTCAGGTGTTAAAAATGGTATTTTTCAGTTGTCAAAAATGTTTTCTTTAATGTCAAAAAAGGTATTTCTCACCTGTTAAAATGTTATTTTCCGGCTATCAAAAACAGCATTTTGCGACATTTTTTTAATTGTCAAAAATGGCATTTTCAGCTGTCAACAAATTGATTTTTTTTTAGCCAAAATTTGTATTTTTTAGCATGTTACAGTTGTCGATAATGTTATTTTCCAGCTGTCAAAAATGCGATTTCCAACCAATAAAAATGTTATATATCAAAAGCAGCATTTTTCGATATTTTTTTCTATTAAAAATGGCATTTTTCAGCTGTCAAAACTTGTATTTTTTGTGTTGTCAAAAATTGAAATTTTTAGCCGACAATAATGGTTTGCTACAGTTGTCAAGAGTGATATTTTTCAGTTGTTAAAAATGGTATTTTTCGGCTGTTAAGAAGAATATTATTCAACTGTTAAAAATGATATTTTTCAGCTATCAAAAGCAGCATTCTTTCGACATTTTTCTAATTGTCAAAAATGGCATTTTCCAGCTTTCAAAATTTGTACTTTTTGTTGTCAAAAATTGTATTTTTTTGTTTTCAAAAATTGTATTTTTTAACTGACAATAATGGTATGATACAGTTGTCAATAATAGTGTGTTGCTGTTATCAAGCATGGTATTTTTCAGCTATTAAGATTTGTATTATTCAACTGTCAAAAATGATATTTTTCAGCTACCAAAAATGGTATTTCCCACCTATATAAATGGTATTTTTCAGCTATCAAAAGCAGCATTTTTTGACATTTGTTAGATGTCAAAAATTGTATTTTTTAGCTGCCGATAACGGTATTTTTTGGCTGTCAATAATGGTAATCTCGAGCTGTTGAAAATAGTATTTCTTAGCTCTCTCAAGTTGTATTTTACAGTTTACAGTTGTTGGTCAGCTACCAAATATGCTATATTTCAGCTGTCAAAAAACGGTATTTTCAGCTAATAAAAATAGTTTTTTTCGACATTTTTCAATTGTCAAAAATTTTCAGCTGTCAAAAGTAGTATATTATCCTGTCAAAAATAGTATTTTGTGTGTGTGAGGAATGGTATGTTACAGCTGACAAAAATGGTGTTCCTCGGCTGTTGAAAATTAGTATTTTCAGCCTACAAAAATAGTATTTTTGTGTCAAAAGTAGTATTTTTCGTGTGTTAACAATGGAATGTTTCAGCTGTCAAAAAAGGAATTTTTCAACTAATAAAAATAGTTTTTTTCGACATTTTTGAATTGTCAAACGTAGTATTTTTCAGCTGTCAAAAACAGTATATTATGCTGTCAAAAGTAGTATTTTTTACTGTCAAAAATAGTATTTTTTGTGTGTCAGCAATGGTATGTTTCAACTGACAAAAATGGTATTCCTCGGCTGTTGATAATTACTATTTTTCAGAACACTTTTTCGCCAGTTACTTTGGACTAGGAAGATAAAACTTTCTTTCTTTCTTCAAAAAATGAGGGGCGGGTGTAAGTGGCTCTACCATCAACATGTTCCACGAGCCGCCACTGCATGCTATTGGAACTAATATCTACGAAAAAAAGGGTTAGTTGGAGAAAATAAAAAAATGTAAGATGGGATTGTGTGCCCACCATGTCCTTGAATAACACAAATTGTCTCGACTTGTCAGTTTGATTTTAATTTCACTAGTCATAAAAGACTAGATAGTTCGGTTGAAGAAAAAAAAAATCTCAGACATGATTGCTATGTTTCTCTCTCTCTCTCTCTCTCTCAGTGGCCTGAATTATACAGTATATTTCAGCTAACGTTTCTGTAAACAAAGAACAAAAAAAGCATATTTATTTTGGTTCTATTGAAATGGCGTAATTGCAATCGGTAAACTAGTTTGTAACGACTGGAATAATTATCAAACAAATTTCCTTGAAGAAAGTTGATATTCAACAGCACACTTTCCGCAAATAACAGTTTATTGCGCTCGATATGCCCACGAATCTGTACGGACTTTGGTCTGCTGTGTAGTAAACATTGCACGCAGGCACACAATCAACACGTTTTTTTTCTGTCGACTCTCTACCGCATTTTGAGTCTGTGATTATAAATGAAAGCTTCCATACTTCGCGACCGCTCGTAAAACACCCGAAGCTCCTGCCGTGCCGGCCCGACTGACGTTCTCCCTGCTGCCTGCAGTCTATTGTGTCAATCAGACTGCGAGTGTGTGCACTGCACGAACAGAATCAACGTCGCCGGTGTTTTCATCGAACATAGGAAAAAATTTGCATGCGGTTAAATTGTTTTTGAATTAAAACAAAACGTCACGAAAAAAAGGAGGGTTTTCGTGCGGCGGTAATTGAAGAGGTATAAAGATGTTATTTTTATGGAGTAAACGAAGATTATTTTAGTGCGATAAAAAGGGAAATAAAAAAAAAGTATTTAAACGAGGATTCTTTTTAGTGCAACAAAAAGGGAAGTAAAAAAAAATTATTTGTCGTGCCGCGTGAAGAATATCAAATCAAATTCTGCGATAGTGGAGATGCTGAACGCAAACATGCTGTACGTGTGTGTTCGCGGAATTTCCACCAGGGAGGCGAAAATTCTGATTTCCACATCGCCGACGTTTTCACGAAAATGTAAGTATGCATTTTTTTTTTTACTTTCTCCGAGAAAATATTGTGATCGTGAAAATTAATTCAAAAATTTTCTTACGCGAATATCCGTTTTGAGGTCCCTAGAGGCGATTTCAATAATTTTTGAAAATAAAATGTGACGAGAAAATATTTTTTTTACAAAAAAATTTAATGGAAACATCGATTTTGAAGTCCCTAGAGGTGATTTTAAAGATGTCTGGAAAAAAAAATGTGTGACGAGAAAATATTTTGATCGTGAATATTTAAAAAAAAAACCTTTTTAACGAAATATCTGTTTTGAAGTCTCCAGAGGCGATTTTAAAGATTTCTGAAAATAAAATGAGACGAGAAATTTTTTTTTTCAAAAATTTTTAATGGAAACATCGGTTTTGAAGTCCCGTAGAGGCGATTTCAAAGATGTCAGGAAAAAAAAATGTGTGACAAGAAAATATTTCGATCGTGAATATTAAAAAAAAAAACAGTTTTACCGAAATATCCGTTCTGAAGTCTCCAGAGGCAATTTTAAAGATTTCTGAAAATAAAATGAGATGAGAAATTTTTTTTTTTCAAAAAATTTTAATGGAGACATCGATTTTGAAGTCTCTAGAGGCGATTTCAAGGATTAAAAAAAAAACATTTTTACCGAAATATCTGTTTTGAAGTCCCCAGAGGCAATTTTAAAGATTTCTGAAAATAAAATGAGACGAAAAATTGTTTTTTTTCCAAAAAATTTTAATGGAAACATCGATTTTAAAGTTCCTAGAGGCGATTTCAAACATTAAAAAAAACATTTTTACCGAAATATCTGTTTTGAAGTCCCCAGAGGCAATTTTAAAGATTTCTGAAAATAAAATGAGACGAGAAATTTTTTTTTTCAAAAAATTTTAATGGAAACATCGATTTTGAAGTCTCTAGAGGCGATTTCAAGGATTACAAAAAAACATTTTTACCGAAATATCTGTTTTGAAGTCCCCAGAGGCAATTTTAAATTTAAAGATTTCTGAAAATAAAATGAGACGAAAAATTGTTTTTTTTTCCAAAAAATTTTAATGGAAACATCGATTTTAAAGTCCCTAGAGGCGATTTCAAGGATTAAAAAAAACACATTTTTACCGAAATATCTGTTTTGAAGTCCCCAGAGGCAATTTTAAAGATTTCTGAAAATAAAATGAGACGAAAAATTGTTTTTTTTCCAAAAAATTTTAATGGAAACATCGGTTTTGAAGTCCTCTAGAGGCGATTTCAAAGATGTCTGGAAAAAAAATGTGTGACGAGAAAATATTTTGATCGTGAATATTTAAAAAAAAAACATTTTTACCGAAATATCCGTTTTGAAGTCCCCAGCGGCGATTTTAAAGATTTCTGGAAGACATTTTTTTTTTAAATAATAAGTAATTCGATTTGGCCAGACTATACAAGGCCTTTGAATTTTGAAAACACAGTCTTTCACGTCTGTGGATAGAATGGATGTATCCCTATTACAGAATCGATTTCGAATGAATTTTCTAATCATTTTGAAATTTTTATCGCCAAATTTGCGAAAATTCGGAATGTTTGTAATCGATTTCGAATTAATTTTATAATCATTTTGACGTTGCGAAAATTCGGAATGTTTGTAGCTTTTTTTTGCCAAATCGATCTCGAGAGAGTAAATTAATTTTTGGAAAGTAATTTGAAACAACTTTCGACATTTTATACAACTCTTTATGTAATATTTCTCCATCGCTAAAATTTGTTGCTCGTCCAACATGAAATGATTTTAAAAATTGAGTAAATTTGTATAATTTCAGGTGGATAAAGGAAATAAAAAGGGTATTATCGATCAATAAATTAATCAATACATATATTTAAATTTCATAAATACGAAATATAGCCTGAATATTTATTTATTTTTTGTAGTAGGTAATCCATGTTTATCAGGTGATTTATTATTAGAAATAATAAAATTAATAACCTCCCGATACTTTTCACAATAAATACTCAAATTAAATATAAAACGTTTTTTTTTCAACATTTTTCAACATTCAACAGACTTAATTAACCCCAAAAATAAAACCGCATGCACATGTATCCACAAAATAAGTTTTTATAAATTGACGTTTTACTGCTGAAGATGACTACACAAATGAGTCGAAACTAGTACAGTTAATAAAATAAAAATAGATATCAGGAAGTACTACAGTCTATTTCTAATAATTTATTTATTTATTCTTAAAAGACATTATGCCTAATTACAGAGAAAATTACAGTAAAACTTAAACTTAAACTAAAAATTTTTAACTTTAAGTTTTCAAATTGACACCCTGTATAACATAAAAGTAAGACTAGACAATGAAAATAAAATATGTGAATAGACTGCAAAATTAAGTAAACAAATACATTATTGGAACAACTATCGGCACGGATATTGGATGTTCAATCAATTAATCACTACAATCTTGATTCAGACTTGGGGTTTAGAAATAATACAATTTCGTGTTTATTAGCGCACGATTAAAGTTCAGTTAGGAGTTTAATCGGAGAATGTAATAAAAGCGCTGCTGATTAACATTATTGTTTTATTAATGTATTACGTGTGCGTTTATAAAGGGAAGTTATCTAATGACACGATAACGGTGAGTGCTTAATATTTTTGTTTGTCAAATAATTTAGGACGAGCATAAGCCTCGTATCAATATATACCAATAAGCCGTTTGTGTGCCCTCGGCATTCCCGGACAATCAAAACCAATTTATCGTGTTATCGCGATTGCACTAAATCTATTTTGTTTTAAAATAAACAAATCAATCAATTAATAAACTTTATTATCGAATTATCGAATATTTTTATTAAACACCTGTAATAACTTATTATTTTTTACATCAATTTTCAGACATATAATTTATAAACTTAATTTTCACTTTATTATCGAATTATGGAATATTTTTATTATTTAAAAATTACACTAGTAATAACTTCAAATGAAATCTTATTATTTTTTACATATAATTTTCGAATTTAACGAATCCTTTTTACCATTTGAAATGGTGATAAATTCAAATGAACATCCGATGATAACCAGTTGCGCGGTTTTATTTCAGTTACGACGAAATCCAAAATAATAGTGCGAAAGCCGATCGTCGAAATTGGCGGCGATGAAATGTCGAAAATTGTGTCCGACAAAATCAAGAAGCAACTCATCATTCCGTACGTGAACTTGGAGAGGGATTATTACGACTGCAGTTTAGAAAATAGGTATAGTAACGTGCGAGCCGCAAGATTTTCAGATTCAAAGTTGGCTGCGAGATAAGCGTATAGTATGGAGTGTGTAAACTTAAAAATTATAATTTTTTTTATTCACAGTTGGCTGCGAGATAAATTAGGAACGTGGAGCATGAGAGTGGAGCGTGTGGAAACTTAAAAATTATTAATTTGCATCAAAAATTATGCCCCCACCCAAGCTAAAAAAATATGAAAAGCTGACGGATTGTTTAGAAAAAATCGCGTTTTAAGTTTTGCGAGAGTGCCATGGAAACAATTAACAAATTCAATTTAGGATACTGAAGGCGGCACTTTATTCAAAAAATTGAAAAACAATTTTCCCTCATGGTAATACAATTGAAATACAACTCTTGTTTGGTTTCATGTTGTTATTTTTAGTTTTCAACTTTCTAATCCACCATTCCGATATATTTCGGGAGGGCGTGTTAAAAAAAAAATATACGAGTTTTTAATTATAGGCTTGGTTACGATTTTTAATAGCTTTAAATTTTACATTCGATACAGTCTACAAGGTTTTCATATTTTTTTTACTTTCTTAAATGAATAAAACGTGGAACAAAAAAAAACATAACTTTGTTTTGTACTTATATATTTATTTTTGTGACTCACTTCTTGTTTGAGAATGGTAATTGTATTACCGAAACTTGAGTTATACAAAACAAAGTTGAAAGTGTTTTATTATAATATTTAAAATGTATAACGAAGTAGAAGCCTCCAGCATAAACAAAAAAAAAACAATTAATTACAGATGCATCCGTCTCTTTATCGTGTACCAATAATTGCATTCTCGTTCTTTTGTTCGTGCAGGATGAAAACCGGTAACGAAGTGGTGGAAGAAGCGGCGGCCGCCATTCTCAAGTTCAGCGTGGGAATCAAGTGCTCGACGACGGCGCCTTGCGAAAAGAGTGAGTACACACGCTCGTCGCAATCAGACGTTCAACTAGTCGTGCAACATTAAAATAATGAAAAAAAAAAGTCTCGTCGATAACACGTTCTATAAATATCCAAGCGAAACGGATGGATTCCATGCATTACTTCACAAAACATTTTAAATAGTAATACGATAACGACACTTGGTTGTCGTACGACATTTATTCACTTGTTTTAACCTCTGATTTGTTAAAGAACAACAAAAATCCGTGAAGGTTTTTCTTGCGAATTGCGAAAATTGCATGTTTTTCAAACAATTTGAAAGAAAATTCGGAACACCTGCAGACCGGTTTCGACCTTTCAGGTCTCCTCGGTGTAGTTAGTTGCTGATGGGGAAACTAACCAAGTTAATTTTAATTTTTACTTTCTCCGTTACGAAATACGAGAAAGTATTGTGATCATGATTTTTTTGTTCAAATTTTTTTTTTACGGTAGTATCCGTTTTGGGGTCCCTAGATGCCATTTCAACAATTTCTGGAAAAAAAACAAATTGTGTCTGTGTGTGTGCGTGTGTGTCTGTGTGTGTATGTGTCTGTCTGTGCGCGCTGTATCTCAAAAACTAATAGAGCAATTGATATGAAACTTTGAACATACGTCTTATTTGATAATCTGAAGAACTGAAAAGCTTTTGGTAAAATTTCGTACACCGGAAGTGAGTATTTACCTCAACCGTTTTTTATTTTTTGCCAATATTTTCTTAAATATGAAAAATATCACAAAAACATTTAAACAAACATTGAAGGCAACAAAGAAATGAACAGCTTTTGCTTGAAAACATTTTTCATAAAATCATTGCTATTCGAGAAAAAAAAATATTAATTTTTTTTCAATTATTGGTTCATAATTATGAAACGATAATATTTACAGCAAATTTATAATAATAATTGTAGAGAATGCCAAAATGAACAACTTATAAAGAATAAGTTTTTTTTCAAAATCCCTTTGGTTTTTGAGCAAACTGAGTTTTTGTATTTGAAGTACAATTTTTCCATCTTTCATAATTTTGACGTTTTAAACGTCAGTGTCATCCTCTCGATGCACATTTCAAATACGATTTAAATTGAAAATAAACCACGAAAGCGTAAATATAAATGATACCATCAAGTCGGAGAAAGTAACATGATGGCCACATCACCATTTTTTAAACCTTTCGAGATGTGTTTTCTCTCACGTAGCCGCCGCGATTTTCGTGAATGGTCTACGTGAGGTCGGATACGTAAGCATTCTGAAGTGAACCCTCGGGTACGGGAAAAGGTGGTCGGCTCTAGGTCAATGTGAAGAAATGTATAAAAATGGACGATCGCCGGCGCACGTGAGAATAATCACGTTTCTAGCCGAATGCACCTGAATTATTCTAGTGCAAGATCAACGATCTCGGCGCGGCTCTAATTATGGATTTGTTTTAATTGAGAAGACGATGCGAACCGTTAAAGCTAACTGCAATAACTGCATTTCTTCGTACATTCTCCGCACGCGGAATTTCTGCAAATTAGTATGTAATTAAAATGCAGCTTAATTAAAGAATTCACAAAACCGGTGTTTTTTTCAATAAATCATTTTTTAGCAAAACTGAGAATTTGGTAGTTTTTCAAAATTTCAACTTTTTTATTTTAACAGCTAGCTCAAATTTGATGACTCCAATCGATTCGTCTCGTTCTTCTGATGAAGAAAAAGTGCTTTTTGATGATCAGGGATGTTTATTAAAAAAGTTCATTCGATTTTTCAAAATTTCAACTTTTTTATTTTAACAGCTAGCTCAAATTTGATGACTCCAATCGATTCGTCTCGTTCTTCTGATGAAGAAAAAGTGCTTTTTGATGATCAGGGATGTTTATTAAAAAAGTTCATTCGATTTTTCAAAATTTCAACTTTTTTATTTTAATAGCTAGCTCAAATTTGATGACTCCAATCGATTCGTCTCGTTCTTCTGATGAAGAAAAAATGCTTATTGATGATCAGGGATGGTTATTAAAAAAGTTCATTTTAAAATTTTCTTTGCGAGCGCCTCACGCGGTTAATTTTGACATTTGATCTTTTGCGATTACTTTTTCTGAAGCGTCTTAGTGAGATCTTTCGAATGACGTATAGAAATCCCCAATCGGACCGGTGGTTTTTTCAATAAATCACTTTGAACACATTTTTTTAGCAAAAGAGAGAAGGGTCCCCCCTTTGGTAGTTTTTCAAAATTTCAACTTTTTTATTTTAATAGCTAGCTCAAATTTGATGACTCCAATCGATTCGTCTCGTTCTTCTGATGAAGAAAAAGTGCTTTTTGTTAATCTGGGATGGTTATTAAAAAAGTTCATTCGATTTTTCAAAATTTCAACTTTTTTATTTTAATAGCTAGCTCAAATTTGATGACTCCAATCGATTCGTCTCGTTCTTCTGATCAAGAAAAAGTGCTTTTTGTTGATCAGGGATGGTTATTAAAAAAGTTCATTCGATTTTTTCCATTTTAAAATTTTCTTTGCGAGCGCCTCACGCGGTTAATTTTGACATTTGATCTTTTGCGATTACTTTTTCTGAAGCGTCTTAGTGAGATCTTTCGAATGACGTATAGAAATCCCCAATCGGACCGGTGGTTTTTTCAATAAATCACTTTGAATGCATTTTTTTAGCAAAAGAGAGAAGGGTCCCCCCTTTGGTAGTTTTTCAAAATTTCAACTTTTTTATTTTAATAGCTAGCTCAAATTTGATGACTCCAATCGATTCGTCTCGTTCTTCTGATCAAGAAAAAGTGCTTTTTGTTGATCAGGGATGGTTATTAAAAAAGTTCATTCGATTTTTTCCATTTTAAAATTTTCTTTGCGAGCGCCTCACGCGGTTAATTTTGACATTTGATCTTTTGCGATTACTTTTTCTGAAGCGTCTTAGTGAGATCTTTCGAATGACGTATAGAAATCCCCAATCGGACCGGTGGTTTTTTCAATAAATCACTTTGTATGCATTTTTTTAGCAAAAGAGAGAAGGGTCCCCCCTTTGGTAGTTTTTCAAAATTTCAACTTTTTTATTTTAACAGCTAGCTCAAATTTGATGACTCCAATCGATTCGTCTCGTTCTTCTGATGAAGAAAAAGTGCTTTTTGTTAATCTGGGATGGTTATTAAAAAAGTTCATTCGATTTTTCAAAATTTCAACTTTTTTATTTTAACAGCTAGCTCAAATTTGATGACTCCAATCGATTCGTCTCGTTCTTCTGATCAAGAAAAAGTGCTTTTTGTTGATCAGGGATGGTTATTAAAAAAGTTCATTCGATTTTTTCCATTTTGGTAGTTTTTCAAAATTTCAACTTTTTTATTTTAATAGCTAGCTCAAATTTGATGACTCCAATCGATTCGTCTCGTTCTTCTGATGAAGAAAAAGTGCTTTTTGTTGATCAGGGATGGTTATTAAAAAAGTTCATTCGATTTTTTCCATTTTAAAATTTTCTTTGCGAGCGCCTCACGCGGTTAATTTTGACATTTGATCTTTTGCGATTACTTTTTCTGAAGCGTCTTAGTGAGATCTTTCGAATGACGTATAGAAATCCCCAATCGGACCGGTGGTTTTTTCAATAAATCACTTTGAATGCATTTTTTTAGCAAAAGAGAGAAGGGTCCCCCCTTTGGTAGTTTTTCAAAATTTCAACTTTTTTATTTTAATAGCTAGCTCAAATTTGATGACTCCAATAGATTTGTCTCGTTCTTCTGATGAAGAAAAAGTGCTTTTTGTTAATCTGGGATGGTTATTAAAAAAGTTCATTCGATTTTTCAAAATTTCAACTTTTTTATTTTAATAGCTAGCTCAAATTTGATGACTCCAATCGATTCGTCTCGTTCTTCTGATCAAGAAAAAGTGCTTTTTGTTGATCAGGGATGGTTATTAAAAAAGTTCATTCGATTTTTTCCATTTTAAAATTTTCTTTGCGAGCGCCTCACGCGGTTAATTTTGACATTTGATCTTTTGCGATTACTTTTTCTGAAGCGTCTTAGTGAGATCTTTCGAATGACGTATAGAAATCCCCAATCGGACCGGTGGTTTTTTCAATAAATCACTTTGAATGCATTTTTTTAGCAAAAGAGAGAAGGGTCCCCCCTTTGGTAGTTTTTCAAAATTTCAACTTTTTTATTTTAATAGCTAGCTCAAATTTGATGACTCCAATCGATTTGTCTCGTTCTTCTGATGAAGAAAAAGTGCTTTTTGTTAATCTGGGATGGTTATTAAAAAAGTTCATTCGATTTTTCAAAATTTCAACTTTTTTATTTTAATAGCTAGCTCAAATTTGATGACTCCAATCGATTCGTCTCGTTCTTCTGATGAAGAAAAAGTGCTTTTTGTTGATCAGGGATGGTTATTAAAAAAGTTCATTCGACTTTTTCCATTTTAAAATTTTCTTTGCGAGCGCCTCACGCGGTTAATTTTGACATTTGATCTTTTGCGATTACTTTTTCTGAAGCGTCTTAGTGAGATCTTTCGAATGACGTATAGAAATCCCCAATCGGACCGGTGGTTTTTTCAATAAATCACTTTGAATGCATTTTTTTAGCAAAAGAGAGGAAGGGTCCCCCCTTTGGTAGTTTTTCAAAATTTCAACTTTTTTATTTTAATAGCTAGCTCAAATTTGATGACTCCAATCGATTTGTCTCGTTCTTCTGATGAAGAAAAAGTGCTTTTTGTTGATCAGGGATGGTTATTAAAAAAGTTCATTAGATTTTTTCCATTTTAAAATTTTCTTTGCGAGCGCCTCACGCGGTTAATTTTGACATTTGATCTTTTGCGATTACTTTTTCTGAAGCGTCTTAGTGAGATCTTTCGAATGACGTATAGAAATCCCCAATCGGACCGGTGGTTTTTTCAATAAATCACTTTGAATGCATTTTTTTAGCAAAAGAGAGAAGGGTCCCCCCTTTGGTAGTTTTTCAAAATTTCAACTTTTTTATTTTAATAGCTAGCTCAAATTTGATGACTCCAATCGATTTGTCTCGTTCTTCTGATGAAGAAAAAGTGCTTTTTGTTGATCAGGGATGGTTATTAAAAAAGTTCATTCGATTTTTCAAAATTTCAACTTTTTTATTTTAATAGCTAGCTCAAATTTGATGACTCCAATCGATTTGTCTCGTTCTTCTGATGAAGAAAAAGTGCTTTTTGTTAATCTGGGATGGTTATTAAAAAAGTTCATTCGATTTTTCAAAATTTCAACTTTTTTATTTTAATAGCTAGCTCAAATTTGATGACTCCAATCGATTCGTCTCGTTCTTCTGATCAAGAAAAAGTGCTTTTTGTTGATCAGGGATGGTTATTAAAAAAGTTCATTCGATTTTTTCCATTTTAAAATTTTCTTTGCGAGCGCCTCACGCGGTTAATTTTGACATTTGATCTTTTGCGATTACTTTTTCTGAAGCGTCTTAGTGAGATCTTTCGAATGACGTATAGAAATCCCCAATCGGACCGGTGGTTTTTTCAATAAATCACTTTGAATGCATTTTTTTAGCAAAAGAGAGAAGGGTCCCCCCTTTGGTAGTTTTTCAAAATTTCAACTTTTTTATTTTAATAGCTAGCTCAAATTTGATGACTCCAATCGATTTGTCTCGTTCTTCTGATGAAGAAAAAGTGCTTTTTGTTAATCTGGGATGGTTATTAAAAAAGTTCATTCGATTTTTCAAAATTTCAACTTTTTTATTTTAATAGCTAGCTCAAATTTGATGACTCCAATCGATTTGTCTCGTTCTTCTGATGAAGAAAAAGTGCTTTTTGTTGATCAGGGATGGTTATTAAAAAAGTTCATTCGATTTTTTCCATTTTAAAATTTTCTTTGCGAGCGCCTCACGCGGTTAATTTTGACATTTGATCTTTTGCGATTACTTTTTCTGAAGCGTCTTAGTGAGATCTTTCGAATGACGTATAGAAATCCCCAATCGGACCGGTGGTTTTTTCAATAAATCACTTTGAATGCATTTTTTTAGCAAAAGAGAGAAGGGTCCCCCCTTTGGTAGTTTTTCAAAATTTCAACTTTTTTATTTTAATAGCTAGCTCAAATTTGATGACTCCAATCGATTTGTCTCGTTCTTCTGATGAAGAAAAAGTGCTTTTTGTTGATCAGGGATGGTTATTAAAAAAGTTCATTCGATTTTTCAAAATTTCAACTTTTTTATTTTAATAGCTAGCTCAAATTTGATGACTCCAATCGATTCGTCTCGTTCTTCTGATGAAGAAAAAGTGCTTTTTGTTGATCAGGGATGGTTATTAAAAAAGTTCATTAGATTTTTTCCATTTTAAAATTTTCTTTGCGAGCGCCTCACGCGGTTAATTTTGACATTTGATCTTTTGCGATTACTTTTTCTGAAGCGTCTTAGTGAGATCTTTCGAATGACGTATAGAAATCCCCAATCGGACCGGTGGTTTTTTCAATAAATCACTTTGAATGCATTTTTTTAGCAAAAGAGAGAAGGGTCCCCCCTTTGGTAGTTTTTCAAAATTTCAACTTTTTTATTTTAATAGCTAGCTCAAATTTGATGACTCCAATCGATTTGTCTCGTTCTTCTGATGAAGAAAAAGTGCTTTTTGTTGATCAGGGATGGTTATTAAAAAAGTTCATTCGATTTTTTCCATTTTAAAATTTTCTTTGCGAGCGCCTCACGCGGTTAATTTTGACATTTGATCTTTTGCGATTACTTTTTCTGAAGCGTCTTAGTGAGATCTTTCGAATGACGTATAGAAATCCCCAATCGGACCGGTGGTTTTTTCAATAAATCACTTTGAATGCATTTTTTTAGCAAAAGAGAGAAGGGTCCCCCCTTTGGTAGTTTTTCAAAATTTCAACTTTTTTATTTTAATAGCTAGCTCAAATTTGATGACTCCAATCGATTTGTCTCGTTCTTCTGATGAAGAAAAAGTGCTTTTTGTTGATCAGGGATGGTTATTAAAAAAGTTCATTCGATTTTTCAAAATTTCAACTTTTTTATTTTAATAGCTAGCTCAAATTTGATGACTCCAATCGATTCGTCTCGTTCTTCTGATGAAGAAAAAGTGCTTTTTGTTGATCAGGGATGGTTATTAAAAAAGTTCATTAGATTTTTTCCATTTTAAAATTTTCTTTGCGAGCGCCTCGCGCGGTTAATTTTGACATTTGATCTTTTGCGATTACTTTTTCTGAAGCGTCTTAGTGAGATCTTTCGAATGACGTATAGAAATCCCCAATCGGACCGGTGGTTTTTTCAATAAATCACTTTGAATGCATTTTTTTAGCAAAAGAGAGAAGGGTCCCCCCTTTGGTAGTTTTTCAAAATTTCAACTTTTTTATTTTAATAGCTAGCTCAAATTTGATGACTCCAATCGATTTGTCTCGTTCTTCTGATGAAGAAAAAGTGCTTTTTGTTGATCAGGGATGGTTATTAAAAAAGTTCATTCGATTTTTCAAAATTTCAACTTTTTTATTTTAATAGCTAGCTCAAATTTGATGACTCCAATCGATTTGTCTCGTTCTTCTGATGAAGAAAAAGTGCTTTTTGTTGATCAGGGATGGTTATTAAAAAAGTTCATTAGATTTTTTCCATTTTAAAATTTTCTTTGCGAGCGCCTCGCGCGGTTAATTTTGACATTTGATCTTTTGCGATTACTTTTTCTGAAGCGTCTTAGTGAGATCTTTCGAATGACGTATAGAAATCCACAATCGGACCGGTCGTTTTTTCAATAAATCACTTTGAATGCAATTTTTTAGCAAAAGAGAGAAGGGTCCCCCCTTTGGTAGTTTTTCAAAATTTCAACTTTTTTATTTTAATAGCTAGCTCAAATTTGATGACTCCAATCGATTTGTCTCGTTCTTCTGATGAAGAAAAAGTGCTTTTTGTTGATCAGGGATGGTTATTAAAAAAGTTCATTCGATTTTTTCCATTTTAAAATTTTCTTTGCGAGCGCCTCACGCGGTTAATTTTGACATTTGATCTTTTGCGATTACTTTTTCTGAAGCGTCTTAGTGAGATCTTTCGAATGACGTATAGAAATCCCCAATCGGACCGGTGGTTTTTTCAATAAATCACTTTGAATGCAATTTTTTAGCAAAAGAGAGAAGGGTCCCCCCTTTGGTAGTTTTTCAAAATTTCAACTTTTTTATTTTAATAGCTGGCTCAAATTTGATGACTCCAATCGATTTGTCTCGTTCTTCTGATGAAGAAAAAGTGATTTTTGTTAATCTGGGATGGTTATTAAAAAAGTTCATTCGATTTTTCAAAATTTCAACTTTTTTATTTTAATAGCTAGCTCAAATTTGATGACTCCAATCGATTTGTCTCGTTCTTCTGATGAAGAAAAAGTGCTTTTTGTTAATCTGGGATGGTTATTAAAAAAGTTCATTCGATTTTTCAAAATTTCAACTTTTTTATTTTAATAGCTAGCTCAAATTTGATGACTCCAATCGATTCGTCTCGTTCTTCTGATGAAGAAAATGTGCTTTTTGTTGATCAGGGATGGTTATTAAAAAAGTTCATTAGATTTTTTCCATTTTAAAATTTTCTTTGCGAGCGCCTCGCGCGGTTAATTTTGACATTTGATCTTTTGCGATTACTTTTTCTGAAGCGTCTTAGTGAGATCTTTCGAATGACGTATAGAAATCCCCAATCGGACCGGTGGTTTTTTCAATAAATCACTTTGAATGCATTTTTTTAGCAAAAGAGAGAAGGGTCCCCCCTTTGGTAGTTTTTCAAAATTTCAACTTTTTTATTTTAATAGCTAGCTCAAATTTGATGACTCCAATCGATTTGTCTCGTTCTTCTGATGAAGAAAAAGTGCTTTTTGTTAATCTGGGATGGTTATTAAAAAAGTTCATTAGATTTTTTCCATTTTAAAATTTTCTTTGCGAGCGCCTCACGCGGTTAATTTTGACATTTGATCTTTTGCGATTACTTTTTCTGAAGCGTCTTAGTGAGATCTTTCGAATGACGTATAGAAATCCCCAATCGGACCGGTGGTTTTTTCAATAAATCACTTTGAATGCATTTTTTTAGCAAAAGAGAGAAGGGTCCCCCCTTTGGTAGTTTTTCAAAATTTCAACTTTTTTATTTTAATAGCTAGCTCAAATTTGATGACTCCAATCGATTTGTCTCGTTCTTCTGATGAAGAAAAAGTGCTTTTTGTTAATCTGGGATGGTTATTAAAAAAGTTCATTCGATTTTTCAAAATTTCAACTTTTTTATTTTAATAGCTAGCTCAAATTTGATGACTCCAATCGATTCGTCTCGTTCTTCTGATGAAGAAAAAGTGCTTTTTGTTGATCAGGGATGGTTATTAAAAAAGTTCATTCGACTTTTTCCATTTTAAAATTTTCTTTGCGAGCGCCTCACGCGGTTAATTTTGACATTTGATCTTTTGCGATTACTTTTTCTGAAGCGTCTTAGTGAGATCTTTCGAATGACGTATAGAAATCCCCAATCGGACCGGTGGTTTTTTCAATAAATCACTTTGAATGCATTTTTTTAGCAAAAGAGAGAAGGGTCCCCCCTTTGGTAGTTTTTCAAAATTTCAACTTTTTTATTTTAATAGCTAGCTCAAATTTGATGACTCCAATCGATTCGTCTCGTTCTTCTGATGAAGAAAAAGTGCTTTTTGTTGATCAGGGATGGTTATTAAAAAAGTTCATTAGATTTTTTCCATTTTAAAATTTTCTTTGCGAGCGCCTCACGCGGTTAATTTTGACATTTGATCTTTTGCGATTACTTTTTCTGAAGCGTCTTAGTGAGATCTTTCGAATGACGTATAGAAATCCCCAATCGGACCGGTGGTTTTTTCAATAAATCACTTTGAATGCATTTTTTTAGCAAAAGAGAGAAGGGTCCCCCCTTTGGTAGTTTTTCAAAATTTCAACTTTTTTATTTTAATAGCTAGCTCAAATTTGATGACTCCAATCGATTTGTCTCGTTCTTCTGATGAAGAAAAAGTGCTTTTTGTTAATCTGGGATGGTTATTAAAAAAGTTCATTCGATTTTTCAAAATTTCAACTTTTTTATTTTAATAGCTAGCTCAAATTTGATGACTCCAATCGATTCGTCTCGTTCTTCTGATGAAGAAAAAGTGCTTTTTGTTGATCAGGGATGGTTATTAAAAAAGTTCATTAGATTTTTTCCATTTTAAAATTTTCTTTGCGAGCGCCTCACGCGGTTAATTTTGACATTTGATCTTTTGCGATTACTTTTTCTGAAGCGTCTTAGTGAGATCTTTCGAATGACGTATAGAAATCCCCAATCGGACCGGTGGTTTTTTCAATAAATCACTTTGAATGCATTTTTTTAGCAAAAGAGAGAAGGGTCCCCCCTTTGGTAGTTTTTCAAAATTTCAACTTTTTTATTTTAATAGCTAGCTCAAATTTGATGACTCCAATCGATTCGTCTCGTTCTTCTGATCAAGAAAAAGTGCTTTTTGTTGATCAGGGATGGTTATTAAAAAAGTTCATTCGATTTTTTCCATTTTAAAATTTTCTTTGCGAGCGCCTCACGCGGTTAATTTTGACATTTGATCTTTTGCGATTACTTTTTCTGAAGCGTCTTAGTGAGATCTTTCGAATGACGTATAGAAATCCCCAATCGGACCGGTGGTTTTTTCAATAAATCACTTTGAATGCATTTTTTTAGCAAAAGAGAGAAGGGTCCCCCCTTTGGTAGTTTTTCAAAATTTCAACTTTTTTATTTTAATAGCTAGCTCAAATTTGATGACTCCAATCGATTCGTCTCGTTCTTCTGATCAAGAAAAAGTGCTTTTTGTTGATCAGGGATGGTTATTAAAAAAGTTCATTCGATTTTTTCCATTTTAAAATTTTCTTTGCGAGCGCCTCACGCGGTTAATTTTGACATTTGATCTTTTGCGATTACTTTTTCTGAAGCGTCTTAGTGAGATCTTTCGAATGACGTATAGAAATCCCCAATCGGACCGGTGGTTTTTTCAATAAATCACTTTGAATGCATTTTTTTAGCAAAAGAGAGAAGGGTCCCCCCTTTGGTAGTTTTTCAAAATTTCAACTTTTTTATTTTAATAGCTAGCTCAAATTTGATGACTCCAATCGATTTGTCTCGTTCTTCTGATGAAGAAAAAGTGCTTTTTGTTAATCTGGGATGGTTATTAAAAAAGTTCATTCGATTTTTCAAAATTTCAACTTTTTTATTTTAATAGCTAGCTCAAATTTGATGACTCCAATCGATTCGTCTCGTTCTTCTGATGAAGAAAAAGTGCTTTTTGTTGATCAGGGATGGTTATTAAAAAAGTTCATTCGACTTTTTCCATTTTAAAATTTTCTTTGCGAGCGCCTCACGCGGTTAATTTTGACATTTGATCTTTTGCGATTACTTTTTCTGAAGCGTCTTAGTGAGATCTTTCGAATGACGTATAGAAATCCCCAATCGGACCGGTGGTTTTTTCAATAAATCACTTTGAATGCATTTTTTTAGCAAAAGAGAGAAGGGTCCCCCCTTTGGTAGTTTTTCAAAATTTCAACTTTTTTATTTTAATAGCTAGCTCAAATTTGATGACTCCAATCGATTCGTCTCGTTCTTCTGATGAAGAAAAAGTGCTTTTTGTTGATCAGGGATGGTTATTAAAAAAGTTCATTAGATTTTTTCCATTTTAAAATTTTCTTTGCGAGCGCCTCACGCGGTTAATTTTGACATTTGATCTTTTGCGATTACTTTTTCTGAAGCGTCTTAGTGAGATCTTTCGAATGACGTATAGAAATCCCCAATCGGACCGGTGGTTTTTTCAATAAATCACTTTGAATGCAATTTTTTAGCAAAAGAGAGAAGGGTCCCCCCTTTGGTAGTTTTTCAAAATTTCAACTTTTTTATTTTAATAGCTGGCTCAAATTTGATGACTCCAATCGATTTGTCTCGTTCTTCTGATGAAGAAAAAGTGATTTTTGTTAATCTGGGATGGTTATTAAAAAAGTTCATTCGATTTTTCAAAATTTCAACTTTTTTATTTTAATAGCTAGCTCAAATTTGATGACTCCAATCGATTTGTCTCGTTCTTCTGATGAAGAAAAAGTGCTTTTTGTTAATCTGGGATGGTTATTAAAAAAGTTCATTCGATTTTTCAAAATTTCAACTTTTTTATTTTAATAGCTAGCTCAAATTTGATGACTCCAATCGATTCGTCTCGTTCTTCTGATGAAGAAAATGTGCTTTTTGTTGATCAGGGATGGTTATTAAAAAAGTTCATTAGATTTTTTCCATTTTAAAATTTTCTTTGCGAGCGCCTCGCGCGGTTAATTTTGACATTTGATCTTTTGCGATTACTTTTTCTGAAGCGTCTTAGTGAGATCTTTCGAATGACGTATAGAAATCCCCAATCGGACCGGTGGTTTTTTCAATAAATCACTTTGAATGCATTTTTTTAGCAAAAGAGAGAAGGGTCCCCCCTTTGGTAGTTTTTCAAAATTTCAACTTTTTTATTTTAATAGCTAGCTCAAATTTGATGACTCCAATCGATTTGTCTCGTTCTTCTGATGAAGAAAAAGTGCTTTTTGTTGATCAGGGATGGTTATTAAAAAAGTTCATTCGATTTTTCAAAATTTCAACTTTTTTATTTTAATAGCTAGCTCAAATTTGATGACTCCAATCGATTTGTCTCGTTCTTCTGATGAAGAAAAAGTGCTTTTTGTTGATCAGGGATGGTTATTAAAAAAGTTCATTCGATTTTTCAAAATTTCAACTTTTTTATTTTAATAGCTAGCTCAAATTTGATGACTCCAATCGATTCGTCTCGTTCTTCTGATGAAGAAAAAGTGCTTTTTGTTGATCAGGGATGGTTATTAAAAAAGTTCATTAGATTTTTTCCATTTTAAAATTTTCTTTGCGAGCGCCTCACGCGGTTAATTTTGACATTTGATCTTTTGCGATTACTTTTTCTGAAGCGTCTTAGTGAGATCTTTCGAATGACGTATAGAAATCCCCAATCGGACCGGTGGTTTTTTCAATAAATCACTTTGAATGCAATTTTTTAGCAAAAGAGAGAAGGGTCCCCCCTTTGGTAGTTTTTCAAAATTTCAACTTTTTTATTTTAATAGCTGGCTCAAATTTGATGACTCCAATCGATTTGTCTCGTTCTTCTGATGAAGAAAAAGTGATTTTTGTTAATCTGGGATGGTTATTAAAAAAGTTCATTCGATTTTTCAAAATTTCAACTTTTTTATTTTAATAGCTAGCTCAAATTTGATGACTCCAATCGATTTGTCTCGTTCTTCTGATGAAGAAAAAGTGCTTTTTGTTAATCTGGGATGGTTATTAAAAAAGTTCATTCGATTTTTCAAAATTTCAACTTTTTTATTTTAATAGCTAGCTCAAATTTGATGACTCCAATCGATTCGTCTCGTTCTTCTGATGAAGAAAATGTGCTTTTTGTTGATCAGGGATGGTTATTAAAAAAGTTCATTAGATTTTTTCCATTTTAAAATTTTCTTTGCGAGCGCCTCGCGCGGTTAATTTTGACATTTGATCTTTTGCGATTACTTTTTCTGAAGCGTCTTAGTGAGATCTTTCGAATGACGTATAGAAATCCCCAATCGGACCGGTGGTTTTTTCAATAAATCACTTTGAATGCATTTTTTTAGCAAAAGAGAGAAGGGTCCCCCCTTTGGTAGTTTTTCAAAATTTCAACTTTTTTATTTTAATAGCTAGCTCAAATTTGATGACTCCAATCGATTTGTCTCGTTCTTCTGATGAAGAAAAAGTGCTTTTTGTTAATCTGGGATGGTTATTAAAAAAGTTCATTCGATTTTTCAAAATTTCAACTTTTTTATTTTAATAGCTAGCTCAAATTTGATGACTCCAATCGATTCGTCTCGTTCTTCTGATCAAGAAAAAGTGCTTTTTGTTGATCAGGGATGGTTATTAAAAAAGTTCATTCGATTTTTTCCATTTTAAAATTTTCTTTGCGAGCGCCTCACGCGGTTAATTTTGACATTTGATCTTTTGCGATTACTTTTTCTGAAGCGTCTTAGTGAGATCTTTCGAATGACGTATAGAAATCCCCAATCGGACCGGTGGTTTTTTCAATAAATCACTTTGAATGCATTTTTTTAGCAAAAGAGAGAAGGGTCCCCCCTTTGGTAGTTTTTCAAAATTTCAACTTTTTTATTTTAATAGCTAGCTCAAATTTGATGACTCCAATCGATTTGTCTCGTTCTTCTGATGAAGAAAAAGTGCTTTTTGTTGATCAGGGATGGTTATTAAAAAAGTTCATTAGATTTTTTCCATTTTAAAATTTTCTTTGCGAGCGCCTCACGCGGTTAATTTTGACATTTGATCTTTTGCGATTACTTTTTCTGAAGCGTCTTAGTGAGATCTTTCGAATGACGTATAGAAATCCCCAATCGGACCGGTGGTTTTTTCAATAAATCACTTTGAATGCATTTTTTTAGCAAAAGAGAGAAGGGTCCCCCCTTTGGTAGTTTTTCAAAATTTCAACTTTTTTATTTTAATAGCTAGCTCAAATTTGATGACTCCAATCGATTTGTCTCGTTCTTCTGATGAAGAAAAAGTGCTTTTTGTTAATCTGGGATGGTTATTAAAAAAGTTCATTCGATTTTTCAAAATTTCAACTTTTTTATTTTAATAGCTAGCTCAAATTTGATGACTCCAATCGATTTGTCTCGTTCTTCTGATGAAGAAAAAGTGCTTTTTGTTAATCTGGGATGGTTATTAAAAAAGTTCATTCGATTTTTCAAAATTTCAACTTTTTTATTTTAATAGCTGGCTCAAATTTGATGACTCCAATCGATTTGTCTCGTTCTTCTGATGAAGAAAAAGTGCTTTTTGTTGATCAGGGATGGTTATTAAAAAAGTTCATTAGATTTTTTCCATTTTAAAATTTTCTTTGCGAGCGCCTCACGCGGTTAATTTTGACATTTGATCTTTTGCGATTACTTTTTCTGAAGCGTCTTAGTGAGATCTTTCGAATGACGTATAGAAATCCCCAATCGGACCGGTGGTTTTTTCAATAAATCACTTTGAACACATTTTTTTAGCAAAAGAGAGAAGGGTCCCCCCTTTGGTAGTTTTTCAAAATTTCAACTTTTTTATTTTAATAGCTAGCTCAAATTTGATGACTCCAATCGATTCGTCTCGTTCTTCTGATGAAGAAAAAGTGCTTTTTGTTGATCAGGGATGGTTAATAAAAAAGTTCATTAGATTTTTTCCTTTTTAAAATTTTCGTTGCGAGCGCCTCACGCGGTTAATTTTGACATTTGTTCTTTTGCGATTACTTTTTCTGAAGCGTCTTAATGAGATCTTTCGAATGACGTATAGAAATCCCGAATAGGACCGGTGGTTTTTTCAATAAATTATTTTGAGTGCAATGTTTAATGATAATTTCAATGTTTCATAATTTTGACGTTTTAAACGTCAGTGTCATCTCATTCTGTAAAACGCTCGATGCATGTACATTTAAATTGAAAAACCATGAAAGCGTAAATATAAATGATACCATCAAGTCGGAGAAAGTAACGTGATGGCCACATCACAATTTTATTGTTTTTAAGCACGTTCTCGTTTTCAGGTACAAACTTGCCGGTTCCGAATTCTATATTCGAAAAATTGTTGAACGGCACCCAGTTCCGCGAGTCCATCGTCTGCAACAACATAAGCAAATTCGTGCCTAAATGGTCGAAACCGGTGATCATCTGCAGACATACGTTCGGTGAGCTGATTGGAAATTCTGCGATAAATAAGGTAAGAGTAAGAGCTAAAAATTTACTGTGCCATTGAGTTTAAAGCCTAACAGTCATTCCCATCTTTTGAAATAATTGCCTCTGAATGATTTATTTTGTTATCTCGAAAATAAAAAATAAAGTTTTTTTTTCTTTCTTGGCATAGGTTTGACCAAAATATAGTTGATTTCGCTAAAATTCGGTTAGTCAACTTGAACTTTCAGCCACAACTGATTTTATAATTATAGTTAAATTTCTACATAAATTGGACTAAACTGCATGTTTGCGATGAGTGCAGTACTCAAAATTATATAATTGAATAATGAATGAAAAATTGTGCATTTTTTTTTTCAGAATTCAAATGAAGATTCGGAAATCGAACACGAATTGCTTTACGTGCAAAGCATCAAATCTTACGCAGAGTCTTGCTTTCAGACCGCGCTGGAACGCAATTTTCCCATGTATTTCTCATCGAAGTACACGAAATTCCAAAAATTGGACGCTATATTTTACGACGTTTTTCTGGAAATGTACGAGAGGTAAATATGCTCGGGGACCATCGATTAAAGTTGGCGGGAGTATACACCGGCTGCCGGAACCATAGCGGGGTCGTATCCGCCCGCTACTTACTAAATTTTACCATGAAACCATAGCGGTCGTATCCGCCCGCTGCTTGCTAAACTTTACCACGGAACCATAGCGGGCGTATCCGCCGGTTCGCATACAGTTTACGAATTTATTTAATAAAAATTATTTTCAGCAAATTCAAACGATTATTCGATAAAGCCAACTTGACCTATTCGCACCGATTGACGGAAAAAATGGCGCAAGAAGCCATCAGTTCATCCGGTGGATTCATGTGGGCCATGAAGAGCTACGACTGCGAACTGCTCAACGATGTTATCGGGAAATGTGCGGGATCCATGGGAATGATGGTGCACACGCTCAAATCGCACAACGGAAGGTCGGTGCTCACTCAACCGGCGCACGGGATTATTTCCAAACATTACAAGTACGCACTATTTTTTTTTTGACATTCCGTTTTTGACGTAACGTGCGAGCCACAAAATTTTTCCTCAGAGTTAGTTGGCCGTGAGATAAATTAGGAACGTGGCGTGTAGAGTGTGAAATGTAGAGTGTGGAATGTAAATCATGAAGCATGGGAGTAGAGTGTGGAGCGTGTGAGTGGAATGTGGAGCGTGTGACTGGAGCGTGGAGTGTGGAGCGTGTAATTGGAGCGTGGAGTGTGGAGCGTATGACTGGAACGTGGAGCGTGTGACTGGAGCGTGGAGTGTGGGATTGGAGCGTGGAGTGCGTGACTGGAGCGTGGAGTGTAGATGGAGTGTGGAATCTTAAAAATTAAGACATTTAGCCTACATGCTATTGGAACTAACATTTACGAAAAAAGGATTAGTTGGAGATAATCAAAAATTGTAAGATGGGTACATAAATAATACAAATTGTCTCGATGTGTCAGTTTGATTTCAATTTGACAATTCACGTTATAGAAGACTAGATTGACTACAGTTGAATTAAAAAAATA
The DNA here is from genome assembly GCA_910593695.2 of Ocypus olens. Classification (NCBI taxonomy): domain Eukaryota; kingdom Metazoa; phylum Arthropoda; class Insecta; order Coleoptera; family Staphylinidae; genus Ocypus; species Ocypus olens. The sequence continues at coordinate 59,527,951 of OU343053.1, forward strand.
ATCATCTCAAACGTAATTGCTATGTTTCTCTCTCTCTCTCTCTCTCTCTCTCTCATGCATAGCCATCTCACAGCAAAATTCACTGGCTCACACCTTACTGTTTCAATATCGCCGAGTTGCGAACGCGCGCGTACTTTACTAATGACGACCTGTCATTCATGCTTAAAACACGAATGCATTTTTACATCGTTATCCGATTTCTACAGACGTCATCTCAAAGGTAAGGAAACGTCCACGAATCCGATCTCGTCGATATTCGCGTGGACGCGGGGGTTGCAGCACCGCGCCCGTCTTGATTGCAACTATCACCTCTTGGAGTTTGCCGAACTTCTGGAGCAGTGCTCGCTGTCCCTCATCGAGGAGGGACACCTGACGAAGGATTTGGCGCAGTGCGTGTACGGCGCGCAGATACGGGAGGACGATTTTATAAAAACGAAAGAGTTCATCGATCTCGTCACCAGGAAGCTGGAGCTCAACATACACAAGGTGTTCAACAGGGAAAAGTCTCAGTCCGCTTCGGTGTGATGGTTAAAAATGCTTTTTATTTATTTATTCTAACTTTACACTCTACTCCTTAAGCTAAGCGAATCGCAGTTTATCGCTTTTTTTTAAATACATTTTACTACTTATAGTGTTGCGTTTTTTTTAACATTTCCAAAAATAGTTCTGAATTATGCCTGGAGATCCTATAAAATAAGTATTTGTACAAATACATCCAATTTCTATTAAAATTTTATATAGTAAGTAAATAAATTTCAGATTTAAATTGAGACATTTGTAAACTGGTAGAGTATTATCAGGTAGGTCATGATGGTCCCAAACATCTGAAACGAAAAAAAAAAACAAGGTAATATTAATTTATGCGATTGGCGAGTTGCTTAACTGGCTATCGAACACGTGGTCTTAACTTCCAAACCCGGCCCATCTGCTAGCAGCATCGAATCGTTTAAAATCTTCAGAACACTGATGATTACATTTATAAAATCGCAGGAGCACGAAAGATCTTTAGGAAAATCGCAGGACCATGAGATCGATAGCCTGGTATTGCGAACACGCACGTTAACTCACCGATAGAACGAGTATGTAATCAAGTTCGAACCAAGCGTTGTAAGCAGTGAAAGTTATCTTCTGGTTCATCACAAGAAAATAATTATTTAAGGCCTAGAATTTAACAGATAAAAACTTTACTAGAAACATTTATTAGTAAATGGAGAAGTTGATGTGTTATAACGGGGTAAAAATGGATGATTACTTCTAGAAATAGAAAATTTTATATATGTATTTTTTATAATCTTATGTTTCATACATGAATTTTAAGCAGAAAATGTAAAGTTCAATAAAGAATGGAGAGAATGTGATATACTACAAGCATAACGATTACCAGTAGTGTTGTTCCCTAGTCTCTGAAATTTGTATATAATAAAGGGGATGTTTACTACGTAGTAATACATAATTACAATTAAAGTAGATTATATATCAAGGGAGAGAAATGCAAGATTTTTCACCCTCGAGATATAACGCACCGAGTGAAAAATAGTACTCTCTCCCGAGGTATACATACTATTTATTTCACAAACGGGATATTTTAAGAGTAAAACGTTCGTTTCTAAAACCTAACCTAGAAAAAACGCTGTCAGCCGTGACAGTTAAAATAAATAATGGAATCTCTCCCTAGCGAGAGAAATATTCAGTGACGGTTCACGGTTTTTTTTTCTGGTACGGCCGAGGAACAAGAGGTGGTAATACACGCAGCCAGCCGTCTCTGCAACTGACCCTACTTCTTGTTCCTCGTCACTGGAAATATTACTTCTCTCACGATTTCGAGGGCTGAGAAATCGGCTTTCTCTCCCGTTTGTGAAAAAAATTACTTACTGATTAAAACTTACCTTATTTACATCACGCACGGAGACGCCGTGAAAAATTAACGCCTTAACGCCTTCACCTCTGCACTTGCAAATCCCCGGAACCGCCACCAAAATCAGCAGCTTAAGACTATGGAGAACGACCCAAGGGGCGCACCTGATGAAATCCCTCCACCCGGTGTACTCCCCCGTCAACAGTATTCCAAAAAACACGTACGCATCGAACATGGTCCACACGAAGATAAAAGCCAGCGTCGCCGAAATTCCACCGGCTTGCACCTCGTTAATTCTCCTCGATAGATCCAACAAACGCAAATACAAATTCCACGATCTGCAATTAATAAATCCCAACAGAATCACCAAAACGTTGTTGAAGTATTCGAAAGTGTCCACGAAACTGATCACCTCTATAAAAGTTTCGATAATAAAATTCGACATCACGTGAATCTTCTCACCGTGCACTTCCGAATTGATAAACAACAAAAATACGATTATTAAGATTAAAAAAATAAACTGCACCCTTCGTATTTTCAATATAACCCCATTTTCGATTATCTGCAAAACATATTTCAGGTCGTTGTTCAACTTGGCAATTGCGTTGGCGTTAATTTTTTTAATGGATATTTGAAGAACGATTAAGAAAGTGGTGAGTGCCGCGTTGGCAAGGTAAATGTAGTTCTTTAACGTCAGATGTCCGTTTAGTTGCACGAAACGATTTATAGAGGTGTAAATACGGACGTATATCGACAGGAAAGAGAATAATGTGGTGTAGATTACGAAACGGATTTTGTACGATTTGGACGTGTCGGCGGTGAAACGGTTTTTTGAGTTTCGTGTGCACGGGGACGCGCAGAAGATTTTTGATAGATAGTGGAGTTCGTCGAAATACATTTTGTTCTGATTTAAATCACCTCATGCAAAGGAAGTTGCTTGAATTTAATAAAGACGAAAGTAGCCTGAATATATGAATATTCAATCTGTTCGAAGTTACTTGAATTGATTTTATTCTGTAAATAATAACTAACAAATTTCCTGTGTTTGATTGATTGCTCGGGTCAAATAATAATCGATTTATTCAAAGACGTTGAAAGTGGAACGGAATTCATTTAATTAATTTTCCAACTAAAATTGTTACATTTAAACAACACAACTCACAAATTAATACAAAATAATGGTGATGTGGTCATCATGTTGCTGTCTCCGATTGATTTATATTTACACTTTCATGGGTTTATTTTCAATTGAAATCATATTTTAAATTTACATCGAGCGTTGCGTAAACTCGGATGATACTGACGTTTAAAACGTCAAAATTATGACAAATTCTAAGAGTCGATTTATTCAAAAACCGAAGAGATTTCGAAAACATGTATTCTTTATAAGTTGTTCATTTTTAATCAACATAAATTTGCTGTAATTATTATCGTTTCATAATTATAAACCAAAAAAGTTAGTTTTTGAAATACAACCCGCACGGACACATTTTTTTCCAGAAATCTTTCAAGTTGTAATTAATGTAAACATATTGAATATTTCAATTCAGTTTAATAATGGATTGCCACCACAACGATTGCAACCTTCTTCCTGAAAAGTAACGTAAATTTGTTGTATGCAACCCAATGTGACGAATTCGTTAATTGTAACAATTTTTTATCATTTTAACAGTATTTCGTTAAATTTAATACGGAACGAAATATCCGTAATAATTTTCACAATAATTAAAAACCTATTGTGATATCTCGATCAACCTAACATGAATTGATTGTTTGATGATTGTAAATATAATTTTTAATAAAATTACATTTATTCCTTCGTTGCGTATTTTTGTTATTTATGACTGGTGGAATTTTCGCACAATTTGTGTAGACCGGTTTTGCAAAAATCGCCATATTTTAATTGATATAAATTTAAATAGTTTTCGATTCCGTTTACACGTTACGTGCTACTATCACGGTATATATACAATCGTGTTTCGTCGTTTGGGCAAGGGAGGTCCGATGCCACTCGGGGAACAGTCCGTCATACATTACTTGTAACAACAAACCTTATAATTTAAAAACAATTGAAACCCGTAGCGGCGACTGCGGCCTTCCTTTTGTCCCCTTTTTTCATTAATATAAGGTGTGCCTTACAGGAAAGAGAGAAACATGGCAGCCATTTTTTTAATTCAACTTAACTAATATATATGAATATTCATCATATATTCAGGCTATATTTCGTTTTATTGAATTTATTTAATGCTTTCTGCAACAAGTAAGGTTGTTTCAATTTGTATTTTTTTGTATCTAGTCTTCTTTGACGCGAATTGTCAAATTAAAACCAAATTGACAAGTTGAGACAATTTGAGTTATTCATAAACATGGTGGGTTACAATTTTTTATTTTCTCCAACCAACCCTTTTTTTCGTAGAAATTAGTTCCTAATTTTTAATATTCGACAACATTCCTAATTTATCACACAGCCAACTCTGAATAAAAATCATGTGGCACACACGCAATAAATAAAGTCCGATTTATGTGTTGACCTTAGTAAAAAATCCATAATATATTCGCTCGTTTCAAACCGCACGATATTGAATTTTTACGTTATAAATACATTGAAAATATCAGTATACCTCCATCAAAGTTGTAGAGGTAATTTTTTGTAACAAAGCTTTAGAACGAATTAATGTACATTCGGTTTAATAACGAGGTAAATTAAAATATGGCTCTTGTTTGCACAAACGTTAAGGTAACATCGATTGCTTTATATACCAGTGCTTGCAGTGAAACGATCAAGGGAGGTCCGCTGCCACCTGGGAAACCTGATTGCCGTAACAATCCCGAAAAAACCCGAAACTCTGAAACGTGATTCACATCATAAAGATTGTAAGCCCGTGGGGGCAACTTTGGCCTTCCTTTTGTTCAAATTACCGAACATTTTATTTTTTGTAATTCGTTCGTTCTTTTCGCGTTCTTAATAATTTCCTTGTGATTATACGTGTTTATGCATTTTATACTTTCGTCTTAATATTCACTAGATATTATATACCAAAGATACATACAAATTCAAGGAGAAATTGCATTTTCTAATTAAGATGTATTTGGTTGCATATAGTCACCTATATTATATTTAATATAAAAATCATCGTAGACCTTTATGTAATACCTTTTTTTTCATCGGAAGAACGAGATAAAGCGATTGGCGTTAAAAAAATTCATCCAGAGAAAATTGCAGAAAAGTTAGCCAGTCACCATGAGATTTTTTGAAAAAAGTCGATTTTTTCACAATTTGAACGGCTGTAGCGGCCGAACGAAGAATCCAATTTGAACGGGGATTGCAAATCTGTGTTCCTCGTGTGTCAATTAGTCGGATTTGATTAAAATTGGGGATTTTTTATTTTTGACAAAAACCCGAAATTTTATCCAAGGGTCCCCCCTTCTTACTTTTTATCAAAAATTGCACTAAAAATGATTTCCTGAAGAAACCACTGGATGGATCCGGGGTTTCTTGACGTCACTCGAAAGATCGCTTCAAGACGCTTCAGAAAATGTTTTTTCGCAGGAACAAGTGTCAATTTTAAGGCCGTGACGCGTCAGCAAAAAAACTCGAAAATGGAAAAAAACGAAAAAATCAACTTTCTTAATAATCATCGTAGACGCTTGTGTTTTACCTGTTTTTTCATCAGAAGAACGAGATAAAACGATTGCCGTTAAAAAATTTCATCCAGAGAAAATTGCAAAAAAGTTAGCCAGTCACCATGAGATTTTTTGAAAAAAGTCGATTTTTTCACACTTTGAACGGCTATAGCGGCCGAACGAAGGATCCAATTTGAACGCGGATTGCAAATCTGTGTTCCTCGTGTGTCAATTAGTCGGATTTGATTAAAATTGGAGATTTTTTATTTTTGACAAAAACCCGAAATTTTATCCAAGGGTCCCCCCTTCTTACTTTTTATCAAAAATTGCACTAAAAATGATTTCCTGAAGAAACCGCTGGATGGATCCGGGGTTTCTTGACGTCACTCGAAAGATCGCTTCAAGACGCTTCAGAAAATGTTTTTTCGCAGACACAAATGTCAATTTTAAGGCCGTGACGAGTCAGCAAAAAAACTCGAAAATGGAAAAAAACGAAAAAATCAACTTTCTTAATAATCATCGTAGACGCTTGTGTTTTACCTGTTTTTTCATCAGAAGAACGAGATAAAACGATTGCCGTTAAAAAATTTCATCCAGAGAAAATTGCAAAAAAGTTAGCCAGTCACCATGAGATTTTTTGAAAAAAGTCGATTTTTTCACACTTTGAACGGCTGTAGCGGCCGAACGAAGAATCCAATTTGAACGCGGATTGCAAATCTGTGTTCCTCGTGTGTCAATTAGTCGGATTTGATTAAAATTGGGGATTTTTTATTTTTGACAAAAACCCGAAATTTTATCCAAGGGTCCCCCCTTCTTACTTTTTATCAAAAATTGCACTAAAAATGATTTCCTGAAGAAACCACTGGATGGATCCGGGGTTTCTTGACGTCACTCGAAAGATCGCTTCAAGACGCTTCAGAAAATGTTTTTTCGCAGACACAAATGTCAATTTTAAGGCCGTGACGAGTCAGCAAAAAAACTCGAAAATGGAAAAAAACGAAAAAATCAACTTTCTTAATAATCATCGTAGACGCTTGTGTTTTACCTGTTTTTTCATCAGAAGAACGAGATAAAACGATTGCCGTTAAAAAATTTCATCCAGAGAAAATTGCAAAAAAGTTAGCCAGTCACCATGAGATTTTTTGAAAAAAGTCGATTTTTTCACACTTTGAACGGCTGTAGCGGCCGAACGAAGAATCCAATTTGAACGCGGATTGCAAATCTGTGTTCCTCGTGTGTCAATTAGTCGGATTTGATTAAAATTGGGGATTTTTTATTTTTGACAAAAACCCGAAATTTTATCCAAGGGTCCCCCCTTCTTACTTTTTATCAAAAATTGCACTAAAAATGATTTCCTAAAGAAACCGCTGGATGGATCCGGGGTTTCTTGACGTCACTCGAAAGATCGCTTCAAGACGCTTCAGAAAATGTTTTTTCGCAGGAACAAATGTCAATTTTAAGGCCGTGACGAGTCAGCAAAAAAACTCGAAAATGGAAAAAAACGAAAAAATCAACTTTCTTAATAATCATCGTAGACGCTTGTGTTTTACCTGTTTTTTCATCAGAAGAACGAGATAAAACGATTGCCGTTAAAAAATTTCATCCAGAGAAAATTGCAAAAAAGTTAGCCAGTCACCATGAGATTTTTTGAAAAAAGTCGATTTTTTCACACTTTGAACGGCTGTAGCGGCCGAACGAAGAATCCAATTTGAACGCGGATTGCAAATATGTGTTCCTCGTGTGTCAATTAGTCGGATTTGATTAAAATTGGGGATTTTTTATTTTTGACAAAAACCCGAAATTTTATCCAAGGGTCCCCCCTTCTTACTTTTTATCAAAAATTGCACTAAAAATGATTTCCTGAAGAAACCACTGGATGGATCCGGGGTTTCTTGACGTCACTCGAAAGATCGCTTCAAGACGCTTCAGAAAATGTTTTTTCGCAGACACAAATGTCAATTTTAAGGCCGTGACGAGTCAGCAAAAAAACTCGAAAATGGAAAAAAACGAAAAAATCAACTTTCTTAATAATCATCGTAGACGCTTGTGTTTTACCTGTTTTTTCATCAGAAGAACGAGATAAAACGATTGCCGTTAAAAAATTTCATCCAGAGAAAATTGCAAAAAAGTTAGCCAGTCACCATGAGATTTTTTGAAAAAAGTCGATTTTTTCACACTTTGAACGGCTATAGCGGCCGAACGAAGGATCCAATTTGAACGCGGATTGCAAATCTGTGTTCCTCGTGTGTCAATTAGTCGGATTTGATTAAAATTGGAGATTTTTTATTTTTGACAAAAACCCGAAATTTTATCCAAGGGTCCCCCCTTCTTACTTTTTATCAAAAATTGCACTAAAAATGATTTCCTGAAGAAACCGCTGGATGGATCCGGGGTTTCTTGACGTCACTCGAAAGATCGCTTCAAGACGCTTCAGAAAATGTTTTTTCGCAGGAACAAATGTCAATTTTAAGGCCGTGACGAGTCAGCAAAAAAACTCGAAAATGGAAAAAAACGAAAAAATCAACTTTCTTAATAATCATCGTAGACGCTTGTGTTTTACCTGTTTTTTCATCAGAAGAACGAGATAAAACGATTGCCGTTAAAAAATTTCATCCAGAGAAAATTGCAAAAAAGTTAGCCAGTCACCATGAGATTTTTTGAAAAAAGTCGATTTTTTCACACTTTGAACGGCTGTAGCGGCCGAACGAAGAATCCAATTTGAACGCGGATTGCAAATCTGTGTTCCTCGTGTGTCAATTAGTCGGATTTGATTAAAATTGGGGATTTTTTATTTTTGACAAAAACCCGAAATTTTATCCAAGGGTCCCCCCTTCTTACTTTTTATCAAAAATTGCACTAAAAATGATTTCCTGAAGAAACCACTGGATGGATCCGGGGTTTCTTGACGTCACTCGAAAGATCGCTTCAAGACGCTTCAGAAAATGTTTTTTCGCAGACACAAATGTCAATTTTAAGGCCGTGACGAGTCAGCAAAAAAACTCGAAAATGGAAAAAAACGAAAAAATCAACTTTCTTAATAATCATCGTAGACGCTTGTGTTTTACCTGTTTTTTCATCAGAAGAACGAGATAAAACGATTGCCGTTAAAAAATTTCATCCAGAGAAAATTGCAAAAAAGTTAGCCAGTCACCATGAGATTTTTTGAAAAAAGTCGATTTTTTCACACTTTGAACGGCTGTAGCGGCCGAACGAAGAATCCAATTTGAACGCGGATTGCAAATCTGTGTTCCTCGTGTGTCAATTAGTCGGATTTGATTAAAATTGGGGATTTTTTATTTTTGACAAAAACCCGAAATTTTATCCAAGGGTCCCCCCTTCTTACTTTTTATCAAAAATTGCACTAAAAATGATTTCCTGAAGAAACCGCTGGATGGATCCGGGGTTTCTTGACGTCACTCGAAAGATCGCTTCAAGACGCTTCAGAAAATGTTTTTTCGCAGGAACAAATGTCAATTTTAAGGCCGTGACGAGTCAGCAAAAAAACTCGAAAATGGAAAAAAACGAAAAAATCAACTTTCTTAATAATCATCGTAGACGCTTGTGTTTTACCTGTTTTTTCATCAGAAGAACGAGATAAAACGATTGCCGTTAAAAAATTTCATCCAGAGAAAATTGCAAAAAAGTTAGCGAGTCACCATGAGATTTTTTGAAAAAAGTCGATTTTTTCACACTTTGAACGGCTGTAGCGGCCGAACGAAGAATCCAATTTGAACGCGGATTGCAAATCTGTGTTCCTCGTGTGTCAATTAGTCGGATTTGATTAAAATTGGGGATTTTTTATTTTCGACAAAAACCCGAAATTTTATCCAAGGGTCCCCCCTTCTTACTTTTTATCAAAAATTGCACTAAAAATGATTTCCTGAAGAAACCGCTGGATGGATCCGGGGTTTCTTAACGTCACTCGAAAGATCGCTTCAAGACGCTTCAGAAAATGTTTTTTCGCAGACACAAATGTCAATTTTAAGGCCGTGACGAGTCAGCAAAAAAACTCGAAAATGGAAAAAAACGAAAAAATCAACTTTCTTAATAATCATCGTAGACGCTTGTGTTTTACCTGTTTTTTCATCAGAAGAACGAGATAAAACGATTGCCGTTAAAAAATTTCATCCAGAGAAAATTGCAAAAAAGTTAGCCAGTCACCATGAGATTTTTTGAAAAAAGTCGATTTTTTCACACTTTGAACGGCTGTAGCGGCCGAACGAAGAATCCAATTTGAACGCGGATTGCAAATCTGTGTTCCTCGTGTGTCAATTAGTCGGATTTGATTAAAATTGGGGATTTTTCATTTTTGACAAAAACCCGAAATTTTATCCAAGGGTCCCCCCTTCTTACTTTTTATCAAAAATTGCACTAAAAATGATTTCCTGAAGAAACCGCTGGATGGATCCGGGGTTTCTTGACGTCACTCGAAAGATCGCTTCAAGACGCTTCAGAAAATGTTTTTTCGCAGACACAAATGTCAATTTTAAGGCCGTGACGAGTCAGCAAAAAAACTCGAAAATGGAAAAAAACGAAAAAATCAACTTTCTTAATAATCATCGTAGACGCTTGTGTTTTACCTGTTTTTTCATCAGAAGAATGAGATAAAACGATTGCCGTTAAAAAATTTCATCCAGAGAAAATTGCAAAAAAGTTAGTCAGTCACCATGAGATTTTTTGAAAAAGTCGATTTTTTCACACTTTGAACGGCTGTAGCGGCCGAACGAAGAATCCAATTTGAACGCGGATTGCAAATCTGTGTTCCTCGTGTGTCAATTAGTCGGATTTGATTAAAATTGGGGATTTTTTATTTTTGACAAAAACCCGAAATTTTATCCAAGGGTCCCCCCTTCTTACTTTTTATCAAAAATTGCACTAAAAATGATTTCCTGAAGAAACCGCTGGATGGATCCGGGGTTTCTTGACGTCACTCGAAAGATCGCTTCAAGACGCTTCAGAAAATGTTTTTTCGCAGACACAAATGTCAATTTTAAGGCCGTGACGAGTCAGCAAAAAAACTCGAAAATGGAAAAAAACGAAAAAATCAACTTTCTTAATAATCATCGTAGACGCTTGTGTTTTACCTGTTTTTTCATCAGAAGAATGAGATAAAACGATTGCCGTTAAAAAATTTCATCCAGAGAAAATTGCAAAAAAGTTAGTCAGTCACCATGAGATTTTTTGAAAAAGTCGATTTTTTCACACTTTGAACGGCTGTAGCGGCCGAACGAAGAATCCAATTTGAACGCGGATTGCAAATCTGTGTTCCTCGTGTGTCAATTAGTCGGATTTGATTAAAATTGGGGATTTTTTATTTTTGACAAAAACCCGAAATTTTATCCAAGGGTCCCCCCTTCTTACTTTTTATCAAAAATTGCACTAAAAATGATTTCCTGAAGAAACCGCTGGATGGATCCGGGGTTTCTTGACGTCACTCGAAAGATCGCTTCAAGACGCTTCAGAAAATGTTTTTTCGCAGACACAAATGTCAATTTTAAGGCCGTGACGAGTCAGCAAAAAAACTCGAAAATGGAAAAAAATGAAAAAATCAACTTTCTTAATAATCATCGTAGACGCTTGTGTTTTACCTGTTTTTTCATCAGAAAAACGAGATAAAACGATTGCCGTTAAAAAATTTCATCCAGAGAAAATTGCAAAAAAGTTAGCCAGTCACCATGAGATTTTTTGAAAAAAGTCGATTTTTTCACACTTTGAACGGCTGTAGCGGCCGAACGAAGAATCCAATTTGAACGCGGATTGCAAATCTGTGTTCCTCGTGTGTCAATTAGTCGGATTTGATTAAAATTGGGGATTTTTTATTTTTGACAAAAACCCGAAATTTTATCCAAGGGTCCCCCCTTCTTACTTTTTATCAAAAATTGCACTAAAAATGATTTCCTGAAGAAACCGCTGGATGGATCCGGGGTTTCTTGACGTCACTCGAAAGATCGCTTCAAGACGCTTCAGAAAATGTTTTTTCGCAGACACAAATGTCAATTTTAAGGCCGTGACGAGTCAGCAAAAAAACTCGAAAATGGAAAAAAACGAAAAAATCAACTTTCTTAATAATCATCGTAGACGCTTGTGTTTTACCTGTTTTTTCATCAGAAGAATGAGATAAAACGATTGCCGTTAAAAAATTTCATCCAGAGAAAATTGCAAAAAAGTTAGTCAGTCACCATGAGATTTTTTGAAAAAGTCGATTTTTTCACACTTTGAACGGCTGTAGCGGCCGAACGAAGAATCCAATTTGAACGCGGATTGCAAATCTGTGTTCCTCGTGTGTCAATTAGTCGGATTTGATTAAAATTGGGGATTTTTTATTTTTGACAAAAACCCGAAATTTTATCCAAGGGTCCCCCCTTCTTACTTTTTATCAAAAATTGCACTAAAAATGATTTCCTGAAGAAACCGCTGGATGGATCCGGGGTTTCTTGACGTCACTCGAAAGATCGCTTCAAGACGCTTCAGAAAATGTTTTTTCGCAGACACAAATGTCAATTTTAAGGCCGTGACGAGTCAGCAAAAAAACTCGAAAATGGAAAAAAACGAAAAAATCAACTTTCTTAATAATCATCGTAGACGCTTGTGTTTTACCTGTTTTTTCATCAGAAGAATGAGATAAAACGATTGCCGTTAAAAAATTTCATCCAGAGAAAATTGCAAAAAAGTTAGTCAGTCACCATGAGATTTTTTGAAAAAGTCGATTTTTTCACACTTTGAACGGCTGTAGCGGCCGAACGAAGAATCCAATTTGAACGCGGATTGCAAATCTGTGTTCCTCGTGTGTCAATTAGTCGGATTTGATTAAAATTGGGGATTTTTTATTTTTGACAAAAACCCGAAATTTTATCCAAGGGTCCCCCCTTCTTACTTTTTATCAAAAATTGCACTAAAAATGATTTCCTGAAGAAACCGCTGGATGGATCCGGGGTTTCTTGACGTCACTCGAAAGATCGCTTCAAGACGCTTCAGAAAATGTTTTTTCGCAGACACAAATGTCAATTTTAAGGCCGTGACGAGTCAGCAAAAAAACTCGAAAATGGAAAAAAACGAAAAAATCAACTTTCTTAATAATCATCGTAGACGCTTGTGTTTTACCTGTTTTTTCATCAGAAAAACGAGATAAAACGATTGCCGTTAAAAAATTTCATCCAGAGAAAATTGCAAAAAAGTTAGTCAGTCACCATGAGATTTTTTGAAAAAGTCGATTTTTTCACACTTTGAACGGCTGTAGCGGCCGAACGAAGAATCCAATTTGAACGCGGATTGCAAATCTGTGTTCCTCGTGTGTCAATTAGTCGGATTTGATTAAAATTGGGGATTTTTTATTTTTGACAAAAACCCGAAATTTTATCCAAGGGTCCCCCCTACTTACTTTTTATCAAAAATTGCACTAAAAATGATTTCCTGAAGAAACCGCTGGATGGATCCGGGGTTTCTTGACGTCACTCGAAAGATCGCTTCAAGACGCTTCAGAAAATGTTTTTTCGCAGACACAAATGTCAATTTTAAGGCCGTGACGAGTCAGCAAAAAAACTCGAAAATGGAAAAAAACGAAAAAATCAACTTTCTTAATAATCATCGTAGACGCTTGTGTTTTACCTGTTTTTTCATCAGAAGAACGAGATAAAACGATTGCCGTTAAAAAATTTCATCCAGAGAAAATTGCAAAAAAGTTAGCCAGTCACCATGAGATTTTTTGAAAAAAGTCGATTTTTTCACACTTTGAACGGCTGTAGCGGCCGAACGAAGAATCCAATTTGAACGCGGATTGCAAATCTGTGTTCCTCGTGTGTCAATTAGTCGGATTTGATTAAAATTGGGGATTTTTTATTTTCGACAAAAACCCGAAATTTTATCCAAGGGTCCCCCCTTCTTACTTTTTATCAAAAATTGCACTAAAAATGATTTCCTGAAGAAACCACTGGATGGATCCGGGGTTTCTTAACGTCACTCGAAAGATCGCTTCAAGACGCTTCAGAAAATGTTTTTTCGCAGACACAAATGTCAATTTTAAGGCCGTGACGAGTCAGCAAAAAAACTCGAAAATGGAAAAAAACGAAAAAATCAACTTTCTTAATAATCATCGTAGACGCTTGTGTTTTACCTGTTTTTTCATCAGAAGAACGAGATAAAACGATTGCCGTTAAAAAATTTCATCCAGAGAAAATTGCAAAAAAGTTAGCCAGTCACCATGAGATTTTTTGAAAAAAGTCGATTTTTTCACACTTTGAACGGCTGTAGCGGCCGAACGAAGAATCCAATTTGAACGCGGATTGCAAATATGTGTTCCTCGTGTGTCAATTAGTCGGATTTGATTAAAATTGGGGATTTTTTATTTTTGACAAAAACCCGAAATTTTATCCAAGGGTCCCCCCTTCTTACTTTTTATCAAAAATTGCACTAAAAATGATTTCCTGAAGAAACCACTGGATGGATCCGGGGTTTCTTGACGTCACTCGAAAGATCGCTTCAAGACGCTTCAGAAAATGTTTTTTCGCAGACACAAATGTCAATTTTAAGGCCGTGACGAGTCAGCAAAAAAACTCGAAAATGGAAAAAAACGAAAAAATCAACTTTCTTAATAATCATCGTAGACGCTTGTGTTTTACCTGTTTTTTCATCAGAAGAACGAGATAAAACGATTGCCGTTAAAAAATTTCATCCAGAGAAAATTGCAAAAAAGTTAGCCAGTCACCATGAGATTTTTTGAAAAAAGTCGATTTTTTCACACTTTGAACGGCTGTAGCGGCCGAACGAAGAATCCAATTTGAACGCGGATTGCAAATCTGTGTTCCTCGTGTGTCAATTAGTCGGATTTGATTAAAATTGGGGATTTTTTATTTTTGACAAAAACCCGAAATTTTATCCAAGGGTCCCCCCTTCTTACTTTTTATCAAAAATTGCACTAAAAATGATTTCCTGAAGAAACCACTGGATGGATCCGGGGTTTCTTGACGTCACTCGAAAGATCGCTTCAAGACGCTTCAGAAAATGTTTTTTCGCAGACACAAATGTCAATTTTAAGGCCGTGACGAGTCAGCAAAAAAACTCGAAAATGGAAAAAAACGAAAAAATCAACTTTCTTAATAATCATCGTAGACGCTTGTGTTTTACCTGTTTTTTCATCAGAAGAACGAGATAAAACGATTGCCGTTAAAAAATTTCATCCAGAGAAAATTGCAAAAAAGTTAGCCAGTCACCATGAGATTTTTTGAAAAAAGTCGATTTTTTCACACTTTGAACGGCTGTAGCGGCCGAACGAAGAATCCAATTTGAACGCGGATTGCAAATCTGTGTTCCTCGTGTGTCAATTAGTCGGATTTGATTAAAATTGGGGATTTTTTATTTTTGACAAAAACCCGAAATTTTATCCAAGGGTCCCCCCTTCTTACTTTTTATCAAAAATTACACTAAAAATGATTTCCTAAAGAAACCGCTGGATGGATCCGGGGTTTCTTGACGTCACTCGAAAGATCGCTTCAAGACGCTTCAGAAAATGTTTTTTCGCAGGAACAAATGTCAATTTTAAGGCCGTGACGAGTCAGCAAAAAAACTCGAAAATGGAAAAAAACGAAAAAATCAACTTTCTTAATAATCATCGTAGACGCTTGTGTTTTACCTGTTTTTTCATCAGAAGAACGAGATAAAACGATTGCCGTTAAAAAATTTCATCCAGAGAAAATTGCAAAAAAGTTAGCCAGTCACCATGAGATTTTTTGAAAAAAGTCGATTTTTTCACACTTTGAACGGCTATAGCGGCCGAACGAAGGATCCAATTTGAACGCGGATTGCAAATCTGTGTTCCTCGTGTGTCAATTAGTCGGATTTGATTAAAATTGGAGATTTTTTATTTTTGACAAAAACCCGAAATTTTATCCAAGGGTCCCCCCTTCTTACTTTTTATCAAAAATTGCACTAAAAATGATTTCCTGAAGAAACCGCTGGATGGATCCGGGGTTTCTTGACGTCACTCGAAAGATCGCTTCAAGACGCTTCAGAAAATGTTTTTTCGCAGGAACAAATGTCAATTTTAAGGCCGTGACGAGTCAGCAAAAAAACTCGAAAATGGAAAAAAACGAAAAAATCAACTTTCTTAATAATCATCGTAGACGCTTGTGTTTTACCTGTTTTTTCATCAGAAGAACGAGATAAAACGATTGCCGTTAAAAAATTTCATCCAGAGAAAATTGCAAAAAAGTTAGCCAGTCACCATGAGATTTTTTGAAAAAAGTCGATTTTTTCACACTTTGAACGGCTGTAGCGGCCGAACGAAGAATCCAATTTGAACGCGGATTGCAAATCTGTGTTCCTCGTGTGTCAATTAGTCGGATTTGATTAAAATTGGGGATTTTTTATTTTTGACAAAAACCCGAAATTTTATCCAAGGGTCCCCCCTTCTTACTTTTTATCAAAAATTGCACTAAAAATGATTTCCTGAAGAAACCACTGGATGGATCCGGGGTTTCTTGACGTCACTCGAAAGATCGCTTCAAGACGCTTCAGAAAATGTTTTTTCGCAGACACAAATGTCAATTTTAAGGCCGTGACGAGTCAGCAAAAAAACTCGAAAATGGAAAAAAACGAAAAAATCAACTTTCTTAATAATCATCGTAGACGCTTGTGTTTTACCTGTTTTTTCATCAGAAGAACGAGATAAAACGATTGCCGTTAAAAAATTTCATCCAGAGAAAATTGCAAAAAAGTTAGCCAGTCACCATGAGATTTTTTGAAAAAAGTCGATTTTTTCACACTTTGAACGGCTGTAGCGGCCGAACGAAGAATCCAATTTGAACGCGGATTGCAAATCTGTGTTCCTCGTGTGTCAATTAGTCGGATTTGATTAAAATTGGGGATTTTTTATTTTCGACAAAAACCCGAAATTTTATCCAAGGGTCCCCCCTTCTTACTTTTTATCAAAAATTGCACTAAAAATGATTTCCTGAAGAAACCGCTGGATGGATCCGGGGTTTCTTAACGTCACTCGAAAGATCGCTTCAAGACGCTTCAGAAAATGTTTTTTCGCAGACACAAATGTCAATTTTAAGGCCGTGACGAGTCAGCAAAAAAACTCGAAAATGGAAAAAAACGAAAAAATCAACTTTCTTAATAATCATCGTAGACGCTTGTGTTTTACCTGTTTTTTCATCAGAAGAACGAGATAAAACGATTGCCGTTAAAAAATTTCATCCAGAGAAAATTGCAAAAAAGTTAGCCAGTCACCATGAGATTTTTTGAAAAAAGTCGATTTTTTCACACTTTGAACGGCTGTAGCGGCCGAACGAAGAATCCAATTTGAACGCGGATTGCAAATATGTGTTCCTCGTGTGTCAATTAGTCGGATTTGATTAAAATTGGGGATTTTTTATTTTTGACAAAAACCCGAAATTTTATCCAAGGGTCCCCCCTTCTTACTTTTTATCAAAAATTGCACTAAAAATGATTTCCTGAAGAAACCGCTGGATGGATCCGGGGTTTCTTGACGTCACTCGAAAGATCGCTTCAAGACGCTTCAGAAAATGTTTTTTCGCAGACACAAATGTCAATTTTAAGGCCGTGACGAGTCAGCAAAAAAACTCGAAAATGGAAAAAAACGAAAAAATCAACTTTCTTAATAATCATCGTAGACGCTTGTGTTTTACCTGTTTTTTCATCAGAAGAACGAGATAAAACGATTGCCGTTAAAAAATTTCATCCAGAGAAAATTGCAAAAAAGTTAGCCAGTCACCATGAGATTTTTTGAAAAAAGTCGATTTTTTCACACTTTGAACGGCTATAGCGGCCGAACGAAGGATCCAATTTGAACGCGGATTGCAAATCTGTGTTCCTCGTGTGTCAATTAGTCGGATTTGATTAAAATTGGAGATTTTTTATTTTTGACAAAAACCCGAAATTTTATCCAAGGGTCCCCCCTTCTTACTTTTTATCAAAAATTGCACTAAAAATGATTTCCTGAAGAAACCGCTGGATGGATCCGGGGTTTCTTGACGTCACTCGAAAGATCGCTTCAAGACGCTTCAGAAAATGTTTTTTCGCAGGAACAAATGTCAATTTTAAGGCCGTGACGAGTCAGCAAAAAAACTCGAAAATGGAAAAAAACGAAAAAATCAACTTTCTTAATAATCATCGTAGACGCTTGTGTTTTACCTGTTTTTTCATCAGAAGAACGAGATAAAACGATTGCCGTTAAAAAATTTCATCCAGAGAAAATTGCAAAAAAGTTAGCCAGTCACCATGAGATTTTTTGAAAAAAGTCGATTTTTTCACACTTTGAACGGCTGTAGCGGCCGAACGAAGAATCCAATTTGAACGCGGATTGCAAATCTGTGTTCCTCGTGTGTCAATTAGTCGGATTTGATTAAAATTGGGGATTTTTTATTTTTGACAAAAACCCGAAATTTTATCCAAGGGTCCCCCCTTCTTACTTTTTATCAAAAATTGCACTAAAAATGATTTCCTAAAGAAACCGCTGGATGGATCCGGGGTTTCTTGACGTCACTCGAAAGATCGCTTCAAGACGCTTCAGAAAATGTTTTTTCGCAGGAACAAATGTCAATTTTAAGGCCGTGACGAGTCAGCAAAAAAACTCGAAAATGGAAAAAAACGAAAAAATCAACTTTCTTAATAATCATCGTAGACGCTTGTGTTTTACCTGTTTTTTCATCAGAAAAACGAGATAAAACGATTGCCGTTAAAAAATTTCATCCAGAGAAAATTGCAAAAAAGTTAGCCAGTCACCATGAGATTTTTTGAAAAAAGTTTTTTTCACACTTTGAACGGCTATAGCGGCCGAACGAAGGATCCAATTTGAACGCGGATTGCAAATCTGTGTTCCTCGTGTGTCAATTAGTCGGATTTGATTAAAATTGGAGATTTTTTATTTTTGACAAAAACCCGAAATTTTATCCAAGGGTCCCCCCTTCTTACTTTTTATCAAAAATTGCACTAAAAATGATTTCCTGAAGAAACCGCTGGATGGATCCGGGGTTTCTTGACGTCACTCGAAAGATCGCTTCAAGACGCTTCAGAAAATGTTTTTTCGCAGGAACAAATGTCAGTTTTAAGGCCGTGACGAGTCAGCAAAAAAACTCGAAAATGGAAAAAAACGAAAAAATCAACTTTCTTAATAATCATCGTAGACGCTTGTGTTTTACCTGTTTTTTCATCAGAAGAACGAGATAAAACGATTGCCGTTAAAAAATTTCATCCAGAGAAAATTGCAAAAAAGTTAGCCAGTCACCATGAGATTTTTTGAAAAAAGTCGATTTTTTCACACTTTGAACGGCTGTAGCGGCCGAACGAAGAATCCAATTTGAACGCGGATTGCAAATCTGTGTTCCTCGTGTGTCAATTAGTCGGATTTGATTAAAATTGGGGATTTTTTATTTTTGACAAAAACCCGAAATTTTATCCAAGGGTCCCCCCTTCTTACTTTTTATCAAAAATTGCACTAAAAATGATTTCCTGAAGAAACCACTGGATGGATCCGGGGTTTCTTGACGTCACTCGAAAGATCGCTTCAAGACGCTTCAGAAAATGTTTTTTCGCAGACACAAATGTCAATTTTAAGGCCGTGACGAGTCAGCAAAAAAACTCGAAAATGGAAAAAAACGAAAAAATCAACTTTCTTAATAATCATCGTAGACGCTTGTGTTTTACCTGTTTTTTCATCAGAAGAACGAGATAAAACGATTGCCGTTAAAAAATTTCATCCAGAGAAAATTGCAAAAAAGTTAGCCAGTCACCATGAGATTTTTTGAAAAAAGTCGATTTTTTCACACTTTGAACGGCTGTAGCGGCCGAACGAAGAATCCAATTTGAACGCGGATTGCAAATCTGTGTTCCTCGTGTGTCAATTAGTCGGATTTGATTAAAATTGGGGATTTTTTATTTTCGACAAAAACCCGAAATTTTATCCAAGGGTCCCCCCTTCTTACTTTTTATCAAAAATTGCACTAAAAATGATTTCCTGAAGAAACCGCTGGATGGATCCGGGGTTTCTTAACGTCACTCGAAAGATCGCTTCAAGACGCTTCAGAAAATGTTTTTTCGCAGACACAAATGTCAATTTTAAGGCCGTGACGAGTCAGCAAAAAAACTCGAAAATGGAAAAAAACGAAAAAATCAACTTTCTTAATAATCATCGTAGACGCTTGTGTTTTACCTGTTTTTTCATCAGAAGAACGAGATAAAACGATTGCCGTTAAAAAATTTCATCCAGAGAAAATTGCAAAAAAGTTAGCCAGTCACCATGAGATTTTTTGAAAAAAGTCGATTTTTTCACACTTTGAACGGCTGTAGCGGCCGAACGAAGAATCCAATTTGAACGCGGATTGCAAATCTGTGTTCCTCGTGTGTCAATTAGTCGGATTTGATTAAAATTGGGGATTTTTTATTTTTGACAAAAACCCGAAATTTTATCCAAGGGTCCCCCCTTCTTACTTTTTATCAAAAATTGCACTAAAAATGATTTCCTAAAGAAACCGCTGGATGGATCCGGGGTTTCTTGACGTCACTCGAAAGATCGCTTCAAGACGCTTCAGAAAATGTTTTTTCGCAGGAACAAATGTCAATTTTAAGGCCGTGACGAGTCAGCAAAAAAACTCGAAAATGGAAAAAAACGAAAAAATCAACTTTCTTAATAATCATCGTAGACGCTTGTGTTTTACCTGTTTTTTCATCAGAAGAACGAGATAAAACGATTGCCGTTAAAAAATTTCATCCAGAGAAAATTGCAAAAAAGTTAGCCAGTCACCATGAGATTTTTTGAAAAAAGTCGATTTTTTCACACTTTGAACGGCTATAGCGGCCGAACGAAGGATCCAATTTGAACGCGGATTGCAAATCTGTGTTCCTCGTGTGTCAATTAGTCGGATTTGATTAAAATTGGAGATTTTTTATTTTTGACAAAAACCCGAAATTTTATCCAAGGGTCCCCCCTTCTTACTTTTTATCAAAAATTGCACTAAAAATGATTTCCTGAAGAAACCGCTGGATGGATCCGGGGTTTCTTGACGTCACTCGAAAGATCGCTTCAAGACGCTTCAGAAAATGTTTTTTCGCAGACACAAATGTCAATTTTAAGGCCGTGACGAGTCAGCAAAAAAACTCGAAAATGGAAAAAAACGAAAAAATCAACTTTCTTAATAATCATCGTAGACGCTTGTGTTTTACCTGTTTTTTCATCAGAAGAACGAGATAAAACGATTGCCGTTAAAAAATTTCATCCAGAGAAAATTGCAAAAAAGTTAGCCAGTCACCATGAGATTTTTTGAAAAAAGTCGATTTTTTCACACTTTGAACGGCTATAGCGGCCGAACGAAGGATCCAATTTGAACGCGGATTGCAAATCTGTGTTCCTCGTGTGTCAATTAGTCGGATTTGATTAAAATTGGAGATTTTTTATTTTTGACAAAAACCCGAAATTTTATCCAAGGGTCCCCCCTTCTTACTTTTTATCAAAAATTGCACTAAAAATGATTTCCTGAAGAAACCGCTGGATGGATCCGGGGTTTCTTGACGTCACTCGAAAGATCGCTTCAAGACGCTTCAGAAAATGTTTTTTCGCAGGAACAAATGTCAATTTTAAGGCCGTGACGAGTCAGCAAAAAAACTCGAAAATGGAAAAAAACGAAAAAATCAACTTTCTTAATAATCATCGTAGACGCTTGTGTTTTACCTGTTTTTTCATCAGAAGAACGAGATAAAACGATTGCCGTTAAAAAATTTCATCCAGAGAAAATTGCAAAAAAGTTAGCCAGTCACCATGAGATTTTTTGAAAAAAGTCGATTTTTTCACACTTTGAACGGCTATAGCGGCCGAACGAAGGATCCAATTTGAACGCGGATTGCAAATCTGTGTTCCTCGTGTGTCAATTAGTCGGATTTGATTAAAATTGGAGATTTTTTATTTTTGACAAAAACCCGAAATTTTATCCAAGGGTCCCCCCTTCTTACTTTTTATCAAAAATTGCACTAAAAATGATTTCCTGAAGAAACCGCTGGATGGATCCGGGGTTTCTTGACGTCACTCGAAAGATCGCTTCAAGACGCTTCAGAAAATGTTTTTTCGCAGACACAAATGTCAATTTTAAGGCCGTGACGAGTCAGCAAAAAAACTCGAAAATGGAAAAAAACGAAAAAATCAACTTTCTTAATAATCATCGTAGACGCTTGTGTTTTACCTGTTTTTTCATCAGAAGAACGAGATAAAACGATTGCCGTTAAAAAATTTCATCCAGAGAAAATTGCAAAAAAGTTAGCCAGTCACCATGAGATTTTTTGAAAAAAGTCGATTTTTTCACACTTTGAACGGCTATAGCGGCCGAACGAAGGATCCAATTTGAACGCGGATTGCAAATCTGTGTTCCTCGTGTGTCAATTAGTCGGATTTGATTAAAATTGGAGATTTTTTATTTTTGACAAAAACCCGAAATTTTATCCAAGGGTCCCCCCTTCTTACTTTTTATCAAAAATTGCACTAAAAATGATTTCCTGAAGAAACCGCTGGATGGATCCGGGGTTTCTTGACGTCACTCGAAAGATCGCTTCAAGACGCTTCAGAAAATGTTTTTTCGCAGGAACAAATGTCAATTTTAAGGCCGTGACGAGTCAGCAAAAAAACTCGAAAATGGAAAAAAACGAAAAAATCAACTTTCTTAATAATCATCGTAGACGCTTGTGTTTTACCTGTTTTTTCATCAGAAGAACGAGATAAAACGATTGCCGTTAAAAAATTTCATCCAGAGAAAATTGCAAAAAAGTTAGCCAGTCACCATGAGATTTTTTGAAAAAAGTCGATTTTTTCACACTTTGAACGGCTATAGCGGCCGAACGAAGGATCCAATTTGAACGCGGATTGCAAATCTGTGTTCCTCGTGTGTCAATTAGTCGGATTTGATTAAAATTGGGGATTTTTTATTTTTGACAAAAACCCGAAATTTTATCCAAGGGTCCCCCCTTCTTACTTTTTATCAAAAATTGCACTAAAAATGATTTCCTGAAGAAACCACTGGATGGATCCGGGGTTTCTTGACGTCACTCGAAAGATCGCTTCAAGACGCTTCAGAAAATGTTTTTTCGCAGACACAAATGTCAATTTTAAGGCCGTGACGAGTCAGCAAAAAAACTCGAAAATGGAAAAAAACGAAAAAATCAACTTTCTTAATAATCATCGTAGACGCTTGTGTTTTACCTGTTTTTTCATCAGAAGAACGAGATAAAACGATTGCCGTTAAAAAATTTCATCCAGAGAAAATTGCAAAAAAGTTAGCCAGTCACCATGAGATTTTTTGAAAAAAGTCGATTTTTTCACACTTTGAACGGCTATAGCGGCCGAACGAAGGATCCAATTTGAACGCGGATTGCAAATCTGTGTTCCTCGTGTGTCAATTAGTCGGATTTGATTAAAATTGGAGATTTTTTATTTTTGACAAAAACCCGAAATTTTATCCAAGGGTCCCCCCTTCTTACTTTTTATCAAAAATTGCACTAAAAAATGATTTCCTGAAGAAACCGCTGGATGGATCCGGGGTTTCTTGACGTCACTCGAAAGATCGCTTCAAGACGCTTCAGAAAATGTTTTTTCGCAGACACAAATGTCAATTTTAAGGCCGTGACGAGTCAGCAAAAAAACTCGAAAATGGAAAAAAAACGAAAAAATCAACTTTCTTAATAATCATCGTAGACGCTTGTGTTTTACCTGTTTTTTCATCAGAAGAACGAGATAAAACGATTGCCGTTAAAAAATTTCATCCAGAGAAAATTGCAAAAAAGTTAGCCAGTCACCATGAGATTTTTTGAAAAAAGTCGATTTTTTCACACTTTGAACGGCTGTAGCGGCCGAACGAAGAATCCAATTTGAACGCGGATTGCAAATCTGTGTTCCTCGTGTGTCAATTAGTCGGATTTGATTAAAATTGGGGATTTTTTATTTTTGACAAAAACCCGAAATTTTATCCAAGGGTCCCCCCTTCTTACTTTTTATCAAAAATTGCACTAAAAATGATTTCCTGAAGAAACCACTGGATGGATCCGGGGTTTCTTGACGTCACTCGAAAGATCGCTTCAAGACGCTTCAGAAAATGTTTTTTCGCAGACACAAATGTCAATTTTAAGGCCGTGACGAGTCAGCAAAAAAACTCGAAAATGGAAAAAAACGAAAAAATCAACTTTCTTAATAATCATCGTAGACGCTTGTGTTTTACCTGTTTTTTCATCAGAAGAACGAGATAAAACGATTGCCGTTAAAAAATTTCATCCAGAGAAAATTGCAAAAAAGTTAGCCAGTCACCATGAGATTTTTTGAAAAAAGTCGATTTTTTCACACTTTGAACGGCTGTAGCGGCCGAACGAAGAATCCAATTTGAACGCGGATTGCAAATATGTGTTCCTCGTGTGTCAATTAGTCGGATTTGATTAAAATTGGGGATTTTTTATTTTTGACAAAAACCCGAAATTTTATCCAAGGGTCCCCCCTTCTTACTTTTTATCAAAAATTGCACTAAAAATGATTTCCTGAAGAAACCACTGGATGGATCCGGGGTTTCTTGACGTCACTCGAAAGATCGCTTCAAGACGCTTCAGAAAATGTTTTTTCGCAGACACAAATGTCAATTTTAAGGCCGTGACGAGTCAGCAAAAAAACTCGAAAATGGAAAAAAAACGAAAAAATCAACTTTCTTAATAATCATCGTAGACGCTTGTGTTTTACCTGTTTTTTCATCAGAAGAACGAGATAAAACGATTGCCGTTAAAAAATTTCATCCAGAGAAAATTGCAAAAAAGTTAGCCAGTCACCATGAGATTTTTTGAAAAAAGTCGATTTTTTCACACTTTGAACGGCTGTAGCGGCCGAACGAAGAATCCAATTTGAACGCGGATTGCAAATCTGTGTTCCTCGTGTGTCAATTAGTCGGATTTGATTAAAATTGGGGATTTTTTATTTTTGACAAAAACCCGAAATTTTATCCAAGGGTCCCCCCTTCTTACTTTTTATCAAAAATTGCACTAAAAATGATTTCCTGAAGAAACCACTGGATGGATCCGGGGTTTCTTGACGTCACTCGAAAGATCGCTTCAAGACGCTTCAGAAAATGTTTTTTCGCAGACACAAATGTCAATTTTAAGGCCGTGACGAGTCAGCAAAAAAACTCGAAAATGGAAAAAAACGAAAAAATCAACTTTCTTAATAATCATCGTAGACGCTTGTGTTTTACCTGTTTTTTCATCAGAAGAACGAGATAAAACGATTGCCGTTAAAAAATTTCATCCAGAGAAAATTGCAAAAAAGTTAGCCAGTCACCATGAGATTTTTTGAAAAAAGTCGATTTTTTCACACTTTGAACGGCTGTAGCGGCCGAACGAAGAATCCAATTTGAACGCGGATTGCAAATCTGTGTTCCTCGTGTGTCAATTAGTCGGATTTGATTAAAATTGGGGATTTTTTATTTTCGACAAAAACCCGAAATTTTATCCAAGGGTCCCCCCTTCTTACTTTTTATCAAAAATTGCACTAAAAATGATTTCCTGAAGAAACCGCTGGATGGATCCGGGGTTTCTTAACGTCACTCGAAAGATCGCTTCAAGACGCTTCAGAAAATGTTTTTTCGCAGACACAAATGTCAATTTTAAGGCCGTGACGAGTCAGCAAAAAAACTCGAAAATGGAAAAAAACGAAAAAATCAACTTTCTTAATAATCATCGTAGACGCTTGTGTTTTACCTGTTTTTTCATCAGAAGAACGAGATAAAACGATTGCCGTTAAAAAATTTCATCCAGAGAAAATTGCAAAAAAGTTAGCCAGTCACCATGAGATTTTTTGAAAAAAGTCGATTTTTTCACACTTTGAACGGCTGTAGCGGCCGAACGAAGAATCCAATTTGAACGCGGATTGCAAATATGTGTTCCTCGTGTGTCAATTAGTCGGATTTGATTAAAATTGGGGATTTTTTATTTTTGACAAAAACCCGAAATTTTATCCAAGGGTCCCCCCTTCTTACTTTTTATCAAAAATTGCACTAAAAATGATTTCCTGAAGAAACCACTGGATGGATCCGGGGTTTCTTGACGTCACTCGAAAGATCGCTTCAAGACGCTTCAGAAAATGTTTTTTCGCAGACACAAATGTCAATTTTAAGGCCGTGACGAGTCAGCAAAAAAACTCGAAAATGGAAAAAAACGAAAAAATCAACTTTCTTAATAATCATCGTAGACGCTTGTGTTTTACCTGTTTTTTCATCAGAAGAACGAGATAAAACGATTGCCGTTAAAAAATTTCATCCAGAGAAAATTGCAAAAAAGTTAGCCAGTCACCATGAGATTTTTTGAAAAAAGTCGAATTTTTCACACTTTGAACGGCTGTAGCGGCCGAACGAAGAATCCAATTTGAACGCGGATTGCAAATCTGTGTTCCTCGTGTGTCAATTAGTCGGATTTGATTAAAATTGGGGATTTTTTATTTTTGACAAAAACCCGAAATTTTATCCAAGGGTCCCCCCTTCTTACTTTTTATCAAAAATTGCACTAAAAATGATTTCCTGAAGAAACCACTGGATGGATCCGGGGTTTCTTGACGTCACTCGAAAGATCGCTTCAAGACGCTTCAGAAAATGTTTTTTCGCAGACACAAATGTCAATTTTAAGGCCGTGACGAGTCAGCAAAAAAACTCGAAAATGGAAAAAAACGAAAAAATCAACTTTCTTAATAATCATCGTAGACGCTTGTGTTTTACCTGTTTTTTCATCAGAAGAACGAGATAAAACGATTGCCGTTAAAAAATTTCATCCAGAGAAAATTGCAAAAAAGTTAGCCAGTCACCATGAGATTTTTTGAAAAAAGTCGATTTTTTCACACTTTGAACGGCTATAGCGGCCGAACGAAGGATCCAATTTGAACGCGGATTGCAAATCTGTGTTCCTCGTGTGTCAATTAGTCGGATTTGATTAAAATTGGAGATTTTTTATTTTTGACAAAAACCCGAAATTTTATCCAAGGGTCCCCCCTTCTTACTTTTTATCAAAAATTGCACTAAAAATGATTTCCTGAAGAAACCGCTGGATGGATCCGGGGTTTCTTGACGTCACTCGAAAGATCGCTTCAAGACGCTTCAGAAAATGTTTTTTCGCAGGAACAAATGTCAATTTTAAGGCCGTGACGAGTCAGCAAAAAAACTCGAAAATGGAAAAAAACGAAAAAATCAACTTTCTTAATAATCATCGTAGACGCTTGTGTTTTACCTGTTTTTTCATCAGAAGAACGAGATAAAACGATTGCCGTTAAAAAATTTCATCCAGAGAAAATTGCAAAAAAGTTAGCCAGTCACCATGAGATTTTTTGAAAAAAGTCGATTTTTTCACACTTTGAACGGCTGTAGCGGCCGAACGAAGAATCCAATTTGAACGCGGATTGCAAATCTGTGTTCCTCGTGTGTCAATTAGTCGGATTTGATTAAAATTGGGGATTTTTTATTTTTGACAAAAACCCGAAATTTTATCCAAGGGTCCCCCCTTCTTACTTTTTATCAAAAATTGCACTAAAAATGATTTCCTGAAGAAACCACTGGATGGATCCGGGGTTTCTTGACGTCACTCGAAAGATCGCTTCAAGACGCTTCAGAAAATGTTTTTTCGCAGACACAAATGTCAATTTTAAGGCCGTGACGAGTCAGCAAAAAAACTCGAAAATGGAAAAAAACGAAAAAATCAACTTTCTTAATAATCATCGTAGACGCTTGTGTTTTACCTGTTTTTTCATCAGAAGAACGAGATAAAACGATTGCCGTTAAAAAATTTCATCCAGAGAAAATTGCAAAAAAGTTAGCCAGTCACCATGAGATTTTTTGAAAAAAGTCGATTTTTTCACACTTTGAACGGCTATAGCGGCCGAACGAAGGATCCAATTTGAACGCGGATTGCAAATCTGTGTTCCTCGTGTGTCAATTAGTCGGATTTGATTAAAATTGGAGATTTTTTATTTTTGACAAAAACCCGAAATTTTATCCAAGGGTCCCCCCTTCTTACTTTTTATCAAAAATTGCACTAAAAATGATTTCCTGAAGAAACCGCTGGATGGATCCGGGGTTTCTTGACGTCACTCGAAAGATCGCTTCAAGACGCTTCAGAAAATGTTTTTTCGCAGACACAAATGTCAATTTTAAGGCCGTGACGAGTCAGCAAAAAAACTCGAAAATGGAAAAAAACGAAAAAATCAACTTTCTTAATAATCATCGTAGACGCTTGTGTTTTACCTGTTTTTTCATCAGAAGAACGAGATAAAACGATTGCCGTTAAAAAATTTCATCCAGAGAAAATTGCAAAAAAGTTAGCCAGTCACCATGAGATTTTTTGAAAAAAGTCGATTTTTTCACACTTTGAACGGCTGTAGCGGCCGAACGAAGAATCCAATTTAAACGCGGATTGCAAATCTGTGTTCCTCGTGTGTCAATTAGTCGGATTTGATTAAAATTGGGGATTTTTTATTTTTGACAAAAACCCGAAATTTTATCCAAGGGTCCCCCCTTCTTACTTTTTATCAAAAATTGCACTAAAAATGATTTCCTGAAGAAACCACTGGATGGATCCGGGGTTTCTTGACGTCACTCGAAAGATCGCTTCAAGACGCTTCAGAAAATGTTTTTTCGCAGACACAAATGTCAATTTTAAGGCCGTGACGAGTCAGCAAAAAAACTCGAAAATGGAAAAAAACGAAAAAATCAACTTTCTTAATAATCATCGTAGACGCTTGTGTTTTACCTGTTTTTTCATCAGAAGAACGAGATAAAACGATTGCCGTTAAAAAATTTCATCCAGAGAAAATTGCAAAAAAGTTAGCCAGTCACCATGAGATTTTTTGAAAAAAGTCGATTTTTTCACACTTTGAACGGCTGTAGCGGCCGAACGAAGAATCCAATTTGAACGCGGATTGCAAATCTGTGTTCCTCGTGTGTCAATTAGTCGGATTTGATTAAAATTGGGGATTTTTTATTTTTGACAAAAACCCGAAATTTTATCCAAGGGTCCCCCCTTCTTACTTTTTATCAAAAATTGCACTAAAAATGATTTCCTGAAGAAACCACTGGATGGATCCGGGGTTTCTTGACGTCACTCGAAAGATCGCTTCAAGACGCTTCAGAAAATGTTTTTTCGCAGACACAAATGTCAATTTTAAGGCCGTGACGAGTCAGCAAAAAAACTCGAAAATGGAAAAAAACGAAAAAATCAACTTTCTTAATAATCATCGTAGACGCTTGTGTTTTACCTGTTTTTTCATCAGAAGAACGAGATAAAACGATTGCCGTTAAAAAATTTCATCCAGAGAAAATTGCAAAAAAGTTAGCCAGTCACCATGAGATTTTTTGAAAAAAGTCGATTTTTTCACACTTTGAACGGCTGTAGCGGCCGAACGAAGAATCCAATTTGAACGCGGATTGCAAATATGTGTTCCTCGTGTGTCAATTAGTCGGATTTGATTAAAATTGGGGATTTTTTATTTTTGACAAAAACCCGAAATTTTATCCAAGGGTCCCCCCTTCTTACTTTTTATCAAAAATTGCACTAAAAATGATTTCCTAAAGAAACCGCTGGATGGATCCGGGGTTTCTTGACGTCACTCGAAAGATCGCTTCAAGACGCTTCAGAAAATGTTTTTTCGCAGGAACAAATGTCAATTTTAAGGCCGTGACGAGTCAGCAAAAAAACTCGAAAATGGAAAAAAACGAAAAAATCAACTTTCTTAATAATCATCGTAGACGCTTGTGTTTTACCTGTTTTTTCATCAGAAGAACGAGATAAAACGATTGCCGTTAAAAAATTTCATCCAGAGAAAATTGCAAAAAAGTTAGCCAGTCACCATGAGATTTTTTGAAAAAAGTCGATTTTTTCACACTTTGAACGGCTGTAGCGGCCGAACGAAGAATCCAATTTGAACGCGGATTGCAAATCTGTGTTCCTCGTGTGTCAATTAGTCGGATTTGATTAAAATTGGGGATTTTTTATTTTTGACAAAAACCCGAAATTTTATCCAAGGGTCCCCCCTTCTTACTTTTTATCAAAAATTTCACTAAAAATGATTTCCTGAAGAAACCACTGGATGGATCCGGGGTTTCTTGACGTCACTCGAAAGATCGCTTCAAGACGCTTCAGAAAATGTTTTTTCGCAGACACAAATGTCAATTTTAAGGCCGTGACGAGTCAGCAAAAAAACTCGAAAATGGAAAAAAACGAAAAAATCAACTTTCTTAATAATCATCGTAGACGCTTGTGTTTTACCTGTTTTTTCATCAGAAGAACGAGATAAAACGATTGCCGTTAAAAAATTTCATCCAGAGAAAATTGCAAAAAAGTTAGCCAGTCACCATGAGATTTTTTGAAAAAAGTCGATTTTTTCAACTTTTGAACGGCTGTAGCGGCCGAACGAAGAATCCAATTTGAACGCGGATTGCAAATCTGTGTTCCTCGTGTGTCAATTAGTCGGATTTGATTAAAATTGGGGATTTTTTATTTTTGACAAAAACCCGAAATTTTATCCAAGGGTCCCCCCTTCTTACTTTTTATCAAAAATTGCACTAAAAATGATTTCCTGAAGAAACCGCTGGATGGATCCGGGGTTTCTTGACGTCACTCGAAAGATCGCTTCAAGACGCTTCAGAAAATGTTTTTTCGCAGGAACAAATGTCAGTTTTAAGGCCGTGACGAGTCAGCAAAAAAACTCGAAAATGGAAAAAAACGAAAAAATCAACTTTCTTAATAATCATCGTAGACGCTTGTGTTTTACCTGTTTTTTCATCAGAAGAACGAGATAAAACGATTGCCGTTAAAAAATTTCATCCAGAGAAAATTGCAAAAAAGTTAGCCAGTCACCATGAGATTTTTTGAAAAAAGTCGATTTTTTCACACTTTGAACGGCTGTAGCGGCCGAACGAAGAATCCAATTTGAACGCGGATTGCAAATCTGTGTTCCTCGTGTGTCAATTAGTCGGATTTGATTAAAATTGGGGATTTTTTATTTTTGACAAAAACCCGAAATTTTATCCAAGGGTCCCCCCTTCTTACTTTTTATCAAAAATTGCACTAAAAATGATTTCCTGAAGAAACCACTGGATGGATCCGGGGTTTCTTGACGTCACTCGAAAGATCGCTTCAAGACGCTTCAGAAAATGTTTTTTCGCAGACACAAATGTCAATTTTAAGGCCGTGACGAGTCAGCAAAAAAACTCGAAAATGGAAAAAAACGAAAAAATCAACTTTCTTAATAATCATCGTAGACGCTTGTGTTTTACCTGTTTTTTCATCAGAAGAACGAGATAAAACGATTGCCGTTAAAAAATTTCATCCAGAGAAAATTGCAAAAAAGTTAGCCAGTCACCATGAGATTTTTTGAAAAAAGTCGATTTTTTCACACTTTGAACGGCTGTAGCGGCCGAACGAAGAATCCAATTTGAACGCGGATTGCAAATCTGTGTTCCTCGTGTGTCAATTAGTCGGATTTGATTAAAATTGGGGATTTTTTATTTTTGACAAAAACCCGAAATTTTATCCAAGGGTCCCCCCTTCTTACTTTTTATCAAAAATTGCACTAAAAATGATTTCCTAAAGAAACCGCTGGATGGATCCGGGGTTTCTTGACGTCACTCGAAAGATCGCTTCAAGACGCTTCAGAAAATGTTTTTTCGCAGGAACAAATGTCAATTTTAAGGCCGTGACGAGTCAGCAAAAAAACTCGAAAATGGAAAAAAACGAAAAAATCAACTTTCTTAATAATCATCGTAGACGCTTGTGTTTTACCTGTTTTTTCATCAGAAGAACGAGATAAAACGATTGCCGTTAAAAAATTTCATCCAGAGAAAATTGCAAAAAAGTTAGCCAGTCACCATGAGATTTTTTGAAAAAAGTCGATTTTTTCACACTTTGAACGGCTGTAGCGGCCGAACGAAGAATCAAATTTGAACGCGGATTGCAAATATGTGTTCCTCGTGTGTCAATTAGTCGGATTTGATTAAAATTGGGGATTTTTTATTTTTGACAAAAACCCGAAATTTTATCCAAGGGTCCCCCCTTCTTACTTTTTATCAAAAATTGCACTAAAAATGATTTCCTGAAGAAACCGCTGGATGGATCCGGGGTTTCTTGACGTCACTCGAAAGATCGCTTCAAGACGCTTCAGAAAATGTTTTTTCGCAGACACAAATGTCAATTTTAAGGCCGTGACGAGTCAGCAAAAAAACTCGAAAATGGAAAAAAACGAAAAAATCAACTTTCTTAATAATCATCGTAGACGCTTGTGTTTTACCTGTTTTTTCATCAGAAGAACGAGATAAAACGATTGCCGTTAAAAAATTTCATCCAGAGAAAATTGCAAAAAAGTTAGCCAGTCACCATGAGATTTTTTGAAAAAAGTCGATTTTTTCACACTTTGAACGGCTATAGCGGCCGAACGAAGGATCCAATTTGAACGCGGATTGCAAATCTGTGTTCCTCGTGTGTCAATTAGTCGGATTTGATTAAAATTGGAGATTTTTTATTTTTGACAAAAACCCGAAATTTTATCCAAGGGTCCCCCCTTCTTACTTTTTATCAAAAATTGCACTAAAAATGATTTCCTGAAGAAACCGCTGGATGGATCCGGGGTTTCTTGACGTCACTCGAAAGATCGCTTCAAGACGCTTCAGAAAATGTTTTTTCGCAGGAACAAATGTCAATTTTAAGGCCGTGACGAGTCAGCAAAAAAACTCGAAAATGGAAAAAAACGAAAAAATCAACTTTCTTAATAATCATCGTAGACGCTTGTGTTTTACCTGTTTTTTCATCAGAAGAACGAGATAAAACGATTGCCGTTAAAAAATTTCATCCAGAGAAAATTGCAAAAAAGTTAGCCAGTCACCATGAGATTTTTTGAAAAAAGTCGATTTTTTCACACTTTGAACGGCTGTAGCGGCCGAACGAAGAATCCAATTTGAACGCGGATTGCAAATCTGTGTTCCTCGTGTGTCAATTAGTCGGATTTGATTAAAATTGGGGATTTTTTATTTTTGACAAAAACCCGAAATTTTATCCAAGGGTCCCCCCTTCTTACTTTTTATCAAAAATTGCACTAAAAATGATTTCCTGAAGAAACCACTGGATGGATCCGGGGTTTCTTGACGTCACTCGAAAGATCGCTTCAAGACGCTTCAGAAAATGTTTTTTCGCAGACACAAATGTCAATTTTAAGGCCGTGACGAGTCAGCAAAAAAACTCGAAAATGGAAAAAAACGAAAAAATCAACTTTCTTAATAATCATCGTAGACGCTTGTGTTTTACCTGTTTTTTCATCAGAAGAACGAGATAAAACGATTGCCGTTAAAAAATTTCATCCAGAGAAAATTGCAAAAAAGTTAGCCAGTCACCATGAGATTTTTTGAAAAAAGTCGATTTTTTCACACTTTGAACGGCTATAGCGGCCGAACGAAGGATCCAATTTGAACGCGGATTGCAAATCTGTGTTCCTCGTGTGTCAATTAGTCGGATTTGATTAAAATTGGAGATTTTTTATTTTTGACAAAAACCCGAAATTTTATCCAAGGGTCCCCCCTTCTTACTTTTTATCAAAAATTGCACTAAAAATGATTTCCTGAAGAAACCGCTGGATGGATCCGGGGTTTCTTGACGTCACTCGAAAGATCGCTTCAAGACGCTTCAGAAAATGTTTTTTCGCAGACACAAATGTCAATTTTAAGGCCGTGACGAGTCAGCAAAAAAACTCGAAAATGGAAAAAAACGAAAAAATCAACTTTCTTAATAATCATCGTAGACGCTTGTGTTTTACCTGTTTTTTCATCAGAAGAACGAGATAAAACGATTGCCGTTAAAAAATTTCATCCAGAGAAAATTGCAAAAAAGTTAGCCAGTCACCATGAGATTTTTTGAAAAAAGTCGATTTTTTCACACTTTGAACGGCTGTAGCGGCCGAACGAAGAATCCAATTTAAACGCGGATTGCAAATCTGTGTTCCTCGTGTGTCAATTAGTCGGATTTGATTAAAATTGGGGATTTTTTATTTTTGACAAAAACCCGAAATTTTATCCAAGGGTCCCCCCTTCTTACTTTTTATCAAAAATTGCACTAAAAATGATTTCCTGAAGAAACCACTGGATGGATCCGGGGTTTCTTGACGTCACTCGAAAGATCGCTTCAAGACGCTTCAGAAAATGTTTTTTCGCAGACACAAATGTCAATTTTAAGGCCGTGACGAGTCAGCAAAAAAACTCGAAAATGGAAAAAAACGAAAAAATCAACTTTCTTAATAATCATCGTAGACGCTTGTGTTTTACATGTTTTTTCATCAGAAGAACGAGATAAAACGATTGCCGTTAAAAAATTTCATCCAGAGAAAATTGCAAAAAAGTTAGCCAGTCACCATGAGATTTTTTGAAAAAAGTCGATTTTTTCACACTTTGAACGGCTGTAGCGGCCGAACGAAGAATCCAATTTGAACGCGGATTGCAAATATGTGTTCCTCGTGTGTCAATTAGTCGGATTTGATTAAAATTGGGGATTTTTTATTTTTGACAAAAACCCGAAATTTTATCCAAGGGTCCCCCCTTCTTACTTTTTATCAAAAATTGCACTAAAAATGATTTCCTGAAGAAACCACTGGATGGATCCGGGGTTTCTTGACGTCACTCGAAAGATCGCTTCAAGACGCTTCAGAAAATGTTTTTTCGCAGACACAAATGTCAATTTTAAGGCCGTGACGAGTCAGCAAAAAAACTCGAAAATGGAAAAAAACGAAAAAATCAACTTTCTTAATAATCATCGTAGACGCTTG
Source organism: Ocypus olens (assembly GCA_910593695.2). NCBI lineage: Eukaryota > Metazoa > Arthropoda > Insecta > Coleoptera > Staphylinidae > Ocypus > Ocypus olens. The sequence continues at coordinate 59,562,237 of OU343053.1, forward strand.
TGTTTTACCTGTTTTTTCATCAGAAGAACGAGATAAAACGATTGCCGTTAAAAAATTTCATCCAGAGAAAATTGCAAAAAAGTTAGCCAGTCACCATGAGATTTTTTGAAAAAAGTCGATTTTTTCACACTTTGAACGGCTGTAGCGGCCGAACGAAGAATCCAATTTGAACGCGGATTGCAAATCTGTGTTCCTCGTGTGTCAATTAGTCGGATTTGATTAAAATTGGGGATTTTTTATTTTTGACAAAAACCCGAAATTTTATCCAAGGGTCCCCCCTTCTTACTTTTTATCAAAAATTGCACTAAAAATGATTTCCTGAAGAAACCACTGGATGGATCCGGGGTTTCTTGACGTCACTCGAAAGATCGCTTCAAGACGCTTCAGAAAATGTTTTTTCGCAGACACAAATGTCAATTTTAAGGCCGTGACGAGTCAGCAAAAAAACTCGAAAATGGAAAAAAACGAAAAAATCAACTTTCTTAATAATCATCGTAGACGCTTGTGTTTTACCTGTTTTTTCATCAGAAGAACGAGATAAAACGATTGCCGTTAAAAAATTTCATCCAGAGAAAATTGCAAAAAAGTTAGCCAGTCACCATGAGATTTTTTGAAAAAAGTCGATTTTTTCAACTTTTGAACGGCTGTAGCGGCCGAACGAAGAATCCAATTTGAACGCGGATTGCAAATCTGTGTTCCTCGTGTGTCAATTAGTCGGATTTGATTAAAATTGGGGATTTTTTATTTTTGACAAAAACCCGAAATTTTATCCAAGGGTCCCCCCTTCTTACTTTTTATCAAAAATTGCACTAAAAATGATTTCCTGAAGAAACCGCTGGATGGATCCGGGGTTTCTTGACGTCACTCGAAAGATCGCTTCAAGACGCTTCAGAAAATGTTTTTTCGCAGACACAAATGTCAATTTTAAGGCCGTGACGAGTCAGCAAAAAAACTCGAAAATGGAAAAAAACGAAAAAATCAACTTTCTTAATAATCATCGTAGACGCTTGTGTTTTACCTGTTTTTTCATCAGAAGAACGAGATAAAACGATTGCCGTTAAAAAATTTCATCCAGAGAAAATTGCAAAAAAGTTAGCCAGTCACCATGAGATTTTTTGAAAAAAGTCGATTTTTTCACACTTTGAACGGCTGTAGCGGCCGAACGAAGAATCCAATTTGAACGCGGATTGCAAATCTGTGTTCCTCGTGTGTCAATTAGTCGGATTTGATTAAAATTGGGGATTTTTTATTTTTGACAAAAACCCGAAATTTTATCCAAGGGTCCCCCCTTCTTACTTTTTATCAAAAATTTCACTAAAAATGATTTCCTGAAGAAACCACTGGATGGATCCGGGGTTTCTTGACGTCACTCGAAAGATCGCTTCAAGACGCTTCAGAAAATGTTTTTTCGCAGACACAAATGTCAATTTTAAGGCCGTGACGAGTCAGCAAAAAAACTCGAAAATGGAAAAAAACGAAAAAATCAACTTTCTTAATAATCATCGTAGACGCTTGTGTTTTACCTGTTTTTTCATCAGAAGAACGAGATAAAACGATTGCCGTTAAAAAATTTCATCCAGAGAAAATTGCAAAAAAGTTAGCCAGTCACCATGAGATTTTTTGAAAAAAGTCGATTTTTTCACACTTTGAACGGCTGTAGCGGCCGAACGAAGAATCCAATTTGAACGCGGATTGCAAATCTGTGTTCCTCGTGTGTCAATTAGTCGGATTTGATTAAAATTGGGGATTTTTTATTTTTGACAAAAACCCGAAATTTTATCCAAAGGTCCCCCCTTCTTACTTTTTATCAAAAATTGCACTAAAAATGATTTCCTGAAGAAACCACTGGATGGATCCGGGGTTTCTTGACGTCACTCGAAAGATCGCTTCAAGACGCTTCAGAAAATGTTTTTTCGCAGACACAAATGTCAATTTTAAGGCCGTGACGAGTCAGCAAAAAAACTCGAAAATGGAAAAAAACGAAAAAATCAACTTTCTTAATAATCATCGTAGACGCTTGTGTTTTACCTGTTTTTTCATCAGAAGAACGAGATAAAACGATTGCCGTTAAAAAATTTCATCCAGAGAAAATTGCAAAAAAGTTAGCCAGTCACCATGAGATTTTTTGAAAAAAGTCGATTTTTTCACACTTTGAACGGCTGTAGCGGCCGAACGAAGAATCCAATTTGAACGCGGATTGCAAATCTGTGTTCCTCGTGTGTCAATTAGTCGGATTTGATTAAAATTGGGGATTTTTTATTTTCGACAAAAACCCGAAATTTTATCCAAGGGTCCCCCCTTCTTACTTTTTATCAAAAATTGCACTAAAAATGATTTCCTGAAGAAACCACTGGATGGATCCGGGGTTTCTTGACGTCACTCGAAAGATCGCTTCAAGACGCTTCAGAAAATGTTTTTTCGCAGACACAAATGTCAATTTTAAGGCCGTGACGAGTCAGCAAAAAAACTCGAAAATGGAAAAAAACGAAAAAATCAACTTTCTTAATAATCATCGTAGACGCTTGTGTTTTACCTGTTTTTTCATCAGAAGAACGAGATAAAACGATTGCCGTTAAAAAATTTCATCCAGAGAAAATTGCAAAAAAGTTAGCCAGTCACCATGAGATTTTTTGAAAAAAGTCGATTTTTTCACACTTTGAACGGCTGTAGCGGCCGAACGAAGAATCCAATTTGAACGCGGATTGCAAATCTGTGTTCCTCGTGTGTCAATTAGTCGGATTTGATTAAAATTGGGGATTTTTTATTTTTGACAAAAACCCGAAATTTTATCCAAGGGTCCCCCCTTCTTACTTTTTATCAAAAATTGCACTAAAAATGATTTCCTGAAGAAACCGCTGGATGGATCCGGGGTTTCTTGACGTCACTCGAAAGATCGCTTCAAGACGCTTCAGAAAATGTTCTTTCGCAGACACAAATGTCAATTTTAAGGCCGTGACGAGTCAGCAAAAAAACTCGAAAATGGAAAAAAACGAAAAAATCAACTTTCTTAATAATCATCGTAGACGCTTGTGTTTTACCTGTTTTTTCATCAGAAGAACGAGATAAAACGATTGCCGTTAAAAAATTTCATCCAGAGAAAATTGCAAAAAAGTTAGCCAGTCACCATGAGATTTTTTGAAAAAAGTCGATTTTTTCACACTTTGAACGGCTGTAGCGGCCGAACGAAGAATCCAATTTGAACGCGGATTGCAAATCTGTGTTCCTCGTGTGTCAATTAGTCGGATTTGATTAAAATTGGGGATTTTTTATTTTTGACAAAAACCCGAAATTTTATCCAAGGGTCCCCCCTTCTTACTTTTTATCAAAAATTGCACTAAAAATGATTTCCTGAAGAAACCGCTGGATGGATCCGGGGTTTCTTGACGTCACTCGAAAGATCGCTTCAAGACGCTTCAGAAAATGTTCTTTCGCAGACACAAATGTCAATTTTAAGGCCGTGACGAGTCAGCAAAAAAACTCGAAAATGGAAAAAAACGAAAAAATCAACTTTCTTAATAATCATCGTAGACGCTTGTGTTTTACCTGTTTTTTCATCAGAAGAACGAGATAAAACGATTGCCGTTAAAAAATTTCATCCAGAGAAAATTGCAAAAAAGTTAGCCAGTCACCATGAGATTTTTTGAAAAAAGTCGATTTTTTCACACTTTGAACGGCTGTAGCGGCCGAACGAAGAATCCAATTTGAACGCGGATTGCAAATCTGTGTTCCTCGTGTGTCAATTAGTCGGATTTGATTAAAATTGGGGATTTTTAATTTTTGACAAAAACCCGAAATTTTATCCAAGGGTCCCCCCTTCTTACTTTTTATCAAAAATTGCACAAGACGCTTCAGAAAATGTTCTTTCGCAGACACAAATGTCAATTTTAAGGCCGTGACGAGTCAGCAAAAAAACTCGAAAATGGAAAAAAACGAAAAAATCAACTTTCTTAATAATCATCGTAGACGCTTGTGTTTTACCTGTTTTTTCATCAGAAGAACGAGATAAAACGATTGCCGTTAAAAAATTTCATCCAGAGAAAATTGCAAAAAAGTTAGCCAGTCACCATGAGATTTTTTGAAAAAAGTCGATTTTTTCACACTTTGAACGGCTGTAGCGGCCGAACGAAGAATCCAATTTGAACGCGGATTGCAAATCTGTGTTCCTCGTGTGTCAATTAGTCGGATTTGATTAAAATTGGGGATTTTTTATTTTTGACAAAAACCCGAAATTTTATCCAAGGGTCCCCCCTTCTTACTTTTTATCAAAAATTGCACTAAAAATGATTTCCTGAAGAAACCACTGGATGGATCCGGGGTTTCTTGACGTCACTCGAAAGATCGCTTCAAGACGCTTCAGAAAATGTTTTTTCGCAGACACAAATGTCAATTTTAAGGCCGTGACGAGTCAGCAAAAAAACTCGAAAATGGAAAAAAACGAAAAAATCAACTTTCTTAATAATCATCGTAGACGCTTGTGTTTTACCTGTTTTTTCATCAGAAGAACGAGATAAAACGATTGCCGTTAAAAAATTTCATCCAGAGAAAATTGCAAAAAAGTTAGCCAGTCACCATGAGATTTTTTGAAAAAAGTCGATTTTTTCACACTTTGAACGGCTGTAGCGGCCGAACGAAGAATCCTATTTGAACGCGGATTGCAAATCTGTGTTCCTCGTGTGTCAATTAGTCGGATTTGATTAAAATTGGGGATTTTTTATTTTTGACAAAAACCCGAAATTTTATCCAAGGGTCCCCCCTTCTTACTTTTTATCAAAAATTGCACTAAAAATGATTTCCTGAAGAAACCACTGGATGGATCCGGGGTTTCTTGACGTCACTCGAAAGATCGCTTCAAGACGCTTCAGAAAATGTTTTTTCGCAGACACAAATGTCAATTTTAAGGCCGTGACGAGTCAGCAAAAAAACTCGAAAATGGAAAAAAACGAAAAAATCAACTTTCTTAATAATCATCGTAGACGCTTGTGTTTTACCTGTTTTTTCATCAGAAGAACGAGATAAAACGATTGCCGTTAAAAAATTTCATCCAGAGAAAATTGCAAAAAAGTTAGCCAGTCACCATGAGATTTTTTGAAAAAAGTCGATTTTTTCACACTTTGAACGGCTGTAGCGGCCGAACGAAGAATCCAATTTGAACGCGGATTGCAAATCTGTGTTCCTCGTGTGTCAATTAGTCGGATTTGATTAAAATTGGGGATTTTTTATTTTTGACAAAAACCCGAAATTTTATCCAAGGGTCCCCCCTTCTTACTTTTTATCAAAAATTGCACTAAAAATGATTTCCTGAAGAAACCACTGGATGGATCCGGGGTTTCTTGACGTCACTCGAAAGATCGCTTCAAGACGCTTCAGAAAATGTTTTTTCGCAGACACAAATGTCAATTTTAAGGCCGTGACGAGTCAGCAAAAAAACTCGAAAATGGAAAAAAACGAAAAAATCAACTTTCTTAATAATCATCGTAGACGCTTGTGTTTTACCTGTTTTTTCATCAGAAGAACGAGATAAAACGATTGCCGTTAAAAAATTTCATCCAGAGAAAATTGCAAAAAAGTTAGACAGTCACCATGAGATTTTTTGAAAAAAGTCGATTTTTTCACACTTTGAACGGCTGTAGCGGCCGAACGAAGAATCCAATTTGAACGCGGATTGCAAATCTGTGTTCCTCGTGTGTCAATTAGTCGGATTTGATTAAAATTGGGGATTTTTTATTTTTGACAAAAACCCGAAATTTTATCCAAGGGTCCCCCCTTCCTACTTTTTATCAAAAATTGCACTAAAAATGATTTCCTGAAGAAACCGCTGGATGGATCCGGGGTTTCTTGACGTCACTCGAAAGATCGCTTCAAGACGCTTCAGAAAATGTTTTTTCGCAGACACAAATGTCAATTTTAAGGCCGTGACGAGTCAGCAAAAAAACTCGAAAATGGAAAAAAACGAAAAAATCAACTTTCTTAATAATCATCGTAGACGCTTGTGTTTTACCTGTTTTTTCATCAGAAGAACGAGATAAAACGATTGCCGTTAAAAAATTTCATCCAGAGAAAATTGCAAAAAAGTTAGCCAGTCACCATGAGATTTTTTGAAAAAAGTCGATTTTTTCACACTTTGAACGGCTGTAGCGGCCGAACGAAGAATCCAATTTGAACGCGGATTGCAAATCTGTGTTCCTCGTGTGTCAATTAGTCGGATTTGATTAAAATTGGGGATTTTTTATTTTTGACAAAAACCCGAAATTTTATCCAAGGGTCCCCCCTTCCTACTTTTTATCAAAAATTGCACTAAAAATGATTTCCTGAAAAAACCGCTGGATGGATCCGGGGTTTCTTGACGTCACTCGAAAGATCGCTTCAAGACGCTTCAGAAAATGTTTTTTCGCAGACACAAATGTCAATTTTAAGGCCGTGACGAGTCAGCAAAAAAACTCGAAAATGGAAAAAAACGAAAAAATCAACTTTCTTAATAATCATCGTAGACGCTTGTGTTTTACCTGTTTTTTCATCAGAAGAACGAGATAAAACGATTGCCGTTAAAAAATTTCATCCAGAGAAAATTGCAAAAAAGTTAGCCAGTCACCATGAGATTTTTTGAAAAAAGTCGATTTTTTCACACTTTGAACGGCTGTAGCGGCCGAACGAAGAATCCAATTTGAACGCGGATTGCAAATCTGTGTTCCTCGTGTGTCAATTAGTCGGATTTGATTAAAATTGGGGATTTTTTATTTTTGACAAAAACCCGAAATTTTATCCAAGGGTCCCCCCTTCCTACTTTTTATCAAAAATTGCACTAAAAATGATTTCCTGAAGAAACCGCTGGATGGATCCGGGGTTTCTTGACGTCACTCGAAAGATCGCTTCAAGACGCTTCAGAAAATGTTTTTTCGCAGACACAAATGTCAATTTTAAGGCCGTGACGAGTCAGCAAAAAAACTCGAAAATGGAAAAAAACGAAAAAATCAACTTTCTTAATAATCATCGTAGACGCTTGTGTTTTACCTGTTTTTTCATCAGAAGAACGAGATAAAACGATTGCCGTTAAAAAATTTCATCCAGAGAAAATTGCAAAAAAGTTAGCCAGTCACCATGAGATTTTTTGAAAAAAGTCGATTTTTTCACACTTTGAACGGCTGTAGCGGCCGAACGAAGAATCCAATTTGAACGCGGATTGCAAATCTGTGTTCCTCGTGTGTCAATTAGTCGGATTTGATTAAAATTGGGGATTTTTTATTTTTGACAAAAACCCGAAATTTTATCCAAGGGTCCCCCCTTCCTACTTTTTATCAAAAATTGCACTAAAAATGATTTCCTGAAAAAACCGCTGGATGGATCCGGGGTTTCTTGACGTCACTCGAAAGATCGCTTCAAGACGCTTCAGAAAATGTTTTTTCGCAGACACAAATGTCAATTTTAAGGCCGTGACGAGTCAGCAAAAAAACTCGAAAATGGAAAAAAACGAAAAAATCAACTTTCTTAATAATCATCGTAGACGCTTGTGTTTTACCTGTTTTTTCATCAGAAGAACGAGATAAAACGATTGCCGTTAAAAAATTTCATCCAGAGAAAATTGCAAAAAAGTTAGACAGTCACCATGAGATTTTTTGAAAAAAGTCGATTTTTTCACACTTTGAACGGCTGTAGCGGCCGAACGAAGAATCCAATTTGAACGCGGATTGCAAATCTGTGTTCCTCGTGTGTCAATTAGTCGGATTTTATTAAAATTGGGGATTTTTTATTTTTGACAAAAACCCGAAATTTTATCCAAGGGTCCCCCCTTCCTACTTTTTATCAAAAATTGCACTAAAAATGATTTCCTGAAAAAACCGCTGGATGGATCCGGGGTTTCTTGACGTCACTCGAAAGATCGCTTCAAGACGCTTCAGAAAATGTTTTTTCGCAGACACAAATGTCAATTTTAAGGCCGTGACGAGTCAGCAAAAAAACTCGAAAATGGAAAAAAACGAAAAAATCAACTTTCTTAATAATCATCGTAGACGCTTGTGTTTTACCTGTTTTTTCATCAGAAGAACGAGATAAAACGATTGCCGTTAAAAAATTTCATCCAGAGAAAATTGCAAAAAAGTTAGACAGTCACCATGAGATTTTTTGAAAAAAGTCGATTTTTTCACACTTTGAACGGCTGTAGCGGCCGAACGAAGAATCCAATTTGAACGCGGATTGCAAATCTGTGTTCCTCGTGTGTCAATTAGTCGGATTTGATTAAAATTGGGGATTTTTTATTTTTGACAAAAACCCGAAATTTTATCCAAGGGTCCCCCCTTCTTACTTTTTATCAAAAATTGCACTAAAAATGATTTCCTGAAGAAACCGCTGGATGGATCCGGGGTTTCTTGACGTCACTCGAAAGATCGCTTCAAGACGCTTCAGAAAATGTTTTTTCGCAGACACAAATGTCAATTTTAAGGCCGTGACGAGTCAGCAAAAAAACTCGAAAATGGAAAAAAACGAAAAAATCAACTTTCTTAATAATCATCGTAGACGCTTGTGTTTTACCTGTTTTTTCATCAGAAGAACGAGATAAAACGATTGCCGTTAAAAAATTTCATCCAGAGAAAATTGCAAAAAAGTTAGCCAGTCACCATGAGATTTTTTGAAAAAAGTCGATTTTTTCACACTTTGAACGGCTGTAGCGGCCGAACGAAGAATCCAATTTGAACGCGGATTGCAAATCTGTGTTCCTCGTGTGTCAATTAGTCGGATTTGATTAAAATTGGGGATTTTTTATTTTTGACAAAAACCCGAAATTTTATCCAAGGGTCCCCCCTTCCTACTTTTTATCAAAAATTGCACTAAAAATGATTTCCTGAAAAAACCGCTGGATGGATCCGGGGTTTCTTGACGTCACTCGAAAGATCGCTTCAAGACGCTTCAGAAAATGTTTTTTCGCAGACACAAATGTCAATTTTAAGGCCGTGACGAGTCAGCAAAAAAACTCGAAAATGGAAAAAAACGAAAAAATCAACTTTCTTAATAATCATCGTAGACGCTTGTGTTTTACCTGTTTTTTCATCAGAAGAACGAGATAAAACGATTGCCGTTAAAAAATTTCATCCAGAGAAAATTGCAAAAAAGTTAGCCAGTCACCATGAGATTTTTTGAAAAAAGTCGATTTTTTCACACTTTGAACGGCTGTAGCGGCCGAACGAAGAATCCAATTTGAACGCGGATTGCAAATCTGTGTTCCTCGTGTGTCAATTAGTCGGATTTGATTAAAATTGGGGATTTTTTATTTTTGACAAAAACCCGAAATTTTATCCAAGGGTCCCCCCTTCCTACTTTTTATCAAAAATTGCACTAAAAATGATTTCCTGAAAAAACCGCTGGATGGATCCGGGGTTTCTTGACGTCACTCGAAAGATCGCTTCAAGACGCTTCAGAAAATGTTTTTTCGCAGACACAAATGTCAATTTTAAGGCCGTGACGAGTCAGCAAAAAAACTCGAAAATGGAAAAAAACGAAAAAATCAACTTTCTTAATAATCATCGTAGACGCTTGTGTTTTACCTGTTTTTTCATCAGAAGAACGAGATAAAACGATTGCCGTTAAAAAATTTCATCCAGAGAAAATTGCAAAAAAGTTAGCCAGTCACCATGAGATTTTTTGAAAAAAGTCGATTTTTTTACACTTTGAACGGCTGTAGCGGCCGAACGAAGAATCCAATTTGAACGCGGATTGCAAATCTGTGTTCCTCGTGTGTCAATTAGTCGGATTTGATTAAAATTGGGGATTTTTTATTTTTGACAAAAACCCGAAATTTTATCCAAGGGTCCCCCCTTCTTACTTTTTATCAAAAATTGCACTAAAAATGATTTCCTGAAGAAACCGCTGGATGGATCCGGGGTTTCTTGACGTCACTCGAAAGATCGCTTCAAGACGCTTCAGAAAATGTTTTTTCGCAGACACAAATGTCAATTTTAAGGCCGTGACGAGTCAGCAAAAAAACTCGAAAATGGAAAAAAACGAAAAAATCAACTTTCTTAATAATCATCGTAGACGCTTGTGTTTTACCTGTTTTTTCATCAGAAGAACGAGATAAAACGATCGCCGTTAAAAAATTTCATCCAGAGAAAATTGCAAAAAAGTTAGCCAGTCACCATGAGATTTTTTGAAAAAAGTCGATTTTTTCACACTTTGAACGGCTGTAGCGGCCGAACGAAGAATCCAATTTGAACGCGGATTGCAAATCTGTGTTCCTCGTGTGTCAATTAGTCGGATTTGATTAAAATTGGGGATTTTTTATTTTTGACAAAAACCCGAAATTTTATCCAAGGGTCCCCCCTTCCTACTTTTTATCAAAAATTGCACTAAAAATGATTTCCTGAAGAAACCGCTGGATGGATCCGGGGTTTCTTGACGTCACTCGAAAGATCGCTTCAAGACGCTTCAGAAAATGTTTTTTCGCAGACACAAATGTCAATTTTAAGGCCGTGACGAGTCAGCAAAAAAACTCGAAAATGGAAAAAAACGAAAAAATCAACTTTCTTAATAATCATCGTAGACGCTTGTGTTTTACCTGTTTTTTCATCAGAAGAACGAGATAAAACGATTGCCGTTAAAAAATTTCATCCAGAGAAAATTGCAAAAAAGTTAGCCAGTCACCATGAGATTTTTTGAAAAAAGTCGATTTTTTCACACTTTGGAACGAGCGTTTTGGAACGAGCGTTTTGGAACGAGCGTTTTGGAACGAGCGGTTTTGGAACGAGCGGTTTTGGAACGAGCGGTTTTGGAACGAGCGGTTTTGGAGCGAGCGGTTTTGGAACGAGCGGTTTTGGAACGAGCGGTTTCGGAGCGAGCGGTTTTGGAGCGAGCGGTTTTGGAGCGAGCGGTTTTGGAACGAGCGGTTTTGGAACGAGCGGTTTTGGAACGAGCGGTTTTGGAGCGAGCGGTTTTGGAACGAGCGGTTTTGGTGCGAGCGGTTTTGGAGCGAGCGGTTTTGGAACGAGCGGTTTTGGAACGAGCGGTTTTGGAGCGAGCCGTTTTGGAACGAGCGGTTTTGGAATGAGCGGTTTCGGAGCGAGCGGTCTTGGAGCGAGCGGTTTTGGAGCGAGCGGTTTTGGAACGAGCGGTTTTGGAACGAGCGGTTTTGGAACGAGCAGTTTTGGAGCGAGCGGTTTTGGAACGAGCGGTTTTGGAACGAGCGGTTTTGGAACGAGCGGTTTTGGAGCGAGCGGTTTTGGAACGAGCGGTTTTGGAGCGAGCGGTTTTGGAACGAGCGGTTTTGGAGCGAGCGGTTTTGGAACGAGCGGTTTTGGAGCGAGCGGTTTTGGAACGAGCAGTTTTGGAGCGAGCGGTTTTGGAACGAGCGGTTTTGGAACGTTTGGAACGAGCGGTTTTGGAGCGAGCCGTTTTGGAACGAGCGGTTTTGGAACGAGCGGTTTTGGAGCGAGCGGTTTTGGAACGAGCGGTTTTGGAACGAGCGTTTTGGAACGAGCGGTTTTGGAGCGAGCGGTTTTGGAACGAGCGGTTTTGGAGCGAGCGGTTTTGGAACGAGCAGTTTTGGAGCGAGCGGTTTTGGAACGAGCGGTTTTGGAACGAGCGGTTTTGGAACGAGCGGTTTTGGAGCGAGCGGTTTTGGAACGAGCGGTTTTGGAACGAGCGGTTTTGGAGCGAGCGGTTTTGGAACGAGCGTTTTGGAACGAGCGTTTTGGAACGAGCGGTTTTGGAACGAGCGGTTTTGGAGCGGGCGGCTTTGGAACGAGCGGTTTTGGGCACCTTCAACATCGAACTAATTTTGTGAAGTAAGTAAAAGGAACGAAATAAAACATTATTTTAAAATAACTTAAACGTTAATTTATTGTATATGCTCGCTATTAACATATCAGCGTACACCAGTAATTATTAATAAACACTAATACCAAACGGAGAAATTTCGTTGGTATTTAAATAAAAATTTCCTCTAGCCTTGGGATCACAACCCTCTCCCAAGAACACTCTCGTATTTCCGAAACATCCAGCGTCATTAAACTGTTGAATCGAATCGCAATTCCATGCGGGGAACTTTGTGCTGTTGATGCTCTCGTAGAAATAAATGGGCGCGCGCATGTGACTGCAATCCGACAACTGCGAACACCCCTTTTGCAACTCTCCCCCATTCGGCCAGAAATCGGCGTGCGCTAATGGTTTATTATACCCAAAGAGGATCGTGTCGGTGTGAATCGCGTCCACGAAAGATGCGTCATCCGGTGTTAAACGATTCTGCGGCTCCTTTTCGGGGAATAACGGTCCGGCGGGATCTAATCCTGTAATTCGTCCTAATTTCTTTCCTGTGCTCGCGTAAATTGCTTTGCCTCAAAAAATTTAAATGTTTTTACTAATCGGATCAGATCAGACTTTTATAGAGGAGACTAAGACTACGAGTATAACCATCCTACTGTTTTCTTCCGTAGTCTCCTTTGCCGAATTTTCTAGGAGTCGTTTCTGAATTCGACTGAATTCTTACGTGTAAGAAATTTTAATAATATTTAACAGTGACGGTTCGCGGGTTTTTTTTTGAGGTAACAGAGGTGGTAATACATATCTCTGCATCCGAACTACCCATCATGGTATGGCCGAGGTAGCAGAGGTGGTAATACAGTTGTCTGTATTACAACCTCTGCTACCTCGGCTAGACGTCACTGGTTTTTAACAATAATTTATCTATAATTTTTTTTGTTTTACCTGCGAAGGCGAAGATATGCGCGCCAAGCGAGTGGCCAATCAAATGGAATTTGCTCAGACAGATATCGCGACTTGTCGAAATGGTAAGGATCAGGTTCGCCACGTGTACGCCAATGGCACGCGCCTGCGCAATTGCGTGCGTGTACGAATCGAACGCGTGCTTGCTCCAATCGACCGAAATTACGTTTCGCTCGTCGTTGTCCATAAAAGCGTCTTTGGTTGGTTCGATCCAGTACGACGAAGACGTGTCGGTGAAACCGTGGCACAATATTTTCACCCATTTTCTCCCGTCAATCAAACCGATGGATGCGCCCGCGTCCGGAATTAGTTCGATCGGGACGTCTCGTTTGCAGTCGGTGTACAAGAAATACTTTACGTCATCTTTCTGGATGCTATCCATTCCTAGTTTTTTTAATGACAACTTTATTTTAATATTTTTGCATTAGAATTGAAACATTTTTTTGGATATTTTGATATACGTAATTACCTGAAACAGCAACAATTACCGACGATACAAGCAGTTTGAATATCATCTTAATAACTGTGTGACTTAAACCAAACCAAACAACATTTATTTATACCCATTATTATCTAGCAGCTTTCCAAATTTGAGTCGATTTCAGGAATAAATTCGGATCATGCTTATCGGATATTTAAAATAATGCAATAGCATAAAGGATATTGTTCGCGGCAATGGTGCGGCGAATTCGAAACCGTGCCTGGGTACAATTGCATGACCATATTTTCAAAACTGGGTGCATTTTATGACCAACCTGCAATAAATCCTTTGTGTAAAATTTCAGCGTCTCAATAGATTATCGGCCCTGCGTGCCTGATGGGAGCCGAACATCCGGCTGACACATTAATATGGGTCCAGTGCCGGCGGAACCAACAGACAAGGCAGGCAGCGGTCAAAGTCAGGGGCGGTCAGACGTTGAAGAATCAATGATAATTTTGATTGGGAAGCAAATAAGAACCCTATGAAAGATTCATCACAAATGTTTAAAATTGATGTTAATTTCAATTCACTATATATTGCGTCAGGCGCGCACCCAGGGGGGTGGCATCGGGCTTGAGCCTCAATTAATTATTATTGATTTGAAACAGTTGCTTGTTTTGTCGGCCGTCAGAATTAGTAATTCGTGAATATCATTGCTAGAATGGGACGCAGAAAAAGCCTACCAATAGTAAAATACGCGAAATTATTACCCAACAATGCCATAATGGTAAGAAAATGCGTAATATTGCAAGTGATTTAGCAAAGACTATAGCAAAGGCGACTGTTTGGACTATCGACCATAGGAGGTTTTTCTGCCCTGTTTTCATTTCAATTAATCGTGTCTAAGTAATTTGGAAAATAAAATAGCGCCTCCCGCGTCTACAGATGTTCTTGTTGATTGTCGATTCTGCGGTCGGTGATATCTGCTGGATTATCTATTTAACGATATCTTTACGTTTGAGTGTTTTGTAAGATAATTGATAAGATAATCAGTGGATGGCTTGTAATACACGTAACTGTGTGAATTATAGTTGCCCGTGTCACCAGAACGGTCCGATTACAATAAAACATGGTGCGTATCTTTCTTTACTTATTCCCAGTCTGGATTAATTTAATTTGTGTTGCAAAAGAGTCTCACATTGTTGCCCTTTTCAGTTTCATCGTTTTTCTATTCCGGCTATTTAATGTTGAAGAAAAACAATCCAATAATAAAGACATGATCAATAATACACCTCAACGTGAAAACCTTTAGACCGCGCATCCGTTACTTAGATTGTTGGCGCCGCTCCAATGATATCACATTAACAGCGAGTGCCCCTGAGGTCGACCGTATAGAAATTAATGGTAAATACGTGTTTTGAATTTTTCGGAATTTGCTTAAATTCTTCCAGTTGTATTTATTTGCGTTTTGCGATAAACCGATAGACTCGAAATTCACGATAACAACAGCAGTGCACGCGAATGAGTGTTCGCGCGACGCATCTCGGGCCAAGGAGCCCATTTAAATATCGTTAGGATGCGATCATCTTCAGCATTTCGTTGAATGCCTGTCGTAGCCTTCGGCGAATTGAGCGTCGTGAAGTCATCGACGGAAAAATAATCATCCAAAGTCCTTTCCGATGAACGCATCTCGGCGTCCACGCGATCTTTAAAAACCATCACACGATTACAATTTTGAAATGGGAAACCTACTCGAGTGCCTTATCGATAAGAAAAAAAGAACGCAGGTGAGTACCAACGAATACTGATTGCGGGATTCCGCCAACAGATGGCGGACGTTGTGACGTTGGAATTATATAAATAAAAAAAAAACAAGAAAGCGTAAATAAACAACCGTGAATCACCGTGTGGGAATGGTCCATCGATACGTGCCCGATGTTTGCGTGCGTGTTCCGTGTTTTTCTCCAACGGAAGTGCTGTAAATTAATAAAAGTTCGCTGAGCGCTCAGCGCAGCCGCACTAGGGGGCGATTTCTTAAGCAGTCTGCCATCGTCTTAAAAGCCGTCATCTAGGCGCCATAAAGCGATCCCGCAATGGCCATAATATCTTTCTGCCGTGTCCGTACGTTCAAACCGCGCTATTAATGTCGTTCGGGTGCAGTTATCCGAATCGGTGCGACAGTGGTTAGTGTTGTTGTGCAGTGTGTGTGCCCCCAATTCAACTCGAAATCCGTCAGCGTTCAAGATGCAGAAAGTTCCGCCTAGAAAACAAAAACAATTGCAGGCAGCTGTGCCGAAATTAAAGGTAACTCGATTGGTGTTGTTAGGTAACTAGAGTAGCCATTATGCCGCAATTGTATTTCTATAAATCTAAAAATATTACCTGCACGCATTTTCCGACCACCGGGTAATCATTAAACACGTTCCTTACATAATCGGCACCGTATAAATTACCATTGTACTCGATTAAGATGAAGCGAGCCCATTGTTTCGACATGTGTGCGCGTACATGTGCACACATGTTCGGCTAAAGTTAAACGGAACACACACACACACACATTCACAGAGAGTTGCATTGTCGCCGATATGATGAATGAACGGCTGAATGAGTGACGTGCGATGGTGTGTAAAACGCATTCCGGGAACTCCACATCCTGAAGAGATTGAAATAATAATCGTAATGTAAAAAGGGTACGACAACAAACCGCAAATTCTATTTTTAGAAAATGTCTGTCGCCGTTTCGCAGCCGGTGGTGATGACGGTTTTATTTTCATGGGAAAAGTGCTGATTTTGTTCGTGCGCGGGTGAATGACTTCGTCATCTGTATTTCGAGATTGTTCAATTCCGCCAAAATGTTTAATGAAACAAATACGAAAAACTCAACATTCGGTTCTGGTACTATTTTCAGGTTAGGTTGATCGCAGTACTCGTGAATCGCGGAGAGTATTGAATACTTTTATTAGTTGATGTTGCTCAGTGACTAGGGTTACCAACTAAAGCAGTCATGGCGCAAAAAAAATGGGATGAATTTTCATGTGCAAGGCGATGGTAAAAGGCTTAATTTTTGCGATTTTTGGCATTTTTTATTTCGATTATTCACGTCGAAAATAAACTAGCCTTAAGATTTCAATGTTTCATATGTCAAATTTAATTATATTGATGGATTTTATGGAGATTTTTGGCACACTTTCGAAAATTTCCATTTTAAAAAGATAATCACATGGATTTTACCAGTGACGGTTCGCGGGTTTTTTTCTGGTACGGCCGAGGAACAAGAGGTGGTAATACAGATAGGGAGGGTGCGTGACCGCACCTATCTGTATTACCACCTCTTGTTCCTCGGCCGTACCAGAAAAAATCCCACGAACCGTCACTGGATTTTACCATACTGACTGACTGCACCGAAATTTTCTACAACCTAACCTAACCTAACCGAATCCAACTTAACCCAACCCAACCGAACCGAATCCAACCTTGCCCAAACCAATCTAACCTAACCTAAGTTTTCTGCTCCCCTTTAGCAGCAACATATTTTGACTTTTACAAAAAGAATGAAATATGGATTTGATTTCTTACCAAACAAAACGACACTACCGGAACACAAAGCTGAGCATCGAATGGGATCTCACATAAAAACAAGCACCGCGACAATTTTAACATTTAAAAGAAACGTTGAGTTATAGTGAAGCACGGAGTTTTCCGCGCAAAATATATTTCGGTCGTTACGGGAAATTCAATTTGGCACAAATTCTATCCTAGCGGCCGTTACACGAAATTATCTCATCAACGTTTTCTCGTTATACGCGCTTTATTTTGCGTTATTTTTGAACCGAAAAAAATTTTTTTCGCGTTAATCCCTAAATAAACTGAATACAAAATTGTATGCTTCTACCGACAATCAACAATTATTAATCACGGGAGATTTCCCATACGGAAGAACTGTATTACGAATACGCGAAAGTTCGCGAGATGAGTCACATATTCTTAGGATTCCCAAGTGACCACAGCGTTTCACAAGTTTTTATTTTTTAATGAGTCCACGGAGAATTTTCTCTAATGTTTCCGATCAGCACGAGTTTCGAAAATCACGTAAAAATTAAAAATTGTTTCCCCACCAGAACACCCACAGACCGGTTTCGACCTTTTATGTCGCATCAGTGGATGATGTATTCAGTAGATATAGTACATTACTTAGAAAGGATACAGGTGCCAAAATTATTGAAAAGTCAAAAGGGAAACATTACATAATAATAGATTCTACACACATTTACACAATTTTTACAAATTTTATTCATATTTTTTTTATTATGATCACCAAATTCATACTATACAGGGTGCCCGTTTTTTGAGCGGCACCATGGGGATTTCAGTTATCTTAAGAGATACAAGGTTGGTTAATTAGGGCAAAGTTGTGTATTATAATGTTGATTAATAATCTGTTGAGAAATTTGAGTTACCTTTTTTTGTTTTAAAAATATCGCGAAAAAATAAAAAATTTCAATTTTCATTTTTAATTTTTTTCTTCGAAAACTATTACGCATTTTGCACTAAGACATTATTAAAGCACTTTTTAATGGAGGATTTAAATATGTTATTAGATTTATTGTAGCTTTCAAGATGGCGGAGAAACAGTAGACAACTTTTGTTTTTCTTATGGGCGCCATATTGGTTTTTTACATTTTCTAATGCAAGACTTTTTTCTGTTTACGATGATATATCACGCATTATGTTTTAATTTTACATTTCAGTCAAAATTTGAAATGTATTATTTTTATAAAGAGTGCCATGTAAACAAAATCAACACTTTTGTTCAAAACAAAATGTGACAGTTCCATTTAAACTTCATTCTTGAAATTTACTTTACTGGTAACTTTATCATAAAAATGAAATTTTCAAGTGAAGAATACTTGCAGCAATGCGTTGTTCTCGTCGAAAGGAATTCTGTTTTGAATTTGAAATTGAATGTTATGCGTCAAATAAAGATGAAATAAATTTAACTCAAAAATAGTTAGTTATTCCCAGTGTTTGTAAAACTGGCCTTAAATCGGAGAAAGTTGCACAACAATTGTTATCCTTGTCGCGCGATGCGATCACGATCGTTTTAAGCGCGGGTCGTGTTGAGGTAACACGAAAATAAGGAAGGAAAAAATAGATGCGTGTGCGTACTCTCAAGGTCCCAGTTTACAATTTTCGTATATTTTACGAAATAAATTAGTCCGACTACTTGTAAACGGTGTTGGTCACGTAATGAATATAAACAAAGTTCACGAGAAGAAGAGATTTTGTCATACGGAGAGCTTTCTTAGTAAATCAGGTTGGCCTGCGCGCGCGCGCGCGCGCTCGGACATGCACCGACCGTTCTTAACTTAACGCACTCGGAGTGGGGGGATGGATGGTATTTACGCTGGTATACCACGGCCAGACCACGCAATTCTAGTCCGTCCAGCGGCGCTCGCTCCCGCGCGTTATATTCCGTGTGCTGTGTGCTCCAATAAGGCAACTCTTGTGTGTAAAATTTTGCATGGGACTACCGACACCATGGTCGTCAACAAGATCAACATGCCCTCGCAGCAGACGAACGTGCGAAAGGTGTTCCTCAAGGGAAAGGTTCGTGCCCCGTTTATATTGTAGATGTAGAATCCGTGGACTAATTAAAGACGAAACGCTTCGGTATATTTAAACCTTCGGCGACGACACGCGCGCATCTGTTTCCAAGTTTCACGTTACATCACATTCTGCAACGTTTCGCTCCTTCGGGACACTTCCGTCAGCGAGTTTTCCTCGTGCTGTTATCGGAGAGGAGCACGGTTTCGGTTTAGATTCAATAACGGAACGACAACAATTAAATAATGAATTAAACAATATTAGAAATATGTACACAATTTTATGTTATACTTTGTTAAAACATTTAATAGTTTTAGGAAGTTTGCAATATAAAAATAACATACAATGTTAATGCCTTTTTGATAATTTAGTGCTAACAGATTCACAATTTTTATACAATGCTTAAATAAATGAAATACAGTGAGATCGTAAAGTTGAAAATAGTTCGCAGCACATTTTCTGAAAATAGGGATAATAATTCACGTAATCTGGAATTCTCCAAGTGTAAACAGAGAATACATTTATTGAGACACTTTTACAACAGATAATTGACCGAAGGTCTTTCAGCCTTCCAGGTGTACATTTTGACATTTTGTGATGTTTTAAGGTTACTTGTTTTAAAAATAGTGTGTTTTTATCTGCCTATTTTAAACATTAGCAGTTATTTCTAGAAGCAATCATCACTATTAATAATTAATTTAGGATTCATAATCTTATTTAAATTTCAACGTTTTCCATGCCAAAATTGTGACGCCACTGAAGTTCTGTTAGTTAGGTTATGTTTTAGTGCTGCCAACTATTTTCGACTTTTTGATCTCTCGATATATGTATGAGCCAGTGACGATTCGCGGTTTTTTTTTCTGGTACGGCCGAGGAACAAGAAATGGTAACACAGATAGGTGCCAACCGTCTCTGCAACTGACCCTACTTATCTGTATTACCACCTCTTGTTCCTCGGCCGTACCAGAAAAAAACCCGCGAACCGTCACTGGTATGAGCTCAGTTAAAGGCGCAAGAAGTTAATTGCGTAATAAGTTTAGCACTTCACAAAATACTCAAAAATTTGTCTTTTCGCCATGTTCAGCACATTTTAAAACCGACTGACCCCAGAGAGTTTCCTACAAATCGGTTCAGATTTGATACCATTTTAATATTTTGGGAATATAGAATCAAAGATTGTTTTAGATTTCCTATGGTAAAATTATGCAAGTGTACAACGAAAAAGTGCGTTTGACATCGCATGATGTAATTGAGGAGACGTACATGTTTTTCAACTTTATGTTTTTGTGGATATCATATATTTGAGTTAAATGACATTTTTCACTTTTGCGATTTTTTCTACAGGGTTAATGGCCTTTAACTTGGAAATAACTTGCGATAAAAGATATTCTTTCCAACTATATGTATGATTTTTTTTTCAATACTTAATGATTCTTAGTTTTTGAAAAAAAAATTTCTCGACTAACCTCTTTTTTATCGCTCTAGGAGGAGGGGGTTGTGGCTATATATACCTTATTACTTTCTCCGTTACGAAGTACGAAAAAGTATTGTGATCGTGATTTTTTTTCCAAAAAATTTTTTTACGGAAATATACGTTTTGGGGTCCCTGGATGCCATTTTAACAATTTCTGGAAAAGAAAAGTTGTGTCTGTGTGTGTGTGTCTGTGCACGCTGTATCTCAAAAACTATTAGAGCAATTGATATGAAACTTTGAACATCCATCTTATTTGATAATCTGAAGATTTTACAATTTTCCACAAGCAGAATTTGTAGATATCTTCGGTCGCTGGACGTCCTTCAAGACGTTTAGGACTTGTTACTGCCTCAATCTCCTTTCACCCCCTAATTGTGTGAAACTCCACAATCCTAAATATAATGTATGTTTATGATTTGATTCCATTTTGTAATAACTTGCGCCACACTTACCTAATGAATTACAATTTTGTATACGACGGCAGTGGGTTTTAAAGCCTCTTTTTGTATACGGCGGTAGTAGGTTTTAAAGCCTCTTGTATTAAAGCTTTATATAAGATAATAATTTTCCTCTAGCGTTAATGCTCTAAAATCCAACCATTTCCGTTTCTTGGGGACCGAAAATGACACCAAACTTATGCTGGGTATTTATCCGTAGTTAAAAATAAAATAACTATTTCCACGAAAATCGCGGGATGAGAGGAATCGATTCTTACACTATCAACAGTAGAAATAACTGGCTAAAAACACAAAAACTGAGGCGAAACGCGTGTAACAGGTGGGACACGAGGATCGGTTAGAGATCAGCTGATCATAACAACGGCCATTACTGTTTTAAACAATTTGGGCCAATGGAAAAACGGTGCCTGATTGGCCAATCACAACAACGTATTTTAGCGGCAATAATTTGACTTAGTCCGCCTGGTTATTAAATGAGGTATAGAAGACGCCTCTTCGACGTGATTGCAAGAAAAAAGACGCTGTTAAAAGTGAAATTATAGCATATTTAAATTTAGCTAGATCTTATGAAGTATTATGTGCATAATATTTTTGTCGATAAATAAAAAACAAATCTAAACAAGACTAAAGACACACATGGACTGTAATTTTGATTAAAAAATAATAAAGTAATCATGTTTTCAGACTTTTTCAATTAAAAGTACACAAAAACTACCCCTGTGCCCCCTATAATTTTTAAACCATTTTGAACGTATTAATTTGAATATTTTAGAAAAACATGCAGTTTCATTTTTTTTTTTTATTTGAATCGTGCACTTCCACCGCAACAAAAACTACCCCTGAGCACCCTATAATTATTTAGCCATTTTTTTCCGTGTTGACTGGTATAATTTTGGAACGATTCACGAAGTTTCGGAAATCCAAATTCGTACCACTCTGCCACGGTTGCTTGTTATAATGCGTTCGTTCGGTGTGCGTGTGCTTTGTGCAATATTTAAAGAAAAGTTGTTTTGCTTTTTAGCAATAATTAAAATTACACACAGAGTAGTGTCGTGACATGTTGTTACTGTGTGCCGTCGAATAAACGTGTTGCCAAACATTATAGACTCTAAATCGGTTACTCAACACTGCCGTTTTTTTTTTCGATGAGCAGACTGTTTCGTGTCCTATTTTTTTTGGCCGGCCGGACGTTCCAAAGTTGACGCTTCAACTTTGGAACGTGTGTTACAACAATCGAAACAAATGCATTTCGACAATTCAAAAAATGAATTTGAATTTAATGATTTAACAGATAATTTACTACATAATAATAGATGCGATAACAGAAAATCGATAATTAATGGGGTAGCTTGGCATTACAACAATGTCTTGCATTGTCATAATCGATAACAGAAAAACGGTAATTAGGTGAGTAGCTTTTAAGGTTATAAAAACATGATGTTCATGACGTTACGTCACTGTCATTAAGTTTTAATTTTTACAATTACTCTTGTAGCAAACCAAACTATTCAGCTTGTAATAAACCATAACTTTTCCTGATCCTTATTATTATTTCATTCGATAAATTAGCTACCCAAATATACCGCGAGCTTGGATGAATTATCAAAAACACATTTTTTTCGTACCTTTTACCTTTTAGTAATTCATCTCGACATAACATTTGTTGTCAACTGGTTATTAACCTCGAGCTGAAGCTCTCGGTTAATAACCAGACAACAAATGTTATTGTCTCGTTAAATTACTCAAAAAACTATTTTTTGATAATTAACCTTGATCTAGGTATAATACTACCGATAATCATTCGTCATGATTGTACAATGAAATGAAACTGCGATAGGACAAATCTAACCCCATTGACCCCATTTGGATATAAAACTAAGATTTGTGTATAGTCTTAGTAAGACTTAATTTTGAAGAGTTATGAACAGGTTGAATATTCACACATTCAGGCTATATTTCTTCTTTATTAAATTCAAGATTTGATGATGAAAATTTGACTTTTTGTATGAGAATTGAATGAAACTATGACAGTTTAATGGTAAAAAGTGTTCAATCATGGTGATGGTTGCGACCGTTACTACGTGGTAATTCATTATAAAATCACTGAATAAAACACTTACTATGTTTTTTACCACAATTTATTTGATGTATGTACAAATATTTCATATACATACATATCACGACTTAAGTTCAATGTTTTACTGTCATTATCAAGTGAAACAATTAATGGAAGACGTTACATTTATATCGGTATGAAAATAGGGTGAGGGTAACAAAATGGTTTACAGTGAACAGGTGCAAAGATTTAAACATAATTAAGAGATTAAAGAATTTTGAAAAGCGGTGAGTACATTAGATCGGTCTGCTCCTTCAACAGATTAACGAGGGGATTATTGATAAGTCTTTTTTTTTTAATGTTCATTTACAAATTAGCAATGAGAAAATCAATGGATAACAATTAACCACTATTTCCGATTAGTTATTGTTTAATGATATAACGTGTGTTCTCGAGATAAAAATAAGCATCTATTTTTGTACCGCAGTGTGTGAGTAATGCCCGCACAGGTATGCCGTTTAGCGAAAACAACACTGAAATGTTATCAATGAGTCACGACTATCATCTCGTGGAATTTTCGTCCGATCCGGCCGTGAATCACTCCGGTGGTTCCGCGAAATGCGCGCTCGCTCGCTCGCTCGCACACACACTCACCGCCCAAATTTTTCAATCTCCCAATCTTCTCTCATTCACGCGACGCGGCCCGAACTTCCTCAATTCCTGCCGCAATGCAACCAGTGTTGCTTCCCGGACACCGCGCGTGGGTGCGTCCCGTCGATTATTATTATTGTTATTATCACCGCCGCAAACAAGGTGAGTAATTTACAACGCGAAACAAAAATTACAAGAACGTATTTGTTGGTATTTGCACGGCTGCATCATTTCCAAATATCCTTATCGCTCGCACCTGCGATAAGATAAGGCGGTATAAGACATTTTCGCGTTCGGTAAACTCAACAGTCTTACGTGACGCCACGCGGAAAAAAGGACGTGCTCGCGTACGCACGCACACCCCTTCGATTTTCCGCAAATGTCCGAGGGTGCGGAGGAATGGTGGAAGGAATTGCGACGAAAAAGACAGGTACCTTTCCAACAATGCGGTCGGCCGGGTTACGTGCGCCTGAACGGTGATACCGCAAAAACCAAGGCCGCCGGAGTAAAGCATAACACGCACACATGAACACTTGTGCCCATTATCATTATCTAATCGATTACTGAATTTTGATTATTAATAATCCGCAGATTGCGAACGACTTCACGACAGATCCGACCCCGACGCACGCCAACAGCAACGACTTGTCCAATCGGCTGAACCTTAAAAACATGCAGAAATCGATTATGACGACGTCGTCGCAGGTAAGTGATCGTTCCCGTCCGTTCGTTCGTTCGTTTCGTTTCCCGCGCTTTGCGGCAATGACAATACTTTTTTGGCCGGCTTCCAGACTCAAAATTATTTATCAGTCAGACCGGTTAAAATAGTGCAATGGCTCATCGGTTTTCACCATTTTTAAACGCAGTTCCAGACCAATTCTCAAACCAGTCTGACGACGTCCCGAAGGACCTCGGTGACTTCCTCGCAGCAGGTGCGCAACGTGGTCAAATCGAACCTGGACGAGCTGCAGAACAACATATCCGAGATGAAGAGCATCAACATGCTCCGGCGGAGCATCGAGAATCTGGTGGACGAGGAGGAGGAGGAGGATCCGAAACCTTTGGTCACCTTCCCCGACGATACGCCCGTTCCTTCCGAAATCAGCACGCCGAACATTATGGACTCGTACAAGATCGAACAGAAAATGATGAATAATATTAGGACGACGAAGGTTAGCATGCGGCAATGAGAGTGACGTCGGTGGAGGTGTAATGTGTGTATCGTTCAATGTTGCAGGTGGTAACCGACGGCTTCAGCGCTGAAAAGGCCAGCGCGAAATTCGCGGAAAGTAAAAGTGTGCAATCCG
Source organism: Ocypus olens (assembly GCA_910593695.2). Lineage (NCBI taxonomy): Eukaryota > Metazoa > Arthropoda > Insecta > Coleoptera > Staphylinidae > Ocypus > Ocypus olens. Next base: position 59,586,913 of record OU343053.1, read on the forward strand.
GTGATATGTCCTACGAGGAGAATAATCAGGCGGCGGCTTCGCACGCCAAATTGGAAATGGATGGAATTTCCGCTGAAAAATCATTGGTTAAAGCACAGGTATGTACAAACCAGAATAATTATGTATTTAACTGGAGAAAAAAAAAAACGTTGAAGTCGCCACTGTTTTATGTCGTAGAAAAGAGAAAAAAAATTCTATCAAATGAGTATAATAAAGATGTGCCTTATCATTTAAAAAAAAAATGGTGATATGGCCATCATGTTACTTTCTCCGACTTGATGGTGTCATAGCTGTTTATATTTACGCTTTCATGGTTTATTTTCAATTGAAATTATATTTTAAATATACATCGAGAGGATGACACTGACGTTTAAAACGTCAAAACTATGAAAGATGGAAAAATTATACTTCAAATATAAAAACTCAATTTATTCAAAAACTAAAGGGATTTCGAAAAAAACTTGTTCTTTGTAAACTGTTCATTTTAGCATTCTCTACAATTATTATTAACATACATTTGCTATAACTATTATCGTTTTATAATTATAAACCAAAAATTAAAAACTAATAATATTTTTTTTTCTCGAATAAAAATGATTTTATGAAAAATTTAAATGTTACTTTCTCCGACTTGATGGTATAGCCATTTATATTTACGTTTTCATGGATTATATTCAATTAAAATCATATTTTAAATGTACACTGACGTTTAAAACGTCAAAATTATGAAAGATGGAAAAACTCGGTTTACTCAAGAACTAACGAGATTTCGAAAAAAACTTATTCTTTAGAAGTTGTTCATTCTGGCATTCTCTACAATTATTATTCACATAAATTTGCTGTAACTATTATCGTTTCATAATTATTAACCAAAAATTTAAAAAAAATGAATTAATTTTTTTCTCGAATAGCAATGATTTCAAGAAAAATATTTGCAAGCAAGAGATGTTCATTTCTTTGTTTTCTTCAATGTTTGATTAAATGTTTTTGTGATATTTTTCATATTTAAGAAAATATTGGCAAAAAACAAAAAACAGTGAAGGTAAACACCCACTTCCGGTGTACGAAATTTTACCAAAAGCTTTTCAGTTCTTCAGATTATCAAATCAGACGTATGTTCAAAGTTTGATATCAATTGCTTTATTGGTTTTTAAGATACAGCGCACACACACACACACACACACACAGACACAATTATTTTTTTCCAGAAATTGTTGAAATAGCATCTAGGGACCCTAAAACGGATATTTCCGTAACAAAAAATTTTGAAAAAAAAATCACGATCACAATACTTTCTCGTACTTCGTAACGGAGAAAGTAAAAATGTAGGTGTTATTCGTAGCGCTTTTGTTTATAACAAAAAAATAAAATTGATATAACCAAGATGGTAGATAACCAAGTGGATATTTACTGAGCTATAGGGGATATTCCATACTTTTCGGACACCCTCTATAATATAATTGTCTATAGGCGAAAAAAATTATAATCCGGCCTTGGGTGGAACGCCAAATTCATCCACTTCACTCGCTCGCTCGCTGTTAAGAAAGGAAAGAATATTTTGGACGCGTTACAACCGTTTTACAACAGTTTGTGATCCTTATTCAAACTCGACTACAGTAGTATTCTGATGTCGTAATTGTTCAATTGAAGTACACACAGTGAGATCAGAAAGTCGAAAATAGTTGGCAGCACATTTTCCAGCAGTTGGACGAACGATTTACGTCAAGTTGTCTCAGTTTCTGTAAGTCTCACAAATAATTTTTATAACCAAATAGTGTTCAGAAAAAAGAGAGAGTCAGAGACTTGACAAAATACAAAAATAAATTTTTGAAAAATTAAATTTAATCATTTTTCGGCGTTTCCAGCAGTTGCGGAAATCGCTAGAATAATTCAAGTAAAATTATATTGGCTGCCTGAATTATTGCAATGCATGTGCATTTTATTATTTTGACGTCTTGTCATTTTAGACGTTACTTGTTTTTAAAACAAGTAACCTCAAAAAATCACCAGACGTCAAAATAGACAAAATTCTTATGTACTGCCAACATAATATTACGTGAATTATTATCCCTATACTCAGAAAATGTGATGCCAGCTATTTGCGACTTTATGATTTCACTGTATTTATCTGAAAAGAACGTTAAGCTTTAATAATGCGCTTTTAATCTGTTCGATAGTTGACTGATTGTCACAATTTTCACCAACCATTAATCTTCTTCAATTTTCCATTACATTAATCATCATCTGCACTTAAAAAAAAACCCCTGTGGAAATTACGTGGGGATATCGTAACCTAGCACGATTATAGGAAATTTTCCCCGAAATCACAACAATAGATTAAATTATAATCGTCACGAATTCCTTTGCGCGCGAGTGAAAATCGATGTCGGTAGCCAGGGCGCCGCCGTTTCGGAGTCGGTGCCTGTCGTGCCGTGCCCCAACCAACGCAACGCGTTCAATTCAAACACAGAACGTCGCGGTTACTAAGGGCTATCATGTTATTAACTCTTATCGCCAGAACAGCAATTGTTAATTCCCCGAGCGGCGCGCATCACCTTATCAGACTGCAGAGATTGCATCGCGCGACGACGCAAAAATTTAAGGTAACACAATTTTTCGTTCGATTCGTGTTTACACCGCACATGCAAACACCGATGTTACGTAACTCGCGAGGGGGATCGGCGTATTTTGGTAACGTCCGAATGCCAAAAGCACACGCCGCCGCACAGTGTGGCCGATTGAGCAAAACGCGGCCATCCGCGGGGCGGGAGGGTCGTTTTTCAACTTGAATTATTTAAAAAACTAAGTACAGCATCACGTTCCTCATACTTTGCAACCTCGAAGTCTAGAATTTCAACGAAGTAGTGTTTATGATTAACGAGTAATTAATTCACAAACATGGGCAATTTCAATAAGTGAATTTTGAACGAAAATCGACGCGCGTTTAAATAAACATATTTTCGTAATGGTTTAAAATATGTATCTATTGTTTTTTTTCTGTAAAAGTTAGATGATCTCTGCTTCAGATAAATAAAGAACCAAATGATTATCATTATTATTTAATAAGTTATAAATTTATGAAGTCACATAATTTTAAAATATAAATTTTAACTTTGCGAAACTCGCAAAAACGTATTTCAAATTTGTCCAACCTATAATTAGCACTAAAATGTAGCCCCAAGTTTTGTCTATAAGAGGAAATCAATATTTTTCAAATATCGAACCAACTCCGTGAGAAAATGAATTTTTAATGTCGCGAGGCGGGCCAAATCGTCAATCGCGCGAGGCAATAAGTCGACTGAGCTGGAAGATATTCACGCGGCAACTCTTTCTTATAAAAATATTTGTTATTACCACTAAAGTGATCAAATTTTTTTCGAATAGCAATCCATAATAAATATATACTTTACAAAGAAAATGTGTATAATATTTTTTTTTAACTAAAACCTAAAAATGTATTTTCCGTAATTATATACCGGGTGTAACTGAATTCTGGTAGACCCCAAATATCATTTGAATGTTTACATAATTTTTTATTAAACTTTGTATGGCTTTTTAAGGAATAAAGTGTGTCGACATGTGGACTTTTAATAAAAATTTCACTTCCGGTTTAACCGGAAATTAACTTAACTTTTCTATTTCAAATAGAATACCTTGTATATTTTTACATAATTTAATTCGTCTCTAAATTCTGAGTTTTTAAATGTATCATAAGTGACCTTTTGGTTGTTTAAATTGGTTGTTTAAATTAAATTTAAATAAAAAACAAATTTAAACTAAATTTACAAACAAATTAAATTATATAAAAATATACAGGGTGTTCTATTTGAAATAGAACAATTAAGGTAATTTCCGGTTGAACACGAAATGGAATTTGTATTAAAAGACCACATGTTGACATACTTTATTCTCTAAAAACACCATACTGAATTTCATAAAGATTTATGTAAAAATGCAAATGTATTTGGGGTCTACCAGAATTCAGTAACACCCGGTAATTGACCCATTTCGCTTCCATTTTAATAGTTATACGGTCTTAAAATTTCGAATAGTACTCATTATCTAATTAAAAAATCAAAATGTACATACCTTAAACGCCGAAAAAATCAATCTCTTCGTTTGAGTTAAAATCATCCTCCGATTCACTACTAATCACGCATTGTTCAAGAAGGGAGACTGCTTCTGCTGGAATTATTTTCCGTTTCATTTTTGGAGTATCACGTTTTAAGGAAATACATGGATCTGATAATACTAGGAGCATATTAAATAAGTCCATTACTGTATTCGCCCGTGAATTTTTCCTGGTGTGATTTTCTCGCAGTTTCCTATATATTTTATTACTGGCTTCTTGGGCCTCTTCAGATAATTGTCCAATGGGCAGCATAAAATGTTTTAAAAACTTTGATCCATGCATCAATATCTTGTGAATGCTTACAGGCATTCGATACCATCCATACAATTGCACGAATAGTTTGGCTGTTTCTGATGCATATTCATCAAATCTTTCTGGGTTGATGTTGTACCCATTTGAAAGAACAATCAAAATGATAGAAAACCTTCTAATTAATGTTTCATCTATTCCTGTTATGGATGCAACTTTTTCAGGATTTCTGGCTACATTTCCAGTATTTGATGTACCTCCACCTTGTACTACTGCATCCACCTGAATTCCTAGCTCTTTCCGCAACAACTTCTGAATATTTTTTTTACGGAGATTGATAGTGTTTCTTTCATCTGCAGTGGCACCATGGGTTGTAGGTTTTTGTAACTCCAATTTATAGCATATGTGTAAAACGCATTCCAGAAACTTAATCCATGCGTGCAAAGAAGATATTCCATATGCCAGATTTTCAGCAGCAATAGGCAATTCTTTAATTTTTTCCAAATTGTTCATATTTTTCGGTAAACATTTACAAATAAAACAATTTGTACTTGGGGTTCCAGTTAGTGCGTTTATAATTTTTCCATCAACCATTGTAAAATGTAATACAAATTGAACTTGGACTAATGTACCATTTATTTCTGTATTAAATACAATTAAATTCTCTACCTCTTTCTTCATTAAATCAACTTCTTCCCTGATTGTTGTTATTGTTTCTTTAACATACCTGAATTTGATTGGTCTACAAAAACATGTAGATGATGATTTCTCATTATTCCACAGGATTTCATTATTATTTGTAATTAATCTCAGTGGTACAATTGAAAAAAGAAATACAGTTTTGTCTGTAATGTGTTCATCGTCTGAACTACTATCATTATGGTACATCTGCATATATTCATTATGGCCGGAACTCCCGTCACAGCCATATTTCAATATCATTTTAATTTCATCGAAATCATCCGTATTTTTAAAGGCAAGCCTCTCTACTAACCGTAAAAAAGTGTGTTCTAGAAGATCTTGTAACCGGACTGAGGCACCTGTAGTAGTCGTGGTAATATTATTCGGATAACATCTTTTTTTTGCCTGCTGTACCATTTTATATGATGGTAAAACATTTTTAAATCCACGTGAATTGAGTTGTTTCCTTAATTCGCAGTAACTACGGACACTCATTTTAGCAAGCATCATAAGGGCTAACGCTTCGTCCTCATTAAATGGCCTTGTTTCTTCACCACGTGATAATCTTCTATAACTACTCAGGAGGTTATCCATATTTTGAGGTGATTCATTTATAATTTTAGTAACAATTTTTGCTGCTTGGGGTTGTTTTTGTTTTCGTAAAACATTACCGGCAGCCATTAATATTTCATCGGAACTTTTCTTTTGTACGATTTCCTGAATTTTTCTTCTTTTACTTCTTATACTTAATTCTTCAAATGGCTTTGATGTACTCGGCATTGAGTGTAGATTTTCCAAATCGCTACACATTTCATCAAATGACTTTGATGTACTTGGCATTGAATCGGGATTTTCCAAATTATTATTACCTTCCTGGAATGACCTTGAAGTACTTGGTATAGGAGGGAGATTTTCCAAATTACCTTGGCTTTCGACAACAGTTTTAAACGACAGTTTTAACCAAGATTCGTGTTTATTAATAAAATGATTATAACTGTATGATGCAGCTTTCCATCTTAATTTCAATTTAACACAAAACATACGTAATTTTCTATCGAGACCAGGATAACCAGCTTCTGGTACGACTTTTAATAATTCAGTTTTTAACAATTTTTGTGTGGACTGGGATGTTACACATAATCTTTCCTTTTGATTATACCAAATGTGGAAAAGTTCATAGTTTGTAATTTTATCCATATTTATATTTACACAATTGTCTCTATATTAACACTAAATTTATTACAAACTAAATTACCACTAAATTTTTATCACTTAAACTATTTATATTTACACTACACTAAACAAACACTAAAACTATGGTAATGTCAAAAATGTTAATTAGGGTCTTAGTTTAGAAAAGTCAATAATGAAATAATAATAGAAAGAGGCTCGGTTATTATAATGCACACGCATCGACAAACGAACGAAAACTGATATAAAAATCCCTTGAACTGTAACACAGGTCCACTTGACACCCCTTGGAAACAAAAAAAAAACTAAGCCCTTGAAGTGCAGAACACAGACGTAAACACTATATATACCAGAGTATTATGTGATTAGTAGTGAACCCGAGGATGATTTTAAACAGATGAAGGGAGTGATTTATTGGGCGTATAAGATATGCATATTTTCATTTTTTATTAAATGTTATTGGGATTATTGGAATTTTTAAGTCTGTATTAACTATTAAAATGGACGCGGAACAGCTGAAATCTCGTCTTACAAAAATGATTTAATTTTTATTATAATTGGTGCAACTTCAATAAAATTGTTACATGTAATAATGAAAATAGGTAGTCGAAATATGATGGTATTGGTTAGAATACGGACAATTGTTTCTTTCAGCTTGACCCAAGCGTTTAATCGTGTAAAAATACATTTTATTGGTTTTAATTTATAAAAAAAGTATTATATACACTTTCTTTGTAAACTATATATTTATTAATGGATTGCTATTCGAAAAGATTTTCATCACTTTTGTGGCAATAACAAATATTTTTATAAGAAAGCGCTGCCGCGCGAATATCTTCCAGCCCAGTCAACTTATTGCCCCGCGCGATTAACGATTTGGCCCGCCTCGCGACATTAAAAATTCATTTTCTCACGGAGTTGGTTCGATATTTGAAAAATATTGGTTTCCTCTTGTAGACAAAGCTTGGGGCTACATTTTAGTGCTAATTACAGGTTGGACAAATTTGAGATACGTTTTTGCGAGATTCGCAAAGTTAAAAATTATATTTTAAAATTATGTGAATTCATAAATTTATAACTCATTAAATAATAATGATAATCATTTGGTTCTTTATTTATCTGAAGCAGAGATCATTTAACTTTTACAGAAAAAAATAATAGATACATATTTTAACCCATTACGAAAATATGTTTATTTAAACGCGCATCGATTTTCGTTCAAAATTCACTTCTTAAAATTGCCCAAGTTTGTGAATTAATTACTCGTTAATGATAAACGCTACTTTGTTGAAATTCTAGACTTAGAGGTTCTAAAGTATGAGGAACATGATGCTGTACTTAGTTTTTTTAATAATTCAAGTTGAAAAACGACTCTCCCGCCCCGCGGATGGCCGCATTTTGCTCAATCGGCCACACTGTGCGCCGTCAGATTATTTAATCATCTCCGAAAATTGTGTGCGCGGCTTTAAATATAGTAGTCCATGGCGATCCGCGCGCAAAAAAACTCATTGCCGATAGCATGTCCGCTCCGTGGCCAGTGCGAAAAGGGGCGCTCAAAAATGTCGGGCGGATCTTCGGAGATGTAATGCAAGCGGTTATAATTATTAAACGTGACGTTTGTTACTCTTTTTGGTTGCAGGAAGCACGGTCGCTGATAACGGCGGAAAAGTCGCAGCAGGAATCGAAGAACATGGCCCATTCTAGTGTCAAGGTCACGACGGACACGTTCAGCGCCGAAAACACCGCCACCGAGGCTCAGCAGGAGAGGCAGATGGTCTCGACGACGAGCGGGGTCTTTAATTCGAAACACACGTCCAGCTCACAGTCCAATATTACATTCACTTCCACCACCAAAGGAATACACACTTCTAGCAGTTCAAAACTAACCACTGCACAACAGGTACGTTCATTCTACAGTCATACAACCTAACCTAACCTAACCTTACCACCGCAGAACAGGTACATGTTGCATTCATTCTGATGTTCGCTGTACGTCTATATGATTAAAGGAAATTAATCACTACTTTGAACATCACTTCAATTTTGTATCCTTTCTATGGCATGAATTGTAAATAAATCCACACTTGGCCACCTAAGATTAGTGGCGTTTAAACACACACATTCTTTACCGCGGGATTGTGCGTACGCATGATTGCGCGTGCGCGCCGGAACGTTGTTTATTTTCGCGCGTGATGCGTACGCACAATCACGTGGTAAAGAATGTACACGTCATGGGCGGCTCGTGGATGTTCGGCGAATAGGTTACGGAAGAAGAAAACAGCAACGGAATATTTATTTCTTCCATAAGAATCAGTGACGGTTCGCGGGGTTTTTTCAGGTACTGCCGAGGAACAAGAGGTGGCAATACAGATAGGTAGGGTCAGTTGCAGAATGACCGCACCTATCAGTATTACCACCTCTTGTTCCTCGGCCGTACCTGAAAAAACCCCGCGAACCGTCACTGATAAGAATAAATAGTGCAGCTCGAGCATCGTCTCTATCTTAGCCTCCTCTACGAAGATCCACGAGCCGCCGTTAGTACACCTAAAGGCCGTTACTACCATTACAGTTATTTGATTGAAAACAAATCATCTCATCGTATTATTTTTTCAGTTTCAATTAATGAACGGAAAAGAGGAGGAACTGATTAACGTAAAACTGGACGACCTGGACCAACTCTGCAACGCCTCGACCCCGCAAGACGTAGAAAAGGTGATTCAGAAGTACTCCGCGTACGTCCAGCGCTTCGTCGACTACCTAAAACAAAAGGATCAAAACAAATCCGTCCAAATCCTAGGCAAGATCCACGAGATCCTAAACAAATCGTGGGCCGTGCCGACCCACGGACACGAACTCGGCTCCTCGTTATGCAACGCGCTCAGAACGTCCGGAGGTCTCGATCTGCTCATGGAGAATTGCACGAGAACCGAGGGGGAGCTGCAGTTTGCCACCGCCAAACTTCTCGAGCAGTGTCTGACCACCGAAAACCGCGCTCACGTCGTCACCCACGGCTTGGACAAGGTGGTCAACGTGGCCTGCGTGTGCACGAACATCTCCAATTCCGTGGAACACTCCCGCGTCGGCACCGGGATCCTCGAGCACCTCTTCAAGGACAGCGAGGAGACCTGCAGCGACGTGGTGCGGCTCGGCGGTCTGGACGCCTTACTGTTCGAGTGCAGAAAGAGTGACGTCGAAACGTTAAGACACTGCGCCGGCGCCCTCGCCAACCTGAGTTTATACGGCGGTGCGGAAAATCAAGAAGCCATGATCAAACGCAAAGTCCCCATGTGGTTATTCCCGCTGGCCTTCCACAACGATGACAACATCAAATACTACGCCTGTCTGGCCATCACCGTGCTGGTCGCGAACGCTGAAATCGAGGCGGAGGTGCTGCAATCCGGCACCCTCGGTCTGGTCGAGCCGTTCGTCACCACGCACAATCCTTCAGAGTTCGCGAAGAGCAATCTGGCGCACGCGCACGGGCAAAGCAAAACGTGGCTGCAGCACCTGGTGCCGGTGTTGAGCTCGAAGCGGGAGGAGGCCCGCAATCTGGCCGCCTTCCATTTTTGCATGGAGGCCGGGATCAAGAAGCAGCAGGGCAACACGTACATCTTCGGGGAGATCGGCGCCATCGATTCTTTGAAGAAGGTGGCCAGTTGTCCGAACGCGGTCGCGTCCAAATACGCAGCCAAGGCGCTCAGGCTGATCGGGGAGGAAGTCCCGCACAAGCTCAGCCAGCAGGTGCCTCTGTGGTCGGCCGAGGACGTGGAGGAATGGGTCAAACAGATCGGATTCACGGAATACGCAGCTAGTTTTATCGAGAGCCGTGTGGACGGGGATCTTCTATTGCAGCTCACTGAAGAGAACTTGAGGGATGATATTGGACTCGGTAACGGAATAAAGCGAAGAAGGTGAATTTTTATGATGAAATTAACCACGTTTTCCACAGTCAAACATTCTTGAGATAAATTTCTTTATAGACTGTTTTTAACATCATTATAACTGTCTTTTAATTTCAGATTCTTTAGAGAATTACAAAAACTCAAACGAATGACGGACTACAGTTCGAGAGACGCGGCCAACATAAACAACTTCCTCCAGTCGATGGGCCCCGAATTCAGTATTTACACCTACAGCATGCTAAACGCGGGCGTCGAATCGAAAGAGACCCTCAGAAACCTAACGGAGGATCAGCTATTGAACGAGTGCAGCATAACCAATTCCATACACAGACTGAGGATAATGGACGGCATCCGGGCGCTAGAGAACGGACTGTCGAACCTGAAAGACGACAACATGAACAAATCCCTCGACGTGTTCGTCAGCTACAGGCGATCGAACGGCTCGCAACTGGCCAGTTTACTTAAGGTGCACTTGCAGCTGAGGGGCTTCAGCGTGTTCATCGACGTGGAGAGGCTGGAGGCGGGCAAGTTCGATAACAATCTGCTGCAGAGCATACAGAAGGCCAGGCATTTCTTGTTGGTGTTGACGCCCAACGCGCTGGAGAGGTGCATCGGCGATGTGGAGAAGAAGGACTGGGTGCACAGGGAGATCGTGGCGGCCCTCAGTGCGCAGTGCAATATTATTCCGATCGTGGACAACTTCGCGTTTCCCGATGCGGAAGAACTTCCCGAGGATATGCGGCCCGTGTGTCACTTCAACGCCATCAAGTGGATTCACGATTACCAGGACGCTTGCGTGGACAAATTAGAAAGGTAGGAAAGGAACAAATTTTTTTAAGTACAACAATCAATTAAATTAAATTGACGATTATTAAGTTTTACAAAGAATGAAGGATTTAAAACTTTCCAAAATGACATTCAAGATTATGCTTTTGTAAAAAGTTGGACACGGCCCACCCACCAACTGGATTGTAGAATAGCCCCCAAAATGCCATTTTTGACAGTTGAAGATGCCATTTTTGACAGTTGAAAAATGCCATTTTAACATTTGAAGATGCCATTTTCTACAATTGGAAAATGCAATTATTTCATTTCAAAAAGACGATTTTTGATAGATAAAAAATTCAATAGTTTTGGTAGATGAACAAAGACATTTTTGACAGTTGATTAATGCAATTATTTTGCTTCCAAAAGGCCATTTTTGAAAACCAAAAAAATTCAATAGTTTTGGTAGTCGGAAAATGCCATTTTTAGTAGCTGAAAAATTGTACCAAAAAACCATTTTTGGTAGTTGAAAAACCATTTTTTGGTAGTTAAAAGAATTCCATTTTTGGAAGCCAAAAAATAATATTTTACATATAATCGAAAATGGTCCATTTTTAATGCTTATAAATTTTACTTTTGGCGTTTGGAAATTGAATGACGAGGTTATAGTTGCCCAAGCCATTTCTTTTTCTCTGCTTGTAAGGGCGTCAGTTTTTTTGTTTTCAATGATGTGTTTAAACTTACTGCCTATTATATTGAGTAACACATTTTTTTCCTGCGGACTGTAATTCGCTGTTCTAGCTCTTTTTGAGCAATAGGGCATGTTTTCCTTATTTTCCATGTTTTCGTAGTTCAATTTGTGCTATTTCGAGGTTAGTTGTCTGTTTAGTACTTACGTATCTCAGGCACTATCGTGTAGAAATACCAACATATTGTATAAAATAGAAAAATTACTAAAATTATGTGTTGTTGCCAAGTGTAATATATTTTAGAGACCTCCTTACAAAGTTAAGCTTAAAATGAGTTGGTGCAATGAAGTAAAAATTGAAGCTGCACTTAAATTTAATCTCGTCTTAATTAAGTGTGGATTTAAGCCACGATGGTGCAAACGGGCCTTAAGAACGTCTTGGGTAAGATTTCGTTACACGTGGCAACGTTGCATTTTCGCGTAAATTTGACAGGCCGTCTTATGTCAAATTCATTTCTAACCCTCCTGTTGTTGAGTTTAGTCTGGTTTAATAATGACGAAAGTGCGCAAAGCGTGTAAATTTCAGGAAAGAGAAAAATTTATCAGCGTCGCTGGTATCGGTCCACAAAATCGTCGAAAATAAAACAATAAACAAACAGAAGGAAGAAGCATGGCATTCCATCACCCATGAATTTAATTCCCTAAAAAAATGTGGGCGAACATGCATGGAATAAAAATGAGCGTTGCAGAATGTAAGAGAGAACTGTTAAGGTGGAGGTATAGCATGTAGGCCAGATTTTATGATATCATTAATGAATGAGAAATCGGTGGTTGGGTTGTCAAATCCTTTCGAGAGTAATGTGGATTATCTGCAGTTTCTACATCATCTACATCAAATGCAAATGCATCCATCACTTCTAATAAATTATTAGCCATTTCAATTAATATTCTCAGGAACAGGCACACGTTACAATTTTATAGGTTAGAATCCGAATCTTAAGATGCCATTTTTGGTGTCTTAGAATGTAAGACCTTCTTACAGCTAAGATCTGATTTGTGGTTGGTGCAACACTTTAAGATAGATTTTATCTACTTGAGATTCGTTGGAGAAACCGGGCGTTAGTTTTTAAATAAATTTTAATTCAACTTGGTTTCATGTATCTGCAATAAGAGAGGGTTTTTCAAGTCAATATAATTTAATTTTACAGGTTCATGCGTGGGGAATTGAACGCGAGGAGCGAGGGAATCGTGAACAGGGTGGGCGTACCGGGAACGCCGTCGACGGCGGCCCTCACAAGACAGCCCCCGTGCTACCAGAGGATGCACAGCAACGACTCGGGGAGCGGGAAAGGTTCCGACAAGGACGTGAACGGGAATTCTGGTCTTCGGGATTGACTAGATGGTCCCCCAGCCTCGGTCTTACCATTGCCTAGGTAGGATTGAGAGATTTTCTAATGTGTGAAGGTATTGAACTTTGATTAACGCTTAGGGCATCCGAGTGGGCGTAGTAATAAGCATGATTTCGCTTCGTTCAACTATTTTAGTGTAATTTTTAGTGAATGCAATTAATGTTTTAGATTATACAAATCAACCAGCCCGTCCAGAAACTGGTTGATCACACCGAACAAGAACCTCCGCGGTCTGCCGCCGCACTACCCGACGAACCGTCGAGACTTTAACGCGATACCGCCCTCGGCGACGGCGGCCGCGGTGCCCCTGACCGGCCGCTCCAGGAGCCTCGACGGGCTGCTGGAGGCGCCGGAGAAGAACGAGTACCAGGGCGCGGCGGGCGCGCAGAGCTGCGACAACCTGGACGACGCGAAACCCCCGTCGCCCCTTTCCGACGATTGTGATACGAAGCAGGCAGCTGAAGAACCGGAAGCGGACAAGTGCTCGACGGTTAGCACGCACAGTGGTTCTAGTGAGAGCAAACGCAAGCGCAACTTCATGGACAAGTGCGTCAACAAAGTCAGATCTCTGATGAAGAAGTAGCGGCCGATTTTTACTTTTCTCCCAGTCGAGAAACCTTAACATTTGTGATTATATTTAATTGTCGTATATATGTATGTATGTGTACCGTTGTGCCTTTTTCAGCGCAACGGCGCCTGGCTTTTTATATCGTTTCAAGATATTTCGCCCCCCACCGGCCCACCGGGGATATTTTATTTAACGTGATGTGTACAGATATTTATAACTATTTTTTTAGTAAACCACAGAGCGCACGTTCGCTTAAAATTGTTTTATATCTATATGTTGTATTTAAAATATATTTTATTATATCTTATATTTTCTTCTTTAATTTCATCACCGAAATTCATGTGAATTGATAAGAGTTTTCGCTAGATGATGGTTTAGAAATTTCATCTTCTCTATTGAAATCGCACTGCTTGGCTTTAACTTTTTGGCTCTGCAGAATTGACATTCTGCAGCTCGCTAGCTCGGTCCAGTGTCAAGATCCAAGTGCAGCCCATCTCGTTCTTATCGGTCCCCCTCTGCTCCCTACCTATAACCCTATAAGGTCCGACCCATTTTGCTCTACCGTCCGGTAACGGCCCGTCTGAAGGAGGAGCGGGTGGTTCCTTTTCAACGAAAGACGGCAACACCAAGGGGGACGACCTGGAAGAGAAACCCGAGACCCGACGCGCGAAATAACGCTTAAGAAAAGTTGCACTCACCCCAAAACAGCGTCCACAGCTTACTCTTGGACTCTTCTTTTACCTAGAAATAAATAAATAAATAATTAAAGTGAAACAAACCAAGTGATTATCCTTTTTCGCATCTTAATAAATAATATAAACGTTGTTAAATCGTTTTTGATTGAGAAAGTTGTCCATTATTCGGCCGAATCATTTTCTTCACAGGTGACGACCAATCAAATGATAGCAATTTCATTGCCCAACAGGTGACGTCCAATTAAATGATGGCGGTTTCATTGCTCAACAGTTTAGTTGTTACTATGGTTACGATTCGTTTTTTGTCAGCGAACTGCCGCAATTTCCAAATAGAAAAATCATTCGTTATAATTTAATTCAAACAGAAAAATCTTTAGGTAATTATTTAATATGATGCGAAAAAGTATAATATTAAACTCGTGAACAAGTTGGCCATTGCCACTTTGGTGAATTGCAACACTCGCCTACGGCTCGTGTTGCAAACTTCACCCTCGTGGCAATGGCCAACTTTCTCACTCGTTTAATAATATACTATTATTGTTTTTTTTAATATTACAAACTACCTTACCTCTTCTTAACTCGCTGAAGATGCGATCTGAAGGTCTCGTGAAGATGATCCAACGTCGTCCGCCCTTCGGGATGAATGGAAAGGACAACAACACTAGCACTACACACCTGGAAAATTTCGAGGGTTTAATTCTTGGAAATCCGTCACTGATAATCACAAACACACGGGAACACGTGAGGAAAACCTTCGGGTGTTTCCGCAAGCCGAAATGTTAAGGTATTCGAAAAAACAATCGCGTTAAAAATTACTAGTATAGTATATTAAACTTATTTGATGTAAGTTTGTCCGTCTTCGCTTGCTAGGTTAACGGGCGAAAATTCATCGGCCGAAATTTCTTCATTTTACGATGCACCCGCGCCGAAAAATATTTGTCTAGTACTTCTCACAATGTTCTACACATGTTCACCCACTACATTCACCGATTGTGTTAAAAAATACGCGACATTCATTGAAAATAGCGGAGCACGAACATTTCAAAATGCACACGGGAACGGAACTGCGCCGTTCGCCGCGCTGCTATTGTCACCGAGCGAGATGGAGCGCGCGCGGTATCGCGGAGTAAAACAAGGACGGAGGAAACGCCGACCGACTGACCAATCGTGCGTCGCATCAAGGCAGCGGCGTCGGGTCCCGCGTTTGTTTGCATGTTTGTTTATCTCTCGGCCGGATTGAAATTTGGTGGTGTTAATTATTGCCAATATAACCAGTTCAAATAATGAATTTTCCATTTCAATGTGTAATCCATGGTGAGTGCATATTTATATTGATTTTATAAATCGACACTCCCCCCAAAAATTGCATCCTGAGTACGCCAGCGGAAAACCTTCATAACCTCACTTTTCTTAAGTTTATGAATATTAAATTTTTGTTTCCGTACCTTTGAGTTGACCGTACCTTACATACATACATACTCCAAGTGTCCTGTCCCACTTGTGGTTGATATACTTGCAAACTTCTTCGTGGTTCTTTCCGCACGTCTTGCATTTGCTACACTGCTTATCTTGCTTGGCTGCCTGGGAATGCGTTGCGTTCGGTTTGTCCCCCTTATACTGAAATTGTCGGTTTGTGCCGTTTCAGTGACGGTTCGCGGGTTTTTTTCTGGTACGGCCGAGGAACAAGAGGTGGTAATACAGATAGGTAGGGTCAGTTGCAGAGACGGCTGGCTGCGTGACCGCACCTATCTGTATTACCACCTCTTGTTCCTCGGCCGTACCAGAAAAAAACCCGCGAACCGTCACTGTGCCGCTCTGCTGTTGTGCTTCTCCGGGAAACACAAATCCCTCAACGCCTTGTCGTTTTGTCGCGATTAAACTAATCAGCATAGCAACCCTTCGTTCTTCAAACAAATATTGATTAAACAAACAAAGAAATGAACATCTATTATTCGTAAAATCATTGTTATTCGAGAAAGAGAAATTTTTTTTTTTCATTTTTGGTTTATGATCATGAAACAATTTAATGTTAATAAAAACTGTAGATAATGCAAAAGTGAATAAATTATAAAGAACAAGTTTTCTTTTCGAAATCTCTTTGGTTTTTGAGTAAACTGACTATTAGAATGTAATTTGTTCATAATTTTGACGTTTTAAACGTCAGTTTCATTCGCTCGATGTACATTTAAAATATAATTTAAATTGAAAATAAACCATTAAAGTGTAAATATAAATAAAATCGGAGAAAGTAACATCACTATTTTTTTTGTAGTGAGCTGGTGCAACTTTAGGTGCATCTATAATGAATTAGTAAACATGTACATTTTAGTGTAGCTTCCCGACGTCTGTAGCTTCAGCGTCGACGCTGACGCCGACGCTGTCGCGTTCCCGTCAGGGGACGGTTTTAAACGGCCTCAGAATGTATGCGTCGTATCGATCGGCCGCGCCGTGTGCCGACAGTTATCAGTGCGTTGTTATCATGTGCTGAAAATACAATGTGAGATCAAGTGCACGGCGTTCCCGACGATCTCGTAATGTCCCTGGCGCTCTTATCGTCCCGGTAAGTCCATTTGCGACGATACAAGGTCCGATAGAAGCGCGCGATGCGCTTATAGATTTCAGAGGTACGTTTCCTTTTTTTCCGTTTTCGAATCGGATTGTTACTCTGGTGGCTTTTGGAAAAGTGCGGTGGTGCAGGTGTGCGAATGGCAAACACGACGACGCTTTGACGTCACGTCGTCGTCGTCGTCGTCGAGCTCGTCGAATAAGTCAAGGTCCTGACCTCGGACACTTTGGATGCAGTCGGTGGGTTCTGCCTGTTGCCAAAAAAGGTGCAAAAAATATCGATCGTAAAATTAAATCGTGAAATGCCAGAGATCGTATCGTGAGCGCGAAATGTCAATAAGGGGATGATGGGTCTTTCGCTTCCCACGCAAAGTATTCGACGTCGCCCACGCGCTGCCAGCCACTCAATGACGAACCCCGTGACGTTTTACAATTGCTGTATGGAAGACGACGACGACGTTGGTTTACGTAACACCCGTAATTCCGGATGCCCACGCGGACCTCGAAAAATGTGCATTTTCCTGTAATTCCAGAAAAGACGACGCGAGGAGCAGTCCGAAGCGCGCGAACTATGGTGCCCAACAATGAGCCCCAAATTCGAGTTTAGACGTCCCTTGGTCAGATCGCCGAATTTCGACATACTGTGAGTGCATCGGCGGATGGACCCATTGGTCGGTCAATCGAGCGTTTCTTTTTTTTTTCTAGATGGTTACCCCGCGCGGCGATGAGGTCGGTGGAAGGCGACCCCTCGGACTGCGTCCTGGTGGTCGGCGTGTCGCGGCCGAAGATGGCCGTGGCCATCCTCACCGTCATGATCCTGTCCCTGTGCCTCACGTTTCACATGATCTACGACAGTGCGCTTAACAGTTTCCAGAAGGCCAGCGGGGAGCACACGCGACCGCCCCTCCTCCTCCTCTCCAGACGGCTCTACCCTGCGGCGTCGCGACGGCTACCCCAAGCCATCATCATAGGTACATTTGGAAACGCGATTAATCGCTTAATGCATGATCTTACCGATGACGATTCGCATTTAAACCGTAAACAAGTTTAAATTGGTGATTTGTTAAGACGCACTCTTTAGTTTGACTCAATTATCATTGTCCCTGCAATCTGTATTGCCACCTCTGCTATCGCGGCCGTGCCATGAGTCACCCCGCGAGACGTCACCAGGGCCGGATTATCACTTTTTTCCGCCTATAGGCAACTACGTTATAGCGCCCCCTCCTACTGCAAAACTTTTGGAATGCTATTTATACTTTTACCTACTCCCACTTTGTAATTGATGAATCACCGAACTGTTTTCACCAATCGTAAGCGACCCATTACGAATATATAGAGCATATATACATGTTAAATGTTATACATAAATGTGTAACATGTACTATTACCACTTATGTACCTCGCTTTATTATATACTTATTAGCCAATTACAATTAACGTCCGCCGAGTCTCTCTGCATTCGTCTGTTCATCTTTAAACATCAAAAGTGACAGTGACATTTAAACGTCACATTACAACTGATTGGTTAATAAGTTAATATACTATAAAATAAATAAAATGCACAAATAATTCAGGCAGTCAGTATAATATTACTTAAATTATTATAGGGATTTTCAGAAAATGTGCTGCCAACTATTTTCGATTTTCTGATCTCATTGAACTCAAATCAAAAAAACTTTACTCTCGACGTGTGGGCAGACTTTGAAGGGCATTTGTTAGCAAAGGGAAACGAATGGTACCGATCCCACGCGAAGTCTGGTTAGGTACCTGTTTAATGGCTAGGATTTACATTATTTTCAAAATCGACTTTTATCTGGTTGGATTGGGAATTGACCATTGTGCGCCGGCGCCCCCAGGCAACTGCCTGTATTGCCTTTTAGATAATCCGACCCTGGTTCACACTGGAATGTACAATCATGTTTCTTGGAGAACTCAGTTTTTGATCATCATTTTTACTTTCTCCGTTACGAAGTACGAGAAAGTATTGTGATCGTGATTTTTTTTTCAAAAATTTTTTTTTACGGAAATATCCGTTTTGGGGTTCCTAGAGGCCATTTCAACAATTTCTGGAATTTTTTTTTTGTGTCTGTGGTGTGTGTCTGGCTGTGTGCGCTGTATCTCAAAAACTAATAGAGCAATTGATGTGAAACTTTGAACATACGTCTTATTTGATAATCCGAAGAACTGAAAAGGTTTTGGTAAAATTTCGTACACCGGAAGTGGGTGTTTACCTTAACTGTTTTTTGTTTTTTGCCAATATTTTCTTAAATATGAAAAATATCACAAAAACATTTAAACAAATATTGAAGACAACAAAGAAATAAACATATTTTTCATAAAATCATTTTTATTCGAGAAAAAAATTTATTATTTTTTTTTAATTTTTGGTTTATAATTATAAAACGATAATAGTTACAGCAAATTTATGTTAATAATAATTGTAGAGAAAACCAAAATGAACAACTTCTAAAGAATAAGTTTTTTTTCGAAATCTCGTTAGTTTTTGAGTAAACCGAGTTTTTGAATTTGAAGTATAATTTTTTCATGTTTCATAATTTTGACGTTTTAAACGTCAGTGTCATCCGCTCGATTTACATTTAAAATATGATTTAAATTAAAAATAAACCATGAAAGCGTAAATATAAATTATTCCATCAACTCGGAGAAAGTAACATGATGGCCACATCACCATTTTTTTGGATTGTTGAACCTTTGTAATTGTGCGTACCGTGTACAGGGGTAAGAAAGTGCGGCACGAGGGCGCTGCTGGAGATGCTGTACTTGCACCCGATGGTGCAGAAGGCTGCCGGGGAGGTGCACTTCTTCGACCGCGACGAGAACTACAACAGGGGCCTCGAGTGGTACCGCATGAAGATGCCGCACTCCTACGCCGGCCAGATCACCATCGAGAAGAGCCCCAGTTACTTCGTTACGCCGGAGGTACGCCATGAAATGTATTGTTTTTAGATTTTTGCAACTTGCGTTTCCAGGTGCCGGAAAGGATCCGCGCGATGAACGCTAGTGTGAAACTGTTGTTGATAGTGCGGGAGCCGGTGACGAGGGCGATATCGGATTACACGCAGCTGAGGGCGCACGCGGCCACCGCGTCGCCCGCCTCGACGCCCACCCCGACGCCCAAGTCCTTCGAGCAGCTCGCCGTCCACGCCAACGGCACCATCAACGAGGCGTACCGGCCCCTCGCCATCTCGGTCTACCACGGCCACGTGCACCGCTGGCTGGAGACGTTCGGCCGCGACCAGATCCTCGTCGTGAACGGCGACCTCCTCATCGAGGACCCCGTGCCCCAGCTGCAGAAGATCGAAAAGTTTCTGGGCCTCGAGCCGAGGATAGGCGCGCACAACTTCTACTTCAACGAGACGAAGGGATTCTACTGTCTGCGCAACGAGACCTCCGACAGGTGTCTGCGCGAGACGAAGGGCAGGCGGCACCCGCGCGTCGACCCCGACGTCGTCACCAGGCTGCGCCGGTACTTCGCCGAGCATAATCAAAAATTCTATGAGCTCATCGGCGAGGACTTGGGCTGGCCGGAGGACTAGCGAGATTCAATTATCAAACCTATACATATCATCCTAGTAGTGAGAGGAAACTAAAGAAGTAAATAAATAACGCACGGATTACCCCCATGAAAAAAAAAATACATATCAATAACGTCGATAATTTTATATAAACATTATACATATAAAATATATTTATACATATGTCTACTAAACATAAATTAAGTCGATTCTTTAAGAGCACGTGGATTCACATATTGTGGACCCAGCACAACATTTGCTCAATTAATGGTTTTATTCAATTTTTATTCAACTATCGACGTGGATGTCGATCGAAATTGGCTTTTTAATATTCTCAATTCACGTTCAACACTTTTTTTCTAAATAAATAAAAAGGCTGATTTATTTATTGTAATTGCTACAGCTAATAAAATCTAAACTCTGTTCCATTTTTATTTTTAATTAAGTTGGCAATTATTAATGAGTTATTGTTTTTAAAGTCTTTTTGAGCCAACAAAATTATTACAAATTTTACAACGTTCTGTTCAAGTAAAATTGTCTCAAAATCAGTAATCTAACATTTAATAATTTTTTCACTGTCAGATCATTTGTGTTGGTGTTCATGTGTAAAACTTCATAAGCCTTTTTAATTAAAAAATAAAAATGGAACAGTACAAATATATCCTTTGGATTGTACGTTTAGGTAACAATCAATTTGTTCCTAAAAGTGTTAACATAAAACTATTGCAAAACAGATAAATTGGCATTTATATTTACTAATGAATGTAAAATACCAATATTACAAACCTAATTTGCATCCTGTAATTGGTGAATGAATAAATTAGAAATTAACTTAGACATCCACAATCTAAAGTAAGAAGTGATTTTCTAATCAAATTCACTGGGATTTTTTTTTTAAATTGCAATCGAAACCTTTGCTGGTAAAAAAAGGTTCAAGTACGGCTCTGATGATGTATAATTAAAAGCAACGACTGTAACAATTATAATTTGTATTCGACGAATTCAAAACAAATAGCATCACGAGAACAGCAGATTGTTTACCAGTGATGATTAGATGCCGAAAAATTCTGCTAATAAAATTAACAAACTCGAGCACCCGTTACAAAAACCCACCTATTAATTCAACCCCCCTCATTTAATTACGCGCCAGTTTAGGATTTAAAAGGAGGTTTTTATAAATGCAACAAAAAAAAAAACAAAGCTTTACATATAATACGTGTGTGGGGGAAAAAAAGAGTCATCGTTCTTAGTTTATATATAAATATATTTGCATAAAAACATTTTTTACAATTAAAAAAAAAACAAAGAATATCGTTGTTCTTAGATTGTTATTTAGTGATTATCGGTCGGCCGGTTAATTAAATTCTAATTGTGATAACGCAATTAACCGGATCTACCCTTTCCGGATAGGTCCCGTGGGGTTGGTTATTATATACATATCAAATATATTAAAACTTTAAACATATCAAAATGTGATTTCTACTTAAAAACAAAAGTATATATATATATACATATTTATATATAACGAATGTATGGGAGGAAAAAGTGTAAAAGCGTGTGCGTAGATTAATTAATTACAATAATTTATTGTATATGTATATATATATAAATATATAAAAGAGATGTTAAGTTTTTAAAAAGGAAAAATCTGTACAAATATTTATGTAAACGTGTTATTAAAATTAAACCTAATTGTTATTTATAATTTTCGTTAGGACTGTCTCGTAGGTGTACGTACGTACTTTTCGCTATTTCACTTAAAATAAATTACTCTTGTCAAAATAGTTAGAGAAATGTAGTAGATTTAAGGGAAAAAAAACGTTTCCTCTGTATATGTTTGTTATCTTTTCTGTGTTGAAGAAAATGTTGTTTTTAGCTATAAAATTTGTAGCAATAAACGTCAAAATTTACCGCACGGTCATTTCTAATTTAAACGAAAAAATACGAACAAAACGGAAAAAAAATGATGAGGAAATGTATTTGTGAATATAAAAATAATAATAATAATGATAATAAATGTGATCAAGTTTAATTCAAATGATTATTTACAATACTCTCTCTCTCTCTCTATATATATATATCTCACTCACTCTCACTCTTTTTTTGTAAAAACTAGTATGCACATATAGAGTTGTTCAAAATGATTCATTCGCTTTCGAATAAACATAATTCATTTGTAAGTTTCGTTAAACTTGCATAACTAATGGATATTAACATGACATCGGATGAATTATTTTGAATAACCCCCCTATACTTATTTATACAGTGTGAAGTGCCAGCAAGGGGGCCTCGCTTGTTGATTAATCATTTTAAGTGTGTACAACTTTCTTAACCCAGTTCTATATGTAAGACGACTATTTTAAAGTTCCTCTTAAAATTATATTCAGAATATCGTCAACTCCATCTATCATTTTTTTATTACAATAAAAGTGTATCCAGTGATTATTCATTGACATTTAACAGCAAGCGAAAAATAACCTCTTAATTACTTGATTTACTTTCCTTTAATTTAAATCTCGGGTAAATGTGGGTTAAATTCAATCGTGTATTTCGCGAAAACTTAAAATGTTTCGTAATATTAACAGTTTAAGTTGTTGGAGTTAGAATTTCTTTTTTAATAAAATAATATTGTCAACATTTCCGATTCAAAAAACGGCTTTGAAAATCAAGGTTTTTTTTTTTGTTGACAATTCAAAATGTATATATTTTCTTTTTACCAAATTAATCCATTATGATATTAGCGTAGTGAATATATTAACCCATTACTTACTCGAGCGAGTACAACAAATATGATGGGCTTTAGCGACATGTACTGGCAATACTGGTAACTTTGGATAATCTTGCTGCGACACAAACGCTTCTGTATTAATGGTAAGACATATATTTAGCAGTGATTCTATTCAACTATACGAAATTGAGTTTAAAAAGTTATCTCAGAATTTGCATTTCCTTTGAAAAAATTTCTGACATGAGACATAATGGGTTAAAATCACCATCCACTTATAAAAATCCAAAATTTCACTGAAATTTTATATTATCAAGGTTTTTTGAGGATAATTCTAAAACTATTATTGTACAATTTTTGATTAACCCTTTAACTGCGGCTGTTGTCAATAAGCGACTTGGGTAAACTTTACCGTAACTACGGCTGTCGTCAATAAGTGATTCACAAATTTTTTGCCGTTCTTTTATGCCGTGAATCGCTTATTGACGACCACTTGTAACATGATACGTTGGTTCAAATGGAATAAAATTTATCAAATTTTCAGTCTTTGTTTTTTTGCGTTCAGGCAGCCAGTTTCTTGAAAACTTTTTAGTAGCTAAAGGGTTTTCACTTTAAGTGAAAAGTCAATTGATATTTTTTCAATTATCATAATACGAAATGCAGGCGATTGCCAAAATCGAACGACCACAGTTATTTTCTTTTCTTTAAAGTGATCGCGATCCCCTTGCTGACCATTAAATTCCAAACACGCTGCTATGTATACAGTACGACTTAAAAGTGTCGCGTCCTTCAACTTGTAAGCAAATATTAAACTTTTAAAACAAATTTTTGCTCAAGGTCACAACTCAAAAATGTTTAAGCCGCGCACTGCATACACAAATGTACATTTGTTTACATATAAAAATCGATCGATAATATAATGGCTTATTACAGGAAGGAACTTATGTTACCGAAATGGCCATACAAATGCATAATAAATTGGAGATCATAAATATATATTTATGTATATATATTTGTGGATATATACAGTGTGTTCCAATAATCGTGCGCAAAATGTGGATCTTGTACAATTTAAGAAAAATTAGGCTTGAAATAAATTAAATGCTCAATAGTAGACGTCCAATATGAATAATAAATTAAATATTCCGTAAAAATAGAAGCTCAAATTGGTAGCTTAAAAAATATATTATTACGGGAGGCTGATGGTAGGTATGCTCTACCCCACCATTTACCCAGATAACATAAAATAATAAGCAGTTGGTAATGTGACTCGTGGTGCAGCCAGTAGAGATAAATAGAGATTGGTCAGGACAACACTGAACTGAGTGAATGAGTCAACTAATCCTTGTTGCCCTGGCCGTACCAAGAGTCATGCCGTCAGCCGCCACTCCTAACACTGTATTAGTCTACTTGTCAAATTGTTCCCTAAAACCAATTAGAGTTGCAATAGTTTACACTTACAGTGAGTGTAAATCATGAAGGAATGGTCGGATTTCAAAAATTCTTCTTTATGATTAAAATTGAAATTCGAGTTTTTTAGTATAATTCGTGAACGAATTTTTTACAATCCTATAAGACACCTCGGTGTTGATGAAATTATCACAAAAAAATTGATTGTCTAATTTCAAAAGTTCTTTCACTACCTTATTATGTTTTTAATTATCAACTTTGATTTGTTTTGAACATTTGGTATTTCTTTATTTTCCGTTCACAAGAAACCGGTCAACTCTTTTTGAACAACATTTCGGCACATTGTTTACAAGATCCTAATATTGGAACGCCCTGAATATACAGCTAAGTACTAGAAAATTCAAATCGCTTAGAAACATTCATAAAACAATTGGATAAGGTTTCTTTGGTGTTGAGAGATATTTCGTTAACTTTTTTAAGTTTGTGTGTTTTAGAAGGAACAGAAACCTGACCTCTCGACTCTCGTTTTGTGTAGAAATTTTCGCAATTTATGAGAAAATACTGTTAATGACTAGTTCTTTTTTTGAAAACCAATTCTCCCTCAATTGATTATAGGCGCCCGACCCCGATTCTTCTTCTTCTCCACCCGCTGCGAAGCGCGCACGATGTCGTCCGACGTGTACACCTTTGCGTTCGGCGGCGTTTTGTGTTTCTGTTTCGCGTGCAGTTTCGTGGTCAGGCCCGCGAAACAGTAGCTGTTCTTCTCCCAGTTTTTCACCGAGACGCCCAGCCGCTTGCACTCTTGCGCGTACGCCATCAGGCTCTCGCAGTAGCACTTGCCGTACGGACAGTCGCACATGTCGCGCGTGCACGCGTTAAAGTACTTGCTGTAGTTTAGTTTCGAGTCGCATTCGTTGAACAGTTCGGTGGACGTCAGGTACTTGCAGGGGTTTTCGATGCGCCGCTTGAGGATTTTCGGTTTGCATTTGTTCAAGAGGGACATGCGCTTCGCCTGCTTGGCGCAGTCTCTACCCACGCACCACGAACCGCCGAATTTGAGGAGGTTGGTGTCGTTCACGACGCCGCCCTTGCGCAACCTGAGGTCGTCCTGCACGTTCGAGTTGAAGTTGCCGCACAGACCGCACAATTTGCTCTTGTAGCTGGCGGGGACAGTCACCTCAAGGAATCCGCGGCCGTTCCAGAGGATCTTGACGCCGTTGTTTAGTTCCAGGTGCAGGTACTCCTCCTTGTGGATGTGCAGTTTAGCAGTCTTGTGGGGGAAACTGATTTTGGTTCCGTCGATTCGGGTCCGGTATTTCTGGCCCAGGTTGATGCGGACGTTGCCGAATTTAACGCGGACTCGCTTCGTCGTCGTCGAGGTTCTGTTGCCGTTGGAAAAGTCGTTGGTCACGCGGATGGAGAACATGTGGTTCGCGCAGTCGGAGACTAGCTGGTATTTACCTAATCCTTGGAAGGTGAAGATCTTCCCATCGAAGGTCTTGTAGTGTGCGTTGCCAAAGGCCATACAGACTGCTTCGCCTGTAAAGAAAAAGCGACCGTGAAGTAACAAACAATCCGGACTTTGTCCACACTCACTCTTGGTTTCCTCGCACCTGTCACAACACTCCCCTTCGTTATGCACGAGATACGTTCCGTAGGGACACGGCAGCGTCGTGTTGCACAGCGTTTTCGCGCAGCTCAGCCTTCCCAGATGGCATTTACATAAAGTGCACGAGTTCAACGCCCAAGATTGGCCCTCCTGCCTAGCAAAAATATCAATATCAATTAACAGTAACGCATGTTAAAAGGTGAAAACTCGCCTTATAAGTTTGGCCGTTGAAGGTGCACTGCGATATGACTTCCTCGATTTCGGGCGCCACGCACTCTTTGCAGCAACCGTTGGACTTTTTCTTCTGCAGGTCAATGGGACAGTCGAGGATGGGGCAGGTCCTGCGTTCGCAAACCGAAGTCTGGTTGATGCACTTGCATCGCGTACACTGATCGATGAGCATCGTGTCGCCGTCTTTATGAACCTTTTTCTGGAGGAGGCAGAATCTGGGCGCTTGGAGCGGACTGCCGACGCCCCTGCACTTCGGACAGCACTCGCTCGGGTCGTGGTGTTGGTTTTCTTTCGCGCACTGGAGCACCGGACACGCGGTCTTCGAGCACGTCATTCTTTGGGATTTGCAGCTGCACTTCACGCACAGGTCTCCGGATGTCAAGTCCCTGTCGTCGCTGGCCACTTGCCCATGCAGCATACATTCTGAATAAATTCAAGTGTGTCACATAAAGTAACGGATAACGGATGTGAACAGTGAATAAATTACCTGGACACATGGAACAGCACTTTCCCGGCGCCGGAGGTAGGGGATTGTCGCAGGGAACGTGGCACTGGATTTCGGATTTTGTGATTACGCCGGCCTCACATTTTAAAATGTTGCAAGGTTTACCCGGTTCCGTCCATTCCGTGTAACTTTCGTGGGAAACTCCGTTGTAATAGCATCCTGTAAAGTTTACAAAATATGCTTTAACACGTTCGTTCCCTGTGTCAGATAAACTGACTGCCAGTCATGCCGACGACGCAAGAACGTATCACGCACATGGTGCGTGGCCGGCCCCTGCGTTACAGCCCATATCATACACATAATAGTGCATGGTCGGCAGTGAATGTGTTAACCAATAAACATTTTAAAATAATACACTGTTAAGAGTACTGCATTTATTACATTTACATTAAAACAGCTTGTAAGAATAAAAAATATACACAACAAAAGGAGACAGACTTACCTTGGCATTTGTTGCAGCAATCGTCTTTTGTTTTATCGATGAGCATGTGACAGCCCTCTACCAGGGGGCAGGTTTGGAAATGGTAACACTCCACCAGACCGTTCTGAAATAAATTTATTGTTGTATCGAAAAACAAGATACGTTAACGAACATTCACCAATCTTTAGAATAAAGCTCTAGTGAATATATAGGTCCAGAATTTTATTTTTTTAACTCTTTGCTGCATTTGGGATTAAAATTTTAACCAGGAAATTCAAGCATGCTGTAACACATTGGTCCACAAAATAGACAACTTACAAATCTGTGAATTATGAACCACCAATCCCCACCACATTTTTGTACTTCTAGTGCCAACTGAGAGAAGTGCATTTAGGCCCTTTAAAACAGCATAGAGTTAAAAACATGTTAAAAAAATATATTTATAGGTATAATTATTACATCTACATAAACTAATAGAGATGTTTACTTCTTCCACGAATATAGTTTGTGTACGTATTGTTCTTCCATAACTTCCTGACGCTATAAGCGCATTTGATGCGTTGTTCAGAAAATTAGTGCTTGTTTATTGGCCTACAAATTATTATTCAACAGACAAAAGGTCATTTTAAACGTATTCTTCTCTCATAACTTCGTGACGCTTTAAACGCGATTGATACGGAACATGGTGAAAATGAGTACTATACCTCATTTAATAACCAGGCGGACTAAATCAAATTATAGCCGCGAAAATACGTTGTTGTGATTGGCCAAACGGGCGCCGTTTTTATAGGCCAAAATTGCGTAAAACAGTAATGGCCGTTGTTATGATCAGCTGATCTCTCACCGTTCCTTGTCTCGCCGGTTCCGCGTGTTTCGCCTTAGTTATTGTGTTTTTGGCCAGTTATTTCTCCTGTTGACAGTGTAAGAATCGATTCTTCTCATCCCGCGATTTTCTTGGAAATATTTTAACCATGGATATCCCAGCACAATTTTGGTGTTATTTTCGACCCCCCCCCCATCTCATCGCAAACAGCGTTAAATAAACAACCATCTTCTCGTGTAAACTTAATCTTACCCTCATAAAAAAATCAGATATAGGTGTAGGTCTTTTACTTTTGTGAATAACAAAATAAGCTGAATTCGTTTACTATTAAAAAAAAAAAGAAATAAATTTTAAAAAAGTGGGAATTTTTTATTCTCCGAAGATTATTCCTGTCTCTGCATTGAATTCGCCACGATTTTAATAATATTAGATAACTCGTTCGGGCTAAAAAGTGATTTGAAGTTCTGGCGACTGCGATTGCGGATTTCATTGAACAATAGAAAAAAAAGGAGCGAACCGCAACAGCCGATAAGGCGTCGGTCGGTCGGTCGGACCGAAACGTCCATCGTTCGTTAGAATAATACGCGTTTTCTTTTTCACAACAGGAAATCACAATCAAACACGGAAACGGCCGCGCACCGTATATATCCGATACATTTATGTGTGCATGTTCGAATTGCCTGAAATGTATAATGAATAACCGATTCGCCACAAATCGACCTGTACGATTTTTAACAACCAAGAGAGTTTGGGGTTTCGTGGATTTTATTGGCGGGCCGCGGCGCGCGCGAGTTCGAATTCGAATTCTGTCGTCGCGGATTGGCCCTCGGCAAGGCCTTCATTTGGGCCGCCGCTCGTTGCGTCACCGCGCGGCACGACACACATAACATTTCTAAATGGTGATCGTGTTAGAAAACGTCTCGAAATTGCCGTTGACGGATGAAACTAACGAAAATATTATAGGTAATGATAAATACATTCAATAAAGACGAAAATGCTTCTGCATTACCCACAATATTTGTATCAGTTTCGGCCGCAATTTGGACGAAAATGAATCCGAAAACCGTTTTCTAACACGATCACCATTAGGAAAAGTGAAGTTGTCTCAAATTTATTTGCTAATGATAAAGTTACGGTATTATTTCTGAACAACACTGGCGCATTGCAAGTTATTTGTAATAAAAAAAACAACAATCAGGGCTAATATTTTATCGGTGACGGCTCGCGGGGCGATTCATGGTACGGCAAAGGTAACACAAATCTGTATTACCAGCTCTGCTTCCTCGGCGATACCATGAGTCATCTAGCGAGCCGTCGATTTATCTTCATGAACAAACAAACACATTTTGCCTTTCAAAAAAAAAAAATTGAATTCAGTAAACGAAAAATTACGTATTGCACCTTACGGTACTAAGATGATTTCTTGGTAGAAGTTTGCAAGACGCTCTGCGGATTCGTTTTACGTTCCGAGAATCGAATCGCGGGAAACGACACGTGCTAGCGGTTGATGCGGCGATTTATATGCGACCAGTGCGAATTCCACGTGTCCACATTGGCCAGCAGACATCATCATCATCACCGTCACACTCGCATACACATTATTACCTTGCAAATGCACGAGTAGCACTTTTGCTTGTCGATGCCGTCCACGGCGATGGTCTCTCCCTCGTTGCTGCACCTCGCCCGCTGTCCGACTGCAAAAGAGAAAACACAACGGTCGTAAAACGCTGGAAAAATGTTTACGCAACTATTAATAGGTAATAGGTTGGTCGTTGGGCTGTTCAATAACAACAAGTCAGTCTGCGGTCGGTGAGATTTTATGCGCCCGTGGTTGTAATTAGCCGGTGTTGGTAAACTTTGATCATTCGCACGTGTCTAAAATTTGCACCGATAATTACCCCATTAGATCAATAACTTTGGTTCTTGATGAATTTCCGATACTTTCAATGTTTACCCATTTATTTTACGTAACTAACACCTTGTAATCGCCGGTCGTTTTGAAAATAACATTTCAATGTATTACGTCGCAGCCTTCGCGAATTCCTCAAGGGCATGCGATTGTAAGTACATCTCTTGAGATTCTCTTGTGTAACACTTGTTACACCTGCAAAACGATTTGTTCTTACATTCACAATACTAACGAAAGTATTTTAAAGTAAATTTATCTTAAATATCTCCGATTGATTCGATGGTATAATTATTATTGATTGTTTAACAGTTTTTGCTCACTGTTAAACGATATTTGGTGAAATTTTACTAGTCGCGATTGGCAGGATTTACATGAACCCTTCAATACGTTACATACTGAAAATGACGCACACGGCGAGACACAACCCCCGCGAAATGTTTGTAATTTCTTGTACTGAACACTTCGTACGCAATTGTACGCAAGAAATAATATTATTTGCAAAAAACTTTACAACCATTTCGAATTAAAAAGAAAGGTTTGCCATGAAATCATAATGGCCGATATTAAATTAAAAACAAAGGTTTGCCATGAAATCGTAATGGCGGATATTGAATTTTTCTCTAAAAAGTGACAGTCGCTGTAATGTTACGATTTACAACCGGCCGTGTATTATACTTTGGAATAAGTATTTATAAGTAAATGGTTTTACTCAGGTACTATTTTAGAAGTGTACGTGATTTGTTCAGTGTTGAAATTACGGAGAAGGCAATACCCAGGAAAAGTACTATTCAATCAGTATAAAAATAATGTAAGTAGACCGATATTATAAAATAATGAAAGCAGTCAATTGTAATACATTTCAAATGCAGAGTAAAGTGGTAATTATTCATTGAATAGTACTTTTGATGATAATTGCCTTATCCGGAAATTCTTTCTTGTGTGGAAAGTGTAAATCGTAATGCGATAGCAAACGTCACTTTAGAACAAAATGAAATATCGGCCATTATGATTTCATGGCAAGCCTTCGTTTTTAATTCAAAATGATGGTAAAGTTTATTGCAAATATCTCGGTAAATACTCTTCGGCAGAAACTATTGAGTAAGGCACCAAATCATTCAGCTTAAAAAGCTTTAAAAATAATGTGCGAAGGCCGATACTGTCAAATAATTAGGGGAGACAATATTAACACATTTCAAATTTTATATGTAAATCCTTATGGCCCGCTTTGCAATTCAACACCCTATATAGTTACCATATTAAAATATAAATATAAATATAAAGCTTAGAATACAAAATAAAATTTGTGGCAACTCAAACAACATTAGCCTGACCGGATGAAGGTGAAAATTGCATTGCATTTTACTAAGAACGCCTTATCTCTATAGCTCTGAATATGTAGAGATGAGACACGCATTTCGTAATGAGAGTTATCGCAAATTTGCAGAAGCGCGCTTACGAATCCCGGATTCCCATTCGTCAGCGTTGTGAGTAGCTAAACAGGATGGATCTCGCAGAGAAAATAGTTTGCGGCCATGAATAAACCGCACTACCGATTACTCACTTTTTTTATCATATCAAATAAACCCTTTTATAATCTACTAGCTGCCACGGGAATTGAAATATTCATCCCAATAAGTAGAAAAAAAAGATTGTTAACCATGATGGCAAGCTCTATGATTCAAAGTTGAAACATCATTTCGATTATGTAGAACAGTTTACGTGATATTCACCTTATGTAAAAACGCAACAATTGCTTGAGAGATGTTGTAGAATCAATTTCTTGATTAAATCAAGTCAAAATCTGTCAAAATGAAACTGTAGGTACTGGCAGTAACCATAACTGCATCTTGGTATAGTAAATTGAGAGAGAAAAAAATCACTAATGAATGTTTAAGTTATCTCATTAATGTAAACTAATCATTTCTTCGAATCGAATTAGTGAATATTGTGTGTACAAGAGTTAATTACAGTTTGGACGTAAGAGGAATGGAACGAGTGGTAGACGGATAGATAAATAGTAAAGTGGGGGATGTTGTTGATACGCTTCTAGCGAATAGAGAGAATCTGCGAGAAGAAGGAGGAGGTTGATGAACTTAACCCGGTCACGCTGACCCAGCAGCCATCCATCCATCCAATGACCATCCTTGAATGAAGCCAGAGGCCTTGAATACGGTGCCAACACTAACACACACACACACACGTCATCAATA
Organism: Ocypus olens; assembly: GCA_910593695.2. Classification (NCBI taxonomy): domain Eukaryota; kingdom Metazoa; phylum Arthropoda; class Insecta; order Coleoptera; family Staphylinidae; genus Ocypus; species Ocypus olens. The sequence continues at coordinate 59,619,137 of OU343053.1, forward strand.
AGAGCAGCAGAAACACCCACACCCACACCACACCACTCCGTGTTATGCAACAGAGGCGCATCACACTGACCTAATAAAAGTGGAAAAAGAAGACTCTCAAAAATGCGGATGCACATCGATCATCATTCCTGGGATGAATGAATGAATGAATGGAATTAATGTAGAGAGAGAGAGAGAGAGAAAGAGGTGATTGGCGATAAGCGCTGATAAGGAGGAAATCTGTGTTTGCTCTAATTATACAATCAATCCGGAGGAAATAGAAGCGCGCGAGTTTACTTACTGCCTGCTTCTCGATTAGGATAATATTTCAACATGCGAAATTCATTATCGTTTACAAAACGACGACAGACTTCAAAAAGGTGTAAAGGAATCTTTACTGCTTTCCTGGCTAATGCCACGGCGAATATTGAATTATACAAAATGATTACATGTTATAAATGGTACTATTATTGAAATCGTTTTTAATTCTATGAACAAGAACTAACTTTAAAAATATTGAATTTTAATTTTGTAAAAAAAAAAAAACGTGAGAAAACCAGGAAACATTTTAAAAAGGACACAAGTGCTTGTGTCTTGTCTAGTGCTTACAGCTGAAAAAAAAACATTGATTATAATTAAATGTAAAAATGAAAATATTGAATTTGTTTGGAGGTTTCCAATCGACTATCGACCAAGCACTATTTTCGACAAAAGTCATGTTGACATCATTCATGAAAGCTGCTACTCGACATGAAGATACAATTTTGCAGATCAAAAACCATACTTCAAAACGATTTAATAATTTTCGCCTTCGAGCTGTCGAGCGTTAATATTTATTATCAAACGATTGTTATTTATGGCGTAAGGGAAACGAATAAATATAAGCACGAGGAGGTCCATTATAAATGGAAAAACAAACAACGAGGTGTGTCAGCGAGTTCTCGGAGAACAGCAGCGCCCCATTATTAGCATTATTAGGAAGGACCTAAACAACACACACACACGCACACATGGAGCCGAAACAGAATTAATACATTACCGCAACCCGATGGCTCACTAAATCATTCCCTAAATGGGCGGACGTGTTCGAGTTTTAGACCACCCGGACAAGAAAAAAACCTCCACATTTCTGACCCATGACTATACGTGTGTGTGTGTGTTTTGTGCCGCCCGTCGATTATCGAATCTAAGGAGTAGGAAAAAAACGTATTTCGGAAACGCGCCCGGCCCGAGGAGGGCCCAATTAGACCCCCACGACAACACAAAAAAAAGGAAAAATGAAAAACCTTCGCCAATTATTACCTACCGCAAAGAAATAAAAAGCCGACGTGATGATACCTTCCGAGCCGGCCGTGAGAACCTCGAAGAAGAGAACGGGAGATTATTAATACCCTCCACTCTCACTGACTAATCCAAATTACCGAAGACGTGTCGTGTCGCACCGCGAGGATTGTCGGAACATTTTCAATGTCCGTTTGCTGTAATATTATTTTTGGTAATTGGTGTCGTGAAGTAAATTTAAATAAAGAAAATAAGACTCGCGTTGCAGATTACCAAGTTTTCAGTTTTCTTAAATTGGAAAGAAAGGTTGAATTTGAATTTTTCACTTTACTATGCATGTCAACTTGCTCACGCTCACGCTCCGATATTTCCACCAATAAATGAATCACAAGAACAAAGTCTTAAATGTCTTTCTTACTCTTGTGTTATTCTTTAATTTCGGCATGTAAACTCTTGTTCATCATCCGTAAATTGGAGGGTGGGACAGGGCCTTTTTGTTGAGTAAACTGACTGTGAGTATAATGTGTCATTTTCATCTTTCATAATTTTGACGTTTTAAACGTCACTTTCATCCGCTCGATGTACATTTAAAATATTATTTAAATTGAAAATAAACCATGAAAGCGTAAATATAAATGATACCATCATGTCGGAGAAAGTAACATGATGGCCACATCACCATTTTTAATTCGAATTTTGTAACCAAAAAGGTTTTCTGTACCATCTTATTTAAAAATTCTTAGCAATTCTACTGTTCCAATCAACTTTTCTTAATCCCAATAATTAATTGAATCTTTCGTTTCAATTTTTAATACAATTTCAGCATACATTGAATAGAAAAATATAATCAGAAGGTCCGAGGACCGTGAGGTTGATATAATCCCGACGACAAATGGAAGCATTACCAGTAAGTTTCAACCTTGGTGAGTTTCTAGAGAAAGACGGAGAGAACAGAGAGCGGAGTGTTCGGCGCATTAACATTTAACAGCACGATAAAATAAACGCTTTAATAATAAATTATTCTAATTCCACCACCGAATTATAAATATAAATAGTGAAATATATTATAGTCCGTTTTGAAATAATAATGATAATAATAATAATAATAGCAATCATTTTTTATTCGAGTTTCGTTTCTATGGGTGTGTGTGTGTGTGTGTGTGTGTGATTTTTTTCATTTTCTACCCATCAAAACGAACTCATTACATTATAATCACAAATTAGCCATCGAGTAAAAAATAATTATTTAGATTCCTATTTGAAAAAAATGGACAAATGGTGGATAAATCTTTGATGTTTTCACAGTTATTCATACATAAAACACCATAGATATTCAAAATTCATATTAACTTACTGACTGCTAGCGAAGCGGCGCTCCTTTCCGTCCGCAGGACGAGAACCAGGAAAACGGTAACCAGAATCCAGAGGGTGCCCAATTGCGCATCCATCATCATGAGATTCCCTGCAAAAGAACGTCACACAGAAAAATCTTAAATGTGAAACAAATGTTAGGTAAAGTCTGGCCGTGCTATGAAGGCATCTGAGGTGTTATAACATTTGCGTGTTGGGTCTCGAATGCCTGAGGTTCCCAATAAGCGAACATGAGATATCACCAACGAATTTTGAAATAGTAACCAGCAATTTCAGATATACGAAACCTCATATGAAATGAAAGTTTACTTAATGAACTTTTAAATTATGAAATAATATATTTGAAAAAAAAATAGAATTTGTGCAGTTTGCGAATGGCTATCATCCTGTATAATACGCTGAGTTATGTTTTGGTTGATAGAGTAATTATAAAGACTAAAGTTCAACTAAACTTTACCACTAAATTAGAATGAATTATCTTCATTAGTTTCAGGGGAGCACTTTAACAATTTTGTTCAAATTTTTGTATAAACAACTGAATAAAATAAAAACGGCTGGGTTTCAATCCCCACAACCCAAGTAATTTTAGTCTCCAAGTAACAAGGAATCCAAAAATGCTAAAATATACAGGGTGTTCCATTAAAAAAAACATAAGTTTGGTCTGTAACTTTGCTATGACACATTTTAGGGCGTGCAGCTCACTATTCTGCACAACTTTTGTATAAAACATTTTTCAAAATTTTGACAAATAAGCAAGTGATTTACCGTTCGCAGAGCGCTGAAACATCCTGTATATATATATTTACTAATTTTCTTTCATAAAAAAAAACAACTTGATAAACAGTTATTTTTGTATTAGGTGTTTTTTATTTTGCATGAAATATCACTTTTGTCGAGACTGTGCGGCCGAAACCAAAAAAGTAATTAGAATTTGTCATTGTCGCCCTTTTCTGACGGTTGTAGAAGAGATTGGTTACAGAAAACTAACTAGAACATAGAAACGGTTACGCAAGAAAAATATAATAGTTATTAAAAAAGTCCTTCTTGGACTCGAAAAAACGACTTTCTGCAGTGATTTTAATTTCCGTATCCAATATGACAATTACATGACACTCTGACAGATTATTCCTAGAAAGTATATCTTTAAAATTTCCTAAATAAGACTTTGACAACTTTACTGCAAGAAAAATGGCTGAAAATTCATAATCAAAAACTGATTTTCTGCAGTAACGTAATATGATATAGTTGAATTTGTCTTTCAATCGTCTTCACAAAAATCTATAAATTCGAAATTGTGAACTTGATGTCATTTTTTTCGGTATATGAAGATACGAAAATTAAATCCAAGTATTCTGAAAGGGGAGCATCATTTCGAACCATTTAAATACACCAAATTTCAGTTTCGTACCAATAACCATTTTCGAGATATTGCCTGTCTACTACCTCGTGGGACACCCTGTATTTTGAATAGATTTTTGGATTAGTGCACTTGGTGTATTTTCAATTTTTATAACACGTGATTCGAATCTGTATAACTCTGTTAGCTGACCAAACATAAAATATTTTATCGAAGAAAAATGTAGTGTCGGAACTCCTGATTCCTGACTAAACGTCAGATTTTTTTTATTACTCGTAAAATAAAGGTTTATAGTTTTTTTTTAAATCTATTCAATGAAGTACTTTTATTTTCAACAGTTGCCCTACTTTTCGAGATAAATATCATCGACAATTATTTTTTAAATGAATCACCCTGTATATGTTTACATTTAACAATTACAATGAAAATAAAAAAATAAATAAAAAACGTAATAATAATAATAAATGTAATTTTTTTTTGAGGGACAGAACCAGAAGTGGAATAATTGATTAAAAAATCAACTTTGAGATGAGCGACACGATCCCTGTATACGGACTGACAATACGTACAATCGGGGCCAATCATTTCACCACTTGAATACGAAAACGAATATATTATTTATTAATCGTACAGACCGGACGAAAGTTGGCGACCATTGTTAATTATCATCTATGTTTGTGCATGTGTGTGTGTGTGTACATGGAAATATGCTGCATGTGTTGAGAATAACAATAATCGAGAATACATATTTCGTAACCTTCGTTTCTCCACACCACTAGAACCGTGCACGAGGAAGTATCTATGTCATACACACGAAAAAGAAGTTTGCGTTTTGCATTTCGTTTCCAACAAACCTTTTGATTTCGCGAGCTGCGTGTGTGTATATCCTCCTCGCCGTCGTCGTCGTCGTCGACAGTCACTTGTTTTCTTTTGAATTTCAAATTTAATCACTTACGTTCACGTCCTCACAAGTCACGCTGCGTGCAATAACAATAATAATCCATCGTCCGCCACTGGTTTTCACTTGCTTTTTCTTATTTTCGATCGTTCGCCGCGCGCGTCCGAGTTCGAGTTTCTCGATTCCGCTCGGGCAGTAGACTGGCCAAGTAGTGGCAAAGCGCGAAGCAGGCGGCGGCGGCGAGTAAACACGCTCTCGAACTTGCGGAGTTACACCCAGTGTATAGGAGAGAGTAGTAGTAGGGGATAGCGGTATATATAAACTCGGTGTGCACATACAATCAAGAGAAAGACAATCATTTTTTTTTCCGTAATACTTTTCCGTACATCTCTCGCGCGCGCACCGCAAGAATTCGCGGATTAATCACGGAGAGAGAGGCGCGCGCGCGCGCTGCGCTCCACCTTTTTTTATGTTTGCTTTGCGATTCGTTTTCGTCTAGAAACCGCACACTTTGACCTTTATTTAATCGCACACGCGGAATTATTAAATCTATTTCACGGCGATTAAACAAACAAACAGTTTTTCGATTACCTGGCCCTGGTGAGTCGGTGGGTTTATCGCGCGCGCGTCGCGAAAAAATTCCGATAAACGTTTCACCTCACTTAATAAGCCATCAACATTCCGAAGGCGGCGATAACGCCTAATGGGCAGTTAATGTTTTTCGGAGTTGCAATTGAAATCGGAACGGGGATTCTCGGGGCGTTCGTGGTGGCATCTCGCGCACTTTTCTCGGTTTGCGCTTTCGGTTTCCTGTTTGTCGACGGAGGACCCTGTCTCGCGCCTTCGGTGCTAGATGGAGCTGGCGTCGTCGTTTCGCTTTGAATTCCGTCCGGCGTTAGTTTTATCAGTAAATTTTTGGCCGGTTGATAACCTTTGAGCGCGTTTTTTACTTCGAATGGCACCGACAGCGTCTTGTTGTTGACGGGATGTAAAATCTGAAACGAATGTCCAGTATTAACAATTACCGACAGTAAACTCTTGTTTATCATCCGTAAATTGGAGGGTGGGACAGGGCCCACCCGCCCGCTCCTCGTTCCATCTGGATTTAAAATACAAAATAGCGTTTTGTAAACTTTCAACTTTTGCAATTATTTGGCGAAGAAGTTCTTTTAACCCAACAGGATTTGTAAGTTGAAATAAAGTTGATACGACGGCTGGTGGGTGGGCTCTATCCTACAATCCAACCAGTTGCCCACGCTCCAATATTTCCATCAATAAATAAGTGAATCACAAAAACGTAAAGTCTTAAATGTATTGACGGTTCGCGGAGTTTTTTCTGGTACGGCCGAGGTAACAAGAGGTGGTAATACAGATAGGTAGGGTCAGTTGCAGGGTGATCGCACCTATCTGTATTACCACCTCTTGTTCCTCGGCCGTACCAGAAAAAAACCCGCAAACCGTCACTGCTAAATATCTTTCTTATTTTTGTGTTATTAATTAATTTCGGCATGTGAATTCTTGTTTATCATCCGTACATTGGAGGGTGGGTCATATTTATAATACCGTTGTACTAATTTTCAACTTACCTCGAGAAGGTAGTGTCCGTCAAGTAGTACCCGCCAGAACTCTCCGTTCTTGCTCGTGCGAAACGGAATGTTTCGACCTTTGATGTTCAACGAAATCCCCGATAAACCCTCACCAGTGTCCGCATACATTACCAAACCCTTTACGCCCCTGTGGGCCTGAAAGCAAAATTCCAACAACGCTTCCCGATTCTCTTCCCAGAGTTTCGGCAATTGCCCGGCCCTGGGGTATTTGCAACAGGACAACTCCAGCGTCACTTCCATGCAGCCGCCAGCGAAATAATTGTAGTCTTGCATTCCACCTATAAAATTAATCACAAACAAAAAAAAGCAAATATAGCTATACCTCATTTAATAACCAGGCGGACTAAATCAAATTATAGCCGCGAAAATACGTTGTTTTGATTGGCCCAAACTGCTTAAAATAGTAATGGCCGTTCTTATGATCAGCTGATCTCTCACCGTTCCTTGTGTCCCACCGGTTACACGCGTTACGCCTCAGTTTTTGTGTTTTTAGCCAGTTATTTCTTCCGTTGATCGTGTAAGAATGGATTTCTCTCATCCCGCGATTTTCTTGAAAATAGTTATTTTATTTTTAACTATGGATATATACCCGGAACAAGTTTGGTGTCATTTTCGCCCCATAAGAAACAGAAATGGTTGGATTTCAAACAATCCAAAATTATCTTAATACAAGAGGCTTTAAAACCTACTGCCGTCGTCGTACACAAAATTGTCGATTAATTAGGTAAGTGTGGCGCAAGTTATTGCAATATGGAATCAAATCATAAACATACACTATATTTAGGATTAGCTAGAAGTACGGAGTTTCACAGAATTAGGGAGTGTACGGAGATTGGGGCAGTAAGAAGTCCTAAACGTCTTGAAGGATGTCCAGCATCCGAAGATATCTACAATGAAAGCAGCAAACATTGTGTGTGCGGAAACTTTTCATTTAAAAATGTAATTGCTACATTGAATTACATTTTAATTGAATTAAATAGAGATGACCTGCCAAAGACGTCCCGTTAAATATTAAATACATTAATTAAAGAGATTAATTTTAAGTTATGGATAAACGAATTCGAAATAATTTTATTTTTACCGCCAAAACTTTTCTGGTGACTTTTTATAGTGTAAATGTGACTTTCGCGTTTAGTCCGCCTGGTTATTAAATGAGGTATTGCAGTTTTTTTTTTGGTACGGCTGGTGGTAATACAGATCTCTGTAACCTATCTGTATTGCTACCTCAGCCGTACAGCATGACTGTAAATTGATTAAAGATCACTGTAAAGATAAGAAACACATTACCTGCAACGGAATACCACTGTGCACCATTAGTGATGCCTTGTTCGAACGTCACGTTTCTTCCACAGGTCAGCCCGGTGTGCATCGTCAAATGGGAATTCGCGTACGAAGTGGCAAGAAAACGAAAAACGTCATCATCTGGTGCAATCGACGGTGGTTGCTTAGGTAAAGAAGCTGAAAATTTAGATCAATTTGAGACAAAGCATTAAAAAAATTCAATGTATTATAAAATTAGTTTCATCTCTATTAATCCTTTGCACTCGAGCGGCGCCGCTACGGCGCCCAGGCGATTTGATGCGCCCACTCGAGCGGCGCTGTCACGGCGCCCGGAAGGTGTGATGCATCATAACCTAACCAAACCTTACCCAACCCTACCTGACCTAACCCAATGATTTTAAAGTACCTGTAACTCGACTGGAGACTAGTTGCTGGTTCATCCGAACGAAAAATGCCTCGAGTGCAAAGTGTTAAATTTAAAATAATTCAAGGTTAGAAAGATTCTTACTTTTCTCCTTTTCGGTATCGAACGGATAATTGGCGACCATAGCTCCGCCGTGCAAACTAGCGGAAAGTAGGAACGTTTCGGTTTCCAGCCAGGATTGAACGGCCCTCGTTTCCGGTTGTGCGGGGGACGCGTTTTCGTGGTAGTAATCCGGAAAGTTTCGGTTCAAGTCGATCTTGGCGGCGTTGTTCCGGCCCACCGTTCCCTCGCAAACTCCCTGCATGCTCTCGTCGAATCCGTCCGGATTCAAGCTGGGCAACACGTGGATCCGCGTATTGTTGACCAGCCAGGAGATCCTATCGACTGCGCCGTAATTTTCACCCAAATACTAAAGCAACAATAAACGATCGAGCGTATGCATTCTATTTTCCTTTAATAATTGTGCGAGTTATAAAGTGTCAAGTATTGAATATTGAGTTCAATTTTTCTTTGACTTGTTTAGTTTAACCCATCAACGCCTGAGTTTGTTTTTTATTGAAGTCAATTTGTTATTTACAATAATTACAAAGGCAGAACTTTATTCGTATCATTTTGAGTATAGGAAATATCGAATGTGCCATAGATGGAATACCAGACATAAAATAATAAAATCTAATATAACTTTACAATTACCATACGAGGTGGCAATGGGTTAATTGTATGCAACACAGGCAGGTTATTTAGTGTAGTAATTATTTATTACTACACTAAAGTTTCAAATTAATTCGTTTGCATTGAATAGTCTTTGTATTGAAGATTACGAACAGTGTCGTACTTTGAATTATTTGTATTTTTGTATTTATTAGTTTCATTCAAATTGCTTACAAAAATAAAAATCTAAATACATACAAATGATTCACAATTATTTTTTTTTTATTTTTATCGTTAATGTCGTTGGCGTTATTACAGAGTCAATGAAACGTTTCCTGTTAAATTACCAAAATGATGTTTATTTACCTCTAAAAATTGGAGTAAAACTTCCCTTCCAGCCGGCTCATTCCCGTGGATATTAGCGATGAGTTTCACATTGGGAACACCCAACTTATCTTTAGATGCTGCTGATATCTTCACCACTGATAGTTCAGTTCCTGAAATAATTTTAAATAACATTTATTTACACACCGCAATTCACTTTCTGTTTCAAAGCCAAGCAAATTTCTTCGATAATTCAAATTTGTAAAAAAAAGAACCACTGATAGTTCCTGAAGTAATTTCAAATATCATTTATTTACACACCGCAATTCACTTTCTTCTTTCAAGCCAAGCGAATTTCTTCAAAATTCAAATTAACAAAAAAAACACTCACCTTTACGAGATCTTCCGATACTGTACAGACTTGCAATTTCCGGAAATCGCTGCGTGTAATTCAATAAATATTCGCCAATTTCCTCGTTTGAGCGGTATTTAAAATCCAAACAGTGCACCGTTGTTGCACTTAAGGCGGTAATTAAGACGATGAGTTTGCACATACTGTAAACGTGTAAATCTGGCCGAATGCACTCCATTTGTACCGTCTCTTTTTATATTGCAAGGATGTGGTACCTCTCTATCGCGATAACGAGCAACCAATTTATTTTTTAATCTTGTGCGCATATTTGGACGCGATAAAAACAAAGGCTTTGTTGCTGGTTGTTATGCATAACTTTCGGAAATAGTTGCTCTCGGTAAAATTGAGGTTTACTTGAAAATAATCGAGTGATGCAAACATAAAAGAGTACGGCTGTGAATCATTCGATGATGTAAATATTTTTTTATCAGATGTTGACGAATCGGTTGTGTTTTAGAAAAACAATTGTGATTATGTATCAGCAAAGGTTGGTGAAACTTGTTATTGTTATTTTAGAAAGTTTCAAGTCGATGGCATTTGTTTTTCAAGTTTTTTTTTAACACCAAATCATTATAATTCTTTCAAACTGGATTTTGCAATAATGTCATTTGATCAGAGTGGATCAAATGACATTATTGCAAAATCCAACCGTGGAATATATGTAGGGTTTTACGGAAACATAAAATAGAATGAATTTTCAGTAAAATTGAAAAGTTTCAAGTCGACAGCAATTGTTTTTCTATATTTTTCGTAAATTTTTTGACAACTTCCCGCTCTAATCGTATGAAATTATCCCAAAATCCAGTGATAAACTGGATTTTGTACGGAATCGTAATCTCGAATGAATTTTTAGTTATTTTGAAACGTTTGAAGTCAATGGCAATTGTTTTTCTATTTTTTATCGAATCGTTAAAATTGTTGCACATTTTCACAAATTTCCGCTCCGATCAACTGAAATTATCGTAAAATTCAATATGGATCTTCACGTATTTATAAATTTAAATGAATTTTAGTAATTTTGAAAAGTTCCAAGTCGATAGCAACTGTTTTTCTATTTTTATCGAATCGTTAAAGTTGTTGCAAATTTTCACAAATTTCAGCTTCGATCAAATGAAATTATCGCAAAATTCAGTGCTAAAGTGTAGCAGATGTTCGCGTAATTATAAACTTGAGTGAATTTTGAGTAATTTATTTATTTTTTTGGAATCGCTAAAATTGTTGCATTTTTTACAACTTTTTGCTCGAATCTTATGTAATAATCGTAAAAATCCGGTGCTAAATTGTACATAAAAACATAATTTCGAATAAATTTTTAGAAATTTTAGAAAGTTTTAAGTCGATGGAAATTCTTTTTCAATTGGTTTCGAATCGCCAAAATGGTTGCAAATTTTCTACAACTCTCCGCCGCGATTACATGAAATAATCACAAAATCCAATGCTAATTGTACATAGTTTTCGCAAAAACATAAACTTTAGTCGATAACAATTGTTTTTATTTTTTCAGAATTGCCAAAATTGTTGCAATTTTTTTTTTGTCAGCACCTAAATGTTAGTGCAATATATTGCTCATTAATTATATATTTTGAATTGAATATATTTTTATTATAATTCAATTATCACTAGCCTCTTTTTTGAGTTCATTGCGGAAAGCCAATTTCCGCAAGTGAATCGGAGCGTAGCGACAATGACATTACAAAAATTCAGTTGTCAAAATTACTCGTTCGAATGATGGACGCGGGATGGAAGAATGCGCTGTCACTGTCACTGCGCCAAGACTTGCAACAAATCAAGATCGTGACGAGGGAAATGGGTCTGCTCGTTAAAAGGCACCAGGAAGTCCACTCGTGGCTATTCCCGAACAGACCGTACTCTTCAACTCTAGACATGGACGCGGGAACCTACACGCAATGCCTGGAGTCTGTTCTGGATGGGTAATCTTCTTTAGCCTCAGTCGTTTGGTATACAACATTGAATTTTAGCGTTTACATAGTTTTAAACATGCTGATCGTGTACATCAACGATTCCGCACCGCTGACGGCCGGGAGGAAGCCACGGCGACTAACCCTGGGACAGTCTTTCGAAGTGCTTTGGTTGAAGGTGCGAGAATTCGTGTCCAGCGGTAGGAAGCGGAGGCCCGGGAGCCCGGTTGGTGTTTCCACCAATATAAAATTGTGTAGCGTCGAAAAATCCTCACAAACCGAAGACAAGACGTCGCCGGGGTGCGACAGTTGCTTCGTGAGTGTGTCTTGCATCAAAAAAGTGGTGAACGCCCTCGACGAGTACGCAGATTCGAACACGAAATTAGCTAGGTGTGAATTGAATTCGGTGATACTTTAACGCCCGCTCAAATGTTAACATTTGCAGGAAAAACGTGCGAACGCACCTTTTCGAAACCACCCTCTTCGGCAGCATGATCCAAATGTCCGCTTCTGTGGTAAAGGACGTGGAGAATCTGATTGCAAACAACAAACAGCTGACGTCAGAAATCGCTATCGTTACCACGAGGAACACTGCTTTAAAACACGACTATAAAGAGATGAAGAAAACGACAGTTGAAAAAGAAAAATGTACGTTCTGCTTTCCTTCACTAAGAATGGTTTTTAATACCACCCAGTCAACTAAATCAGGCTAAATTACAATTGAAATATTTTTTCAGATGACAATCTGGAACTAGAGTACGAGAAGCAATGTAGCAGGTGTTCTAAACTGAATAAAGACTTATTGAAGGTAAAATACGATAACGAGAAATTGTCAGCTGGGTTGGTAGAGTTTGTTCGGAGACAGGAGCGGTTTGTCGGGGACTTGGAAGGCTTCACTAACGGCGCGGACAAAGTGCAGAACGTAATAATGCTAAAGCTTCAGATGAATGATAATGCTCTAAATAGGATTAGGGTGAGTAGTAGTCTGAAATCCATTCAAACTTACAAGTCTCTAAAAATCGGCTCTATTACTCTCTTGGTTTCTGACGTACTAAAAGTTTTGCTTGATGTTGATAGTAGAGCCACTTATACAATATACGAGATGAGCCAGAATTTGTTCTCTCCTGCACTCCTCCAATTGTTGTTCTTTTACTGTGCGCTATTAGCCATCTGTTTTTTTTTAAGTACCTTCTGGAATCGTATAGAATACAACAATTGCGCGCAGCAAAGGAGGAAAACAAGACGTTAATCCGAAACATTTCCAATTGCCAATTCGGCGTGCGAGCTGCATTCGAGAATTGTCTATTTCGCATTGAGAACTTTCAAATTTCAATCACGCAAAAGCTGCAGGACAAATCGGAAGCCATACGTCGGATCGAGGTACGAAAATATTACCCGCACATATTCTCCAAAGAAAATATTGTTTTTCCTTTTTTTTCTTGAAAAATGCAGGAAACGGCCAAAATGATGGGAACCGCAGACCTGAAACGGAAATGTACATTCCCTTGGAGCTCGGTCAACAAAGCAATAACCTTTTGGAGTTTCAGACGAGAAATTGTGCTCCGCGTATCGTAAGGAGAGAGAGAAGCGCTGCAAACTGGAAATGAAGTATGTTAAATCGGCGGAAGAGAATAAACGGCTGGCATGCGCGAGTATACCGAATGCGGAAATTGCGAAAGTAAAACAATTGGCCGCGTCCGTTCTGCAAAAGTTGAATGAAACGGAGGAGAGTGTTCTTTGCACTTTGGATGCCAGGTTGAATTCGATCAAACGCATCGAGGTGAGAAAAAAGGATAATGTGGTGAATTATTTTTTTTAAGCAATATAAAATGTATGACTCGACAAACAAAAAAATGGCGATGTGGTCATCATGTTACTTTCTCCGATTTGATGGTATAATACTTATCCATATTAATTTTCAATTTAAATCATATTTTAAATGTTTATTGAAAGATTGAATGAAACTGACGTTTAAAACGTCAAAATTATACTTCAAATTCTAATAGTCAATTTACTCAAAAACCAGATTAAAAAAAAAAGTATTCTTTATAAGTTGTTCATTTCGGCATTCTCTACAATCAGTATTCACCGTTTCCTTATTATAAAGCAAAAATGCCAAAGAAAACATTTTTTTTTCTGTGTGACATCTTCGCGTGCACTACCAGACAGTTTGCAACCGGTTATTAAATTAAACACACGCATTTTTTAAACACAAGTTCCTTTATTAAGATTTCAATAAGAAGATACATAGGGATTTCGACGGTGGCGGTGAAGGGCAACCCGATCGAGGACATGACTCGCCAGATAGAAGCGAACGAGGCGAAGATGTCCGTCCTGAAGCGTGAAAACTGCAACCTTCTCAGAACGGTGAACAAGCTAAAGCTGATGAACTTGCCGGGGGTGGTAAAGTAAACTTGCGGCTTTGGATTTTATTCGACGCAACACTTGGACGATTTTCTCCTAAACGTTTTTAATTTTTGCACAAAAAAAAAAATGTTTAACATAATTGCGTAATGATTATTACTTATACACATATAATTAATAAATATTTATATATTAAATCTTACAATTATACAATAATATTTACAATGGGCGAGTTGTTAATCCATCACAGGTTTTATTTGCTAAACGGGCGGGGACGTGTAATAATAATAATGAATGAGGGGCTGGAGAGGGCGGAGGGTGGAGGCTCACAACCGCACACACTGCCTAATAAATAGACGAGACGCGACTTGTCGAATGAAGAAAGCTATCAATCCATTCTGCAGTTTATTGTTTTATATACTCATAACAAATAGGTTCTTGTACAAATGGAATCTGTTAGACTGAAACTGTTAAGCTTAGTGTGAGAAAGAGAACAATCAATAACAAATAAATTCCTAAAAAAAAATACTTTGCGCAACTCAATTCCATTTGTCTATAACAACTTCACCAACTGAAACATATATATAGATAGATAGATAGATAGATACAAAGTGCACTTGAGTGACGAAGGGATTTCTTTAACGGACGAAGGAAGTGGGGGGGGAGATTATTTTTCACGAAGCACACGTCCAGTCCAGATCGGGCTTCCATCGAGTCTATTTACGTTTTTATTTATAATCGGATAGTTCGGGTTGATATTTTGCATGTGATTTTAGACATTTAAATAACTTCACACACACACACACACGTCTCACCAGTGCACTCAAGGACAGTCTTGAGACACTCCCTATTCTCTAACTTGAGGGGTCACTGTGGAAAAACATACAGGAGATTAATTATATATCGTCCGATCGCAGCGCATTTGTTTTAAGCACAAACGCATCTCGACTTACCCCTTTTTTGCGCTGGTGACGCATCTCGTTCTTTCGTTCCTTTAAGATGTTAGTTGGTAAACACACAAAATTTCGGGTGTTAACGGGGGGCGGGGAGGTTAATGGAAGCGCACAAATTTAAAACTCAGAAATATTTATTAATTCGCTCAACATCATTCTGTTACAACAAACTATTCAATATTTACATTCGCCTCCGGGAACGGTAAATGAATATCAATTCGATAAAATTAGAAAGAGATGGACAAACGGTTTCCAGGTTTTGATTATTATCTACATTCTAATATGTATATGTATATGTATAAAAAAAACATTAATAAATACATTTTAAGGAACCATTTGTCAAAGAGGTACTATATAAAACATTTGGTGTTTTCGTATCGTAATTTAAAAAAAAAAATACGCGAGGAGATTGTTTTGTAAGTACTCTGTTTTCTCCATCATTAAATTAAATTAACTAATCAAGTTCGTCCCAACTTTTCACCGAGGATTAAATATTTATTTACAAATGAATTGAATTTATGTTTAAACCGCTAGCCCTGAAACCTTATTGGTGTAATAATTGATTTTAGAAAATGACGTGTTAAATATGGAGTTTCAGTATTTCTAAATTATTGTTCATGAGTTTGAGGGTAAGCGGTCAATTAATTTAATATAATAATAATAATAATAACCTTCAAACTAATTAATTAATAGTACTGTAATACGCTCTAAGAGATGGAAGTATTCTGTTTCGAATTTATTTTGGCTTTTTGTTGATTGAGTCAACAACTAACTGTGTCATCGTCATCATCAGTCTTTTAAACCACTTGATTAGAAGTCCCACCAATCATCGTCCCACACACGTAGTAGTAGTAATACAATTTACTAGAATCACAACACTTTTCTATGAAATCGGATTTTGTCCATTTCTCCATTTCATTTTTTTTGACGCCTTAACTAAAGTAGTAAACCACACACAACACACACACGCACACACACGCAACTTGCCTGTCTCTGCTGCCGGGCGTGGCTTGCACGTTTCGTAACTAGCGGTTTTTTTTGTTTTGTTTTTTAATGTTTAGTAGCGGCGAAAACATCTCTGTTTTTGTGTTTTTGGGTTCTCCAACAACAGGCATGTGTGTGTATGTAAACAACAGAACGGCGGCAGCCAAATTGTTTTTGTTACTGAAACTATCCTCGTCAGCGGAGGCAGTGGCGGGCGGTTATACAGTCTAAATTGTGTGTTAATTGTCGGTAAATTAAAGAGGCCCGTACAGTAAGAGGCCAAAGAACACAGCCCACATCAACACAATTCCCCACACAGTGTATATAGGGTTCTCACCGTCTGTGATCTTCCTGGCGGTGAACTTGAGCGTCTCGTCAAGCAATACCACTGGGATCGAGAACTTCATTACTGTGAGCCATTCTTCAATGTTTAAAGGTGTCACTTGGAAGATTTGCTGTAATAACGGTTAATCACATCTGTTTGAAATATTCAAATACACAAGAAACAAAGACACAGCGCGTCTTCAGAAAGAAATGCATTTTCGTTAAAACAGAGTAATGGCAAAATCCTTTGGTTTCGGTGTAAAAAAAAAATATGCTTTCCTTTCTGAGACAACCACCAGTATCCAGAGATGATAAAATGAACAGTCGTTACTATTTAAATTGTGGATGAATCGGTGTTACTTACGGAAAGCACTTCAATGTGGAGGATGACGAAGTGGAGACCGAAGGAGAGGGCCATAGAGCCGACCAACCACCAGTTGGACCATGGGGGCATGGCGATGAGAGATTGATTCTCAGACAAGCTGTAACGTCATGTTATAGTGGGCGCGTTGTTTAATTAAAATTCAAAATAAGTACCTGTTCATGGCGTTCAACATTTCAATGGTTACAAGTACGGAGAGAGCCATGGTCATAGGATGGGGGTCGGTGAAGACCTTGCAGTCGACGCCCTTAAATTCGTCGCCGCCTCCAATGCAAGCCAAATGATGAGTCTGGAAAGAGTTTAAATAAAAAAATGTTACTTTCATCCGATTTGGATGTTTTGCAACAATTTTCAATAGAGATATGCATTTTTGAAAGTTTTCGTTTTAGTTTTTTGAGCACCCGAACAAAAACATCGCAGAAAAAAATACAAAACGTGCAGGCTAGTTCCTTGAAAAATCATCCTCAATGGCCGAAGTATCGCTTATTCAAAATCAATTTAGTTTTTGTAAATTCAACAATTTTCAATAGAGATATGGATTTTTGAAAATGTTCGTCTTAATTTTTTGAGCAACTGAACAAAAACATGGCAGAAAAAAATATAAAACATGCAGGAAATTTTACCAAAAGCTTTGCAGTTCTTTGGATTATCAAATAAGACGGATGTTCAAAGTTTTATATCAATTGCTCCATTAGTTTTTGAGATACAGCGCACACAGACACAAAAAAAAAAATTTCCCGAAATTGTTGAAATTGCATCTAGGGACCCTAAAAGGGATATTTCAGTAAAAAATTTTTTTCATTTTTCGCGATCACAATACTTTCACGTACTTCGTAATGGAGAAAGTAAAAATGGTACCCATCTTTCTCATTCAAAACTAGTGAGGAAATATTCAGTAAAACTACTTACGAGTTGGTAATAGTTCAACTGAGGTCCATCAGGAGAGTACATGAACCACCAGGTGGCAGCACCGACGGTAGCAGCGCCTACGTATCCACCAATGGCCAAGTACCTGAAGAACAACCAGCCGGAGATGAGGGACTCGTCGGCCTTACGCGGGGGCTTCTGCATGATGTCGAGATCCGGAGGATTGAAGCCGAGAGCGGTGGCGGGAAGACCGTCAGTGACCAAGTTGACCCACAAGAGCTGCACGGGAATGAGGGCTTCCGGCAAACCGAGAGCGGCAGTCAAGAAGATGGAAACGACTTCACCGATGTTGGATGAGATGAGATAACGGATGAACTGCTTCATGTTGTTGTAGATGGCGCGACCTTCCTCTACGGCGGCGACGATGGAGGAGAAGTTGTCATCGGCCAACACCATCTCGGAGGCGGACTTGGCGACGGCGGTGCCGGAGCCCATGGCGATACCGATTTCGGCCTTCTTCAGAGCGGGAGCGTCGTTCACGCCGTCACCGGTCATGGCGGAGATTTCGTTCATGCTCTGCAAGAATTCAATGATTTTGGACTTGTGGGCGGGCTCGACGCGGGAGAACAGCCTGGCGCGGGCGCAGGCGGCCTTCTGTTCGGACACGGGCAAGTCGTCAAACTCGCGACCGGAATAAGATTTACCGGTGGTGTCTTCTTCTTCGGTGAAGACGCCGATACGTCTGCAGATAGCCTCAGCGGTTGACTTGTTGTCGCCGGTGATGACGATAACGCGGATACCAGCGGCGCGGCATCTGACGATGGAGTCGAAGACTTCTTTACGTGGGGGATCCAACATACCGACGACACCAACAAAGGTTAGATTGACTTCGTAAGTGTAGAACTTGCCGGACTCTCCCAATTCCATATCTTCGGGCTTAATTGGGGTGTCGGCGGTGGCGAGCGCCAAGCAACGGAGGGTGTCGCGTCCGGTACCGTACTGTCCGGTGAGCTCCAAGATGCGTTTCTTCAGGGTATTAGTGAGAGGCATCTTGGCGGCTCCAACACGAGCGTGCGTGCACCTTTCCAATACACCTTCAGGAGCGCCCTTGACGAACAACTTGGGTCCATTACCCAAACGGGAAGGCTTGAGTGGAACGCAGTACGAAGACATGGATTTACGATCGCGGGAGAACTCTAGAGTGAACTCCTTCTTCCACTTGGTTTCAACGTCCTGCCTGACGCAGATGGCGGCGGCGCGACGGTCTCCGGTCTTGGACACTCCGAACGGATTCATTTTCTCGGCTAGTACTATGAGGGCGGTTTCGGTGGCTTCGCCGACCTTCTCGAAAGCCTGCTTGAACTCGTTGAAATCAATAGCGGAGTCGTTGCACATCACGCAAATGGTTCCCAACTCGTGAAGACCTTCATAGTCGGTGCTCTTTACCTTCTGGCCCTTCAAGAACACCTCGCCGATGGGCTCGTAGGTGGAGCCGCTGATTTCGAACTCGAGGAAGCTGCTGTCGTTGCCTTCGATCTTTTCGAAGATGAACATGCGAGAGACGGACATTTGATTGGTGGTGAGGGTGCCGGTCTTATCGGAGCAGATGACGGAGGTGCAACCGAGGGTTTCTACCGAGGGCAAGGAGCGCACGATGGCGTTCTTCTTGGCCATACGGCGGGTGCCGAGAGCGAGACAGGTGGTGATGACGGCGGGAAGACCTTCTGGAATGGCGGCTACGGCCAGCGCGACGGCAATTTTGAAGTAGTACACGGCGCCCTTGATCCAGGAACCGCCGTGAGCGGGATCGTTAAAGTGGCCGATGTTGATCGCCCATACGGCGACGCAGATGACGGAGATCACCTTCGACAACTGTTCGCCGAATTCGTCGAGCTTCTGCTGGAGCGGAGTCTTGATCTCTTCAGTTTCGGACATCTCGGTACGGATCTTGCCGATGGCGGTGTTCAGGCCGGTGCCGCAGACGACGCCGCGGGCCTTACCGGCGGCGACATTGGTGCCGGAGAAAAGGATGTTTTTCTTGTCCTGGTTGACGGCGCGCGGGTCGGGCACGGGGTCGGTGTGCTTGATTACGGAAATGGATTCACCGGTCAGGATGGACTGATCGATACGGAGGGTCGTGGAGTAGATTTTGACGAGACGGATGTCGGCGGGGATTTTGTCGCCGACTGAGATCTCGACGATGTCTCCGGGGACGATCTCCTTGGCGCGGATTTTTTGCACGCCGGACTTGTCTCCTCTCACCACTTTACCCATTTCCGGTTCGTACTCTTTCAGGGCTTCAATGGCGGATTCGGCATTCCTTTCCTGTAAACAGTAAACGGCCACATTAAGGAATGGTTTTGGATCCACAGCCGCACCGCATCAGTAAATCTGCTGTTGGAACAAATAACTGTTATTTCTAACTTTTCTACTTTTGCTCATAAGTCTGTACGGGCTGGACAGACTTTGAAATTTCTTACATCTTACAATGAATAATAGCATTGATCGAATATCTTGTTTCCGGTTTTTTTGAGGATAACTCGTAAAAAAAATCTTGCAATTATCGAATACATGCGATGAAAAGTAAATTGTAATGAGTGCATGGGTCCGTACGCGACGCGTACCTATAAAATAAACAAAAACAGAATCCTCGCCGAAAAATAAGCCTCGGACAAAAAACTCTTGTATCATCTAAAATCGTGCAATGTCGTAAACAAAACCAGAAAAATAATAAATAAATGAACTCAAAAAGACACGAGCCAGTTTTGCAATGTGGCGGGGGAATATCAGATTATAAAAGGGACGGGATCAAAAAATTACCACCATCTTTCTCGTTCATAAGTTGGATTAAAAAAAAGTGTGCGGGCGGAATGAGTATTATCGCGTTCCTGCTTATCCGAGCGATAACGTTTTTTTTACATCATCTACACATACCCGTTTGATACTATAAATTACTTATTTCGATGTATCAAAATTTTAAATTAATTTATTACTAATACTAACCTGCCACACACCGACCACGGCATTGGCGATAAGAATGAGGAGAATTACAAAGGGTTCTACGAAGGCGGTGAAGGCGTCTTCATGTTCTTCAAAGAGGGCGAGTACCTTGAAACAGGAAACGATTATATTAAAAACAGTTTCTTACAAGAATTAATTAGTATACTCACGAATGAAATAATAGCGGCTAATAACAAAATCTTGACTAGAAGATCGTCGAATTGTTCTAATACTAATTGCCATATCGATTTGCCTGAAAGAAAACAAAGGCTTCATAAAAAAAAAACATGAATAGAAAATTTAAACAATTAATTCGTATGGTTTGATCAATAGATCTTTGCGTGTGCGTCATTACCGAAAATCGCGTTTTCTCGCCTTGGACGTACACATATGATTGCGTAGATACTTTAGCTTTAACGAATTAATGTTAAATACGTTAATTTTACATGAATAAATGAATACATTTATCATATTAGAGTGGCAACAAACATTAAAAACACGACGCGTTATACACGAAAAATGATTAAGTTTATGAGAAATACTATACTTTTCGTCTTCTACAATTTAAGAGTCTCTAAGAGACTACAATTAACAAATATAGTATTCTTCATTTTATTGTATTTACCTACAAGAAGTCAGAGTATTTTCATTTTATTGGATTAATTTTATGTTCATAAATCTATCAATTCTTGCATTATCAATTTTAATCACAATGAATTGCACATAAATTGGATGAATCATCGAATAATTTCAATCAAACAATGACGGAATGAAAATGCAGGTGCGCACTGTATCATTTCTAAAGAAAACAACATCTGCTTTGTAATTTTTGTACCTCTTCTCTAGCTCCAGTTGAAATCCTCGTTTTGAATATGTGCGAGAAAGTAGACAGATAATTCAAAGTGCAAAATAAATGGTTTTGCCAATTTTTGGAACCGTTAAATCCCAACAGCTGGCACCGGATCAAAGAAAACGGGCTCTTCTCTACCTGGTATTTTCGTCCGTTGTTGCATGTTCAATTTTACACGTGCGTGTATTATAACAATGTAGGATAATCGGATTATCTCGAATGTTTAAATGCTGCAATTGAATAGCTAATATTTGTTCACTAATAAGAACAGGATGTAATACGAAATAATATTACCAAATAAAACTTGTGATACATTTTTATATAAACCAAAAACACAAGAAAATTTGTTATTTATTTATCGTAACTATGATTTCGACACTTGGTTTGATTTTGTTTAACTTTTGGTTGTAACTATGGTTTCGACACTGTTAGTTTTTTTTTATTTTTATTTTGTTTGAGCTTGATGGCGTTTTTGAGTTTATTTACTTATTTAAGGAAAGATAACTCTATTGGCTTACCAAGCTTTTACAATAAATTGAGAAAGAAAAAACTCCCAGAAATTCCACGCTCGTGGCGCGCGTTATAATTAGAAATGAAACTTTAAAACGGTGTAGATGTAGTATTTAAATAAATCGCACATTAACGCTTTCGGCGGCGCTGCCAACCGAGATCACAGACATAAACTGTAAACAATTGAATGAACGTTGAGAGATAAACAGCGGGCAGGATACTCGATATTCTTACGAGGAGATACTTACACAACATAAAACGTGTCGATTGAATTTTAAAATAGACAAAAATCGCGGAAGAGAGAGAGAACGCGCAATGTTTTAGTGCGGAGCTCGAAATATTCGACCTTGACACATCGCGATGAGCTCACAAAAATATAGCGCACCTTTTGTTTGATTAATCTCGAAGCTGAATATGGGAAATCGGAGCAGAATTGATTCATCATTAACAATGGAAAATTGCGTTTTAATAAAATTTAATTCATGTATTCACGTCTCCATACAGTGTGATCAGAAAGTCGAAAATAGTTCGCAGTACATTTTCTGAAAATAGGGATAATAATTCACGAATATTATGTTGGCAGTACATAAGAATTTTGTCTATTTTGACGTCTTGTGGTTTTTTGAGGTTACTTGTTCTAAGAACCATCTTTAAAACAATCCAATCCGTTGCTCACGCCTGTCCAGAGTAGAGCTCGACATTGACTCCGTTTTTCGTTTAAACGTTTACCGTTTATTTGTAACGAATAAAACACGTTTAGCTTAATAAACGCTTATAACCCGTAAACTAGGAACGATTTCTCATATTTTTATACTTCATTTGAGAGTCCAAAAGTCAAATCTCGGCGTTTCGTAAGACTCCAAACATGTTTACACATTCCATTCAAACAGGAACCACTTGGTTTATAGGGGGTTGGATACTTCAAACTTCGGATGCCAACGTTTCGGACGGTTTTTAAGAAACCATTTATTTTTTAAGGTGTCCCAAATAATAGTTATTTCCGTTTTGTTTTTTTTTTTTCAAAGAAAGATAGTGCAAATATTATCATCAAAAAAAGTATATTACCTAACATTGCAATTCGAATCAAAGGAAGCAACTACAAAACATAAATAATCTCACGTTCGAGCGATCGCGGCTGACATGAATTTAAAGTGCTGCCACTCACTCAACTAATCACCAATAAATACGTCAACGTATGACGAACTTACCTTCTTCAGCGGGCAATTCTGAAACAAACAAAAGGAAATTAATTATACAAATCATATTAATTAGAAAGAAATTACGTGCATCATACGCCAATTTATCTAGGTAGAGTTGGGGTTAATACTAAGGGAGGTGGGTGGTCCCTATCCTACAATCCAAAGAGTTGAACATCAACTAGAGTTTTGAAGATTTTAATAATAACTATAATGGTTTAAAATTTAATTGAAGGGGGTCTCTTCCTCAAAAGTGTCTTTTCCGTACACTTTCCTTGAAAACTACTGGATCGATTTCTCAGAAATTTTGTACACACATTCTTACCTCCAAACCAAGCATTTATGGTTGAGAAATTAAATAAAAATATTAATTGGATTCAGAATTATGACATGGAAAAATAACATGAAAATTTTGAGTCCAATTAATATTTTTATTTAATTTCTCAACCATAAATGCTTGGTTTGGAGGTAGTAATATGTGTTCAAGACGAAAAACAATTCTCTTTACTTGAAATAGAAATGTAAATCCTGTTTGGGTACACTAATCTATTTTCGCGATTTTCTAACCCAAGAAATAATATCGTAATTTTTGAATTTATTTGCGGTTAATACGCGCCGTTTAATAACTTGCATTAATTTTTTTAAACACTGGTGCACTTAATGAAAATGTACGTCAATTATGGCGAAATTGCTTCATCCGGTTTGAGACGGCTAATAAAGGCAGCATGTATAACATTGTTTAAAAAGAGATGATCATGATGTAATTCTTATAAGTCGAATAAAAAAAAACGCTATTCTTAGGAATGGAACCGTTAGGGAATCCATGCAGTATCACTCATTCCTAGTAACCATAAAATAGTATATTGTACAACGAGCATATAATGCTCGATTTGCTCCACTCGCCAACATCGTTCTCGTGATTAATAGCCATTATATGCGAGTTGTACACTATACATTGTTCGCGAAAATTAAAATCAAAGTTAAAATTATAATTAAAAACAAAGTCGCAATCAAAATTAAAATCAAAATTAAAGTTGTAATTACAATTACAATAGATAAAAAATTTAAAATCAACGTTAAAATCAGTAATAAATAGGGTAAACAAAATATTAATGAAATCGAGTGTTAAATATACGCCTTTAATGTTGCCCATACAATTAAATAATGCGCACATTATGACATTTTCGTGAACAAAAGTTTGTTTTACAAATAGGAGAGAAAGTCGATATCTCAGCTGTTGAAATCGTGAGAAAAATGAAATTTCTCTCCCTAGGGAGAGATACTAGTTACTTATTATACGAGTCTGAAATGTACGTAATTAGTCCCGCAAGAAAAAGTTTACCCGGCACCAATGAGGAATTCCACATGAGTATAATATAAAAGTTTATCCAAAATCGTCTGTAATTGCATTAAAAATTGAAATAATGTTTATAAAAATTTGACAAGAAATTTTGACGAACGTGGTGTCAATTTGAAATATTTCAAAAATCCTATGAAGGATCTATGTATTCCGTGAGAGAAACTTATTCTCTCACTAGGGGGTAATGAGCAACATTACTTCCCTCAAATGATCACAGTAATTCGATTATTACACCAAATTTTGGATAAAATCATTTCTCTCTCTGCGAGGTTCCATTATTTATTTTAACTGTCACCGCAGACAGCATTTTTTTCTCTGTTATGTTTTAGAAAAGGACGTTTTGACGTTTGTGAAAAAAATAGTATATATGTATACCTCGGGAGAGAATGCAATTTTTCCTTCCGTGCGTTGTATCCCTCAGGCTTTCGCCCTCGAGATAAAAATTTGCACCTCAGGAAAAATCACGCACTATTCCTTGATATATAATCTACTATTAATCTTGAAGTAAATGATTTAATCCAAAATCGGGACTAATAAGCGAATTACTGCGGTAATTTGAGGGATGTAATGTTATTCATTACCCCCTAGTGAGAGAATAACTTGGACTCACATAATACGGATTTTTGAAATATTGCAAATACGTCAAAATTTCTTGTCAAAATTTTATAAACATTCTTTCATTATTTACTGAATGAGGGAAACCAGTTATAGAGCCAGTAGCGATACAATTAATTTGAAGAATAAAACAGGAAGATGTTTCTTTTAGTACGTTGTCGATTATAAGTGCGTTGTTTTCAAATTTATTATTAGCACGGTACGAGAGAGCAATTAAGCGGAGAAGTGAAACGAAAGAGGTGAGGAAAAAGCGTTCGACGACGACGGCCACGTCATGCCATTACTGACGCACCGCGCACGACGTCACATGCAATCGTATTCTGAATTCACAATGTAACTTTACCACCGCGTGCACGCAATTCTAATTAACGGCCAGGAAATCACTATACCCGGCATTGAAACAAGGAAATGATGAAAAACAACAATTTATTCAATGGGATAAAAAAATGAGTACATTTCCCGACTATATTAATGAACACATTCGTGTGCACCCAGTGGGCGAAGGGTTAAATTTGAATTCTGCGTATATATAATTAGGTAATGATTGTGCTAAAATACGATCACTGACGTATTCAAGCTCCGTGCGTTTTTTTAGGTTAAAACACTTTCAATCAACGTGTAACGTGTTCGCGTGAAATACATACCGTTGGGTCCATATTTTTCTTGGTTCCTCTTCACCTGGTCCGGCGTCAGGCCTCGGTCTTGGTCGACGTTGAAATATCCCACGACTTCTTCCACGGTCTTGCTATGGCCGTCCTCCATGTTTACCGTCAGTCACTTTTCTGGAACAGAAAAAAGAAGCGTGCGTCACTCACTTTCCCAACTCCAAATCCGTTTCCTCGCGATTTTCTTATTACTTTTGTAAAACGGTTACGTGTTCGCGAGATGACGGCGCGCTTTTACACCCTCCAAGAGCGTGCTCGACGGGCACAGGGTGAGCACCACCGTATTTATTGTACAGTGCGTGAAAAAGATTTGAGGTTATGTCCGGACTGGGCCGCCCCCTCGAGCGCACTTGATTTTTTTTTTCGCAATTAAACGAAGGGGAACTCACCGCGCTCTTTATTTTTGTTTTTATTTGTGATGGACGTGAACTGGTCGAACTCTTTCTCGGCGCCTCCCGTGTGTGAATTTGTACCGTTGTATGTCAATGGCCAGTATGCGTGTTGATGAATGGACGGCCGGACTGAACAACCGACATTTTACTACTGGTAGAGAGCTGGCTCTCACTATTTTTAACACAGCTGCACCACGCTTTGTAGTTGCGCCGACAGAGCGCCGGCCGACTTTGGTTGGCCTTGAACTTATTCATAGTTTCGCTCCCGGCCGTCGGTAAATTTACGGCGCTTCTAAGTTTATTTATAATTTTTATTGAAACAATTGCACACGAAGGCAATTAAAAAAAAATCAACTAATACATTAAATTAGTAACATAAACTGGAGCGAATAGTATTGTGGGATTTTTATTATAATTAGAAAAGAAAGTATAAAAATCTAAAATTCTCGTTTATTTTCGACTCGTAAGAATTCTATTTAAATTTAAGAATTTTTCAAACGCCATCCTAATAACTGAACTCGCGTTTCTAATGTCTACTAAAATTACTTCTTCAGGAACAAATTTCAGCATACTGTGCAGTGTTTCTCAAGCTTTTGGGACCAAACGTCCTTTTATCAGGTCCTCTTATTAATGCGCCCCCTTCAAATTTTAATAGCTTAAATTGAAGTTTACAATTATTTTTTTCATTATGATGACTTGTGTGTTAAAATGTAGAGAATTTAGCATGGTTTAAAGAGATATTAAAAAAATATTCATACCGAAATCTGAAATTTTTGATTTTATAGAATTTATAAGTTGATATTGAAAGTTGCCAAAATCTGTTGTTTTACGAATTCAAATTCAACTAAATTGCGTTTTTGATTTTGAAAAATTCCGAAACTTCCGAACGCGTTATTTAATTTTGCTGATTTCAATGTCAAAACGTAACAAATTTAGTGTGTTTGAAAAAAAGTACTAAGAGATAATCATGTCGAATCTGAAAATTGCCAAAATCCGAAATTTTCCAAGTTCAAAATCAACAAAATCAATTATTTCAAAATCTAGTAGTACGTTGTCTCCAGATTTATTTGAAACTACGAAGAATATTCAATTTTGAGTAAATTTGGAAATTTTTTACTTTATTGCAATTATATTTCTATTTTTTTTACGGCTTGAAATTGTTTCGGTCCAGAATTGTCACGAGCTCGGTTTAATTATAAATAAATAAAAATATAATGAAGGTTTGTTGCTATAATTTTATAAAATATCAAAGTATAATCAATTTTGTTTAAATCTGTAATATTTTCAGCTTAGTTAAATATTTTAAACAACTTTTAAAAAGTTTGAAATAGATATGACTCGCGTTTGGTTAAAGGTTCATTATGTAATTTGTGTTATTATTGTAAAAGGTGATTATTTTGAATAAATTAAATAAATAAATTCAAATGAAAATATACCGAAGCTGATATAATACAACGGAGAAGTTAAACAAATAGTCTCTTATTTAAATTCCTTTTAAATGAAAAATACGAGGAATTAAATAAGTTGAACCAAGTTTCCTTTACCGCACCATTCGCAATGGACATACATCGATGAAGTAAATTGTTCGCGCCAAAGTTTAGACCGGATGTGTGGAATCATGCCCCGAAAAGCCTATCAATTCAGGGCCCGGAGGCGGCAGCCTTCTCTGTCTCATTATAATTCCTAAGAATTACTACAAGTCATAACGTCAACAATCTTTCATGTGTTGTCAAAATTGAAAGCTATGCGAAAAATTCACGAGCACATTTCACTGCAATTGTGCCTTAGTAAAGTTTACAGCTTTTTCTAGTGTAATAATAAGTGTTCCTTCTAGAATTATTAAAGCACCAAACCAAATTGCATTTTCAGAAACGTTAAAGTATTATTTGATTATTGCACTAATACTATTTATTCGAAAAAAGAAGGGTATAGCCCTTTCTCTGGAATCTGGCGGCTGTGGTCGTAAAAAAGGGTCGACGTAATATTTTTTATCTCAAAGCAATCTGTTTTGAGAAGTACTGGTGTAAAATAGGAGCGAAGAACAATAATAAATTTATGGGATGCAATTAGACGAACCACCAATACCTTTTCTTCGAGGGGTGCGTCGATCCTCAGGGCGGACCGACCGTTTTACGACCTCGGCCGCCAAATTCCACCGGACAGACTATACATGAACTGCTGAATTTAAATTTGTGTGCATTCATAAATACCAACTCATGCTGTAACAGTTAGATCATTTAGAAATCCACATAAGTACAGAGTTTTGGATCAAAAAGTCAATCAGTGCCACTGATTTAAGAGAAAGAAAAACTTGTAGGCTTACTTTTCGACGTGAAATACCCGAGATAACTGTATAAAAACAAATAACTAAGAAGTCAGGTATTTTGTATCATTCTTAAAGTAAAGCAAAGGTCACCGGTCATCACTATCCAGGTTTTGTTTATAAATTTTGGCCGAGACGAGGATTCGTTATAAATAGTCCCGCACACGCACGAGGGAGCGCTGTTACGGATAAGGAAAACAACACACCGAGCCGATGTTACATCTCGCCGAGTTAATCTACGAGTGCACGCTTCCAGCTGATTTGCGCTGTTGTCGGAGACGATTCTCCGAAATTAATTCGCGCGATTCCACTAATTGCTTCCATGCAAATAAACACGAGACGGGCAAAAGAATGGCCGGCGGTAACAAAATCCATCGATTGCAATTGTTTCGGACGGAGGGAGCGTCGTTGCCGTTTTGTTTTTATGTGTACGTACTTGATTGGCTGGTCCCGCGTCGCGCGGCAGATTCGAATCCAATAATGAGGTTATCGCGCAAATCGAAAAATGTTAATGTGTGCGAACGCGAGTGCGTCATCAGTGGCTGTTTTATTTTAGGCAGATGTAAATACGAAGAAGCGTAGTGTCCCGGGGTCTCGGGCGGCTTGCCAGCGATCTAGCCGGCCCCGGTGTACACTTTTAGCCTTTCCTCTCTGTCCTTCCTCTCCGCCGCCATCCTTTTGGCAAGGGTACACCCGTGTGTGTATGTGTGTGCGTATGTGTTCAAAAAAATAACCAAATTATCCGTTCCTTACGTAATTATCCAATAATTGTGAATCGCCTGAATCCTTCAACTGCACTTGGCGCACGCACCACCGTGACGGGGCGGTTGTTATACACGGCATTAAATGCGCACGTGGAATATTTAATTATTGTACTTACCGTTCGCCTATCACAATAATGAGTGGTCCCAGTGGTATCACTTGGCACTTAATACAAGTATAAAATGAAACAACACACGAGGCTTAGGCCCCCATGCGTCGGATGCGAACGGGTTAGGCTAAGCTGCAGAACGGAACGGGCAACGGAGCGAGTGTGTATCTTGCTTTTATAATCTCGGTAGATACCTGTAGGTGACGGGCACGCTGCCAAAACCGGGGACCTGGTGGTGCTCCTCGGCGGCGGCGTCGCCGTCGCCGTCGCCGCCGCCACCGTCGCCGCGTCGTCGTGATCCACTCATTTTTAAACATGTAGGCCACCCTAGAGCACCGCGCGCCCGCTCGATAAATAATAAATTAAAAGTAAAACAAACAAACAAAAAAACAAACTGAAGAACAAACAACCACCTTCGGATGTTCAAGGCCGGGTTGAGTCGTACGTATTTATAAACCACGCCGTCAACGAAAACCATGATATTATACATCCATCCATCCATCCATCCATCAATCGGCGACGGCCCGTGTTCTGGAAAACTAGTTGCCCAGGCAACTCTTATTTTGAATCGAGTTTTACCACTGATCTGCAGCAGAAAGCACTTTGGATTTAAACCTCGTAACACTCTTACTTTTGTTTGTATTACATGTAGAACACAGTAAGAGTGATTATTTAATAGTATTTAGATATTTGTTATGAAAACACGGAGTTTCTTACACCGACTCCAAATTCAAAGTACTCCCAAAGTATTTTACTGTAATGTTTTATACATTTGGCATTATTTTGTTTTTATTATTGCGATTTTTCACAAATGTTAAAGATAACGAAAATCTGAACACTTGTTAACAAATGTTTATCATAAACTCCTAGAATTACACATTTTTTTTTATTTCGGTACATTATAAAATTTAAATGAACAATAATTATAGAAGAAATCTAAAATTAACAACTTAAAGAATAAGCTTATTTTTTTTAAGTTTTAATTTACCAATTTTTCTCTAATTATCTTCAGGCGAGAAACATTTCTTTCTCCACTAGCTACATTTACAGGTATTGCTAGGATAATTTTCAAAGCAATGTAAACATATATTAGCATTCATTATTTAAAATATATTTAAAATTTCGTTAGCAGTATCCGTTGGTTTAGAATTTTAGAAATAAAAAATTGTATCTCTTCTGAAAGCTGAATTCCATCAACATTTTTTTAATTATTATAGAGATCCAAGCAATGTTTTAATATATCCTCCTTTCTCCAATTTGATAATTTTGAAAGATTGTGTAAAAATCCAAACATGTTATTGTAAGTTGATAATTATTGATAACGCTTCTCCGTTGATTGTATCGCGATATCTAGTAAATTAAAATAAACGTCAACTTTAAACTTTTGCGATAAATCTTCCATTGGGTTGTCATTTGCTTCAGTTGACTGAACGTATATAAAGCAGCAAAATATTCAACAGCGGCGGCTCGTGGATCTTTGTAGAGGAGGCTAAGACAGAGATGCACTGCATGCTGCACTACTTACTCCTATAGAGGAAGCAAATATTCCGCTGCTGTTTTGATCAAATTTTCTTCCGTAGCCTCCGACGGTGGAATTGTAGTTTGCATAAATCTTTGCTTAATCTTTTCAACCATTCAGACGTTACTCGTTGTTGCCCAAGACGAGTTGTAGTTTTCGATTTTTGGGCCTTTTTGAATAATGTATGTTGGTTTAATTACAAATTTAAACAGTATTTGCAAATGATCTAACTGTCAGTAAGCCTTAAACTCAAAATGCATTTTAACCAATAACAGTACTGACCATTAAAAGGTAAACTATATTTAATAATGACGATCAGATCAGATTAATAAATATATTTTCTTTTACTTGTTATTATAAATGAATGGATTTGATTAGAATGACTTGGTTTCAAGAGGAAAACGATGAGGTGTCGGGATGAAGGATCGAAGGATCGCCGGGACGAGGCAGTGGAGCGAATTCCCCGTGCACTACGATAAATAACAATGTGTGCAATGTGCGGGGCCAAACGTCCGGCCGGCCACGTATTTAAATATAAATCAAGCACCTGTTGGTATTTCAAATAAAAATAATCCGCGCGCCGATTACATGCACCCATTCCATCGAAAAGGAACGACTCTCGGCTTCTTCCTCCACGATTTCAATTTTTTTTTTCATCGCCCAGTTGTTGCAATTATTACGACGGCGAGTAATGGCTCGGCAATTTTATTTTCGAGTATTCCGACTGTGTGTGTGTGTGTGTGTGTGTGCATTTAATAATAATACAATGGTCTGGTCTAGCCTCTACATCTCCTTCCCTCTAAATATAACCGGGCGAGGATGTCTGCGGAAAACGTGGGCACAGGAGGCGCGCGCTTTTTCAGGACCTCGCCGCCGCCACCGCGCTGCGTCCAAAATAGTTGCCCCCTCCACTCCACTTTCGAGAGGACGTCCGTCGTGCGCTGCGAGTGTCCCTCCACATTTGTCATCTCCCGTAACATGCGATCTTGAACGTGATCTAAATCTCGCACAATATAATAATAACAAATAAATTCTCAACTTGAAAATTCGCACGTCAACAACGTCAGCAGTTTGGAGATTATCAATTCCTCATTGGAATACAATTGTTTTGTGCAAGTTCAAAGGTCATTGAATTGTATTTGCAATTGCGCGGTAAAAATGGTTAGGTCTTTGCTTATTCTGTCGTTTCTGTTACTATTCCTATTCGCCTGGTCCCGGATGTCTCTTGGTCCCTTTCGCTTTCGGGACGATTTCCGCTAATGTCTTGCAGACACGTTCTATGGGAGATGTACTAGCCAAACCATATGATACATTTTGTGATTAACCGTAAGTACAAACAAAATGACTAGGGTCAGTTGTTAAGTTTATTACTTACAATTATAACAATGAAATCTTGGTCTAGGAAATGTTTTAGGGTCTTCTCTACGTAGAGGTACGATGAATCCAGGCATCATCAGTTGTTAATTAAATCGTTTTTTTAAGATTAAAGCAAACATCTTAAAACAAACTATACATAATCTACCGATTGACACTGTATATTTGATCGTTTAATAATTTCAAGAGAATGAACTAAATACATTGCAAAGTGGGCCTAGGGATTTACATGTAAAATTTAAAATGTGTTAATATTGGCTCCCCTAATTATTTGTCAGTATCGGTCTTTGTATATTATTTTTAAAGTTTTCTATGCAGAATTATTTGGTACCGTACTCAATAGTTTCTGCCGAAGAGTATTTACCGAGATATTTGCAAAAAACTTTACAATTATTTTGAATTAAAAACAAAGGTTTGCCATGAAATCATAATGGCGGATATTTCATTTTGTTCTAAAAAGTGACGTTTGCTGTCACATTACGATTTACAACTGGCCGTGTATTCTGCATAAGAAAAAAGTATTTATAATTAAATGGTTTTACTCAGGATGTAGTATAAGAAAGGTATGTGATTTGTTCAGAGAAGGCAATACCCAGCAAATATGCTATTCAATAAGTATTAAAAACAATGTAAGTAGGCCAATGCTGTCAAACAATTAAGAGAGCCAACACATTTCAAATTTAGAAAGTAAATTAGTAATTATTCGTTCAACATTTTTTGTGCTGTTCTCCGGAAAATCTACTCTAAACAAATATTAAATAGTACCGGATTAAAACCATTTAATTATAAATACTTTTTCTTGTGTAAAATACACGGCCAGTTGTAAATCGTAATGCGACAGCAAATGTCACTTTTTAGAACAAAATGAAATATCCGCCATTATGATTTCATGGCAAACCTTTGTTTTTAATTCAAAATAATTGTAAAGTTTTTGAAATGATCTCGGTAAATCATCTCTTATATATTTCCAAGTGGCCATTTGAATGATGAACTTGATAATTTTGCGTATTTTGCGCCACTTAAAAAACTCCAAATCCACTAGAATTGAGCAAGAGCAATGTATTTTTACATCCGCAGACGCCGACTCGTTTGGGCCCGAAGAGAAGAGACGGTCTGAAATAATCAAAATTCTCTCGGGATTATTAATTAAGGCACGTGCGTTATGTACCTTGCGAGCGTGTGTGTGTGCATCAGCGGTGGTATTTCGGTAAGCCCTTGGACTAGAAATTGCACGCGACTTTTGTGAAGCCGCAAACACTACACCTGTTTTATATTAATTATATACGAGTTGGTCGAGAGTTGTCTCGGGAAAATCCTGTCGCGCTGTTCCACTCGTTTCGTTTTATTGTGTGTGCAGCATGCTCACGGGTGTGAACTTCAGGTCTTAATTGCCGCCGCTACTGACAGAAATACACCGCACCGGAACCGGACGTGGCCCCGTTTCACTACTCGCAACATTCCAAATCAAAATACGTATAATATATGATATAATGTGTTCGTGTTTTATATTAGCATGAATTCATTGATTCTACAGCGAGATCAAAAAGTCGAAAATAGTTGGTAGCATGTTTTCTGAAAATTGGGATAATAATTCACGCAGTATTATGTTGGCTATCTGGAATTCAAATAACAAGTAACGTCAAAAATGACAAGACGTCAAAATAAAGAGATGAAGTTAAAAATAACAAATAACTTCAAAAAGACAAGACGTCAAAATAAACATTTGAGGTTACTTGTTTTAAAAATAACAACTAACGTCAAAAATGACAAGACGTTAAAATAAATAAAATGCACATGCACTGAAAAATAATAATGAATAATAATTTACAGATACGGATCGTTGAACTCACTCTGAAGTGAAAACCGTTCGGTAATTCAATTACAAAGTGGGAGTTGGTAAAATATATTATTTATAATATAATCTATATTCTGGACTGTTTTGTAATCTTTAATATAATTGATAGTGAATACTTTTCCATCCATACCCAATCAACTTGATAAATTGTAGAATGGAAATTTATAAGAATTTTTTACACATCATGACCAATTTGCTAGATATTCAACCAAGCAGAACAATACAATTTAAATATCTATTTTTTGTATTGGATGAGCTCCTGAATCGGAATCTCAAAGATTTTTTCAATTTAATTCAACTGTTTCTTGAATAACTTTCTCACTTATCTCTTGGTGAAACATTTTGAAAATAATAAAAGATAAATCAAAAATTAACGTGTTAGAGTGTTAACTTTTGATTTATCTTTTATTAATTCAACTGTATTAGAGTTGATTTTGCGGTAAAACTTTCCGCATTTTTTATACTTACAAGTAGCAGTAAGGTATTCGCTCTCCCCTCTCACTCTATCTCTCTCCCTTTCAAAGACACACCTGCGAATTGCGATTTCATTATTACCAACCGACGATGTCGAACGGGCAATTTTTCATATAGAATGAATCACTTTCCTTGGGTCTATTTTTATTATCGCCATATTCTCTGCGGCATAACAAATTAAAAAGTATGTCAGGAAGGTCAATCTTTTACGAGAGCGCCAAATCCCAGCCAAGACAATTTTAGAAATATTATGAAATGGTCTGTGTATATATATCTACACACATACACACACACATGCGTACACATGTATCGCCACAATTATGCCTTCGAATGTCGAAAATCTAAACAATCTGACAGGTGTCAAATGTACGACCATTGACGAAATAATAATTGACAGCCAAATCACCAATTCCTGTAGTTTGTTTGACTTACGTGATTGGAGACGCTAATTTTGGGCAATGATATGGATGGATTCATTTAAACAATTTATAAACAGTACGAATTTTTAATCTCTGGACATGCTAACTGCGAGCATGTAATATTTCGTAGGTTCAATTTAAAAAACACACCTCAATTGCAGAGTGCCTTGAAACAACAAAACAGTGCGACAGATTTGACAATTCGAAAGTCAAAGTTTTTTTTTCTCGTCTTATTTAAAATCGAAAATTTACAATAATGTATGTAATGCCGAAGAATTAAAACAAAGAATACTTACAGCCTGTATTGGAATAAATCCCACTCTGTCGAAGCGTTTAGGAATCGTCAAATCAATTCACCCATTATTCTTTTGTAAAAGATAACGCCAAGTGATTTTAGTAAAATAATGCCCCCTAACGAGATATGATATTTTGAAAATGTGTCAAAATGCTTCACCGGTTTAATTGAATTTGCCGTAAACGTGAGCCGCGGAAACCGACTGGTTGAGTTTGTTGAAATTTGAACCCCATATCGAGGGGGCGGAAAGAAGCAATCTGTTAGATCGGCGACCCTTCTTTTCTTTCTTTAAAAGTTGAGACTTTTCGGGTTGGCTTCTAAGTGTTGCAAATAATACCGTTTAATGCAGAGGAATTAGTTTCAATTTTAACATATTGCGAGAAGATTCAATATGCAAAGGAATAAACAGGTGAGGATTATTTACAAAAAGACCAAACAATTATATAACATATTTATTTACCTTATTTATATAAAGTAACCTTAATTTAGCTTCTAAATAAACGCTCAGTTCTTCTTCATCTGCGGCTGCGAAAATAAACATAAACGGGATTATCACGTAAAATCTGAATCTAAAAGCTGCTCACCATGACAAATATGTGCGAGGGTAGGGACCGCACCAGCAGAGCGTTCATCTGGTCCTGCTGCAAACCGGGATGTTCGACACCGCCTTCCGGAATGTTCAACGACAATTTCGGAAGCGACACCCTTCCCGCTATCAGCGGGTACAAATTGTACTGCAGTAACTTGTTCGATTCCGGCAGTACGGATGTTTGAAACTGAAAATAATGCTTGGAAAAATTAACAACAGCCGACGACGATTTGACTGACATCCAAGAAAAGATTAATCGAGAGTTTGGCACGGGTGTTAAATGCGAACGGAATACCGACCTGCTTGAAGCCGGCAAACATGAACGCCTCACTACCCTCGATGGTGATGTCGACGTGCACAATTTGCGATGACTTGTTCTGCAAGTGGTACTCGACGAGCATCGGGGTGCGCACGAATCCGTGGGACGGCACGGTGATCTTCATGTCCAGCGGAATCCAATCGACGGTCGGGCCCAGGATGGTCACGCAATTTAACGTAGACTCGCCATTTAATCTATGTGAACAAAATACAAAAAAAAAAAAGTGCTGCCAACTATTTTCGACGTTCTGATCTAACTGTATTCAAGTTATTTTCGTCTTAATTAAATGTATTTAATGCATCTGTAACATGTGAGGTTATCTCAAATATAATAATATTTTAGAATATAATTGCTAATTCTGGCCAGTTGCGATTCTAATGTAAACTCGACATAAAAAAAAATAAGTTTACCGTTTCCACTTGATTGTATATTGCCCAATCGTGATGGGAATCTCGCTGCGTTTATTGGTCCGGGCCAAATATATTTCATTGCCCGATTCACCTTTACTCAACTGCAATCCGGTGATGTCACACTTATTCGCCCTGTTTTCTATATTTACACCCTGATAAAGATATAAAGCAATTTTTACCGTGGTAAAGTTTTTTATCCAATTTAAATTCTTACATATTCCAATTTGGTGTTTTCGATGATGATTGGCCAGGGACAGAGGCAGTTGATGACGGGCATAATCGCGAAATCCTCGTCGACGTACAATTTGCTAATTTCCTCGAAAAGGGTGGACAGAAAAGTGGTGGAGACCTCGAAGGGTTTGACCACCGGCACCGGAATCACCTCCTCCGTCAGACTTGGAATTTTCTCGTCGCTCACCAGACTGAACGTAGCCCGTATCTTGATGTTCCTGTCGCCCTCGTTGTGCGATTTCATGTACAGCTGAGTCAATGTGCTCTCGCCCGGACGTAAATCCTCCATTTTCTGGACGATGGGTAGTTTTACGGTTGGGCCATTGAATGTAGTAGTAAATTCAGCTTAAATAATGATTAATAACTCAAATAGTTTTATTATATTTGAATAATTTTTAATATCGATATTAAATAACAGCAATAATAAAAAAAAGGTGATGTGGCTATCATGTATCATACTTTTATGATTTTATGATCTTTTTAATTTAAATCATGTTTTAACTATTTTAACTATTTTCGAGTTTCTGGTTGGAAACTTATTTTGAGCTAGAGAGTTATTTTTAGGGCCAGAAATGGTAAATTATTTTTATTTTTTATTGGTCTGCATTTTTTATTTCTAGATCAGTACTCTCTTTTTTTTGGCCCGTATTTTAGATCTTTGACCTGTATTTCCGATTTTTTGGTCCGCATTTTTTTAAAAATTTCCGATTTGTTTGTTGTAATTTTCGAGTTTTTAGTCCGCATTTTTTAATCTTTATACTCGAGTTTTCGATGTTTTGCCTATATTTTTGATATTTTGGCCTATATTGTTTGACGATAAAGATGATTAGAATGTGAAGTATAATTTGTCATTTTCACCTTTAATAATTTTTATCATTTTTATAGTTTAATATCATCCGATCCGAATATAATTAAAAATAGACCATGAAAGTATAAATATAAATAAGTATGATACCATCAAATCGGAGAAAGTTACATGATGGCCACATCACCATTTTTTCCAGAAATCTTTGAAAACGTGAATGTATGATTTTCTTTAAAACGAACACTTACTCGAGTCGATGCCATCATCGTCCACCAAAGAAATTTCAAACTCGAGGTCCGTCACGACGTAATTCCTCTCGTTCGTGACGCTGATGTCGATTTTGTACCATTCGTACACGAGCGCCGGTTTCGGATGCTCGAAAGTCATCTTCAGCTTGGAAATTCTCGGGGTTATTATCGTCGCAACTATCGGCCGAACATTATCGAAATCCACGGTTCCTCTGGCGACCGGTTTAAAGTGCAACAGCTCAGGCGGAGTCGCGGTTTTGCCGTTTCCGGTGCCGGACAGTTTCAAATCCACATTCTCCAAGAATAAGTTCACCGATGAAATCTATTTTAATGGAAATACTTAAGAGTTTGACAATTTAATGTGAAATTTCCAGGAGAAAGACAATCTTTTTCTCTTATTATAATTGATTTTTTTAAATTTAAATTCGGTTATAAAGACGTGCAACTGATTATTTGAATCATCACATTTAATCAAAAAAAAATTCAATGCCAAATTTTGAAATACGACAGTTTTTTTCTCGAAAGTGTCTTCATGGGCTTCTTATGATAATGGTGTTTCTTTTTAAATAAATTCAGTTAGAAAAACTGATTATTGTAATCATCATTATTTTTAACCAAAAAATCAAATAAGAAATTTTGAAATACCATCGTTTTTTCTCGAAAATGTCTCTACTTGAGCGGATTTAGATGGGGTACGCAAACTGTCTTTTTGAATACAAATATAAAGATGACCAATCGTTCAAAATTTCAAATATCTGTCGAAATAAATTTAGAATTCTCAAATAAAAATCCGAAAAAATGATCAAATATTGGTCAAAAAAATACCATTTTAAATTCCTGCCCATACGCCCCCTCTGAATCCATCACAGTGTGTGAAATATATTATCATTTTTGATTTATTTATAGTCACCACTGATCATATTTCTCTCTAATTTATATTTGGTAATCTTCCAGTTCATGATACTAAACTGTGCACATGCATGAAATCCTCGCAAGTATTGGTCTGAACTTGCTGCATTTACTCAAATCTATTCATTAGTATCATAAACTTAAAAAAAAATTACCTTATATTCTAATTGCGTACTGAAGAATACTTGAGCGAAATCTGGAAGTAAATTCTTTCAAATGCAGTTCCGAGGAAACGATGCCAGTGCCAATTTAGAATTTTAGGAAACACTAACCTGTAATTCTTTATTAATTTGCGACGTACTCGAGACAAACTCGATCGTGTAGATCTTGATCTCGTCCCTGCCAAACGCAAAGTTGGAATTATCCCCGAAGCTCGGATCCACTGTATACTCCATACTTTTCATACTGTCATTCACGTTGACGGCAATCTTCCGGAAACTCAATGTAAAATCCGACGAATTCCTCACGTACACCCTGATGAAAATGTTCTCGTCTGCTTGATACCGTTCCTGCACGAACCTAACTTTACAATCCACGCAGGTGACGATATTGCTGAGATCCAGTGATAGTCCGTTGAAACCCTTCAGTTTGGCGGTCCACAAAGATAGCGCCTCGCCGACGACGCCGGGTTCCGCTTCGGGGCATTGTTTTCGCAAGACTCGACCCAGATTTTCGAAAATGCGCTTTTTACCATCGGCAGTTATGGCCGCATTCCTTCCGAGCAGTTCCAACGAAACGAGGACGTAATCGTCGATTCTGGCCGTTAAATAAGCGCATCGTAAGGCTTTCTCGAGGATGTGCGCAAGGAGATTCCACCAGCGCTCGGTCCGATAATCCCAGAGCATGTGCGTAAGTAAACTGGGGAAATTTTGAATTTTGAAAAAGGTGAACTCAAACAGTGATACGTCACGACACCTTCAAATATCTTCCTCGGGAAATAAATAAATTCACACATGCTGTTTGCGTCTTGATTTTTCGAATTGCGTGGACCACGGAACGGCTGAACAATAGTTGTCAATCAATTGTCAAACATTTCTACGTGAGATTCTTCTCAGTAGAATAATGCCGTGATTGGCTGAAACGCTTACACATAAAAAATTGAGAGTTTCTATTGGTTTTCGGAATCGTCAAAAAATAATCAAAGTAAATCGGCTTACATGACGGCGATGCCGCCTCAAAGGTGTCGTGACGTCTTAAGATAAAATCAACAAATCCCAAAATATTAGTGTTTACTCATCATGTAAAGCTACCACTGGCGGATCAAATATGGGGTCAAAATTTGTTTCGAGTAGATCCGCCACTGAAAGCTACGTCTACACTGCATGACATTCTCTGTAGCAAGGCTAAATATAATTTTTTTAAATGAAGACCCAAGGATTAGTATTGTCCCTTTTTAACACTTATTCGATAAGAATTCTAACGGTGGCCATTGGAAGTAAAGATTAGCCTGCCGCACCAACAGAATTTGACTCACTGAGTGAATTCTTAATTTTTTATCATTTTACGAGCAAAAGTTAGTCTCTATAAAAAAATGTTTCTTTCAACATTTCACGATTTTCGCCATTTTTTCCACTCAATGCATGCAAAAAAATATTGGGTTACAGAAAGATTTGAAAAATTCATGACGGTTCTTAATGACGAGAAAAAGCTTGTAGAATAATTATTTTTCCCAGAATTTTTGTAATTTCTTAAGACAACAGAACAGAGTTGTCCACGAAAACCTGTTTTCATTTTTTTTTAATCATCATTGTACTGTACCATTCTATTCGATAAGTGTAATGTATTGCAACAAGCATTTTCTTGCATTGAAGGTGCATTAAATAATACAAAACATTTTGTAAATCAGTGCTCACCACAGATTCTCACAGGGAAATGTTATGCAGTGTTGACGAAGCTCGAGGGTAGCGATCTGTGTAACACTTTTCATAATTTAAAATTCCTATTGGGAAAGTGACAATATTTTTCCTTTGACCGCAAAACATAACGTACGTGAGTGCTTTTCCATAATCCCCGGAAACGTAGTATTCATCGGCCATTTGCACGATCAGTTGCCGACGCGTCCTCGGACATCTGTAGGTCTTGAACTGGGCGACCGCCAGACCGTACAGCGCGATAATGATTGCGGAATGATTAACCTTCTTCTCGATGAACTGAAGGGCGCAAATGCCATTGTTTTCGATGTGTGGGTCGGACGGTTCCGCGTTCATCTTGCCCGGTCTCCAAGGTCTCTGCCCGTAATACTCGATGTTCCCGACGCCCTCCAAAGGATCGGGCACCGGATAAGAGTCCACGCCCTGGAATAAAAAATTTAACAATAAATGCAAGCAAAGGAAACCAAATTGATTGCGTACTCACACTGCACTGCTCCTCGGACGCTTTCTTGCGAAGAATCGCGTGTTGCACCGCTTGCTGATAGTACAATCCCGGATGCTGCGTTTGAACGGCGGGCAAACCCGACTTTACAGCCTCGTCGAAAATATCTCCAAACACACTGAACCTGCAAAGTCGGGCGTGACGCACAGAAAAATCGTCCGTTCGTTTCTCCTTTATTACTCACTGTTTGGACATCCAGGCGTGGTGCTCAAACGCCAGCTCCTGGAAGCCGAGCCGTTTTTTGAAGCGCTCCGCATGCGCCTTAAACTGGGAGATCGCGTCCCTGGGCAGATTCAGGGCAAACATCAGACGGCACAGTTTGTAATTGATAAAACCGGCCACGGTTCGAATTTCCATTGCGTTAGTATCCACAATACGGATCTCCAATAAGTTGTTGTAGGCGTGAGTGTAGTGCCTGACGGAAACAAAAGTATCACACAAAGAAGTATTCATTCATGTGAAACAGTTTTGTTTTTCAAGTATTAAAAAAATTTCATTCGGAATGGCAGTAGATCAGTGATGGCCAGCTCGGCTGCCCGCAAAAGAATCTGCAGGAGAGCAGTGCGATCGTGTAATATTTGTTCATTTCCCTTTTGTAGTTAACTCTTATAATTATATTTGTCAGAGTTAAATTATATAATTGTATTGTATAAATATATTGCAATATACATAATACACAATTAAGGAAATACTTATTTTGACCTTAACAATTACAACTACGTTAATCGACTAAACAACATTAAATCGTATAGTTTTACGGAAATGTGTGCATCCAGAGTTAAGACAAAAAAGTTCCAAATTTTACAGACTCACAGTACATCTCCGACAAACGTTTTGGTTATTACTTGTGCGCCGTGTGCGTGTCCTGTTTCAGCTCGTTGAGAAATCCCATCTTAAACTGGTGCCTCACAAACAGATTTTGGTGGGTGTTCTTGTTAAGGTGTTCCCTGTGGGACTTGACGTGTCTCGCCTCGGCGTGGTAGTAATTCTGGCTCAAGTCATAAAAAGCCGTCTCAAGGCGACTCGCATATCCCACCAGGTGGTCTCCGTGCGGCAGGATAAACAGAGCCTTGGAACTGAGCTCGCAGCTGGAGCACAAACCGACGGCGCGTTCCGTCGATGCGGAATCGTCTCCCGGCACGGGAGGCTTGCTCTGTATGAGAACCACGCAAATTTTCGTATTCCTCCCTTCGAGAGCAACCCTGAAATAGAAAAAGAAACCAACTCCTGGTACAATCAAATTTATAGGCAGATATTGACAATAAACTATTTTATAAAGAAAGACATAATTATTTAATACTGAATGCTCAATATAATTTTTAATTCCCACCTCATGGATTGTACCCTCGAAGCGCACTCGATCATCTTTTCGTTCCACTGCCCGTCGTCCCAGTCCAGTTCGTAAAAGATAACGACGACCGAGGGAATTTTGTTTAGGTGTTTGTCCATCCAGTTCCTCTTCAGGATGCCCTTCGGAATGT
This sequence comes from Ocypus olens, assembly GCA_910593695.2. Lineage (NCBI taxonomy): Eukaryota > Metazoa > Arthropoda > Insecta > Coleoptera > Staphylinidae > Ocypus > Ocypus olens. The sequence continues at coordinate 59,661,598 of OU343053.1, forward strand.
ACCATTCGTACGAATTCCTCTTGGGTTTCACCACCGGAAACTCGTAGGCGTTATCGATTAGTTTATAGTTGACGGCGACCGTTTCTGCTCGCTTGTTGCCCGAAAAGGTTTCCCAGATCGACTTGTGCACGGCGTTATTCCTCGTGTCCAGCCCACTGAATCCGATCAGGGCCAGGGGCTTCACGCAGAGTTCGGCCGCGAAACCGAAACTGTCCTGAGTGGTGTTCATCGTTACGCGGGATATTCCTCTTCTCCTGCCGGTCACAGCAAATGCGATTCGGATTCGGGGGGCGTGAATTCGGAAAGCTTTAATTATTGTAGGTGTTCACGTTCAAGAATTGTTTATCTGTCAGTTTACCAAACGTAACCTCACTTATAAATTTAAGCTGTTTCTATCATCCATATATCATCTAAAGTTTAGTTAATTAGATTTTGATTTTGATTGGATTCATGGAGACCGATTGATGAATCTGTATTTAACTTGAAGAAATATTTTTATTTTGTTGTACCTATATTATGTTAGGCAACCTAGCTAACCCACATGTAATACATCTGACCATTGAAGAATAACAAGAAGCGACAAGGCATTAGAATAGTTAGGCGCCATCTGTGATTAGCAGCGGGAACTAACACCAAACGCATGCAACCGTTAGTTGTGAGGTATGTGTTCTGTGGTTGTGAGTATGTGAATGTAAATGAGTTGGTAATTAAAAACACTTGATTTACAATGTATAATAATTAAACATTATACTTCCACAAATTTTGTGCATTTTCCTTTCGAGAATGTTCATGTGAACAAAACTAGTTCGGCAAGTTGTGTAATATTTATTCCACTTAACATAAATAGTAAAACGTAGTGATTTTTATTACCAATATTTACTTTGTTATTAACGTTTCATCAGGTGATGTACACATATATTTTGTACATTTCTTGGTATAAGGCTAACACAAGAATTGATTGTTTTACTCGTCCCTGATTTCCGCACTTTAAGCGTTTGATATTCTACATTTCAAGTAACACGGGAAATTATACATGTAGATAAATTTGAACAGAAGAAGAAGAGCACCGTCTAGTGTTAGTAACAAACATAATTTACAGAAATCCATCGAATTTCTATTGTGGCGCCATCCAGCATTAAGCTCAATTTCTTATGCCCTGTTTCCCACATCTCTTTTCATACTCCTTTTAAATTTAAGCGGTTTCTATTATCCATTTGTCATCTAAAGATTAGTTAATTAGGTTTTGATTTCAATTGGATTCTTCGGAACAGGCCGATTGATTAACCTCTATTTTACTTATTTTGTTGTACTTATATTGTATTAGGCAACTTGGCTTACCCTGATGTAATACATCTGACTTTATTTTACTTTTATGTGGATTATTTGAAAACAATTTAAAATTTGCTTTGAATTGAATACCACGCGAACAAAAAGTATAAAATACTTGGCAGTACATTATTTAATAATTCCCAGTTAACCTAGAAAGTGAATTAGACACTGCCTATGAATATCTTGTGTCACATTGTGCAGTGATCATCTTAAATTTCAATAGATTTCCGAACATTTTATCACTCTGCTCAAACTGTATCCCCATATAACACCAGATATTTAGAGGCCTATACGTTGCGTTAGTTTTTGTGTATTATTGGGAATTAACCACAAAAACATTTTGGGGTTACGTTCCACAATTGGACTGTCCGAGTGGGTAATTTAAAATGTTTACGAGCATCACCAAGCGTATACAATGCACGGGGAAACTGCTATCCACTGTGGCTAGCTCGAATACATCAATAGCAGACGCCCGTTTGAATTATGTGAAGCCGCGGCAAGTGTGGGTGGAAAGTTTGAAGAGCATCGATGGAGGAGGCAATGCGGGCATCATGGAACTGCACCCGGACGTTTTCGCAGTGAATCCCAGGATCGACGTCGTGCACCAGAACGTGCGCTGGCAGACCCTCTACAAGTTTGTCAGCTATGCTAACACCAAAGTTCGCTCGGAAGTTAGAGGCGGGGGAAGGAAACCGTGGCCACAGAAAGGTGCGCAACAATAAAATGATTCGTATTACAAGCGTAAAAGTATGCTTTTAGGGATGGGAAAAGCGAGACACAGCTCTATTCGCAGTCCTCTATTTAGAGGAGGCGGCGTGATTCATGGGCCACGTGGCCCAACCGCTCATTTCTACATGCTGCCTTTCTACACCCGCATCTTGGGCCTTACCAGTAGTTTATCCATTAAACTAGCTCAGGATGATTTGCACGTGGTGGAGAATTTGGACATACCCTCCGATGATCCCAATTACCTTCAAGAGCTGACCAAGAGCCGTAATTGGGGGCCTTCAGTTCTGTTTGTCGATAAGTATGATCTTTTAATAAACACTTTTGTCACACCACAGATTGATGTAATATTAGTTGTTAAACAGTGACAGTTTGTATTATTTCAATTGTTTTAGGGTTGACGTAATGCCAAGAAACATAACCGCTGCAACCGATGAGATTAAACATATGAATTTAATGCCGGTGTATGGACTCAACGTTTATTCGATGCTCAAACATGACACTCTAGTCCTCACCAAGTCCGCTGCTGAATTACTCATTTCCAGAATACTTAACGCCCTTAATAAAAATGACACTCGATCCGAAATATCAAAATTCAAAATGAACCAAGTTTAATACATTTATTATGTTAAAATTTGTCAAAAAATAAGTATAACTTAGCCTATTGTATAAAAAAATAAATAGCTTTCGCCAATGGTCAATTGTTATTTTTTTTTTAATTTGTATTAATAGCAATAATCAAATTTGTCTCCCATTAGTTTCTCCCTGATGCACCACCTAACTTGAGGGTGGCTTGTAGTACCTGGAATGTTTTGCTTCTTCCACTGTTCCTGGTATTGATGGTACAGAGCCACCGGATCACTCTTCGGGGGTTTCGTATTTAACCTCGGTCGAATAACTGAAAAACAATGTATCGAAATATACAATTTTTGAGGTTATTTAGTTCATTACTTACACGACGTTCGAGGTCTCGTTCTGCATTTTTTGTCGTGCGTGCTGGGTTTCTTTTCTGGTGGAATCATTCTTGCAATGTTACATGCATGACGGTTTTGTATCTCAGTTGATAAACTGGGAACGAGTGAAAGCTCTCTGCTTCCGCATCGTTCCGATGGTCCTTTAGCTGATAAATCCACCTCATCTGAATCAAGAACTAATGCTGATGCACTCTTACTACAAACTGGTTCATCTGTTGCACATTTTGGCCTGTTAATTTGCACAGTGATCACACTTTCTTTCCTCCGAGCCTTCACAGACTTGGCACGGGATGCTACAGTGTCTGTGTTGTACAACTCGTCGAAAACATTCCGGGGAGTAAAAAGGTGCGGTTGTGGGCTACCCGGATCGGACCGATCGTTGTATTTCACCAATTTTTTCAAATCTGAATTAGAATCGATTATCAGCTTAAATCTTACAACAACCATTCGTTTTGCACTCACCTATCATGAAATCTTTAAGTTGTTGAGCGCTAATGTCGGTGTAACCCAGGTCATTTAAGTAGAATAAAACTTCCCTCGCATTTAATTCGTACGGCATGATTAATTTGAAAAATTATGAACGATTGTTTGAAGGTTATGTTTATGTCTATTAAAAAGTCTACAGGAATCTGCAACGCTTTGAATATTTTTTTCTATGAACACACGTACAAGCATTGCTTAAATATACCATGGGCCCTATTCCATTTTTATCACGGTGATAACTTTACGCCGTGAAAATTTATCACATCGTTTTCGATCGAACGGCAAATTGGTATTCCGTTCTAACGTGATAAAGTAAGTATGACAACACTGCAAAATCGAAGCAATTAAACTAATAACGGCAGCTTTTGCCATTTTTCAAATTTACGCGGGAAAATCAGTACCGAGTGCACTTGAAGTGAACAGTAATTAAGTTAATTTTGAAGAATTATGGAATTGATAAGTACTAATCACCATCTAATATGGGTGTGTTAGTTCGAAACTCTCACAAATATGTTGCTTTTAATGTTTTTTTGATCCTTGAGCGCATATGAGTTGGACTAGACCAAAATTGGCGATTTTTTATTTTTGACAAAAACCTGAAATTCTATCCCCCTTCTTACTTTTTAACAAAAATTGCATTAAAAATGATTTCCTAGAAAAACCACTCGTTCGAATCGGGGTTTCTATACATCACTGGAAAGATCTCATTAAGACGCTTCAGAAAATGTACTTTCGCAAGAACAAATGTCAATTTGAAGCCCGTGATGCGTCAGCAAAGAAAATTCGAAAATGGAAAAAATCGAAAAAATCAACTTTCTTAATAATCATCGTAGACGCTTGTGTTTTACCTTTTTTTTCATCAGAAGAACGAGATAAAACGATTGGCCATCCATCTAGAAAAAAATGCAAAAAAGTTAGCATGTCACCATTAACTTCAAGCCGCTGCAAAACCGCTCAGGCCTGAGATTTTCAAAACTGAGATTTTCAAAACTAAGATTTTCAAAACTGGGATTCTCAAATTTGAGATTTACAAAACAGATTTTCAAAAATGAGTTTCTCAAAACTGAGATTTACAAAACTGGGATTCTTAAATCTGATATTTTCAAAACTGAGATTTTCAAAACAGAGATTCTCAAGTCTGAGATTTACAAAGCTGAGATTCTCAAATCTGAGATTTTCAAAACTGAGATTTTCAAAACTGAGATTTTCAAAACTGAGATTCTCAAGACTGAGATTTACAAAGCTAAAATTCTCAAATCTGAGATTTTCAAAACTGAGATTTTTAAAACAGATTTTCAATTCTGAGATTTTCAAAACTAAGATTTTCAAATCTGAGATTTACAAAACTGAGATTTACAAAACTGAGATTTACAAAACTGAGATTTACAAAACTGAGATTTTCAAAACTGAGATTGACAAAACTGAGATTTTCAAAACTGAGATTTTCAAAACTGAGATTTACAAAACAGAGATTTTCAAAACTGGGATTCTTAAATCTGAGATTTACAAAACTGAGATCTTCAAAAGTGAGAATTTCAAAACTAAGATTCTCTAATCTGAAATTTACAAAACTGAGATTTTCAAAACTGAGATTTACAAAACTTAGATTTTCAAAACTGAGATTCTCAAATCTGAGATTCACAAAATTGAGATTTTCAAAACTGAGATTTTCAAAACTGAGATTTACAAAACTAAGATTTACAAAAAACCGCTCGCTTCTAAACTGATCGCTCCAAGACCGCTCGCTCCAAAACCGCTCGCTCCAAAACCGCTCGATCCAAAACCGCTCGCTCCAAAACCGCTCGCTCCAAAACCGCTCGCTCCAAAACCGCTCAGTACAAAACCGCTCGAATCAAAACCGCTCGGTTCAAAACCGCTCGCTCCAAAACCGCCCGGATCAAAACCGCTCGCTCTAAAACAGCACGGATCAAAACCGCTCGATCCAAAACCGCACGGATCAAAACCGCTCGCTCCAAAACCGCACGGATCAAAACCGCTCGCTCCAAAACCGCACGGATCAAAACCGCTCGCTCCAAAACCGCACGGATCAAAACCGCTCGCTCCAAAACCGCACGGATCAAAACCGCTCGCTCCAAAACCGCACGGATCAAAACCGCTCGCTCCAAAACTGCACGGATCAAAACCGCTTGCTCTAAAACAGCACGGATCAAAACCGCTCGCTCCAAAACCGCACGGATCAAAACCGCTCGCTCCAAAACCGCACGGATCAAAACCGCTCGCTCCAAAACCGCACGGATCAAAACCGCTCGCTCCAAAACCGCACGGATCAAAACCGCTCGCTCCAAAACTGCACGGATCAAAACCGCTCGCTCCAAAACCGCACGGATTAAAACCGCTCGCTCCAAAACCGCACGGATCAAAACCGCTCGCTCCTAAACCGCTCGCTCCAAAACCGCATGGATCAAAACCGCTCGCTCCAAAACCGCTCGAATCAAAACCGCTCGCTCCAAAACCGCTCGCTCCAAAACCGCACGGATCAAAACCGCTCGCTCCAAAACCGCTCGCTCCAAAACCGCATGGATCAAAACCGCTCGCTCCAAAACTGCACGGATCAAAACCGCTCGCTCCAAAACCGCACGGATTAAAACCGCTCGCTCCAAAACCGCACGGATCAAAACCGCTCGCTCCAAAACCGCTCGCTCCAAAACCGCATGGATCAAAACCGCTCGCTCCTAAACCGCACGGATCAAAACCGCTCGCTCCAAAACCGCACGGATCAAAACCGCTCGCTCCAAAACCTGAGATTTACAAATCTGAGATTTTCAAAACTGAGATTTACAAAACTGAGATTTTCAAAACTGAGATTTACAAAACAGATTAACAAAACTAAAATTTACAAAACTGAGATTTACAAAACTGAGATTTACAAAACTGAGATTTACAAAAACGAGATTTACAAAACTGAGATTTTCAAAACTGAGATTTACAAAACTGAGATTTTCAAAACTGAGATTTACAAAACTGAGATTTACAAAACCGAGATTTTCAAAACTGAGATTTACAAAACTGAGATTTACAAAACTGACATTTTCAGAACTGAGATTTACAAAACTAAGATTTACAAAACTGAGATTTACAAAACTGAGATTTTCAAAACTCAGATTTTCAAAACTGAGATTTTCAAAACTGAGATTTACAAAACTGAGATTTACAAAACTGAAATTTACAAAACTGAGATTTACAAAACTGAGATTTACAAAACTGAGATTTACAAAACTAAGATTTACAAAACTGAGATTTACAAAACTGAAATTTACAAAACTGAGATTTACAAAACTGAGATTTACAAAACTGAGATTTACAAAACTGAGATTTACAAAACTGAGATTTTCAAAACTGAGATTTACAAAACTGAGATTTTCAAAACTGAGATTTACAAAACTGAGATTTACAAAACTGAGATTTTCAAAAGTGAGATTCACAAAACTGAGATTTACAAAACTGATATTTACAAAACTGAAATTTTCAAAACTGAGATTTTCAAAACTGAGATTTACAAAACTGAGATTTTCAAAACCAAGATTTTCAAAACTGAGATTTACAACACTGAGATTTACAAAACTGAGATTTTCAAAACAGAGATTTACAAAACTGAGATTTTCAAAACTGTGATTTACAAAACTGAGATTTACAAATCTGAGATTTTCAAAACTGAGATTTACAAAACTGAGATTTTCAAAACTGAGATTGACAAAACTGAGATTTTCAAAACTGAGATTTTCAAAACTGAGATTTACAAAACAGAGATTTTCAAAACTGGGATTCTTAAATCTGAGATTTACAAAACTGAGATCTTCAAAAGTGAGAATTTCAAAACTAAGATTCTCTAATCTGAAATTTACAAAACTGAGATTTTCAAAACTGAGATTTACAAAACTTAGATTTTCAAAACTGAGATTCTCAAATCTGAGATTCACAAAATTGAGATTTTCAAAACTGAGATTTTCAAAACTGAGATTTACAAAACTAAGATTTACAAAAAACCGCTCGCTTCTAAACTGATCGCTCCAAGACCGCTCGCTCCAAAACCGCTCGCTCCAAAACCGCTCGATCCAAAACCGCTCGCTCCAAAACCGCTCGCTCCAAAACCGCTCGCTCCAAAACCGCTCAGTACAAAACCGCTCGAATCAAAATCGCTCGGTTCAAAACCGCTCGCTCCAAAACCGCCCGGATCAAAACCGCTCGCTCTAAAACAGCACGGATCAAAACCGCTCGATCCAAAACCGCACGGATCAAAACCGCTCGCTCCAAAACCGCACGGATCAAAACCGCTCGCTCCAAAACCGCACGGATCAAAACCGCTCGCTCCAAAACCGCACGGATCAAAACCGCTCGCTAAAAAACCGCACGGATCAAAACCGCTCGCTCCAAAACCGCACGGATCAAAACCGCTCGCTCCAAAACCGCACGGATCAAAACCGCACGGATCAAAACCGCTCGCTCCAAAACTGCACGGATCAAAACCGCTCGCTCCAAAACCGCACGGATTAAAACCGCTCGCTCCAAAACCGCACGGATCAAAACCGCTCGCTCCTAAACCGCTCGCTCCAAAACCGCATGGATCAAAACCGCTCGCTCCAAAACCGCTCGAATCAAAACCGCTCGCTCCAAAACCGCTCGCTCCAAAACCGCACGGATCAAAACCGCTCGCTCCAAAACCGCTCGCTCCAAAACCGCATGGATCAAAACCGCTCGCTCCAAAACCGCACGGATCAAAACCGCTCGCTCCAAAACCGCACGGATCAAAACCGCTCGCTCCAAAACCGCTCGCTCCAAAACCGCATGGATCAAAACCGCTCGCTCCTAAACCGCACGGATCAAAACCGCTCGCTCCAAAACCGCACGGATCAAAACCGCTCGCTCCAAAACCTGAGATTTTCAAAACTGAGATTTACAAAACTGAGATTTTCAAAACTGAGATTTACAAAACAGATTAACAAAACTAAAATTTACAAAACTGAGATTTACAAAACTGAGATTTACAAAACTGAGATTTACAAAAACGAGATTTACAAAACTGAGATTTACAAAACTGAGATTTACAAAACTGAGATTTTCAAAACTGAGATTTACAAAACTGAGATTTACAAAACCGAGATTTTCAAAACTGAGATTTACAAAACTGAGATTTACAAAACTGACATTTTCAGAACTGAGATTTACAAAACTAAGATTTACAAAACTGAGATTTACAAAACTGAGATTTTCAAAACTCAGATTTTCAAAACTGAGATTTTCAAAACTGAGATTTACAAAACTGAGATTTACAAAACTGAAATTTACAAAACTGAGATTTACAAAACTGAGATTTACAAAACTGAGATTTACAAAACTAAGATTTACAAAACTGAGATTTACAAAACTGAAATTTACAAAACTGAGATTTACAAAACTAAGATTTACAAAACTGAGATTTACAAAACTGAGATTTTCAAAACTCAGATTTTCAAAACTGAGATTTTCAAAACTGAGATTTACAAAACTGAGATTTACAAAACTGAAATTTACAAAACTGAGATTTACAAAACTGAGATTTACAAAACTGAGATTTTCAAAACTGAGATTTACAAAACTGAGATTTTCAAAACTGAGATTTACAAAACTGAGATTTACAAAACTGAGATTTTCAAAAGTGAGATTCACAAAACTGAGATTTACAAAACTGATATTTACAAAACTGAAATTTTCAAAACTGAGATTTTCAAAACTGAGATTTACAAAACTGAGATTTTCAAAACCAAGATTTTCAAAACTGAGATTTACAACACTGAGATTTACAAAACTGAGATTTTCAAAACAGAGATTTACAAAACTGAGATTTTCAAAACTGTGATTTACAAAACTGAGATTTACAAAACTGAGATTTACAAAACTGAGATTTACAAAACTGAGATTTTCAAAACTGAGATTTACAAAACAGATTTACAAAACTTAAATTTACAAAACTGAGATTTACAAAACTGAGATTTACAAAACTGAGATTTACAAAACCGAGATTTACAAAACTGAGATTTTCAAAACTGAGATTTACAAAACTGAGATTTTCAAAACTGAGATTTAATAAAACTGAGATTTACAAAACTGAGATTTTCAAAACTGAGATTTACAAAACTGAGATTTACAAAACTGACATTTTCAGAACTGAGATTTACAAAACTGAGATTTACAAAACTGAGATTTACAAAACTTAGATTTACAAAACTGAGATTTACAAAACTGAGATTTTCAAAACTGAGATTTACAAAACTGAGATTTACAAAACTGAGATTTACAAAACTGAGATTTACAAAACTGAGATTTACAAAACTGAGATTTACAAAACTGAGATTTACAAAACTGAGACTTTCAAAACTGAGATTTACAAAACTGAGATATACAAAACTGACATTTACAAAACTGAGATTTACAAAACCGAGATTTACAAAACTGAGATTTTCAAAACTGAGATTTACAAAACTGAAATTTACAAAACTGAGATTTACAAAACTGAGATTTACAAAACTGAGATTTACAAAACTGACATTTTCAAAACTGAGATTCTCAAATCAATACCGCTCGCTCCAAAACCGCTCAGTCCAAAACCGCACGGATCAGAACCGCTCGCTCCAAAACCGCACGGATCAAAGCCGCTCGCTCCAAAACCGCACGGATCAAAACCGCTCGCTCCAAAACTGCACGGACCAAAACCGCTCGCTCCAAAACCGCACGGATCAAAACCGCTCGCTCCAAAACCGCACGGATCAAAACCGCTCGCTCCAAAACCGCACGGATCAAAACCGCTCGCTCCAAAACCGCACGGAACAAAACCGCTCGCTCCAAAACCGCACGGACCAAAACCGCTCGCTCCAAAACCGCACGGATCAAAACCGCTCGCTCCAAAACCGCACGGATCAAAACCGCTCGCTCCAAAACCGCACGGATCAAAACCGCTCGCTCCAAAACCGCACGGATCAAAACCGCTCGCTCCAAAACTGCACGGATCAAAACCGCTCGCTCCAAAACCGCACGGACCAAAACCGCTCGCTCCAAAACCGCACGGATCAAAACCGCTCGCTCCAAAACCGCACGGATCAAAACCGCTCGCTCCAAAACTGCACGGATCAAAACCGCTCGCTCCAAAACCGCACGGATTAAAACCGCTCGCTCCAAAACCGCACGGATCAAAACCGCTCGCTCCAAAACCGCATGGATCAAAACCGCTCGCTCCAAAACCGCATGGATCAAAACCGCTCCCTCCAAAACCGCACGGATCAAAACCGCTCGCTCGAAACCGCACGGATCAAAACCGCTCGCTTCAAAACCGCACGGATCAAAACCGCTCGCTCCAAAACCGCACGGATCAAAACCGCTCGCTCCAAAACCGCACGGATCAAAACCGCTCGCTCCAAAACCGCACGGATCAGAACCGCTCGCTCCAAAACCGCACGGATCAAAACCGCTCGCTCCAAAACCGCACGGATCAAAACCGCTCGCTCCAAAACCTGAGATTTACAAATCTGAGATTTTCAAAACTGAGATTTACAAAACTGAGATTTTCAAAACTGAGATTTACAAAACAGATTAACAAAACTGAAATTTACAAAACTGAGATTTACAAAACTGAGATTTACAAAACTGAGATTTACAAAACCGAGATTTTCAAAACTGAGATTTACAAAACTGACATTTTCAGAACTGAGATTTACAAAACTAAGATTTACAAAACTGAGATATACAAAACTGAGATTTACAAAACTGAGATTTACAAAACTGAGATTTACAAAACTGAGATTTACAAAACTGAGATTTACAAAACTGAAATTTACAAAACTGAGATTTACAAAACTGAGATTTACAAAACTGAGATTTACAAAACTAAGATTTACAAAACTGAGATTTACAAAACTGAAATTTACAAAACTGAGATTTACAAAACTGAGATTTACAAAACTGAGATTTACAAAACTGAGATTTACAAAACTGAGATTTTCAAAACTGAGATTTACAAAACTGAGATTTTCAAAACTGAGATTTACAAAACTGAGATTTACAAAACTGAGATTTTCAAAAGTGAGATTCACAAAACTGAGATTTACAAAACTGAGATTTTCAAAACCAAGATTTTCAAAACTGAGATTAACAACACTGAGATTTACAAAACTGAGATTTTCAAAACTGAGATTTACAAAACTGAGATTTTCAAAACTGTGATTTACAAAACTGAGATTTACAAATCTGAGATTTTCAAAACTGAGATTTACAAAACTGAGATTTTCAAAACTGAGATTTACAAAACAGATTTACAAAACTGAAATTTACAAAACTGAGATTTACAAAACTGAGATTTACAAAACTGAGATTTACAAAACCGAGATTTACAAAACTGAGATTTTCAAAACTGAGATTTACAAAACTGAGATTTTCAAAACTGAGATTTAATAAAACTGAGATTTACAAAACTGAGATTTTCAAAACTGAGATTTACAAAACTGAGATTTACAAAACTGACATTTTCAGAACTGAGATTTACAAAACTGAGATTTACAAAACTGAGATTTACAAAACTTAGATTTACAAAACTGAGATTTACAAAACTGAGATTTTCAAAACTGAGATTTACAAAACTGAGATTTACAAAACTGAGATTTACAAAACTGAGATTTACAAAACTGAGATTTACAAAACTGAGATTTTCAAAACTGAGATTTACAAAACTGAGATTTTCCAAACTGAGATTTACAAAACTGAGTTTTACAAAACTGAGATTTTCAAAACTAAGATTTACAAAACAGAGATTTTCAAAACTGAGATTTACAAAACTGAGATTTACAAAACTGAAATTTACAAAACTGAGATTAACAAAACTGAGATTTACAAAACTGAGATTTACAAAACTGAGATTCACAAAACTGAGATTTTCCAAACTGAGATTTACAAAACTGAGATTTACAAAACTAAGATTTACAAAACTGAGATTTACAAAACTGAAATTTACAAAACTGAGATTTACAAAACTGAGATTTACAAAACTGAGATTTACAAAACTGAGATTTACAAAACTGAGATTTTCAAAACTGAGATTTACAAAACTGAGATTTTCAAAACTGAGATTTACAAAACTGAGATTTACAAAACTGAGATTTTCAAAAGTGAGATTCACAAAACTGAGATTTACAAAACTGATATTTACAAAACTGAAATTTTCAAAACTGAGATTTTCAAAACTGAGATTTACAAAACTGAGATTTTCAAAACCAAGATTTTCAAAACTGAGATTTACAACACTGAGATTTACAAAACTGAGATTTTCAAAACAGAGATTTACAAAACTGAGATTTTCAAAACTGTGATTTACAAAACTGAGATTTACAAATCTGAGATTTTCAAAACTGAGATTTACAAAACTGAGATTTTCAAAACTGAGATTGACAAAACTGAGATTTTCAAAACTGAGATTTTCAAAACTGAGATTTACAAAACAGAGATTTTCAAAACTGGGATTCTTAAATCTGAGATTTACAAAACTGAGATCTTCAAAAGTGAGAATTTCAAAACTAAGATTCTCTAATCTGAAATTTACAAAACTGAGATTTTCAAAACTGAGATTTACAAAACTTAGATTTTCAAAACTGAGATTCTCAAATCTGAGATTCACAAAATTGAGATTTTCAAAACTGAGATTTTCAAAACTGAGATTTACAAAACTAAGATTTACAAAAAACCGCTCGCTTCTAAACTGATCGCTCCAAGACCGCTCGCTCCAAAACCGCTCGCTCCAAAACCGCTCGATCCAAAACCGCTCGCTCCAAAACCGCTCGCTCCAAAACCGCTCAGTACAAAACCGCTCAGTACAAAACCGCTCGAATCAAAATCGCTCGGTTCAAAACCGCTCGCTCCAAAACCGCCCGGATCAAAACCGCTCGCTCTAAAACAGCACGGATCAAAACCGCTCGATCCAAAACCGCACGGATCAAAACCGCTCGCTCCAAAACCGCACGGATCAAAACCGCTCGCTCCAAAACCGCACGGATCAAAACCGCTCGCTCCAAAACCGCACGGATCAAAACCGCTCGCTCCAAAACCGCACGGATCAAAACCGCTCGCTCCAAAACCGCACGGATCAAAACCGCTCGCTCCAAAACCGCACGGATCAAAACCGCACGGATCAAAACCGCTCGCTCCAAAACTGCACGGATCAAAACCGCTCGCTCCAAAACCGCACGGATTAAAACCGCTCGCTCCAAAACCGCACGGATCAAAACCGCTCGCTCCTAAACCGCTCGCTCCAAAACCGCATGGATCAAAACCGCTCGCTCCAAAACCGCTCGAATCAAAACCGCTCGCTCCAAAACCGCTCGCTCCAAAACCGCACGGATCAAAACCGCTCGCTCCGAAACCGCTCGCTCCAAAACCGCATGGATCAAAACCGCTCGCTCCAAAACTGCACGGATCAAAACCGCTCGCTCCAAAACCGCACGGATCAAAACCGCTCGCTCCAAAACCGCTCGCTCCAAAACCGCATGGATCAAAACCGCTCGCTCCTAAACCGCACGGATCAAAACCGCTCGCTCCAAAACCGCACGGATCAAAACCGCTCGCTCCAAAACCTGAGATTTTCAAAACTGAGATTTACAAAACTGAGATTTTCAAAACTGAGATTTACAAAACAGATTAACAAAACTAAAATTTACAAAACTGAGATTTACAAAACTGAGATTTACAAAACTGAGATTTACAAAAACGAGATTTACAAAACTGAGATTTACAAAACTGAGATTTACAAAACTGAGATTTTCAAAACTGAGATTTACAAAACTGAGATTTACAAAACCGAGATTTTCAAAACTGAGATTTACAAAACTGAGATTTACAAAACTGACATTTTCAGAACTGAGATTTACAAAACTAAGATTTACAAAACTGAGATTTACAAAACTGAGATTTTCAAAACTCAGATTTTCAAAACTGAGATTTTCAAAACTGAGATTTACAAAACTGAGATTTACAAAACTGAAATTTACAAAACTGAGATTTACAAAACTGAGATTTACAAAACTGAGATTTACAAAACTAAGATTTACAAAACTGAGATTTACAAAACTGAAATTTACAAAACTGAGATTTACAAAACTAAGATTTACAAAACTGAGATTTACAAAACTGAGATTTTCAAAACTCAGATTTTCAAAACTGAGATTTTCAAAACTGAGATTTACAAAACTGAGATTTACAAAACTGAAATTTACAAAACTGAGATTTACAAAACTGAGATTTACAAAACTGAGATTTTCAAAACTGAGATTTACAAAACTGAGATTTTCAAAACTGAGATTTACAAAACTGAGATTTACAAAACTGAGATTTTCAAAAGTGAGATTCACAAAACTGAGATTTACAAAACTGATATTTACAAAACTGAAATTTTCAAAACTGAGATTTTCAAAACTGAGATTTACAAAACTGAGATTTTCAAAACCAAGATTTTCAAAACTGAGATTTACAACACTGAGATTTACAAAACTGAGATTTTCAAAACAGAGATTTACAAAACTGAGATTTTCAAAACTGTGATTTACAAAACTGAGATTTACAAATCTGAGATTTTCAAAACTGAGATTTACAAAACTGAGATTTTCAAAACTGAGATTTACAAAACAGATTTACAAAACTTAAATTTACAAAACTGAGATTTACAAAACTGAGATTTACAAAACTGAGATTTACAAAACCGAGATTTACAAAACTGAGATTTTCAAAACTGAGATTTACAAAACTGAGATTTTCAAAACTGAGATTTAATAAAACTGAGATTTACAAAACTGAGATTTTCAAAACTGAGATTTACAAAACTGAGATTTACAAAACTGACATTTTCAGAACTGAGATTTACAAAACTGAGATTTACAAAACTGAGATTTACAAAACTTAGATTTACAAAACTGAGATTTACAAAACTGAGATTTTCAAAACTGAGATTTACAAAACTGAGATTTACAAAACTGAGATTTACAAAACTGAGATTTACAAAACTGAGATTTACAAAACTGAGATTTACAAAACTGAGATTTACAAAACTGAGACTTTCAAAACTGAGATTTACAAAACTGAGATATACAAAACTGACATTTACAAAACTGAGATTTACAAAACCGAGATTTACAAAACTGAGATTTTCAAAACTGAGATTTACAAAACTGAAATTTACAAAACTGAGATTTACAAAACTGAGATTTACAAAACTGAGATTTACAAAACTGACATTTTCAAAACTGAGATTCTCAAATCAATACCGCTCGCTCCAAAACCGCTCAGTCCAAAACCGCACGGATCAGAACCGCTCGCTCCAAAACCGCACGGATCAAAGCCGCTCGCTCCAAAACCGCACGGATCAAAACCGCTCGCTCCAAAACTGCACGGACCAAAACCGCTCGCTCCAAAACCGCACGGATCAAAACCGCTCGCTCCAAAACCGCACGGATCAAAACCGCTCGCTCCAAAACCGCACGGATCAAAACCGCTCGCTCCAAAACCGCACGGATCAAAACCGCTCGCTCCAAAACCGCACGGACCAAAACCGCTCGCTCCAAAACCGCACGGATCAAAACCGCTCGCTCCAAAACCGCACGGATCAAAACCGCTCGCTCCAAAACCGCACGGATCAAAACCGCTCGCTCCAAAACCGCACGGATCAAAACCGCTCGCTCCAAAACTGCACGGATCAAAACCGCTCGCTCCAAAACCGCACGGACCAAAACCGCTCGCTCCAAAACCGCACGGATCAAAACCGCTCGCTCCAAAACCGCACGGATCAAAACCGCTCGCTCCAAAACTGCACGGATCAAAACCGCTCGCTCCAAAACCGCACGGATTAAAACCGCTCGCTCCAAAACCGCACGGATCAAAACCGCTCGCTCCAAAACCGCATGGATCAAAACCGCTCGCTCCAAAACCGCATGGATCAAAACCGCTCCCTCCAAAACCGCACGGATCAAAACCGCTCGCTCGAAACCGCACGGATCAAAACCGCTCGCTTCAAAACCGCACGGATCAAAACCGCTCGCTCCAAAACCGCACGGATCAAAACCGCTCGCTCCAAAACCGCACGGATCAAAACCGCTCGCTCCAAAACCGCACGGATCAGAACCGCTCGCTCCAAAACCGCACGGATCAAAACCGCTCGCTCCAAAACCGCACGGATCAAAACCGCTCGCTCCAAAACCTGAGATTTACAAATCTGAGATTTTCAAAACTGAGATTTACAAAACTGAGATTTTCAAAACTGAGATTTACAAAACAGATTAACAAAACTGAAATTTACAAAACTGAGATTTACAAAACTGAGATTTACAAAACTGAGATTTACAAAACCGAGATTTTCAAAACTGAGATTTACAAAACTGACATTTTCAGAACTGAGATTTACAAAACTAAGATTTACAAAACTGAGATTTACAAAACTGAGATTTACAAAACTGAGATTTTCAAAACTGAGATTTTCAAAACTGAGATTTACAAAACTGAGATTTACAAAACTGAAATTTACAAAACTGAGATTTACAAAACTGAGATTTACAAAACTGAGATTTACAAAACTAAGATTTACAAAACTGAGATTTACAAAACTGAAATTTACAAAACTGAGATTTACAAAACTGAGATTTACAAAACTGAGATTTACAAAACTGAGATTTACAAAACTGAGATTTTCAAAACTGAGATTTACAAAACTGAGATTTTCAAAACTGAGATTTACAAAACTGAGATTTACAAAACTGAGATTTTCAAAAGTGAGATTCACAAAACTGAGATTTACAAAACTGAGATTTTCAAAACCAAGATTTTCAAAACTGAGATTAACAACACTGAGATTTACAAAACTGAGATTTTCAAAACTGAGATTTACAAAACTGAGATTTTCAAAACTGTGATTTACAAAACTGAGATTTACAAATCTGAGATTTTCAAAACTGAGATTTACAAAACTGAGATTTTCAAAACTGAGATTTACAAAACAGATTTACAAAACTGAAATTTACAAAACTGAGATTTACAAAACTGAGATTTACAAAACTGAGATTTACAAAACCGAGATTTACAAAACTGAGATTTTCAAAACTGAGATTTACAAAACTGAGATTTTCAAAACTGAGATTTAATAAAACTGAGATTTACAAAACTGAGATTTTCAAAACTGAGATTTACAAAACTGAGATTTACAAAACTGACATTTTCAGAACTGAGATTTACAAAACTGAGATTTACAAAACTGAGATTTACAAAACTTAGATTTACAAAACTGAGATTTACAAAACTGAGATTTTCAAAACTGAGATTTACAAAACTGAGATTTACAAAACTGAGATTTACAAAACTGAGATTTACAAAACTGAGATTTACAAAACTGAGATTTTCAAAACTGAGATTTACAAAACTGAGATTTTCCAAACTGAGATTTACAAAACTGAGTTTTACAAAACTGAGATTTTCAAAACTAAGATTTACAAAACAGAGATTTTCAAAACTGAGATTTACAAAACTGAGATTTACAAAACTGAAATTTACAAAACTGAGATTAACAAAACTGAGATTTACAAAACTGAGATTTACAAAACTGAGATTCACAAAACTGAGATTTTCCAAACTGAGATTTACAAAACTGAGTTTTACAAAACTGAGATTTTCAAAACTGAGATTTACAAAACTGAGATTTACAAAACTGAGATTTTCAAAAGTGAGATTCACAAAACTGAGATTTACAAAACTGATGTTTACAAAACTGAAATTTTCAAAACTGAGATTTTCAAAACTGAGATTTACAAAATGGAGATTTTCAAAACCAAGATTTTCAAAACTGAGATTTACAACACTGAGATTTACAAAACTGAGATTTTCAAAACTGAGATTTACAAAACTGAGATTTTCAAAACTGTGATTTACAAAACTGAGATTTACAAATCTGAGATTTTCAAAACTGAGATTTACAAAACTGAGATTTTCAAAACTGAGATTTACAAAACAGATTTACAAAACTGAAATTTACAAAACTGAGATTTACAAAACTGAGATTTACAAAACTGAGATTTACAAAACCGAGATTTACAAAACTGAGATTTTCAAAACTGAGATTTACAAAACTGAGATTTTCAAAACTGAGATTTAATAAAACTGAGATTTACAAAACTGAGATTTTCAAAACTGAGATTTACAAAACTGAGATTTACAAAACTGACATTTTTCAGAACTGACATTTACAAAACTGAGATTTACAAAACTGAGATTTACAAAACTTAGATTTTCAAAACTGAGATTTACAAAACTGAGATTTTCAAAACTGAGATTTACAAAACTGAGATTTACAAAACTGAGATTTACAAAACTGAGATTTACAAAACTGAGATTTACAAAACTGAGATTTTCAAAACTGAGATTTACAAAACTGAGATTTTCCAAACTGAGATTTACAAAACTGAGTTTTACAAAACTGAGATTTTCAAAACTGAGATTTACAAAACAGAGATTTTCAAAACTGAGATTTACAAAACTGAGATTTACAAAACTGAAATTTACAAAACTGAGATTTACAAAACTGAGATTTTCAAAACTGTGATTTACAAAACTGAGATTTACAAATCTGAGATTTTCAAAACTGAGATTTACAAAACTGAGATTTTCAAAACTGAGATTTACAAAACAGATTTACAAAACTGAAATTTACAAAACTGAGATTTACAAAACTGAGATTTACAAAACTGAGATTTACAAAACCGAGATTTACAAAACTGAGATTTTCAAAACTGAGATTTACAAAACTGAGATTTTCAAAACTGAGATTTAATAAAACTGAGATTTACAAAAGTGAGATTTTCAAAACTGAGATTTACAAAACTGAGATTTACAAAACTGACATTTTCAGAACTGACATTTACAAAACTGAGATTTACAAAGCTGAGATTTACAAAACTTAGATTTTCAAAACTGAGATTTACAAAACTGAGATTTTCAAAACTGAGATTTACAAAACTGAGATTTACAAAACTGAGATTTACAAAACTGAGATTTACAAAACTGAGATTTTCCAAACTGAGATTTACAAAACTGAGTTTTACAAAACTGAGATTTTCAAAACTGAGATTTACAAAACAGAGATTTTCAAAACTGAGATTTACAAAACTGAGATTTACAAAACTGAAATTTACAAAACTGAGATTTACAAAACTGAGATTTACAAAACTGAGATTTACAAAACTGAGATTTACAAAATTTAGATTCACAAAACAGATTTTCCAAACTGAGATTTACAAAACTGAGTTTTACAAAACTGAGATTTTCAAAACTGAGATTTTCCAAACTGAGATTTACAAAACTGAGTTTTACAAAACTGACATTTTCAAAACTGAGATTTACAAAACTGAGATTTTCAAAACTGAGATTTACAAAACTGAGATTTACAAAACTGAAATTTACAAAACTGAGATTTACAAAACTGAGATTTACAAAACTGAGATTTACAAAACTGAGATTTACAAAACTGAGTTTTTCAAAACTAAGATTTACAAAACTGAGATTTACAAAACTGAGTTTTTCAAAACAGAGATTTACAAAACTGAGATTTACAAAACTGAGTTTTTCAAAACTGAGATTTACAAAACTGAGATTTTCAAAACTGAGATTTACAAAACTGAGATTTACAAAACTGAGATTTACAAAACTGAGATTTACAAAACCGAGATTTACAAAACTGAGATTTTCAAAACTGTGATTTACAAAACTGAGATTTACAAAACTGAGATTTTCAAAAGTGAGATTTACAAAACTGAGATTTTCAAAACTGTGATTTTCAAAACTGAGATTCACAAAACTGAGATTTACAAAACTGAGATTTACAAAACTGAGATTTTCAAAACTGAGATTTACAAAACTGAGATTTTCAAAACTGAGATTTACTAAACTGAGATTTACAAAACTGAGATTTACAAAACTGAGATATTTAAAACTGAGATTTACAAAACTTAGATTTTCAAAACTGAGATTTACAAAACTGAGATTTACAAATCTGAGATTTTCAAAACTGAGATTTACAAAACTGAGATTTTCAAAACTGAGATTTACAAAACTGAGATTTACAAAACTGAAATTTACAAAACTGAGATTTACAAAACTGAGATTTTCAAAACTGAGATTTACAAAACTGAGATTTTCAAAACTGAGATTTACTAAACTGAGATTTACAAAACTGAGATTTACAAAACTGAGATATTTAAAACTGAGATTTACAAAACTTAGATTTTCAAAACTGAGATTTACAAAACTGAGATTTACAAATCTGAGATTTTCAAAACTGAGATTTACAAAACTGAGATTTTCAAAACTGAGATTTACAAAACTGAGATTTACAAAACTGAAATTTACAAAACTGAGATTTACAAAACTGAGATTTACAAAACTGAGATTAACAAAACTGAGATTTACAAAACTGAGATTTTCAAAACTGAGATTTACAAAACTGAGATTTTCAAAACTGAGATTTTCAAAACTGAGATTTACAAATCTGAGATTTACAAAACTGAGATTTACAAAACTGAGATTTTCAAAACTGAGATTTACAAAACTGAGATTTACAATACTGAGATTTACAAAACTAAGATTTTCAAAATTGAGATTTACAAAACTGAGATTTACAAAACTGAGATTTTCAAAACTGAGATTTACAAAACTGAGATTTACAAAACTGAGATTTACAAAACTGAGATTTACAAAACTGAGATTTTCAAAACTGAGATTTACAAAACTGAGATTTACAAAACTGAGATTTACAAAACTGAGATTTACAAAATTGAGATTCACAAAACAGATTTTCCAAACTGAGATTTACAAAACTGAGTTTTACAAAACTGAGATTTTCAAAACTGAGATTTTCAAAACTGAGATTTACAAAATGGAGATTTTCAAAACCAAGATTTTCAAAACTGAGATTTACAACACTGAGATTTACAAAACTGAGATTTTCAAAACTGAGATTTACAAAACTGAGATTTTCAAAACTGTGATTTACAAAACTGAGATTTACAAATCTGAGATTTTCAAAACTGAGATTTACAAAACTGAGATTTTCAAAACTGAGATTTACAAAACAGATTTACAAAACTGAAATTTACAAAACTGAGATTTACAAAACTGAGATTTACAAAACTGAGATTTACAAAACCGAGATTTACAAAACTGAGATTTTCAAAACTGAGATTTACAAAACTGAGATTTTCAAAACTGAGATTTAATAAAACTGAGATTTACAAAACTGAGATTTTCAAAACTGAGATTTACAAAACTGAGATTTACAAAACTGACATTTTCAGAACTGACATTTACAAAACTGAGATTTACAAAACTGAGATTTACAAAACTTAGATTTTCAAAACTGAGATTTACAAAACTGAGATTTTCAAAACTGAGATTTACAAAACTGAGATTTACAAAACTGAGATTTACAAAACTGAGATTTACAAAACTGAGATTTACAAAACTGAGATTTTCAAAACTGAGATTTACAAAACTGAGATTTTCCAAACTGAGATTTACAAAACTGAGTTTTACAAAACTGAGATTTTCAAAACTGAGATTTACAAAACAGAGATTTTCAAAACTGAGATTTACAAAACTGAGATTTACAAAACTGAAATTTACAAAACTGAGATTTACAAAACTGAGATTTACAAAACTGAGATTTACAAAACTGAGATTTACAAAATTGAGATTCACAAAACAGATTTTCCAAACTGAGATTTACAAAACTGAGTTTTACAAAACTGAGATTTACAAAACAGAGATTTTCAAAACTGAGATTTACAAAACTGAGATTTACAAAACTGAAATTTACAAAACTGAGATTTACAAAACTGAGATTTACAAAACTGAGATTTACAAAACTGAGATTTACAAAATTGAGATTCACAAAACAGATTTTCCAAACTGAGATTTACAAAACTGAGTTTTACAAAACTGAGATTTTCAAAACTGAGATTTTCAAAACTGAGATTTACAAAATGGAGATTTTCAAAACCAAGATTTTCAAAACTGAGATTTACAACACTGAGATTTACAAAACTGAGATTTTCAAAACTGAGATTTACAAAACTGAGATTTTCAAAACTGTGATTTACAAAACTGAGATTTACAAATCTGAGATTTTCAAAACTGAGATTTACAAAACTGAGATTTTCAAAACTGAGATTTACAAAACAGATTTACAAAACTGAGATTTACAAAACTGAGATTTACAAAACTGAGATTTACAAAACCGAGATTTACAAAACTGAGATTTTCAAAACTGAGATTTACAAAACTGAGATTTTCAAAACTGAGATTTAATAAAACTGAGATTTACAAAACTGAGATTTTCAAAACTGAGATTTACAAAACTGAGATTTACAAAACTGACATTTTCAGAACTGACATTTACAAAACTGAGATTTACAAAACTGAGATTTACAAAACTTAGATTTTCAAAACTGAGATTTACAAAACTGAGATTTTCAAAACTGAGATTTACAAAACTGAGATTTACAAAACTGAGATTTACAAAACTGAGATTTACAAAACTGAGATTTACAAAACTGAGATTTTCAAAACTGAGATTTACAAAACTGAGATTTTCCAAACTGAGATTTACAAAACTGAGTTTTACAAAACTGAGATTTTCAAAACTGAGATTTACAAAAGAGAGATTTTCAAAACTGAGATTTACAAAACTGAAATTTACAAAACTGAGATTTACAAAACTGAGATTTACAAAACTGAGATTTACAAAACTGAGATTTACAAAATTGAGATTCACAAAACAGATTTTCCAAACTGAGATTTATAAAACTGAGTTTTACAAAACTGAGATTTTCAAAACTGAGATTTTCCAAACTGAGATTTACAAAACTGAGTTTTACAAAACTGACATTTTCAAAACTGAGATTTACAAAACTGAGATTTTCAAAACTGAGATTTACAAAACTGAGATTTACAAAACTGAAATTTACAAAACTGAGATTTACAAAACTGAGATTTACAAAACTGAGATTTACAAAACTGAGATTTACAAAACTGAGTTTTTCAAAACTGAGATTTACAAAACTGAGATTTACAAAACTGAGTTTTTCAAAACTGAGATTTACAAAACTGAGATTTACAAAACTGAGTTTTTCAAAACTGAGATTTACAAAACTGAGTTTTTCAAAACTGAGATTTACAAAACTGAGATTTACAAAACTGAGTTTTTCAAAACTGAGATTTACAAAACTGAGATTTTCAAAACTGAGATTTACAAAACTGAGATTTACAAAACCGAGATTTACAAAACTGAGATTTTCAAAACTGTGATTTACAAAACTGAGATTTACAAAACTGAGATTTACAAAACTGAGATTTTCAAAAGTGAGATTTACATAACTGAGATTTTCAAAACTGTGATTTTCAAAACTGAGATTCACAAAACTGAGATTTACAAAACTGAGATTTACAAAACTGAGATTTTCAAAACTGAGATTTACAAAACTGAGATTTTCAAAACTGAGATTTACTAAACTGAGATTTACAAAACTGAGATTTACAAAACTGAGATATTTAAAACTGAGATTTACAAAACTTAGATTTTCAAAACTGAGATTTACAAAACTGAGATTTACAAAACTGAGATTTTCAAAACTGAGATTTACAAAACTGAGATTTTCAAAACTGAGATTTACAAAACTGAGATTTACAAAACTGAGATTTTCAAAAGTGAGATTCACAAAACTGAGATTTACAAAACTGAGATTTTCAAAACCAAGATTTTCAAAACTGAGATTAACAACACTGAGATTTACAAAACCGAGATTTTCAAAACTGAGATTTACAAAACTGAGATTTTCAAAACTGAGATTTACTAAACTGAGATTTACAAAACTGAGATTTACAAAACTGAGATATTTAAAACTGAGATTTACAAAACTTAGATTTTCAAAACTGAGATTTACAAAACTGAGATTTACAAAACTGAGATTTTCAAAACTGAGATTTACAAAACTGAGATTTTCAAAACTTAGATTTACAAAACTGAGATTTTCAAAACTGAGATTTACAAAACTGAGATTTTCAAAACTGAGATTTACTAAACTGAGATTTACAAAACTGAGATTTACAAAACTGAGATATTTAAAACTGAGATTTACAAAACTTAGATTTTCAAAACTGAGATTTACAAAACTGAGATTTACAAAACTGAGATTTACAAAACCGAGATTTACAAAACTGAGATTTTCAAAACTGAGATTTACAAAACTGAGATTTTCAAAACTGAGATTTAATAAAACTGAGATTTACAAAACTGAGATTTTCAAAACTGAGATTTACAAAACTGAGATTTACAAAACTGACATTTTCAGAACTGACATTTACAAAACTGAGATTTACAAAACTGAGATTTACAAAACTTAGATTTTCAAAACTGAGATTTACAAAACTGAGATTTTCAAAACTGAGATTTACAAAACTGAGATTTACAAAACTGAGATTTACAAAACTGAGATTTACAAAACTGAGATTTACAAAACTGAGATTTTCAAAACTGAGATTTACAAAACTGAGATTTTCCAAACTGAGATTTACAAAACTGAGTTTTACAAAACTGAGATTTTCAAAACTGAGATTTACAAAAGAGAGATTTTCAAAACTGAGATTTACAAAACTGAAATTTACAAAACTGAGATTTACAAAACTGAGATTTACAAAACTGAGATTTACAAAACTGAGATTTACAAAATTGAGATTCACAAAACAGATTTTCCAAACTGAGATTTATAAAACTGAGTTTTACAAAACTGAGATTTTCAAAACTGAGATTTTCCAAACTGAGATTTACAAAACTGAGTTTTACAAAACTGACATTTTCAAAACTGAGATTTACAAAACTGAGATTTTCAAAACTGAGATTTACAAAACTGAGATTTACAAAACTGAAATTTACAAAACTGAGATTTACAAAACTGAGATTTACAAAACTGAGATTTACAAAACTGAGATTTACAAAACTGAGTTTTTCAAAACTGAGATTTACAAAACTGAGATTTACAAAACTGAGTTTTTCAAAACTGAGATTTACAAAACTGAGATTTACAAAACTGAGTTTTTCAAAACTGAGATTTACAAAACTGAGTTTTTCAAAACTGAGATTTACAAAACTGAGATTTACAAAACTGAGTTTTTCAAAACTGAGATTTACAAAACTGAGATTTTCAAAACTGAGATTTACAAAACTGAGATTTACAAAACCGAGATTTACAAAACTGAGATTTTCAAAACTGTGATTTACAAAACTGAGATTTACAAAACTGAGATTTACAAAACTGAGATTTTCAAAAGTGAGATTTACAAAACTGAGATTTTCAAAACTGTGATTTTCAAAACTGAGATTCACAAAACTGAGATTTACAAAACTGAGATTTACAAAACTGAGATTTTCAAAACTGAGATTTACAAAACTGAGATTTTCAAAACTGAGATTTACTAAACTGAGATTTACAAAACTGAGATTTACAAAACTGAGATATTTAAAACTGAGATTTACAAAACTTAGATTTTCAAAACTGAGATTTACAAAACTGAGATTTACAAAACTGAGATTTTCAAAACTGAGATTTACAAAACTGAGATTTTCAAAACTGAGATTTACAAAACTGAGATTTACAAAACTGAGATTTTCAAAAGTGAGATTCACAAAACTGAGATTTACAAAACTGAGATTTTCAAAACCAAGATTTTCAAAACTGAGATTAACAACACTGAGATTTACAAAACCGAGATTTTCAAAACTGAGATTTACAAAACTGAGATTTTCAAAACTGAGATTTACTAAACTGAGATTTACAAAACTGAGATTTACAAAACTGAGATATTTAAAACTGAGATTTACAAAACTTAGATTTTCAAAACTGAGATTTACAAAACTGAGATTTACAAAACTGAGATTTTCAAAACTGAGATTTACAAAACTGAGATTTTCAAAACTTAGATTTACAAAACTGAGATTTTCAAAACTGAGATTTACAAAACTGAGATTTTCAAAACTGAGATTTACTAAACTGAGATTTACAAAACTGAGATTTACAAAACTGAGATATTTAAAACTGAGATTTACAAAACTTAGATTTTCAAAACTGAGATTTACAAAACTGAGATTTACAAAACTGAGATTTTCAAAACTGAGATTTACAAAACTGAGATTTACAAAACTGAGATTTACAAAACTGAAATTTACAAAACTGAGATTTACAAAACTGAGATTTACAAAACTGAGATTTACAAAACTGAGATTTACAAAACTGAGTTTTTCAAAACTGAGATTTACAAAACTGAGATTTACAAAACTGAGTTTTTCAAAACTGAGATTTACAAAACTGAGATTTACAAAACTGAGTTTTTCAAAACTGAGATTTACAAAACTGAGTTTTTCAAAACTGAGATTTACAAAACTGAGATTTACAAAACTGAGTTTTTCAAAACTGAGATTTACAAAACTGAGATTTTCAAAACTGAGATTTACAAAACTGAGATTTACAAAACCGAGATTTACAAAACTGAGATTTTCAAAACTGTGATTTACAAAACTGAGATTTACAAAACTGAGATTTACAAAACTGAGATTTTCAAAAGTGAGATTTACAAAACTGAGATTTTCAAAACTGTGATTTTCAAAACTGAGATTCACAAAACTGAGATTTACAAAACTGAGATTTACAAAACTGAGATTTTCAAAACTGAGATTTACAAAACTGAGATTTTCAAAACTGAGATTTACTAAACTGAGATTTACAAAACTGAGATTTACAAAACTGAGATATTTAAAACTGAGATTTACAAAACTTAGATTTTCAAAACTGAGATTTACAAAACTGAGATTTACAAAACTGAGATTTTCAAAACTGAGATTTACAAAACTGAGATTTTCAAAACTGAGATTTACAAAACTGAGATTTACAAAACTGAGATTTTCAAAAGTGAGATTCACAAAACTGAGATTTACAAAACTGAGATTTTCAAAACCAAGATTTTCAAAACTGAGATTAACAACACTGAGATTTACAAAACCGAGATTTTCAAAACTGAGATTTACAAAACTGAGATTTTCAAAACTGAGATTTACTAAACTGAGATTTACAAAACTGAGATTTACAAAACTGAGATATTTAAAACTGAGATTTACAAAACTTAGATTTTCAAAACTGAGATTTACAAAACTGAGATTTACAAAACTGAGATTTTCAAAACTGAGATTTACAAAACTGAGATTTTCAAAAGTGAGATTCACAAAACTGAGATTTACAAAACTGATATTTACAAAACTGAAATTTTCAAAACTGAGATTTTCAAAACTGAGATTTACAAAACTGAGATTTTCAAAACCAAGATTTTCAAAACTGAGATTTACAACACTGAGATTTACAAAACTGAGATTTTCAAAACAGAGATTTACAAAACTGAGATTTTCAAAACTGTGATTTACAAAACTGAGATTTACAAATCTGAGATTTTCAAAACTGAGATTTACAAAACTGAGATTTACAAAACTGAGATTTACAAAACTGAGATTTTCAAAACTGAGATTTTCAAAACTGAGATTTACAAAACAGAGATTTTCAAAACTGGGATTCTTAAATCTGAGATTTACAAAACTGAGATCTTCAAAAGTGAGAATTTCAAAACTAAGATTCTCTAATCTGAAATTTACAAAACTGAGATTTTCAAAACTGAGATTTACAAAACTTAGATTTTCAAAACTGAGATTCTCAAATCTGAGATTCACAAAATTGAGATTTTCAAAACTGAGATTTTCAAAACTGAGATTTACAAAACTAAGATTTACAAAAAACCGCTCGCTTCTAAACTGATCGCTCCAAGACCGCTCGCTCCAAAACCGCTCGCTCCAAAACCGCTCGATCCAAAACCGCTCGCTCCAAAACCGCTCGCTCCAAAACCGCTCGCTCCAAAACCGCTCAGTACAAAACCGCTCGAATCAAAATCGCTCGGTTCAAAACCGCTCGCTCCAAAACCGCCCGGATCAAAACCGCTCGCTCTAAAACAGCACGGATCAAAACCGCTCGATCCAAAACCGCACGGATCAAAACCGCTCGCTCCAAAACCGCACGGATCAAAACCGCTCGCTCCAAAACCGCACGGATCAAAACCGCTCGCTCCAAAACCGCACGGATCAAAACCGCTCGCTCCAAAACCGCACGGATCAAAACCGCTCGCTCCAAAACCGCACGGATCAAAACCGCTCGCTCCAAAACCGCACGGATCAAAACCGCACGGATCAAAACCGCTCGCTCCAAAACTGCACGGATCAAAACCGCTCGCTCCAAAACCGCACGGATTAAAACCGCTCGCTCCAAAACCGCACGGATCAAAACCGCTCGCTCCTAAACCGCTCGCTCCAAAACCGCATGGATCAAAACCGCTCGCTCCAAAACCGCTCGAATCAAAACCGCTCGCTCCAAAACCGCTCGCTCCAAAACCGCACGGATCAAAACCGCTCGCTCCAAAACCGCTCGCTCCAAAACCGCATGGATCAAAACCGCTCGCTCCAAAACTGCACGGATCAAAACCGCTCGCTCCAAAACCGCACGGATCAAAACCGCTCGCTCCAAAACCGCTCGCTCCAAAACCGCATGGATCAAAACCGCTCGCTCCTAAACCGCACGGATCAAAACCGCTCGCTCCAAAACCGCACGGATCAAAACCGCTCGCTCCAAAACCTGAGATTTTCAAAACTGAGATTTACAAAACTGAGATTTTCAAAACTGAGATTTACAAAACAGATTAACAAAACTAAAATTTACAAAACTGAGATTTACAAAACTGAGATTTACAAAACTGAGATTTACAAAAACGAGATTTACAAAACTGAGATTTACAAAACTGAGATTTACAAAACTGAGATTTTCAAAACTGAGATTTACAAAACTGAGATTTACAAAACCGAGATTTTCAAAACTGAGATTTACAAAACTGAGATTTACAAAACTGACATTTTCAGAACTGAGATTTACAAAACTAAGATTTACAAAACTGAGATTTACAAAACTGAGATTTTCAAAACTCAGATTTTCAAAACTGAGATTTTCAAAACTGAGATTTACAAAACTGAGATTTACAAAACTGAAATTTACAAAACTGAGATTTACAAAACTGAGATTTACAAAACTGAGATTTACAAAACTAAGATTTACAAAACTGAGATTTACAAAACTGAAATTTACAAAACTGAGATTTACAAAACTAAGATTTACAAAACTGAGATTTACAAAACTGAGATTTTCAAAACTCAGATTTTCAAAACTGAGATTTTCAAAACTGAGATTTACAAAACTGAGATTTACAAAACTGAAATTTACAAAACTGAGATTTACAAAACTGAGATTTACAAAACTGAGATTTTCAAAACTGAGATTTACAAAACTGAGATTTTCAAAACTGAGATTTACAAAACTGAGATTTACAAAACTGAGATTTTCAAAAGTGAGATTCACAAAACTGAGATTTACAAAACTGATATTTACAAAACTGAAATTTTCAAAACTGAGATTTTCAAAACTGAGATTTACAAAACTGAGATTTTCAAAACCAAGATTTTCAAAACTGAGATTTACAACACTGAGATTTACAAAACTGAGATTTTCAAAACAGAGATTTACAAAACTGAGATTTTCAAAACTGTGATTTACAAAACTGAGATTTACAAATCTGAGATTTTCAAAACTGAGATTTACAAAACTGAGATTTTCAAAACTGAGATTTACAAAACAGATTTACAAAACTTAAATTTACAAAACTGAGATTTACAAAACTGAGATTTACAAAACTGAGATTTACAAAACCGAGATTTACAAAACTGAGATTTTCAAAACTGAGATTTACAAAACTGAGATTTTCAAAACTGAGATTTAATAAAACTGAGATTTACAAAACTGAGATTTTCAAAACTGAGATTTACAAAACTGAGATTTACAAAACTGACATTTTCAGAACTGAGATTTACAAAACTGAGATTTACAAAACTGAGATTTACAAAACTTAGATTTACAAAACTGAGATTTACAAAACTGAGATTTTCAAAACTGAGATTTACAAAACTGAGATTTACAAAACTGAGATTTACAAAACTGAGATTTACAAAACTGAGATTTACAAAACTGAGATTTACAAAACTGAGATTTACAAAACTGAGACTTTCAAAACTGAGATTTACAAAACTGAGATATACAAAACTGACATTTACAAAACTGAGATTTACAAAACCGAGATTTACAAAACTGAGATTTTCAAAACTGAGATTTACAAAACTGAAATTTACAAAACTGAGATTTACAAAACTGAGATTTACAAAACTGAGATTTACAAAACTGACATTTTCAAAACTGAGATTCTCAAATCAATACCGCTCGCTCCAAAACCGCTCAGTCCAAAACCGCACGGATCAGAACCGCTCGCTCCAAAACCGCACGGATCAAAGCCGCTCGCTCCAAAACCGCACGGATCAAAACCGCTCGCTCCAAAACTGCACGGACCAAAACCGCTCGCTCCAAAACCGCACGGATCAAAACCGCTCGCTCCAAAACCGCACGGATCAAAACCGCTCGCTCCAAAACCGCACGGATCAAAACCGCTCGCTCCAAAACCGCACGGATCAAAACCGCTCGCTCCAAAACCGCACGGACCAAAACCGCTCGCTCCAAAACCGCACGGATCAAAACCGCTCGCTCCAAAACCGCACGGATCAAAACCGCTCGCTCCAAAACCGCACGGATCAAAACCGCTCGCTCCAAAACCGCACGGATCAAAACCGCTCGCTCCAAAACTGCACGGATCAAAACCGCTCGCTCCAAAACCGCACGGACCAAAACCGCTCGCTTTAAAACCGCACGGATCAAAACCGCTCGCTCCAAAACCGCACGGATCAAAACCGCTCGCTCCAAAACCGCACGGATCAAAACCGCTCGCTCCAAAACCGCACGGATTAAAACCGCTCGCTCCAAAACCGCACGGATCAAAACCGCTCGCTCCAAAACCGCATGGATCAAAACCGCTCGCTCCAAAACCGCATGGATCAAAACCGCTCCCTCCAAAACCGCACGGATCAAAACCGCTCGCTCGAAACCGCACGGATCAAAACCGCTCGCTTCAAAACCGCACGGATCAAAACCGCTCGCTCCAAAACCGCACGGATCAAAACCGCTCGCTCCAAAACCGCACGGATCAAAACCGCTCGCTCCAAAACCGCACGGATCAAAACCGCTCGCTCCAAAACCGCACGGATCAAAACCGCTCGCTCCAAAACCGCACGGATCAAAACCGCTCGCTCCAAAACCTGAGATTTACAAATCTGAGATTTTCAAAACTGAGATTTACAAAACTGAGATTTTCAAAACTGAGATTTACAAAACAGATTAACAAAACTGAAATTTACAAAACTGAGATTTACAAAACTGAGATTTACAAAACTGAGATTTACAAAACCGAGATTTTCAAAACTGAGATTTACAAAACTGACATTTTCAGAACTGAGATTTACAAAACTAAGATTTACAAAACTGAGATTTACAAAACTGAGATTTACAAAACTGAGATTTTCAAAACTGAGATTTTCAAAACTGAGATTTACAAAACTGAGATTTACAAAACTGAAATTTACAAAACTGAGATTTACAAAACTGAGATTTACAAAACTGAGATTTACAAAACTAAGATTTACAAAACTGAGATTTACAAAACTGAAATTTACAAAACTGAGATTTACAAAACTGAGATTTACAAAACTGAGATTTACAAAACTGAGATTTACAAAACTGAGATTTTCAAAACTGAGATTTACAAAACTGAGATTTTCAAAACTGAGATTTACAAAACTGAGATTTACAAAACTGAGATTTTCAAAAGTGAGATTCACAAAACTGAGATTTACAAAACTGAGATTTTCAAAACCAAGATTTTCAAAACTGAGATTAACAACACTGAGATTTACAAAACTGAGATTTTCAAAACTGAGATTTACAAAACTGAGATTTTCAAAACTGTGATTTACAAAACTGAGATTTACAAATCTGAGATTTTCAAAACTGAGATTTACAAAACTGAGATTTTCAAAACTGAGATTTACAAAACAGATTTACAAAACTGAAATTTACAAAACTGAGATTTACAAAACTGAGATTTACAAAACTGAGATTTACAAAACCGAGATTTACAAAACTGAGATTTTCAAAACTGAGATTTACAAAACTGAGATTTTCAAAACTGAGATTTAATAAAACTGAGATTTACAAAACTGAGATTTTCAAAACTGAGATTTACAAAACTGAGATTTACAAAACTGACATTTTCAGAACTGAGATTTACAAAACTGAGATTTACAAAACTGAGATTTACAAAACTTAGATTTACAAAACTGAGATTTACAAAACTGAGATTTTCAAAACTGAGATTTACAAAACTGAGATTTACAAAACTGAGATTTACAAAACTGAGATTTACAAAACTGAGATTTACAAAACTGAGATTTTCAAAACTGAGATTTACAAAACTGAGATTTTCCAAACTGAGATTTACAAAACTGAGTTTTACAAAACTGAGATTTTCAAAACTAAGATTTACAAAACAGAGATTTTCAAAACTGAGATTTACAAAACTGAGATTTACAAAACTGAAATTTACAAAACTGAGATTAACAAAACTGAGATTTACAAAACTGAGATTTACAAAACTGAGATTCACAAAACTGAGATTTTCCAAACTGAGATTTACAAAACTGAGATTTACAAAACTAAGATTTACAAAACTGAGATTTACAAAACTGAAATTTACAAAACTGAGATTTACAAAACTGAGATTTACAAAACTGAGATTTACAAAACTGAGATTTACAAAACTGAGATTTTCAAAACTGAGATTTACAAAACTGAGATTTTCAAAACTGAGATTTACAAAACTGAGATTTACAAAACTGAGATTTTCAAAAGTGAGATTCACAAAACTGAGATTTACAAAACTGATATTTACAAAACTGAAATTTTCAAAACTGAGATTTTCAAAACTGAGATTTACAAAACTGAGATTTTCAAAACCAAGATTTTCAAAACTGAGATTTACAACACTGAGATTTACAAAACTGAGATTTTCAAAACAGAGATTTACAAAACTGAGATTTTCAAAACTGTGATTTACAAAACTGAGATTTACAAAACTGAGATTTTCAAAACTGAGATTTACAAAACTGAGATTTTCAAAACTGAGATTGACAAAACTGAGATTTTCAAAACTGAGATTTTCAAAACTGAGATTTACAAAACAGAGATTTTCAAAACTGGGATTCTTAAATCTGAGATTTACAAAACTGAGATCTTCAAAAGTGAGAATTTCAAAACTAAGATTCTCTAATCTGAAATTTACAAAACTGAGATTTTCAAAACTGAGATTTACAAAACTTAGATTTTCAAAACTGAGATTCTCAAATCTGAGATTCACAAAATTGAGATTTTCAAAACTGAGATTTTCAAAACTGAGATTTACAAAACTAAGATTTACAAAAAACCGCTCGCTTCTAAACTGATCGCTCCAAGACCGCTCGCTCCAAAACCGCTCGCTCCAAAACCGCTCGATCCAAAACCGCTCGCTCCAAAACCGCTCGCTCCAAAACCGCTCAGTACAAAACCGCTCAGTACAAAACCGCTCGAATCAAAATCGCTCGGTTCAAAACCGCTCGCTCCAAAACCGCCCGGATCAAAACCGCTCGCTCTAAAACAGCACGGATCAAAACCGCTCGATCCAAAACCGCACGGATCAAAACCGCTCGCTCCAAAACCGCACGGATCAAAACCGCTCGCTCCAAAACCGCACGGATCAAAACCGCTCGCTCCAAAACCGCACGGATCAAAACCGCTCGCTCCAAAACCGCACGGATCAAAACCGCTCGCTCCAAAACCGCACGGATCAAAACCGCTCGCTCCAAAACCGCACGGATCAAAACCGCACGGATCAAAACCGCTCGCTCCAAAACCGCACGGATCAAAACCGCTCGCTCCAAAACCGCACGGATTAAAACCGCTCGCTCCAAAACCGCACGGATCAAAACCGCTCGCTCCTAAACCGCTCGCTCCAAAACCGCATGGATCAAAACCGCTCGCTCCAAAACCGCTCGAATCAAAACCGCTCGCTCCAAAACCGCTCGCTCCAAAACCGCACGGATCAAAACCGCTCGCTCCAAAACCGCTCGCTCCAAAACCGCATGGATCAAAACCGCTCGCTCCAAAACCGCACGGATCAAAACCGCTCGCTCCAAAACCGCACGGATCAAAACCGCTCGCTCCAAAACCGCTCGCTCCAAAACCGCATGGATCAAAACCGCTCGCTCCAAAACCGCACGGATCAAAACCGCTCGCTCCAAAACCGCACGGATCAAAACCGCTCGCTCCAAAACCTGAGATTTTCAAAACTGAGATTTACAAAACTGAGATTTTCAAAACTGAGATTTACAAAACAGATTAACAAAACTAAAATTTACAAAACTGAGATTTACAAAACTGAGATTTACAAAACTGAGATTTACAAAAACGAGATTTACAAAACTGAGATTTACAAAACTGAGATTTACAAAACTGAGATTTTCAAAACTGAGATTTACAAAACTGAGATTTACAAAACCGAGATTTTCAAAACTGAGATTTACAAAACTGAGATTTACAAAACTGACATTTTCAGAACTGAGATTTACAAAACTAAGATTTACAAAACTGAGATTTACAAAACTGAGATTTTCAAAACTCAGATTTTCAAAACTGAGATTTTCAAAACTGAGATTTACAAAACTGAGATTTACAAAACTGAAATTTACAAAACTGAGATTTACAAAACTGAGATTTACAAAACTGAGATTTACAAAACTAAGATTTACAAAACTGAGATTTACAAAACTGAAATTTACAAAACTGAGATTTACAAAACTAAGATTTACAAAACTGAGATTTACAAAACTGAGATTTTCAAAACTCAGATTTTCAAAACTGAGATTTTCAAAACTGAGATTTACAAAACTGAGATTTACAAAACTGAAATTTACAAAACTGAGATTTACAAAACTGAGATTTACAAAACTGAGATTTTCAAAACTGAGATTTACAAAACTGAGATTTTCAAAACTGAGATTTACAAAACTGAGATTTACAAAACTGAGATTTTCAAAAGTGAGATTCACAAAACTGAGATTTACAAAACTGATATTTACAAAACTGAAATTTTCAAAACTGAGATTTTCAAAACTGAGATTTACAAAACTGAGATTTTCAAAACCAAGATTTTCAAAACTGAGATTTACAACACTGAGATTTACAAAACTGAGATTTTCAAAACAGAGATTTACAAAACTGAGATTTTCAAAACTGTGATTTACAAAACTGAGATTTACAAATCTGAGATTTTCAAAACTGAGATTTACAAAACTGAGATTTTCAAAACTGAGATTTACAAAACAGATTTACAAAACTTAAATTTACAAAACTGAGATTTACAAAACTGAGATTTACAAAACTGAGATTTACAAAACCGAGATTTACAAAACTGAGATTTTCAAAACTGAGATTTACAAAACTGAGATTTTCAAAACTGAGATTTAATAAAACTGAGATTTACAAAACTGAGATTTTCAAAACTGAGATTTACAAAACTGAGATTTACAAAACTGACATTTTCAGAACTGAGATTTACAAAACTGAGATTTACAAAACTGAGATTTACAAAACTTAGATTTACAAAACTGAGATTTACAAAACTGAGATTTTCAAAACTGAGATTTACAAAACTGAGATTTACAAAACTGAGATTTACAAAACTGAGATTTACAAAACTGAGATTTACAAAACTGAGATTTACAAAACTGAGATTTACAAAACTGAGACTTTCAAAACTGAGATTTACAAAACTGAGATATACAAAACTGACATTTACAAAACTGAGATTTACAAAACCGAGATTTACAAAACTGAGATTTTCAAAACTGAGATTTACAAAACTGAAATTTACAAAACTGAGATTTACAAAACTGAGATTTACAAAACTGAGATTTACAAAACTGACATTTTCAAAACTGAGATTCTCAAATCAATACCGCTCGCTCCAAAACCGCTCAGTCCAAAACCGCACGGATCAGAACCGCTCGCTCCAAAACCGCACGGATCAAAGCCGCTCGCTCCAAAACCGCACGGATCAAAACCGCTCGCTCCAAAACTGCACGGACCAAAACCGCTCGCTCCAAAACCGCACGGATCAAAACCGCTCGCTCCAAAACCGCACGGATCAAAACCGCTCGCTCCAAAACCGCACGGATCAAAACCGCTCGCTCCAAAACCGCACGGATCAAAACCGCTCGCTCCAAAACCGCACGGACCAAAACCGCTCGCTCCAAAACCGCACGGATCAAAACCGCTCGCTCCAAAACCGCACGGATCAAAACCGCTCGCTCCAAAACCGCACGGATCAAAACCGCTCGCTCCAAAACCGCACGGATCAAAACCGCTCGCTCCAAAACTGCACGGATCAAAACCGCTCGCTCCAAAACCGCACGGACCAAAACCGCTCGCTCCAAAACCGCACGGATCAAAACCGCTCGCTCCAAAACCGCACGGATCAAAACCGCTCGCTCCAAAACTGCACGGATCAAAACCGCTCGCGCCAAAACCGCACGGATTAAAACCGCTCGCTCCAAAACCGCACGGATCAAAACCGCTCGCTCCAAAACCGCATGGATCAAAACCGCTCGCTCCAAAACCGCATGGATCAAAACCGCTCCCTCCAAAACCGCACGGATCAAAACCGCTCGCTCGAAACCGCACGGATCAAAACCGCTCGCTTCAAAACCGCACGGATCAAAACCGCTCGCTCCAAAACCGCACGGATCAAAACCGCTCGCTCCAAAACCGCACGGATCAAAACCGCTCGCTCCAAAACCGCACGGATCAGAACCGCTCGCTCCAAAACCGCACGGATCAAAACCGCTCGCTCCAAAACCGCACGGATCAAAACCGCTCGCTCCAAAACCTGAGATTTACAAATCTGAGATTTTCAAAACTGAGATTTACAAAACTGAGATTTTCAAAACTGAGATTTACAAAACAGATTAACAAAACTGAAATTTACAAAACTGAGATTTACAAAACTGAGATTTACAAAACTGAGATTTACAAAACCGAGATTTTCAAAACTGAGATTTACAAAACTGACATTTTCAGAACTGAGATTTACAAAACTAAGATTTACAAAACTGAGATTTACAAAACTGAGATTTACAAAACTCAGATTTTCAAAACTGAGATTTTCAAAACTGAGATTTACAAAACTGAGATTTACAAAACTGAAATTTACAAAACTGAGATTTACAAAACTGAGATTTACAAAACTGAGATTTACAAAACTAAGATTTACAAAACTGAGATTTACAAAACTGAAATTTACAAAACTGAGATTTACAAAACTGAGATTTACAAAACTGAGATTTACAAAACTGAGATTTACAAAACTGAGATTTACAAAACTGAGATTTACAAAACTGAGATTTTCAAAACTGAGATTTACAAAACTGAGATTTACAAAACTGAGATTTTCAAAAGTGAGATTCACAAAACTGAGATTTACAAAACTGAGATTTTCAAAACCAAGATTTTCAAAACTGAGATTTACAACACTGAGATTTACAAAACTGAGATTTTCAAAACTGAGATTTACAAAACTGAGATTTTCAAAACTGTGATTTACAAAACTGAGATTTACAAATCTGAGATTTTCAAAACTGAGATTTACAAAACTGAGATTTTCAAAACTGAGATTTACAAAACAGATTTACAAAACTGAAATTTACAAAACTGAGATTTACAAAACTGAGATTTACAAAACTGAGATTTACAAAACCGAGATTTACAAAACTGAGATTTTCAAAACTGAGATTTACAAAACTGAGATTTTCAAAACTGAGATTTAATAAAACTGAGATTTACAAAACTGAGATTTTCAAAACTGAGATTTACAAAACTGAGATTTACAAAACTGACATTTTCAGAACTGAGATTTACAAAACTGAGATTTACAAAACTGAGATTTACAAAACTGAGATTTACAAAACTGAGATTTACAAAACTGAGATTTTCAAAACTGAGATTTACAAAACTGAGATTTACAAAACTGAGATTTACAAAACTGAGATTTACAAAACTGAGATTTACAAAACTGAGATTTTCAAAACTGAGATTTACAAAACTGAGATTTTCCAAACTGAGATTTACAAAACTGAGTTTTACAAAACTGAGATTTTCAAAACTAAGATTTACAAAACAGAGATTTTCAAAACTGAGATTTACAAAACTGAGATTTACAAAACTGAAATTTACAAAACTGAGATTAACAAAACTGAGATTTACAAAACTGAGATTTACAAAACTGAGATTCACAAAACTGAGATTTTCCAAACTGAGATTTACAAAACTGAGTTTTACAAAACTGAGATTTTCAAAACTGAGATTTACAAAACTGAGATTTACAAAACTGAGATTTTCAAAAGTGAGATTCACAAAACTGAGATTTACAAAACTGATGTTTACAAAACTGAAATTTTCAAAACTGAGATTTTCAAAACTGAGATTTACAAAATGGAGATTTTCAAAACCAAGATTTTCAAAACTGAGATTTACAACACTGAGATTTACAAAACTGAGATTTTCAAAACTGAGATTTACAAAACTGAGA
Organism: Ocypus olens; assembly: GCA_910593695.2. Classification (NCBI taxonomy): domain Eukaryota; kingdom Metazoa; phylum Arthropoda; class Insecta; order Coleoptera; family Staphylinidae; genus Ocypus; species Ocypus olens. The sequence goes on from OU343053.1 coordinate 59,700,912, forward strand.
TTTTCAAAACTGTGATTTACAAAACTGAGATTTACAAATCTGAGATTTTCAAAACTGAGATTTACAAAACTGAGATTTTCAAAACTGAGATTTACAAAACAGATTTACAAAACTGAAATTTACAAAACTGAGATTTACAAAACTGAGATTTACAAAACTGAGATTTACAAAACCGAGATTTACAAAACTGAGATTTTCAAAACTGAGATTTACAAAACTGAGATTTTCAAAACTGAGATTTAATAAAACTGAGATTTACAAAACTGAGATTTTCAAAACTGAGATTTACAAAACTGAGATTTACAAAACTGACATTTTTCAGAACTGACATTTACAAAACTGAGATTTACAAAACTGAGATTTACAAAACTTAGATTTTCAAAACTGAGATTTACAAAACTGAGATTTTCAAAACTGAGATTTACAAAACTGAGATTTACAAAACTGAGATTTACAAAACTGAGATTTACAAAACTGAGATTTACAAAACTGAGATTTTCAAAACTGAGATTTACAAAACTGAGATTTTCCAAACTGAGATTTACAAAACTGAGTTTTACAAAACTGAGATTTTCAAAACTAAGATTTACAAAACAGAGATTTTCAAAACTGAGATTTACAAAACTGAGATTTACAAAACTGAAATTTACAAAACTGAGATTTACAAAACTGAGATTTTCAAAACTGTGATTTACAAAACTGAGATTTACAAATCTGAGATTTTCAAAACTGAGATTTACAAAACTGAGATTTTCAAAACTGAGATTTACAAAACAGATTTACAAAACTTAAATTTACAAAACTGAGATTTACAAAACTGAGATTTACAAAACTGAGATTTACAAAACCGAGATTTACAAAACTGAGATTTTCAAAACTGAGATTTACAAAACTGAGATTTTCAAAACTGAGATTTAATAAAACTGAGATTTACAAAAGTGAGATTTTCAAAACTGAGATTTACAAAACTGAGATTTACAAAACTGACATTTTCAGAACTGACATTTACAAAACTGAGATTTACAAAGCTGAGATTTACAAAACTTAGATTTTCAAAACTGAGATTTACAAAACTGAGATTTTCAAAACTGAGATTTACAAAACTGAGATTTACAAAACTGAGATTTACAAAACTGAGATTTACAAAACTGAGATTTTCCAAACTGAGATTTACAAAACTGAGTTTTACAAAACTGAGATTTTCAAAACTAAGATTTACAAAACAGAGATTTTCAAAACTGAGATTTACAAAACTGAGATTTACAAAACTGAAATTTACAAAACTGAGATTTACAAAACTGAGATTTACAAAACTGAGATTTACAAAACTGAGATTTACAAAATTTAGATTCACAAAACAGATTTTCCAAACTGAGATTTACAAAACTGAGTTTTACAAAACTGAGATTTTCAAAACTGAGATTTTCCAAACTGAGATTTACAAAACTGAGTTTTACAAAACTGACATTTTCAAAACTGAGATTTACAAAACTGAGATTTTCAAAACTGAGATTTACAAAACTGAGATTTACAAAACTGAAATTTACAAAACTGAGATTTACAAAACTGAGATTTACAAAACTGAGATTTACAAAACTGAGATTTACAAAACTGAGTTTTTCAAAACTAAGATTTACAAAACTGAGATTTACAAAACTGAGTTTTTCAAAACAGAGATTTACAAAACTGAGATTTACAAAACTGAGTTTTTCAAAACTGAGATTTACAAAACTGAGATTTTCAAAACTGAGATTTACAAAACTGAGATTTACAAAACTGAGATTTACAAAACTGAGATTTACAAAACCGAGATTTACAAAACTGAGATTTTCAAAACTGTGATTTACAAAACTGAGATTTACAAAACTGAGATTTTCAAAAGTGAGATTTACAAAACTGAGATTTTCAAAACTGTGATTTTCAAAACTGAGATTCACAAAACTGAGATTTACAAAACTGAGATTTACAAAACTGAGATTTTCAAAACTGAGATTTACAAAACTGAGATTTTCAAAACTGAGATTTACTAAACTGAGATTTACAAAACTGAGATTTACAAAACTGAGATATTTAAAACTGAGATTTACAAAACTTAGATTTTCAAAACTGAGATTTACAAAACTGAGATTTACAAATCTGAGATTTTCAAAACTGAGATTTACAAAACTGAGATTTTCAAAACTGAGATTTACAAAACTGAGATTTACAAAACTGAAATTTACAAAACTGAGATTTACAAAACTGAGATTTTCAAAACTGAGATTTACAAAACTGAGATTTTCAAAACTGAGATTTACTAAACTGAGATTTACAAAACTGAGATTTACAAAACTGAGATATTTAAAACTGAGATTTACAAAACTTAGATTTTCAAAACTGAGATTTACAAAACTGAGATTTACAAATCTGAGATTTTCAAAACTGAGATTTACAAAACTGAGATTTTCAAAACTGAGATTTACAAAACTGAGATTTACAAAACTGAAATTTACAAAACTGAGATTTACAAAACTGAGATTTACAAAACTGAGATTAACAAAACTGAGATTTACAAAACTGAGATTTTCAAAACTGAGATTTACAAAACTGAGATTTTCAAAACTGAGATTTTCAAAACTGAGATTTACAAATCTGAGATTTACAAAACTGAGATTTACAAAACTGAGATTTTCAAAACTGAGATTTACAAAACTGAGATTTACAATACTGAGATTTACAAAACTAAGATTTTCAAAATTGAGATTTACAAAACTGAGATTTACAAAACTGAGATTTTCAAAACTGAGATTTACAAAACTGAGATTTACAAAACTGAGATTTACAAAACTGAGATTTTCAAAACTGAGATTTTCAAAACTGAGATTTACAAAACTGAGATTTACAAAACTGAGATTTACAAAACTGAGATTTACAAAATTGAGATTCACAAAACAGATTTTCCAAACTGAGATTTACAAAACTGAGTTTTACAAAACTGAGATTTTCAAAACTGAGATTTTCAAAACTGAGATTTACAAAATGGAGATTTTCAAAACCAAGATTTTCAAAACTGAGATTTACAACACTGAGATTTACAAAACTGAGATTTTCAAAACTGAGATTTACAAAACTGAGATTTTCAAAACTGTGATTTACAAAACTGAGATTTACAAATCTGAGATTTTCAAAACTGAGATTTACAAAACTGAGATTTTCAAAACTGAGATTTACAAAACAGATTTACAAAACTGAAATTTACAAAACTGAGATTTACAAAACTGAGATTTACAAAACTGAGATTTACAAAACCGAGATTTACAAAACTGAGATTTTCAAAACTGAGATTTACAAAACTGAGATTTTCAAAACTGAGATTTAATAAAACTGAGATTTACAAAACTGAGATTTTCAAAACTGAGATTTACAAAACTGAGATTTACAAAACTGACATTTTCAGAACTGACATTTACAAAACTGAGATTTACAAAACTGAGATTTACAAAACTTAGATTTTCAAAACTGAGATTTACAAAACTGAGATTTTCAAAACTGAGATTTACAAAACTGAGATTTACAAAACTGAGATTTACAAAACTGAGATTTACAAAACTGAGATTTACAAAACTGAGATTTTCAAAACTGAGATTTACAAAACTGAGATTTTCCAAACTGAGATTTACAAAACTGAGTTTTACAAAACTGAGATTTTCAAAACTGAGATTTACAAAACAGAGATTTTCAAAACTGAGATTTACAAAACTGAGATTTACAAAACTGAAATTTACAAAACTGAGATTTACAAAACTGAGATTTACAAAACTGAGATTTACAAAACTGAGATTTACAAAATTGAGATTCACAAAACAGATTTTCCAAACTGAGATTTACAAAACTGAGTTTTACAAAACTGAGATTTACAAAACAGAGATTTTCAAAACTGAGATTTACAAAACTGAGATTTACAAAACTGAAATTTACAAAACTGAGATTTACAAAACTGAGATTTACAAAACTGAGATTTACAAAACTGAGATTTACAAAATTGAGATTCACAAAACAGATTTTCCAAACTGAGATTTACAAAACTGAGTTTTACAAAACTGAGATTTTCAAAACTGAGATTTTCAAAACTGAGATTTACAAAATGGAGATTTTCAAAACCAAGATTTTCAAAACTGAGATTTACAACACTGAGATTTACAAAACTGAGATTTTCAAAACTGAGATTTACAAAACTGAGATTTTCAAAACTGTGATTTACAAAACTGAGATTTACAAATCTGAGATTTTCAAAACTGAGATTTACAAAACTGAGATTTTCAAAACTGAGATTTACAAAACAGATTTACAAAACTGAGATTTACAAAACTGAGATTTACAAAACTGAGATTTACAAAACCGAGATTTACAAAACTGAGATTTTCAAAACTGAGATTTACAAAACTGAGATTTTCAAAACTGAGATTTAATAAAACTGAGATTTACAAAACTGAGATTTTCAAAACTGAGATTTACAAAACTGAGATTTACAAAACTGACATTTTCAGAACTGACATTTACAAAACTGAGATTTACAAAACTGAGATTTACAAAACTTAGATTTTCAAAACTGAGATTTACAAAACTGAGATTTTCAAAACTGAGATTTACAAAACTGAGATTTACAAAACTGAGATTTACAAAACTGAGATTTACAAAACTGAGATTTACAAAACTGAGATTTTCAAAACTGAGATTTACAAAACTGAGATTTTCCAAACTGAGATTTACAAAACTGAGTTTTACAAAACTGAGATTTTCAAAACTGAGATTTACAAAAGAGAGATTTTCAAAACTGAGATTTACAAAACTGAAATTTACAAAACTGAGATTTACAAAACTGAGATTTACAAAACTGAGATTTACAAAACTGAGATTTACAAAATTGAGATTCACAACACAGATTTTCCAAACTGAGATTTACAAAACTGAGTTTTACAAAACTGAGATTTTCAAAACTGAGATTTTCCAAACTGAGATTTACAAAACTGAGTTTTACAAAACTGACATTTTCAAAACTGAGATTTACAAAACTGAGATTTTCAAAACTGAGATTTACAAAACTGAGATTTACAAAACTGAAATTTACAAAACTGAGATTTACAAAACTGAGATTTACAAAACTGAGATTTACAAAACTGAGATTTACAAAACTGAGTTTTTCAAAACTGAGATTTACAAAACTGAGATTTACAAAACTGAGTTTTTCAAAACTGAGATTTACAAAACTGAGATTTACAAAACTGAGTTTTTCAAAACTGAGATTTACAAAACTGAGTTTTTCAAAACTGAGATTTACAAAACTGAGATTTACAAAACTGAGTTTTTCAAAACTGAGATTTACAAAACTGAGATTTTCAAAACTGAGATTTACAAAACTGAGATTTACAAAACCGAGATTTACAAAACTGAGATTTTCAAAACTGTGATTTACAAAACTGAGATTTACAAAACTGAGATTTACAAAACTGAGATTTTCAAAAGTGAGATTTACAAAACTGAGATTTTCAAAACTGTGATTTTCAAAACTGAGATTCACAAAACTGAGATTTACAAAACTGAGATTTACAAAACTGAGATTTTCAAAACTGAGATTTACAAAACTGAGATTTTCAAAACTGAGATTTACTAAACTGAGATTTACAAAACTGAGATTTACAAAACTGAGATATTTAAAACTGAGATTTACAAAACTTAGATTTTCAAAACTGAGATTTACAAAACTGAGATTTACAAAACTGAGATTTTCAAAACTGAGATTTACAAAACTGAGATTTTCAAAACTGAGATTTACAAAACTGAGATTTACAAAACTGAGATTTTCAAAAGTGAGATTCACAAAACTGAGATTTACAAAACTGAGATTTTCAAAACCAAGATTTTCAAAACTGAGATTAACAACACTGAGATTTACAAAACCGAGATTTTCAAAACTGAGATTTACAAAACTGAGATTTTCAAAACTGAGATTTACTAAACTGAGATTTACAAAACTGAGATTTACAAAACTGAGATATTTAAAACTGAGATTTACAAAACTTAGATTTTCAAAACTGAGATTTACAAAACTGAGATTTACAAAACTGAGATTTTCAAAACTGAGATTTACAAAACTGAGATTTTCAAAACTGAGATTTACAAAACTGAGATTTTCAAAACTGAGATTTACAAAACTGAGATTTTCAAAACTGAGATTTACTAAACTGAGATTTACAAAACTGAGATTTACAAAACTGAGATATTTAAAACTGAGATTTACAAAACTTAGATTTTCAAAACTGAGATTTACAAAACTGAGATTTACAAAACTGAGATTTACAAAACTGAGATTTACAAAACTGAGATTTTCAAAACTGAGATTTACAAAACTGAGATTTTCAAAACTGAGATTTAATAAAACTGAGATTTACAAAACTGAGATTTTCAAAACTGAGATTTACAAAACTGAGATTTACAAAACTGACATTTTCAGAACTGAGATTTACAAAACTGAGATTTACAAAACTGAGATTTACAAAACTTAGATTTTCAAAACTGAGATTTACAAAACTGAGATTTTCAAAACTGAGATTTACAAAACTGAGATTTACAAAACTGAGATTTACAAAACTGAGATTTACAAAACTGAGATTTACAAAACTGAGATTTTCAAAACTGAGATTTACAAAACTGAGATTTTCCAAACTGAGATTTACAAAACTGAGTTTTACAAAACTGAGATTTTCAAAACTGAGATTTACAAAAGAGAGATTTACAAAACTGAGATTTACAAAACTGAAATTTACAAAACTGAGATTTACAAAACTGAGATTTACAAAACTGAGATTTACAAAACTGAGATTTACAAAATTGAGATTCACAAAACAGATTTTCCAAACTGAGATTTATAAAACTGAGTTTTACAAAACTGAGATTTTCAAAACTGAGATTTTCCAAACTGAGATTTACAAAACTGAGTTTTACAAAACTGACATTTTCAAAACTGAGATTTACAAAACTGAGATTTTCAAAACTGAGATTTACAAAACTGAGATTTACAAAACTGAAATTTACAAAACTGAGATTTACAAAACTGAGATTTACAAAACTGAGATTTACAAAACTGAGATTTACAAAACTGAGTTTTTCAAAACTGAGATTTACAAAACTGAGATTTACAAAACTGAGTTTTTCAAAACTGAGATTTACAAAACTGAGATTTACAAAACTGAGTTTTTCAAAACTGAGATTTACAAAACTGAGTTTTTCAAAACTGAGATTTACAAAACTGAGATTTACAAAACTGAGTTTTTCAAAACTGAGATTTACAAAACTGAGATTTTCAAAACTGAGATTTACAAAACTGAGATTTACAAAACCGAGATTTACAAAACTGAGATTTTCAAAACTGTGATTTACAAAACTGAGATTTACAAAACTGAGATTTACAAAACTGAGATTTTCAAAAGTGAGATTTACAAAACTGAGATTTTCAAAACTGTGATTTTCAAAACTGAGATTCACAAAACTGAGATTTACAAAACTGAGATTTACAAAACTGAGATTTTCAAAACTGAGATTTACAAAACTGAGATTTTCAAAACTGAGATTTACTAAACTGAGATTTACAAAACTGAGATTTACAAAACTGAGATATTTAAAACTGAGATTTACAAAACTTAGATTTTCAAAACTGAGATTTACAAAACTGAGATTTACAAAACTGAGATTTTCAAAACTGAGATTTACAAAACTGAGATTTTCAAAACTGAGATTTACAAAACTGAGATTTACAAAACTGAGATTTTCAAAAGTGAGATTCACAAAACTGAGATTTACAAAACTGAGATTTTCAAAACCAAGATTTTCAAAACTGAGATTAACAACACTGAGATTTACAAAACCGAGATTTTCAAAACTGAGATTTACAAAACTGAGATTTTCAAAACTGAGATTTACAAAACTGAGATTTACAAAACTGAGATTTACAAAACTGAGATATTTAAAACTGAGATTTACAAAACTTAGATTTTCAAAACTGAGATTTACAAAACTGAGATTTACAAAACTGAGATTTTCAAAACTGAGATTTACAAAACTGAGATTTTCAAAACTGAGATTTACTAAACTGAGATTTACAAAACTGAGATTTACAAAACCGAGATTTTCAAAACTGAGATTTACTAAACTGAGATTTACAAAACTGAGATTTACAAAACTGAGATATTTAAAACTGAGATTTACAAAACTTAGATTTTCAAAACTGAGATTTACAAAACTGAGATTTACAAAACTGAGATTTTCAAAACTGAGATTTACAAAACTGAGATTTACAAAACTGAGATTTACAAAACTGAAATTTACAAAACTGAGATTTACAAAACTGAGATTTACAAAACTGAGATTTACAAAACTGAGATTTACAAAACTGAGATTTTCAAAACTGAGATTTACAAAACTGAGATTTACAAAACTGAGTTTTTCAAAACTGAGATTTACAAAACTGAGATTTACAAAACTGAGTTTTTCAAAACTGAGATTTACAAAACTGAGTTTTTCAAAACTGAGATTTACAAAACTGAGATTTACAAAACTGAGTTTTTCAAAACTGAGATTTACAAAACTGAGATTTTCAAAACTGAGATTTACAAAACTGAGATTTACAAAACCGAGATTTACAAAACTGAGATTTTCAAAACTGTGATTTACAAAACTGAGATTTACAAAACTGAGATTTACAAAACTGAGATTTTCAAAAGTGAGATTTACAAAACTGAGATTTTCAAAACTGTGATTTTCAAAACTGAGATTCACAAAACTGAGATTTACAAAACTGAGATTTACAAAACTGAGATTTTCAAAACTGAGATTTACAAAACTGAGATTTTCAAAACTGAGATTTACTAAACTGAGATTTACAAAACTGAGATTTACAAAACTGAGATATTTAAAACTGAGATTTACAAAACTTAGATTTTCAAAACTGAGATTTACAAAACTGAGATTTACAAAACTGAGATTTTCAAAACTGAGATTTACAAAACTGAGATTTTCAAAACTGAGATTTACAAAACTGAGATTTACAAAACTGAGATTTTCAAAAGTGAGATTCACAAAACTGAGATTTACAAAACTGAGATTTTCAAAACCAAGATTTTCAAAACTGAGATTAACAACACTGAGATTTACAAAACCGAGATTTTCAAAACTGAGATTTACAAAACTGAGATTTTCAAAACTGAGATTTACTAAACTGAGATTTACAAAACTGAGATTTACAAAACTGAGATATTTAAAACTGAGATTTACAAAACTTAGATTTTCAAAACTGAGATTTACAAAACTGAGATTTACAAAACTGAGATTTTCAAAACTGAGATTTACAAAACTGAGATTTTCAAAACTGAGATTTACAAAACTGAGATTTACAAAACTGAGATTTTCAAAAGTGAGATTCACAAAACTGAGATTTACAAAACTGAGATTTTCAAAACCAAGATTTTCAAAACTGAGATTAACAACACTGAGATTTACAAAACTGAGATTTTCAAAACTGAGATTTACAAAACTGAGATTTTCAAAACTGTGATTTACAAAACTGAGATTTACAAATCTGAGATTTTCAAAACTGAGATTTACAAAACTGAGATTTTCCAAACTGAGATTTACAAAACTGAGTTTTACAAAACTGAGATTTTCAAAACTAAGATTTACAAAACAGAGATTTTCAAAACTGAGATTTACAAAACTGAGATTTACAAAACTGAAATTTACAAAACTGAGATTAACAAAACTGAGATTTACAAAACTGAGATTTACAAAACTGAGATTCACAAAACTGAGATTTTCCAAACTGAGATTTACAAAACTGAGTTTTACAAAACTGAGATTTTCAAAACTGAGATTTACAAAACTGAGATTTACAAAACTGAGATTTTCAAAAGTGAGATTCACAAAACTGAGATTTACAAAACTGATGTTTACAAAACTGAAATTTTCAAAACTGAGATTTTCAAAACTGAGATTTACAAAATGGAGATTTTCAAAACCAAGATTTTCAAAACTGAGATTTACAACACTGAGATTTACAAAACTGAGATTTTCAAAACTGAGATTTACAAAACTGAGATTTTCAAAACTGTGATTTACAAAACTGAGATTTACAAATCTGAGATTTTCAAAACTGAGATTTACAAAACTGAGATTTTCAAAACTGAGATTTACAAAACAGATTTACAAAACTGAAATTTACAAAACTGAGATTTACAAAACTGAGATTTACAAAACTGAGATTTACAAAACCGAGATTTACAAAACTGAGATTTTCAAAACTGAGATTTACAAAACTGAGATTTTCAAAACTGAGATTTAATAAAACTGAGATTTACAAAACTGAGATTTTCAAAACTGAGATTTACAAAACTGAGATTTACAAAACTGACATTTTCAGAACTGACATTTACAAAACTGAGATTTACAAAACTGAGATTTACAAAACTTAGATTTTCAAAACTGAGATTTACAAAACTGAGATTTTCAAAACTGAGATTTACAAAACTGAGATTTACAAAACTGAGATTTACAAAACTGAGATTTACAAATCTGAGATTTACAAAACTGAGATTTTCAAAACTGAGATTTACAAAACTGAGATTTTCCAAACTGAGATTTACAAAACTGAGTTTTACAAAACTGAGATTTTCAAAACTGAGATTTACAAAACAGAGATTTTCAAAACTGAGATTTACAAAACTGAGATTTACAAAACTGAAATTTACAAAACTGAGATTTACAAAACTGAGATTTACAAAACTGAGATTTACAAAACTGAGATTTACAAAACTGAGATTTACAAAACTGAGATTTACAAAACTGAGATTTACAAAATTGAGATTCACAAAACAGATTTTCCAAACTGAGATTTACAAAACTGAGTTTTACAAAACTGAGATTTTCAAAACTGAGATTTTCAAAACTGAGATTTTCAAAACTGAGATTTACAAAATGGAGATTTACAAAACTGACATTTTCAGAACTGACATTTACAAAACTGAGATTTACAAAGCTGAGATTTACAAAACTTAGATTTTCAAAACTGAGATTTACAAAACTGAGATTTTCAAAACTGAGATTTACAAAACTGAGATTTACAAAACTGAGATTTACAAAACTGAGATTTACAAAATTGAGATTCACAAAACAGATTTTCCAAACTGAGATTTACAAAACTGAGTTTTACAAAACTGAGATTTTCAAAACTGAGATTTTCAAAACTGAGATTTTCAAAACTGAGATTTACAAAACTGAGATTTACAAAACTGAGATTTACAAAACTGAGATTTACAAATCTGAGATTTTCAAAACTGAGATTTACAAAACTGAGATTTTCAAAACTGAGATTTACAAAACAGATTTACAAAACTGAAATTTACAAAACTGAGATTTACAAAACTGAGATTTACAAAACTGAGATTTACAAAACCGAGATTTACAAAACTGAGATTTTCAAAACTGAGATTTACAAAACTGAGATTTTCAAAACTGAGATTTAATAAAACTGAGATTTACAAAAGTGAGATTTTCAAAACTGAGATTTACAAAACTGAGATTTACAAAACTGACATTTTCAGAACTGACATTTACAAAACTGAGATTTACAAAGCTGAGATTTACAAAACTTAGATTTTCAAAACTGAGATTTACAAAACTGAGATTTTCAAAACTGAGATTTACAAAACTGAGATTTACAAAACTGAAATTTACAAAACTGAGATTTACAAAACTGAGATTTACAAAACTGAGATTTACAAAACTGAGATTTACAAAATTGAGATTCACAAAACAGATTTTCCAAACTGAGATTTACAAAACTGAGTTTTACAAAACTGAGATTTTCAAAACTGAGATTTTCCAAACTGAGATTTACAAAACTGAGTTTTACAAAACTGACATTTTCAAAACTGAGATTTACAAAACTGAGATTTTTAAAACTGAGATTTACAAAACTGAGATTTACAAAACTGAAATTTACAAAACTGAGATTTACAAAACTGAGATTTACAAAACTGAGATTTACAAAACTGAGATTTACAAAACTGAGTTTTTCAAAACTGAGATTTACAAAACTGAGATTTACAAAACTGAGTTTTTCAAAACAGAGATTTACAAAACTGAGATTTACAAAACTGAGTTTTTCAAAACTGAGATTTACAAAACTGAGATTTTCAAAACTGAGATTTACAAAACTGAGATTTACAAAACCGAGATTTACAAAACTGAGATTTTCAAAACTGTGATTTACAAAACTGAGATTTACAAAACTGAGATTTACAAAACTGAGATTTTCAAAAGTGAGATTTACAAAACTGAGATTTTCAGAACTGTGATTTTCAAAACTGAGATTCACAAAACTGAGATTTACAAAACTGAGATTTACAAAACTGAGATTTTCAAAACTGAGATTTACAAAACTGAGATTTTCAAAACTGAGATTTACTAAACTGAGATTTACAAAACTGAGATTTACAAAACTGAGATATTTAAAACTGAGATTTACAAAACTTAGATTTTCAAAACTGAGATTTACAAAACTGAGATTTACAAATCTGAGATTTTCAAAACTGAGATTTACAAAACTGAGATTTTCAAAACTGAGATTTACAAAACTGAGATTTACAAAACTGAAATTTACAAAACTGAGATTTACAAAACTGAGATTTTCAAAACTGAGATTTACAAAACTGAGATTTACAAAACTGAGATATTTAAAACTGAGATTTACAAAACTTAGATTTTCAAAACTGAGATTTACAAAACTGAGATTTACAAATCTGAGATTTTCAAAACTGAGATTTACAAAACTGAGATTTTCAAAACTGAGATTTACAAAACTGAGATTTACAAAACTGAAATTTACAAAACTGAGATTTACAAAACTGAGATTTACTAAACTGAGATTTACAAAACTGAGATTTACAAAACTGAGATATTTAAAACTGAGATTTACAAAACTTAGATTTTCAAAACTGAGATTTACAAAACTGAGATTTACAAATCTGAGATTTTCAAAACTGAGATTTACAAAACTGAGATTTTCAAAACTGAGATTTACAAAACTGAGATTTTCAAAACTGAGATTTACAAAACTGAGATTTACAAAACTGAAATTTACAAAACTGAGATTTACAAAACTGAGATTTACAAAACTGAGATTAACAAAACTGAGATTTACAAAACTGAGATTTTCAAAACTGAGATTTACAAAACTGAGATTTTCAAAACTGAGATTTTCAAAACTGAGATTTACAAATCTGAGATTTACAAAACTGAGATTTACAAAACTGAGATTTTCAAAACTGAGATTTACAAAACTGAAATTTTCAAAACTGAGATTTACAAAACTGAGATTTACAAAACTGAGATTTACAAAACTGAGATTTACAAAATTGAGATTCACAAAACAGATTTTCCAAACTGAGATTTACAAAACTGAGTTTTACAAAACTGAGATTTTCAAAACTGAGATTTTCAAAACTGAGATTTTCAAAACTGAGATTTACAAAATGGAGATTTTCAAAACCAAGATTTTCAAAACTGAGATTTACAACACTGAGATTTACAAAACTGAGATTTTCAAAACTGAGATTTACAAAACTGAGATTTTCAAAACTGTGATTTACAAAACTGAGATTTACAAATCTGAGATTTTCAAAACTGAGATTTTCAAAACTGAGATTTACAAAATGGAGATTTTCAAAACCAAGATTTTCAAAACTGAGATTTACAACACTGAGATTTACAAAACTGAGATTTTCAAAACTGAGATTTACAAAACTGAGATTTTCAAAACTGTGATTTACAAAACTGAGATTTACAAATCTGAGATTTTCAAAACTGAGATTTACAAAACTGAGATTTTCAAAACTGAGATTTACAAAACAGATTTACAAAACTGAAATTTACAAAACTGAGATTTACAAAACTGAGATTTACAAAACTGAGATTTACAAAACCGAGATTTACAAAACTGAGATTTTCAAAACTGAGATTTACAAAACTGAGATTTTCAAAACTGAGATTTAATAAAACTGAGATTTACAAAACTGAGATTTTCAAAACTGAGATTTACAAAACTGAGATTTACAAAACTGACATTTTCAGAACTGACATTTACAAAACTGAGATTTACAAAACTGAGATTTACAAAACTTAGATTTTCAAAACTGAGATTTACAAAACTGAGATTTTCAAAACTGAGATTTACAAAACTGAGATTTACAAAACTGAGATTTACAAAACTGAGATTTACAAAACTGAGATTTACAAAACTGAGATTTTCAAAACTGAGATTTACAAAACTGAGATTTTCCAAACTGAGATTTACAAAACTGAGTTTTACAAAACTGAGATTTTCAAAACTGAGATTTACAAAACAGAGATTTTCAAAACTGAGATTTACAAAACTGAGATTTACAAAACTGAAATTTACAAAACTGAGATTTACAAAACTGAGATTTATAAAACTGAGATTTACAAAACTGAGATTTACAAAACTGAGATTTACAAAACTGAGATTGTCAAAACTGAGATTGTCAAAACTGAGATTTACAAAACTGAGATTTACAAAACTGAGATTTACAAAACCGAATCTTACAAAACTGAGATTTTCAAAACTGAGATTTACAAAACTGAGATTTTCAAAACTGAGATTTACAAAACTGAAATTTACAAAACTGAGATTTACAAAACTGAGATTTACAAAACTGAGATTTGCAAAACTGAGATTTACAAAACTGAAATTTTCAAAACCAAGATTTTCAAAACTGAGATTTACAACACTGAGATTTACAAAACTGAGATTTTCAAAACTGAGATTTTTAAAACTGAGATTTTCAAAACTGAGATTTACAAAACTGAGATTTACAAATCTGAGATTTTCAAAACTGAGATTTACAAAACTGAGATTTTCAAAACTGAGATTTCACAAAACAGATTTACAAAACTGAGATTTACAAAACTGAGATTTACAAAACTGAGATTTACAAAACCGAGATTTTCAAAACTGAGATTCACAAAACTGAGATTTACAAAACTGAGATTTTCAAAACTGAGATTTACAAAATTGAGATTTACAAAACTGAGATTTACAAAACTGAGATTTACAAAACTGAGATTTTCAAAACTGAGATTTACAAAACTGAGATTTACAAAACTGAGATTTACAAAACTGAAATTTTCAAAACTGAGATTTACAAAACTGAGATTTACAAAACTGAGATTTTCAAAACTGAGATTTACAAAACTGAGATTTTCAAAACTGAGATTTTCAAAACTGAGATTTACAAATCTGAGATTTACAAAACTGAGATTTACAAAACTGAGATTTTCAAAACTGAGATTTACAAAACTGAGATTTTCAAAACTGAGATTTACAAAACTGAGATTTACAAAACTGAGATTTACAAAACTGAGATTTACAAAATTGAGATTCACAAAACAGATTTTCCAAACTGAGATTTACAAAACTGAGTTTTACAAAACTGAGATTTTCAAAACTGAGATTTTCAAAACTGAGATTTTCAAAACTGAGATTTACAAAATGGAGATTTTCAAAACCAAGATTTTCAAAACTGAGATTTACAACACTGAGATTTACAAAACTGAGATTTTCAAAACTGAGATTTACAAAACTGAGATTTTCAAAACTGTGATTTACAAAACTGAGATTTACAAATCTGAGATTTTCAAAACTGAGATTTTCAAAACTGAGATTTACAAAATGGAGATTTTCAAAACCAAGATTTTCAAAACTGAGATTTACAACACTGAGATTTACAAAACTGAGATTTTCAAAACTGAGATTTACAAAACTGAGATTTTCAAAACTGAGATTTACAAAACTGAGATTTACAAATCTGAGATTTTCAAAACTGAGATTTACAAAACTGAGATTTTCAAAACTGAGATTTACAAAACAGATTTACAAAACTGAAATTTACAAAACTGAGATTTACAAAACTGAGATTTACAAAACTGAGATTTACAAAACCGAGATTTACAAAACTGAGATTTTCAAAACTGAGATTTACAAAACTGAGATTTTCAAAACTGAGATTTAATAAAACTGAGATTTACAAAACTGAGATTTTCAAAACTGAGATTTACAAAACTGAGATTTACAAAACTGACATTTTCAGAACTGAGATTTACAAAACTGAGATTTACAAAACTGAGATTTACAAAACTTAGATTTTCAAAACTGAGATTTACAAAACTGAGATTTTCAAAACTGAGATTTACAAAACTGAGATTTACAAAACTGAGATTTACAAAACTGAGATTTACAAAACTGAGATTTACAAAACTGAGATTTACAAAACTGAGATTTACAAAACTGAGATTTTCCAAACTGAGATTTACAAAACTGAGTTTTACAAAACTGAGATTTTCAAAACTGAGATTTACAAAACAGAGATTTTCAAAACTGAGATTTACAAAACTGAGATTTACAAAACTGAAATTTACAAAACTGAGATTTACAAAACTGAGATTTATAAAACTGAGATTTACAAAACTGAGATTTACAAAACTGAGATTTACAAAACTGAGATTGTCAAAACTGAGATTGTCAAAACTGAGATTTACAAAACTGAGATTTACAAAACTGAGATTTACAAAACCGAATCTTACAAAACTGAGATTTTCAAAACTGAGATTTACAAAACTGAGATTTTCAAAACTGAGATTTACAAAACTGAAATTTACAAAACTGAGATTTACAAAACTGAGATTTACAAAACTGAGATTTGCAAAACTGAGATTTACAAAACTGAAATTTTCAAAACCAAGATTTTCAAAACTGAGATTTACAACACTGAGATTTACAAAACTGAGATTTTCAAAACTGAGATTTTTAAAACTGAGATTTTCAAAACTGAGATTTACAAAACTGAGATTTACAAATCTGAGATTTTCAAAACTGAGATTTACAAAACTGAGATTTTCAAAACTGAGATTTCACAAAACAGATTTACAAAACTGAGATTTACAAAACTGAGATTTACAAAACTGAGATTTACAAAACCGAGATTTTCAAAACTGAGATTCACAAAACTGAGATTTACAAAACTGAGATTTTCAAAACTGAGATTTACAAAATTGAGATTTACAAAACTGAGATTTACAAAACTGAGATTTACAAAACTGAGATTTTCAAAACTGAGATTTACAAAACTGAGATTTACAAAACTGAGATTTACAAAACTGAAATTTTCAAAACTGAGATTTACAAAACTGAGATTTACAAAACTGAGATTTTCAAAACTGAGATTTACAAAACTGAGATTTTCAAAACTGAGATTTACAAAACTGAGATTTACAAAACTGAGATTTTCAAAACTGAGATTTACAAAACTGAGATTTACAAAACTGAGTTTTTCAAAACTGAGATTTACAAAACTGAGATTTTCAAAACTGAGATTTACAAAACTGAGATTTACAAAACCGAGATTTACAAAACTGAGATTTTCAAAACTGTGATTTACAAAACTGAGATTTACAAAACTGAGATTTACAAAACTGAGATTTTCAAAAGTGAGATTTACAAAACTGAGATTTTCAAAACTGTGATTTTCAAAACTGAGATTCACAAAACTGAGATTTACAAAACTGAGATTTTCAAAACTGAGATTTACAAAACTGAGATTTACAAAACTGAGATATTTAAAACTGAGATTTACAAAACTTAGATTTTCAAAACTGAGATTTACAAAAACTGAGATTTACAAATCTGAGATTTTCAAAACTGAGATTTACAAAACTGAGATTTTCAAAACTGAGATTTACAAAACTGAGATTTACAAAACTGAAATTTACAAAACTGAGATTTACAAAACTGAGATTTACAAAACTGAGATTAACAAAACTGAGATTTACAAAACTGAGATTTTCAAAACTGAGATTTACAAAACTGAGATTTTCAAAACTGAGATTTTCAAAACTGAGATTTACAAATCTGAGATTTACAAAACTGAGATTTACAAAACTGAGATTTTCAAAACTGAGATTTACAAAACTGAGATTTACAATACTGAGATTTACAAAACTAAGATTTTCAAAATTGAGATTTACAAAACTGAGATTTACAAAACTGAGATTTGCAAAACTGAGATTTACAAAACTGAAATTTTCAAAACCAAGATTTTCAAAACTGAGATTTACAACACTGAGATTTACAAAACTGAGATTTTCAAAACTGAGATTTTTAAAACTGAGATTTTCAAAACTGAGATTTACAAAACTGAGATTTACAAATCTGAGATTTTCAAAACTGAGATTTACAAAACTGAGATTTTCAAAACTGAGATTTCACAAAACAGATTTACAAAACTGAGATTTACAAAACTGAGATTTACAAAACTGAGATTTACAAAACCGAGATTTTCAAAACTGAGATTCACAAAACTGAGATTTACAAAACTGAGATTTTCAAAACTGAGATTTACAAAATTGAGATTTACAAAACTGAGATTTACAAAACTGAGATTTACAAAACTGAGATTTTCAAAACTGAGATTTACAAAACTGAGATTTTCCAAACTGAGATTTACAAAACTGAGTTTTACAAAACTGAGATTTTCAAAACTGAGATTTACAAAACAGAGATTTTCAAAACTGAGATTTACAAAACTGAGATTTACAAAACTGAAATTTACAAAACTGAGATTTACAAAACTGAGATTTATAAAACTGAGATTTACAAAACTGAGATTTACAAAACTGAGATTTACAAAACTGAGATTGTCAAAACTGAGATTGTCAAAACTGAGATTTACAAAACTGAGATTTACAAAACTGAGATTTACAAAACCGAATCTTACAAAACTGAGATTTTCAAAACTGAGATTTACAAAACTGAGATTTTCAAAACTGAGATTTACAAAACTGAAATTTACAAAACTGAGATTTACAAAACTGAGATTTACAAAACTGAGATTTGCAAAACTGAGATTTACAAAACTGAAATTTTCAAAACCAAGATTTTCAAAACTGAGATTTACAACACTGAGATTTACAAAACTGAGATTTTCAAAACTGAGATTTTTAAAACTGAGATTTTCAAAACTGAGATTTACAAAACTGAGATTTACAAATCTGAGATTTTCAAAACTGAGATTTACAAAACTGAGATTTTCAAAACTGAGATTTCACAAAACAGATTTACAAAACTGAGATTTACAAAACTGAGATTTACAAAACTGAGATTTACAAAACCGAGATTTTCAAAACTGAGATTCACAAAACTGAGATTTACAAAACTGAGATTTTCAAAACTGAGATTTACAAAATTGAGATTTACAAAACTGAGATTTACAAAACTGAGATTTACAAAACTGAGATTTTCAAAACTGAGATTTACAAAACTGAGATTTACAAAACTGAGATTTACAAAACTGAAATTTTCAAAACTGAGATTTACAAAACTGAGATTTACAAAACTGAGATTTTCAAAACTGAGATTTACAAAACTGAGATTTTCAAAACTGAGATTTACAAAACTGAGATTTACAAAACTGAGTTTTTCAAAACTGAGATTTACAAAACTGAGATTTACAAAACTGAGTTTTTCAAAACTGAGATTTACAAAACTGAGATTTTCAAAACTGAGATTTACAAAACTGAGATTTACAAAACCGAGATTTACAAAACTGAGATTTTCAAAACTGTGATTTACAAAACTGAGATTTACAAAACTGAGATTTACAAAACTGAGATTTTCAAAAGTGAGATTTACAAAACTGAGATTTTCAAAACTGTGATTTTCAAAACTGAGATTCACAAAACTGAGATTTACAAAACTGAGATTTTCAAAACTGAGATTTACAAAACTGAGATTTACAAAACTGAGATATTTAAAACTGAGATTTACAAAACTTAGATTTTCAAAACTGAGATTTACAAAAACTGAGATTTACAAATCTGAGATTTTCAAAACTGAGATTTACAAAACTGAAATTTACAAAACTGAGATTTACAAAACTGAGATTTATAAAACTGAGATTTACAAAACTGAGATTTACAAAACTGAGATTTACAAAACTGAGATTGTCAAAACTGAGATTGTCAAAACTGAGATTTACAAAACTGAGATTTACAAAACTGAGATTTACAAAACCGAATCTTACAAAACTGAGATTTTCAAAACTGAGATTTACAAAACTGAGATTTTCAAAACTGAGATTTACAAAACTGAAATTTACAAAACTGAGATTTACAAAACTGAGATTTACAAAACTGAGATTTGCAAAACTGAGATTTACATAACTGAAATTTTCAAAACCAAGATTTTCAAAACTGAGATTTACAACACTGAGATTTACAAAACTGAGATTTTCAAAACTGAGATTTTTAAAACTGAGATTTTCAAAACTGAGATTTACAAAACTGAGATTTACAAATCTGAGATTTTCAAAACTGAGATTTACAAAACTGAGATTTTCAAAACTGAGATTTCACAAAACAGATTTACAAAACTGAGATTTACAAAACTGAGATTTACAAAACTGAGATTTACAAAACCGAGATTTTCAAAACTGAGATTCACAAAACTGAGATTTACAAAACTGAGATTTTCAAAACTGAGATTTACAAAATTGAGATTTACAAAACTGAGATTTACAAAACTGAGATTTACAAAACTGAGATTTTCAAAACTGAGATTTACAAAACTGAGATTTACAAAACTGAGATTTACAAAACTGAAATTTTCAAAACTGAGATTTACAAAACTGAGATTTACAAAACTGAGATTTTCAAAACTGAGATTTACAAAACTGAGATTTTCAAAACTGAGATTTACAAAACTGAGATTTACAAAACTGAGTTTTTCAAAACTGAGATTTACAAAACTGAGATTTACAAAACTGAGTTTTTCAAAACTGAGATTTACAAAACTGAGATTTTCAAAACTGAGATTTACAAAACTGAGATTTACAAAACCGAGATTTACAAAACTGAGATTTTCAAAACTGTGATTTACAAAACTGAGATTTACAAAACTGAGATTTACAAAACTGAGATTTTCAAAAGTGAGATTTACAAAACTGAGATTTTCAAAACTGTGATTTTCAAAACTGAGATTCACAAAACTGAGATTTACAAAACTGAGATTTTCAAAACTGAGATTTACAAAACTGAGATTTACAAAACTGAGATATTTAAAACTGAGATTTACAAAACTTAGATTTTCAAAACTGAGATTTACAAAAACTGAGATTTACAAATCTGAGATTTTCAAAACTGAGATTTACAAAACTGAGATTTTCAAAACTGAGATTTACAAAACTGAGATTTACAAAACTGAAATTTACAAAACTGAGATTTACAAAACTGAGATTTACAAAACTGAGATTAACAAAACTGAGATTTACAAAACTGAGATTTTCAAAACTGAGATTTACAAAACTGAGATTTTCAAAACTGAGATTTTCAAAACTGAGATTTACAAATCTGAGATTTACAAAACTGAGATTTACAAAACTGAGATTTTCAAAACTGAGATTTACAAAACTGAGATTTACAATACTGAGATTTACAAAACTAAGATTTTCAAAATTGAGATTTACAAAACTGAGATTTACAAAACTGAGATTTGCAAAACTGAGATTTACAAAACTGAAATTTTCAAAACCAAGATTTTCAAAACTGAGATTTACAACACTGAGATTTACAAAACTGAGATTTTCAAAACTGAGATTTTTAAAACTGAGATTTTCAAAACTGAGATTTACAAAACTGAGATTTACAAATCTGAGATTTTCAAAACTGAGATTTACAAAACTGAGATTTTCAAAACTGAGATTTCACAAAACAGATTTACAAAACTGAGATTTACAAAACTGAGATTTACAAAACTGAGATTTACAAAACCGAGATTTTCAAAACTGAGATTCACAAAACTGAGATTTACAAAACTGAGATTTTCAAAACTGAGATTTACAAAACTGAGATTTACAAAACTGAGATTTACAAAACTGAGATTTACAAAACTGAGATTTTCAAAACTGAGATTTACAAAACTGAGATTTTCAAAACTGAGATTTACAAAACTGAGATTTACAAAACTGAGATTTTCAAAACTGAGATTTACAAAACAGAGATTTTCAAAACTGAGATTTACAAAACTGAGATTTACAAAACTGAAATTTACAAAACTGAGATTTTCAAAACTGAGATTTACAAAACTGAGATTTACAAAACTGAGATTTACAAAACTGAGATTTACAAAACTGAGATTGTCAAAACTGAGATTGTCAAAACTGAGATTTACAAAACTGAGATTTACAAAACTGAGATTTACAAAACCGAATCTTACAAAACTGAGATTTTCAAAACTGAGATTTACAAAACTGAGATTTTCAAAACTGAGATTTACAAAACTGAAATTTACAAAACTGAGATTTACAAAACTGAGATTTACAAAACTGAGATTTGCAAAACTGAGATTTACAAAACTGAAATTTTCAAAACCAAGATTTTCAAAACTGAGATTTACAACACTGAGATTTACAAAACTGAGATTTTCAAAACTGAGATTTTTAAAACTGAGATTTTCAAAACTGAGATTTACAAAACTGAGATTTACAAATCTGAGATTTTCAAAACTGAGATTTACAAAACTGAGATTTTCAAAACTGAGATTTCACAAAACAGATTTACAAAACTGAGATTTACAAAACTGAGATTTACAAAACTGAGATTTACAAAACCGAGATTTTCAAAACTGAGATTCACAAAACTGAGATTTACAAAACTGAGATTTTCAAAACTGAGATTTACAAAATTGAGATTTACAAAACTGAGATTTACAAAACTGAGATTTACAAAACTGAGATTTTCAAAACTGAGATTTACAAAACTGAGATTTACAAAACTGAGATTTACAAAACTGAAATTTTCAAAACTGAGATTTACAAAACTGAGATTTACAAAACTGAGATTTTCAAAACTGAGATTTACAAAACTGAGATTTTCAAAACTGAGATTTACAAAACTGAGATTTACAAAACTGAGTTTTTCAAAACTGAGATTTACAAAACTGAGATTTACAAAACTGAGTTTTTCAAAACTGAGATTTACAAAACTGAGATTTTCAAAACTGAGATTTACAAAACTGAGATTTACAAAACCGAGATTTACAAAACTGAGATTTTCAAAACTGTGATTTACAAAACTGAGATTTACAAAACTGAGATTTACAAAACTGAGATTTTCAAAAGTGAGATTTACAAAACTGAGATTTTCAAAACTGTGATTTTCAAAACTGAGATTCACAAAACTGAGATTTACAAAACTGAGATTTTCAAAACTGAGATTTACAAAACTGAGATTTACAAAACTGAGATATTTAAAACTGAGATTTACAAAACTTAGATTTTCAAAACTGAGATTTACAAAAACTGAGATTTACAAATCTGAGATTTTCAAAACTGAGATTTACAAAACTGAGATTTTCAAAACTGAGATTTACAAAACTGAGATTTACAAAACTGAAATTTACAAAACTGAGATTTACAAAACTGAGATTTACAAAACTGAGATTAACAAAACTGAGATTTACAAAACTGAGATTTTCAAAACTGAGATTTACAAAACTGAGATTTTCAAAACTGAGATTTTCAAAACTGAGATTTACAAATCTGAGATTTACAAAACTGAGATTTACAAAACTGAGATTTTCAAAACTGAGATTTACAAAACTGAGATTTACAATACTGAGATTTACAAAACTAAGATTTTCAAAATTGAGATTTACAAAACTGAGATTTACAAAACTGAGATTTTCAAAACTGAGATTTACAAAACTGAGATTTACAAAACTGAGATTTACAAAACTGAGATTTTCAAAACTGAGATTTTCAAAACAGATTTACAAAACTGAGATTTACAAAACTGAGATTGTCAAAACTGAGATTGTCAAAACTGAGATTGTCAAAACTGAGATTTACAAAACTGAGATTTACAAAACTGAGATTTACAAAACCGAATCTTACAAAACTGAGATTTTCAAAACTGAGATTTACAAAACTGAGATTTTCAAAACTGAGATTTACAAAACTGAAATTTACAAAACTGAGATTTACAAAACTGAGATTTACAAAACTGAGATTTGCAAAACTGAGATTTACAAAACTGACATTTTCAAAACCGAGATTTTCAAAACTGAGATTTACAACACTGAGATTTACAAAACTGAGATTTTCAAAACTGAGATTTTTAAAACTGAGATTTTCAAAACTGAGATTTACAAAACTGAGATTTACAAATCTGAGATTTTCAAAACTGAGATTTACAAAACTGAGATTTTCAAAACTGAGATTTCACAAAACAGATTTACAAAACTGAGATTTACAAAACTGAGATTTACAAAACTGAGATTTACAAAACCGAGATTTTCAAAACTGAGATTCACAAAACTGAGATTTACAAAACTAAGATTTTCAAAACTGAGATTTACAAAATTGAGATTTACAAAACTGAGATTTACAAAACTGAGATTTACAAAACTGAGATTTTCAAAACTGAGATTTACAAAACTGAGATTTACAAAACTGAGATTTACAAAACTGAATTTTACAAAACGGAGATTTACAAAACTGAGATTTTCAAAACTGAGATTTCACAAAACTGAGATTTACAAAACTGAGATTTACAAAACTGAGACTTTCAAAACTGAGATTTACAAAACTGAGATTTTCAGAACTGAGATTTACAAAACTGAGATTTACAAAACCGAGATTTTCAAAACTGAGATTCACAAAACTGAGATTTACAAAACAGAGATTTTCAAAACTGAGATTTACAAAATTGAGATTTACAAAACTGAGATTTACAAAATTGAGATTAACAAAACTGAGATTTTCAAAACTGAGATTTACAAAACTGAAATTTACAAAACTGAGATTTACAAAACTGAAATTTTCAAAACTGAGATTTACAAAACTGAGATTTACAAAACTGAGATTTTCAAAACTGAGATTTACAAAACTGAGATTTACAAAACTGAGATTTACAAAACTGAGATTTTCAAAACTGAGATTTACAAAACTGAGACTTTCAAAACTGAGATTTACAAAACTGAGATTTACAAAACTGAGATTTTCAAAACTGAGATTTACAAAACTGAGATTTACAAAACTGAGATTTACAAAACTGAGATTTTCAAAACTGAGATTTATGAAACTGAGATTTACAAAACTGAGATTTTCAAAACTGAGATTTACAAAACTGAGATTTTCAAAACTGAGATTTACAAAACTGAGATTTACAAAACTGAGATTTACAAAACTGAGATTTTCAAAACTGAGATTTACTAAACGGAGATTTACAAAACTGAGATTTTCAAAACTGAGATTTACAAAACTGAGATTTTCAAAACTGAGATTTACAAAACTGAGATTTACAAAACTGAATTTTACAAAACGGAGATTTACAAAACTGAGATTTTCAAAACTGAGATTTCACAAAACTGAGATTTACAAAACTGAGATTTACAAAACTGAGACTTTCAAAACTGAGATTTACAAAACTGAGATTTTCAGAACTGAGATTTACAAAACTGAGATTTACAAAACCGAGATTTTCAAAACTGAGATTCACAAAACTGAGATTTACAAAACAGAGATTTTCAAAACTGAGATTTACAAAATTGAGATTTACAAAACTGAGATTTACAAAATTGAGATTAACAAAACTGAGATTTTCAAAACTGAGATTTACAAAACTGAAATTTACAAAACTGAGATTTACAAAACTGAAATTTTCAAAACTGAGATTTACAAAACTGAGATTTACAAAACTGAGATTTTCAAAACTGAGATTTACAAAACTGAGATTTACAAAACTGAGATTTACAAAACTGAGATTTTCAAAACTGAGATTTACAAAACTGAGATTTACAAAACTGAGATTTACAAAACTGAGATTTTCAAAACTGAGATTTACAAAACTGAGATTTACAAAACTGAGTTTTTCAAAACTGAGATTTACAAAACTGAGATTTACAAAACTGAGTTTTTCAAAACTGAGATTTACAAAACTGAGATTTTCAAAACTGAGATTTACAAAACTGAGATTTACAAAACCGAGATTTACAAAACTGAGATTTTCAAAACTGTGATTTACAAAACTGAGATTTACAAAACTGAGATTTACAAAACTGAGATTTTCAAAAGTGAGATTTACAAAACTGAGATTTTCAAAACTGTGATTTTCAAAACTGAGATTCTCAAAACTGAGATTTACAAAACTGAGATTTACAAAACTGAGATTTACAAAACTGAGATTTACAAAACTGAGATATTTAAAACTGAGATTTACAAAACTTAGATTTTCAAAACTGAGATTTACAAAAACTGAGATTTACAAATCTGAGATTTTCAAAACTGAGATTTACAAAACTGAGATTTTCAAAACTGAGATTTACAAAACTGAGATTTACAAAACTGAGATTTACAAAACTGAGATTTACAAAACTGAGATTTACAAAACTGAGATTAACAAAACTGAGATTTACAAAACTGAGATTTTCAAAACTGAGATTTACAAAACTGAGATTTTCAAAACTGAGATTTTCAAAACTGAGATTTACAAATCTGAGATTTACAAAACTGAGATTTACAAAACTGAGATTTTCAAAACTGAGATTTACAAAACTGAGATTTACAATACTGAGATTTACAAAACTAAGATTTTCAAAATTGAGATTTACAAAACTGAGATTTACAAAACTGAGATTTTCAAAACTGAGATTTACAAAACTGAGATTTACAAAACTGAGATTTACAAAACTGAGATTTTCAAAACTGAGATTTTCAAAACTGAGATTTACAAAACTGAGATTTACAAAACTGAGATTGTCAAAACTGAGATTGTCAAAACTGAGATTGTCAAAACTGAGATTTACAAAACTGAGATTTACAAAACTGAGATTTACAAAACCGAATCTTACAAAACTGAGATTTTCAAAACTGAGATTTACAAAACTGAGATTTTCAAAACTGAGATTTACAAAACTGAGATTTACAAAACTGAGATTTACAAAACTGAGATTTACAAAACTGAGATTTGCAAAACTGAGATTTACAAAACTGAAATTTTCAAAACCGAGATTTTCAAAACTGAGATTTACAACACTGAGATTTACAAAACTGAGATTTTCAAAACTGAGATTTTTAAAACTGAGATTTTCAAAACTGAGATTTACAAAACTGAGATTTACAAATCTGAGATTTTCAAAACTGAGATTTACAAAACTGAGATTTTCAAAACTGAGATTTCACAAAACAGATTTACAAAACTGAGATTTACAAAACTGAGATTTACAAAACTGAGATTTACAAAACCGAGATTTTCAAAACTGAGATTCACAAAACTGAGATTTACAAAACTAAGATTTTCAAAACTGAGATTTACAAAATTGAGATTTACAAAACTGAGATTTACAAAACTGAGATTTACAAAACTGAGATTTTCAAAACTGAGATTTACAAAACTGAGATTTACAAAACTGAGATTTACAAAACTGAATTTTACAAAACGGAGATTTACAAAACTGAGATTTTCAAAACTGAGATTTCACAAAACTGAGATTTACAAAACTGAGATTTACAAAACTGAGACTTTCAAAACTGAGATTTACAAAACTGAGATTTTCAAAACTGAGATTTACAAAACTGAGATTTACAAAACCGAGATTTTCAAAACTGAGATTCACAAAACTGAGATTTACAAAACAGAGATTTTCAAAACTGAGATTTACAAAATTGAGATTTACAAAACTGAGATTTACAAAATTGAGATTAACAAAACTGAGATTTTCAAAACTGAGATTTACAAAACTGAGATTTACAAAACTGAGATTTACAAAACTGAAATTTACAAAACTGAGATTTACAAAACTGAGATTTACAAAACTGAGATTTTCAAAACTGAGATTTACAAAACTGAGATTTACAAAACTGAGATTTACAAAACTGAGATTTTCAAAACTGAGATTTACAAAACTGAGACTTTCAAAACTGAGATTTACAAAACTGAGATTTACAAAACTGAGATTTTCAAAACTGAGATTTACAAAACTGAGATTTACAAAACTGAGATTTACAAAACTGAGATTTTCAAAACTGAGATTTATGAAACTGAGATTTACAAAACTGAGATTTTCAAAACTGAGATTTACAAAACTGAGATTTTCAAAACTGAGATTTACAAAACTGAGATTTACAAAACTGAGATTTACAAAACTGAGATTTTCAAAACTGAGATTTACTAAACGGAGATTTACAAAACTGAGATTTTCAAAACTGAGATTTACAAAACTGAGATTTTCAAAACTGAGATTTACAAAACTGAGATTTACAAAACTGAATTTTACAAAACGGAGATTTACAAAACTGAGATTTTCAAAACTGAGATTTCACAAAACTGAGATTTACAAAACTGAGATTTACAAAACTGAGACTTTCAAAACTGAGATTTACAAAACTGAGATTTTCAAAACTGAGATTTACAAAACTGAGATTTACAAAACCGAGATTTTCAAAACTGAGATTCACAAAACTGAGATTTACAAAACAGAGATTTTCAAAACTGAGATTTACAAAATTGAGATTTACAAAACTGAGATTTACAAAATTGAGATTAACAAAACTGAGATTTTCAAAACTGAGATTTACAAAACTGAAATTTACAAAACTGAGATTTACAAAACTGAAATTTTCAAAACTGAGATTTACAAAACTGAGATTTACAAAACTGAGATTTTCAAAACTGAGATTTACAAAACTGAGATTTACAAAACTGAGATTTACAAAACTGAGATTTTCAAAACTGAGATTTACAAAACTGAGACTTTCAAAACTGAGATTTACAAAACTGAGATTTACAAAACTGAGATTTTCAAAACTGAGATTTACAAAACTGAGATTTACAAAACTGAGATTTACAAAACTGAGATTTTCAAAACTGAGATTTATGAAACTGAGATTTACAAAACTGAGATTTTCAAAACTGAGATTTACAAAACTGAGATTTTCAAAACTGAGATTTACAAAACTGAGATTTACAAAACTGAATTTTACAAAACGGAGATTTTCAAAACTGAGATTTACAAAACTGAGATTTACAAAACTGAGATTTACAAAACTGAGATTTTCAAAACTGAGATTTACTAAACGGAGATTTACAAAACTGAGATTTTCAAAACTGAGATTTACAAAACTGAGATTTTCAAAACTGAGATTTACAAAACTGAGATTTACAAAACTGAATTTTACAAAACGGAGATTTACAAAACTGAGATTTTCAAAACTGAGATTTCACAAAACTGAGATTTACAAAACTGAGATTTACAAAACTGAGACTTTCAAAACTGAGATTTACAAAACTGAGATTTTCAGAACTGAGATTTACAAAACTGAGATTTACAAAACCGAGATTTTCAAAACTGAGATTCACAAAACTGAGATTTACAAAACAGAGATTTTCAAAACTGAGATTTACAAAATTGAGATTTACAAAACTGAGATTTACAAAATTGAGATTAACAAAACTGAGATTTTCAAAACTGAGATTTACAAAACTGAAATTTACAAAACTGAGATTTACAAAACTGAAATTTTCAAAACTGAGATTTACAAAACTGAGATTTACAAAACTGAGATTTTCAAAACTGAGATTTACAAAACTGAGATTTACAAAACTGAGATTTACAAAACTGAGATTTTCAAAACTGAGATTTACAAAACTGAGACTTTCAAAACTGAGATTTACAAAACTGAGATTTACAAAACTGAGATTTTCAAAACTGAGATTTACAAAACTGAGATTTACAAAACTGAGATTTACAAAACTGAGATTTTCAAAACTGAGATTTATGAAACTGAGATTTACAAAACTGAGATTTTCAAAACTGAGATTTACAAAACTGAGATTTTCAAAACTGAGATTTACAAAACTGAGATTTACAAAACTGAATTTTACAAAACGGAGATTTACAAAACTGAGATTTTCAAAACTGAGATTTCACAAAACTGAGATTTACAAAACTGAGATTTACAAAACTGAGATTTACAAAACTGAGATTTTCAAAACTGAGATTTACGAAACTGAGATTTACAAAACTGAGATTTTCAAAACTGAGATTTACAAAACTGAGATTTTCAAAACTGAGATTTACAAAACTGGGATTTACAAAACTGAATTTTACAAAACGGAGATTTACAAAACTGAGATTTACAAAACTGTGATTTACAAAACTGAGATTTACAAAACTTAGATTTTCAAAACTGAGATTTTCAAAACTGTGATTTACAAAACTGAGATTTACAAAACTGAGATTTTCAAAACTGAGATTTACAAAACTGAGACTTTCAAAACTGAGATTTACAAAACTGAGATTTACAGAACTGAGATTTTCAAAACTGAGATTTACAAAACTGAGATTTACAAAACTGAGATTTACAAAACTGAGATTTTCAAAACTGAGATTTACGAAACTGAGATTTACAAAACTGAGATTTTCAAAACTGAGATTTACAAAACTGAGATTTTCAAAACTGAGATTTACAAAACTGAGATTTACAAAACTGAATTTTACAAAACGGAGATTTACAAAACTGAGATTTTCAAAACTGAGATTTCACAAAACTGAGATTTACAAAACTGAGATTTACAAAACTGAGACTTTCAAAACTGAGATTTACAAAACTGAGATTTTCAGAACTGAGATTTACAAAACTGAGATTTACAAAACCGAGATTTTCAAAACTGAGATTCACAAAACTGAGATTTACAAAACAGAGATTTTCAAAACTGAGATTTACAAAATTGAGATTTACAAAACTGAGATTTACAAAATTGAGATTAACAAAACTGAGATTTTCAAAACTGAGATTTACAAAACTGAAATTTACAAAACTGAGATTTACAAAACTGAAATTTTCAAAACTGAGATTTACAAAACTGAGATTTACAAAACTGAGATTTTCAAAACTGAGATTTACAAAACTGAGATTTACAAAACTGAGATTTACAAAACTGAGATTTTCAAAACTGAGATTTACAAAACTGAGACTTTCAAAACTGAGATTTACAAAACTGAGATTTACAAAACTGAGATTTTCAAAACTGAGATTTACAAAACTGAGATTTACAAAACTGAGATTTACAAAACTGAGATTTTCAAAACTGAGATTTATGAAACTGAGATTTACAAAACTGAGATTTTCAAAACTGAGATTTACAAAACTGAGATTTTCAAAACTGAGATTTACAAAACTGAGATTTACAAAACTGAATTTTACAAAACGGAGATTTACAAAACTGAGATTTTCAAAACTGAGATTTCACAAAACTGAGATTTACAAAACTGAGATTTACAAAACTGAGATTTACAAAACTGAGATTTACAAAACTGAGATTTACAAAACTTAGATTTACAAAACTGAGATTTTCAAAACTGAGATTTACAAAACTGAGATTTTCAAAACTGAGATTTACAAAACTGGGATTTACAAAACTGAATTTTACAAAACGGAGATTTACAAAACTGAGATTTACAAAACTGTGATTTACAAAACTGAGATTTACAAAACTTAGATTTTCAAAACTGAGATTTTCAAAACTGTGATTTACAAAACTGAGATTTACAAAACTGAGATTTTCAAAACTGAGATTTACAAAACTGAGACTTTCAAAACTGAGATTTACAAAACTGAGATTTACAAAACTGAGATTTTCAAAACTGAGATTTACAAAACTGAGATTTACAAAACTGAGATTTACAAAACTGAGATTTTCAAAACTGAGATTTACGAAACTGAGATTTACAAAACTGAGATTTTCAAAACTGAGATTTACAAAACTGAGATTTTCAAAACTGAGATTTACAAAACTGAGATTTACAAAACTGAATTTTACAAAACGGAGATTTACAAAACTGAGATTTTCAAAACTGAGATTTCACAAAACTGAGATTTACAAAACTGAGATTTACAAAACTGAGACTTTCAAAACTGAGATTTACAAAACTGAGATTTTCAAAACTGAGATTTACAAAACTGAGATTTACAAAACCGAGATTTTCAAAACTGAGATTCACAAAACTGAGATTTACAAAACAGAGATTTTCAAAACTGAGATTTACAAAATTGAGATTTACAAAACTGAGAATTACAAAACTGAGATTTACAAAACTGAGATTTACAAAACTGAGATTTACAAAACTGAGATTTTCAAAACTGAGATTTACGAAACAGAGATTTACAAAACTGAGATTTACAAAACTGAGATTTTCAAAACTGAGATTTACGAAACAGAGATTTACAAAACTGAGATTTTCAAAACTGAGATTTACAAAACTGAGATTTTCAAAACTGAGATTTACAAAACTGAGATTTTCAAAACTGAGATTTACAAAACTGAGATTTACAAAACTGAGATTTTCAAAACTGAGATTTACAAAACTGAGACTTTCAAAACTGAGATTTACAAAACTGAGATTTACAAAACTGAGATTTTCAAAACTGAGATTTACAAAACTGAGATTTACAAAACTGAGATTTACAAAACTGAGATTTTCAAAACTGAGATTTACGAAACAGAGATTTACAAAACTGAGATTTTCAAAACTGAGATTTACAAAACTGAGATTTTCAAAACTGAGATTTACAAAACTGAGATTTACAAAACTGAATTTTACAAAACGGAGATTTACAAAACTGAGATTTTCAAA
Organism: Ocypus olens; assembly: GCA_910593695.2. Classification (NCBI taxonomy): domain Eukaryota; kingdom Metazoa; phylum Arthropoda; class Insecta; order Coleoptera; family Staphylinidae; genus Ocypus; species Ocypus olens. Next base: position 59,733,700 of record OU343053.1, read on the forward strand.
ACTGAGATTTCACAAAACTGAGATTTACAAAACTGAGATTTACAAAACTGAGACTTTCAAAACTGAGATTTACAAAACTGAGATTTTCAAAACTGAGATTTACAAAACTGAGATTTACAAAACTGAATTTTACAAAACGGAGATTTACAAAACTGAGATTTTCAAAACTGAGATTTCACAAAACTGAGATTTACAAAACTGAGATTTACAAAACTGAGACTTTCAAAACTGAGATTTACAAAACTGAGATTTTTAAAACTGAGATTTACAAAACTGAGATTTACAAAACCGAGATTTTCAAAACTGAGATTCACAAAACTGAGATTTACAAAACAGAGATTTTCAAAACTGAGATTTACAAAATTGAGATTTACAAAACTGAGAATTACAAAACTGAGATTTACAAAACTGAGATTTACAAAACTGAGATTTACAAAACTGAGATTTTCAAAACTGAGATTTACGAAACAGAGATTTACAAAACTGAGATTTACAAAACTGAGATTTTCAAAACTGAGATTTACGAAACAGAGATTTACAAAACTGAGATTTTCAAAACTGAGATTTACAAAACTGAGATTTTCAAAACTGAGATTTACAAAACTGAGATTTTCAAAACTGAGATTTACAAAACTGAGATTTACAAAACTGAAATTTTCAAAACTGAGATTTACAAAACTGAGACTTTCAAAACTGAGATTTACAAAACTGAGATTTACAAAACTGAGATTTTCAAAACTGAGATTTACAAAACTGAGATTTACAAAACTGAGATTTACAAAACTGAGATTTTCAAAACTGAGATTTACGAAACAGAGATTTACAAAACTGAGATTTTCAAAACTGAGATTTACAAAACTGAGATTTTCAAAACTGAGATTTACAAAACTGAGATTTACAAAACTGAATTTTACAAAACGGAGATTTACAAAACTGAGATTTTCAAAACTGAGATTTCACAAAACTGAGATTTACAAAACTGAGATTTACAAAACTGAGACTTTCAAAACTGAGATTTACAAAACTGAGATTTTCAAAACTGAGATTTACAAAACTGAGATTTACAAAACCGAGATTTTCAAAACTGAGATTCACAAAACTGAGATTTACAAAACAGAGATTTTCAAAACTGAGATTTACAAAATTGAGATTTACAAAACTGAGAATTACAAAACTGAGATTTACAAAACTGAGATTTACAAAACTGAGATTTACAAAACTGAGATTTTCAAAACTGAGATTTACGAAACAGAGATTTACAAAACTGAGATTTACAAAACTGAGATTTTCAAAACTGAGATTTACGAAACAGAGATTTACAAAACTGAGATTTTCAAAACTGAGATTTACAAAACTGAGATTTTCAAAACTGAGATTTACAAAACTGAGATTTTCAAAACTGAGATTTACAAAACTGAGATTTACAAAACTGAGATTTTCAAAACTGAGATTTACAAAACTGAGACTTTCAAAACTGAGATTTACAAAACTGAGATTTACAAAACTGAGATTTTCAAAACTGAGATTTACGAAACAGAGATTTACAAAACTGAGATTTTCAAAACTGAGATTTCACAAAACTGAGATTTACAAAACTGAGATTTACAAAACTGAGACTTTCAAAACTGAGATTTACAAAACTGAGATTTTCAGAACTGAGATTTACAAAACTGAGATTTACAAAACCGAGATTTTCAAAACTGAGATTCACAAAACTGAGATTTACAAAACAGAGATTTTCAAAACTGAGATTTACAAAATTGAGATTTACAAAACTGAGATTTACAAAATTGAGATTTACAAAACTGAGATTTTCAAAACTGAGATTTACAAATCTGAAATTTACAAAACTGAGATTTACAAAACTGAAATTTTCAAAACTGAGATTTACAAAACTGAGATTTTCAAAACTGAGATTTTCAAAACTGAGATTTACAAAACAGATTTACAAAACTGAGATTTACAAAACCGAGATTTTCAAAACTGAGATTTTCAAAACTGAGATTTTCAAAACTGAGATTTACAAAACCGAGATTTTCAAAACTGAAATTTTCAAAAACTGAGATTTACAAAACTGAGATTTACAAAACTGAGATTTTCAAAACTGAGATTTACAAAACTGAGATTTTCAAAACTGAGATTTACAAATCTGAGATTTACAAAACTGAGATTTACAAAACTGAGATTTTCAAAACTGAGATTTACAAAACTGAGATTTACAAAACTGAGATTTACAAAACTGAGATTTTCAAAACTGAGATTTACTAAACGGAGATTTACAAAACTGAGATTTTCAAAACTGAGATTTACAAAACTGAGATTTTCAAAACTGAGATTTACAAAACTGAGATTTACAAAACTGAATTTTACAAAACGGAGATTTACAAAACTGAGATTTTCAAAACTGAGATTTCACAAAACTGAGATTTACAAAACTGAGATTTACAAAACTGAGACTTTCAAAACTGAGATTTACAAAACTGAGATTTTCAGAACTGAGATTTACAAAACTGAGATTTTCAAAACTGAGATTTACGAAACAGAGATTTACAAAACTGAGATTTTCAAAACTGAGATTTACAAAACTGAGATTTTCAAAACTGAGATTTACAAAACTGAGATTTTCAAAACTGAGATTTACAAAACTGAGATTTACAAAACTGAGATTTTCAAAACTGAGATTTACAAAACTGAGACTTTCAAAACTGAGATTTACAAAACTGAGATTTACAAAACTGAGATTTTCAAAACTGAGATTTACAAAACTGAGATTTACAAAACTGAGATTTACAAAACTGAGATTTTCAAAACTGAGATTTACGAAACAGAGATTTACAAAACTGAGATTTTCAAAACTGAGATTTACAAAACTGAGATTTTCAAAACTGAGATTTACAAAACTGAGATTTACAAAACTGAGATTTACAAAACTGAGATTTTCAAAACTGAGATTTACGAAACAGAGATTTACAAAACTGAGATTTTCAAAACTGAGATTTACAAAACTGAGATTTACAAAACTGAGATTTACAAAACTGAGATTTACAAAACTGAATTTTACAAAACGGAGATTTACAAAACTGAGATTTTCAAAACTGAGATTTCACAAAACTGAGATTTACAAAACTGAGATTTACAAAACTGAGACTTTCAAAACTGAGATTTACAAAACTGAGATTTTCAGAACTGAGATTTACAAAACTGAGATTTACAAAACCGAGATTTTCAAAACTGAGATTCACAAAACTGAGATTTACAAAACAGAGATTTTCAAAACTGAGATTTACAAAATTGAGATTTACAAAACTGAGATTTACAAAATTGAGATTTACAAAACTGAGATTTTCAAAACTGAGATTTACAAATCTGAAATTTACAAAACTGAGATTTACAAAACTGAAATTTTCAAAACTGAGATTTACAAAACTGAGATTTTCAAAACTGAGATTTTCAAAACTGAGATTTACAAAACAGATTTACAAAACTGAGATTTACAAAACCGAGATTTTTAAAACTGAGATTTTCAAAACTGAGATTTTCAAAACTGAGATTTACAAAACCGAGATTTTCAAAACTGAGATTTACAAAACTGAGATTCACAAAACTGAGATTTTCAAAACTGAGATTTACAAAACTGAGATTTACAAAACTGAGATTTACAAAACCGAGATTTACAAAACTGAGATTTACAAAACTGAGATTTACAAAACTGAGATTTACAAAACTGAGATTTACGAAACTGAGATTTTCAAAACCAAGATTTACAAAACCGAGATTTACAAAACTGAGATTTACAAAACCGAGATTTAAAAAACTGAGATTTTCAAAACTTAGATTTACAAAACTGAGATTTACAAAACTGAGATTTACAAAACTGGGATTTACAAAACTGAGATTTACAAAACTGAGATTTACAAAACTGAGATTTTCAAAACTTAGATTTGCAAAACTGAGATTTACAAAACTGAGATTTTCAAAACTGAGATTTACAAAACTGAGATTTACAAAACTGAGATTTTCAAAACTGAGATTTACAAAACTGAGATTTACAAAACTGAGATTTTCAAAACTGAGATTTACAAAACTGTCCAGGGGTTTTTTGTTAGGTCAGGTCAGGTCATGTCGGGTGAGGTCGGGTGAGGTCATGTGAGTTGAGGTCGGGCGAGGTCGGGTGAGGTGAGGTCAGGTGAGGTTAGGTGAGGTCTGGTGAGGTCAGGTGAGGTCAGGGGAGGTCAGGTGAGTTCAGGTGAGGTCAGGTGAGGTCAGGTGAGGTCAGGTGAGGTCAGGTGAGGTCAGGTGAGGTCAGGTGAGGTCAGGTGAGGTCAGGTGAGGTCAGGTGAGGTCAGGTGAGGTCAGGTGAGGTCAGGTGAGGTCAGGTGAGGTCAGGTGAGGTCAGGTGAGGTCAGGTGAGGTCAGATGAGGTCAGGTGAGGTCAGGTGAGGTCAGGTGAGGTCAGGTGAGGTCAGGTGAGGTCAGGTGAGGTCAGGTGAGGTCAGGTGAGGTCAGGTGAAATCAGGTGAGGTCAGGTGAGGTCAGGTGAGGTCAGGTGAGGTCAGGTGAGGTCAGGTGAGGTCAGGTGAGGTCAGGTGAGGTCAGGTGAGGTCAGGTGAGGTCAGGTGAGGTCAGGTGAGGTCAGGTGAGGTCAGGTGAGGTCAGGTGAAATCAGGTGAGGTCAGGTGAGGTCAGGTGAGGTCAGGTGAGGTCAGGTGAGGTCAGGTTAGGTCAGGTGAGGTCTGGTGAGGTCAGGTGAGGTCAGGTGAGGTCGGTGGAGGTCTTTCGATGTGGGGTGAGGCCGGGCGAGGTCGCGGTAGGTCGGGTGACGTCCGGTGAGGTCTGGTGAGGTCAGGTGAGGTCAAGTGAGGTCGGGTGAGGTCAGGTGAGGCCGGGTGAGTTGCCGGGTAATGTGCCGGGTGAGGTGCCGGGTGAGGTCAGGTGAGGTCGCGTGAGTTTGGGTAAGGTCCTAAATCTGAGACTCTCAAATCTGAGACTCTCAAATCTGAGATTCTCAAATCTGAGATTTACAAAACTAAGATTCTCAACTCTGAGATTTACAAAACTGAGGTCAGGTGAGGTCAGGTGAGGTCAGGTGAGGTCAGGTGAGGTCAGGTGAGGTCAGGTGAGGTCAGGTGAGGTCAGGTGAGGTCAGGTGAGGTCAGGTGAGGTCAGGTGAGGTCAGGTGAGGTCAGGTGAGGTCAGGTGAGGTCAGGTGAGGTCAGGTGAGGTCAGGTGAGGTCAGGTGAGGTCAGGTGAGGTCAGGTGAGGTCAGGTGAGGTCAGGTGAGGTCAGGTAAGGTCAGGTGAGGTCAGGTGAGGTCAGGTGAGGTCAGGTGAGGTCAGGTCAGGTCAGGTCAGGTCAGGTCAGGTGAGGTCAGGTCAGGTCAGGTCAGGTCAGGTCAGGTCAGGTTAGGTTAGGTTAGGTTAGGTTAGGTTAGGTTAGGTTAGGTTAGGTTAGGTTAGGTTAGGTTAGGTTAGGTTAGGTTAGGTTAGGTTAGGTTAGGTTAGGTTAGGTTAGGTTAGGTTAGGTTAGGTTAGGTTAGGTTAGGTTAGGTTAGGTTAGGTTAGGTTAGGTTAGGTTAGGTTAGGTTAGGTTAGGTTAGGTTAGGTTAGGTTAGGTTAGGTTAGGTTAGGTTAGGTTAGGTTAGGTGAGGTTAGGTTAGGTTAGG